>JAZKLR010000056.1:0-1265859 GCA_037103525.1 Ganaspis brasiliensis | reverse complement strand
TTTTGAAATTTTGAAATCTGACTTTAGCTTTACAATCAGCGACCCCAAAAACCCCCGAGTAACAAGTTTCAAATAAATCCGATTAATTTCAAAAATATCGACCGCCATATTGGTTCCGCCATTTTGAATTTTGTTTATCTGACTTTAGATTTGAAATCAGCGACCCCAAAAACTCCCGAGTAGCAAAGTTTCAAGTGAATCCGATCAATTTCGAAAGTTTCGACCGCCATATTGGTTCCGCCATTTTTAATTTGGAAAATTTTTGAAATCTGACTTCAGATTCGCTATCAGCGACCCTAAAAACCCCCGAGTAACAAGTTTCAAAGGAATCCGATCAATTTCAGAAGTATCGACCACCATATTAATTCCGCCATTTTAAATTTTGAAAATTTTTGAAATCTGACTTTAGATTCACAATCAGCGACCCCAAAAACCCCCGAGTAACAAGTTTCAAATAAATCCGATCAATTTAAAAAATATCGACCGCCATATTGGTTCCGCCATTTTAAATTTTGTTAATCTGACTACAGATTTGAAATCAGCGACCCCAAAAACTCCCGAGTAGCAAAGTTTCAAGTGAATCCGATCAATTTCGAAAGTTTCGATCGCCATATTGGTTCCGCTATTTTGACTTTTGAAAATTTTTCAAAATCTGACTTCAGATTCGCAATCAGCGACCCGAAAAACCCCCGAGTAACAAGTTTCAAATGAATCCGATCAATTTCAAAAATATCGACCGCCATATTGGTTCCGCCATTTAAATTTTGTTAATCTGACTACACACTGTAAAAAATTAAAAATTTATTACAGACATAATTGGTAAAAGGGTTTAAATTTTCTGTAATTTTACTACCTTAATTGCAGCGAAAGTGCAAATTTGAGGTAATGCTAGCGGGGATTTACGAACAAAAATTGTAATTTTACAGTTTTTGTTCGCACACTCACTGCGTTTAGCGCCGCAAGAGTACATGGCGCTGCGATCGCGCATTTCAGACAAGCTAATCTTCTACATTGAATGTTGGTAATAAATGGTCACTGCATTTATTGTGTCTATTTTACTAGAAACTGTAAAAATACAAAAGTTTGTGAGATTGCTTTTTCGAACGTAGTTTTACAATTTAAAAGTGAAATACCAAAATTTAATTGTGGAAATTATGTTTTAAATTGCATTTTCACAGATTTGTATTTAATAATTACGAATCGTTTGTATAATTTCAATATTGAATGTATTGAAAGTAGCAGACAAAATTTTGCTTTGTTTTAGCGCGAACGCGTAGTCAGTCAGGCACGATATATTCGTGGGAGATGTAAATTATATTTTATCTCTAATAATAGTTGGCGATATATAGTTTATTCTCGCGAAAAATATTAACTTTGTTGGAAATGGCCCTAAACTTGATGGAAGAGTAACATGAATTTTCAATATTTCTAAATACATGTGTGGGTTGGCCGAGAGGCTTAATGGCACGGATTAAATTTACGTATATAGGTTAAACATAAGGGTTTCGATCCCCTATCCTCCAAGATTTTTTCAATACGTTGAATAATTAATTACAGTTTTTTGTGAAATTACAATTTTATGTTGTAAATACACAGAAAAATGAAGTTCTACCAATTTCTGTAATTTTACAGATTTTGTCTGATATTCTACATAACCTATTCGGAAATAAGCTATTTTCACGTTATATCGCTACCTTCACAGTTGGTAATATTCGGTCCTACATTCAAGGTAGTAAATTTACAGGTTTTTTTTTTTACAGTGCAGATTTGAAATCAGCGACCCCAAAAATCCCCGAGTAGCAAGTTTCAAATGAATCCGATTAATTTCAAAAATATTGACCGCCATATTGGATCCGCCATTTTGAAATTTTGAAAATTTTTGAAATCTGACTTTAGATTCACAATCAGCGACCCCAAAAACCCCCGAGTAACAAGTTTCAAATGAATCCGATCTATTTCAGAAGTATCGACCGCCATATTGGTTTCGCCATTTTGAATTTTGAAAATTTTTGAAATCTGACTTCAGATTCACAATCAGCGACCCTAAAAACCCCCGAGTAACAAGTTTTAAATGAATCCGATCAATTTCAGAAGTATCGACCACCATATTGGTTCCGCCATTTTAAATTTTGAAAATTTTTAAAATCTGACTTTAGATTCACAATCAGCGACCCCAAAAACCCCCGAGTAACAAGTTTCAAATAAATCCGATCAATTTCAAAAATATCGAGCGCCATATTGGTTCCGCCATTTTGAATTTTGTTAATCTGACTACAGATTTGAAATCAGCGACCCCAAAAACTCCCGAGTAGCAAAGTTTCAAGTGAATCCGATCAATTTCGAAAGTTACGATCGCTATATTGGTTCCGCCATTTTAAATTTTGAAAATTTTTTAAATCTGACTTCAGATTCGCAATCAGCGACCCAAGAAACCCCCGAGTAACAAGTTTTAAATGAATCCGATCAATTTTAAAAATATCGACCGCTATATTGGTTCCGCAATTTTCAATTTTGTTAATCTGACTACAAACTTGAAATCAGCGACCCCAAAAATCCCCGAGTAGAAAGTTTCAAATGAATCCGATTAATTTCGAAAATATTGACCGCCATATTGGATCCGCCATTTTGAAATTTTGAAATCTGACTTTAGCTTTACAATCAGCGACCCCAAAAACCCCCGAGTAACAAGTTTCAAATAAATCCGATTAATTTCAAAAATATCGACCGCCATATTGGTTCCACCATTTTGAATTTTGTTTATCTGACTTTAGATTTGAAATCAGCGACCCCAAAAACTCCCGAGTAGCAAAGTTTCAAGTGAATCCGATCAATTTCGAAAGTTTCGACCGCCATATTGGTTCCGCCATTTTTAATTTGGAAAATTTTTGAAATCTGACTTCAGATTCGCTATCAGCGACCCTAAAAACCACCGAGTAACAAGTTTCAAATGAATCCGATCAATTTCAAAAATATCGACCGCCATATTGGTTCCGCCATTTTAAATTTTGTTAATCTGACTACAGATTTGAAATCAGCGACCCCAAAAATCCCCGAGTAGCAAGTTTCAAATGAATCCGATTAATTTCAAAAATATTATCCGCCATATTGGATCCGCCATTTTTAATTTGGAAAATTTTTGAAATCTGACTTCAGATTCGCTATCAGCGACCCTAAAAACCCCCGAGTAACAAGTTTTAAATAAATCCGATCAATTTAAAAAATATCGACCGCCATATTGGTTCCGCCATTTTAAATTTTGTTGATCTGACTACAGATTTGAAATCAGCGACCCCAAAAACTCCCGAGTAGCAAAGTTTCAAGTGAATCCGATCAATTTCGAAAGTTTCGATCGCCATATTGGTTCCGCCATTTTGACTTTTGAAAATTTTTCAAAATCTGACTTCAGATTCGCAATCAGCGACCCGAAAAACCCCCGAGTAACAAGTTTCAAATGAATCCTATCAATTTCAAAAATATCGACCGCCATATTGGTTCCGCCATTTTAAATTTTGTTAATCTGACTACAGATTTGAAATCAGCGACCCCAAAAATCCCCGAGTAGCAAGTTTCAAATGAATCCGATTAATTTCAAAAATATTGACCGCCATATTGGATCCGCCATTTTGAAATTTTGAAATCTGACTTTAGCTTCACAATCAGCGACCCCAAAAACCCCCGAGTAACAAGTTTCAAATAAATCCGATCAATTTCAAAAATATCGACCGCCATATTGGTTCCGCCATTTTGAATTTTGTTAATCTGACTTTAGATTTGAAATCAGCGACGCCAAAAACTCCCGAGTAGCAAAGTTTCAAGTGAATTCGATCAATTTCGAAAGTTTCGATCGCCATATTGGTTCCGCCATTTTAAATTTTGAAAATTTTTTAAATCTGACTTCAGATTCGCAATCAGTGACCCCAAAAACCCCCGATTAACAAGTTTCAAATGAATCCGATTAATTTCAAATATATCGACCACCATATTGGTTCCGCCATTTTGAATTTTGAAAATTTTTGAAATCTGACTTCAGATTCGCAATCAGCGACCCCAAAAACCCCCGAGTAACAAGTTTCAAGTAAATCCAATCAATTTTGAATGTTTCGACCGCCATATTAATTTTGCCATTTGGAATTTTGAAAATTTATGAGATCTGACTTCAGATACGCAATCAGCGACCCCAAAAACCCCCGAGTAACAAGTTTCAAATGAATCCGATCAATTTTAAATATATCGACCACCATATTGGTTCCGCCATTTTGAATTTTAAAAATTTTTGAAATCTGACTTTAGATTCGCAATCAGCGACCCCAAAAACCCCCGGTTAACAAGTTTCAAATGAATCCGATTAATTTCAAATATATCGACCACCATATTGGTTCCGCCATTTTGAATTTTGAAAATTTTTGAAATCTGACTTTAGATTCACAATCAGCGACCCCAAAAACCCCCGAGTAACAAGTTTCAAATGAATCCGATCAATTTCAAAAGTATCGACCACCATATTGGTTCCGCCATTTTGAATTTTGAAAATTTTTGAAATCTGACTTCAGCTTCACAATCAGCGACCCCAAAAACCCACGAGTAACAAGTTTCAAATGAATCCGATCAATTTCAAAAATATCGACCACCATATTGGTTCCGCCATCTTGAATTTTAAAAATTTTTGAAATCTGACTTTAGATTCACAATCAGCGACCCCAAAAACCCCGAGTAACAAGTTTCAAATGAATCCGATCAATTTCAAATATATCGACCGCCATATTGATTCCGCCATTTTGAATTTTGAAAATGTTTGAAATCTGACTTTAGATTCGCAATCAGCGACCCCAAAAACCCCCGAGTAGCAAGTTTCAAGTGAATCCAATCAATTTCGAAAGTTTTGACCGCCATATTGGTTTCGCCATTTTGAATTTTGAAAATTTTTGAAATCTGACTTCAGATTCGCAATCAGCGACCCTTAAAACCCCCGAGTAACAAGTTTTAAATGAATCCGATCAATTTCAAAAAAATCGACCACCATATTGGTTCTGCCATTTTGAATTTTGAAAATTTTTGAAATCTGACTTCAGATTCACAATCAGCGACCCCAAAAACCTCCGAGTAACAAGGTTCAAATGAATCCGATCAATTTCAGAAGTATCGACCATCATATTGGTTCCGCCATTTTAAATTTTGAAAATTTTTTAAATCTGACTTTAGATTCACAATCAGCGACCCCAAAAACCCCCGAGTAACAAGTTTCAAATAAATCCAATAATTTCAAAAATATTGACCGCCATATTGGATCTGCCATTTTAAAATTTTGAAATCTGACTTTAGATTCACAATCAGCGACCCCAAAAACCCCCGAGTAACAAGTTTCAAATGAATCCGATCAATTTCAGAAGTATCGACCGCCATAGTGGTTTCGCCATTTTGAATTTTGAAAATTTTTGAAATCTGACTTCAGATTCACAATCAGCGACCCCAAAAACCCCCGAGTAACAAGTTTCAAATGAATCCGATCAATTTCAAAAATATCGCCCGTCATATTGGTTCCGCCATTTTGAATTTTGTTAATCTGACTTTAGATTTGAAATCAACGACCCCAAAAACCCCCGAGTAACAAGTTTCAAATAAATCCGATCAATTTCAAAAATATCGACCGCCATATTGGTTCCGCCATTTTAAATTTTGAAAATTTTTTAAATCTGACTTTAGATTCACAATCAGCGACCCCAAAAACCCCCGAGTAACAAGTTTCAAATAAATCCAATAATTTCAAAAATATTGACCGCCATATTGGATCTGCCATTTTAAAATTTTGAAATCCGACTTTAGATTCACAATCAGCGACCCCAAAAACCCCCGAGTAACAAGTTTCAAATGAATCCGATCAATTTCAGAAGTATCGACCGCCATATTGGTTTCGCCATTTTGAATTTTGAAAATTTTTGAAATCTGACTTCAGATTCACAATCAGCGACCCTAAAAACCCCCGAGTAACAAGTTTTAAATGAATCCGATCAATTTCAGAAGTATCGACCACCATATTGGTTCCGCCATTTTAAATTTTGAAAATTTTTGAAATCTGACTTTAGATTCACAATCAGCGACCCCAAAAACCCCCGAGTAACAAGTTTCAAATAAATCCGATCAATTTCAAAAATATCGAGCGCCATATTGGTTCCGCCATTTTGAATTTTGTTAATCTGACTACAGATTTGAAATCAGCGACCCCAAAAATCCCCGAGTAGCAAGTTTCAAATGAATCCGATTAATTTCAAAAATATTGACCGCCATATTGGATCCGCCATTTTTAATTTGGAAAATTTTTGAAATCTGACTTCAGATTCGCTATCAGCGACCCTAAAAACCCCCGAGTAACAAGTTTTAAATAAATCCGATCAATTTAAAAAATATCGACCGCCATATTGGTTCCGCCATTTTAAATTTTGTTAATCTGACTACAGATTTGAAATCAGCGACCCCAAAAACTCCCGAGTAGCAAAGTTTCAAGTGAATCCGATCAATTTCGAAAGTTTCGATCGCCATATTGGTTCCGCCATTTTTAATTTGGAAAATTTTTGAAATCTGACTTCAGATTCGCTATCAGCGACCCTAAAAACCCCCGAGTAACAAGTTTCAAATGAATCCGATCAATTTCAAAAATATCGACCGCCATATTGGTTCCGCCATTTTAAATTTTGTTAATCTGACTACAGATTTGAAATCAGCGACCCCAAAAATCCCCGAGTAGCAAGTTTCAAATGAATCCGATTAATTTCAAAAATATTGACCGCCATATTGGATCCGCCATTTTTAATTTGGAAAATTTTTGAAATCTGACTTCAGATTCGCTATCAGCGACCCTAAAAACCCCCGAGTAACAAGTTTCAAATAAATCCGATCAATTTAAAAAATATCGACCGCCATATTGGTTCCGCCATTTTAAATTTTGTTAATCTGACTACAGATTTGAAATCAGCGACCCCAAAAACTCCCGAGTAGCAAAGTTTCAAGTGAATCCGATCAATTTCGAAAGTTTCGATCGCCATATTGGTTCCGCCATTTTGACTTTTGAAAATTTTTCAAAATCTGACTTCAGATTCGCAATCAGCGACCCGAAAAACCCCCGAGTAACAAGTTTCAAATGAATCCGATCAATTTCAAAAATATCGACCGCCATATTGGTTCCGCCATTTTAAATTTTGTTAATCTGACTACAGATTTGAAATCAGCGACCCCAAAAATCCCCGAGTAGCAAGTTTCAAATGAATCCGATTAATTTCAAAAATATTGACCGCCATATTGGATCCGCCATTTTGAAATTTTGAAATCTGACTTTAGCTTCACAATCAGCGACCCCAAAAACCCCCGAGTAACAAGTTTCAAATAAATCCGATCAATTTCAAAAATATCGACCGCCATATTGGTTCCGCCATTTTGAATTTTGCTAATCTGACTTTAGATTTGAAATCAGCGACGCCAAAAACTCCCGAGTAGCAAAGTTTCAAGTGAATCCGATCAATTTCGAAAGTTTCGATCGCCATATTGGTTCCGCCATTTTAAATTTTGAAAATTTTTTAAATCTGACTTCAGATTCGCAATCAGCGACCCCAAAAACCCCCGATTAACAAGTTTCAAATGAATCCGATTAATTTCAAATATATCGACCACCATATTGGTTCCGCCATTTTGAATTTTGAAAATTTTTGAAATCTGACTTCAGATTCGCAATCAGCGACCCCAAAAACCCCCGAGTAACAAGTTTCAAGTAAATCCAATCAATTTTGAATGTTTCGACCGCCATATTGGTTTTGCCATTTGGAATTTTGAAAATTTATGAGATCTGACTTCCGATACGCAATCAGCGACCCCAAAAACCCCCGAGTAACAAGTTTCAAATGAATCCGATCAATTTTAAATATATCGACCACCATATTGGTTCCGCCATTTTGAATTTTAAAAATTTTTGAAATCTGACTTTAGATTCGCAATCAGCGACCCCAAAAACCCCCGGTTAACAAGTTTCAAATGAATCCGATTAATTTCAAATATATCGACCACCATATTGGTTCCGCCATTTTGAATTTTGAAAATTTTTGAAATCTGACTTCAGATTCACAATCAGCGACCCCAAAAACCCCCGAGTAACAAGTTTCAAATGAATCCGATCAATTTCAAAAGTATCGACCACCATATTGGTTCCGCCATTTTGAATTTTGAAAATTTTTGAAATCTGACTTCAGCTTCACAATCAGCGACCCCAAAAACCCACGAGTAACAAGTTTCAAATGAATCCGATCAATTTCAAAAATATCGACCACCATATTGGTTCCGCCATCTTGAATTTTAAAAATTTTTGAAATCTGACTTTAGATTCACAATCAGCGACCCCAAAAACCCCGAGTAACAAGTTTCAAATGAATCCGATCAATTTCAAATATATCGACCGCCATATTGATTCCGCCATTTTGAATTTTGAAAATGTTTGAAATCTGACTTTAGATTCGCAATCAGCGACCCCAAAAACCCCCGAGTAGCAAGTTTCAAGTGAATCCAATCAATTTCGAAAGTTTTGACCGCCATATTGGTTTCGCCATTTTGAATTTTGAAAATTTTTGAAATCTGACTTCAGATTCGCAATCAGCGACCCTTAAAACCCCCGAGTAACAAGTTTTAAATGAATCCGATCAATTTCAAAAAAATCGACCACCATATTGGTTCTGCCATTTTGAATTTTGAAAATTTTTGAAATCTGACTTCAGATTCACAATCAGCGACCCCAAAAACCCCCGAGTAACAAGTTTCAAATGAATCCGATCAATTTCAAAAATATCGCCCGTCATATTGGTTCCGCCATTTTGAATTTTGTTAATCTGACTTTAGATTTGAAATCAACGACCCCAAAAACCCCCGAGTAGCAAAGTTTTAAGTGAATCCAATCAATTTCGAAGGTTTCGACCGCCATATTGGTTCCGCCATTTTAAATTTTAAAAATTTTTGTAATCTGACTTCAGATTCGCAATCAGCGACCCCAAAAACCCCCGAGTAACAAGTTTTAAATGAATCCGATCAATTTCAAAAATATCGACCGCCATATTGATTCCGCCATTTTGAATTTTGAAAATGTTTGAAATCTGACTTTAGATTCGCAATCAGCGACCCCAAAAACCCCCGAGTAGCAAGTTTCAAGTGAATCCAATCAATTTCGAAAGTTTTGATAGCCATATTGGTTTCGCCATTTTGAATTTTGAAAATTTTTGAAATCTGACTTCAGATTCGCAATCAGCGACCCTTAAAACCCCCGAGTAACAAGTTTTAAATGAATCCGATCAATTTCAAAAATATCGACCACCATATTGGTTCTGCCATTTTGAATTTTGAAAATTTTTGAAATCTGACTTCAGATTCACAATCAGCGACCCCAAAAACCTCCGAGTAACAAGGTTCAAATGAATCCGATCAATTTCAGAAGTATCGACCACCATATTGGTTCCGCCATTTTAAATTTTGAAAATTTTTTAAATCTGACTTTAGATTCACAATCAGCGACCCCAAAAACCCCCGAGTAACAAGTTTCAAATAAATCCAATAATTTCAAAAATATTGACCGCCATATTGGATCTGCCATTTTAAAATTTTGAAATCTGACTTTAGATTCACAATCAGCGACCCCAAAAACCCCCGAGTAACAAGTTTCAAATGAATCCGATCAATTTCAGAAGTATCGACCGCCATAGTGGTTTCGCCATTTTGAATTTTGAAAATTTTTGAAATCTGACTTCAGATTCACAATCAGCGACCCCAAAAACCCCCGAGTAACAAGTTTCAAATGAATCCGATCAATTTCAAAAATATCGCCCGTCATATTGGTTCCGCCATTTTGAATTTTGTTAATCTGACTTTAGATTTGAAATCAACGACCCCAAAAACCCCCGAGTAGCAAAGTTTTAAGTGAATCCAATCAATTTCGAAGGTTTCGACCGCCATATTGGTTCCGCTATTTTAAATTTTTAAAATTTTTGTAATCTGACTTCAGATTCGCAATCAGCGACCCTTAAAACCCCCGAGTAACAAGTTTTAAATGAATCCGATCAATTTCAAAAATATCGACCACCATATTGGTTCTGCCATTTTGAATTTTGAAAATTTTTGAAATCTGACTTCAGATTCACAATCAGCGACCCCAAAAACCTCCGAGTAACAAGGTTCAAATGAATCCGATCAATTTCAGAAGTATCGACCACCATATTGGTTCCGCCATTTTAAATTTTGAAAATTTTTTAAATCTGACTTTAGATTCACAATCAGCGACCCCAAAAACCCCCGAGTAACAAGTTTCAAATAAATCCAATAATTTCAAAAATATTGACCGCCATATTGGATCTGCCATTTTAAAATTTTGAAATCCGACTTTAGATTCACAATCAGCGACCCCAAAAACCCCCGAGTAACAAGTTTCAAATGAATCCGATCAATTTCAGAAGTATCGACCGCCATATTGGTTTCGCCATTTTGAATTTTGAAAATTTTTGAAATCTGACTTCAGATTCACAATCAGCGACCCTAAAAACCCCCGAGTAACAAGTTTTAAATGAATCCGATCAATTTCAGAAGTATCGACCACCATATTGGTTCCGCCATTTTAAATTTTGAAAATTTTTGAAATCTGACTTTAGATTCACAATCAGCGACCCCAAAAACCCCCGAGTAACAAGTTTCAAATAAATCCGATCAATTTCAAAAATATCGAGCGCCATATTGGTTCCGCCATTTTGAATTTTGTTAATCTGACTACAGATTTGAAATCAGCGACCCCAAAAATCCCCGAGTAGCAAGTTTCAAATGAATCCGATTAATTTCAAAAATATTGACCGCCATATTGGATCCGCCATTTTTAATTTGGAAAATTTTTGAAATCTGACTTCAGATTCGCTATCAGCGACCCTAAAAACCCCCGAGTAACAAGTTTTAAATAAATCCGATCAATTTAAAAAATATCGACCGCCATATTGGTTCCGCCATTTTAAATTTTGTTAATCTGACTACAGATTTGAAATCAGCGACCCCAAAAATCCCCGAGTAGCAAGTTTCAAATGAATCCGATTAATTTCAAAAATATTGACCGCCATATTGGATCCGCCATTTTTAATTTGGAAAATTTTTGAAATCTGACTTCAGATTCGCTATCAGCGACCCTAAAAACCCCCGAGTAACAAGTTTCAAATAAATCCGATCAATTTAAAAAATATCGACCGCCATATTGGTTCCGCCATTTTAAATTTTGTTAATCTGACTACAGATTTGAAATCAGCGACCCCAAAAACTCCCGAGTAGCAAAGTTTCAAGTGAATCCGATCAATTTCGAAAGTTTCGATCGCCATATTGGTTCCGCCATTTTGACTTTTGAAAATTTTTCAAAATCTGACTTCAGATTCGCAATCAGCGACCCGAAAAACCCCCGAGTAACAAGTTTCAAATGAATCCGATCAATTTCAAAAATATCGACCGCCATATTGGTTCCGCCATTTTAAATTTTGTTAATCTGACTACAGATTTGAAATCAGCGACCCCAAAAATCCCCGAGTAGCAAGTTTCAAATGAATCCGATTAATTTCAAAAATATTGACCGCCATATTGGATCCGCCATTTTGAAATTTTGAAATCTGACTTTAGCTTCACAATCAGCGACCCCAAAAACCCCCGAGTAACAAGTTTCAAATAAATCCGATCAATTTCAAAAATATCGACCGCCATATTGGTTCCGCCATTTTGAATTTTGCTAATCTGACTTTAGATTTGAAATCAGCGACGCCAAAAACTCCCGAGTAGCAAAGTTTCAAGTGAATCCGATCAATTTCGAAAGTTTCGATCGCCATATTGGTTCCGCCATTTTAAATTTTGAAAATTTTTTAAATCTGACTTCAGATTCGCAATCAGCGACCCCAAAAACCCCCGATTAACAAGTTTCAAATGAATCCGATTAATTTCAAATATATCGACCACCATATTGGTTCCGCCATTTTGAATTTTGAAAATTTTTGAAATCTGACTTCAGATTCGCAATCAGCGACCCCAAAAACCCCCGAGTAACAAGTTTCAAGTAAATCCAATCAATTTTGAATGTTTCGACCGCCATATTGGTTTTGCCATTTGGAATTTTGAAAATTTATGAGATCTGACTTCAGATACGCAATCAGCGACCCCAAAAACCCCCGAGTAACAAGTTTCAAATGAATCCGATCAATTTTAAATATATCGACCACCATATTGGTTCCGCCATTTTGAATTTTAAAATTTTTGAAATCTGACTTTAGATTCGCAATCAGCGACCCCAAAAACCCCCGGTTAACAAGTTTCAAATGAATCCGATTAATTTCAAATATATCGACCACCATATTGGTTCCGCCATTTTGAATTTTGAAAATTTTTGAAATCTGACTTCAGATTCACAATCAGCGACCCCAAAAACCCCCGAGTAACAAGTTTCAAATGAATCCGATCAATTTCAAAAGTATCGACCACCATATTGGTTCCGCCATTTTGAATTTTGAAAATTTTTGAAATCTGACTTCAGCTTCACAATCAGCGACCCCAAAAACCCACGAGTAACAAGTTTCAAATGAATCCGATCAATTTCAAAAATATCGACCACCATATTGGTTCCGCCATCTTGAATTTTAAAAATTTTTGAAATCTGACTTTAGATTCACAATCAGCGACCCCAAAAACCCCGAGTAACAAGTTTCAAATGAATCCGATCAATTTCAAATATATCGACCGCCATATTGATTCCGCCATTTTGAATTTTGAAAATGTTTGAAATCTGACTTTAGATTCGCAATCAGCGACCCCAAAAACCCCCGAGTAGCAAGTTTCAAGTGAATCCAATCAATTTCGAAAGTTTTGACCGCCATATTGGTTTCGCCATTTTGAATTTTGAAAATTTTTGAAATCTGACTTCAGATTCGCAATCAGCGACCCTTAAAACCCCCGAGTAACAAGTTTTAAATGAATCCGATCAATTTCAAAAAAATCGACCACCATATTGGTTCTGCCATTTTGAATTTTGAAAATTTTTGAAATCTGACTTCAGATTCACAATCAGCGACCCCAAAAACCCCCGAGTAACAAGTTTCAAATGAATCCGATCAATTTCAAAAATATCGCCCGTCATATTGGTTCCGCCATTTTGAATTTTGTTAATCTGACTTTAGATTTGAAATCAACGACCCCAAAAACCCCCGAGTAGCAAAGTTTTAAGTGAATCCAATCAATTTCGAAGGTTTCGACCGCCATATTGGTTCCGCCATGTTAAATTTTAAAAATTTTTGTAATCTGACTTCAGATTCGCAATCAGCGACCCCAAAAACCCCCGAGTAACAAGTTTTAAATGAATCCGATCAATTTCAAAAATATCGACCGCCATATTGATTCCGCCATTTTGAATTTTGAAAATGTTTGAAATCTGACTTTAGATTCGCAATCAGCGACCCCAAAAACCCCCGAGTAGCAAGTTTCAAGTGAATCCAATCAATTTCGAAAGTTTTGATAGCCATATTGGTTTCGCCATTTTGAATTTTGAAAATTTTTGAAATCTGACTTCAGATTCGCAATCAGCGACCCTTAAAACCCCCGAGTAACAAGTTTTAAATGAATCCGATCAATTTCAAAAATATCGACCACCATATTGGTTCTGCCATTTTGAATTTTGAAAATTTTTGAAATCTGACTTCAGATTCACAATCAGCGACCCCAAAAACCTCCGAGTAACAAGGTTCAAATGAATCCGATCAATTTCAGAAGTATCGACCACCATATTGGTTCCGCCATTTTAAATTTTGAAAATTTTTTAAATCTGACTTTAGATTCACAATCAGCGACCCCAAAAACCCCCGAGTAACAAGTTTCAAATAAATCCAATAATTTCAAAAATATTGACCGCCATATTGGATCTGCCATTTTAAAATTTTGAAATCTGACTTTAGATTCACAATCAGCGACCCCAAAAACCCCCGAGTAACAAGTTTCAAATGAATCCGATCAATTTCAGAAGTATCGACCGCCATATTGGTTTCGCCATTTTGAATTTTGAAAATTTTTGAAATCTGACTTCAGATTCACAATCAGCGACCCTAAAAACACCCGAGTAACAAGTTTTAAATGAATCCGATCAATTTCAGAAGTAACGACCACCATATTGGTTCCGCCATTTTAAATTTTGAAAATTTTTGAAATCTGACTTTAGATTCACAATCAGCGACCCCAAAAACCCCCGAGTAACAAGTTTCAAATAAATCCGATCAATTTGAAAAATATCGAGCGCCATATTGGTTCCGCCATTTTGAATTTTGTTAATCTGACTACAGATTTGAAATCAGCGACCCCAAAAACTCCCGAGTAGCAAAGTTTCAAGTGAATCCGATCAATTTCGAAAGTTACGATCGCCATATTGGTTCCGCCATTTTAAATTTTGAAAATTTTTTAAATCTGACTTCAGATTCGCAATCAGCGACCCAAGAAACCCCCGAGTAACAAGTTTCAAATGAATCCGATCAATTTTAAAAATATCGACCGCTATATTGGTTCCGCAATTTTAAATTTTGTTAATCTGACTACAAACTTGAAAACAGCGACCCCAAAAATCCCCGAGTAGCAAGTTTCAAATGAATCCGATTAATTTCGAAAATATTGACCGCCATATTGGATCCGCCATTTTGAAATTTTGAAATCTGACTTTAGCTTTACAATCAGCGACCCCAAAAACCCCCGAGTAACAAGTTTCAAATAAATCCGATTAATTTCAAAAATATCGACCGCCATATTGGTTCCGCCATTTTGAATTTTGTTTATCTGACTTTAGATTTGAAATCAGCGACCCCAAAAACTCCCGAGTAGCAAAGTTTCAAGTGAATCCGATCAATTTCGAAAGTTTCGACCGCCATATTGGTTCCGCCATTTTTAATTTGGAAAATTTTTGAAATCTGACTTCAGATTCGCTATCAGCGACCCTAAAAACCCCCGAGTAACAAGTTTCAAAGGAATCCGATCAATTTCAGAAGTATCGACCACCATATTAATTCCGCCATTTTAAATTTTGAAAATTTTTGAAATCTGACTTTAGATTCACAATCAGCGACCCCAAAAACCCCCGAGTAACAAGTTTCAAATAAATCCGATCAATTTAAAAAATATCGACCGCCATATTGGTTCCGCCATTTTAAATTTTGTTAATCTGACTACAGATTTGAAATCAGCGACCCCAAAAACTCCCGAGTAGCAAAGTTTCAAGTGAATCCGATCAATTTCGAAAGTTTCGATCGCCATATTGGTTCCGCCATTTTGACTTTTGAAAATTTTTCAAAATCTGACTTCAGATTCGCAATCAGCGACCCGAAAAACCCCCGAGTAACAAGTTTCAAATGAATCCGATCAATTTCAAAAATATCGACCGCCATATTGGTTTCGCCATTTTAAATTTTGTTAATCTGACTACACACTGTAAAAAATTAAAAATTTATTACAGACATAATTGGTAAAAGGGTTTAAATTTTCTGTAATTTTACTACCTTAATTGCAGCGAAAGTGCAAATTTGAGGTAATGCTAGCGGGGATTTACGAACAAAAATTGTAATTTTACAGTTTTTGTTCGCACACTCACTGCGTTCAGCGCCGCAAGAGTACATAGCGCTGCGATCGCGCATTTCAGACAAGCCAATCTTCTACATTGAATGTTGGTAATAAATGGTCACTGCATTTATTGTGTCTATTTTACTAGAAACTGTAAAAATACAAAAGTTTGTGAGATTGCTTTTTCGAACGTAGTTTTACAATTTAAAAGTGAAATACCAAAATTTAATTGTGGAAATTATGTTTTAAATTGCATTTTCACAGATTTGTATTTAATAATTACGAATCGTTTGTATAATTTCAATATTGAATGTATTGAAAGTAGCAGACAAAATTTTGCTTTGTTTTAGCGCGAACGCGTAGTCAGTCAGGCACGATATATTCGTGGGAGATGTAAATTATATTTTATCTCTAATAATAGTTGGCGATATATAGTTTATTCTCGCGAAAAATATTAACTTTGTTGGAAATGGCCCTAAACTTGATGGAAGAGTAACATGAATTTTCAATATTTCTAAATACATGTGTGGGTTGGCCGAGAGGCTTAATGGCACGGATTAAATTTACGTATATAGGTTAAACATAAGGGTTTCGATCCCCTATCCTCCAAGATTTTTTCAATACGTTGAATAATTAATTACAGTTTTTTGTGAAATTACAATTTTATGTTGTAAATACACAGAAAAATGAAGTTCTACCAATTTCTGTAATTTTACAGATTTTGTCTGATATTCTACATAACCTATTCGGAAATAAGCTATTTTCACGTTATATCGCTACCTTCACAGTTGGTAATATTCGGTCCTACATTCAAGGTAGTAAATTTACAGGTTTTTTTTTTTACAGTGCAGATTTGAAATCAGCGACCCCAAAAATCCCCGAGTAGCAAGTTTCAAATGAATCCGATTAATTTCAAAAATATTGACCGCCATATTGGATCCGCCATTTTCAAATTTTGAAATCTGACTTTAGCTTCACAATCAGCGACCCCAAAAACCCCCGAGTAACAAGTTTCAAATAAATCCGATCAATTTCAAAAATATCGACCGCCATATTGGTTCCGCCATTTTGAATTTTGTTAATCTGACTTTAGATTTGAAATCAGCGACGCCAAAAACTCCCGAGTAGCAAAGTTTCAAGTGAATCCGATCAATTTCGAAAGTTTCGATCGCCATATTGGTTCCGCCATTTTAAATTTTGAAATTTTTTTAAATCTGACTTCAGATTCGCAATCAGCGACCCCAAAAACCCCCGATTAACAAGTTTCAAATGAATCCGATTAATTTCAAATATATCGACCACCATATTGGTTCCGCCATTTTGAATTTTGAAAATTTTTGAAATCTGACTTCAGATTCGCAATCAGCGACCCCAAAAACCCCCGAGTAACAAGTTTCAAATGAATCCGATCAATTTTAAATATATCGACCACCATATTGGTTCCGCCATTTTGAATTTTAAAAATTTTTGAAATCTGACTTTAGATTCGCAATCAGCGACCCCAAAAACCCCCGGTTAACAAGTTTCAAATGAATCCGATTAATTTCAAATATATCGACCACCATATTGGTTCCGCCATTTTGAATTTTGAAAATTTTTGAAATCTGACTTCAGATTCACAATCAGCAACCCCAAAAACCCCCGAGTAACAAGTTTCAAATGAATCCGATCAATTTCAAAAGTATCGACCACCATATTGGTTCCGCCATTTTGAATTTTGAAAATTTTTGAAATCTGACTTCAGCTTCACAATCAGCGACCCCAAAAACCCACGAGTAACAAGTTTCAAATAAATCCGATCAATTTCAAAAATATCGACCACCATATTGGTTCCGCCATCTTGAATTTTAAAAATTTTTGAAATCTGACTTTAGATTCACAATCAGCGACCCCAAAAACCCCGAGTAACAAGTTTCAAATGAATCCGATCAATTTCAAATATATCGACCACCATATTGGTTCCGCCATTTTGAATTTTGAAAATTTTTGAAATCTGACTTCAGATTCACAATCAGCGACACCAAAAACCCCCGAGTAACAAGTTTCAAATAAATCTGATCAATTTCAAAAATATCGACCGCCATATTGGTTCCGCCATTTTGAATTTTGTTAATCTGACGTTAGATTTGAAATCAGCGACCCCAAAAACTCCCGTGTAGCAAAGTTTCAAGTGAATCCGATCAATTTCGAAAGTTTCGACCGCCATATTGGTTCCGCCATTTTGAATTTTGAAAATTTTAGAAATCTGACTTCAGATTCGCTATCAGCGACCCTAAAAACCCCCGAGTAACAAGTTTCAAAGGAATCCGATCAATTTCAAAAATATCGACCACCATATTGGTTCTGCCATTTTGAATTTTGACAATTTTTGAAATCTGACTTTGGATTTGAAATCAGCGACCCCAAAAACCCCCGAGTAACAAGTTTCAAATGAATCCAATCAATTTCAAATATTTAGACCGCTATATTGGTTTCGCCATTTTGAATTTTGACAATTTTTGAAATCTGACTTTAGATTTGAAATCAGCGACCCCAAAAACCCCCGAGTAACAAGTTTCAAATGAATCCGATCATTTTCAAATATATCGACCACCATATTGGTTCCGCTATTTTGAATTTTGAAAATTTTTGAAATCTGACTTCAGATTCACAATCTGCGACCCCAAAAACCCCCGAGTAACAAGTTTCAAATAAATCCAATAAATTTCAAAAATATTGACAGCCATATTGGATCCGCCATTTTGAAATTTTGATATCTGACTTTAGATTCACAATCAGCGACCCCAAAAACCCTTGAGTAACAAGTTTCAAATAAATCCGATCAATTTCAACAATATCGACCGCCAAATTGGTTCCGCCATTTTGATTTTTTGTAATCTGACTTCAGATTCACAATCAGCGACACCAAAAACCCACGAGTAGCAAAGTTTCAAGTGAATCCGATCAATTTCGAAAGTTTCGACCGCCATATTGGTTCCGCCATTTTGAATTTAAAAATTTTTTGAAATCTGACTTCTGATTCGCAATCAGCGACCCCAAAAACCTCCGAGTAACAAGTTTAAAATGAATCTGATCAATTTAAAAAATATCGACCGCCATATTGGTTCCGCCATTTTGAATTTTGAAAATTTTTGTAATCTGACATCAGATTCGCAATCAGCGACCCCAAAAACCCCCGAGTAACAAGTTTCAAATGAATCCGATCAATTTCAAAAATATCGACCGCCATATTGGTTCCGCCATTTTAAATTTTGTTAATCTGACTACAGATTCGAAATCAGCGACCCCAAAAACACCCGAGTAGCAAGTTTCAAGTGAATCCAATCAATTTCGAAAGTTTTGACCGCCATATTGGTTTCGCCATTTTGAATTTTGAAAATTTTTGAAATCTGACTTCAGATTCGCAATCAGCGACCCTAAAAACCCCCAAGTAACAAGTTTCAAATGAATCCGATCAATTTCAAAAATATCGTCCACCATATTGGTTCTGCCATTTTGAATTTTGAAAATTTTTGAAACCTGACTTCAGATTCACAATCAGCGACCCCAAAAACCCCCTAGTAACAAGTTTTAAATGAATCCGATCAATTTCAAAAGTATCGACCACCATATTGGTTCCGCCATTTTAAATTTTGAAAATTTTTGAAATCTGACTTCAGATTCACAATCAGCGACCCCAAAAACCCCCGAGTAACAAGTTTCAAATAAATCCAATAAATTTCAAAAATATTGACCGCCATATTGGATCCGCCATTTTGAATTTTTGAAATCTGACTTTAGATTCACAATCAGCGACCCTAAAAACCTCCGAGGAACAAGTTTCAAAGGAATCCGATCAATTTAAAAAATATCGACGGCCATATTGGTTCCGCCATTTTGAATTTTGTTAATCTGACTTTAGATTTGAAATCAGCGACCCCAAAAACTCCCGAGTAGCAAAGTTTCAAGTGAATCCGATCAATTTCGAAAGTTTCGACCGCCATATTGGTTCCGCCATTTTGAATTTTAAAAATTTTTTAAATCTGACTTCAGATTCGCAATCAGCGACCCGAAAAACCCCCGAGTAACAAGTTTCAAATGAATCCGATCAATTTCAAAAATATCGACCGCCATATTGGTTCCGCCATTTTAAATTTTGTTAATTTGACTACAGATTTGAAATCAGCGACCCCAAAAACCCCCGAGTAGCAAGTTTCAAGTGTATCCAATCAATTTCGAAAGTTTCGACCGCCATATTGGTTTCGCCATTTTGAATTTTGAAAATTTTTGAAATCTGACTTCAGATTCTCAATCAGCGACCTCAAAAACCCCTGAGTAACAAGTTTTAAATGAATCCGATCAATTTCAAACATATCGACCACCATATTGGTTCCGCTATTTTGAATTTTGTTTATCTGACTTTAGATTTGAAATCAGCGACCCCAAAAACTCCCGAGTAGCAAAGTTTCAAGTGAATCCGATCAATTTCGAAAGTTTCGACCGCCATATTGGTTCCGCCATTTTGAATTTTAAAAATTTTTTAAATCTGACTTCAGATTCGCAATCAGCGACCCGAAAAACCCCCGAGTAACAAGTTTCAAATGAATCCGATCAATTTCAAAAATATCGACCGCCATATTGGTTCCGCCATTTTAAATTTTGTTAATTTGACTACAGATTTGAAATCAGCGACCCCAAAAACCCCCGAGTAGCAAGTTTCAAGTGTATCCAATCAATTTCGAAAGTTTCGACCGCCATATTGGTTCCGCCATTTTTAATTTGGAAAATTTTTGAAATCTGACTTCAGATTCGCTATCAGCGACCCTAAAAACCCCCGAGTAACAAGTTTCAAAGGAATCCGATCAATTTCAGAAGTATCGACCACCATATTAATTCCGCCATTTTAAATTTTGAAAATTTTTGAAATCTGACTTTAGATTCACAATCAGCGACCCCAAAAACCTCCGAGGAACAAGTTTCAAAGGAATCCGATCAATTTAAAAAATATCGACGGCCATATTGGTTCCGCCATTTTGAATTTTGTTAATCTGACTTTAGATTTGAAATCAGCGACCCCAAAAACTCCCGAGTAGCAAAGTTTCAAGTGAATCCGATCAATTTCGAAAGTTTCGACCGCCATATTGGTTCCGCCATTTTGAATTTTAAAAATTTTTTAAATCTGACTTCAGATTCGCAATCAGCGACCCGAAAAACCCCCGAGTAACAAGTTTCAAATGAATCCGATCAATTTCAAAAATATCGACCGCCATATTGGTTCCGCCATTTTAAATTTTGTTAATTTGACTACAGATTTGAAATCAGCGACCCCAAAAACCCCCGAGTAGCAAGTTTCAAGTGTATCCAATCAATTTCGAAAGTTTCGACCGCCATATTGGTTCCGCCATTTTTAATTTGGAAAATTTTTGAAATCTGACTTCAGATTCGCTATCAGCGACCCTAAAAACCCCCGAGTAACAAGTTTCAAAGGAATCCGATCAATTTCAGAAGTATCGACCACCATATTAATTCCGCCATTTTAAATTTTGAAAATTTTTGAAATCTGACTTTAGATTCACAATCAGCGACCCCAAAAACCCCCGAGTAACAAGTTTCAAATAAATCCGATCAATTTAAAAAATATCGACCGCCATATTGGTTCCGCCATTTTAAATTTTGTTAATCTGACTACAGATTTGAAATCAGCGACCCCAAAAACTCCCGAGTAGCAAAGTTTCAAGTGAATCCGATCAATTTCGAAAGTTTCGATCGCCATATTGGTTCCGCCATTTTGACTTTTGAAAATTTTTCAAAATCTGACTTCAGATTCGCAATCAGCGACCCGAAAAACCCCCGAGTAACAAGTTTCAAATGAATCCGATCAATTTACAAAATATCGACCGCCATATTGGTTCCGCCATTTTAAATTTTGTTAATCTGACTACAGATTTGAAATCAGCGACCCCAAAAATCCCCGAGTAGCAAGTTTCAAATGAATCCGATTAATTTCAAAAATATTGACCGCCATATTGGATCCGCCATTTTGAAATTTTGAAATCTGACTTTAGCTTCACAATCAGCGACCCAAAAAACCCCCGAGTAACAAGTTTCAAATAAATCCGATCAATTTCAAAAATATCGACCGCCATATTGGTTCCGCCATTTTGAATTTTGTTAATCTGACTTTAGATTTGAAATCAGCGACGCCAAAAACTCCCGAGTAGCAAAGTTTCAAGTGAATCCGATCAATTTCGAAAGTTTCGATCGCCATATTGGTTCCGCCATTTTAAATTTTGAAAATTTTTTAAATCTGACTTTAGATTCGCAATCAGCGACCCCAAAAACCCCCGATTAACAAGTTTTAAATGAATCCGATTAATTTCAAATATATCGACCACCATATTGGTTCCGCCATTTTGAATTTTGAAAATTTTTGAAATCTGACTTCAGATTCGCAATTAGCGACCCCAAAAACCCCCGAGTAACAAGTTTCAAGTAAATCCAATCAATTTTGAAAGTTTCGACCGCCATATTGGTTTTGCCATTTGGAATTTTGAAAATTTATGAGATCTGACTTCAGATACGCAATCAGCGACCCCAAAAACCCCCGAGTAACAAGTTTCAAATGAATCCGATCAATTTTAAATATATCGACCACCATATTGGTTCCGCCATTTTGAATTTTAAAAATTTTTGAAATCTGACTTTAGATTCGCAATCAGCGACCCCAAAAACCCCCGGTTAACAAGTTTCAAATGAATCCGATTAATTTTAAATATATCGACCACCATATTGGTTCCGCCATTTTGAATTTTGAAAATTTTTGAAATCTGACTTCAGATTCACAATCAGCGACCCCAAAAACCCCCGAGTAACAAGTTTCAAGTAAATCCAATCAATTTTGAAAGTTTCGATCGCCATATTGGTTTTGCCATTTGGAATTTTGAAAATTTATGAGATCTGACTTCAGCTTCACAATCAGCGACCCCAAAAACCCACGAGTAACAAGTTTCAAATGAATCCGATCAATTTCAAAAATATCGACCACCATATTGGTTCCGCCATCTTGAATTTTAAAAATTTTTAAAATCTGACTTTAGATTCACAATCAGCGACCCCAAAAACCCCGAGTAACAAGTTTCAAATGAATCCGATCAATTTCAAATATATCGACCACCATATTGGTTCCGCCATTTTGAATTTTGAAAATTTTTGAAATCTGACTTCAGATTCACAATCAGCGACCCCAAAAACCCCCGAGTAACAAGTTTCAAATAAATCTGATCAATTTCAAAAATATCGACCGCCATATTGGTTCCGCCATTTTGAATTTTGTTAATCTGACGTTAGATTTGAAATCAGCGACCCCAAAAACTCCCGTGTAGCAAAGTTTCAAGTGAATCCGATCAATTTCGAAAGTTTCGACCGCCATATTGGTTCCGCCATTTTGAATTTTGAAAATTTTTGAAATCTGACTTCAGATTCACAATCTGCGACCCCAAAAACCCCCGAGTAACAAGTTTCAAATAAATCCAATAAATTTCAAAAATATTGACAGCCATATTGGATCCGCCATTTTGAAATTTTGATATCTGACTTTAGATTCACAATCAGCGACCCCAAAAACCCTTGAGTAACAAGTTTCAAATAAATCCGATCATTTTCAACAATATCGACCGCCAAATTGGTTCCGCCATTTTGATTTTTTGTAATCTGACTTCAGATTCACAATCAGCGACACCAAAAACCCACGAGTAGCAAAGTTTCAAGTGAATCCGATCAATTTCGAAAGTTTCGACCGCCATATTGGTTCCGCCATTTTGAATTTAATAATTTTTTGAAATCTGACTTCTGATTCGCAATCAGCGACCCCAAAAACCTCCGAGTAACAAGTTTAAAATGAATCTGATCAATTTAAAAAATATCGACCGCCATATTGGTTCCGCCATTTTGAATTCTGAAAATTTTTGTAATCTGACATCAGATTCGCAATCAGCGACCCCAAAAACCCCCGAGTAACAAGTTTCAAATGAATCCGATCAATTTCAAAAATATCGACCGCCATATTGGTTCCGCCATTTTAAATTTTGTTAATCTGACTACAGATTCGAAATCAGCGACCCCAAAAACCCCCGAGTAGCAAGTTTCAAGTGAATCCAATCAATTTCGAAAGTTTTGACCGCCATATTGGTTTCGCCATTTTGAATTTTTAAAATTTTTGAAATCTGACTTCAGATTCGCAATCAGCGACCCTAAAAACCCCCAAGTAACAAGTTTCAAATGAATCCGATCAATTTCAAAAATATCGTCCACCATATTGGTTCTGCCATTTTGAATTTTGAAAATTTTTGAAACCTGACTTCAGATTCACAATCAGCGACCCCAAAAACCCCCTAGTAACAAGTTTTAAATGAATCCGATCAATTTCAAAAGTATCGACCACCATATTGGTTCCGCCATTTTAAATTTTGAAAATTTTTGAAATCTGACTTCAGATTCACAATCAGCGACCCCAAAAACCCCCGAGTAACAAGTTTCAAATAAATCCAATAAATTTCAAAAATATTGACCGCCATATTGGATCCGCCATTTTGAATTTTTGAAATCTGACTTTAGATTCACAATCAGCGACCCTAAAAACCTCCGAGGAACAAGTTTCAAAGGAATCCGATCAATTTAAAAAATATCGACGGCCATATTGGTTCCGCCATTTTGAATTTTGTTAATCTGACTTTAGATTTTAAATCAGCGACCCCAAAAACTCCCGAGTAGCAAAGTTTCAAGTGAATCCGATCAATTTCGAAAGTTTCGACCGCCATGTTGGTTCCGCCATTTTGAATTTTAAAAATTTTTTAAATCTGACTTCAGATTCGCAATCAGCGACCCGAAAAACCCCCGAGTAACAAGTTTCAAATGAATCCGATCAATTTCAAAAATATCGACCGCCATATTGGTTCCGCCATTTTAAATTTTGTAAATTTGACTACAGATTTGAAATCAGCGACCCCAAAAACCCCCGAGTAGCAAGTTTCAAGTGTATCCAATCAATTTCGAAAGTTTCGACCGCCATATTGGTTTCGCCATTTTGAATTTTGAAAATTTTTGAAATCTGACTTCAGATTCTCAATCAGCGACCTCAAAAACCCCTGAGTAACAAGTTTTAAATGAATCCGATCAATTTCAAACATATCGACCACCATATTGGTTCCGCTATTTTGAATTTTGTTTATCTGACTTTAGATTTGAAATCAGCGACCCCTAAAACTCCCGAGTAGCAAAGTTTCAAGTGAATCCGATCAATTTCGAAAGTTTCGACCGCCATATTGGTTCCGCCATTTTTAATTTGGAAAATTTTTGAAATCTGACTTCAGATTCGCTATCAGCGACCCTAAAAACCCCCGAGTAACAAGTTTCAAAGGAATCCGATCAATTTCAGAAGTATCGACCACCATATTAATTCCGCCATTTTAAATTTTGAAAATTTTTGAAATCTGACTTTAGATTCACAATCAGCGACCCCAAAAACCCCCGAGTAACAAGTTTCAAATAAATCCGATCAATTTAAAAAATATCGACCGCCATATTGGTTCCGCCATTTTAAATTTTGTTAATCTGACTACAGATTTGAAATCAGCGACCCCAAAAACTCCCGAGTAGCAAAGTTTCAAGTGAATCCGATCAATTTCGAAAGTTTCGATCGCCATATTGGTTCCGCCATTTTGACTTTTGAAAATTTTTCAAAATCTGACTTCAGATTCGCAATCAGCGACCCGAAAAACCCCCGAGTAACAAGTTTCAAATGAATCCGATCAATTTCCAAAATATCGACCGCCATATTGGTTCCGCCATTTTAAATTTTGTTAATCTGACTACAGATTTGAAATCAGCGACGCCAAAAATCCCCGAGTAGCAAGTTTCAAATGAATCCGATTAATTTCAAAAATATTGACCGCCATATTGGATCCGCCATTTTGAAATTTTGAAATCTGACTTTAGCTTCACAATCAGCGACCCCAAAAACCCCCGAGTAACAAGTTTCAAATAAATCCGATCAATTTCAAAAATATCGACCGCCATATTGGTTCCGCCATTTTGAATTTTGTTAATCTGACTTTAGATTTGAAATCAGCGACGCCAAAAACTCCCGAGTAGCAAAGTTTCAAGTGAATCCGATCAATTTCGAAAGTTTCGATCGCCATATTGGTTCCGCCATTTTAAATTTTGAAAATTTTTTAAATCTGACTTTAGATTCGCAATCAGCGACCCCAAAAACCCCCGATTAACAAGTTTCAAATGAATCCGATTAATTTCAAATATATCGACCACCATATTGGTTCCGCCATTTTGAATTTTGAAAATTTTTGAAATCTGACTTCAGATTCGCAATCAGCGACCCCAAAAACCCCCGAGTAACAAGTTTCAAGTAAATCCAATCAATTTTGAAAGTTTCGACCGCCATATTGGTTTTGCCATTTGGAATTTTGAAAATTTATGAGATCTGACTTCAGATACGCAATCAGCGACCCCAAAAACCCCCGAGTAACAAGTTTCAAATGAATCCGATCAATTTTAAATATATCGACCACCATATTGGTTCCGCCATTTTGAATTTAAAAAATTTTTGAAATCTGACTTTAGATTCGCAATCAGCGACCCCAAAAACCCCCGGTTAACAAGTTTCAAATGAATCCGATTAATTTCGAAAATATTGACCACCATATTGGTTCCGCCATTTTGAATTTTGAAAATTTTTGAAATCTGACTTCAGATTCACAATCAGCGACCCCAAAAACCCCCGAGTAACAAGTTTCAAGTAAATCCAATCAATTTTGAAAGTTTCGACCGCCATATTGGTTTTGCCATTTGGAATTTTGAAAATTTATGAGATCTGTCTTCAGCTTCACAATCAGCGACCCCAAAAACCCACGAGTAACAAGTTTCAAATGAATCCGATCAATTTCAAAAATATCGACCACCATATTGGTTCCGCCATCTTGAATTTTAAAAATTTTTAAAATCTGACTTTAGATTCACAATCAGCGACCCCAAAAACCCCGAGTAACAAGTTTCAAATGAATCCGATCAATTTCAAATATATCGACCACCATATTGGTTCCGCCATTTTGAATTTTGAAAATTTTTGAAATCTGACTTCAGATTCACAATCAGCGACCCCAAAAACCCCCGAGTAACAAGTTTCAAATAAATCTGATCAATTTCAAAAATATCGACCGCCATATTGGTTCCGCCATTTTGAATTTTGTTAATCTGACGTTAGATTTGAAATCAGCGACCCCAAAAACTCCCGTGTAGCAAAGTTTCAAGTGAATCCGATCAATTTCGAAAGTTTCGACTGCCATATTGGTTCCGCCATTTTGAATTTTGAAAATTTTTGAAATCTGACTTCAGATTCGCTATCAGCGACCCTAAAAACCCCCGAGTAACAAGTTTCAAAGGAATCCGATCAATTTCAAAAATATCGACCACCATATTGGTTCTGCCATTTTGAATTTTGAAAATTTTTGAAATCTGACTTCAGATTCACAATCAGCGACCCCAAAAACCCCCGAGTAACAAGTTTCAAAGGAATCCGATCAATTTCAAAAATATCGACCACCATATTGGTTCTGCCATTTTGAATTTTGAAAATTTTTGAAATCTGACTTCAGATTCACAATCAGCGACCCCAAAAACCCCCGAGTAACAAGTTTTAAATGAATCCGATCAATTTCAAAAATATCGACCACCATATTGGTTCTGCCATTTTGAATTTTGAAAATTTTTGAAATCTGACTTCAGATTCACAATCAGCGACCCAAAAACCCCCGAGTAACAAGTTTCAAATGAATCCGATCAATTTCAGAAGTATCGACCACCATATTGGTTCTGCCATTTTGAATTTTTAAAATTTTTGAAATCTGACTTCAGATTCACAATCAGCGACCCCAAAAACCCCCGAGTAGCAAAGTTGCAAGTGAATCCGATTAATTTCGAAAGTTTCGACCGCCATATTGGTTCCGCCATTTTTAATTTGGAAAATTTTTGAAATCTGACTTCAGATTCGCTATCAGCGACCCTAAAAACCCACGAGTAACAAGTTTCAAAGGAATCCGATCAATTTAAAAAATATCGACGGCCATATTGGTTCCGCCATTTTGAATTTTGTTAATCTGACTTTAGATTTGAAATCAGCGACCCCAAAAACTCCCGAGTAGCAAAGTTTCAAGTGAATCCGATCAATTTCGAAAGTTTCGATCGCCATATTGGTTCCGCCATTTTGAATTAAGGAAATTTTTTTAAATCTGACTTCAGATTCGCAATCAGCGACCCGAAAAACCAACGAGTAACAAGTTTCAAATGAATCCGATCAATTTCAAAAATATCGACCGCCATATTGGTTCCGCCATTTTAAATTTTGTTAATCTGACTACAGATTTGAAATCAGCGACACCAAAAACTCCCGAGTAGCAAAGTTTCAAGTGAATCCGATCAATTTCGAAAGTTACGATCGCCATATTGGTTCCGCCATTTTGAATTTTGAAAATTTTTGAAATCTGACTTCAGATTCACAATCAGCGACCCCAAAAACCCCCGAGTAACAAGTTTCAAATGAATCCGATCAATTTCAGAAGTATCGACCGCCATATTGGTTTCGCCATTTTGAATTTTGAAAATGTTTGAAATCTGACTTCAGATTCGCAATCAGCGACCCTAAAAACCCCCGAGTAACAAGTTTTAAATGAATCCGATCAATTTCAAAAATATCGACCACCATATTGGTTCTGCCATTTTGAATTTTGAAAATTTTTGAAATCTGACTTCAGATTCACAATCAGCGACCCCAAAAACCCCCGAGTAACAAGTTTCAAATGAATCCGATCAATTTCAGAAGTATCGACCACCATATTGGTTCCGCCATTTTAAATTTTAAAAATTTTTGAAATCTGACTTCAGATTCACAATCAGCGACCCCAAAAACCCCCGAGTAACAAGTTTTAAATGAATCCGATCAATTTCAAAAATATCGACCACCATATTGGTTCTGCCATTTTGAATTTTGAAAATTTTTGAAATCTGACTTCAGATTCACAATCAGCGACCCCAAAAACCCCCGAGTAACAAGTTTCAAATGAATCCGATCAATTTTAAAAATATCGACCGCTATATTGGTTCCGCAATTTTAAATTTTGTTAATCTGACTACAAACTTGAAATCAGCGACCCCAAAAATCCCCGAGTAGCAAGTTTCAAATGAATCCGATTAATTTCGAAAATATTGACCGTCATATTGGATCCGCCATTTTGAAATTTTGAAATCTGACTTTAGCTTTACAATCAGCGACCCCAAAAACCCCCGAGTAACAAGTTTCAAATAAATCCGATTAATTTCAAAAATATCGACCGCCATATTGGTTACGCCATTTTGAATTTTGTTTATCTGACTTTAGATTTGAAATCAGCGACCCCAAAAACTCCCGAGTAGCAAAGTTTCAAGTGAATCCGATCAATTTCGAAAGTTTCGACCGCCATATTGGTTCCGCCATTTTTAATTTGGAAAATTTTTGAAATCTGACTTCAGATTCGCTATCAGCGACCCCAAAAATCCCCGAGTAGCAAGTTTCAAATGAATCCGATTAATTTCAAATATATCGACCACCATATTGGTTCCGCCATTTTGAATTTTGAAAATTTTTGAAATCTGACTTTAGATTCGCAATCAGCGACCCCAAAAACCCCCGATTAACAAGTTTCAAATGAATCCGATTAATTTCAAATATATCGACCACCATATTGGTTCCGCCATTTTGAATTTTGAAATTTTTGAAATCTGACTTCAGATTCACAATCAGCGACCCCAAAAACCCCCGAGTAACAAGTTTCAAATGAATCCGATCAATTTCAAAAATATCGACCACCATATTGGTTCCGCCATTTTAAATTTTGAAAATTTTTGAAATCTGACTTCAGATTCACATTCAGCGACCCCAAAAACCCCCGAGTAACAAGTTTTAAATAAATCCAATAAATTTCAAAAATATTGATCGCCATATTGGATCCGCCATTTTGAATTTTTGAAATCTGACTTTAGATTCACAATCTGCGACCCCAAAAACCCCCGAGTAACAAGTTTCTAATAAATCCGATCAATTTCAAAAATATCGACCGCCATATTGTTTCCGCCATTTTGAATTTTGTTAATCTGACTTCAGATTTGAAATCAGCGACCCCAAAAACCCTTAAATAGCAAGATTCAAGTGAATCCGATCAGTTTCGAAAGTTTCGACCAGCATATTGGTTCTGCTATTTTGAATTTTGAAAATTTTTGAAATCTGACTTTAGATTCACAATCAGCGACCCCAAAAACCCCCGAGTAACAAGTTTCAAATGAATCCGATTAATTTCAAATATATCGACCACCATATTGGTTCCGCCATTTTGAATTTTGAAATTTTTGAAATCTGACTTCAGATTCACAATCAGCGACCCCAAAAACCCCCGAGTAACAAGTTTCAAATGAATCCGATCAATTTCAAAAATATCGACCACCATATTGGTTCCGCCATTTTAAATTTTGAAAATTTTTGAAATCTGACTTCAGATTCACAATCAGCGACCCCAAAAACCCCCGAGTAACAAGTTTTAAATAAATCCAATAAATTTCAAAAATATTGATCGCCATATTGGATCCGCCATTTTGAATTTTTGAAATCTGACTTTAGATTCACAATCAGCGACCCCAAAAACCCCCGAGTAACAAGTTTCAAATAAATCCGATCAATTTCAAAAATATCGACCGCCATATTGTTTCCGCCATTTTGAATTTTGTTAATCTGACTTCAGATTTGAAATCAGCGACCCCAAAAACCCTTAAATAGCAAGATTCAAGTGAATCCGATCAGTTTCGAAAGTTTCGACCAGCATATTGGTTCTGCTATTTTGAATTTTGAAAATTTTTGAAATCTGACTTTAGATTCACAATCAGCGACCCCAAAAACCCCCGAGTAACAAGTTTCAAATGAATCCGATCAATTTCAAAAATATCGACCACCATATTGGTTCCGCCATTTTAAATTTTGAAAATTTTTGAAATCTGACTTCAGATTCACAATCAGCGACCCCAAAAACCCCCGAGTAACAAGTTTTAAATAAATCCAATAAATTTCAAAAATATTGATCGCCATATTGGATCCGCCATTTTGAATTTTTGAAATCTGACTTTAGATTCACAATCAGCGACCCCAAAAACCCCCGAGTAACAAGTTTTAAATGAATCTGATCAATTTCAAAAGTATCGACCACCATATTGGTTCCGCCATTTTAAATTTTGAAAATTTTTGAAATCTGACTTCAGATTCACAATCAGTGACCCCAAAAACCCCCGAGTAACAAGTTTCAAATAAATCCGATTAATTTCAAAAATATCGACCGCCATATTGGTTCCGCCATTTTGAATTTTGTTAATCTGACTTCAGATTTGAAATCAGCGACCCCAAAAACCCTTAAATAGCAAGATTCAAATGAATCCGATCAATTTCAAAAATATCGACCACCATATTGGTTCTGCTATTTTGAATTTTAAAAATTTTTGAAATCTGACTTCAGATTCACAATCAGCGACCCCAAAAACCCCCGAGTAACAAGTTTCAAATGAATCCGATCAATTTCAAATATATCGACCACCATATTGGTTCCGCCATTTTGAATTTTGAAAATTTTTGAAATCTGACTTCAGATTCACAATCAGCAACCCCAAAAACCCACGAGTAACAAGTTTCAAATGAATCCGATCAATTTCAAAAATATCGACCACCATATTGGTTCTGCTATTTTGAATTTTAAAAATTTTTGAAATCTGACTTCAGATTCACAATCAGCGACCCCAAAAACCCCCGAGTAACAAGTTTTACATGAATCCGATCAATTTCAAAAGTATCGACCACCATATTGGTTCCGCCATTTTAAATTTTGAAAATTTTTGAAATCTGACTTCAGATTCACAATCAGCGACCCCAAAAACCCCCGAGTAACAAGTTTCAAAGAATCTAATCAATTTCAAAAATATTGACCGCCATATTGGTTCCGCCATTTTGAATTTTGTTAATCTGACTTCAGATTTGAAATCAGCGACCCCAAAAACCCCCAAGTAGCAAGTTTCAAGTGAATCCGATCAATTTCAAAAATATCAACCACCATATTGGTTCCGCCATATTGAATTTTGTTAATCTGACTTCAGATTTGAAATCAGCGACCTCAAAAACCCCCGAGTAACAAGTTTCAAATGAATCCGATCAATTTCAAAAATATCAACCACCATATTGGTTCCGCCATTTTGAATTTTGAAAATTTTTGAAATCTGACTTCAGATTCACAATCACCGACCCCAAAAACCCCCGAGTAACAAGTTTCAAATAAATTCAATCAATTTCAAAAATATTGACCGCCATATTGGTTCCGCCATTTTGAATTTTGTTAATCTGACTTTAGATTTGAAATCAGCGACCCCAAAAACCCCCGAGTAACAAGTTTCAAATAAATCCAATCAATTTCAAAAATATCGACCACCATATTGGTTCCGCCATTTTGAATTTCGAAATCTGACTTTAGATTCACAATCAGCGACCCCAAAAACGTTCAGGCACTCATTGTCATACAGATAACATGAGAATTTAAAGAAGTGTCCACTGGGTGTCAAATTTTTGAAAAAAAACTCTGTCATCGCCATTTTGGATCCGCTATCTTGAAATTTTTAAATGTATGGTCCATAACTTTGAAGCTTGGATATTGCGGACGCGATATTTTAAGGTGAAGAATTTTTGTCATTACTGCTTACATGAAAAAAAAATCGTTTTTGAATCAAAAATGTCAAAAATTTGCATTTTTTTCCAAAAAAGTGGCCATAGCTTTTGGAATTTTTTTTTTTTTAAATTTTGATGACAGATTCTGAAAGAGCGATAAGAATTACGTAAGGAAATGTTATTCCGAAAATTTTCTACGTGCCTAATAACAAAAAATATTAACGTTGAAAAAGACTGAAAAAAAGCGTCCGTCCCGGCGTTAAAGGGTTAGTATATGACTGGAAAAATGACAATGTTTTCTTTGTAATGGGGGATAAAAAAATACGAAACGAGAAGCAGAACACTCAGCAGCAAAAAAATGTTGTGTTTACTTCGAGAGACTTATTTCTTTAGTGAGGAGAAAAATCTCACACAAACCACCGAATTAATTTATGTTCTATCGTTGGATCAATTAAACAAATTAAAAATAAAATTGTTTAAATGGTAAAACTGTTGTGAGCTCTGTTTTCGCCGAGGTCATACTAGCAAAAATTGCAAAAACCAAATAAAAAACAAATTGTTTTTAAAATCGCGTCCAATTAATGAAACTATGGGAAATGACTCATGGGAACTCCCAGGAGCTTTTATCGATTTAAAAATCGAATAAATTTAAATCATAATATATTATGATATATCGTATATTACCCAACCAGTATATTTTATAAAAAAAAAAAAAAAATTATATATACATAAATAAATAATTAAATAAACGAATAAATAAAATTATTAAAAATTGTCTAGGTGAAACTAATACTATTACTATAATTTTTGCAATTGTTAGAATTATAATTAATCCGCTAATTTAAACATACGCGTTCTTAATGTTTTATTAGTAAAAATTATAATTAACTAATCACCTTATTATTGATTACTATATATATACCATTATTACATACTAAATACATTATTATTATGGGCCATATAATAATCTCTTATTAAAAAAGAACGTTATTATTAATATTAATTCTATTGCATTAGTTTTAAACAATAATCGGAAAATCAAATAAGAAAATTCGTGTTTCGCTGCAATTCGAACAAACGAATAAACGATAGAATACTACAGTTACTGGGCACGACGTATACCGCTGTAAGAGCATGGCTCACACGGCATCGCTATATCATAGGATATACGCACTATACTGCGAGCATACTAGTATAGGCCTCTCACTAAGCGTTCTCTTGCGTACTCTTTCTACTCCCGGCAGCCTTGAAGTGCGTTAAGAGAACAGGTGAGTACTCCGGTACTCACCTGCCTGAAGAGAGGAACCCGCGAGTAAAGTTCGCGGTTCTACCTTTTTCTCGCGGTGGCTGTTGAAGGAGGGTATAATGAATCGACCATAACTTCTAATATAATAACCCGAATTTAATGAAAATTTTTATGTGTACATACATGAAACTTGTACACCTAATAGAAATACCTGCTCAGAAATAAAAATTAAATAAACATTACATAAAATTAAGTTAATTTAACATAATAAAAATATAACCTGTTTATTCTATCACTATTTAAGAATTATAATTTAAATAACTACTAAAAGGAAGATAATATTAAGGATGCCCAGTCGAAAATAACATAGTTTGAAGATATGTACATCAATTCTCTTTAATAAAAACTAAAATATAAGAAAACAGAAAGACGAAAAGAAAGAAGGAAGAGGATGTGGAGGTTGCCTTCTCTTTTCCTCTTTCTACAAAAAATTATCAAATTAAATAAACTAAAGCCATAAGAAAACACGCATAATGAGTCATGTCATAATATATGTATGTAGTCAAGGAACTGAATCAGTTACAGAAGATTGGCAAACGATTAATAAATATATTACGATATATCCAAATAGCACGAAGTGCATTTAAATATAATAAAAATAATTTAATCATCAATTTAATCAATACAATTATTACCTAATTAATATAATTATATATAAATAAATTTCTTCAAGAAACTAAAATAAAAATTAAATAACCAGCGTATAAACTCTATTATCCAATAATTATTAATTGTCTTTACTTAAATTCAGTAATATTTTATTTTACATACTATATTAAACGGTATTATTACAAAATACTATAATTAGATTAGAAAATTAAAATGATTGACTATAAAATAAATAAAAATAATAACAGAGTGTTTCTAAATAAGTGTTAACATTAGAATAAAATAATTTTTATAATTTAATTAATAAAATTCAACTGAATGCTACAATCCAAAGCTGGTAAATATCATGTAAGATAACTAAATTTTAGCTAAAACTCTATATAGTTAACTTAACACCTAATTAATAAAAGATTAGATAAATTAGGATAAATTAAAATTATCGATAAATCAAATTATTAATCAACATACCTATTATTAAGAAATTATTATGAAAATTTAAATGAGAAAAATACTAAAAGAAAAAAAATATATATATATATATAAATAGACACATATAAGGTTTCAGTGCGGTACATATATATATAATACAACAACACAAAACAAAATACTTTTAAATGGAGATGGATGAATAAGTTGTGCAAATAAATAAATAAAATAAAAAGAATTCAATCTGATAGGTAACCTAGTAAAAGAAAGCATTGTCAGGTAGTTATCAACAATGATATTAATGAAGAATAAGTTATAAATAAACATTTCGAACTTACAAACATGAAAATTAAGGTTTAGCTATGACTTCAAATAATAGATATAAAAATTTTACATCGAAAATATACTAAAATAACACAATGTTTACAGATTGACAGTTAGATAAAACAATGAACATACCAATAATCGGTTGGATTTTCGACGCAGTAGACTATGCATGGACATTCATCGAAATTGCTATGATTATATTAGTAATCGTTTTAGCCAAATATATGTATAACTTCTTCACGCTATTAAAAGGAAGACGTAAACGAACCAGTAATAACCCCACAACAACACAAAACAGAAATTTATTCAATTTTCCAATAACAAAACTTTTACAAGAAGGAACATCATGAGGAAATCAATAATAAAATGGATTTTCTCAGCCAAGGATTATATTACATTAGCCTTTCAATTGATCTGCGAACAACTACCGATAAAAGAAAGACCAAATATCCACACCAAATCTCAAAACTCATCGAGGACGCTGAAATCTAAGGAGGGAGGGAGACACGGAAAATTAAAAAATATTCAAACTAATTGACATTAGAGTAGTGCGCAGCACTACCCAGAGCATTACCATTGTAAGGTAAAAGCTGTAATCTGTAATCTATAATATTATTAACCCGTTATTAATTACATAATTTTTGTTTATGCCTTCATTAAGTAAAGAAAAACTAATATTAGCAACAGTAGACAGCAAATCACGATAATGTGTATTAATAATTCGATATCCAAATGTGAAACAAGACCTATACAAAACCTTATTGTACCAGCATGATCTATCGCATCTAGATACATAAATCCAACATGTTCTCTCTTTTAAAAAAATATAGTAATTGAAAGACGGCGATTAGTGGGGCGAGGTTCTGACCCTGTTATCATTAGGTAAAATTACCGGTATTTCATTAGTAAAAATCCGTCACTAATCACGGCTGTCAATTTTTGAATGCCTGAACAATAAAATTTAGCTCTAGGCTTATACCTCTGTTAAATAATGGCGGCAGCAAGAATTAAAATAAAGTAATATAAAATTTTATTAATCCAACATCAGGGAAGGCTAAAATTTCCCTACTGGGGATGCATAGGCGTGTGAGCCGGTGACCACCGCGCATGCGCCTGTGCATTCATGCAGTTATACATGTATTCATACACAAGTCAGATGTGTGTATATATGTAGCCACACCGATACGTTTAGAGATTAGTTTAATATAATTATCCTCAGTTTTAATATGCCTTACATATTCGGGAAATGCCTTGCATGATGTTGGAAATTAAAGGAAATAAATATTAGACTTACAAAACAAAGTTTGGCCTAAAGAAAAAATTAAATATTAATAATAACAAATACAAGAAGGAAAAGGTAAATTTAGTATAATTCAATTAATTTATTTGGTAACAAATGAATGACATACATTTTGTGAAAAAAATATTTTAAACGATGGATTTTATGATCATGGGTGGTTGAACCTTAAATAACAATTGTAATACAATGACAGAACAAAATAAGTGATATAAAAGAAGAAAAGCCTCAGTCGGAAAACCATATTGCTTCAATATCCGGTGTCGGTGACTCCGGAGAATCTGGGATATCGGCATTTTCAAGACTGAAACACATAAGGTCAAAGTCTGTCAACTTAATCTATGACAATAAACATTTAAAATGAATTGAAATTACAATATTACCGGTAACAAGACAGTTAAGAATCCAGAAAACAACTGTAATGAGTGAAATAATGCATATCTATGCTATACTCACACAATGATGTCGGGCTGACTGCTCTCGGCATTCGCATAGGAAGGGGGAAGAACTGGAGACTCCACTTCGATACGGGCTTCCGCTTCAACCTTCGGGGCTCTGAAGCACCAATACAAACAACAGTTACTCAACGTGTAACCAAATTTCATCTTAAGATATCAATAGTTGATAACTAAAATCGAAAACTGTCTAAAGAAGACAGTTTAAGATATTACGCAGGTACGTAAAAGCCATACTTATACTTGAGCGGTTGGAAGAGTGCGGAGCACACCCGAAGCTGTATTAAAAGCCTCGCAACCCACAAGAAAAACAGAAATCAAAGTAAACAACTCCTCTCGGAAATCCGCAACCCTACTGCGCCAGTATTCAAGGTCCTGCCAGTACTGGCTTTCATCCAAACCAGACGTGGATTGCCCAGTAGCATTCCGCAACCTCTTCGGTGGAAGCCCTCTTCTCTTGGTAGTCAAGGTGGAAAAAATCTAATGCACTCAGTTCGGTAGAGGATTCACTTGGGGAGCACATGTCACTTTGTCGAATATGTTAGCAATAATTCATTAAACTTACCAGTGTTCGGTTGACCAGCATTCATTTTACAAGATTAGCACTATGTCACTCAAAAGACACTGAGATGTCCCACTCTTAGAGATCAAGCTTCTCTTGGGCAGCACATCCACGCAAAGAAGGGGAGAAGATAACCAGTTCACACCTGGGAATTCGCAAGATCAGCATCAGGGATGCAACGAAGTCACAAACACTAGGAGGCTTCAATAACAATGTACAATTGTTATCTCGTTAATACATGTATAGTATGAGTGTATACATTGACATGCTCAATTGTACCCTCATACAAAACGTGTTGATCGGGTTAAATTTCCCATGCTCGTTTAATTACCGTTTGGAAAGGACTGTCATTGTTATGCCCCACGACCATCAATTATCGAGGTCGATAATTAAATTCTAAGGAGGGAGGACTGTTATGTCCCTAGCCTATAACCAAAAATTAAAATTTTGTTTCTTGTTGTTGTTATTTTAGTTATAAAATGGCGCCAGAATACAAGCAGCCTTAATAAAAATTAAGGTTCATGAGTAAATCGATAATTGACAGACAAAATATAGTGTATCAAGGCACAATAAAAAATTGCATGCGCCTAAACTTAGGCAACCCGGATAACATTGTCTAATTAATCAACCCCATTGATGACAGGGTGGATTTCGGTGATTAGTCATGGTAGCTAATAAATTTAAAAATCAGATTAAATTATATATATATATGTATATATATATGAGTAAAAGAGAAAACATGAAATTATCGATTAATTAACTGTAGGATTAAAATGGCGCCTAAACACAGGCAACTCATAACTATTATGTTTCTTTACTATTAGTATTACATAGAAGCTACTAAAGTCATTCAATGCAATTTACCTACAATTAAATATTAATGCAACAAACATAAATTAGTATATAGTAATTCTCGGACTAGGAAATTATCCGCAATAAACAAACAACTATAATAAATAATGTGAAAGTTTCAAAACGTCGATACGATAACAAAACACTTGCAAGAAATTAATATAAAATCAATATAGAATCAATCCTAGAAGCGCCTGAACATAGGCAAGCGTACTGTCGACTGCTTCGCTATTATCCTCGGTGATAATGGAACATGCGGTCAAGGCATGATTAATCAGAAAGTTAATGGTATCGCACTCCGTTTAAAATTTAAGATCAATTATCATAATTGGATAATTATCACACGTGAGTACTAGAAGACAATTATCATATTTGAATTACCCATATAGGTAATCACCACGAAGGTGTTTAAAGATGTAATTACCAAAACAAATATAAAAGGGACCTATCACCCCAAAATGAGTACTTTATTAATTATCATAAATCTCACAAAATCAATCTAAATTTTGTGTGATAAGAGTAATTTATAAAGTAACAAAACATTAGATCTTAAACTTATACAAGAAAAAATATTGGAATTTAACAAATATTCATTGATGTCACGCTATAAGGGATGAAAAGTATGATAATTAAGTATATATAGTTTTGCCAGTATTGCCCCAGTGCGAGTGCCTTGGTTTAGGGTTGGAATCGTGCCTAAATAAGTTCAAGTTCAATATAATGGAATCATTCTTGGACTGATCAATCCCAATAGTATCAATAGACATAAAAGTTGTCAATAATCAATAATAAGTTAAATTATTGATCTAATGAGTCAATCAATGGATAATTGTGATAAATTCACATAGATAGAGATATAGAAACTCATCAGTCTAGAAACGGTTTCCAATTACGAGACGTGCCTTTCCACACTTTAGCATGGCGCGTGTCTTTCCACAATTTAGCATAAACGACCCCCCAGAATGGGTAAAAAAGTCTTTAAATACAGAAAGCGCTCAGTGGAAGAGGTCGAATACTCTGATGCCGTCAAAGTGTGAATTTGTGGAGCGACTCGTCAATCAAGGCAACGATTTCCGCCCGAAATCTTAATTACTGTGTAAAACCACTTATAACTAAAGATTACCGCGATCATCGATTGTGAAGCTGTCGCTAAATAAACTGTATTGAAGAGGTGCGTGTGTATGAAGGAGTGCCGAGCGATCGAAGCAACGAAAAATCAAACTTTTGATTGATAAATCGCCGGATTGCTACGCCAATCACCACTAATCTTACCTGAGAACCGTTGAAAACATTATATGTAAGTACTTTGCTATTTTATACGAATTGAATATTGTTTTGAGATTTGATTTGATTGCCTTTTGTGTGAATCACAAACTAACGATGATTGGCTCGACATTAATTTATTGATTATGGTCAAAGATTAAATAATAATATTGTATAATTGTCACGAAGTTACTAAAGTATTAATAAACTTGTTACAGTGTGTAATAATTGTGTAGTTTCACTAGAACAGACACCTTAAGCGTTGGACCAATACTGGCTTAGTATTGGCAATAGTTTGTCTTTTGATTAATATACTTGCCATTGCATTCAATCGACCAGGAATATGGGTCCTATACTGGTAGGTTATTATTAAAAGTAGTGTTTTATGATTAAATTAATGGTGGTAATTAAGTTATTTATTTAAAACAGATCCCATAGATCTAAAAGTCTACACCGGTCCCTAAAACAAAATAAATATAAAAACTAGCTCATAGCTAGTTGATCAGTCCTGTTACTTGCCCGTCATATTTAAATTTCACTGAAATATCCTTGCCTTCACTCGGATGTAACAGTGTGTTACCCAAGATTCGATATTTTATCGACGTAACCTGTCAATGGCTTGGATTGATTACCGCAATGCATTTGACTTCACGAGTCACGAGCTGATCATCAAGCTCCTTGAATGTTTAAAGGTACATCCGAACATCGTGAGATGCTTAAAAGATCTAATGCTTAAGTGAAGGACAAAGTTTGTTATAACATCTAACAAACAGCAGGTGATGACTAACATCATCTCGTTTAGAAAAGGAGTTTTTCAAGGCGACTCCCTTAGTTTTCTTCTTTTTTGTATCTCCCTCTTACCTCTGTCTATTGCACTTCAAGAAAAACACTCTGGATACATGTGTGGCAAACCAAAAAATAGAGTCTATAAGATCAACCATCTTTTCTACATGGACGATCTTAAGCTCTATGCATCCAGTAAGGATGCGCTTAGAATTTTGGTTTTTGCAGTGGCCGAGTATTTCAGAGCCATAGGAATGGATTTTGGATTGGATAAATGTGCCGTCATCCATCTGATTAAAGGAAGAAATGAAACAACTGAAATTCTGAGGGACTCTGAGGACATTCAACTTATTGGTGGCAACACCATTCAATATCTTGGTTGTGGAGAGACTTACACATATCTTGGAATTCCACAGTCAGAGACTCAAGATGTGTGTGGGCTTAAAGATCATCTCCAAACAAAGTATCGTGAGCTTCTCAGAAAAATTTGGTCTATACCTTTCGAGCTGTTAAGTGGAATGTGAATGAGTTGAAAATACTAGATAGAGAAACCCGCAAGATAATGTCAATCCATCGTAGTCATCATCCAAGGTCTTTCGTGCAACAAATGTACCTTCCACGAGACCCGGGAGGAAGAGGTCTATTAAATTTAGAGTGTCTTCATCGAAGAATTGTACTGGCTGCAGCATGTTCAGTGATGAACAGTAGAGATCCCCTTATGCAATTTGTTCACTATCATGAAATTGTAAATGATGGGGCGTTTTTATTTTGTGAAGCAGAAAGAGCTGCAAATGAACTTAATCTCCGATTTGAAGCCAGTGATATGGAGCACGGGTTAGCATCGTTAACACCATTGATGCTAAAATGTGTGTCAAGGAGGCAAAACAAGCGCTTTTGTTACAAGAACATAAAAGCAAACCTGTACACGGACAGTTCTATAATCTCATAAGTGAAATAGGATTGTCTCAAGGCTTGACTTTTTCTTCCCTTAAATCTGCCGGTTTCAGATCGGAGACTGAGGGATTTTTGTTCGCTTGTCAGGATGGTGTAATTAATACTCTGGTGTACCGCAGTCGTGTGATGCATATACCTGTCGACAATAACAACTGTCGAGCATGTAAGAAATACCCGGAAACACTTGGTCACATTCTAAGTGCGTGTCCGAAGTATGCATTAGGGTGTCCGTTAAAAAGTCGACTTTCGAATTATGTTTACGATACCCTCCAGTTTGGTTCCAATATAAAAAAAAAAATTTCTGTAAAATTGCAGCCTGATTGATTAATATTAACCCGTGCCAGCAATCGATTAAAATTTTCCATTGAAAATGCATGGGAAAAATGAACATTTTTTTACAAATTTCATAACTTTTTTAATTTTTTTGCAAATAAATTTCCAGGTCACAAATTTCTTCATTTTCAGCTTTATTTTAAGGCAGCGTTTTTAGAAAAATTTAATTTTCAAAATTTTTAAAATAGCGGATGTTAAAAAATGGGTCAAAAAATACATTGCAATATTTGCAGCGTTTTATCACATAAATATACAAGGAAACTCAATAGATATGGTTATTCAGGGGTTTTTAGGTCGCTAATGAAGATTACCATGTCAAAAAAGTTAAAAATTGCAATATTTTTTAGTAGAAAATTACTACTAGTTTAACAGTTGCATAACTACTAATTGAGAAAGTGAACTTCTACAATTTTAATTAATAGATATTTCACTTTAAAATTAGTAGTTTTCTACTAATAACTAGTAAAAGTTTTTACTATTTAATAGTAGCCGATTTCTCGTCAATACATTAGTAAAAAATCACTAATTGAAAGTCAGATTTAGAGATCAGTTTTGCTTATTATGGATGATCAAAAACTAAATAATTAAAATGTAAAAATGTAAGAACTATATTTAAAAAAAAATAAAGTTTGTTGAATTCGCCAAATTGGATCGGCTTTATTGAAAAATACATTTTTGACATGAAATTTATTAATGGTGACCCCGACAAGCCCGACAACGATGTTTCAAGGCGATTTCTTGAAAAATGTAGAAATGCAAAGTTTTGAGTCGGACATATTGGTTCCAAAATTATAAAAAATTAATTTTTGACATCGTAATCTTCATTAGCGACCTCAAAAACCTCCGATTAAGAAGATTTATTGAGTTTCCTTGAATATTTAAATGATAAAACGCTGCAAATATTACAATATATTTTTTGACCCATTTTTGAACATCCGCTATTTTTAAAATTTTAAAAATTAAATTTTTCTAAAAACGCTGCCTTAAAATATAGCTGAAAATGAAGAAATTTGTGACCTGGAAATTTATTTGCAAAAAAATTAAAAAGATTATGAAATTTTTTAAAAAAAGTTCATTTTTCCCATGCATTTTCAATGGGAAATTTCAATCGATTGCTGGCACGGGTTAATATTAATCAATCAGGCTGCAATTTTACAGACAATTTTTGTTTTATATTGGAACGAAACTGGAGGGTATCGTAAACATAATTCGAAAGTTGACTTTTTAACGGACACCCTAGTATGCATGTTACAGGTATGTAGAAAGATACAATGCTGCTCTTAAGGTGCTGTATTATCACCTTTGACACCAGTATGCTATTGATAAGGAACCCATCTTGCTGTATGCCCAAGGGGATCAGGAATCCGTTGTGGAAAATGAACAGTGTAAGATCTACTGGAATTTTTCTTTTCCTACAACTCATCGTATCAGAGCTACTAAGCCTGATATTTTACTCCAGGATCATAAAAGTAAGATCATTTGTGTGATAGAGTTTTCGGCTCCTGCTCAGGGCAACATCATTCAAAAGGAGGATGAGCAACGGACGAAATATCAAGATCTTATGTTTGAACTGAGCCGAATGTATCCAGGTTATAAAATCCGAATTATTGTTCTTATACTAGGCTTTTTGGGAGGGATTAGAGCTCTATTTGTAAGCCAATTAAAAAAGATACCAAATTGCGAACGTCAAGCTGAAGCATTGACGGTTCGTATGCAAAAGGCTGTCCCTCTAAGTTCACTTAATCTGGTCCGACAGCACTGTTCTTCATAATATAATATTACGAAGGTAGCTCTAAAAAAGCATCGAATAGCGTTCCTGGCCACAGCGTAAGAAAAACAGCGGCAAAGGACAGGAATACCTACAGAACAGTGAACTGAAAACACCTCGAGCAAAAGAATCGCGCTCTTGCTTACATTTCAGGACGGAAGGAGCAAAAGCGGATAAGAGTACGTAAGGCAAGAATGGGAATGGAGCAGGTGCCAGCCTGTCTAAGTGCATTGGCCTATGCGGGGGAAAATATTTGCGGGGAACCGGCGCCAGCCGTCTATGCTTGGTGGTCTTAGCGGGGAAAAAAATGTTGCGGGGAGATTAGAAAACTTCCTTCTAGAATGAATATATCCATAATTGGATGGGTTTTTTAACTAACGGACGACGTATGGACTTTTATTAAAATTTTCCTATTGATATTAGCATTATTTAATATTCATTATTTAATATTCCAATAACAAAACTCCTGAAAAACAACACATCATGGGAAAATCCGTCATCGGATGGTGCTACTCAGCACAGTGTGCCTCAACCAGTCGCAGGTGGTCTGAAAATGTAACAACAAACGGTTAATGTGGAATTGTCCTAAATGGCTCCCAGATTCTAAATTTTTAAGATTTAAAATCCTAGCTTCTCCACTTTTTGATATTTTTACGTAAGAGTTTCATATTTACCATGAAAACGCGTAAGAGACTATATATTCAAGAGAATACCGAAATATGACGTGTCATTACGTATTATAACTGTAAATGTCGCTATACACGTCTTTGTTAAAGGCGAAGTATTCTTTAGCAACGGACACCCCCCTCCCAAACCCTGCACCACCAATAATGACAGAATTGCTTATTGAATTGAATCTAAATTTTATCCACGATAATTAAAAATGTTATTGATACTTATCGTTGTAGGATTTTTGACTACCCCCTAACCATCTGTCACCTCTATGTAGCCCTCTATGTAACCACCTCGACCCCCTTCAAGGAGGACAGAATTGCTTATTGAATTGAATCGAAATTGTATCCACGATAATTAAAAATGTTATTGATACTCGTCGTTGTTTGATCTTTAACTACCCACTCCACCTTCATTAACCACCTTTACCCTATATCTAGCCCTCTATGAAGCCACACACCCCGGCCCCTCAATTATGACAGAATTGCTTATTTAAATGAAACGAAATTTTATCCAGGATAATTGAAAATGTTATTGATACTCATTGTTGTAGAATGTTTGCGTAACTTTTCCACCCTCATTAAACACCTTTTCCCCTCTCTTTTGTCCTCTATGTAACCACCCTGACCCCTTCCAAGAAGGACAAATTGCTTATTGAATTGAATCGAAATTTTATCTACGATAATTGAAAATGTTATTGATATTCATCGTTGTAGGATCTTTGCCTAACCACCCTTATTAACCTTTTCCCCTCTCTTTAGCCCTTTATGTAACTGCCCCCCAATCCTTCCCCAAGGATGATAGAATTGCTTATTGAATTGAATCTAAATTTTATCCACGATAATTAAAAATGTTATTGATACTCATCGTTGCAGGATTTTTGACACCCCCCACCTTCATTGAACACCTTTCCCCTCTATGTTTTTAATTATCGTAGAAAAAATTTCGTTTCATTTCAATAAGCAATTCTTCAAAGCTTGAAAATTTGAAATCTGGGAGCCATTAGGACAATTCCACATTAGCCGTTTGTTGTTACATTTTCAGACCACCAGCGACTGGTTGAGGCACACTGTGTCAGCTAAAGACTACATCGTGTTAACGTTATCAACTAATTAATGAATATACACCAAGAAAACAGAGACCAAACGTCCACAGGATTAATCAAAATTCATCGAGGACGATAAAAAGTTAGGAGGGAGGAGTTCGCCCAAAATTCAAAAACTTTTGTAAGCGCAACTTTTAATTTGGAACTACATTGAAACTCTCCGCCCACAATAAAGAGTCAACGGTGAAGCATTAGACGACACCATTCTAATTAAGGCGGATCATAATCTTGATCACTTAGAAATCTTAGATGCACTTATCACTATGTATCACGCCTCAATTATAATGGCTGCCACGCGAGATAAGACGGATCCTATTTAATCACGACTGGTCAGTCCTACTGATTACTTTACGACGCTTGATTGGATATGTGACGAAAGGCCATTGTTAAAAAGGGCGAGCTTAAAAATGTATGCAGGGCCGGTTTTAGGACTATTAGCGCCCTGTGCAAAATAAAAAACGGCGCCCCCCACACTAATTCATTTTTTAATTTCCATTTTTTCTATATATTTTAAAAAATAAGAAAATATTTAAGTAATACTATATTACATAATAATAATAACCAAATAAACCAATAAGCAATGCGCATGAATACTTCTTTAAACCCATTTAGCCTGAAACCATATAGCCTAAAAGTAGGGTTGTGAGTGATAAAACGTTTCATTGAAATATTGAAACTTTAATTTAAAAGGTTCAATGTTTCTGGGACGAAAGTTTCAAAATTTCATGTAACTTTGGATAAAGGGGAAAGAATTTAAATTTCGCACCTGAGCGTTTTTCTGTCAATTAAGGCAAGGTTAAATTTATCCATGTATTTTCGCCATATTGCAACTCTAAAACTTTTACGAAACATTAAATTCCGCCAAAGTTCCATGAAACTTTACAACTTTACCTAAAAGTCATTTCGCCTAAAATGTATTCCCTATTGGTCGTTTCCATTTCAATTCAGACAGGCTATGTATGTTAAAGTCAGGGAATCATTTCTCATTGAAATATATTGTTTTTCAGACAATTTTAGACGACTCGTATTTTCCCGATTTGGTAAAAAAAAATTTTTAACGAAGTTATGCGGATTTCAATTTTTTAAGTTGAAAAGTGAGATTACAAGAAAATAACATTAACATTTTTTAAAATTATTATATCTTTTTTGCTATTGTATATATTAAAATGATCCTTTCTGTGTCTAATTGAGGCTTTCATGTTCTTTTAAATTCCATAAGAGAATTTAAAATATTTTCATATTTAACAAAATGGCGGCGTTTTTTGGAAAAAAATAAAAATCAGATTTTCTCAAAAACCCCACCGTTTTTTTTTCTTTCAATTTTTTTACTACTTTCTGGAAGTATAATTATTATTTTCTATAAGAATTTATTGGAGTCCCGCTTCCTGGGGAAGAATAAAAAAAAATTTCTTTTTAAGAAAAAAAAATTCAAAGTTTTTTTAAACCCTCTACTAGATACAACAAAAGTCCAAATAGAAAAAATGTTCCTCTTAAAAAGTAGAGTAAAAAAGTCTTATGGCTTTTATCTCTATCTTGCAAATCTTTAGAATTATAACAAATTTTGCATGTTTACAAGTAAAAATTATACTTGCAAAAATGCAAAAATTTTTCTTTTAAATTATATAACCATAAAAACTAGAAAGTAGTAAAAAAATGTCGAGAAAATGTTTTGAATTTTTGTAAGTATAAATTATACTTGCAAAATGCAAAACTTATGGATTTAATTCGTGTTATAATTAATAATTCGAAAGATTCGCAAGTTAGAGGTAAAAGCCATAAGACTTTTTTACTCTACTTTTTAAGAGGAACATTTTCTCTATTTGGACTTTTGTTGTATCTAGTAGAGGGTTTAAAAAAACTTTGAATTTTTTTTCTTAAAAAGAAATTTTTTTTTATTCTTCCCCAGAAAGCGGGACTCCAATAAATTCTTATAGAAAATAATAATTATACTTTCAAAAAGTAGTAAAAAAATTGAAAGAAAAAAAAACGGTGGGGTTTTTGAGAAAATTTGATTTTTATTTTTTTCGAAAAAACGCCGCCATTTTGTTAAATATGAAAATATTTTAAATTCTCTTATGGAATTTAAAAGAACATGAAAGCCTCAATTAGACACAGAAAGGATCATTTTAATATATACAATAGCAAAAAAGATTTAATAATTTTAAAAAATGTTAATATTATTTTCTTGTAATCTCACTTTTCAACTTAAAAAATTGAAATCCGCATAACTTCGTTAAAAAATTTTTTTTACCAAATCGGAAAAATACGTGTCGTCTAAAATTGTCTGAAAAACAATATATTTTAATGAGAAATGATTCCCTGACTTTAACATACATAGTCTGTCTGAATTGAAATGGAAACGACCTATTGGAAAATCCTATAAGGTCGATTCTGGCGTAACTGTCCTATTTCAAGATAAGCTAAGGTAGATTTTTTTTTAATGCTTCTCTGCACTAATGTGCAGTAAGCTCCATGTGGAGCTAAACCGCATTCTTTTATTACAAATATATTTTATTTGAATACTGACAAATATATTGTCAGTATACCTATCCAAAAAACTATAGGAAAAACCGACACCTTTGTTAAAGACTCATGGCATCTCAAAAAACTCCTAAAAATATACATATTCCAGCGAATCATAGTCTAGTCTCACTAGATGTCGCATCGTTATATACTAATATTCCAAAATCCATGGTAATTGAATCGATTAAGGCAAGATGGAATATAATTCAGGAACATACAAATATACCAGAGAAAAAAATTATAGAGTTAGTTAATTTGTGCTTAGATAATGCATATTGCAAATGTGACGAAAAATTCTATAGGCAAATATTTGGTACCTCTATGGGCTCACCATTATCTGCATCCATTGCTAACTTAGTAATGGAGGATTTTGAAAACAAAGCAATTAGCAATCTTAATTTTAAACCAGTATTTTTGAAACGTTATATAGATGACATACTACCTTGCATACCAAACAATAAAGTAGATTACATTCTTGACGAGTTTAACAAATATAATCAAAGAATTCAGTTTACCATGGAAAAAGGAAAAAATGAAATTAACTTCCTAGATATAAAAATTATAAACAATAATGGTACAGTAATAACAAACTGGTATAGGAAACCGACATGGTCTGGGAGATGCATACACTTTAAATCTAATACTCATATACAGAACAAAATTAGTGTTGTTAATAACTTTGTTGACAGAGCTATTAACCTATCTGGTAAACAATTTCATAAAGAAAATATTAATATTATAAGAAAAACATTAAAAGAAAACGAATATCCTGATAAGTTTGTAAATAAATATATAAATAATAGAATTGATAAAATTAACAGAAATAGATTTAACGGAAATAATTACACTAACAACAATATAAATAATATCGAAAACAACGTAAAAAGAGTATCCTTTCCTTACAATAAATATAATTTCAGAAATTTTACAAATATATGTAGAAAATATAATATAAATGCAGTATTTCAAACCAAAGGTAACGAAAATGGCGTCTTCCGGAGCATGAAGGATTCTATAGAAAACATAAATAATACAGGAGTAATATATGAGATTCCATGTGGTGGATGCGACTTAGTATATATAGGCCAAACGGTCAATAACTTAAAAACTAGAATTGGCCAACATAGGTCTGCATGTAGTAGGGATGAGAATGGCTGTGCACTCGTACAACACTCACACACTAAATATCATCATTTTAGATTTAACAATGCCCGAATATTATCAACAGAAAATAATAAAACAAAAAGAGAATGTATCGAGATGTTGCATATAAACAAAAGAATTACGAATTATAGCGAGTATCTAACGTATGACGTAGCGAATAGAACGAATGTGATCATCCATATACATAGGTATGACATGGCGGCCTGTTATAATAAATAGACCACGCCATTCGTAATTACGATTGTCTTTTTTACAAAATTATTAAATAAATGCATAATATTAAATGGACCAATGGTTGATGCTTTCAATAATGAACATCAACAATATATGTAAACATATGCTGTGATATGTGAGTCAACGCATCCAAAGTCGAAGTAAAAAATCTTTAAAAAATGTTAAATAATTTTAATAATAATTGAATTTATGTACATTTAGGTACCATAAGATTCTGAGGATGGTTATCGTCGATGACCGAAACATGTAAATCAAAACATAATAAAAATAAAATAGACTGAAGAAAAGAAAACGAATTTTACACCTAACCTGAAGAAAAAATATATTGTAGATATTAGTTAACATGTATAAAATTTTATAATACAACAGCAAATATAATATTTATTAATGAATATTTCGTTTTATTTTTGGATATTCTGAAATCGAAATAGAGCAGAGTAAGCCGTCATAGCTAAACTACCTTATAGAATGACATTTTTAAATAACCGCCACAGATAAAGAAGTTTCTCTGCATGAAGCACACTGAACACTTTATATAGGCCATAAAGCTGAAATTATACGTGTTATCATGGAGCTGAAATTTGACATTTATTCTAACCTCACTGCTACAATAGTGAACACATGACACCTTAATTATAAGTCTACAGATTGCGTTTAAAAATTGGAAAAATTGAGGGACAAAATATTTTTACAGATTCTAAGTAAGAAAAAGGTATTGTAAAGTGCGATATAAACCTAAATTGTTCATAAATATAGACAATTTATGCTTGAAAAAGGATAAGTCATAATTATTAAATTTTCACCGAAAATTGTTGAATTAAAGTTAACATTATAAAAAGGGACATGCCACGGAGTTGAAATTTCAGCAGCTATAGTGCAATGTATTAGAAGTTATAATATATATATATATATATTTATGTATATTTTGTTTTTAGTTATTCTCATATATACCTTTAAAATTCACTAGTAAACTTCAGAATATTTTTTTTATTTAGGTGTATTTTTTCATCGTCGCCAAGTAGCCCAGTTTCGAAAGAATCGCCCATATAGAGTCCTACATAGATTATTATAGGAAATCCATGTCGATTCCTATAGAAATCTATGAAGGATCTACATGTAGATCTATGTAGGTTTTATTTAGAATTTACCTATAGGTATCCACGAAGATTTCTATAGGATATTTTTATATTTTTCTATACAAAAACATATGTTATCCTATAGGTCACCTATAGATCCCTTACAGAATGCGTCTTACATAGAATACTATATGGGATGATCTATGGGAATTCATGTAGTTTCGTAGGTAGGATCCCACATAGGTTTCGCAAAAAAAAATTGTGTGAATTCCTATAACCCAGATAGGATTCCATATAGGAATCCATACAAAATTTTTTTTGTGACACCTATGTGAGATGCTACCTTCAAAACAACATGAATTCCTATAGATCATCCCATATAGGATCATAGGAACCCACTTAGAATCTTACACAGATTTCTATAGGAATCTACATGCATTTCATATAAGAATCTATGTAGGATCCTATAAAGGATTTTCCAATAAGGTTTAACCTAGAGTGCTTCTAGCCTCAAAATCATTAACCTAAAATGCATTTAGCCTAAAACTATTTGGCCTTAATCCCATTTGACCTAATTTATAATGTAAAATTTAGGTCAAATAGGATTTCGGCCAAATGATTTTGAGCTAGATGCACTTTAGGTTAAATGCGTTTTAGGCTACATGCATGTTAGGCTGAATGCATTTTAGGTTGAATGCGTTTTAGACTACATGGTTAAATGGCTTTTGGGCTATATCAATTCTTGGCTAAATGCGATTTAGGCTATATGCATTTTAGGGTAAATGGATTTTAGGCTGAATGCGTAATAGGCTCAATGCGTTTTAGGTTGAATGCGATTCAGGCTATATGCATTTTAAGTTAAATGGATTTTAGGTTGAATGGGTAATAGGCTGAATGCGTTTAAGGCTCAATGCGTGTTAAGTTTAATGGCTTTTAGGCACTTTTAGGTTAAATGCATTTTAGGCGAAATGACTTGTAGGCTATATAGTTTTCGGCTGAATGGGATAAAAGCTTAATGGGTTTTAGGGTATATTCAGGCGCCTCGACTTGAAGCACTAGTCAAGTACTAGTCGCTGTTTACGAATCCAAAAGATGTAAAAAGAAAAACAAAATTTATTGTAATATATTTTAGATTTTAAAAATATTTTTTTATTTACTATTCTATTAAGTACTACTTTTAGTAAGTTTGCACAAAGTTTTCAAAAAGTTTTCTCGTATAATTTCAAAAAATAAATTTTTTTCAACATGTATGAATTTTACTACAGCATACCTTCTCCTTAGAAAAGGTTATATTTAAAAGTATTGCGCAGCCCTAGCTGCCATAGAAAACAGTAAAAAACAACTAGGCATGTAAATAGTTAAAATTTTGTGTAAAATTACTAAAAATTACTATTTTAGCACATTTACTTTTTTAACTTTCTGGAAGCTAACATTAGAAACTTTAATTATTGAAGGACAATTTATAGTTTTCCCGAAGCTAACAGGAAACTAACAGTGTTAGCTAACGAACTAAACACAGTTAGTTTTCTGTTAGCTTTCTGAAAACTTCGGTGCTCTTTGGGACCACTTAGCATTGGTCTAAATTAGAAAACTTTAATACTCGGAAAAGCCGCGATTCTAAAGAATTATTCAAATTTATTTTTAATTGTTTAATGCCTAAAAGGCTTTGATCAAAATTTTACAATGATTTGTTGAGAAAAAAAAAAAAACAAAAACAGTCTAGTTGTCTCATTCTTTTTATCTCAAGGCATATTCCAATATCCGTACGTTATTAGGCAATAATTTCTTAACCTATAGGCAGTGTTTATAATTTTCAGAAAAAAAATACAAGTGTCTTTAAATTTTTGCTCGCAAATTTACATGTTTCGCCAGCGTTTTTGGCGCCCCCCCCCCAAACGTGCAGTTGCACAGGGCGCCACCCCCTAAAACCGGCCCTGTTTTTTCTATAGTTTAAATACAACTTAATTAATAAAATATCATATTCCTTATCTCAAAACGAATTGATTGACCTATATATGGGCGATTTTACGTGAGATTTACATGCATATTTTAAATTCGGCCAAACATATATTTTTTTAATTCTTTATTGAAAAAAAATACGTAATTTTTTTATATTGTTTTTGGTAGCTTAGTTTTCGAGTTAACAATTTTTAAAAATTTTGGTTTTTAAAAGTATACCTATTTTTAAACACATATATCTCTGAAACTGTGCACTATAAAAAATTTTGCCAGAAAAGAAAAAGATTAGTTTTTCCTCGACTTTTATATAATGTAATCAAACAAAAAAAAATTTGAATTTTAAAAAAATGACATATTTTTATAAACAAATTAATTTTTTTTAATTTAGAGGATTTAAATTTTTTTTTTTTTTTATAGATACTTTTATAGATACTTGGGAGAAATAAGAAAAGTTTGCAAAAGGTTTTAGAGTGGGTTCGATGATCTTAATGGGTTAAAGTAAATTTTTCTTCATTCCCTATCCAACAGCAAGGCCGTAGCCAAGGGGGGTGATAGGGGTGTTCAAACCCCACCCCTCGGAAATTTTTTTGACAGCTGTTTAAGTTTTCAAAAAAAAAAAAAAAAAAAAAGGTTATCACTTTGACTGTTTGTTGACAAAACCCCCCCCCCCGAAATTTTTTTTTGGCTGCGGCCGTGTCCAACAGTACACTAAGAAAAATAATCGCTATGATAGCAAACTGAATTGTTAATATAGCACCTGCAACTTTTTTTGTTATTATAACAAAAAAAATTTCTAAGGCAGCAAATGGGTTCCTAAACAGCAAAACAAATTAGTTTTTCAGTGTACTTTCGAATAGGGGATGAAGATAAATTCATTTTATCATCAGACCCACTCTAAAACCTTTTGCAAACTTTTCTTATTTCTCCCAAGTATCTTAAAAAAAAATTAATTTGTTAATAAAAAATTTTCATTTTTTTTAAATTAAAATTTTTTTGTGTGTGTTAAAACTGTTTAAAATTTAAGGAAAACACAAACTTTTTCCCTTCTGGCAAAATTTTTCTACAGTGAATAAATGGATTTTTTAAAAAAAAATTTTTTACACTACAATTAACATAAAATTTTCTAATAGTATGTTAATTTATTTTTCATCTACTCCCCGTGTACCCCTAGAAAAAGGTTTTTAAAAGTACGAAAATACCGGTGGGTTACCATAGATTTTATGTTGAGTATATAAAGAAAATACGCATTAAAATGTAAAATTTTTTTACTTTCTAATTGACATGACAATATTCTGATAGTAAAGAATTGTAACAATTATTGAGTATGTTTAGATCCCACACTGGATTAGTGCGCATGTGCAATTGTCCTAGAGCATTACTGCGCCTATGCAATTGCCATAGAGCATTACTGCGCATGTGTAATTGCCATAGAGCATTACTGCGCATGTGTAATTGCCATAAAAATCTTGTGCGAATGCAACATAAACATAATGTTCAAGTACGCTTAAGAATTAATGATATTAATTTACTGCGCATATAAATGGACTATTTTGATCAACTCCGCATGTGTCACTATCATGACACACTGCTACACTTAATTGTATAAGTGCTTAAGTTATATTAATGTTAATAGTTCAAAATGATTATCCCTCCGTCTGACACCTATTCCGTACCCTTCGGACCGACACCCGGGTCTGGCTGGACCCCTGTACATTTATGTTCATTTGTATGCAAAAATATTTTCATTAAATTTAAACTACTTAAAATTTTACTATTTTCATTCACTAACTGACTTCTTGCTTGTTTAATTAATTAAATTTAACACAAAAACTACGATTTTAAGTGATATTTTAGTTACTGATTCACTGATTGGATAAGCAAAAAATTAATCAAATTCAAATTTAAAAAGTGATGAAGGTATTCAAACTCATATTTTTAGCAAGTAAGTATATATTTTTAATTTCATCACTTCCTCGGTGGTTTTTATATAAACTGAACTATTTACAGGTAAACATAACCTGTTTGGTGACACAAAACTGACCATGAAGATTGTCATATTGTATAAACACAAGTAAATGTTATTTCGAACAACAGCTAAAATTAAAGATTTTAGCATTAATCAATTGAAATAATAAATGCAATAAATAATAAACACTTTAAATAATTCATAAAAGTCAAATATTTAATAATTAGAACCATAAAATATTTTAATTTTATTAGTTGTGCAAAATAACATTTACCTATGTTTGTATAAGAATTTTCAAGAAACTGTTATGTCAAATCATACTGACTCAATTTGAAACATCGAAAAGTATGCAAATGATTTTAAACAGAAAATATATACTGATCAAAAAGCAATTAATTTACTGATTTACAGCAAAATTTACTAATACATTAATATATTGCTGTTATGAAATAGATGTATACTGTGGACTAGTGCGCATAAGTATTAATGATATTGATTTACTGCGCATATAAATGGACTATTTTGATTAACTCCGCATGCGTCACTATCATGACACAGTGCTACATTTAATTGTGAAAGTGCTTATGTTATATTAATGTTAATAGTTTAAAAAGATTATTGGTGAATTTATTTTAAAAGTTGCTTATAAAAAAAAGGAGTAAACCAAGTAGAAGGGGATGAACGACTGAACGACGAATTTCTGTTGACGACAAAGGTTTCGTTTTAATATAATAAGAGATTTCGAACGAAAATTTTGCTGAGGAAACAGTACATTATTATTCTAGTGCGGTAATTTGGCGATTCCAAGAGTGTGATAGCTCAAATTCTCGGAATCGCCAAATTATCCGCAGGAGAGTCATAATATATTTTTTCGCACACTGTACGGAAAGTTCACAGTTCGCGCGTATGAGAACTGCTTACTTTGCGCACAGTGTATGAAAAGGGATATTTATAATTCTTAAGGTATTTAAAACATACTTTAATAAAAGCATTTTCAATCGTGAAAAACTAAAACTACGGACACTCAAGTTCATTCAGTCATCTTATGATTGTAAAAATAGATTGTTCTTTCTAATATTCAAGTTTTAAGATATTTAAGATGTCTATTATGATATTCTGTGGTTAATTAAAATACTTATCAACTTTAATTTTTTTTATCAATTTTCGCATTTTGTACAGATTTGTTCCATTGTACAATGTGATGTCCAAACAGTTTAGAAAGGCTGCTTAAAATACTTCTTTCGATTCATTAAATTTAATTAAAAAGTACTTTTAATAACTTTGACGTATTTACTTTCGGATGAAGATGTCTATCACAAAACCAACCCCAAGCTGGTGCCGTAAGTGCATATGTGCCTCCATTGACAACAAACATTAAACCAACAACAACTGGGCCTAAATCAAATTCTCTCAAATGTGGTTCAAGTGTAGCTTGTAAAAATCCAATACTCATACTAGTAGCAATGATGGAAACAGTAGCTACCATTACTCCTGGAATCTTAAGCACCTTAGAAAATCCTGTAAAATTTTTTTTATTTTTCAATCATATTTAGATTTATTATTCACTATCTATAAAAACTGTCCAACCAGACAACATCTCTATTAACTTAAGATTATTCATGGGTCATCGTTATATATGATTCTTAGCCTGTAAATCGACTATATTATATGTCTATATATGTATTTGAAAACTGTTCGATTTGCAAGTGTCAGCAGGGAAGGGTATACAAAGATAATTCCTAATCGACAAATAGTTAACAATTTAATTAACATTGTGTTAGTATTTTGTCTCGTATGAAAAAAAACAAATTTTTTATTACATGTTATTAAATCTAGAACAGAAATTGACTTGGGTTTTTGTTCCTTGCAAAATTAAATACTAATAATAAGTTGTTTCCCATGAGCCCAGTGGCGCACAACAATGTATCAAGGTCGAGCGCTCGCTTCACCTGTCAAAGGGGTGGGTGGGCAAAATGATTGAAATAAAAAGTCCAAATAAGTCAGAGGGTAGTAAAACAATGTTTTGAATTAAGTGGATCACAGTGTGACGATGTGAAATTTGGAAATTTAGAAATAGAGAAATATATATATTCACATCGTCACTATAGTAAAGTTCAGGTCAACTCGTGACCCCGAGTCAGTGCAACCGAGCCTGTAACTCTACCGCTCCCCACCTGTGTACCTCACCGGCACATAGGTTATGAAGCCACGATTATATTAATCGGCACGCGCTGCCGAATAATCAGTCGTCAGGTTGCTGGGATCCGAGGTCCTTCTCGATACCAAGCTAGGCTGCTCAAGTAAAACGAGGGATGTGCGTAGGTCCTTCTGCCACATTTTTTCTTTGCACTGGGTGACTAGTAGACCAGATTGACCTCTGAGAACGTGCGAGGATTAGGCAGAGGTCCTTCTCTCCTAAAACTCGCACAGAAAATCCGGAACCTTTAAGGTGAAGGCAGTAGCGTATCCAGACTCGGTTTCTGGAGAAGATCATACATGAGAGAGAAAGAGACAACACTATAGTGTTGTCTCTCTCTCTCTCCCATGCAAATCCAAGTTAGCTCCAAGGGGGGTCATGACCCCCCCTGGATACGCGCATGGGTCAAGGGTTACCTAGACGGTCCCGAACTAGTAGAGGTCCTTCTCTTTAGTTTGGTGAACGAAAAGAAAGATTTGCAGCGTCTTTGGTTCCTTCCATAGCGTTGTAGATCCGCATTATTCTAGGTTTTTCTCAGTTCTTGGCTAAAAAAAGAAAATATAGGTCCTTCTTTACGCTTTCGCTCTACCCAAAGAATAGGTTCAACTCTGCCCTTAGAGGGTTTTGTTGAAAATAGGCGATAGAGGGTGGTAGTATTTTTATAGACGGTTAATTGTAAATTTTGAGGGTAAAAATATAAAGTCGAAAAGTTTGAACCAGAAAACTGAGAAAGAAAGTAAATTTATAGAATTCGGTTATTTCATAAAAAAATTATTTTGTTAAGACTAGGAAAAGAAAATTAAATCTCTGTTACAGATCCAAGCTTAGAGATTCTAGTACTACCAGTTTTGGTTTATATCGTCAGAAGAAGAAGTTAGAAACTAACGTAAATATATTGTCGGGATGTTTTAAGAACAGAATATTGTTATTGAATTCTTTTATAATTTTTGTAAGCTAATTTTTATTTTATTTAAAAATATTTTCTATCTTATTCTTAAATTAAGAATATTTTGAGTTTTTACTGACTACACCTATCCTTGAGAATTTAAGAAATTCATTTTAACGATAAATGTCAGCCAGCAGGCTAAGATTTACTTTGTATTTGCTTTTCTTTTAATTTTTAGCTAAAAAATAAGTTAAAAATCATCATTGGGTTGTAAATTCCATTTAAATTTTGAGGTTATGAAAGCTGGACAATCTGACAAGCGTAATCCGGAGCAACTTTAATAATTAAGAAAAAGTCCTATCATTACAACAGGAAAAACGTTTTTATTCTAACAAGTTAATTAAATTAGAGGGGGTTATTGCTTTTAACTTCTACATTCACAAAAAATTTGAAAACTCTGAGAATTAATCTTAAAACGGTATCATTATGCAACGTTTTGATGATTTCAGGTTTTGTGTGTTGTCATAATTTCACCATTAATGAAAAAATACGACAAGATTTCCTAGTAGTTTCCTTTTTTTCAGTTCAAAAAGTCAATTTGCGACTTTTTGGATTAAAACCTAACATGAGGAGGCTCTCAGAATAAAACTAAACGGGCTCATTTTGAGTTAAGGTTTTTCTGTCAGGACAAAATTGGAAAGAATTTGCTAAATTGTAGCTCTTTAATGTCGTAGTAAGAATTATTAATGATTTTTAAGTTCTGTGTCTTGCCTATTCTTTTGTATTTTTTGTTAATGTGTTTCATGGAAAAATCCCGAAAAGTTGCATATAAAGAGAGTGAGGTGTAATATGAAGTAATTCTCTTAAACAAATTGATTACAAACAACACAATAACACGTTAACTTCACTAAGAAAAACAGTGTCTTCTACCAATAATAAAAATGATAATAAAAGCCACAACGATGTCAGCAGGGACGTCAGGAATGACAGTAACACTAACAACACCAACAATGACAACAGCAACATCAACAATAAAAACTGCAACAAGAATGATAACAAGAACATCACCAACAGCAACAATAAAACCAATATCACAAACATCAACAAGGAAACCGATATTACTAACATCACCAGCATCTCCAGGATCACCAACACTAACATCACAAAAACAAATAACATCAAGTGAACCAACATCATTAACACCAACAACACAAAAACAAATAACAATAACAAAAACATTACCCAAACCAACAGCGCAAAAACCAATAACATCAAGTGAACTAAAATCATCAACTCTAATACTACAAAAATAAAAAACAACAAGAACATTACCCAAACCATTACCACAAAAACCTCTAAAACCAACAACACAAAACATAAAAGAAACAATTGTACTACTAGAAACACCACCACCACCACCAAGAACGAGAATTCCAAAATCAGGACCAATAAAAAAACCATCAAAATCAGGAGCATTAACGCATGAAAAAAGAAAGGTATTATTTTATAATTTAATTTTAATCTAATTCTTTTTAGTTGGAAATATTTTTAATATTAATGTTTTTTTGCCAGAGAGAATCAAGAAGTTCTTCTCGAGAAGAAAGAAGACCCTCATCATCGCGAGAAAGGTCGAGGGGACCCTCAACATCACGAGGGATGTCGAGAGGACCTTCAACATCAGGAGGGATGTCGAGAGGACCCTCAACATCAGGAGGGATGTCGAGAAGACCTTCAAAATTCAGGAAGGATGTCGAAAGGACCTTCAACATCAGGAGGGATGTCAAGAGGACCTTCTACGCGAGCAAGAAGGCGATATGATTATTATGATGCACATCGTCATCATAATGATCATTATACAAATGATCGCTCTTCACGGGGAGAAAAAAAACAGAGGTAATATTTTATAATTTAATTTAAGTATAAAAATTATTATTATTTTGAAAAAAGTTAAATATAGAGACTTCATCATATAGAAATATGTATTTAATGAAAAATTTTACCTTATAGAGAGAATCTGGAAGCTCTCATCGGGAAAAAAGAAGAACAGCAGAAAGAACATCAGTAACAACAGCAATAACAGTAACATCAGCAGTAACAACAGCAGTAACAACAGCAGTGACAACAGCAGTAACAACAGCAGTAACAACGACTACAAAAGGAGGAATAATTGCTGCGGAAAGAAGGACACCAGAGATGTTGGAGGATGGAGAGGTAAAAATGCTTATTTGCTTGTTGTTTTTTTTTGTAAAGGCAGCAAAAAAAAATTCTGTTTTTTTTTGCTTGTCAAAAAATTTTTAAACATCTTTTTGTCTATTTATGCACACTCTGACATTTGAATACCTTTTCTACTTCAGATTCAAAATAGCGAACTGGAAGTTACCGATTCTCAACAAATTAGAACACCATCTCCAATGCTGTATCCTATAGCATTACAGTCCTGTGACGAGGCGAACTTACCGATAAAAAAAGAAAACTTCTCTCTAATGATGACATTTTAGATCGTTTTCTTTTTGATTAAATTTCTTTCTGAATGTCTTAAATTCACTAATTTCTTTAAATTTTGATCTGTTTTATATTCCTTTCTGAAAGTCTTAAATTCACTAATTTCTTTAAAATTTTGATCTGTTTTATATGTCGTCGCTATTATTGCACTAATAATTACCATATTGGCTATGGGCTATGTAAATAAATAAGTAAAAATAAATAAATATGTATAATATCTTTCAGCAAAATTTAAAATATATACAGTAAGGATTTTCCAAAGCAGAACATATGGTGTTGCATGTAAAAGCGTAAATATCCCTGTAAGATGCAACCCGCTAGCATACAAAAATTAAAATAGGCGTTGACCTATGTTTATCTTTGACAAATCCTTACTGTATATCCTAAATTTATTTCTTTGTTATTACAAGCCATTTATTTGAATTATACATAAATATGGGTTAGAGAATTTAAAAAAAATGAAACATTTGAATTTTTTTTAATTTATTATAATTTCATAGCATTAATATTTAGTACATAAAAATCTATACAAATATATTTTCACATATATATTTACATACTTCTTTTTAAGAATATTGAATAAATTCAATATTATTAAAAGGCCCACCAAGGTACTTTAACAACAGTTTCTTTTCACGCGCTGCTTCTTGCAATGCGCCGTAGGTATCATTATTTTCAGCAATAATAGAAAGAAACGTTGGTGATATTAAAAGTAAAAATGTATAGACTTGTGGCAGACTTGGGCAAGTCTCCCCAGGGCATCTCCTCTCAACTAAGAATGTATGAATATATAGCAGCCTTGGGAAATTCTCTCGAGAGCATCTCCTCTCAAGTGAGAATTTATTGACTTGTGACAGTCTTGGGCAAGTTTCCCTAGGGCATGTCCTATCTAAAAGTGTATGGACAAGTGGCAGTCTTGGGCAAGTTGCCCCAGGGCATCTCCTTCCAAATAAGAATGTATAGACAATTGGCAGTCTTGGGCAAGTCACCCCAGGGCATCTCCTTCCAACTGAGAATGTATGGACAAGTAGCAATCTTATGCAAGTCTCTTTAGGGCATCTTCTCCCAAGTGAGAATGTATAGACTTGTGGTAGTGTTAGGCAAGTCTCCCCAGGCATTCTTTTCCCACATAAAAATGTATGGATTTGTGGCAGTCTTGGGCATGTCTCCCCAGAGCATCTCCTCCCAACTAAGAATGTATGGATCTATAGCAGCCTCGGAAAATTCTCTCTAGAGCATCTCCTCTTAAGTGAAAATTTATTGACTTGTGACAGTCTTGGGCAAGTTTTCCTAGGGCATGTCCTAACTAAGAGTGTATGGACAAGTGGCAGTCTTGAGCAAGTCTCCCTAGGGCAAATCCTCCCATATGAGAGTGTAAGGATTTGTAACAGACTTAAGCACGTTTCCCCAGGGCATCTACTCCCAAATAAAAATATATGGACTTGTAACAGTCTTAGGCAAGTCTCCCCAGGGCATCTCCCCCTAATTGAGAATGTATGAACTTGTGGCAGTCTTGAGCAAGTCCCCAACGGCATCTTCTCCCAAATGAGAATGTATAGATTTGTGGCAGTCTTAGGCAAGTCTCCCTAGGGCATCTCAGCCCAAGTAAGAAAGTATGGATCTGTGGCAGTCTTGAGCAAGTCTCCCCAGGGCGTCTCTTCTTGAGTAAGAATGTATGGACAAGTGGCAGAGTTGGGCATGTCTCCTTAGGTCAGCTCCTTCCAAGTGAGAATGTAATGAATTGTAACAGTCTTGGGCAAGCCTCCCCAGGAGATATCCGCCCAAGTAAGAATGTATTTATTTGTGGCAGTCTTGGTCAAGTCTCACCAGGGCATCTTCTTCCCAATGAGAATGTATGGATTTGTGGCAGACTTGGGCACGTCTCCCCAGGGCATATCCTCCCAAGTCTGAATGTATGGATTTGTGGTAGTCTTGGGCAAGTTTCCCCAGGACATCTCCTCCGAAATGACAATGTACGGACTTGTAGAAGTTTTGGGCAAGTCTTCCAAGGGCATCTCCTCCCAAGTGTAAATGTATAAACTTGTGGCAGTTTTGGGCAAATCTCCCCAGGGCTTCTTCTTCTAAATAAGAATGTATGGACAAGTTGCAATATTGGGCAAGTCACCTTAAATCAGCTCCTCCCAAGTAAGAATGTATTGAATTGTGGCAGTCTTGTGCAAGCCCAGGAGATATCCGCCCAAGTAAGAATGTATTTGTTTGTGGCAGTCTGGGGCAAGACTCCCCAGGGCATCTTCTCCCAAGTTTGAATGTATGGACTTGTGGCAGTCTTGGGCAATTCTTCCCAGGGCACCCCCTCCCAAATGAGAATGTATGAATTTGTGGCAGTCTTGGGCAAGTCTCCTCAGGGCATCTTCTGCTAAGTAAGAACATATGGATTTGTGGCAGTCTTGGTCAAGTCTTACCAGGGCATCTTCTCCCAACTATAAATGTATGGTTTTGTGGCAGTCTTGGGCAAGTCTCCCCAGGGCATCTCCTCCCAAGTGAGAATACTTGGACTTGTGGCAGCATTGGGCAAGTTTTCCTAGGGCATCTCCACCCAACTAAGAATGTATGGACGAGTGGCAGTCTTAGGCAAGTCTCCCCAAGGTATCTCCTCCCAACTAAGTATGTATGGACAATTGGCAGTTTTGGGCAAGTCACCCCAGGGCATCTCCTCTCAACTAAGAATGTATGGACAAGTAGCAGTCTTATGCAAGTCTCCTTAGGGCATCTCCTTCCAAGTGAGAATGTATAGAATTGTGGCAGCGTTGGGCAGGTCTCCCGAGGGCATTTCCTCCCAAATGAGAATGTTTGGATTTGTAGCAGTCATGTTTAATTCTCTCTCTAGGGCATCTCCACCTAAATAATAATGTATGGATTTCTGGCAGTCTTGGGCAAGTCTCCCCAGGGCATCTCCTCCCAAGTAACAATGTATGGACAAGTGGCAGTCTTGGTCAAGTCTCCCCGAAGGATATTCTCCCACTTGAGAATGTTTGGACTTGTGGCAGTATTGGGCAAGTCTTCCCAGGGAATCTCCTCCCAAGTAAGAATGTATTGACTTTTGGCAGTCTTACGCAAGTCTTTCCAGGGCATCTCCTTATAAAGAAGAATGTATGGACTTGTGGCAGTCTTGTGCAAGTTTCTTCAGGGCATCTCCTTCTAAATGAGAATGTATGGATTTGTGGCAGTCTTGGGCAGGTCTCCCTAGGGCATCTCCTCTGAAATGATAATGTATGGTTTTGTGTCAGTCTTTGGCAGGTCTCCCCAGGGCATCTCCTCTCAAATGAAAATGTTTGGATTTCTGTCAGTCTGGGGAATGTTTTCCCATTGCATCTCCTCCTAAGTAAGAATGTATGGACAAATGGCAGTCTTGAGCAAGTCTTTACAGAGCATCTCCTCCCAACTAAGAATGTATGGACAAGTGGCAGTCTTATTCAAGTTTTCCCAGAGCGTCTCTTTTAAGGTAAGAATGTATGGTTTTGTGTCAGTCTTGGGCTAGTATTCCCGGAGCATTTCCTCTCAAAGGAAAATGTATGGATTTGTAGCAGTCTTGAGCAAGTCTCCCTAGGGCATCTCCTCCTAAATGAGAATGTATGGACTTGTAGAAGTCTTGGGCAAGTCTTCCCAGGGGATCTCCTTCCAAATAAGAATATAAGGTTTTGTGGCATGCTTGGGGAAGTCACGGCGGTTTTGAAGCCGGAAAGTTCCGACCTAAGAAGATGAGAAAATCGGCTAATGAGGAAGTGTTCTGTTGGATGTGAATATCTCAAATTCGTTGGATTTGAAATCCTAGCTGATGGTTTAATCAATATTTAGCAAAATGATTTACAAATATACTATTTTTTAATTTCATTTTTCAGAAAAATTCAATTTTTCTTATATATATATGGGGAAAAATTCCTGAACTGTCCAGGTTAAAAAACAGAATATATTTTAACATTGCTAAAGTGTCTCCATTGTTAGTGCAAGTGTAAATACCAAATATTTTTTAATTCCATGAAATATTTTTTGAGTTACACAGTTTTAAAATTTTAAATTTTTTAAGCTGTAGTTTTTTAAATGTATTATATTTCTAAGTAGATTGCATAAAAATTCAAAGTGGAATTCTAAATACTTTTGTCACAAATACATTTTAAACTTGAAATTCAAGGCCGAATTTTCTTTTTACAAAAAAACATTTACTTTAATCAAATAGCCTGTAAAAAAGCTTTTGAAATCACTATATGTATGTTAACTTTTATGAAATCTACTTAGAAATATAATACATTTAAAAAACTACATTTTAAAAAAATTCGAAATTTTAAAAATGTGTAACTCAAAAACTATTTCATGGAATTTGAAAATATTTGGTATTTACACTTCCACTAACAATAAAAACACTTTAGCAAAGTTTAAATAAATTTTATTTTTTGACCTGGACAGTTCAGAAATATTGCCCCATATATATATATGTATTTGTAATTTTTTATGTAAATGAATATACATATATACCTACATATAGGGTGTCCCAAAGTTTAGAAACGGACATAAATCTCAAAAAATCTAAATTGCATAATTCTAGATCTCAGTGTATTTAAAATTTTGAACTCTTACCTTATTTTTTTTGTAGTAACTTGTAATCGTAGTTGGTTTTTTTTAAATACACAACCCAACGTGTATGAATACTTGATACAGTTTTCTTGTCAATTCAATTTGTATGCTATGCAAGTTAAGAAAAAATTATATTAAAAAGTTACAATAGAAATGAGTTTAGATTAAACTTGAACTGCTAAATGCGTTATCTCTTCAATATGATATAACTTATCTTGAAAGATTTATTAATATAATATATACATTATATATACATAATATATACATATTTATTAATATATACATTGTAACGTAGTTTTTACGAAAACACACATTAGTAAACAAAGCTCCGGGATTTTAATGAAGCTAACCTTACCTGGTTTCTGGGAACGCGGAAAAGCGGAGAAATAATTTCCGGGAAATGCTCTCAGCACGCACTCAACAGATATTATTTCTTGATTTTGTATTTTACTGGCATCATTGCTTTTGTTAAGCACTATTTTGTAAACTTGTTAAATTGCCTTTTTGTTGACACGAGAACAACACGATTTTTGTATTTTCTTTTATTATTTTATATAAAAACAAAAACACAGCACAGTCCACGTACCACGCGACAAACATTACACTACCCGACACTCGAACCACAGCGAAGAGGCCGATGTAGAGGATCCGGACGGTCGATGTCGTGATCGATAGCCAGCTAATCAAACCTTGTTGACATCTGGCCGAGCAGACGGCACGAGATGACAGTTAGTCCCGAAAGTGACCGCCAGTGGTCAGAAGCGGACGGAAAAGAACAGCAAACCAGGGCCGCCAACCGGCAAGCGCCTGAACCAACGTTGCATGTGCCGGTCCCTGCCCCCACAGCACCTAAAATTTCCTGAAAATTTATTAAAGATTTATTTGCAAACTTCGGAATATTTAGGTGCAAAGCTTAGCGAAAATTGTGTAAAGATTTAAATGTCCCGATTAAATAAATGGTTAGCGTAAAAGTTTACTGAACATTTAAATTTACATTTTCGTAAAATTTTCGTCGCGAATGTTTCCTGAACATTTAAATTTACATTTTCGTGAAATTTTCGTCGCGAAAGTTTCCTGAACATTTAAATTTACATTTTCGTGAAATGTTTGTCGCAAAAGTTGATTCAACATTTAAATTGAATTTTCGTGAAATGTTTGTCGCAAAAGTTGATTCAACATTTAAATTAAATTTTCGTGAAATTTTCGTAGTGAAATTTGACTGAACATTTAAACTGAATATTTGTGAAATGTTTGTCGCAAAAGTGGATTGAACATTTAAGTGAATATTTGCTAAATGTTGAGCGGAAAGTTGACCGAATAAAAAAATTATATTAAATAGAAGGGGAACAAGTAAATTAAACAGTAATTAAATTAATATAAACACATTTATTGACTAAAATTTTGAAGATTCTGTAACGTTTTACAAATCCTTTATCTAATAAAATCATGCAACTTACAATTTCCTGTGTGTTCTATTTAATATATTTTTGTTTATTTGGTCAACTTTCCGCTCAACATTTAGCAAATATTCACATAAATGTTCAATCCACTTTTGCGACAAACATTTCACAAATATTCAGTTTAAATGTTCAGTCAAATTTCACTACGAAAATTTCACGAAAATTTAATTTAAATGTTGAATCAACTTTTGCGACAAACATTTCACGAAAATTAAAATTAAATGTTAAATCAACTTTTGCGACAAACATTTCACGAAAATTTAATTTAAATCTTCAGTCAACTTTCACGACGAACATTTTACGAAAATGTAAATTTAAATGTTCAGGAAACTTTCGCGACGAAAATTTCACGAAAATGTAAATTTAAATGTTCAGGAAACTTTCGCGACGAAAATTTTACGAAAATGTAAATTTAAATGTTCAGTCAACTTTTACGCTAAACATTTATTTATTCGGGACATTTAAATCTTTACACAATTTTCGCTAAGCTTTGCACCTAAATATTCCGAAGTTTGCAAATAAATCTTTAATAAATTTTCAGGAAATTTTCGGTGCTGAGGGGGTTGAGAGCTCAGTGTGTGCTGAGACTCAAAAGCAGTGACTGCTTTGTGTTTGTGGTGAACGAGAATTACGGATACCCGACTGTTTTCCTGCCTGAGACTAATTCGTTAAAGAAATGGACCCGGATGAGACGATTCACCGGCTCGAAGGTTAGTGTTTGTGAAGCTCGAAGGCTAGCTGGCCAACACCACACCGGGAGATCTCAATTCCGGAGAAAGCTCGGGTGCATAGTTGCACCTGGCACGGTTACAAATTGAAACGGGCTTCGAGGGAGTCTCGCACGCTAAAAGCGTAAGGCTTAAGAGTCGGGATCGGAAAGCCGCCATTGTGGTTAGTCAGTATTTGTGTCTCAATAACCTTTCTCTCTCGCACGCATTGTCGCTACGAGTTGCGTGTTTCATAGAGAGAACGGTTACAGCATATATATGAATACATTACTGTAATAATATCTATTTAATAAATCTTTTAAGATAAATTATATCATTTCTAATAAATAACGCACTTTATTCATACACTTTGGGTTGGAAATTTAAAAAAAAGTTACTACCATTAAGGATACACAACATAAAAATAAGGTAAGAGTTCAAAATTTTGAATACACTGGGATCTAGAATTATGCAATTTAGATTTTTTGAGATTCATGTCTGTTTCCAAACTTGGGACACCTTATATATAGGTATATATGTATATACATTTACATAGAAAATTACATATATATATATGTCGTAGGCAAGTAGAAGATCAGGCCTTTAGCTTAATTCCTAGGCATTAAGCTAAACTTAGGCAAGTAGAAGAATGAATATGTGGAGGATACGCATTCTTCTACTTGCCTGGATTCATTTAGGCATTAAGCTTATTAACTAGGCAATAAGAAAACTGCCTAAAGTGTTCCCGGCAAATAGAAGAAAAAGGATATTCTATGACGAAGTATAAAAACAGATATATAAACAAACTTTCAAAGTAAATAATTTATTAAAAGTAAACGTTACTTTGTATTTATTTTATAAAATGCAAAATAAAATTCAGTTTCTCGTTATTTGTTCCAACTAACAGTTGACGATGTTGCTGAATAATTTGAAAACGGATCTTTATACTGTTGATAAATTAGAATTTAAGAAAAGTGCTGCGAAGTAATAAGTAAAAAAACTAGTAACAGATGTATTTGGAATAGAACATCTTTTTTCTTCTATTTGCCGGAAACACTTTAGGCAGTTTTCTTATTGCCTAGTCAATAAGCTCAATGTCTAAATGAATCCAGACAAGTAGAAGAATGCGCATCCTTTACATCTTTATTCATCTACTTGCCTAAGTTTAGCTTAATGCCTAGGAATTAAGCTAAATGCCTAATTCTTCTACTTGCCTACGACATATATATATATATATATATATATATATATACTAGGGGGGCTTCGCCATCCTGCGCGCTTCGCGCGCCAACCCCCTTTATTTGTATTAAATGTTACCTGTAAATTAATGTATTATCTGTATATTTTAATTAAAAAATAATTTTAAGTTAGTTATACAGTAAATTATTTATATTCCATTTAAAGATTGGTTTTTAGCCAAATTCTTTGAAATAAATTTTCACTTTTTTAAAATTTTTTTTCTTATTTTTCTTTTTTTCTTATTTTTAATGAAAATTTATTATTTATTATTTATTTATATTTTATTTATTTAGACTTATTTAAAATCTATTTAAAGATTGGTTTTTAGTTTCTTATTTTGAAAGAATTTTTTTCCAAGATGCACCGCAAGAAGGTGTAAGAAACTTTAACATTAAAGTTTATTATAAACCAATTTGGCATCTCACCTAATCTTATCAGTGATGATTTAATTGGATAAAATTAATTAATACTACTTCCAAATACTACCTCGAATATTACAAGATTTATTATCAATGTAATAAAACTATTAAATAATGTTTGCTAATTAAATCATCACTGATCGACTGTAGATACTAATCGATTTATGATACAGTTACCTTATTCTAAATTATTTTAAATTAATTAAAAAATTAAGTTCAAACTAAAATTGAATATTTAAAAGAATTTATTTATTTCAAAGAATTTGGCTAAAAACCAATCTTTTTTTTTTATATCTTTATTTTTTATTGAATTTTAGAATTTTTAAAAATTATCTCAACCTTCACTCAACCCTGACTCAACTCTGTTTCTAGCTTGGCTCTGTCCTAACTCAAGCCTTCTTCAGGCCTAGGTCTGAAGCCTAGCAAAAAACCTAACAAAAAGAAATGCTCAAGCCTGGCTCAAAACTGGCCCTAGACTGCCCCAACACCTTTTTATTTGATTCTAGAATTGTTGAAAATTATCTTTAATCTCACTCAGGCCTCACAAACCTATTTCAATCTTGGCCCAAACCTGGCTCAATACTCGCCCAAGCCTGGCTCAACCCTGACCTAAATCTGTCCCAAGCCTGACTCTAGAGATTAAACATGACTAAATGGCTAGATTAAACTTGCCAACTCTGTAAATGATTGTGAGGCTTATCTCTACTCAACCCTGGCTCTAGACTGGCTCAAGCCTCACAAACCTAACTCAATCCTAGCCCAATCCTGGCTTAAGCCCTCCTCAATACTCTCCAAAGCCTTGCTCTAGCCATAGAGCTATATTAAACGTACTAACCCTGTAAATTAAACGTGGCAACCCTGTAAATTAAACGTGGCAACCCTGCAAATTAAACGTGGCAACCCTGTAATAGCTCAAATCTTGAAACAGCTGCGGCAGCGGCGACAGCTGGCTTAAGCCTGCCTCAATACTCTCCCAAGCCTGGCTCTAGCCATAGAGCTATATTAAACGTATTAACCCTGTAAATTAAACGTGGCAACCCTGTAATAGCTCAAATCTTGAAACAGCGGCGGCGGCAGAGGCGACGATATCTTTTTATAATATAGGGAGATATATATAAGAAAAAATGTATTTTTCTAAAAAATGAAATTGAAAAATCGTATATTTTTATTTCATTTTGCAATATCTTGCTTAAAAGATCAGCTAGGATTTCAAGTCCAACGGATTTGTGATATTCACATCAAACAGAACACTTCCTCATTAGCCGGTTTTTTCGTCATTTTAGGTCGGAACTTTTCGGCTTTAAGACCACCGTGTTAGGGTCGCTGAATACGAATCCAAGGCTAGAATTTAAAAATACAAAATGTCGGATCCAATATAGCGGAAAATTTATGAAACAATTAAGAAACGATTAAATTCACGTTTCAAGAATGCACCGGAAGTTCTAAAAATTCAAAAAAACCACGGTTTTATTCCAGTGTCAGATACGACATTAGAAAGTAAAGAATATTCCACTGCTAAAGAGTGTGCTACTTTTAAATATAATTAAATAGAAAATAAATTACAATCAGTCCTTTTCAGGACTTCTCTTTGATAAAACAAAACTTTCAAAGCGCATCATTTAGTTATTTTAGTAGATTTATTTCCGACTTATTTAGTTCACATTTATTACTTTTTAAATTTCACAAACAAATGCATAATCAGCAACTTCAAGAACCTTTTAGTAACAATATTTAGCTGATTTCAGTAGATTTTTTTAAAAGTTTTCCGCTATTTTGGATCTGCCATTTTGTATTTTTAAATTCTAGCCTTGGATTCGTATTCAGCGACCCCAAAAACCCCGAAGTAACAATTTTCACCAGAATTCAGTAATTTTTTTAAAATATGTACTCCATATTGGATCCGCAATTTTGAATTTTTAAATTCTGACATTGGATTCGTATTCAGCGACCCCAAAAACCCCCGAGTGATAATTTTCAGCTGAATTCAGTAATTTTAAAAAAAATGTCCACCATATTGTATACGCCATTTTGAATTTTCAAATTCTGACATTGGATTCGTATTCAGTGACCCCAAAAAACCCCGAGTAACATGTTTTAGCTGAATTCAGTTGAATGTATTAAATTTTGAACAATGTATCCGCCATATTGGATCCGCTATTTTGAATTTTTAAATTCTGTCATTGGATTCGTATTAAGCGACCTCAAAAACATTTAAATTAAAGGTTTTACATTTTTTTAGTGACAAGATGTAAGATATTTTAAAGTTTTAAAGACGCAAGTTTTTAAATTATGGCACTTATGTGTCTTTAATAGCCGCCATATTGAAAATGTAAAAATGAGCCACTCGGCATTTGATTGCACATAAAAAATGCTAAATTTCAAGCTAGCTGAAAACCACGAGTGGCAAAGTCATATGCCTTTTCACATGGAATGACCCGCATATGTACCTATATATAGGGTGTCCCAAAGTTTGAAAATGGACATGAATCTTAAAAAATCTAAATTGCATAATTTTAGATCCCAGTGTCTTCAAAATTTTGAACTCTTACCTTATTTTTATGTTGTGTATCCTTAATTGTAGTAAGTTTTTTTGAAATGCCCAACGCAAAGTGTATGAATACTTGTTACAGTTTCTTTGTAAATTCAACTTGTATGCTATGCAAATTCAGAAAAAATTAAATTAAAAAGTTAGAAGGTAAATGAATATAGATTAAACTTAAACTGTTAAATGTGTTATTTATTAAAAATAATATAATTCATCTTAAAGGTTTAATAAATAGATAGTCTTATAGAAATGTATTCATATATGGTCGATTCTTGCGTAACTGCCCGATTTCAGGATAAGTTTTGGTAGAAAAAAATTTTTTTTATTCAATGTTTCTCTGCACTTATTTTTCTTATTAGGGTGTAATATAAGTATATTTTAAACGATTTTACTACAACTATATTTATACAAAAATAATAGCAAATTTTTAAAAATTGGCTGCCATGTGGAGCTGAACCGCATCCTTTTATTGCAAATATATTGTACAAAATAAAAATTTTTTCTTGATATTTTCCTAAACAAAAATAAATAATAAATTCATAAATTATTTAATATTCCAACAGTATTTTAGACATTAGTTAACATATATAAAATTTAATAAAAGAACAGCAAATACAATATTTCATAATAAATATTTCGTTTTATTTTTTGGATAATTTGAAATTAAGATCGAGCAGTGTAATCCGACATTGCTAAACTACTTTATAGAATAATATTTTAAAATAACCACTACAGATAAAAAAGTTTCTCTGCATACTGAACACTTCATACAGGCCATGGAGCTGAAATTTTACGTGATACCATGGAGCTGAAATTTGACATTTATTCTAACGTCACTTCTAAAATATTGCAGAATAAATCTATTCCTTCTGCAGATCGCTTGTTTCACATGAAAACTTAAAGAAAATGGTAACAATACTATCAAATAGTTGTTACAGTAATATAATAGTAATGACATGGAACTGAACGCTTTTTTTGTACCCATGCGATTTTCACAAAAATAATTTTTTTTTAAGTAAAAATTTTTCTTTTTTAAAACTTTTTTCACATGTGATTTAGTGCTAATGGATCAAAATTGAAATATAACTTATTAGAATGCGTAATCACTAAACACATGACACCTTAATGATAATTCTACAGATTGCGTTCAAAAATTGAGAAAATTGAGGGACAAAATATTTTTACAGATTCCAAGTATGAAAAACGTATTATGAACTGCAATAGAAACCTAAATTGTTCATAAATATAGCCACTTTATGCTTGAAAAATGCTGACTTATAAAAATGATATTTTTACCGAAAATTATTAAATTAAATTTAACATTTTGCAAAAGAGACACGCCACGGAGCTGAAATTTCAGCAGTTATAGTGCAATATAATAGAAGTTATAATATATATATTTATGTATATTTGGTTTTCAGTTACTCTCATATATACCTTTAAAATTCACTAATACACTTCAGAAAATATTTTTATTTTAGGTGTATTTTTTCAACGCCGCCAAGTAAGGCAGTTACGTAAGAATCGCCCATATATGTTGTAACCGTTCTCTTTCTGACACACGCAACTCGTAGCGACAATGCGTGCGAGAGAGAAAGGTTATTGAGACACAAATACGGACTTACCACAATGGCGGCTTTCCGATCCCGACTCGCAAGCCTTACTCTTTTAGCTTGCGAGACTCCCGCGAAGCCGGTTTTAATTTGTAACTGCGCCAGGTGCAACTATGCACCCGAGCTTCCTCCGGAGTTGAGATCTCCCGGTGTGGTGTTGGCCAGCTAGCCCTCGAGCTTCACGAACATCTCCCGGCGTGAGTTGACTTGCATACGAGAAAGAGAGAAAGAGAACGAGACCACGTTTTCACTCCGCGACTCTACTTTATTTTACTATCACAGGAACACAAAGTAAAATAAACACAATTTTCAAAAGAACGTTTAATGAATCGGAACTAGTAAAGAAACAACTTACAAAACGTAATAAAATTATAGCTCAGCACAGCCACGACCGACGACCGCGTACCTCCCAAACCTTCCACTTCGAGATAAAAGAAGAACACTAACCTTTGAGCCGGCGAATCGTCTCATCCGGGTCCATTTCTTTAACGAATTAGTCTCAGGCAGGAAAACAGTCGGGTATCCGTAATTTTCGTTCACCACAAACACAAAGCAGTCACTGCATTTGAGTCTCAGCCCACACAAAGCTCTCCAGAACCCGGCGCACGCAACGTTGGTTCAGGCGCTTGCCGGTTGGCGGCACTGGTTTGCTGTTCTTTCCCGTCCGCTGCTGTCCACTGGCGGTCACTGTCGGGACTAACTGTCATCTCGCGCCGTCTGCTCGGCCAGATGTCAACAAGGTTCGATCAGCTGGCCAACGATCACGACATCGACCGTCCGGATCCTCTACATCGGCCTCTTCGCTGTGGTTCGAGTGTCGGGTAGTGTAGTGTTTGTTGCGTGGTACGTGGACTGTGCTGTGTTTTTGTTATTATTTAAAATAATAAAAGAAAATACAAAAATCGTGTTGTTCTCGTGTCAACAAAAAGGCAATTTAACAAGTTTACAAAATAGAGCTTAACAAAAGCAATGATGCCCGTAAAATACAAAATCAAGAAATAATATGTGTTGAGTGCGTGCTGAGAGCATTTCCCAGAAATTATTTCTCCGCTTTTCCGTGTTTCCGGAAACCAGGTAAGGTTATCTTCGTTAAAATCCCGGAGCTTTGTTTACTAACGTGTGTTTTCGTAAAAACCACGTTACAATGTATATATCCTCAAAGATATAAAAAACAATTTTTTAATTTAAAATTGAAATAAAAATTTCAACTTGAAAATAAAATGCTCTTTTACAAAAATAATTAATTATTAAATTAACTTTTTTAGTTCTTGATTTAATATTTTTAATTAAAAAATTTTTTTTTTTTCTTTGAGGATATCTACATAAATATGTATACATTTCTGTAATAATATCCATTCAATAAATCTTTCAAGATAAATTCTATCATATTGAAGAGATAACGCATTTAGCAGTTCAAGTTTAATCTAAACTCATTTCTATTGTAACTTTTTAATATAATTTTTTCTTAACTTGCATAGCATACAAATTGAATTGACAAGAAAACTGTAACAAGTATTCATACACGTTGGGTTGTGTATTTAAAAAAAAACCAACTACAATTACAAGTTACTACAAAAAAAAAAAGGTAAGAGTTCAAAATTTTAAATACACTGAGATCTAGAATTATGCAATTTAGATTCTTTGAGATTCATGTCCGTTTCCAAACTTTTGGAGACCCTATATGTAGGTATATATGTATATTTATTTACATAAAAAATTACATATACATATATATATAAGAAAAATTGAATTTTTCTGAAAAATGAAATTGAAAAATCATATATTTTTAATTCATTTTGCAAAATCTTGCTTAAAAGATCAGCTAGGATTTTAAATACAATTGATTAGTGATATTCACATCAAACAAAACAGTTCTTCATTAGCCGGTTTTCTCGTTATTTTAGGTCGGAACTTTTCGGCTTCAAGACAACCGTGAAGTCTACCCAGGGCATCTTCTCCCAAATGAGAATGTATGAACTTGTGGCAAATTTGGGCAAGTCTCCCCAGGGCATCTCCTTCCAAATGAGAGTGTAAATACTTGTGGCAGTCTTGGGCAAGTCTTACAAGGGCATCTGCTCTCAAATAAGAATGTATGGATTTGTAGCAGTCTTGGGCAGGTCTCCCTAGGGCATCTACTCCCAAATGAGAATGTTTGGATTTGTAGCAGTCTTGTCTAAGGCTCCCCGGGCATCTCCACCCAAATGATAATGTATGGATTTGTGGCAGTCTTGGGCAGGTCTCCCCAGGGAATCTCCTCCCAAATGAGAATGTATGGATTTGTGGCAGTGTTGGTGAAGCCTCCCTAAGGCATGTCCTCTTAAGTGATAATGTATGGATTTCGGGCAGTCTTGGGCAAGTCTTCCCAGTGATTCTCCTGCCAAATGATAATGTATAGACTTCTGGCAGTCTTGGGCAAGACTCCCCAGGGCATCTATTCCGAAGTAAGAATGTATAGACAAGTGGCAGTCTTGGGTAAGTCTCCCCAGGGAATCTCCTCCCAAGTGAGAATGTATTGACTTTTGGCAGTCTTCGGCAAGTCTCCCCAGGGCTTCTCCTCCCACTTGAGAATGTTTGGACTTGTGGCAGTCTTCGGTAAGTCGCCCCAGGGCATCTCCTTCCAAGTAAGAATGTATGGATAATTAACGAAAAGTGTAATTTAATTGATTTTGAGGTTAGGGTCAAACCTAAACGTTCTAGGCCAATTCTGATGACGGATTCGTGTTCAGCGCGTGAAAGTACGTAGGGAATGACTAATCTAGTCCGCCGCGCACGACATTTTTTTTTTTTTTTGGGCTGTGTTATTATTCAAGGCTGTATCCGTGTCAACCTACTCACTTTTTCATTTGAGTTATGGAGCCCGGCGCCTCTCTTCTCTCATGACTTAAAATGACATTTCAATTAATTTTATCTGTTTAATAAATTTATGATTTTTTGTTTCTTAGGAACTGTAAAGCTATATCTATTAAAGATTTTTTTTAAATAACGTATTGCTGTTCACATTTGTGTTGACATTCAAATGCTATAATATTAAGAGCTTTAACCGGTATGGACTATACGGAGCATTACTTTAATTTAGCAGTGTCAATGAAATTAATGGAGCATCCAAAATTTTCATCAACACTGTCAGCAGAAATAAAACGTTTTTGTATATTGTTTCTACACCTGTCTATTTTGACCAATTTTCGATACAATCTAAAAAAGCAAGCTAAAAAAAGTTTCTATTACTGGTAATTTTTTAAAATTATTAAAAATAGAATTACTTGCGGAACCCAGTGCTGACGCCTTGTGAATCGTTGCCTCATTGCGTACCACCACATCGAATCAGGCCCAACCTGACGCACCCCCGTAGCCGCTGGCTAGCCCCGCGCGGTTTTTATTGTGATTTTTCAAATTTGAGATAATATATGCAAAAGTGGGCGATGGGTGATGATTTGAAAATTTCACTCCCAATACATTAGTTTGGAAGATGGGCGGTAGGTAATTGGACGTGTTGGGAACAGGACAGATATGCAAATAAGTACAATGATAAAAGTTAACAACAATTTAATTGTTTATGCAAATTATACATATGGGTGGTGGGTGCTTGCATACTAATCATATGCAAATTAGTTCTTACGTAACAGTTTATAAAAATTAAAAGGGTTAGGATTTTAAGTTAAACCTGGTTCGATTCGATTGCAGCGCCGTCTATGAGCGGTGGCCTGTAACTTGTAATAACTCACTTACATGGCTTATGGTAACGTAATACTCTTAGCAACAACAAGCTAAAAGGTACAGCCAATATTCAAAAAGCCCGCTAAACAGTGGAGCAATCCTTCGCTTAAAAAACCTAAAAAGTGGGGATAAATTTAAACTTGCCTCACAAGACTCCGCCGGTAAGTTAAATTTCTGCGGGACAGCAGATTTAGTTATTTTTTCGGTCAGTAAGTGTTTTGAAATCGGCTTAGCTCTACTACTCACGTCAACATCACTGTAACATCATCCCATAATATTAGTAATATTAAATGTAATATAACTACGATATTCACCCAATATTACGTGCTACTTGGGCGTATAAAAATGGAGTCCATTTTTTTCTAAGGCGAAATTGGTAAATTTACAGAAGAAAGAAAAGAAACAGTAGCGTGAATAACGGCTTGTAAAAATTACTGAAATTTAAGTAGTCATAATTAAAAAAATATTTAATAAAAACAATACAGAGACACACAAAAAAACATAACGTTTCCTGATTTGAGTATGAGACCCATATTTTACAATATATTTAGGACACCTTTAGAAGAATGTCCACAACATAACTGAATAGTTAAATTTTTTTCAAATTCCGAATTTTAATACAGCATAGAAAGGAAAAAGAGCTGTTTTGTGCACAAAATAGCCCTGCTCAACGGTAAGTTAAATTTTTTAAATTTTTAAAAATTTATGCATAATTTGAAAGAAAAGGAAAAAAAATTCGAAAATATATAGGTCAAAAAATTTTTCTCCCTGTTGTATAATAGTTATGATTTTTCAAAAAATTTACTCTTCACACTTGACCTGAGTCTTCAACAACCTACCCTTTTACAAGTTTTTTTGGAATTTTATAATTGTATATTAGTATATAAAGTTATTAAATTTACCGCCATTATTATGAGGATCTTCATCACTATTCTGATGAACGGGCAAAATGAAAGCCGTCATTACTGCAGCAAGGAATAATGCCGATCCCAAAACTACAAACGGTGTTGCATATCCTCCAACCTGCAAAATAATATACTTTACAAATGAAGCGTTGCGTGCAAAAAGGACGTTAGACAACTAACGCCCGCTTTGATATTATTCATTCAAGATGGTAACAATATCCTCTAGTTTATATTTACAAAAATTTATTTCAATCTAAGGTTTATTTATGGAGCTAAGAAAAAATATTTTGAAGTATGTCACATAATTTTATTGCCGTAAATATTACCTAAATAATAATAAATAGCAGGCGAAAATTTAGTCGGCCTGTTGGCGAGACTTGCTAAGACAAGTTTTACCCTAGGATATGTTCCAGAGATTTGAAGAGGTACGAAAGTAGTCTTCATACCTAAAAGAGGCAGGATTGGTTATACCTCACCGTAGGATTTTCTACCGATCTGCCTAACATCTTTCGTCTTAAAAACAATAGAAAGTCTCGTGAATAGATATATCCGTTGTGAGATCCTGTCAAGACATCTGCTTCACAGAGATCAACATGCCTATAGAGCAGGACGCTCTACAAAAACAGCCTTGACTAGAGCTGTGCATCTGATTGATGGTCAGCTAGAAGTGGGGTCAGATTTCGATTGCAATACTTTATTGTATAATTAAACGAACCGATTATCATAAAAATAGCAAATTAAATATTGATTATAAAAAGTTGGGGTCAAAATTTTAAAATATAAAAACATAAAATTTAAAAATAAAAATAACATTAAAAAATATGTAGGAAACATATTGGACGAAACAATAAGCTTTAATAAACTTTTTACCTCTTTGTTCAGACTTCAGTGTTTGATTTCACAGATTTGGACCTGGCTTGAATTTACGACTCGAGACCAGGTGTCAATTCAAATATCACGGGAAAAGTGAATTGGTATTTAGCGAGCGCGTGGTGGCAGCATCTCCCGGTGGCCAATTTCTCAGCTGTTTGACACGCGTCTCTCGACATGTGTTCAGTGTAAAATTGTTTCTCGTCGGAAAACTTCTGTTTGACTCTCACGCATGTAGCGTTGAATTTGTCAAGGTTTTCACTCAGTGATCTTTCTCAAAAAGAATGTTCCCACTCGTGTAAAAAAGGTCGTTCCAATTGTATTGAGGAAGTGTGGCGTAAACTCACGCAAAGATAAAGAACAATTCTTTGGAAAAGAATTTGGTCTCTCAACTGAATGGACAAAAGACAGTGTGTAGTGTGCACGTGTATTTTCTGTTTGATTTTTATACATTCTGACCACGGAATATTTCACAATAAAAGGTACATCTCATAATAAAGGTTTTTATAATTTATTTTTCTTTTTCCTGAGTGAGTTAAATTTCGACTTTTTTTCTCTCTCGGAATTGCTCAAAACACCCTTAAATGGCATTTTGGGACATCAAGGTCTATATACTAAAAAAAATGGTTTGGTAATTTTACCACTGTAGAAGTAGGAGCGTTTATTACCTAATTTTATAATAACACTTTTACATATTTTACGGATTTTACGCGCAGAGTTGGGAATAAAGCTTTAATTTATGTAAAGTTCCTAATACTATTGTAAAATTACAGAAAAGAAAATTCGCCGGTTATGAAATAAATATAAGTGTTATAAATTGTAATATAATATTACATTGCAAATGTTATTGTGAAGTTATAATAAAGCAATGTAAAATAAGTAAAAATTTTAATTTTACAGAATTTTTTATTTATTGTTTTAAACTTTGGTACTGCACTGGACTGAACCACAATCTAATGAAAATTTTTAAAACGTTCTATCGTTTCTTCCTGATAAAAGAGAGCAAAAATGATTAAATTTATGAATTCAAAGGAAGTTGAATATATTTTTAAAGGCAAATGCCCGTTGATGGGTAAAACAGTCACAGAGCCATTTAATTTTCCCAAAATATTATAAAAGTATAAAATAAGAAACTTCTTTAGGACGTAGCACACTTAGATTTCAAATTATAAATTTTTGCTGGGAATTTTACATTAGGCACGGCGGGTTTTAATTGACTATAACCCAGAAGTGCTTGCTCATTTCGGTTCTTTCTTGATTTTGTTTCTGGGATACCTCCTGATGATTTTAAGCATAAAATAAAAAAAACAGTTCGACCCTTTTCGAAAAAACTTATTTTTTGAATTTTGTAAAGAGGTTAATCAACATTTTTTTACTAAAATAAGTGCAAATAATCGCTTCATTGACGTGAGTCATTAAAACTGATATCAGAAAATAGGTCCTAGGTGCTGAGTATCTTTGAGTAACTTTACACCATAAAAATTAATGGAAAACTGTGAAAAATCGGTATGAAATTAAGTTTTTTCAATAGTACTCCCTCCCAGTACATACAAACCTAAAAAAAAAAAAATTAATTATTAATTTTAGTTTTTGAAAAATAAAAAGGTTTCTATGCTTTTAACGCATATATACTACTGAAAGTAAATTAAAACAGACTAAATTCTTAGTAAATCTGTGGTTAAACCATTATTCTATCTTTAATATCATCGGAGTTATGATTTTTTTAAAATGACCCTTTTTATGAACTTTTTTTTAAACTCAATTTTTTTGTTATTTTTTCATTTTGCAGAGTGCTAATTGTAAAAATGCTCCTATCATAATGTTTTATGTTATATATTCTAAAGAAATGAAAGTCCAATTTATTATTTAGGAACAAAAAACTTTTAATGAACATTATGAAAGCAATAATAACTTTCAAAATGAGTAAAGACTCTCGTATTCACATCATTGGACTTTAATTTTTTTAGAATATAAGACAAAACGATATGATGAGATCATTTTTACAGTTAACACTTATAACCGTATGTTTAGTTAAATTGAATTTATAAATTTATAGATACACGTAATTTTAATCAACTTTTAATAATTTAACTTTCAAGTAAAATTTCCATGTCCTTTACATTATTACATTTTTAGCTTTTCTAAAGCGGTTATAATTCTGCAAGTATAAAAGAAACTCAGAGGAATGTTAAGGTAAATTAATTAATTTAAATAAAACAAGCTTCAAGACAGTTGAACTTTATCCCGTCCGGGACGCGCCAGACAGTGATTTAGTGAATAAATCACTGCCGTTTTTCCGTTTTGAATGAATTTCCTCTGACTTCAACATACGCCGGCCAGTTCTGTTAGGCGGAGAGGGGCGTGAGCCGATGAGCAATTAACGCTGGCCCAGTGCTGAAAAGTGAAAACGAAAGGCGCTTTCCCTGGAGTTTTCCCCTTATTTTAAATAAATAAAGCACTGATTAACAAAATAAAATAAACACAAATTTATTTAACAAAAGAAATCAGCTATTAGAAAAGAAAAGGGAACTCTGTTCCAGTATTTTATAAACTACAGCCTCTTAGGGAAGAAATTATGCCGACTAGGAATCCGCACAAAATTAAGATTATTGAAATCGATATCGGTATGTGCACGGTATTCTAAAGTACAAGGCCATTCTAGGGCCGGGCAAACTACACGATCAATAATTTCCACTTGATAGATCGAGCCACTATCGATCATGAGCACATGGCGGATAATAATTAAAGTTACATTAAATTGTGAGGCTCTTACCAATCATTCATAGTACGACGATACAGGGCCAATTCCGGCCAACACAGAATTTAATTATAAAATAATCTGACAATAAAAATTAAAAAGAGTCACTGTCGACTCTAACAAAAGAAAAGTATTCCAACTTTAGGTCGCGGGACCAACCGTTAACCGTGCGAGCTCAACCAGGAAGAAGGAGCAACGTTCGTGGAAATTCGGACGATCTTCCGAAAATCTTCCGTCTCTTTCCTTGGTTGTCGGGTCTCATTAATCGATAATGAGATGCAAGTTGTAATTCGCTCGCTGCGCCGTGAGATATCCCCTGATGTCCTACTTTGGCTCCTAGACAGACAGGTTCCACCATGAGAAGGTGGGAATCCCATCTACCATTTTTCCCTCGTTGAACAACCCTCGGCTATGCCCATGGCAGAAACCTGGCTGCGCCCTGGCATCCTTTTTTGGACCCTCAAACGAAGAAGCCGAGTGAACCACAGTTAACCACAGATTTACTCAGAATTTAGACTGTTTTAATTTTTTTTAGTAGTATACATGCGTTAAAAGCATAGAAACCTTTTTTTTTAAATTAAAATTAAAAAATTTTTTAAAGAGATTTTTGGCTGAAATCTGACTTTAGAAGGTCATAAATACGAAAGTTTTCTTTAAAACTTTCGGATTTATGACCACTCTATTTTTTTATTTTCTTCAACATTTCATACACTTTAATTCTTCTATAGGTTACTTGAGGTTTGTATGTACTGGGAGGGAGTACTATTAAAAAAACTCAATTTCATACCGATTTTTCACAGTTTTTCATTAATTTTTATGGTGTAAAGTTACTCAAAGGTACTCAGCACCTAGGACCTATTTTCTGATACCAGTTCTAATGACTTACGTGAATGAAGCGATTATTTGCACTTATTTTAGTAAAAATATGTTGATGAACTTCTTTCAAAAACTCAAAAAATAAGTTTTTTCAAGAAGGGTCAAACTTTTTTTATTTTTATTTTATGCTTAAAATCATCAGGAGCTATCCCAGAAACAACATTAAGAAAGAACCGAGATATGCAAGCACTTCTGGGTTATAGTCAATTAAAACCCGCCGTGCCTAATGTAAAATTCCCAGAAAAAAATTATAAGTAGAAATCTAAGTGTGCTACGTCTTAAAGAAGTTTCATTCGTTATAAACTATATGAGCTGGAATCTTTAAATTTGAAACACATATGTAATTTCACCTTGGATTTAAGAAAATAATATGGAAAACGCGATTCAAGACCCTGAACATGCCAAAATCCATCAAAAACAACTTTTTTGATCCGAAATGAAAAAAATTTACAATGACCCTCCCCCTAATCTTCCAAACTATATCTGACTTAGGATGCTAAAATTTAGAACACGTATGTAGATTTACGTGTTGTTTACAGGAAAATTATAAAGAACTCTCGTAAAGGCGTTCTTCATAGTGTTTACTAGCCAAAGCCAACGATTTATTAAAACAAATTCAAAAAAATGACCATGTCATTCTCACTAATCTACCAAACTAATTAACTTAAGATGCTGATATATAGTACACGCATGGGAATTTACGTGTAGATTACAGGGAAAATTATAGACAACTTTCAAAAAGGCGGTTTTTATAATGTTTATTAGCCGAAACCTACAATGTTACGAAAAAAATTCAAAAAAATGACAATGCCCCCACCCCCTTCTACTCTCCCAAACTATTCGACTTATGATGCTGAAACTAAGTACACGTATGTAGATTAACGGGTAGATTACAGGCAAATTATAGAGAACTTTTGTAGAGGCGGTTTTTGTAGTGCTTACTACTTAAAACCTACGATTTTTTAAAAAAAAAAAATTTTATAAATGACTATGCCCCTCCCTTATCACCCAAATCATTTGACTTAGGATGCTAAAATTTGTTACACGTATGTAGATCTACGTATAGATTACAGAAAAATTATTGTCAACTTTTGTAAAGGGGCTTTTCATAGTGTTTACCAGCCAAAACCTACAATTTTTTCAAAAAAATTCGAAAAAATGAACAAGTCTCCCCTAACCTTACAAACTATATTACTTTGCATGCTGCAATTTGCTACACGTATGTAGATTTACCTGTAGATTGCAGAAAAATTATTAGGACCTTTCGTATGGGCGGTTTTCATAGTGTTTACCAGCCAAAACCTACGATGTTTTGAAAAAAATTCAAAAAAAATGTCAATGTCCCTTCTAATCACCCAAACTATTTGACTTAGGATGCTGAAACTTAGTAAACGTATGTAGATTAACGTGTAGATTACAGGCAAATTATAGAGAACTTTTGTAAACGCGGTCTTCATAGTGTTTACTAGCCAAAACCTAAAATTTTTTTAAAAATATTAGGAACAATGACCATGTCCGCTCCTCTTTAATCTTACAAACTATTTGACTTAGCATGCAGAAGTTTGGTACACGTATGTAGATTTACGTGTAGATTACAGGCAAATTAGAGAGAACTTTCGAAAAGTTCGTCTCCATTGTGTTTACTAACCAAAACCTACGATTTTTTGAAAAATATTCAGAATAATGACCTTGTCCCACCCCCCTGCAATCTTACATACTGTTTGACTTCGCATGCTAAAATTTAAACTCGTATGTAGATTTACGTACAGATTTCAGAAAAAATATAGAGAACTTTTGTAAAGGCGGTCTTCATAATGTTTAATAGCCAAAACCAACGATTTTTTCAAAAAAATTCCAAAAAATGCCCATGTTTCGCCTAATTTTTCAAACTATAAGACTTAGGATGCTTAAATTTGCTACACGTATGTAGAATTACGTTTTGATATCAGGAAAATTCTAGAGATCTTTCGTAAACGCGGTCTTCATAGTCTTTACTTGCCAAAACCTACGATTTTTTAAAAAAATTTAAAAAATGAAATTGTCCTCCCCTTATCTTACAAACTATTTGACTTTGCATGCTGAAATTTGGTACACGTATGTAGATTTACGTATAGATTTCAGGATGTGACGACGCAGATCGTCACTGACATTTATTTAGTGTGTAAGAGGACGGGGGATATATTCAGAGAATGTTTGATTTGTTTAGAAGAAATCTCCCGTATATTAATAAGAGTTAATTTTTATTTAATCGGTGCAGCTTAGGTATTTTCCGTCTGCACGGCCCTGAATAAGCGCCCGATTTCCGCTTTGTCGCAGTCCCCGGAATTATCTTTAATTTTGAGTTCACGTGGGGTAATTAGCCAATTAAATTGGTGAAATAATTTGCGCGGTTTTTCCTATCGTTTTCCCTCGTCAGAAGCAGAGCCCTCTTTTCTGTTTCAGCCAGGATTCACCGTGGGTTGGAAGAGGACAGCGGTCGAATGACGTGTAAAAGACGGAGAGACAACTACGGAAGGGGCTAAGTCCCCACCCCTCACGTGGATCCGCACCGGCTCGATCAGCCGTTCGATGCGGTACTTCTTGTTCACCGTGCCGTGCATTTAACACGTGTCCCCCGCCGGAAAGTTTATTCGTTTGATTTATTACATTTTCTTGTGTTTTTACGGTTATAATATTGGTTAATATGAGGAGAGCTTCGTTTTTCTTTTTTTGGTTGTGTTCGAGACAAGGCATCGAGTCCTTGAGAACTTTGTAACTCGTCGTCGACGTGAGAAGCTCTAATTGTAAGTATTAATAAAGAAACTTTGTTTAATAGTTTGTGTGTGATTATTACGGCCACCGAGTTCTGTTCCTTTTGGATTTGCATTGTGTTCTCATCGGCATTTGTGGATAACCGAACTGGTAAGTAAATTAATCCACATCCTTCTGGGTTGTCGTTTCTTCAATTTCTCGAAAAAGCTCGTGCTTCCACACTGAAAAAAATGGGGGGTTAAACTTACAGTGTTAAAAAATGGAGAGTTTACATGACTCTCTGGAGAGTTCTACCAACTTTACCCCGATATTTTAAAAGTTTTAAACAAACTCGTATATCGTACTTAGTTTTACTCTCCTTCAGAGTTGCTTTTGACATGCGCAATGAAGATTGTCATTTCAAATAATTTCAGTACAAGTTTGAAAGTGTCAAATTTAGATTGAAAAATGTCACAACGCTATAAATATATTAACCTTTTGGAAAAGTGGAATTGCAACGAGGAAACTATCAAATTATTTTTAGGTACGTAAATGATATATTCTAATCGAATATTAAATGTATTATTTTAGAAATAGTGAATTATCATTAATAAATTTGTATTTAACCTTTTTCCATAACATGGTATTTTAGATAATGAAGTTGACGATGAAGCTTTCCTCTGTTTAAGGGATAAAGATATTCGTGAAATAATTAAATTAGTTGGTCCTCGAACCAAATTTATGAAGCATTATCAATCTTTTAAACAGTCGGTATGCTTTAAATGTATTTTGTATAGAAAAGACTTTAATAAAATTTAATTATATTAATTAATTATACTAAATTAAATTGAATTCATTAATTTCATTTCACATTTTGTAAATGTGCATAATCTAATTTTTTTTAGACAGCGGAAACTAATAAGGAGAAAACAAATTGCTTAACAGTTGCAGATTTACCATTGAACAATTGTAAGAATATTTTTAAAAATTTATTATAAAAATAACAAAAAATGAAATAATATATTCAATTGCAAAGTACAGATAGTTGTTAAAACTAATTTTTTATTAATATTGCTAAATCGATTTTCCAAATAATTTTCTTCGATCATAGGTAACATAGGTTATATTTGTTTTATTTAAAAAATATAACAATTTTTAGGGTTTACAGCAACAATTTCGAAAAAAACAGGAGAAGTATTATTAGAAGATAATGAAATTCACAACATTAATAAAAATTTAAACACAACTTCTGATGAATTATTAATGGATATTGATACTGATTCGGCAAATTTAACCCCCAAAATTGTTAATGATAATCAAAAAGATTTAACCGAAAGTGATGCTACACATCAGAATAAATTCGGGAGTGCCACTACAGATGATAAAGATGTGAATATAATCGATCCTGTTCCGAAAAATCCCGAACGAAAAAGAAAAGAAGATGGTAAATCTCTAGAAACTCAAACTCCCAAAAAGAAACAACAGTTAGGAACTGAAGATTATAGCAATTGCACCAACAACAAGACTTCACTGTTTCCTGGTGTAAATATTACTTTTATTTAATTTTATTTATTTATTTTTTTCATTCTAAGCTAGATTTTTATTAAAATCTGTTGATTAGTTGCTGAGAAAAAAATTTAAAATAAAAAAATGATTTTTTTTATTTTCTATTTTTAGAATTTATTTATTTTATTTATTCTAAACTGGATTTTAATTAAAATCTGTTGATTACTTGCTGAAAAAAAAATTTTAAATAAAAAAATTATTTTTTTTATTTATTTTCTATTTTTATATCTCAAACTATATTTTAGAACCGACAAAATTAATTTTTGTACATAAAGTTTGAGTGGGGCACAAAAGGTTTAAAACTTATATGAAAATGAATTTTTTCGTTTTTAATTTTCTTAAAATTATCCAGGGTTTAAAAGCATACCTCAAGACGAATTGCGATGGTAAGATTGCTCTCAAAGCTGGTAAAAACTTAGATCAAATCTCTCAAAAACACCTGATTCGTGCTGTTGTTGAAAATTTATTCAAGAATTTTTCCGAAACAAATAGGTACTTTTTATTTAGCCGCACAAATGTTATATTAGTTTTTTTTGTTATTTTACTATATTTAAATTAATTTATTTTGACAGAATATCTAAAAATGTTTTCATTGAAGCTGCTCAAGAAATAGTTAAAGCTTATCCAAACGAAAAAAGTTCTGTTTATTTTATAGCTGCTAAACCAAAAACTAAGCATAGCAAAAAGACTTATCATGACGGAAAGCTTTGGCATAGGTATAAAAATGTTCAAAAGTCCTTAGGTGGCTGCGATGATACTGAAGAGGATGTTGATGATATTGAATCTGATATACTTGGTACAATTTTTTCACTTTATTATTTTTAAAAATATATATTTATGTAGCCACTTTAAAGGTGAATATAACGAATTAATACAGATCCAGTGAATATATCTGCTGGGAAATGTACAACAGCTTTCGAGTACTTAAAAAATAATTTAGGAAGCTTTGAAGAACTTCAAGAATATTGGCGAGATTCTTATTCACAACGAGAAATTTATTTGAATTCTCACACTATCTCCGAATATATATCTTTAATCCCTGCCTTGCGAACTCAGTTTGGCTACAAATTATTACTACAGGATTTTGATTATTTATTTCCTGAAAATAAAAATAATTTATATTCTATATGGAAACACCTTTCTCTTGCAGTAATAAAACTTGAAATCCAAAGAGGACATTTACCAAAAGCTGATCTAGAAAAAGTTAATGGTACGTTGAATATTAAATAATATTGGGGGGTTTTATCACTAGGTTACAAACACAATAACCGAATAATACCTGTAATAAATATCTGAAAATTTGAAAAAATCAGTGTTCAATATAAACAATATAAATTAAATTAATTTAAATTTTATCAGATGTGAAGGTCCTCAATCATTTACCACAAATCTTTAAACCAAGAATTATTCGTAATAAAGTTAAAAAAAGTAACTTTCGACCCTCTGTAATAGAAACCACTGAGACCATTTGTATTGATGGTTGAAAATCCACTGGATAACACGAGATCTTTTTACGTTTACGTCGATGATGTGCGATACAAGATGACTAGCGCTTTGCAAGCACTCGATGTCTGCTTTAAGTTATATCAAAGTTTGAACGCTGAATATCCAAGTGCTAGTACACATCTATGGAATTTCATTCAATGCTATATTTTTAAAATTTTCACTACTAACGACATAGAGAGTCCTTCACAACATGAAGTTGCAACTGATTTACAAATATATGAAGCTTTAAAGTAAGATCCTAAACCATCATTCGACGGTATTGCTTTTATTCACGTTATATTAAAATTAATGATTTCTTTTTCACAGAAAGTATTTTTGGGACGGATCTAAAGTAAAAAAATTCTTAAAGCCCGAACGAAATCAAGTAAAAGACAAAGATATTAATAATCCAGAAGAAAATAAAGATAGTGAAAATCAAGAACAAAACGAAGAGATTGAAAGGCAAGAAATTGAGACTATTAGCAACTGAGATACCTAATATTTGAGAAGATTTAAACAATTAAGACCAAAATATTTTTATATTATAACATAGTACGTCAGTAATTTAATTAGATTCTTGCTTTAACTTTGTTGCATTAATTTACAAGTTTAATTTTGAAAAACTTAATTTGACGGTGTTGTCTAGTTCCCCAATTCTTCAATTTATTCCGCAAGAAGGCTTATGTGTATGTTTTCGTAGTCTGAAACAAGACACTTTTTTCGAAATGCAGTGTCATCTATGCAGGGTACGATTTACTTCATCTTTAAGAAATGCTATTGCTCACTGGCGAGTTTTTCACAATCTTGGCGAAAAAAGTGATTATCTTTGTAACATCCCAAACTGTGGTAGAAAGTTTTCTTCATTGAATTCTTTTAAAAGACATTTTAAATTAGAACACAATTCATACTTTCCAGTAAATGTTAATTCTGGTTCGTCATCAAAAATCGATATGGATACGGACAATTCTTCTAATACTAAACATTTGTTGGCTTCAAATGTCTCAACTTGTAAATTATTGTTATTAGACAATAGTGATTTGACTGATAATTTACATTTAGAACCAAGTACTTTTGAAGATAAATGTGATGAATCTAGTTTCTCTGATCTCATTAAATCTCAAATGAATAGGATGATATTAGATTTATATAGCAAACCATCTTTGCCAAGAAACATTGTACAGTATTTTATTGAACAAATTAAAAATATTATTACAGTCCCACTAACAATGATAAAAGATAAAGTACAAGAAATTTTTATAAAAAATAACGTTCCTGTTGATGACATAAGTAAAATAAATTCAATGTTTGAAGTTTTCTCTCAAGTTGTAGAAAACAATAAAACAGAGTATTTGCGTTTTAAGAATCTTAAAGAAGATGGTCTTTATAATGCTCCAATATCTCATTTACTTTGTGACGAATTTGAAGTAAGCAGAGGAAAGGAATTAATTAAGAATCGTAACGCTCAAACGATATCTTTAAGGGATAATTTAAAAGCATTTTTCGAAATCGAGGGTGTATTAGATTCTGTTTTAGAATACATGGCTTCTTTTGATGACGAAAGTACAGTTATTTCTAATATTGTACAAGGAGAGGCTTGGAAAACAACTATTCATACTCTCGAAGGGAAAACTTGTCTTCCTTTAGCAATGTACTTCGATGAATATGAAACTGGGAATTGTCTAGGTTCACATAGAGGTATTCACAAATTAGGAGCAGCTTATATTATTTTACTGTGCTTCCCACCTCAGTTTAGAAGTAAATTAAAAAATATTTTTGTAGCTATGCTTCTTCATCACGATGACCATAAAGTGGCTGGTAATAGGATATCATTTTCAAAATTAATTGATGAGTTCAAATACCTGGCTAATGAAGGAATTTTAATTAAAACTAAGACTAGGAAAATACAGGTTCATTTTATTCTTGCAGCAATATTAGGTGACAATTTAGGTTTGAATACAATTCTGGGATATACCGAAAGTTTTTCTGCCAATGTTTTTTGTAGATTTTGTAAACTATCGAAAGCTGAAATTGAGTATGCTACTGAAATCAATGAAATCCATTTAAGAACAGAAACTAATTACAATTTCGATGCAAAAAGCAATAGTATGAAAACAACTGGTGTTAAAGAATACTGTGTTTTTAATGATATTCCTCAGTATAGTTGTGTACGCAATATTGTTGCAGATCTCATGCATGATACTGATAAAGGAGTATTATCATACGAACTTGGTTCAGTTTTTCATCAACTTATTTTGAAAGATAATACAATACAGTTTGATGAATTTAATTCAATAATACGGAATTTTAATTATCAATTAGAATCATCAAAACCACCTTTAATCACAAAAGAGCAGTTAAAAAAAAAGTATATAAAAATGTCGGCTGCTGAAATGCATACTTTTTTCACGTATTTGCCAATAATGTTTGGTCCTTTAATAGCAGAGAATAACAAATATTGGGATTTATTGATAAAATTAAGACGTATAATTTCTATTTTAACACTTTCTTCCTTTGATATAGAATGGTGTGACTACTTGAATAATCTCATTTCTGAACATCATAATCAGTATATTCAACTGTTTGGTCCCTTAAAGCCTAAATTTCACTTTACGTTACACTACTCGTACATTATTAAGATGATGGGCCCCATATGTCATATTAATTCAATACGAGGAGAAGCAAAACACAGAGAAGGAAAACTGATTTCGAGCAGTGTTCCGACTAGAGTTGATATTTGTAAAACGATAATAATAAAAGAGCAACTTATGTTTGCAAATCAATTATCGTTAGACGTTGAATTCGATTCAGAATTTTCAACTGGACACTTAAAAGACTTGTACATGCAAACTGATAAAATTTTAGGGACATTAACTAACAATATTCCAGATGATTACCAATCCACTGATATGGTAGAAATCTATGGTACTCGATATGAATGTAATTATACAGTTGCCATTGATAGAGATGACGAATTTCCAATATTTGGAGAAATCAAAGAAATTCTTATTTGTTCCAAAAATAAAGAAATTTTATTTTATTGTAACTTATTTAAGACTGTAGCATATTGGGAACACTATTTTTCCTATGAAGTTGTTCCAATTCAAAAAATTGTATTCATAAAGCAATCTGATTTATTAACTCATCGACCAGTTTTGAGAACTGAAATATCCAGAAAAATATTTATTACTTCAAAAGATTATTTGTAATTAGTCATGTTTCAGATGTTAAATAAATAAATTTTATTTTAATAAACCAATCTAAACTATTGTAATTATTATATGTATAGGTATATTTAGTTTTACAATTATATTATTATATATTTAACATGGTACTATATATAAAATATAACTTTAAAAATGTACGTTATGTTTAAAATGCGTTTGAAAAATATTATCTTGCTTTGTTTAAACCTTAAAAAGAAACTTTTATTTGCATTGATTGATCATTGCATTGCTCCAAATTAATTTTATATGATTAGGCATTAAATAAACATTTTTATAAACTTAATAATCCGTTTCAAAAAGTATACTCTGTAAATTTAAATTAGTAAAAAGTCAATCACTATTTCCAATATTTATGTTTTACTAATCATTTAGAACACTCAACTAATTATTACTTGACTTCAGGTTATGTCAAAATAACAAATGTTCTAGTAAAACTCTGTTCACTAATTTAATTAATTAATTTTAATTACTTAAATTTGTCTAATTTTTAGCTATTTTTTTACTAATTTAGATTTAGAGAGTATTCAATAAGTTTTAAGAAAGAAATTTCAAATTTAATTTAACCTCTAAAATGACCGAATTGACAATTTAATAGTTCTAAGAAAAATCTGGAGACTTCATAGTTCACTATATTTTATAAGTATTTATGAGAGTAAATCAGTCGTCGACAGGAGAGTAAAATTTTATAATCTCCTGTCGACGTCTCGTTTACTCTCCAGCAGATTTTGGTTGACTACGAGAATTTTACACCATGTAGAGGTTAATCTCAACACTCTTTTGAGTTGTCCTATAGTTAACTCTGAAATGTAGTCACCTTGACTCTCTTCGGGTTTAGTGTAACTCTCCTTTTTTTTCAGTGCAGCGGACCTTCCCTTTGGCGGTAAATGGTGAGGGAATCAAGTGTGGAAAAATTAGTGTAATAACGGTTTGAGTTGCCTATTTTGTTTAATTTACTAAAAAAAACTTTCCGTTACAAGGAAAATTATAAAGAACTTTCGTAAAGGCGGTCTTCATAGTGTTTACTAGCCAAAAAAAACGATATTTCAAACTAATTTAAAAAAATGAACATGTTTCCCCTAACCTTCTAAACTATTTGAATTAAGATGCTCAAATTTGGTACACGTATGTAGAATTAAGTATAGATATAAGGAAAACTATAGAGATTTTTCGTAAAAGCGGTCTTCATAGTGTTTACTAACCAAAACCTACAATGATTTGAAAAAAATTCAAAAAAATGACCATGTCCCCCCAAAACTTCCAAACCATATGACTTAAGATGCTAAAATTTGGTTTGCGTATGTAGATTTACGTGTAGATTATAGGGAAAATTATACAGAACTTTAGTAAAGGCGGTTTGCAAAGTGTTTACTAGCCTAAACCTAAGATATTTAAAAAAAAATTTAAAAAAGACCATGCCCCCCCCCCCCCCCCCTAATATTCCAAACTATATGACTTAGGATGCTCAAATTTAATACACATGTGTAGATTTACGTGTAGATTACAGGAAAATTATAGTGAACTTTCGTAAAGGCGGTTTTCATAGTGTTTACTAGCTAAAACCTACGATATTGTGAAAAAAATTCAAAAAATGACAATTCCCCTCCCCTTCTAATCTCCCAAACTATATGACTCAGGATGCTGAAATTTGGTTGAAGTATGTAAGGTTACGTGTAGATTACAAGGATAATTAAAGAGAACTTTCGTAAATGGCGATGTTTATAGTGTTTATTAGCCAAAACCTACGATATTTTCAAAAATAATTTAAAAAAATGACCATGTCGTCCCCTAATCTTACAAACTAAATAACATAGGATGCTCAAATTTGATACACGTATGTCGATTTAAGTGTAGATTACAGAAAATTTATAGAGAATTTTTGTAAAGGCGGGATTCATAGTTTTTACTAGCCAAAACCTACGATTTTTTCAAAAATATTTAAAAAAATGACCATGTCCCACTCTAATCTTCCAAACTATATGACTTATGATACTTAAATTTAATACACGTATGTAGATTTATGTGTAGATTACTAGCAAATTATAGAGAAATTTCTTAAAGGCAGTCTTTAATTGTCTAGTAGCTAAAACCTAAGATATTGTAAAAAAATTCAAAAAATGACAATGCTCCCCCCCCCCCTTATAATTTCCCAAACTATATGACTCATGACGCTAAAATTTAGTTTACATATGTTGATGTACGTGTAGATTACAGAAAATTTATAGAGAATTTTCGTAAAGGCGGGATTCATAGTTTTTACTACCCAAAACCTACGATTTTTTCAAAAATATTTGAAAAAATGACAATGTCCCCCCCTAATCTTCCAACTATATGACTTATAGTTCTCAACATAGCATGCTGCAATTTGGTGCACGTATGTAGATGCACGTGTAGATTACAAGGAAAATTATAGAGAACTTTCATAAATGCGGTTTTCATAGTGTTTACTAGCCAAAACCTAGGATGTTTTAAAAAAAATTTCGAAAAATGACAATGCCTTACCCCCTTCTATTCTCCCAAACTATATGACTTAGGATGCTGAAATTTCGTTAACGTATGTAGATTCACGTGTAGATTACAAGGAAAATTATAGAGAACTTTCGTAAAGGCGGTCTTTATAGTGTCTACTAGCCAAAACCTACGATTTTTTCAAAAAAATTTGAGAAAGTGACGATGTCCGCAGCCCTTTAATCTTACAAACTATTTGACTTAGCATGCTGAAATATAGTACGCGTATGTAGATTTACGTGTAGATTACAGGCAAATTATAGAGAACCTTCGTAAAGGCTGTTTTCATAGTGTTTACGAGCCAGAACCTGCGATGTTTTCAAAAAAATTTGAAAAGATGACTATGCCCCCCCTAATCTTCCAAACTATTTGACTTAGGATGCCTATGTTTGGTTAATGTATGTAAATTAACGTGTAGATTATAAGAAAATTATAGTGAACTTTCCGAAAGGCGGTTTTCATAATGTTTACTAGCCAATAACTACGATTTGTTAAAAAAAATTTTAAAAAATGACCATGTTCCCCCCTAATCTTTTAAACTATATAACATAGGATGCTTAGATTTAGTACACGTATGTAGATTTACATGGAGATTACAGAACAATTATAAAGAACTTTTGTAAAGGCCGTCTTCATAGTGTTTTCTAGCCAAAACCTACGATGTTTTGAACAAAATTCGAAAAAATGACCATGCTCTTCCTAATCTCCCAAACTATATGACTCAGGATGCTAAAATTTGATTAAAGTATGTAGAGTTACGTGTAGATTACAAGGATAATTATAGAGAACTTTCTTAATGGCGGTGTTTATAGTGTTTACTAGCCAAAACCTATGATTTTTTTGAAAAATATTTGAAAAAATGACCATGACTCCACCTAATCTCCAAACTATATGACTTATTATACTCAAAATGTGATACACGTATGTAGATTTATGTGTAGAGAACATAAAATTTACAGAGAACATTCGAAAAGGCCGTCTTCATTGTGTTTACTAGCCAAAACCTACGATTTTTTGAAAATATTCGGAATAATGACATTGTCCCCCCACTCTAATCTTACAAACTATTTGACATAGCATGCTGCAATTTGGTGCACGTATGTAGATGAACGTGTAGATTACAAGGAAAATTATAGAGAACTTTCGTAAACGCGGTCTTCATAGTGTCCACTAGCCAAACCTACGATGTTTTGAAAAAAATTTTGTAAAATGACAATGCCCCACCCCCTTCTATTGTCCCACACTATATGACTTAGGATGCTAAAATTTGGTACACGTATGTAGATTTACGTGTAGATTACAGGGAATTTTTATGGAACTTGACCCTTTTCTCTTGGAATGATCTTTTCAGGGTGTTTCGTCTACCTATTGGTGTGGCATTCCTTTGCAAAGACCAGCAGTAGTCTGCCATCATGTGAACGTTCCATCTGCCTTGGTAATCTTTTTCCTTTCTTTTTATATATTGATGGAACCGTTCACCTTGCTCTTCACTAAAATCTCCAAGATTTTGAGGAAAATAATCCAAATGAGAAAATAAATAGTGGACTTTAAGGCTCATCAGGCACCCCAAGTCTTTAAAACTTGCCAGCATATTTGCAACGATTTCTCTATAATTTACAGCCTTTTGATTTCCCAGAAAATTTTCGATGACATGTTTAAAATTAATCCATGCTTTTTTTTCAACATCTGTCATTGTTTCAACAAAATTAGGATCTTTCATCAGCTTTCTTATGTCAGCTCCCACAAATATTCCTTCCTTTACTTTAGCAATTGACAGTTGTGGAAATTTAGATTTTAAATATTGAAAACACTGTCCTTCCTTATTCAGTGCTTTCACAAATTGCTTCATTAAGCCTAATTTAATATGAAGTGCTGGCAAGATAACTTTTTCGCGTTTAATTAAATTTTTATTAATTACATTTTGTGTTCCAACTTTTAATTCCTTTCTTAAAGGCCAATTCTTTTTGGTCCAGTGTTGATTGCGATCTCGACTGTCCCATTGGCAGAGGAAGCAAGGATATTTTGTAAATCCTGATTGCTGACCTAATAATATATTTATCATTTTAAAATCACCACAAATCAACCAGTTATGTTCGGAATATTGTATTTTTTCCAGCAACAGTTTCATATTTTCAAAAGATTCCTTTAGCGTGGTAGAATGTGCTAGTGGAATAGCTGCATATTTATTGCCATTATGCAATAAAACCGCTTTTAAGCTTTGTTTACTTGAATCAATTAATAGTCTGAAATCATTTGGATCATAGGTATCACATTTAAATTCGTTTATAAGGCCAGGTATATCATTGCAGTAAACAAGAGATTCGTGTTTTGAAAAAAATTTGATAAACGTTTCCTCCCTTTTTCGGTAGACAGAAACTTTTGTTCCAGGAGCTAACAAATTTCTTTCTTTATGCCTAGATGCTAACAATTCCGACTGTGCTTTCGAAAGACCTAAATCACGCACAAGATCATCCAAAGAATCTTGATCATAAAACAAAGGAGTCCCATCTTTATCTGAAATTATTGATTCATCAGTGTCGCTGTATGCATCACTGTCACTTACTTTATCAACCGGAATATCTGTAGTTAGTGCAACATTTATATTCTCTGTCTTACCTATTTTTGCTTCAGAAACAGAAGAAACACTAGCATAAACGACTTGATTTTTATTTTTTTTGTTATATCCTGTAATATCAGATGCACAAAATAAGCAATCAATAACATGATTTGAAGGCTCACGCCATACAACTAGTTCAGTGACAGCTTTTGTGATACAATTTTTTTTACTAAACCGAGTGAGCATAATTCTGCAAGCATTACATACATTGTCAGGTGTCCACCATTTATCTAAATGCTTCATAGATTTTTCGAAACATTCTTCAAATTTTTCTTTTATTGTCTCATTAATTCGTCTAAGATTCTTTTTTGTATCAAATTTGCCACAGATGTAATAGTATTGACTAACTTTGTCTTTACAGGGAATTCTCGCAGACGTAATGAATAAAATTTAAAAAAATTTCACTCATAAAACTATATTCGTGCTTATAATAGCAAAGTCTGCAGAGTGACATGCAATAAACAATATAAGCAGTATTAGAAATTAAATGTTCTGAATCCTTTTTTTTTACATATAATGAACAGTTACGACTTGTAGTCATGCAATGAACAGAAAGCGTTATCAGAATACAAATGTTCCTGATGCTTTTTTCAAACAAATGAATACTGAAACAAGTGAATATCCTTAGGATATAGAATTCAAACAAATGAATACTGAAACAAGAGAGTATATAGAATATAGAATTCAAACAAATGAATACTGAAACATTTGTATTCTGATATCGCTTTCTGTTCATTGTATGACTACAAGTCGTAACTGTTCATTATTATATGTAAAAAAAAAAGGATTCAGAACATTTAATTACTAATACTGCTTATATTGTTTATTGCATGTAATTCTGCAGACATTGCTATTATAAGCACGAACATAGTTTTATGGGTGAAATTTTCTTATTTATTCAATATGTCTGCGAGAATTCCCTGTAAAGACAAAGTTAGTCAATACTGTTACATCTGTGGCAATTTGATACAAAAACGAATCTTAGACGAATTAATGAGACAATAAAAGAAAAATTTGAAGAATGTTTCGAAAAATCTATGAAGCATTTAGATAAATGGTGGACACCTGACAATGTATGTAATGCTTGCAGAATTATGCTCACACGGTTTAGTAAAAAAAATTGTATCACAAAAGCTGTCACTGACCCAGTTGTATGGCGTGAGCCTTCAAATCATGTTAGTGATTGCTTATTTTGTGCATCTTCTGTTTCTGAAGCAAAAATAGGTAAGACAGAGAATATAAATGTTGCACTAACTACAGATATTCCGGTTGATAAAGTAAGTGACAGTGATGCATACAGCGACACTGATGAGTCAATAATTTCAGATAAAGATGGGACTCCTTTGTTTTATAATCAAGATTCTTTGGATGATCTTGTGCGTGATTTAGGTCTTTCGAAAGCACAGTCGGAATTGTTAGCGTCTAGGCATAAAGAAAGAAATTTGTTAGCTCTTGGAACAAAAGTTTCTGTTTTGACAGCTGTCAACTGTCAAAATGCTAATTTGACATCATATTCGTTATCAGCGACCTCAAAACTCCCCTTAAAAACATTTTCAAAAAAATAGGCTATTTTTTAGCAAAGTTGACAGTTGCCTTGACAGCTGTCAACTGTCAAAATGCTAATTTGACATCATATTCGTTATCAGCGACCTCAAAACTCCCCTTAAAAACATTTTCAAAAAAAATAAACTATTTTTTAGCAAAGTTGACAGTTGCTTTGACAGCTGTCAACTGTCAGAATGCTAATTTGACATCATATTCGTTATCAGCGACCTCAAAAATCCCCTTAAAAACATTTTCAAAAAATAAACTATTTTTTAGCAAAGTTAACAGTTGCCTTGACAGCTGTCAACTGTCAAAATGCTTATTTGACATCAAATTCGTAATCGTGACTACGAAACCCTTTAGAACTGTAAGGTAATAATAAATAAATATAAATAAATAACTATTCTTATTTTGGTTTGGGCGTTAAGGGGTTCAATGAAAATGTTAAATTGACATTCTTTAAATGGCCATATCTCTGCAACGAATAATCGTATTTAAAAAACTAAAAAAGAATTTTAAAGGTTAGGATGTGCACTTTGAGGTAAAATTGGTGCTAATGTTCGAAAAAATTTATTATCGAATATATAGCTTTTTGAAATATGCCAAAAACGTCCATTTTCACACTTTTAGGTTAGAATATCTCAAAAACTGTGGGTGCTGGAGCAATTTTGGCACCGGATTTGGATTCAGCGCGAAAAATTGCATAAGAAATAGTGGGTTCAGTTTTTGGGTCCGGGGTTTTCTCAAATTTTGTTGGCCTGTGTTATTTTATAAAAACAAATAAAAAATATTTTGATGAAATAAATTTTTAATTGAAACTATAATAGTGAGTTATTTGTAACCATTAATTTATTTATTTCAGCCAAATATTTTTTTGTTTAATACAAATAAAAATTACTTAAGAGAATAACTTCATTTTATGGATTCAAGTAAACTTAATTATTTAATGCGAATAATTATTTATTTAATACAATAACTTTATTTTATGGATTCGAGTAAATTAAATTACTTAATGAATTGAATTGTTATTGTTCAATTTTGATTTAGATATTTAATATTCTGTAAAAGTATTTTTTATTAAATTAGTTATTTCTCATCTTTTATTGATTTCGGTCACAATTAATATTGGAAAGAATTGTTTAATTTGTAAATAATTGTATTTAATGGTTTCTTCATAAATTACTATTTATAAAAAGTTTATTATGGTACTAAACATATCACAAATTAAAAAAGAAAGCACCCCTTACACACCTGACGTACCAGTAGAAGATTTTGATATTTCTCACCAGAGTTTGCGTGTACTAGTGCTTAAGCGTTTGATTTGCGTGCGTAGCGTTGAGGGTTTGAATCCTCTGTAGGTGCGATTTTTAATTATAAGTATATAATTGTTTAGATGTGCGAAATATGTTGTGTAAAAATTGTAAAAACCTTTATAAACAATGAATTCATTCGTTTAAAGGAATAAATAACACAAATATTAGAATAATACCTTAAATAAATAGAAAACCAGTTACAAATAAAGTAGGACTCAAGTATGAATAATACTTTAGAATTTTAATTTTATGATTTTAAAATTTTTTTTATATATTTTATTAGTTTTCTAACATTCTGGCACTCGGGAATTTTGAATTAAATAAGAAGTTTACTTGAATTAGATAATTTCTAATTAGTTACAAATAATTTATTTACTTAATGCAATTAGACGTTTACTTGAGATAAGTAATTCTTGATTTAAGTCAAATTTAAATTTATTTGAATCTAATAATTTTTTTACTTGATGAAAATAGATTTCATATTTGGGCTTAATAAAAAAATATTTGACGGAATTAAAGGGATTTTAATCAGAATTAAAACGATTATTCGTGATAAATAATTAAATACTTGATACAAAAAAATCTTTAGTTTTTTCAAGAAAAACATTTTTTCCATCCAAATAAATATTTATTTGAATTATATAACATGAATTATTGAATTAAGTAATTTTCATACTTAATGTAAACCACTATTTATTAGTTTTAAGTATTCCATTTATTTGTTTAAAGTAATTTTTATTTGACGCAAATTACTGTTTATTTTATGCGATAAAATAAAATACTTAGGACCAGTAAGTATTTATTTAAGTCAAATATATATTTAATAAATAATAGACAAGTAAATGATTTACTTGGAGCAAATAATTTTTATTTGATTCAAATAATTTTTTTTTTAGTGTATGTAGATTTATGTGTTGATCACAGGAAAATTACAAAAAACTTTCGTAATGGCGGGTTTCATAGTGTTTACTACCTAAATTCTACGATATTTTGAAAAAAATTCAAAAAAAATGACAATGCCCCACCCCCTTTTAATCTCCCAAACTATATGACTTATGATACTTAAATTTGATACACGTATGTAGATTTATGTGTAGATAACATAAAATTTATTGTCGTCGTACACTACAAAGTTCACCTGCTTTCCCTAATAGGCAACTTAAACTGTACAGCTTTTTATGTTATTATTATGTGTAACAAAGCGCACTGGCACTATTTGTGTCGGGCATGTTACATTTAACATTTTTGCATGCTTAACATATTGTTGCATATGCGCAGTAGTGCACTATCACTGTCTAAATGTGCGCACTACGACACCTTGTCATTTCGCTTGCGCAGTAGTTCCTTATTTCCGAGTCTCCCATTGGTCATTACATATCAAACCTCAATATCGATAGTTTTCAGTTTCGATTTTTTGTTTTGCAGAGGAATTAAAATCTTTTAATTAAATATTGTAACTTCAAGTTTATTTTATAAAATTTCTTATAATGTTAGCAGTCTAAAATTACAAAAAATTTTATTAAAATAGTTAATACATAGAAATTAGCTTTGACCTTGACTTCCCTATACGAGAATTCTTTCGACCAACTTCAGAGGTGTAACACGTTTTATCAGGCTTCTGATTGGCTAGCAGATTTTCGATATTTTTTGTCAACAATAACATTACAATTTAGACGTTTATTTGGAGTATCTTTCAATTTATTTAAAATATTCGTTTAGTAAATAATTGCATTTTATAAAATAATAATAAATTAAAAATAAATTAAATTCTAATAATTATGGAGTGATAGTTTAAGAAATGACAGTGGTTTTACTGAAGTTGTTAAGGTTATAGTGTTTTGAGTGAAATAATGTTTTGTTTACATTGGCATTCATTTCTGACAGGTGAGTAATAATAATAATAATCTTTTATTTCTTTTTATTTTATTTGTAACGTATTTATCTGTTTTTTAGAACTATTATTAAATGTTTTTTTCCTAAAAGTATCATAATTATTTATGTCGTTTTAGGTTTTAATATTTCTTTTTATTCTTTTGCACGTGGTGATTGTCACCGGATTTCTTTTCGGTCACGTGGAAATTGTGAAATTGGTAAGTTATAATAATTTTTAGTTCTTTATTTTGTTGTATTGTATGTTAATAATTCATTAACTTTTTAAGTTTCTGTAAAGTAAAAATATTATACTTCCATGTTTAAGGTTATGTTTTTTGTTATCATTCTCCAGTTACGTAGTAATGGTTAGTGATAGGTAAGAAATAATAATAATTTTCAATAATTTTATTTTATTTTTTTTTATTTTATTGTAAGCTTCTAATTTATTCATCTTTTTTCTTATTACATTAATTTAATAGTTGTATTTTCTTAATTAAAGTATCATATTGATAAATGTCATTTGCGGTAAGGATGTTTGTTTCTATTGTAATTCAATAATTACATTATGTGATAATTATCATTTAAGTTTTTTGACAAGTAATTCATTTTATTAAGTTTATTTAAAACATTAGTTCATTAAATAATTATTTGAAATTTATAAAATGAGTATAGTTACAATAAAGATAATCATAAAATAATTGTAAGTAAAGTGAATAATAATAACTTTTTTAAATTTCTAATTTATTTACATTTGAAACAATTGTGTTGTTTATTATTTACATTTTTATTTATTAAATTAAATCTAATAATAATTCATAACATTTAATTAATCTATTAAATTATTATTATATAAGTAATTTAAGGTTAAAATGTTTGTTTCTATTCTACTTCATGTGTTAATCGTTATACTAACTTTTATTAAAAAAAATTAAAATAAAATAAGTGAGCCGCGGCGCGCGGGTCTATCTCGTATTTATAAAATATAACAAATTTTGTTCTGTAAGTTTTTAATCTTTCATACTTTAATAAACAATTTTCTGGGGGTACGGGGGGGGGGTTTAAATTTAATTAACATACTCTCAGAAAATCTTCCATTTAACTATTGTGTAAAAAATCCCTTTAGAAATTTACTAATTTACTTAGAATAAAGAGTTCCAAAGTTCTCCAAGAATTCACAAAATAGTACATGTTAATCCTAAATAAGAAAATACTTAGCTGTTTTCTGTAGACGCTGTGCAAGCGAGAGAGACAAATGCATTAGGTGTTAAAGATGGAGAGAGACACTAGATATTTCTGTAGACGCCACGTCTACAGGAAAAGAGACAAATGCATTAGGTAGCTTAAAGATGGAAAGAGACACTAATAGACATTTCTGTAGACGCTTTAAGGCGTAGGTTCAGGGGGTTTAGAAAAATCGAGCAGAATAGACCAATCAGATAATTGCTCATATTGGAAAGCATGTTCTGATTGGTTTGTTCTATTTCCTTTATCCCCGAAATTGAGAGAGACGAAATGCAGATTGTTATTATGAGGCCCCTATTTGCAAACCTCTGCATGTGTGATGTGTATATCGTTTGGAGTAATTAGATGCAGCAACGTATATACATATATGCACATATGCATAAGTGATTGTCATGTCCGAAGTTTATTTTGGAGTAAAATTATAAGGTAAGTGTTCATCTTATAAAATGAAGTAGGTTTGTTTACATGTCAAACATAACCTTCTAGGTTGTTTATTTTGTAAATGTAGGGGAGAGGGCCCCAAGATGGAAAGGGCCCCAAGATGGACATTTCGTATAAAATTTTTGTTCAAGGTGACAGCGCCTTGTGTTTTTTATCATTTTTTTTGTTTATATAGACGAAGATTTTGATGCACATTTGAAGAAAAAAACAGTTTGTTTTTGTTCTACACATACTACCTAATTTTTCGTCTAAAAAAGTTTTGTTGCAGTTTTTCCTTAAGTTAATAACGTTATTTAAATTTGTGATTTAGAATAAGTACTTAAGGTTATAATATTACTTATTTATCGTATAATAATTTTCTAATATGATTTTACTAATATTCTGTTTGTACACAAATTTTTACTGGGGCTCAAAAAATGATGTCATGTACCCCAAGATGGACACCTGCCATATCTCAATGTACTTATTTTCATATTTTTGATTTTACACTTTTTTCAATAATTTTTTCAGACAATTAATTAAAATTTTGTATTTTCCACCATAAAATGTATTGTCTTCGTACACTACAAAGTTCACCTGCTTTCCCTAATAGGCAACTTAAACTGTACAGCTTTTTATGTTATTATTATGTGTAACAATGCGCACTGGCACTATTCGTGTCGGTCATGTTACATTTAACATTTTTGCATGCTCAACATATTGTTGCACAAGCGCAGTAGTGCACTACCACTGTCTAAATGTGCGCACTACGACACCTTGTCATTTCGCATGCGCAGTAGTTCATTATTGTTGTTACACATGCGCAGTGATGCACTGTAGTAGTCACACATGTGCTCTTGTGAAATTTAAAAATTGAGCATGCGCAGTGTTTTTTTTTATTATTACTGTAATTCATGACCAATAATAAAAAACAATATTCATGTTTAATCAAAATTTTTAAATTTAAAAAATTTAAGAAATTTAAGAACAAAATTTATATTATTGAAGATAAAAACTAATAAAAATGTTAAAAATGTATTTAATTTTATAAAATTTATTCTTTCCTTCTTTAAAATATTTATAAAATATAACAAATTTTGTTCTGTAAGTTTTTAATCTTTCATACTTTAATAAACAATTTTCTGGGGGTACTGGGGGGAGGGGGATTTAAATTTAATTAACATGCTCTCAGAAAATCTTTTATTTAACTATTGTGTAAAAAATCCCTTTAGAAATTTACTAATTTACTTAGAATAAAAAGTTCCAAAGTTCTCTAAGTATTCACAAAATAGTACATGGTAATCCTAAATAAGAAATTACTTAGCTGTTTTTTGTAGACGCTGTGCAAGCGAGAGAGACAAATGCATTAGGTAGCTTAAAGATTGAGAGAGACACTAGACATTTTTGTAGACGCTACGTCTACAGGAAAAGAGACAAATGTATTAGGTAGCTTAAAGATAGAAAGAGTCACTAGACATTTCTGTATACGCTCAAAGGCGTAGGTTCATTTTTTTTTGTTTAAGTCCTTTGAAAAATAAAATTTCATTGTTTTCCATGTGTAAAATGTTGTATGTGCAATTTACTCTGAAAAATTGTATGTTTTACACAATGTATATGACTTTTTTGTTAATGTGTTTTTCTATGTTCTTTCGCTTGGACATAGTTTAACTGTCATTTATAGTCTAAATTTTAACAATTGCGCATGTCTAGAGTTAAGAGAAAACTACTGCGCATGCGTATCTACATAAGGAAGCCATTGCGCAGGTGCATAGTTTATAGAAAGCTGTGCGGATATGTTTTTGGTGTTGAATATTATCGATTTGCTTTTTATTATGTTTCTTAAAATATATATTTCTGCAATTTTGAAATAATTGCTTTTTAAATTGTAAACTATATATTGTAGTTATTTTTTTAGTTACATGGATTTGCATACAATTAATTTAATATAAGTAGCTGTATTTTGTTTGTTAAAAAAATTGGGATTACCCAATATTCTTTTGTTGTTGATTTTGGCAACTTATTCTAAAATATTATCACCAGAAGTTGTTGATCGTTGCATTTCAGCTGAGATACCTGACAAGAATGTAAATCTCACATTGCATGAAATTATAATGGCAAATAATATTTGCCATTTATTTATCTTCTAAGAGATGCAGGTAAAACTTATATGAAGCCAAATGGTTATGTTGTTGACAATCGTTATGGTGTACCTTATTTTCTTAATTGTAAAAAAATTTAATTGTCAAATAAATGTTTAAGTAGTATCAAGTATTAAGTATTATCAAGTATTACATGGGTTTTAAAGCTTCAAGAAATATGTCTTAAAAAAATTTTTTATTTAATAGTATAACATGTCAAGAATATTTTCCCCAAGTTTCAAGTTAATCTGATTAAAACTCTAGGTGAGAGAGAGAGAGAGAAAGAAAGAGAATTTGGAATTTTCTCTCATTATATTCGACTGGCACTCAATGGTATGAAATCGAAAAACATCGTGCCTATCACTCTAAATTTAGAAATTTATAATTTCATATTTCCAATTAGCAAGTATCAATTGATTATTTTTCATGGATAACAAAAATCCGCCAATATCCTAAAAAATCCAACTTTTTGAACCTTATTTAACTTTAATTGCTTTTTTCTCAAAACTCGATTTTTGAAGACGGTGGACACGATTTCTTAAAAACTAATGCACCGATTTTCTTGAAATTTGGTACACTTCTTGTCACTAGCATTGACTTGTGCCTGAACGAAGAATTTTTTTTCTTTTTAATCACAACCAATTTTATAAAGATATATGTAGTCAAAAAGTGTGTAAAAAATGGTAGTTTTTGCATAAAACTCTGCCAAAAATTCAAAAATCAAAAATTTTTTAAATCCTTCGTTCAGGCACCAGCCAGACTCACCTTCTAACAGAAAATCGTTCGTTTTTTTAAATTTCGGATAAAGCTATATGGAATTATCAGGTCCACCGCAAAAACATTTTTTTCTCAGTGGTGTTAAAACGTCAGTCCTCGATGTCTCAATTTTTATAATTTTTTAATGAAATTTATAAAATTTATTCTTTAAATATTGTACTTGTATGTGGTAAAAGGACTCAATAAATTAAAACCCATGTAACCCCTTAAGTAGGTGAAATATTTATATAAATAAATATTTAAAAGGGTCATGATTCCGCATCAATTATCATTACCAATAGTAATGGAGAATCTACTATTAATCATAATAAAATAAATCATTATGAAGAAAATGGATATGTAGGTCCAGTTGAAGCTGCATGGAGAGTTTTAAGTAAACATTTATTTAAAAAAAGTAAAAAGTGCAATTTCATATGAATCATTAAGAACTGTTGATGGAGTAATTCATCAGAGTTTTACGTCTGCTTGTTTAGTATTAGGACTTAGTGAAAATGATCAGAAATAGAAAGAAACATTAGAGGAAGCTTCTTTGTGGCAGATGCCTTATTTACTTCGTGAATTATTTGTAGGATTTTAATTCACTGTTGTAATGTAAAATTTTACACAAACTAAAAATTCAAAATTATTTATCCTAAAAATCCGTTAACTTCGGCCCCACGTTGGGCGCCATTTTGTAATAAGAAATTTTTCAACAACTATAATAATTTTCATACTTCAGAATTATAATCTCAAAAATGCCACAAAAGAACTTTATATCTTAGATTCTTAAATCTCGATAATTAATTAAATCAAAAAGCTAAAAATTAGGATCTAAATGTTTAAGACACACAAGTCTTAAACACACAAGTGTTTGTCCACACACACAAGTGGACAGGTTTGATTCTCTAACATCATAATAAAATATTAAACTTAACCGGAGGGCGCTAATCCTTTCTTGGGATACACATCAAATAAACAAAAAGAAATCTAAATTCAAACTTCTGAAAGAAATTTCAAATAGTTAAATTATCTCGGCCTCAAAATAAATTTAACTGTAACATAAAGAATTCGGAGTCTCCTTGAATTTCCTAAACAAAAGTTAATTCTCAAAATAACAGCTTCCAAAAGCCAAAAGCGGAATCGTACATCCAAAACGAACGGTATCAATTTACCAAAAAAAAGCCTCAAATTACCAATAATGACGTCAAGCAGTTAGACGTAAACAGCAGTCAAATTCCAAGAAAGTCCTTGAATTCTTCTCACACAATAGACCTTAATTATAATTTAAAATTTCTTCAGATCTCAATAATTTACAAAGATTTAAACTAAACCTCAAAATTTTATATATTCTTAAAAAGAAATTCTTAAATCACTGAAATGTCACAAAATAATAAATTCTCAAAATTAATTTCTAAAATGTTAAATTCTATAAATTCAATAAAATACTAAATCTTCAAAAACTCTATAATCTTAATTATTCAGAAAAATTAAACCTTCCAAAACCGGAAGCTCAGAGCGGGTTTGGTGAAGAGAGGGGGTGGTTCGTATACATAGAAAGACATTTCACAAAAAAATTATAATAACATAAATTTAGCATCATGAACAAAATCAAGTTTATTTTAACAAAATTATAAATAAACTTATTAGGGGTTGACAATTTAAATTAGGAGAAGAAGGCTACTCTTAACAATTTCGCATAATCATTCAATTGAGAAAACATTGACCAAATCTAAAATCATCGAATATGTTATACTCTTTCAAATATACTCTAATAAACAAACAATGTTCAGTTACACTCAAAATCACTGTAATTTAATTCAATTACTGTTAAACATGATAGTCCTTCAGGGTTTTCACTTCTGTTAAAAACTCTAACAAAATTTTAGTTTATCAAAAACAAATATTGTTTTTAGGTTAACCTCAATCACTACGCACATATGGTTTTTTTTCACTAATCGAAAAATAGTACTCAAATTCCAAAAGAAAATTATAATTTTCGTAAAAAAAATAGAAAATTTTAACAATAATAATCTCATTCACAAAAATTAACAGTCAAACACAAAATATAACTACTATCATTTTCCAATATCTAAATAAAGATAAAATTTCTTAATTTCAATGTCGCCATGAGGTCGACGGTGCTTATAATTGAACTCTTGCTTTTTCGCAAAAATTAAAATTGATTTCAAAATTAAAATGAAACCAAAATTCTAAACTTTAAATATTTTACGTCGCCATGTGGTCGACGGCTCTCGCCATGCTCAAATAAAAATTTAAAAGGGGAAGGATACTCACAAAATTTAACATAACGCAAAACTAGTATTTGTTACAATCAAAACAAAAATTTTACTAAGCAGACTTCGGGGTTTGACTAAGAGACTCAATAGTGTCCAGATCAGTTTGAATTTTTAACAATATTAAACTAATAAGAACAAAATCTTTTCTCAAATTTTCCAGCGTGGCTTGTCATGTCTATAACATCTGAATTTACTGTTATTTATAACCACTAAGGGAGGGAAACACTAATAAAATTTTCTTTATTTCATTACTATGAATTTTCTTTTATACAAATTAATATCTATGTTTCAACTTCACTCACGTAATTTTTAAAGGGGAAATAAAAACCATGTTGGAAATTTGAGAAGACGCGTGATTTTTCTACTCTCAATTTATACACTTTTATACACAAATTTCGGAGAATTGTCTATTTTAAAACTCAACAGTTAAGGTGCTACCTTATTTTCACAAAATCAAAAGATGAAAGTCTCTGCCACACCGCACAATCTTTAAGTAGTTCACTTTTAATAAAAACAACAACTGAAGACACCAGCGATCCCAGGAAAAAAAGGTCGAATTCGCAATTTCTCGTCTATTTACAGTATTGGTTCTTCATCTCCGTCTTATTCCTCTGTTCTCTTTCCTTCCAGTCCAATGCCGTCGTTCCAGCTTTCGAACTACTGCAACTTCCTGAAGATCAGGGACGTGTATAGTAAATTTGATAAGGGCGACTCCGAATTTGTAAATTTAAATTTACAGGCACTTCAAAAGTTGAATAACGCCTTTTCCCCCCTGTTGACAGCTACTAGAAGATCATATTCCACCAAACCAGCAATTGAGGCGATACTAATCTGGGATATGATAACAATCTGCATTCTGGACAGGGCCTTCGGCTTAGGGTCCCGGTCAGCTGACCGGAAATGACGAGATTCCAATATCTCTAGAAATTCCTCAGATAGACGCAGAAAACCTCCTCTGGTGTAATAACGATGACGTTGAGTTTTTCTCTACATCGATCCTGGCCAGGATTATATTTCCAGAGTTTTCAGCTATCCTTTTAACTTCGAGGTCGGTAGTCGGTTCCTGGGCGGGAAGTTCAAATTTCGATCAAAAACACCTGATTTAATCTTCTTACGTTGGCTACACTGGGCGAACGACAAGGAACTGGAACTCCACAAAAGACGACGAGCGTTGATTGGTCGGTGTCCGGAATCCATAAGTAGTCCTCAAAATGGCCGTCAATCGGTGACAGGTCGTAAACAAACAAAAAAAGAAAAAGTTCTTAATTCTAAATTAACAATAAATTTTTCATCGTGAGTTTTTGAGCATGGTGTCCTCGGATCGCCGGATATTTTCAATATTTATCCCGGTATTTCAAACCTTCGGAAATATAAATTCTTTAACGTCTAATTTTACGAGACTTGTAAATGGCAAAATTTTGCCACGTTACACTGTCGTCCAATAAATGCAGGTGAACTTAGGAAACAGTTTAAAGCTCATATGTCAGAAGATTATGTCAGAGATTTTGATAATGTAATAGTTGAAAACAAGGCATATATTAATATAAGAGAATTATTGTCTGAAGAAGGATATCACCTTCATGATTTTCCTGGAGTAACCGATGTTGAAGATTAATGTGAGAATTAAGAAATTGATTTTTCTGTGAATTTTGACGAAGAAAGAGTCTAAGGCAAAGAAAGATAGAAAGATTGTTGTTGATTCTGTATTAAATGCAGTAAATAATTGTGGCAAAAAAACTTGTCGTAACTTAAATGTTGATGGTTCTGGAGGATTTAGCAAGACATTTATGTACATAACTTTGTGGCATTTACTAAGAAGTGAAGGTAAAAATGTTTGTAATGTGGCTTTTACAGGAATAGCGGCAACTTTACTTTCTATGGATATAACTGTTCACAAAGTATTGGGATTACCTGTGCCGTTATATAGTGATTCATCATCCAGTATTAAACTACAGTCTAAAGAAAGTTTTAAAAGTTGTAATGTCTTTATTTGAGATGAAGCTCCAACGGCACCAAGGTGTGCTTTAGAAATTATAGATAGAACATTGAGAGACATCATGCAAATCAATACTCCTTTTGGTGGTAAAATAATCATTTTAGAAGGTGATTTTAGACAAGTTTTGCCAATAAAAGAAAGAGGTACAACATATTAAATTATGAACTTGTTTATTAAAAAGAGTAAATTGTAAAAGAAATTTTTAATATTTACATTATCTGAAAACCAAAATTTACCAGAAGAAACAGAGTTTATACATTTTCTGTTAGAAATAGGAAATGGTACAAATAATTATGTTACAGATTGTGTTCATTTACTACAAAGAATTATTGAAAAAGGAAATGTTGATATTGCAAGAAATACGTATGAACACTTGATTAAAGAGAACAAATTTCAAGAATTGTCATTTTATGCTATTTTGGCACCTAGAAATATTAATGTTAATAACACTAACAAACAAAATGTATTGTTATTAGATAACGATAAAGAAAAAGTATATAAAAGTATTAAATGTATAGATAATTCTGATGTTAATAATCATGATGTTATTTTACAAGAATATTTAAACACTTTATTGCCATCTGGTTTACCACCATATTTATTACATTTGAGAATACATTCAGTTGTAATGTTAATTAGAAACCTTAGCATTAATAAATGTTTATGTAACGAAACAAGAATATTGGTGTTAGATTTACCAAATCATGTAATTAAAGCTGAAATATTGACCGGAGATAAGTGTGGGAATATTGTATTTATACATCGTATATTATTATATTGTGAGAATTTTTATCCTTTTACATTCAAAAGAAGACAAATTCCAATCAAACTAGACTTCGCTATTACTATTAATAAATATTAAGGACATACATTTCATAAAATTGAAATTGATTTAAGAAAATATGTAATTAATCAGGGTCAATTGTATGTATCATTGTCAAGGGTTCGCTCTTTTGATTCAGTTAAACTATATCTAGGTAATCAAAGAAGTGAAAAATATATTAAGAATTATGTTTATAAAGAAATTTTTTAATAGGTTTAATAAAATTATGAAATATATTGTTATATTGTCATGAAATTTAAATATAAGTTTCTATATTACAGTTAACATTACTTTTTGTATAGCTCATTTAGAATGCAATTTCGACTTTAATAAAAGATTAAAATTTAATACATTTAAAATTTTAAATTTCAAAAAATGAAAATAATTTAAAATTACATTTTTAATTATAGTTATAAATAATTAAAGACATTCCTGTTTCTAAACAACTTCATTAATTAAAAAATAGTCATAGGGTAAGTCGAGGAGAGATAGATCATGAGGAGAGATAGATTACTTCTCGACATTTTGAATCTCTTTCACTTATAGGTCTGGTTATTTGTCAGTTAGCATGTCATGATACATAGACTAAAAGTTTAAAAGGTCTTTTCATTACCAAGTTTATTTAGAAAGCAAAAGGACAAGCACTTTTTTATTTGTTAAAAAAAATACTCCAATATTTTTGTCGCGTGTTAAATATAATAATTTTTTCGTTTAGTCATTATGATTTGTTACTAAAGTAAAACGTACGTCGAAGTATGGCTGTTATTGCAAGGTAAATATATGTAATAAAACATGATTCCAAAACTTATTTTAATTTATCGCGCACCTTACTTTTTGTGGATATTCGAAGAGAGATGGTTCACTGCTCTATAAATATATGACTAAGTAAAACATAACTTTTTTTAATGAATGTACAATTTTTTAATTTATGAATAAGTAAAATTTTCATTTAGCAATAAGTGATATTTTCACTTTCCTTAGATATATATATATGTTGTGTTTTTACTTTTTATATTTCGACTTAGTTCACAAACAGTTTTGGTATGTGCTTCCCTGTATTAACGTTCAACGCAAGCTTGCAGGCATGTAATTGCAAGATAAAATCACACGGATACGTTAAACTTTGCGTCGCTGGTGTTTACGGTATTTCCCTCAGAAAGCACTTGGAGCTTAGGGGTGGTAAACCATATTTGGAAGAAAAACGTATTCTATTTTTTCTTTAAAATTAATTAATTAATCACATTTTAGTAAAATTTAGTACAAGGTAAACTAATTTTAACAAATTTGTAAATATATGTAGTGAATATTGAGTGGCCAAAATTGATTTTAAGTCAAAGTGTATACATAACCTAAATTTTAAAAATTTGATGAAATCGATTTAATTGTTTATGGAGTAAAATAAATTGATCGATAACAGATAAAGAATGAGAGGAACCTATTTATGCAAAATAATTGTTTATTTTTACATGTTCTTTGTTTATTTATATTGTTTGAAAAAATTAAATTTTTTTCTATTTCGTCATTAAATAAAACATTGCTGTCAATAGATGTTTATAGCCATAAAGTTTCAAAAGATGATTAGTTCACACCCCTTTTTTGGTAAAAACATACATTAAGCTTACGAAATCTAAAATTCCTTCACAATGTTCGCCTTTCAACCAATCACGGTTTTTAAAACTGTCTTGTAGCTAAAAGTTATGTCAAATAGAGGTTGTCTAATTCCTGAGCTCCAATCGCTCTCTCAGCGAAATACCGTAAACAAAATATTCTCAAATATTTTATAAAATTACTTTTATTGGATCGCATGTATTACCTCCAAAACCTAATTGACTGAACTTATAATTGACCGAACTTATAATTGACCGAACTTATAATTGCTTGAAATTTAATTATCCGAATTCGCAATTGTCTTATTTTGCATTTGTCAGAATTTGTAATTATCAGAACTTGCATTTGTCCTAACTTTTAACTTCCCGAATTCGTATTTGTTAAAAATTTAAAATTACTAAACTCGCATTTGCGATTTGCATTTCTTAAAATTTTCAACTTCTCGAAATCGTATTTTATTTATTTATTGAAGTTCCTAGGGCTAAAGTATTTGTTGGTACTTCTACACTCCAAACTTGTGGTTGCATTTGTCCGAACACTAAATTTGCATTTTTTCCAATCTTGCCAATCACCGAACTCGTATTTAGCAAAATATTAAGCTACCCACATTTAGAACTGTAAGAACTTCTAAATCCCTGAATTTCTATTTGGCTGAACTTTAAAATAACCAAACTTACATTTGTTAAAATTTTGAAACACCCGAATTTGCATTTGTCCAAACTTTGAAATCACTGAACTCACGTTTGGTTGAATTTTAAAATCTCCGAATTTGCATTTGACTGAACTTTTAAATGACCGAACTTGCATTTATTCGAACTTTCAAATCACCAAACTTGCATTTGTCATATATTACATCGATCTATCTTCAATAACCAAAACAGGTAGTTTAACGTCCAGGAGTTATCATCAAAGTAAGAAAAACAAACACGTATTCTCCAGACAAAAGTCAGTCAATTTATTTCAACGTAAAGTCACGTCAAAAACAAATAAAAACTGTCGACGTTTCGCCTACATATATGTAGGCCTCTTCAGGACAAAAACAACTAAAAAAGAACATAATAACACAATATAGTTTTGTTTTTAATTAACCTCAAAGTTAGTATGTTTTGTTTTATATTACGAATTTTATATTTATATTGTGTTATTATGTTCTTTTTTAGTTGTTTTTGTCCTGAAGAGGCCTACATATATGTAGGCGAAACGTCGACAGTTTTTATTTGTTTTTGAAGTGACTTCCCGAGACGTAATTTTGAGCCTAGTTTGAGCCTGAATGACCCTCTTTGGACCCGATTTTGACCTTACGGGCCTATATTCAAGTCATTTTGGACCTGATGAACCTACTAAAGCAATAAAATTTTCAATATTTTATTAATGAACCTCCTTTGGGCCTCTCGAGCCTACAGTTTTGAACCTTGTTTAGGCCTATTGAGCCTACAATGTTGTCTCGTGAAAAATATTATGTCAAAAACGTCTATTTATGACATAGATACTTTATTCTATCCTTTAAGATCTTCTCGGCAAGGGGTGGTCCTTAGGATTAATGTTTTTTTTAAATAAAATAAAAAAAAATTTCTTTTAAATAAAATAGATTTTAAATTGAGTATTTGAATTCTACGTTTCATCACGATCTTAATGATATAAAATTCGTAAAAAAAATGAAAATTTGAATTAAAATGTATTTAGTAATTAGTATTCATTAAAATTATTTAAGGGATTTTTTTATCTTTCGAGTGCAAACTTTATATCATTAGAAAGGTGATGAATCAAAGATTACAAATATGAAATTTATAACGAAGTTGAAATAGAATTATAATTTTTTTATTCCTAACCTACACAAAAGTTATATAAACTCTATGTCTACTCAAGGGGTCCATTTATACCTGGCAAACACTACGGGAACAGAAAACGAACGCAAGTTTATTTAAGTATATAATCTTTCCGTACAATTTATATACGATATTATAGAATTCACAGAATTCAGGACACCTTTAAAATTTTCTTAAAACTTGAAGAGAAACAATGAAAAATGCAAATTGTGAAAATTTCCAAATATTTTCACCATTGTCAAAATCGTTGCTTCGGTTAAAGCGAATGTTATTTTATTTTATCTGTATTTTAGGTTAAGATATGCGTTGTAATATAAGTTATACGTAAAATTTAGAATTCTACTTCATTCAATACATTTAAAAGCATAAATGATATAAATAAGGTAGCATTGAGGTTAGGTTAACTATACACTGTAAAAACAAGTGTTTCAGAATGAAACGTTTTGTCCTCACTTTTAAAACGTTTATTTTCTTCGTTTTAGCAGAAAATTGTAATCAACGGACTACTAAAAATTAAATGTTTCATGGTTTAGTTTCAATGTTTCAAATTCATGGTTTAGTTCAACCACGAATTTTATATTTTAACAGTCAAACTATGAAATAATAATAGTGTTCCAGTTTTTTCCTAGTATGATAGTCAGTTTACTAAAATTAAATCGCGAGTTTTATAAACATTAATCTAGAAAGTTTTTCAGTGTACTCTGCATTTTCTAAAAGCTTAACATTTTTCGATATTTTCTGATGAAGATTTAATATGTGTCGGTCCGCGGTGGAAGGGACCTTAGCTGCAAAACATTGGATTTTAAATTTTTATTATGAATCGAAAGAATTTGAGTTGCTCTTTCACGTACAGTAATCAAAACTTTTTTATGTCTATTAGTTTTTTTGTTATTAGCGACGAAACCTAGGCATAACCTAAAAATAACAGAGACAGGCACAACTTCAAACGCCCGTTCTGTAAAATTCAAAACATTTAATTTTTAATTTTAATTAAGAATCAGTAGAATTTGAGTTGCTTTTTCGCGTACACAAATCAAAAATTGTTTATGTCTATTAGTTTTTGTTATTAGCGGTGAAACATAGGCATAACCTAACAATGTCACAGACAGGCTCAACTTCAAACGCTCGTCAGTGAAATATTCATTTCTGCAGCTAAGGTCCCTTTCATCGCGGACCGACACATAATAATTAAAAGTTAAAAGGCCTTGAATTTTGTAAATTTTTTTACTGCAATTTTTTTGTTATAACTCAATAACTTTGAAAGTTTTAAATGATGTTAATAAAATAATTTTACTGGTCGTTTGAATTAGAATGATTTGAAAAATAAATTTGATATAAAAAATGACTAATTTGTTATCTATCATACATAAATTTTAATAAATTGTTTTATATCTTATTTTATATAATATTGTAGATTTTTAATGAATCAAATACATTTTTTAAGCAATTTTTAAAAACAAACTCTGGCGAAGACGCTAGACCGAAATCTGACCGACTTTGGTCAGGTTTTGGTTAAGTTTGGTTTGAGGCAAAAAATGGTAATTAGTTAGTAAAATCTGATGAAAATAATGAAAAATCATGCCAAATTAGTTTATAGGTATTTAGTTGATTTGAGCAAGAATTATATTAAATGAAACCGTAATTAAGAAGTAATATTACTTATTAAAATCAGTCCTATTTTTTACAATTTTTGCTCAAATCAATTAAATATAAACTAATTTGGCATAATTTTTCATTATTTTCATTAGATTTCACTAACTAATTTCAATTTTTCGCTTCAAACCAAACTTAACAAAATTATAGATTATTTTCCAAAAATAAATAAGGTTCATTTTCTCAAAAACCCCACCTTCCCACAATTTCTTTAAAATTTTGATTATAATTCTTATCAACATAAGCAAATATTCTGATAAAACCATACTGTCAGCTAGGAGAATTTTTTTATATTTTTCGAAATATTCTTTTTTATACAAGAATTTGAGTTTGTTAGTGTGCATTAATTATTGATTTTATAAAAGTAATTACTTTAGTTGAATTCATTGCATTTAATTTGTTCTTAAACTTGCTTACTAACAATCTCAAACTTTAAATAAGAATTTATTTGTGAAAAATTTGATCAAAATTAAAAAAAAAGGTGAGTTTTTTGCGAAAATGGGTCTTATTTATTTAAGGAAAATCATCCATAATTTTGTTAATTGTAAAGCCTCTTAAAAATTTCAAACAGCATTTTGAAGAAGAAAATATCCCCTAAAAAAGATCCAATAATCAAAATTTGATTATATTAATGGAAAAAAATTACAAGTGAAATACATTTTTTAATGGTTCTTTTGAGTTTTACCATTCAAAATTGAAGTACTCGTAACTTTGTTTAAAATAATGTTTAACGAAAAAAAAGTATTCTTTTATTTTTCATATAGAATAACATGTGTAAATCTATAACTTGAAGTTAGTCGGCCTGCATAATTTGAAATGTATTAAACCCGAGGCGCGCTGAAACTAGCGAGCGAATCGAGCCCAGCGCGCGATGAGAATGTGACTGAGAGCGAAGCGCGTAGTCAGATTTTTTTTTGAAAAATTGACCATGTATAAACTGATACAACTAAATTTATATTTCATATGCATATTAGCAAAATTTTGCTCCGGCACGTCATAAAATTATTTTTGTTACTTTCTCAAAAGCTGTGAAAATTTCTTTCGTTTAGTATATAAGAACAAAATAAGCTATTCTTAACAGCGTTGTGTATTGCGTTTAGTGTATAAGTTAGGTTTATATGTATAGTGTGTGTGTGTATGTGTGCGTCGTGCGATATTGTATTAATTTTAAGTGCTTCTTTGTATGCGTATTTGGGCAGTCATCACTTGCGTCCCGGTACCGCCCACGTATTTAGAAGTAAGAACACAATTAAAACTGAAATCCTTCAGTTTCAGGTATACATAGTTAACAATAGCCAGGTTTGATGTGACATCTTCATGAGTTATTTTTTTGATCTTTTATCAGTGATTTACTGCGGGCCTATATGAGTCTACATTGAGCCTCCCAGGGCCTACAGTATATTGTATATTTGGGTGTACCACGTGCCTACTTTGAGCCTATCGAACCTACAATATTCCATATCTTGAGCCTACTTTGGGCCTAACAAACCTACAATATCAGATACTTTGAGCCTATTCCGAGCCTACAAGTGGAAGAATTGATTGAAACTGACAACTTGTAGGCCCAAAGTAGGCTCAACTTACATTAGAAACCAACTTTTTAAACTTACTCTTGAAATCATTAAATTTGTAGGCTAAAATGTAGGCCCAAATTTTCGTCTCGGGTTTACGTTGAAATAAATTGACTGACTTTTGTCTGGAGAATACGTGTTTGTTTTTCTTACTTTGATCTTCAATAACATTTTTTTTCACTTTTTTTTAAATGCTATTTTCTTTCTTCTGATATTTGCTTACAATTTATTTTGAACAATTGTCAAAAAAGAGGACACTGTGGAAAGTTAATATTTAGTCAACATTTAAGGAAGCTCAAGTTAAACAGACCTTTCTATTGATAGTTCAGGTAATTCTAATGATTTTCGTGACAAAATATAAAATAGAATTCAGAAAAATAGTGATATAATTATTACAATCCTATTCCCGTTACATCATACTCTATAGGCTGCCCTTTATTTATTCATATGTTAAAATGACATCATGACATGGCGCGCGTAGCGCGCAGTTTTTGTTCTAGTTTAAACTATATGCCTTAGGATGCTCAAATTTCCCAAGTAATTCAGTCCGCAGACTTTCTGCAGACTAACCGCAGACTTTCAGCGGACTAGAGTCTGCGAAAAGTCTAAGGAAAATCTGCGGAAAGTCTGCAGAAAGTCCGCAAAAATATACGAAAACTCTGCATAAGGACTGCAGAAATGTGCAGAAAAACTTCGGAAAGTCTGTAGAAAGACTGCGGAAAGTCTGCAAAAAGACTGCGGAAAGTCTGCAGAAAGACTGCGGAAAGACTGCGGAAAGTCTCTGGAAAGTATGCAAAAAGTCCGCGGAAAAACTGCAGAAAATCTGCGGAAAGTCTGCGGACTTTTCGCAGACTTTCCGCAGACTTTCTGCAGACTTTTTGCAGACTCTAGTCCGCTGAAAGTCTGCGGATAGTCTGCAGAAAGTCTGCGGACTGTATTACTTGGGTTATTACACCTATGTAAATTTACGTGTAGATTACAGAAAAATAATAGAGAACTTTCATAAAGGCGGTCTTATTAGGGTTTACTGGCTAAAACCTACGATGTTTCGAAAAAATTCGAAAGAATGACCATGTCTCTTCCCTCTTCTAATCTTACAAACTATTTGAATTAGGATGCTGAAATTTGGTTAACGTATGTAAATTTACGTGTAGATTTCAGGAAAATTATAGAGAACTTTCGTAAAGGCGGTCTTAATAGGGTTTATTGTCCAAAACCTACACTGTAAAAAATAATTGAAAATTTTCCATACGAATGTATGGGAGTTTTTGATTACATCGTATAGAATAAAGCTTTTTCCATACTTGAATATAGAAAAATTTTAATATTGTTTTGAAATTTTTTAATTGTATGGTAAAATTCTAATTTTAGTATGGAAAAAGACTTTTCTATACGCCAGAATGTAAAATTTACAATGCCTTATGGGGTATTTACAATTAAATTTTCCATAAATCAGTATGGAAAAATTTAAATATTGTATAGAAAATTGTAATTTGTGTGGTAAAATTCTAATTTTAATATGTAAAAATACTTTTCTATAAGCAGTATATAATTTGTGTTATTAAAGATGATATAAATAATATATAAGTATAATATAGGTAAATATAATTTTTTTGTGAATTTACTTTTTAATTTTTACAAGTATTATTTTTTTATACAATTCAATTCTTTTTGCAATGCCCAATTCTACACTAGTGTAAAATAATAATAATTGTGCATGAATTTATTAATAGTATAAGTAAAAACATAAAGTAAAAACCCTATTGTTATTATTAAAAATTTAATTTAATAATTGTTAATGTTATAAATGTTTCAAAAAATTGTTATTTCATTATAATGTAATTTACAATATGTTGTAATTAATAGTTATTACAATATACTTTATTATGTTTTCAATGTAAATTTTCTTTTAATAATATTTATTTAACTATCAGTAATTCACAAGTGTAAACAGAATTTATCAATTTTTCAGAATCAGTTAAATGATTCAGTTTTTCAACCTTTTCTTTTAAAATTTAACTGATCTGAAGAAATCGATAAATTATGTTTACACTTGGAAATTTGCTTTCTTTAAATTTATGCGAAACTTTATGACTTTTAGATTTAATGAATTTTCTAATATTAAGAATAAGTAAATTCCGTTTTAATGTTTCCTTCATCTGAAAACAGACTCATTTTACCTGCATATTGAGCCAAGGGCGCCGAGCGGGGTTTTACCGGTCATAAATCCCTTTGTGCAATGAGACATCAGTCTAAACATTTTTGCCTGTATTAGGTACTCATTAACACGCAGTTTGTCACGTTTCTGGTGATTATTAAAAATACATTAACCAGGTATATGAAACCCTTACAAACAGTTTCCTTTTTACACTTCTGTACATTTTGACCATAACTGAGCATCTTCGTATCTTCGACTAGTTGGTCGTTCGTGCTTGATCTAGAAGTATCTCCCTAAAACTTCATTAATTTTGATATTATTATCCTGCAAGAAGAGTCTGCAAAAAGTGATTTTTCAAAAAGTCGTGTTTTGTGCAAACACACAATTGATTGCTACATTGAGGATAACGAATAAAAGTGGTAAGTTGTTAATAATTTTAATCTTATTTTATATAATTTTCTTTTAACTGATTTAAAATTACAGAGTAAATATTAAAGATTTCTGTTTTTGAAATCAATGCGAAATAAATAATTTATGTTCCAAGTTTCTACTAACGTGCGTAAAATAATTACTAATATAAACTTTGATAAATTTTTTAATGTTAATTTAAAAATGTCTTGTCAAAAAACAGTGAACGACATCCTATCTGCAATTATTAAAACTATTCATTAAACAATATTTTATTTGTCAGGGCTGTTATTGATTTTAATCATTGGGGTACTTGCATTTTAATCATGATTTGAATCAAAATATCTTTACAATTCTCCAGATGTTCTAATGCTGCTTGTAAAAAATCGGAAACCATAAAAAAAACACAAATTTTTGGATAAATCTTCAAAATATCAATTTTAATATTTTATTCTTTAAAAAATTAAAAAATTGTGCTAATACTTATGATCAAAATACCTACAATCTAAAATCTTTTGGTATCAATAAAGCAAAAAATAGTATTAAATTTTTATATCCTTAAAGTCATTATAATTTAAATAAATTTCAAACGTCAATTAACTCATTCCAATTTGTTCAAACTTTTAAATTTCCATTAATTTAAATCTAAATGCATATTAATTAATTTAAAGTAAGTAAATAATATTAATTATTTCTCAAATTCACAGATAATCCTTTTTTTAATTCTTACAAATTTTTCAAAGAGATTTCACTTTTTTGAAACTGTTTAATTTTCATCTTATAATTTGATATTTTTCAAAATTTAAGGATTTTTTCTCCTTTTACTTTTGACATTTTTTTGTATTTGTCTTTGTATTTTAGGATTTTTTTTAATTTTCTTCTTTTTATGCAAATTATTTAATATTATTTTACACAATTTTGTTATAACATTCACTTAACTTTTTATTTCGTTGAGTTTCAAAATTATGTATTTCCATATTTTTTAAAAAAAAGTACGCTCATTTTTTTAAATTTATTTAATTTGTTTTCACTTCTTGTCTATTTTTGCAAGATTTTTTGCAAACTTACTTATTCTTTCATAAATTTTTTAGATTTTCTTTGTTTTTCTAAGTGTATTGTTGGACTTGTTTTAAGTGTAATATTATAAAAATGTTTTTGGTTTAATTTCCCTAAATTTTATTTTATTTTTTTGTACTTTTTACATTTTTTACAGTTTATTATATTAAGGAAATAAACATTCCATTTTCTTCTTATTTATTTAATTTTCTTGATCTTTCACTATTTTTTTAGTCGTTCCTTGCGTTTTAATTAATCCTTTAATTTTTGTCTTATATAAAATAAAAATAAATTTTAATAGATTAAAAACTGTAAATGAGAATTAAGTAATTTTTTTTTATTTGATTAATCCTTAATAAACTGTCCAATTTATGTGTTAACTTGACTGAAACTTGCGATTATCTATTAAAAACTAATTTTTTTCGTAACCAATACTAACGCCCTTTTTGCACCCAACCATTAGATGGTTTTGGCGTTAGTAAAATTTTGAATTTAAATTTAACATAAATTTCATCTTAAGATATATTTTGTTATACTGTGTTATGTTTTATAAATCCCTTACTTTAAATCGTAATCTTAAGCCTTAAATAAATTTAAAATATAAAACTTTTTAATCTTTTACAAATAAAGGTTTTTAAAACTTCTTTTTAGACTTTCTAAATAATAAAAAAATAGTTACTAATCGGTAACTATTTACCGATAAAAAAGCACCATTTTTTAGGTTACTTTTCTCGGAACATAAATATTGAAGAAAATATAAACTCATTAATTAAAACAACAATCTTATTACTTGATATAAATTCCATTTTATACAATTTTATTACGTATTTTATAATCAAGTGTCGTTAACTGTCAGGGGGTTGGTCACTGTACGCTATTGTATATTTTGTAATTATTATATATATGTGGTCTAAAAAGACAAAGATCATGAAATTCCCCATTGTTTTCCCTTGGAAAAAGCGTACTTTTTCGTAAATTTGTTATTAAATTGTCAAAAACCACTCAAATAACTCAAATAACTCTTAATAACGATTTAAATTCATTTAATAAATTAATCTAATTACCCACTCTGAAGAAAAATTTTAACTCAAAAAAATGCCTTCCTTTTTGAAAGAAAGGCAAATTTATTTTTTATTTTCATTTTTAAAGGTAAAAAATAAGCTGAATATTTCTTCTACAGTCAACATTCTTTTTCTATACATTATTGTTTAAGGAGGTTCTATCCTAAAAAGTATTAACATTACTATTTTAATCAAATTTGGTCCACAGGTAGATAATGGTTTTATAATGATTCAGTTAAATGTTTGAGACCTCAAGGTACTTGTGAAAAACTTTATAAGGTTTTTCATTTTTAACATTTTACATTGAGTTTTATAGAAATTGAGTCGTTTGTCATATATATCCATATTTTTACATGTGTTTTCAAAAGTACCTTGAGGTCTCAAAAATTTAACTACATCATTAGAAAACCATTATCAACTAGTGGACCAAATTTGATTACAATGGTAATGCTAATTCTTTTTACGATAGAATTCCCTGAATAGGACATTTTGTCCAAGTTTAAGGGGGTCACCCCATGTGACGGGCCATTTTTTAAGCGTTTTTTCTTAAATTTTTTTTCAGAACCAGGAAAACTTAGAACTTCGGACTTTTTTCCATATATTTAGTGATACTTTAACTACAAATACAAATTTTTTCAATTAATAATATTTCAATATTTACGACTTATAACCCTGTAAAGTGACTTTGGTGATAAAAAAGTGGTCCATCGGCGACCACGATTCCAAATGATTGGCTAAACAGAAATCAAAAAATGAAATAGCATTTTAATCTGTAGTTATGTGGCTATCGCCGGAACCAGGATATTTTAAAAATATTAAAAATTGAATTTTTTACGCCGGTTTGAATTTTCTTTTTTTAAAAAACGCGATTTTTATCGTCTATTTTCTTGTATATAAAAAAAACGACTTGACCTTTTTTAATTATCCTGGTTCGGACGATAGCCACACATGAGCTGAATATACTCTATAAATTTGAACGAAATCGGTTAAGTCGTTTTTGAGAAATCATGGTCGCCAGTTCGAAAAATGTGGTTTCGAGAAAAACGCGTTTCAAAGTTTAAGTACGAACAAAGCCATGAATTCCAGACTATTACTAAAACAGCCGTTATATTCGAAAATATAGTTTAGGAAACTAAAGTTTTTCTAAATGTATTTATTTTTTACTTATATATATGTGTATGTAATAATAAAATTCGCGGATAAAAAACAGAAGCGACACAAAAGGTTCAGTGACACACTTCGTTGAAAGCTTGACCGCGCGCTCGAACATCTTGCCTTCTCACTGTAAAAAATGTTTAACATCGACGAATATGTTTAAATCACTTTACCCACATATACTGCATATGTTATAGGTGCGATATATGGCGAAAAAAAATTCGATTTTTCGAACCTATCACATGGGGTGACCCCCTTAAGGCCGATAGAGTGAACTTGCATTTCGGACCTTTGCCACTTAAAAAATAATGCCCCATATAAGTATATATAATATAAATTTATTTAGTGTATATATTTATCTTTCAGTATGATGGCTTTCTTGTGTCTTTTCTGTGACCATAATACAGTTTTAAAGCATCACCTAGAACATCACAAATATCACAAAACCTTAAGTAGTAGCTTTCACTGTGGTTACAATGGCTGCAAAAAATTTTTTCGTACTCTTGCGTCTTTTAAAATGCACTGTATCAGAAGACATAATATTTTAAATGAAGAAAGGGAATCCTGTTCTAAGGTTACCTCTGTCATGAATGAATATTCAAAGTTTATTTGTAACGTTGAAATATGTAAAAAGGAAGGAGATAATTATCAAATTTTGCTTAAACATCTAAAGCAACATATTAGATAAAATGTATTGTTCCCAACTGCACAACTGTAAGTAAATATAGTACTGTAAATTCATTCACGAGCCACATGTCAAAATTTCATAAAAAAAACAAATCCTCGTAAACACTGATAAGGATTTTTTTTCAGTAAGAGACAAAGATTTTTTTTCGGTGAGAGGTGAAGATAATTTAGTACAAAATTTAAGTAATAATGAGGAACAGCAAGGTATCAATCAACAATTTTTAGTTGTTGAAGAAAATCTACCTGTTAATTACCTTCTTAAATTAGAAACTTTTTATATGGTTCCAACAAGTACTATGCAATATTTAATCAATGAGTGGCAATGCATCGAAAATCAAAACATGGATACTTGGAAACAAGTTTTACAGGAGACCCTTTTAAATGAAAATTTACCATTTTCAAAAATTAAATAAATTAATGACCGCGTTGAGGATAAGCATTCATTATTGAATAACTGTAATAAACTTAGAAGTAATTATAAACGAAAAAAATTTTATACGCAACATTTCACATATGTAGAGCCGAAACAAAAATTACTTTGTACTTTAAATGGGAAAAAACATTATTTTTGCATTACGTTCCAATCCGCGAAACTATAACCGCTATGTTCAAGGATAAGTCGTTTCCATTTATTTCCTTAATTTCAACAAATTCTAATGACGATATTCTTAGAGATTTTACGGATGGCACTGTTTATCGATCTAATACATTTTTTCAAATGAATCCTGAATCGCTCAAAATTATTTTATATCAAGACAGCTTTGAAGTTGTGAATCCTTTAGGTTCAGCAAGAGAAAAATATAAATTACTCGCAGTATACCTCAGCTTAGGTAATCTTCCAGATTATATTCGTTCTCACATTGACTCTATTCAGTTAGTAGCTTTATGTCGGAAAAAATATTTCAACCAAGAAAAAGTGTATGGTACTATTGTCGAGGACATAAAAATTATCAAAACTACAGGTATAGAAATTGAACAGAAGTAACGGGTCAAGGGAACAGTGTCATTTATCGTCGGCGACAATCTTGGTAATCATCAGTTAGGTGAATTTTGTGAAAATTTTAGCAAGACAAAGTTTTTCTGTAGATATTGTTTAATTGGAAGGAAATTCGTATTTCAGTAACAGAAAATGAATTAGAAGAAAATAATCATGTTGATGGTTTACCTAGCATATCTGATTTAAATAACTCTTTTGATTTTAATGAAAGAACTGATTTAAACGAGTCATTTGATGCAAGCGAGTCATTTGATTCGAACGAGTCATTTAATGCAAACGAGTCATCTGATTCGAACGAGGCATTGGATGCAAATGAGTCATTTAATTCAAACGAGTTATCTGATTCAGATAGATCAATGGATTTAAACGAATCATGTGACAATGAATCTTTAAGTAGTTCAGGCGAAGAAGAATTAGAAGACCATTTTTTCTTTAAAAATTATAAGAAAAGAACTGTTGATAGTTATATGGAATCGCTTAGATTTGTAGTTGCGGGCAAAAATTAACAAGGTGTAAAATTTAATTCTTTATTTAACAGGCTAAAATATTATCATGTATGCATGCCTGGTTTATGTCCTTGTTGTGGTCACGACTTGCTAGAAGGTGTAGTTGCAGTAGATATTGCACTATTCACCAAATATTTCGTAGATAAGGGATGGTTTACATATGAGGCCTTCTCTGAAAAAAGGCCACCCTAACAAATTTTTTTTGACAACTTTCTTGTAAATGGAATATGTAATAGTATGAACCAAACCAAATATTTAGAGTAGGGTTTTAGGTCTGTGTAATGCGTGGTTGCCATATTATCAGGGGCTCAATTTTTATGCAGCGTAATTTTCAAATTCCAATAACTTTTAACTGGATGAATGGATTTGAAAAAATTACTAGGATTTTTTGTGCAGAATTTTCTAAACTTTCAAATAAAATTAGCTATTAATTTCAAAAATAACAATTTCATTAGAAAAAATTAAAAATTTTTTTTTTTAATTTTTGAACCCCCGCCCCCCTTACGATTTTTTTCGAAAGTACCCCAAAATGTTTCGTATTTAGTCATCTTTTCACCCATCAAAGGAAATTTTGGGACAGCAACATTTGGACGAGCTACAAATGAATATACACCACAACGCAACCTATTAACTATCATCTAATGTTAACCTGAGGCATATTACTTCCTCATAAAAGAGGTATTGTAATCGTGCTCGTTCTTGATTTTCTTAAAATAGATTAAATGCACTTTTTTTCATCAAAAAAGTGTATATAGTCGAATTTATAGAATATATGACAATTTTTTTTTTATTACATTTAAAATTCCATTTTTTACTATAATTTTTAAAATTATCATTTTCTAATTATTGTTCCTTTGCAAAAAATATTCTAATTGAAAGACTCATCATCCAAGCGACCTAGAGTTAATATTTAACCCAAAATTAAAAAAATTGAATACTAGTTTTCGTTTCTTACAAAATTAAAATTTTTTATATAACTACTGCATTTTCCCAATAAACATTTTTTCTTTATATGGAAGAAATAATGTTTATGAAATAAACGCCTAGTAAGATTTTGTAATAGTATATATTTATTATCAAAATTCGAAGGAGTTAGAAAATGTAATTTAAATATCATCTACTAAAACAAAAGATCTGGTAGTAGTTATAAAGTTCTGTTAGGTAGCGCTGCTGACTGTCATCTCATAAATGAGTTTGTATATTTTTCATATAAGTAAGAACACTCTAACACGAAAAAAATTGCTTAAGGTTTGTTGTATTTGCCATTAATTTTTGCTCTATCGATTTGACGAGTTTGCGGCTTTCCATACTTTTTGAATTTGAAAGGATTCAAACATTTATCAGCAGACATTGCGTTAAAAAAAAAATAATAATAATAAAGAAAATATTTATACTTACCGTGTCAAATACAACAAACCTTAAGCAATTTTTTTCGTGTTAGAGTGTTCTTACTTATATGGAAAATATACAAACTCGTTTATGAGATGACAGTCAGCAGCGCCACCTAGCAGAACTTTATAACTACTACCAGAACTTTTGTTTTAGTAGATGATATTTAAATCACATTTTCTAACTCCTTCGTATTTTGATAATAAATATATACTATTACATAATCTTACTAGGCGTTTATTTTATAAACATTATTTCTTCCATACAAAGAAAAAATGTTTATTGGGAAAATGCAGTAGTCGCTTGGTCGCTTGGATGATGAGTTTTCCAGTTAGAATATTTTTTGCAAAGAAACAATAATTAGAAAATGATAATTTTAAAAATTATGGTAAAAAATGGAATTTTAAATGTAATAAAAAATAAAAAATTGTCATATATTCTATAAATTAGACTGTAAACACTTTTTTGATGAAAATGAGTGCATTTAATCTATTTTTAGAAAATCAAGAACCAGCACGATTACAATACCTCTTTTACGAGGAAGTAATATGCCTCAGGTTAACATTAGATGATAGTTAATAGGTTGCGTTGTGGTGTATATTCATTTGTAGCTCGTCCAAATGTTGCTGTCCCAAAATTCCCTTTGGTGGGTGAAAAGCTAACTAAATACGGAACATTTTGGGGTACTTTCGAAATAAATCGTAGGAGGGGGGGGGTTCAAAATTTAAAAAAAAAATTTTTTTTTAATTTTTTCTAATGAAATTGTTATTTTTGAAATTAATAGCTAATTTTATTTGAAAGTTTAGGAAATTCTGCACAAAAAATCCTAGTAATTTTTTCAAATCCATCCATCCACTTAAAAGTTATTGGAAGTTGATAATCACGCTGCATAAAAATTGAGCCCCTGATAATATGGCAACCACGCATTACACAGACCTAAAACCCTACTCTAAATATTTGGTTTGGTTCATACTATAACATATTCCATTTACAAGAAAGTTGTCAAAAAAAATTTTTAGGGTGGCTTTTTTCAAAGAATGCCTCATATGCAGAGTTAAATAATAGAATTGACAGTTTTAAGTACTCCTCGTCAGATGGTAGAGATAAACCAGCAATATAAGAAGAGAATTGGTTAAAATTCTCAGGTAGTGCCTGGCAAAACTGGACTTTTCTGAGACTTTATCCTCTTTTAGTTATTGATAAAATAAAAGATTTTGACGATGAAGTATGGTTGTGTCTTTTGAAGCTATATTTCGCATGTGGAATGTTGTTTTTCAAATTCTGCATTTCACATGCAGAATGTTGTTTTTCGGAAATTGCGCATTTTGCATGCGGGATTTTTTTTGTGAAAATTACACATTCCGCATGCGGAATAGTGTTTTCCAAAAGTTCCGCATTCCCCATGCAGAATTCTGCATTTTATTTCTCATGGGTAACTGTCATAAGCACAATTCCGCATGCGATTTTTTCAAGCAAGATGGTATAAACTATTAAATAAAGAAATCTCAACAGTCAATATGATCATTCACTTCAGAATAATTATTTAATAATTATACGAAACACGTCACAAAATAAATGTTTTAACCAAAGCATGTTCAGCACCCATAAAACGGGTGGACGGACGTCCCAGTGCTTTGGTGCTGCTGACTCCACATGCGAAGCTAACTTTGATCCGACACGACATGCCGGACCCGACTTTCACGAGATAGAAAAGGACAGAGACCCCCTCTGTCCTTTTCTATCTCATACAAGACGTGCATACGACCCAAATGTTTCTCGGTGGAGTGGAAAATTTTAAATCTCTACATTATATAATTAGAAAAAAAGTAGAGAGGTACGGAACCCTTCGACTTGGTACGCGTGTAACTTGTGTACTTGCCCGATTTTTTTTGTAAAAGACATGAACGAAATTTTGCAGGTCTGTGTTGTTTGGGTGTAATGAAACATGGTTTTTAAAAGTTTTTGTATATCTTATAAGGAATCTGAAGTTAACGTTGACAAATGACTGTCTTTTTAACACACTTTTAATAATTTTTTGTCTTGTCTCTTACTTTTAAAGAGTATGGAATTTTTATTATATGCAAGTGTAAAGATAGTAGTTGGCTACGGGGTTCTAGAAGAGCTATGCCTTTTACAATTTCTGCAATGTAAAGAGAGCTAACTAATCATGCCAATCCTTGCTACTTCTGTCTGGTCGACATTTCATTTTTTCATGCAATAAAGAATAATCGTCACAGTGACGTAGAGTACAGACGTGTTATCATTGCTCACTTCTTAACGGTCTAAACACAAATTCTAAAATCAGTTTAATAAAAGAATACTTGTTGGATTAAAGTTGTATTGTTCCAACAGAACGTCGGGTCGGTGTTGTGTGTGCACTAGTTGTTTTTATCGGCGTAGAATTGTTTATCTTTCATCCATGTGTGTTACGCGAATTTTCTGGGAAAAATGAAACAGTGTACTATTCCAATCAAGAAAATGTCGGACAACGATTCTACACTGACGAAGGAAAGCAAGCTTTAGAAAATCTTGGAGTCTGTTAATATTTTGACGTTTCAATGCCTTTTAATCCCGTTTTTGGGTGAATGCCTTTAAATACCTACGAACGCATTTATTGGCATTAGCTCGTTTTTGGTCGAATGCCTTTCAATGACTATAAATGCATTAGTAGGTATTGCAATGGAATGCTGAATATTTTTAAGGCACGGTTCCCTGGAATGACTTTTAGGTATGAGAAAATTGACCAAACACGGTGAGCTTCGTTTAAGTTCACCCAAACTGCAAGACCCTTCTCAGGTTTTTTTTGAAATCAGTTCGGTGATGCCTCACGATCATTTTAAGATGAAAATTAAAATAATCGTTGGAGGGAAACTCAAAATATATTGATTTTTCAATTTTTTTTGTAGGTTATTGAGGACATTTTCATTAAAATACCGTTTATTAAAATACTTAATGATTTAAAAGCTATAATTTAACATAAAAATAGATTTTTTATAAGAATTAAACCATTTTGATTCATAGAATTAAGAAAAATTTAGAAAATAGTTGAAAAAATGGAGATTTTCTTAATTTTTTTAAACTTTACTCCTCTATTGAACGTTATTTCATTAAAGTGATGCAGAAGTGAATTAAAGTTCACAAAATTTTCTGTAAATCAAAAAAAAACTCTTCTACCTATCGCCGTTACCAAAATATGGTCATTTGAATTTTAAATTTAATGGAAAAATAGTTAAAATTTAACATTAGGTCTAGATTATTTGGTGACATTGTTTTCGTAGAACCTTACCTCAATACCAAAATTTAATACGTTTAAGAAGGTTCAATTTTGAACAGTTTCAAATTAAAAAAAACTGATTTATCTCACATACATCGAAAGTTACATTGAAGATTAAAGCGCGTTCTTTGTAAATACAACGGCCTTCACGCATTTTGAAAATATCATCGTTGTATGTTACCAAATCTTTATACCTTACTATTTACTTTTCAAAGAAGTAAACATTGTTAATATAATTATGTTGCATTTTGCAAAATAAATAGATTTTTAAAAACCACTCAAAATTCTCTTATACAAACAGACATTCTTTAAATCAATGTAACTTTCGATGTATGTGAGATAAATCAGTTTTTTTTTAATTTGAAACTGTTCAAAATTGAACCTTCTTAAACGTATTAAATTTTGGTATTGAGGTAAGGTTCTACGAAAACAATGTCACCAAATAATCTAGACCTAATGTTAAATTTTAACTATTATTCCTTTAAATTTAAAATTCAAATGACCATATTTTGGTAACGGCGATAGGTAGAAGAGTTTTTTTTTGATTTACAGAAAATTTTGTGAACTTTAATTCACTTCTGCATCACTTTAATGAAATAACGTTCAATAGAGGAGTAAAGTTTAAAAAAATTAAGAAAATCTCCATTTTTTCAACTATTTTCTAAATTTTTCTTAATTCTATGAATCAAAATGGTTTAATTCTTATAAAAAATCTATTTTTATGTTAAATTATAGCTTTTAAATCATTAAGTATTTTAATAAACGGTATTTTAATGAAAATATCTTCAATAACCTACAAAAAAAATTGAAAAATCAATATATTTTGAGTTTCCCTCCAACGATTATTTTAATTTTCATCTTAAAATGATCGTGAGGCATCACCGAACTGATTTCAAAAAAAACCTGAGAAGGGTCATGCAGTTTGGGTTGAACTTAAACGAAGCTCACCGTGCAAACGTTTGGCACCTACTGTGCTTTTGTATGACTCTAACAGTATTAAAAAATATAGTTTTCAAAAAATTCCATCGAGGTCAAAAGAAAAAAATTCATTTTATGCATTTTGTATCCCAATTAACAAGATAACACACATAACACTGTGTAACAGTTAAAAATTAATTTGAATCAGACCTAGCCTAAGTTGTTCCTCATAAAACTTATTATATTTATAACATATTATATAACATATTATATCCCCCTCCTGCCCCAAAATTTAATTTTAGAGCTAAAAAACAGTTTTTCTGCAGTTTTTGTATAAAATATACTGTTACTTCATCATTTTTAGTCAGATTTCAAATTTTTTTAATTTAAAGCTGAAAAGAAGGTTTTTATATGTAATAGAGGTTTTATGTTTCAAGTAAAATTTACGGTAGAAAAAGAGAAAAATAGTTCATCGAGAATGGTCAATTTTTTAATACTTTTTTAACTTTGGCAAAACCGAAAACATTTATGTATTAAAATAGTCTGCAGCGCGATTGTTTTAAGCCAATTTTAGATTCTTTAAATTCAAGTTAGTATAAAAAAAGAGCGTTGCAGATTAATTTAATCCAAAACAATTTTCCGTGAATGATTTACAAATCAATTTTATTTAGAATGTTTTTTTCTGTACTGAAATGTTCCAAGTGTATCTAATTCTGCATCAAATGAGCTTTTTTTGAATTAAATTGGTGATAAATTAACTATGAGTTATTGCAATTTTTTTCTTTACTTTCGCAGTAATTTGTTTTAGCAAAAAACAGTACTTTCTTTTTTTGCCTTCTTTAATTGTTGCAAGTGGTACTTATTTTGTTCTAACAACTTTTTTATACTTATTTTAGTAAATTTTGGTAAAATTTTGAAAATTAAGAATGTCACAAAAATTTTTTAACATTGATTTTCCCGAAAAATACTTTGATTATAAAGATAAAAAATGCAATAACTTAGACAGTTTCTTACCAATTTAATTCAAGAGAAGCTCATCCGGTGCAGAACTGAATACACTTTAAACAATTAAATACAGAAAAATACATTCTAAATATAATTGATCCGTAAATCATTGCCACAGTTAAAAAAATATTTAAAAACTGACAATTTTCGAATTTTTTTCCTCTTTTCCTTCCTTAAATTTCACTTGAAACATGAACCTCAAATAGGTATAAAAAGCCTTGTTTTTCAGCTTTGGTCGAGTCCATACCAAGTGATCACACCAATTTCAGTCATATTGAGTAATATTTACGAAATTGATATTTTGGGTTCCTTTAGGAGTAAAAAAAATAAATTTTAATTATTTTTAAAAAATTCAAAATATTTTCGAAAATATTCAAATTCAAAATTTTGAGTACTATTTTTTTTGTTTTATCATAACTTCTATAATTTTGAAGCAATTGAGATCATTTTTTTTTAAATTACTCTTATTTAAATACTCTTTCAAGAAAAATTATAATAATTAAGAAATTGTTTATAATTAAATTTTTATTAAAAAAATTAAATTATTTATTTAAACAAAATCTAAAGTATATCATCGATCTTTTTCAAAAAATTCATAAACATAGCCTATAATGTGCTTAAAAATTTAAGCCAAAGAAAAAGATGGTATGTATTATAGTTTTTGAAAAAAAAATTATTAAGTTATGCTAGCGCGGCGCAGACCGGTGTCACCGCTACTCAACGCGTAGTTCCGTAGTAACCGAAATGTATGTATATTATTACATAATATAAATACAGTTAATCGTCATGTTTATTTTCTTATTTTACAAATTGTGCTGTGCACAGAATTTGAAAAAATTTTTGTTTCAATTTTATTCTCAAGGGGTAGGAAGGAATGAAATTTTTGTGTACCTTTAATGGTCATAGCTTGATTAAATCTTTCACTTAACAATTGTTTTTCAGCTTCATATTCTGCGTAATTACAAAATTCTACATTAATTTTCTCTAAACTGGATTTTGCCCACTCGTATAAGTCAAGAGGAGTAACAATTTGATTGTTTAATGGTCGTTGTAAACTTGCTTGAGCCGCTAATCTTTTGATAGTGCCACCAATGCCATCACATTTACCATGTGATGTAGCAAAAAAGTGCCATTCTGCTTCAGAAGCAAAGTCCTCAATATGATAAGTCAAATTTATAAATTTTTTTTTATTTTTGTATTGAGCAGCTGCTCCATCTGAAAAATAATAAATTTTCTTCACATTCTGAGATACTTTCTCTTTAATAAAATTCAATAATTTTTTCTGAAATAAGTGGACAGAAATTGTGTTGTGATCTAAAACTTCACTTATTATTGCAAAACTAATATGATCTAATAATCCATTATCCTGCTTGTAATAGACCACCAAAGGGTGAATAGTTGCTTGACTGTTAGACCAATAAAAAGATTGCACAGCATCTTGAAGAACAAATGAATAGTTCTCTGCAAAATCGCCCAAAACAATAAATTCTCCAATTTTTAGATCAGCCTTCTTTTCTTCTGTAACGATCCCATATATGCTTATATTGTATTTAATTAATAAACTAATTAATTAAATATTTTCAAACAGATATAAAATCGAAAAAAATAAAACAATAGTTTTAACTCATCACGGAGTAGTATTATGGGTCTTTCCTCTGGCTTATCTATTCAGGCCTTTTCTGCTTGGCTTTCTCCTGCTTTGAATAATTTTTGTTGCTTTTTTGTATATTAATAATCGAAAAAAACTTAATACTTGATTAAGAGGGTGTGAATGTGAATTTAAAAGATGAAATAACTCATGGTTAATTAATTTTAATTTTAATTTGATTTATTATAAAAATTCAAAAACCTTTACAGAAAAATGTGCAAATCTCTTATTGTGTGTGTGTGTGTGTGAAATGTTGAACTTTAATAAATGCTATCTTACCGAAGAAAGGAACTTTTGTTAACTGATGCGAGCTTTATCTTCTGAAGCTTTGGGTTTTTTTTAAAACTACCTCTAAATCTAGAGGGCAATAATTTGTTTTCTTAAAATTTATCGACGTTATTTTTTTTTTGTTGCCCTTAAATCATGCCCGGAAAATGTCAAAAAAACCGAGACGATGATCCAAACAAATTTCTAAAAATCAATTTCTGTCACGAAACACGAAACAGATTCGTAAGAAACGATTGCGACCTGTTTAGAAATTTCTATCGAAACGAAACTTTTTGAAATCCCAAAAATGAACCAAATTTGAATAAATAAATATCCCGAGTTTCCTTACGTTAAAAAGTTTTAAATCTTTGCCCGCGACTTCGCGGAAAAACAGGAAAATATACGTTTCCACGGGCAACGATCAATGTTAGTTTTCTTACTACGTTTAACGTCGTATAAAAAATCGAGATTTCGCGAAACCAAAAGTACGTTCCCACGATCACCGACGGGCCACGCTTTCGTTCACGATCACGGACAGCGAGCAAATGACAAAAGGTATCCTCATTTGATTTGCGATTACCCTCTTGTCTAATGCATGCTAATAATGGTGGGGAAAAGAACTACTTTTGAATTTTACGCCCGCGGGATGTTCTGTGACGATGAAACGCTGAATTTCAATTCTCACGGTAATAAGGTGTTCTTACGCGAAAACAGTGCTCGAAACCTGACGACCCCCGCCAAGCCTAGACTCGGTACTTCCGCGCGGTGTGTCTGCACCGGTGTAACAGGACACCCCCGTGCATGGATAATGCACGTAAATTAAAATTCGTTTTCGTTTCAATTTATGAATTTTTATTTTCATCATGATTTAAATAGCAGTTTTTATTTTGAACATCTTGTTTAAAATAATCTGCTCGCAAGCTCTGGTTTGAGCATTTTAGTGTATATGCACATGGTTCTTTGACCTTGCGCATAATACCCATGCGTGCAAGCCTGCATTGCACTCAATGCTTCCATAATTTTCATACTATTCATGACTTTCAGAGGGTTAAAAATCTAAGGGTTTTATATTTTTAAATCTCTGGAACTCGAATAGTTGTATCATAATAAACGAATTTCACACGCGCGAAAACAATCGAGTCAAGCACTTGGCGGCGTCCTTGAGCTTGATTTAAGAAAATTCAGTAGGCGTGGAATTCAGAACATCTCGCGTTCAGTTTTCAATTTTTTTTATATTCAAGTTTATAATTTTTCGAAAAATAAAACTTTTTGGCCAATGCTTGTGTTTCTTTCAAATATGTTTCGTGTTTTCAAATTCGCTTTCAAATTCAAATTATGCTACGTTTATCATTCTATTAAGTTCCTTTCTTCCTTACAATTTTTCGTAATTATTTTCAAGTAAATTTCTTCTTGTATGCTTTTGTAGTGTGTGGATATAGCTAATTAAAATAACATTTTATACTATTTGAACAAATTAATTCAGTTCAAAGAACAAAGATTTCATTATATTCATTTTTATATTAACATTTTCTTTATTAATTATTTATTGAATCCGGGCGTCACAAATCACCCCCTTTTTTGGATCGTCGTCCCCTGACGATCGTGGTGGCATAGAGATTTCGATGATAAATTAGGCTTGTACATTGTTAATGGATTTAGATCACATGATGCCGATGTCGTCCTTCTTATGGCTAGTCCAAACCAATATGAAGTCTTTCGGTTGCTTAATTTGAAATAAAATTATAGAACTTCCCAATTTGGAGTATCTGCATGTTCCTCAAAGTAATATCCTAATATGTCATTGTTGCGAAAGTAGATTAAATTATCTGAAACAATCTTAAAGTGTGTTAAGGAAAAAAGGGGGGGGGGCGTTCATGAGAGCGTAGCGAATTCAATTCCTTTAATATGGACTTATTGGTTCTCTCTTTTGTTTGGAAAATATATGTATGTAGAACTACCCTTTTTTTATTTATTTTATTATTAATATTATTTTTTTTTTTAATTTTTTTTTTTTTTTTTTGTTTTAATTTTTTTTTTTTTTAATTTAAATTTTTCCCTCTCTTAAATGCGTGGCAATGTCATCACACGTAACACTGAGATTCCGTGGAGCCAGAGTCACCCATTTGCTTACAGTTGATTTTTAGAAAAGGGAAACTTAACCTATTACGTGTTAATTAAGCTATACAGAAATGATTAAGGTAATAAATATGGCACTGTCAGGCCATGAAAATATTCAAGCTATAAGATTCAACTTAATTTCCCCAAAGAAAATATTTTTTCTTTTTCCCTTTCTAAATGAGTACATAAGGGGCCCAGTTTCTAAATCTACGAAAGGTTAAGTATATATAAAGTTTACCTTATGTAGCGTATATCGCTACTATTATTATTGTCATCCTTATTACTTATCCTTAAGCTTCGTACAGTAGGAGTTACGAGACATCGACATTTTGCATTTGCATAACGCTGCTAGGTTCTACGGTGGTAATTTCCTCTATGGTTGGTACTTCTTCCCTTCGTTGTGTTTTACGGGCAGCAATCGTGTTTGGCCTCCTTGATGTAGTGGTTTCGTAATGGGGTGTTACATCCGTCAACGAAGTTATCCTATCTTTAGTTGATCTTAGATTTAAGAGGCACCTTGCAGCATTCTTAATCGGATTCTTGAATAAATAGGCAAAAAAGCATAGTGACAGTGCGCCGCATGTTCCTAATGCTGTATGAGTTAACACCTGGTTTTGCTCCATATTAACGCGGTGCTGACTTAAAGCGTTCCATTGCCGTTCCAGATCTGCTAGAGATACATCGGCTTTTTCACTGTCCCAAATTGGCGAGGAAGTGGTGTTAAAGTCGGTTGTTTCCTTGCGCTTGGTAAGCTGGTGGTATTCTTGGAGGGCCGGAGAAAGTTCAGTGATGTTTAAACTAAATTTAGGCTCGTAAATAAATTCTAGGGGATCTTCGTACAGAGAGATCGCCGAAAGAGTGACGCCTTCTGTTCTTAATACACATCCTCTTGCCAGTTGTAGTAATCCGTTTCCATTGAAAGCTATCTCTTTGGGTTGACCTGAGTTGCAGATTACTTGTGCCGATTCCGGAGCCGCCATGGCGTACAGCCAACCGCCTGTAGTTAAAACGGGAGCCCAAAAGGGTTGTTGGTTAGTGGATAGACGGATATCACAGGTGCGCAGCACTTCTTTGGACGGTTTTCGAAGAAGGTTCACCTCGCAGGAAGGCGTCCGGGCTATGTCGTATATAGGTTGTGAAATGTGGCAGACGTACTTGTTGTTACTAATAGGGCAAGCTTGTAATACCTCATCATCTAGATAGAAATAGCGTTTATTATCTTCTTCGAGGGCCAAATACTTATTCCGGGGAATGATGTAGGCCCTATCTTTCGTAGGGTGATCCACTTGGAGTATGGGGATCTGATGCAATTTGTAAAGATTATACTTGTCCCGGCTTAATAGAGGAAGGTCCACCACCGCTAGTAGTCGGTTATTTTGGACTCTTGTCGAGACTGTTGAAAGTCGAAGAAAATCGACAGTATTAATCCTTGACTAGGGGCACAGTGTACGAAAAAGCTGTTTTTGTGGACAAAAGTCGCTCGACAGCTCAATTTTCATTCGATTTTAAAGTTTTTTTTTTTTAAACTGATCGTTAATTCATAGGCAATGCTCTCCTGCTGCTAAAAATTAATTTTATGTAAAGCTTTTTTTTTTATTTGAGGTTAAACATTAAAATTCTGTTTATTAAATAAATTTGTTACCGCAAAGAAATATTTTCCATGCAGAATCACTAAAAAACACAAAATGTTTACATTTTAGTCATGAAAAATTTGTTTTTATCATAAAAATCATAAATATGAGGTTATAAATAAATTAATGTTAAAAAATTATTCTAACAATAGTTATAATATATAATATGTTAAATTTCATATTTTTGTTTAAATTTTGTTAATTTTTTAATCACTTTTAAAAAGAAAACTTAAGTATGCTAGATGTACCTATTACTGCGAATGCATCAATTACTGCGATTTTTTGAAAAAGTTATTATGCACTTTTCATGATTGTAAAATTAACTCAAATTAATTTAAAAAATTATTTAAAACCTTTTTTTGTTACAATTGCCAATAAAGATATACATTTAAACGATTAATTATTTAATTATTCTACATTAAATTACAATTTACCGCAGTAATTGGAACATGCGCGTGTTTCTATTACTGCGGGCAACCTAACCTTCAAATACACGTTATTCTCACCGCAGTAATTGGGGTACAGTAATTGATAAACTGAACAAATCCGTACGAAAAGTTAAACTAGAACTGAATTTTGTTATACAATTACCGAAAGTATTTTATTTGCAAAGTTAAGTTTGAGCTTCTTTATTCAAGACAAGTTAAAAGGTCTACTGATTTCTAAGCAATTTCTTAGTTCCATTTTTGTCCACGTCAGTACTTAACTGTGAAACTGCATATCCCTAAATTCAACCTTATAAAATTGAACTTGTTAAAATAAGTTTCAGAAATTTTGATATTGTTGCAGTGTAATTGAAGGACTTTCTTTCAATAAGTCAAAAATTATGGTGTGACAAACATGAACTGAATTTGAAGCATTATAACTCCAAACAACATCATTTAGAAATACAATCACGTTTAGAGTACACTGAGAGAAAATTATAGTTATGGGTAACATAATGATGTTCACGGTAACCATATTTAATGTTACAAATACGGACAGCTATCTAGATAGTAACAGTTACCACCAGATTGTACGGAGTAACATCTTGATAGTACGGGATACAATAACTATATTTTTTTAACATCATTGATGGTAGCCAGTAGCATAATGATAATACCGTATAACATAACCTTTTTAACATCAAAATCTTACTATCAGTTTCTCTCAGTGTAACATTTTTGGCTCCAACAATTATCTCATATAAAGAATATATTTTATTACCAAATTCATCATTACAAGTTTTCAGCTTTTTTATTTTCTTGCTGTTTTGTCTAAAATTCACCTACATTTCTAGAATTTTACTAACAACCTCAAATTCATTTAAATCTAAGACCTGAGATTCGGCACTTTCAACTCATGTATTATTTTTATTTCTAAAGCTTCCTCTAACTCTTCCTTACTGTGATTAGAAGCAAGTTTGTATGCACGTCTTCTTTTAGTTTTGCTTGATCCGTTTTTTAATAATAATCGCGTACGACCTTCTGTAATATTATCGCAAATATTACTTTTTTACTGTGATCTATTAACTGTAAAATTATCATTAGGTTGCTCTTGAAAACATATAACAAAACCTTTTCCAATTAATGTTTTGAAGTTTTTAATAAATGCTTTTTTTGTTTCAAAGTTTCCACTTTTCTGCATACTGGCTGAACACATTCAGGAACTTTTTTCTTACCTGAAATAACTGTTGTTTAAAAAATTTGTTTTCACTTTCAATGTTTTTCAAAACCTAATCTACTTTACCCTTATTTCAAAACAATTAAAAAAAAAGAACAAAAGATTTACGAGATTTTTATGAAATGCATTTTCATATGGAACTTCAAATGTTTTTTCATACTAAACAAAACATTTATGAAAATATCAAAAGTTTTTTCACATGTCAAACGCATGATGCGAAAATGAATTATAAAATAAATAACTTAAGTTTGTGCGAGCTTTTTTGGAATACTAATTCCTGTGATGGTGGAAGTAAAGTAGATTCTGTTCTGAATAAAATTCAAAGTGAAAATAACTTTTCTAAAGAACAATTATTACAGCTAAAGAAAAGGTTACTGAATGTGTTCTATCCCCAGTTTTCAAAAAAGTGGCAAAATGTTAGACGAAATAGAAAAGCATTTATTGAAAAGTTTGAAGTATTCATTGGAAAAGATTTTGTTGTGGATTTTCAAGAACAACTTGATGATGGTGTTACACTTAATATATCTAATGAAAAAAGTAATATTCGTGATAATATTAAAGAAGGTCGTCCGCGATTATCATTTGAAGAAGGTTCAAGGAAGACTAAAAAAAGACGTGCAGATGAACTTGCTTCTCATCACAGTAAAGAAGAGTTAGAAGAAGCTTTAAAAAAGAAGAATAAAGCATGTGATGAAGTTTCCGAACCTGAAGTTGTAGATTTAAATGAATTTGAAGATATGGATAAAATCTTAGCAATGTACGTAGATTTAGATTTAACAGCCAGAAAATATAAAAAGCTGAAGATTTATAATGATGAATTTGGTAATAAAAGTTATCCTTCGTATGAGAAGGTTGTTGAAGCTAAAAATGAATGTTACCCTGAAAGTGATCATATAAATATATCGGAGTCAGGAGTAGAGATTGATTTTATATCCTTATTAATTCACACGGTTAAAAGAATTTTGTCGTTGTTAAGTACTGACATATTAAAATCTCTTTCTGAACAAAAATTAGTTTTAGTAGGGAAGTGGGGGATGGATGGAGCTAGTGGTCAACAAACTACAAGACAAAAGTGGTCATCCCAAATGAATAAGAGCAGCGATGATGATGAGGACGAAGATGAGAATGATGATTTGAAAAGAAATATGGACGATTCTATATTCTTGGTTTCCTTTGTTCCTCTTCAATTGAAAGCAAATGATGTTGTAATTTGGAGTAATGATACTCCAAATTCAGTTCATTTTTGTCGAACGATAAAATTCGGCTTCGTTAAAGAAAATCCTTCAATTACTGAACAACAGTATCAAACCTTCACAAATTTATTGGAACAGGTAGAAGTGTATGAGCTTGAATTTAGTAATATAAAGTTGAATGTAAGTTTCGATGTAAAATGTACAATGATAGATGGCAAGGTATGCAATGTTCTGTGCAACCAAAGAGCTTCAAATTGCTGTAATATTTGCAGAATTGGTCCCAAGAAAGTTAATGACCTACAGTTTGTAAGGCAGCTTCAGTGTAATATTGAATACTTTAAATTTGGTCTATCTACGTTACACTGTTGGATTCGCTTTATGGAGTATTTGCTTCATATAGCTTATAATTTGGATTTTTGTAAAGGTTCTGCAAGATCGAAAGAACATAAGGAATTAAAAGCTTTAAGGAAAAAAAAAATTCAAGTTAAATTAAAATCTTGTTTAGGATTAACTGTTGATGTTGTTAAACAAGGTGCAGGGACAAGTAACACTGGGAATGTAGCTCGCTCCTTTTTTGCTCAAGCTCAAGAAGTAGCTAAATATACAGGGTTGGATGAGAATTTAATTACTCGATTTCATGACATTCTCCAAGCCATAACTTGCGGTAGAATGATTGATTGTGACAAATTTCAAAAATTTTGTTTTGAAACAGCTGAAACATGCGTGGCTTTATATAATTGGTATCCTATGCCACCTTCTGTTCATAAAGTTCTGATTCATGGCAGCGAAATAATCAAATCATTCGATGTACCGATTGGATGGCTATCAGAAGAACCCCAAGAAGCCAATAATAAGATCTTTCGAAAAGTAAGGAGCAAAAATAGCAGAATGTCCAGAAGAGAACTTACCAATAAAGATACGATTCATTATCTCCTGGTATCTTCAGATCCTAAAGTAAGCTCTTTCAGGATTAAGGAGCAAAGAAAAGTAAAGGCATTGACAAAAGGAGCTGAAAAATTGCTTAAAAGTTAATAGTTACACATTAGTTTCAAGTTATTCGTTACTTTAGTTCTTTTGTAAATAAATTAATTAAAAACATAAAAAAAAAATAATAAAAAACAAAAATACAAAAAAAAAACCCTCTTCGTAAGCTGCTACCTTGTCGTTGGTGAAGAGGCTTAAACACAACTATACAAATTGAACAATTTGTATTATTTTGTAACAAAATGCAGTTTTCCTTTAACTTTACTACACCTACTGATTTCTTTAGCATAATGATTTGTTCTGTTTTCCTTAAATATTTTTCGAATGTACTAAAACATAAAGTACTTGCAACCAAAACACATGAAAAATTAAATGTATAGGTTTAAAAAATTATTTTTTTCAAAAATGAATTGATTGATTTTCGATGTTTCTTTTAACATATAAACTAACTTTAATTGAAACTTCTCTTGTAGGTTAAGAATACAATTTGGTAAAGATAAAACAATATTTATCATTATTCGTCGTTCCATAGAGTTTAAATCATGAATTTAATAAATGAAACAATTTCAATTTACAATTTTTTTAAACATTGAAGAACACTATATTCAAACATATAAAAAGAGTTTCAATATTCATCAGTGGCTATGTGAAGGTAAATAATCTATAACTTTATTTTTGAAAAAAGTCACTCTTTAGATATAAAAACCAAAAAAATTATTTCAAGTTAAAAAGTTTTTTTGAATGAAAATGGCACCCAAATGAATAACAGTAGTGTAGATGTGCCAATTACTGCTGTGTGAAATCGAATTCCAATAAAACTTTGAAAAAGGAGATAAATATTGTGACTTGGAAAGTTAAAAGGGACCTTACGTCAAAAAATCGATTTTTTTTACTAATAGGTGATTCTGAAAGAGAAAAGTTTACTCTTTTGAATGAACTAAACATAAAAAAATCGATTTTTTTGACGTAAGGTCCCTTTTAACTTTCCAAGTCACATATGACTGAGTTTAAAAGCATTATTGTTATCTATTGAAGTAGAAGCCACTAATTATAATATACAAAGAATTTAAATAACAAATTTATAAAAAATTCTCTGTGATACTATTACTGCGGGTATGGATCAATTACTGTGCCCCAATTACTGCGACAAGAATAACGTGTATTTGGAGGTTAGGTTGTCAGCAGTAATAGAAACACGCGCATGTTCCAATTACTGCGGTAAATTGTAATTTAATCTAGAATAATTAAATAATTAATCGTTTAAATGTATATCTTTATTGGCATTTGTATCAAAAAAAGGTTATAAATAAGTTTTTAAATTAATTTGAGTTAATTTTACAATCATGAAAAGTGCATAATAACTTTTTCAAAAAATCGCAGTAATTGATGCATTCGCAGTAATAGGTACATCTAGCATACTTAAGTTTTCTTTTCAAAAGTGATTAAAAAATTAACAAAATTTAAACAAAAATATGAAATTTAACATATTATATATTATAACTATTGTTAGAATAATTTTTTAACATTAATTTATTTATAACCTCATATTTATGATTTTTATGATAAAAACAAATTTTTCATGACTAAAATGTAAACATTTTGTGTTTTTTAGTGATTCTGCATGGAAAATATTTCTTTGCGGTAACAAATTTATTTAATAAACAGAATTTTAATGTTTAACCTCAAATAAAAAAAAAAGCTTTACATAAAATTAATTTTTAGCAGCAGGAGAGCATTGCCTATGAATTAACGATCAGTTTAAAAAAAAAAACTTTAAAATCGAATGAAAATTGAGCTGTCGAGCGACTTTTGTCCACAAAAACAGCTTTTTCGTACACTGTGCGGGGATAGGAAAGTCTAATCCAGGTACTGCTTCTTGTATTTCTCGCGCCATTTCGGTAATTTGATCCTTGTGAATCAAAGTGGGGTGTAGTTTTCCTTCTTGTGTGAACCGGAAGACCTCTAGAACATTTTCCAGTCTCTTCTGATGTTCTTCCACGGAAAGTTCCAGAGTCCACGAAGTTGCTATTGCCAAGGTTTCAAACTCGACGAGCGTTTGGTAGTTATAATTCGCTGTTAAATTATAGGATATCTGACTTAGTTTCTCGTGCATTTCTGATATTTCTTGTTTCCTTTGCTCTGCTTGTTGGTGCAATTTATGCAGTTCTGATCGCACTATGTGAGTTTGCTCACCCATCAGTCGAGAAATGTTATTCTGGCTTGCACTTAATTCTTCTATGGCCTGTTCGTATCTGTCACCGTCTTCCATGTTCAGTATACCAGCTAGAGGCCTAGCCAACTTGCCTATAAACCCAAACCAGGGCATGCTCCTTTTTCTTTTAGTGATTGTCGGAGGTAAGGTATTCGGAGTGTGAAATTGAGAATGCTGACGTAATTCTTCCATCGCCTCTTCTAAAGTGGATTGTGTTCGCGTGGCCAGATCCAATTTTCGAGTTATGCGGAGTACTCCCAACATTTTGTCGCATTCAAAACGCCCTGTTGCATTGCAACGACTTGTAAGATCGAAAAGCTTTTGTTGGCAGGACGGCAAGATACTCTTAGAATAATTTATATCCAAAAATATAGTGGCTCTCCATACTCCTGCGGCTGGTTGCAAGGATTGCATCTTTTCATAGTATAGTCCGATCGTGGAATTGAATTTGGTATTTAAGTATTGTTGTCCTTCTGTTCCCGGCAGAGGTCCTCCCAGTATCAACCACAACGTCAGCAAGAACATGGTTAACCTGAAATAATCTCCGCTAATTATTGGGAAAAAGATTGGATTCCGGGATTAGGGCTCCCCTTTTTGCTAATTCGTCTGCCCTTTCGTTCCCGTAACAACCGCTGTGAGCAGATTCTTGACGCCACTCTACTTCCAACCCTTGGAGAGAATCTTTCATTTTCAGGAATTCAGTTTTGTTTTTGATTTCCTGTCTATTAGTTGCCCTCCAATTGTTGGCTTGCCACTTTGGGAGCCATTGCGTACAACTATCGATTAAGAATTTTGAATCGGTATGAATACTTAGTTTACGAATGTTTTTAGACAATATTTGGTTAGCGGCCGCAGTCACTGCTTCAATCTCAGCGGAGTTCTTTGTTTGTCTACCCACAGCTCGCCGAGATATGTTTAAAGGGTGATTTTCGCCAAACCACACCCCAATACCCGCCGTTGCGCAATTTTTACCGTTTCTGAAGCAGGATCCGTCGGTGTACACGTGAACGTACCCGCTTCGATCTACGAGAAATCCGTTCTCAGAATACATCAAAGATTGATCTAGTCATATGTGCGCTAATTTCAGCTTGTCTGCGTGTCGGGTTATTCGACTCCCGTCTTCCGCTTCGAGAACGACGTTATGGTTTTCCGTAAGGCCCACAACTTTGTAGAGTCCGTCGTAATAAGCGGCAAATTTATTTGGTCTCACTTCGATTTTCGTGCGGACGAAATCTCCAATTTTTGCGTTGAGAGGCTTACATTTTTTATCATAACGTCCTTTGGTCCTCAACTTTGCTTGCAGAATATTGTTAGCCGCTATCTGTCGGATTCCGTTCAAATTGGTAATTAATTCGCGCAGGTATGAGCCATAAGTCTCCAGTTTTTCTTCACTAGGAAATGAAGATGGAGTTCTAGCTACCTTACCGAATACCAATTCGTACGGAGTAAAGTTTGTCGACTCATGTACGGACGTATTATATGAGAACGTTGCAAATGGTAGGAGGCGGTCCCAATCATCAAATTTATTTGCATATACGCGAATATAATCGGTTAGGACAGCGTGACTCCTTTCCAATGCTCCGTTAGTTTGTGGCCTATACCCTGAGGTCGTTACCTGTTCGACTTTAAACATTTTTGCGAGTTTACGTAAGACTTTACTGATGAAGGTCGTACCGCGATCCGTTAGTATACATCTAGGAGCTCCGTAAACTGCAAAAAGATTGACAGCTAAGACATGCGCAATAGTATTAGCACTAATATCAGGGATAGGTATAGCAATGCAGTATTTGCTAAGATGATCCTGCATTGTTAGAACGTGTCGGTTACCGTTTGGGGTGGTGGGCAATATCCCTACCGTGTCGAGCGAGACCTTATCGAATACGTCTAGGGGGGTGTCTGTGATAATCATAGGCTCCCTAGTTTTGACACGAGTAAGTTTTCTCTCTGCGCACTCAGGGCATTTGCGAATGAATTCGGTTACATCTTTTCGCAAATTTGGCCAGCTGAATCTTGCTTTGATTCTATGGTACGTTTTTCTTACCCCTTTGTGACCTGCTACGGCGCTGCAATGGAATTCTTCTAAAATCTTTTGCCTACTCTCCTCCGGAGGGTTGGTTAAACTTCCAAAACACAGAGTAATCTTAATTGGGCTAGGTTTGAAAACCTTGACCAATAGATTGCTTAGAGTGTTATGTGGTAATTCGTCGCAAAAGTCCCCGTATCTGGAAATTCGGAAAGCGGTCACTTGGTCCCGATCTAATGCTACAGCTAAATTTTTCAACGCGTATTCTAAATCTTCGGTTTTTATTCTTGCACTGTGGTTATCTTTAAGAACCACTGAATATGTAGTTGTTTTTCCTTTTCGCGTTGCTATCACTTTACCCTTCTTCGGTTTGGTATCTTTAATTTCCCGCATGTCTATACGACCTGTGCTTATAAGGAGCTTAGTTACAGAAGTTATTGCTTCACAATCAGCGGATATAAAGTGAACCATGTTATGGTCTTGAAATGTTATCGGTTCCCTACAATAAGTTATAACGTTATTTATTTCCTGTAAGCTTGAGAACTCCCTTAATTCTGTGGTCTCCGCAGATGGAACGTATGGCATTTCAATCTGTAGATTAGGGGAGTTAAACTCAACATGAGTATCTTTGGGGGTTTGCATGTTTAAGATAGGCTCTGGGGGCTGGTGCGGAATCGAGGCTAGTCGTCGTGGAACTCCCTTCTTGGGTATTTCGATGACTGTCTTGTTTGTTGCAGAATTGCTCGATTCCTCGGCTATGGAGGGTGTCTGGTTCGTAAGGGTGTAGGGTGTAGACCTAGCTGTAGGATTATAGTCCTTGAAAGGGGTATTGAACGTCACCCCCTTTTTTTGCAAGGGCGCTGCAAACGATCCCGTCGCGAGCTCGCGGGTTTCGTCGTCACTCGTTTTAAATTCTGGGGGGTCCATTTCTTGTTGTATCTCTTCGTCTGAGAATACGATATCGTCGGCTTCGCGATCGGGAGTTTCTGTCGTTATTAAGTCGTGGATACTCTGAAGCTCCTTCGTTACACGATCGATGGTATCATCGATTTCCTCTAGTTCTCTTGGGCCCTTCGATTTTTGAGGGATTTGTAGGCCTGTACCTTGTGGACCTTGATTGGAGTCGGATTCAGCCAGATCCAAGTAGTCGGGATCCCAGTACCAGGATCGTTGTGTTTGACCTAGAGTTTCGTTGAATCGCTGTATAGATTTTCGAATATCGTTCACAAGTGTTTTTTCCAATGTTTGATGGGGTCGCTCATCAAGACTATCGTCATCACTGGAGTCAACGGGTGGGCTTGCGTACACAAGGATATCGTCTAAAGCAAGTTCTTCAGTTGGAGACTCTGGCGCGGGGGTTTCGCTGGCGTTCGATTCTTGTACGTTGGGGTTTGTAGCCGTCGCAGTTTCTTTTGGCACAGTTGGCTGGGAAGGTAGATTCAGACTTGGTAGACAACTAAATCTATGTCTCTGAACCGGGATTTCCGTATCTTCGGAGGGTGAATCGTCTGAGCCGGGATCCCCTTCCGGAGGAACCTTACTGGGCGGGACAGATCTCGTTCTGCTTCTAAGCCTACTCGCGATACAACTTTCCTCGGTTTCGCTTTCGTATTCGACAGGCTGTTGAGAAACAACCACCTTTTTACTACCTTTCGGTCTACCAGGTTTTCTGGTGATTTTAGGGGTGTTTGGTCCCGTATGAGGTCGACTTCTGGCCGAGGGAATACGCTCCCTGGATGTCGTAGCAGTTGACTGCTTTGCAGTACCGGATTTAATAGGGTAGGTTTTAATGCCTAGAGAACGCACATGTACGGGGAGGGTTTCTAAGGCTTGTTGGAAATGACCTTTAGTTGATTCATTTTCAACTGGGTTGGGTTTCCCCTTATGAAGTACCTGGTCAAAAGACTGGTCTACAGGGTTTTCTGATAAAGCAGGTAACCATCTGTTTATCTTCCCAGGCTTACACTCTAAATCATATTCGTATTCTTGTAGGCGAAGAAGCCACTTGGAAAGTCTGCCAACCGGTAGCTTCGCTTCGTCTATCCATTTAACTGGGTCGTGGTCGCAGGATAGAGTAAACTTTCTTCCATAAAGGTACGGTCGATAGTTTTCTAGTGCATATATGACTGCTAAGCACTCTTTTTCTGTATCCGAATATTTACTCTCGTTATTATTGAACGCTCGAGAATAATATGATACAGGTAAATCTATCCCTTCGTGCTTTTGGGTTAAAACGGCACCTACTGCTATTCCCGAGGCGTCAGTAGTCAAACGGAATGGCTTTTCGAAGTCTGGGTACTGCAAGATTGGGTCACTGCAGAGATTGTCCTTTAGTGTTTGAAAACTCGCACTCTCATCAGCTCCCCACTCAAAGTCCTTATCTTTTCTGAGAAGGGTGAACAAAGGTTTCGCGATGTCTGCAAAATTTTCAATAAAACGACGATAATAACCCGCTATTCCAAGAAATTCCCGTACAGCTTTCATGGTGGTTGGGGTGGGGAAGTCGTTAATTGCGGATAATTTTTTTGGATCGGTTCGAATTCCTTCCTTACTTATAATGTGCCCTAAATAACTGACTTCCGTTCTAAGGAATTCACATTTTTCAGGCTGCAATACAAGATTTGCGGCTCGCAAACGCATGAATAGTCTCTCTATTGTCTTGTCGTGCTCTTCCAATGTACGGGAAAATATTATTATGTCATCTAAGTATACCAAAAGTTCGACAAACTGCATACCGTATAGCAGTTTGTCCATCATCCTCTGAAAGGTAGCAGGAGCGTTTTTTATGCCCATGGGCATTCTGCTATATTGGTAATGTCCGCACCGCGTAGAAAAGGCAGTCTTATGCCTATCTCGCGGATCGGTTTCGATTTGATGAAACCCAGATGACAAGTCTAAGACCGAGAAGTATTGCGCATCTCCGAGCCTTTCTAACAAGGAATTTATGTGAGGGAGGGGGTAAGCGTCACCCACGGTTTTTTCGTTAAGGGCGCGGAAATCGATTACTACTCGCCATTTCACCTTGCCATTTGCATCGGCTTTCTTGGGTACGATGAGTACTGGAGAGTTAAATGGCGAAGTCGATTCCGTAATAATTCCATCCCAAAACATTTGGTTGATGTGTTCTTCGACAAGCGCCTCTTGTTTCTGAGGCTGCCTGTACTGTTTGACCTTGATGGGCGATTCGTCGACAGTGGGAATGCGGTGCTGGACTAAGTTGGTGATAGGTAACTTGTCGGAGGATAGCTTAAAGCGATCATGCCCACTTAGAATCCATTTTCTTAGGTATGTAAGTTCTTCCGGATTCATGTGGGAAGACTTAAGTTTACTCGAGAGTTCTTGGATACGGTCGTTGAGTTCTATGGAGCCTAGGGATTCGCAGCCATCGTCCTCAGGCACGCATTCGAACTCCAACAATTCCTGTGGGGAGATTTCGACCTCCATATCCTTCTCGCACGTATTTATTGCAAATACTTGACAAGTCCCATTTCGGTTTTTAGCCAGGGCGTTACCGATAAACAAACCTTCAGGGGTTTCTATTCGCGATAGAAATTCTTCTGGGAGTCGGGTTTGCTTTAGTGGAATGGTGACTTGCTGCCTACTTCTTGCCTTGATTGTGAGGATTCGCGGAATGGGTTTGATTTCGGGTGCTAAATCTTCTCGAGATCGGGCAGACTCCGGGTCTATGAAAGGAATAGGGTCTATCGGTTTTGAGTCCGTTATGAGGGCATTATGGTAAAATGACACGCTGGACTTTTCCTGACGTAAAAATGGCCTACCAAGTATGCCTGGAACCGAGATAGGGAAATGGGTTTTAACTACATGAAACAACGTTAATTTACCCAGTATTTCCAACTCACATATTCCCAGGGTATGAGTACGTGTTAGGGTTACTCCAGTTATGGCTGCCACGTCGTCGTCTCTAATACTCACTTCGTTGTTTAGGGCCGAAATTTTTATAAGGTTCACGTCTGCGCCCGTGTCGATTAGGAATTTTCCAACTCCTTCTCGCAATTCTGGAACGTCTAATTTTATTACTGGTGACTCGTTTATTTCGGCAGTAATAAAATGCGTTATTGGTTCTCTAGGAACCGCACAGCGAGAGGGCGCTCTGTAGTATTCGGGCTCGACGTCGCGCCGCTCCGTCGAGCACAATCGGAGTTTAAATGATCTTCTCTTTGAGGCGAGACGGACGAATAGCGCCTGACATTGTTAGGGTTATTGGTAGAAAGGTTTTCGTACTTGCGTGGCGAATCTTGTCGCCTTAAAATTCCCGTTATTTGAGGGTTGTAGTTCCGATTGTCCCGGTGAGGAGACGGACTATTATGCCGCCTGTCATCAGAGTAATACCTACTACCCTGATTTTCCGGGTATCGATCATCCCTGCGATGGTAATGCTCTGGAGATTGACGTCGGTCGTAGCCATTTGTGTAAGAACGATCGTTACGATATGCTCCGTGATTCCTGTCAGGTTCATATAACTTTACATCTTCGGCGGGATGTCGGTAAGAGCGGGGGTCGAAATGACTTGACCCTTGATAACTATCATATCGGGAGTGGTGTGTTACGCGATATGATGAATGCGAGCTGCATCGCCGTTCTACTGCGTGCTTCGCATGTCTCAAGGCTTCCGCAAGATCAGTTGGGTCTCTCGCGTCGACTGAGGACGATATATCATCGGGGAGACCCCTAATAAAGGCTCTTAAAGCTGCGAGTCTAGTTGGGACCATTGTACTTTCCGATATGCATTTATTATGCATCGCTTCGAGTGCCGCTTTAGCACCGCTTAGATATGCATTTAATCGGTCGAAATACTCGTTTACGGATTCGTTGCGTCTCATCACAATATGGTATATCTCATTGAAATAATATTCGAAAGGTTTTCCAGGGGCAAATCTTTCCCTAAGTAAGTCAATGAGATCTGTGATTTTTGAGAAAAGTTTGTTTCTCGTGCACTCTCGTGCCGGGCCTTGAAGTTTCCCTAACACAGACGTGATTAGAGAGCTTTCGCAAGAAGCCGGGACATATGTAGCGGCGTTTACGATATCCTGCAAGAAGTCTCTGATAGGGATGTTTTTCCCATCAAAGTGTGGAATATTGCTGGACGCTTGCTGTATAGCTAGCGTGCTAACGATACATTGTGCGGCCTGCATTGCGGGATTTTCTTGGTCGCCGCCCGTGCTAGAATTCCGGTTACTTGCGCTTGCTCGGGTACTAGGTTGGAAACCTAGTTCTTGTCGAGTGCTATACATTTCCGCTACCGTTGACGTGTTCGGGTCAATTGTGTTAGTTGCGGGATTAGTATCGTTTGGTGGGGGTGGTGGACCTTCATTGTGGGAATTTCCGTCAGTCATTTTGATGGGTTATAGTATAACGGGACGGAGAGAAAAAAAATCCGCTGGGGGAGCTTCCTCGGTGGCTAATTTAACCTAGAATTTTTGCTTCACGATAGCCTAAAATTCCGGTATTTAGGCAGATGAAATGCGAGTAATAGTCGTCTATCACGTCAAAAGATACTAAGCTCTCGTTTACGTAGAGGAGGATCGTACCCTTTGATTCTGTATAATGCCCGTCGATTGAGTGACCGTCTGGGTTTGCGTTGTAAGGGTATTCTTCCGTTAGGATAGCTTCGGGGACGAAATTGTGCTTGATATCTGCTCGTATTTTGAATAATTTTTCTCCGTGTATAAGGAAGGGGGACCGCACGAGTATTTCCGTCTGTTGCAAATGGCTACTCGAGCTATCATATAAACATACTACCATTTTCCGTAACGGTATTTTCAATGTAGTTTGAATAGCCCTTTTTTTGAAAGAATAGTCTAATCTACAAGGCCTAAAGCTCGGGCGCTTTCGAATCCTATTATAGCGTTTGTTAAAGGGTATTGTATTGGAGTTTGACGTGATACAACTTTAAAATTTACCAAGACTCCGCTTAGGGTAAGTTCAAATTCTCCCACTACGTCTAGAACGATTTCATCGACTATGAATGTTTCTAGTCGTCTGAAGAGTTGGAAATGCCAGATTTCCCGTTCCGAAATGAAGTTAAAATCGGTTTCGCAGAACACTGAACATTCGAGTTCTCTAGTTCGAAGTCTGTTCGAGCTTAAAATGACGATGGCTGGGAAGAAAACGAAACCCGGTGTTGTTAAAGCGTTTACGAATGGGGGCATAACAAAACTTTCTTTTTTTTTTTGCATTTAAGGCTGACCCCTACTTCATTCGCATTTCGCAATTTTGCGAGGTTAGCTGTAACAAATTTAAGTTTCAGCTTGATCGACCTTTGAGATCACTAGTATCAATTCTTCGATTATCTCGTCTAAAGTTTGAGAGGGATTATCGGGTTTGGGGATTTCTATTGGTTCGAATGGTTTGATTTTAGCTTCTCTTAACAGCTTTTTTTGAAAATTTCGTCTTTTGGATCGCCCGCCACGTTTCCTAACCTTGTTTGACATTCCGACTCATTGCATTCTCAAAATATCAAGCGTAAAATATCCCTTTTCCCACTTCCTTTGTTTATTCAGACTACTATTTTGAAAATTTATATCTAGACGTGAATTAATGTGAAATCTGTGTCGTCACACGAGTTTTGAAATTGTGTCTTCATCAATGTATATTATACAGAGAGCCACAACCCTTTTCAAACGTTCGAGGAGCCAGAGGTTTCACATTTACACTCGTCTTCCCCTCATGACTAAAGATACTAGAGTCAAAAACATAAAAAAAAATTTTTTCAAAAAGGTGTAGGGCGTCACCCCCCTTTTTGGTTCTCCAAAGACAATATTGACTACGTAATATTTGAAATAATTTGAAAATGCAGAGGAGTACGTAATTTGATACGAACTCAGAGTTTAGTGGCTTCTGATTGTTTTAACGGCCGCGACCAGTGCATCTACCAAATCCTCAAAGGTTTCTATCGTTGGCATAAATCCCTCGTCGTTATTCTTACACTCGGAAGAGGTTTCAAAAACTTCTACTGTGGGGTTATTCGAGATTTCTACTGGTTTCCTCAATGAGCCTTCAACATAACTCGAAATTTCCTCAATTTTCCTAAAATGTTCGTTTGGGTTTGGATTAACCGGATGAGGGGGTAACACGGTCAGTATGTGATCGGTCGAAATAAGATTTTTGACAGTGCTAGCATTTGCTCGTTCTATTGCTCTTGCTACACGATTTCTAACTCTTCTACCCGCTCTTCTTTTGTTTCTTTTTAAAACTTGACCTAGATTCATTTGTTGAAACATGTGTTTTTTGAAAGGATTCCAAATCTTATAGGAGAATATTTCTGACTTGTAGCATATAATTGTTCCGCCAAAATTTGCAAAAAGCAGGCCAAACAATTATATTGACCAGAATCTACCAATCGAGGGCCAAGAAAGGCGCAAGTTAGGCAGTGTTTGGACAAATCACAAAATCTCCATCAGGTTACAACATTCCGAACCGTTCACTGTATTTATTCAAAGAAAAATTTTGCTTTAACAAGAAACTCTGCATTGTCAAATTTTATGCCGAAAGTGGACGATGGCAGGCAAGAAATTGGCAATACAACTGGTTGAGATAAACAAGGGCCGAAAAAGGCTCAGGGTTATCTCAACCTTAACGGAATTTAAGCAAACTCGTCATGATTAAAAAGACTAAGAAATTGTTGTCTCGAATTTCGTGAAGGATTTTAAACACGCAGCAATAGAACTCGCTTGAGCTAGCGGTGTGTGTGTAGCCGAAATCGGAAATTTGTCGGGTGTGCCATTGGTTTACGAAAATCTTTTGTGTCTTTAATTCCCCTCACTTGCCCAAGCGGCTACACGCTTTCGGCAAGGTTACTCAGGGAAAGGTTTTTGTTTTATTGAGGAGGCCAGTTGCTCGTGAACACACGGAGTATAGCCACCGTCCTTATTACACCAATTCTGCGTTCACCCTTAGTGCAATGGTAACCGTTTTTCTTTCGAAGGTTCAAAGAACGACTTACGTTTAGGTGTAACAAAAAAAAATCTAAATTTTGTTTTGATTCAATTCACGCACTTTATTTCCGCACTAATCACTTTGGTTAAAATCTGAAAAATTCTTGTAGGTGCACATGAAAGTAGGAAAAAGCAAGAACAGTGAGGAAAAATCCCACCGCTGCCACCAGATTTATTTTTGTAACGATCCCATATATGCTTATATTGTATTTAATTAATAAACTAATTAATTAAATATTTTCAAACAGATATAAAATCGAAAAAAATAAAACAATAGTTTTAACTCATCACGGAGTAGTATTATGGGTCTTTCCTCTGGCTTATCTATTCAGGCCTTTTCTGCTTGGCTTTCTCCTGCTTTGAATAATTTTTGTTGCTTTTTTGTATATTAATAATCGAAAAAAACTTAATACTTGATTAAGAGGGTGTGAATGTGAATTTAAAAGATGAAATAACTCATGGTTAATTAATTTTAATTTTAATTTGATTTATTATAAAAATTCAAAAACCTTTACAGAAAAATGTGCAAATCTCTTATTGTGTGTGTGTGTGTGTGAAATGTTGAACTTTAATAAATGCTATCTTACCGAAGAAAGGAACTTTTGTTAACTGATGCGAGCTTTATCTTCTGAAGCTTTGGGTTTTTTTTAAAACTACCTCTAAATCTAGAGGGCAATAATTTGTTTTCTTAAAATTTATCGACGTTATTTTTTTTTTGTTGCCCTTAAATCATGCCCGGAAAATGTCAAAAAAACCGAGACGATGATCCAAACAAATTTCTAAAAATCAATTTCTGTCACGAAACACGAAACAGATTCGTAAGAAACGATTGCGACCTGTTTAGAAATTTCTATCGAAACGAAACTTTTTGAAATCCCAAAAATGAACCAAATTTGAATAAATAAATATCCCGAGTTTCCTTACGTTAAAAAGTTTTAAATCTTTGCCCGCGACTTCGCGGAAAAACAGGAAAATATACGTTTCCACGGGCAACGATCAATGTTAGTTTTCTTACTACGTTTAACGTCGTATAAAAAATCGAGATTTCGCGAAACCAAAAGTACGTTCCCACGATCACCGACGGGCCACGCTTTCGTTCACGATCACGGACAGCGAGCAAATGACAAAAGGTATCCTCATTTGATTTGCGATTACCCTCTTGTCTAATGCATGCTAATAATGGTGGGGAAAAGAACTACTTTTGAATTTTACGCCCGCGGGATGTTCTGTGACGATGAAACGCTGAATTTCAATTCTCACGGTAATAAGGTGTTCTTACGCGAAAACAGTGCTCGAAACCTGACGACCCCCGCCAAGCCTAGACTCGGTACTTCCGCGCGGTGTGTCTGCACCGGTGTAACAGGACACCCCCGTGCATGGATAATGCACGTAAATTAAAATTCGTTTTCGTTTCAATTTATGAATTTTTATTTTCATCATGATTTAAATAGCAGTTTTTATTTTGAACATCTTGTTTAAAATAATCTGCTCGCAAGCTCTGGTTTGAGCATTTTAGTGTATATGCACATGGTTCTTTGACCTTGCGCATAATACCCATGCGTGCAAGCCTGCATTGCACTCAATGCTTCCATAATTTTCATACTATTCATGACTTTCAGAGGGTTAAAAATCTAAGGGTTTTATATTTTTAAATCTCTGGAACTCGAATAGTTGTATCATAATAAACGAATTTCACACGCGCGAAAACAATCGAGTCAAGCACTTGGCGGCGTCCTTGAGCTTGATTTAAGAAAATTCAGTAGGCGTGGAATTCAGAACATCTCGCGTTCAGTTTTCAATTTTTTTTATATTCAAGTTTATAATTTTTCGAAAAATAAAACTTTTTGGCCAATGCTTGTGTTTCTTTCAAATATGTTTCGTGTTTTCAAATTCGCTTTCAAATTCAAATTATGCTACGTTTATCATTCTATTAAGTTCCTTTCTTCCTTACAATTTTTCGTAATTATTTTCAAGTAAATTTCTTCTTGTATGCTTTTGTAGTGTGTGGATATAGCTAATTAAAATAACATTTTATACTATTTGAACAAATTAATTCAGTTCGAAGAACAAAGATTTCATTATATTCATTTTTATATTAACATTTTCTTTATTAATTATTTATTGAATCCGGGCGTCACATCTTCTAAAAAGTTTTGTTGCTCTTTTGCAATAAAATCGTGTATTTTAAGTTTTTGAAGCATATCAGCTAACAGGTCTACGAATTCATCAGCTGGTTTAATAAGTGTTTCTAAGTTGGACCTGTCAACTGTTACCCATTGTTTAAAAGAAATACTTTCGATTAAGTTTTCTGAAAGCAATTCTTTAAATTGATTCTGTAGGTTTTCATCGCCTGGACTATATTCACAATCTCCAAGATAGCAAATTGGTTGTGCAGGATTACACATCATTTGAGAGATCCAATCTTTATAAGTCAAAATTGTAAAATTGGGATTCTCTGCTACTAATTTGTTAAGCTCAACTCCTGCGAACATTAATTTTACATTTTGGTGAGAAACACATACACATATTGTATGCGTTCCACTTGCACCAGCTAGTAGGCACTCCTTCGGTCTTAATTCTGCAAATTTTGAGAAACCCTTTTTCATATTAGGATATTTGTCTTTGAATAATTTGTACAGTTCTTTCAAATTACATAAAACTAAACGTTTTTGTACTTTTTCCTTCTTACCGTCTGTTTTAATTATGACAAAATCTCTTTTTCCGGGCATCATCCGACTGTTACTATCGCTTGTATAAAAGCTTTTTACACATGTCACGGTTTCTAAAGGCAGACTGTTTCCTAATTTCCGCTTTCCAGAACTGAAAAATTTCCCTTCTGCTATTAATTTTATCGCTGATCGAGCCATACGATTTGGAGCACCAAAAACTGTTTCTATTTTACTAAGAGACCATGATTTTGCAAGAGTAGTTAAAACTTTCAGTTTAAATGATCGATCTTCAGCATTAGAAAATTTTTCTTTTAGATGACTTATAAATTCACTGGCATCGTCTTTCAAATCTGGCAAATTAAACAATTTATTTTTTAAAATTAAAACAATATTTTGAAAATTTTCTCTTTTTTTAGTCACAGAAGATAGATCATTAAAATCTATAGCAGATTCTCCTAAGACTTGTAAACATTTATTTAAATGCGAAAAAGCAAGCTCCTTATTTACTTTAAAATCACAAAAATCTAAATCATCTTCTGAAGAAGAATCGGACTGATTTAAGTGATTCTGATCAGTAGTTTCATTTTCTTCTCTGAAAATATTATTCTGAATTTCTAGTGTAGAACTAGTTGTTAAATTCAATAATGGAAGTTTCTGGGATAAAACATTTATCCTACATGAGTTGCATATAAAATATTCATTTGTTAATGATGGATATATTTTTATAATAGATGCTGGTACCAATCGCAAATTTTTATTGTAAAAATTATGGTTGGGTTTTTGCAGAGGATTGCAACAAAATTTTAAGGGCATCTTTACGTTTTTCTTGTAAACGAAAAAACGTGAAAAATAAAAAAAAAGATCAGTAATAATACTGGCCCAATTTTTCTAATTTTTAAAAAATTAGAAAAAAGTGAGACTAGTACTAATAATGACCCAAATTCAATCACTTCAACTACAAACGCAAAACGATAAAAAATCAAAGGATACAAACCTGTATATAAGTGCATTTTTAATTAAAGCTTGCTTGCTTATATAGAAAATACTCAACGATCTCTCTTTCGAGAAATACACGCACCTAGCGGCAAGTTAAGAACTACAAATGTTAGCGGCAAATTCGAAATCTTTAAAATATTAAATATTGAATTTAATTATAGATATCAACACAAATTCATATAATTTTTTCTACTATGTGAACTTATAAGATTGATTTGAAATTTTTTTTTACAAACATTGATTAAAAATAGTTATTTATAATAATCTTCAAATTTCATTTATTAATTCAATCTGTCAACACCTGCGAAGTTTGTCAGTACTTCGCAGTACTGACAAATTTTATGTTTCATACTTTATGTTTCAAATTTTTAATCATTTTTCTCCTTATAAAATTTTGTCATCTTTTAAATTTATTATAGTTTTCATTTCTTTCAACTATTTTCAAACTATTTTTATCATTCTTTAAGGGGAGAGATAGGTGAAATTTTAACTCAACAAAATTTTTGATGCTCAGAGGTGTCATTTTTTTTCTTACATCAATGAAGATGTAGAATTATGGTATTACATAAAAATTAAAAAACAATATTTTTTTGGTCATTTTCGAAATTTTATTTTTCAAAATCCATACGATGGATTGTAGAAAATCATTTAAAAATCCCACAAAAAAATTGTCGATGGAAAAAATGAAAATTGTGAAAAAGTTTTAATTTTTAAAATTTAAGTTTTTCTTAGAATAAATTTCTCAAACTCCGCAAATTATTTGTTTCTCTATTTTTGACATTACCCCATAATTTTAGGTCTAAAATTGCATAAGAAAAAAAATTAACACCCCTGAACATCGCGAATTTTGATAATTTTACCAGTCCATTATTTTTCTTTCTTCAGTTTTAAATTATTTTAATTATTCACTTATTTTCACTTATTTTTACCAGTTTTTAATTATATTAATTATTTTTCAATTGATTTAACAAATTTTCAATTATTATTCTTAAATTTTAATAATTTTCCCAATTTTTAGTTATTTTTATTATTTTTCTATAAATTACCAATTTTTTAATTACTTTTTTTTACTTTAATTATTTTCTCCGATTTTTTTAATTCTAAAGTTTGATGTCCATGTACTATGAAAAGATCAGTGTGACTTTCTGAAGCTTATAATTTAAATATAATACACTAACTATATTTACATTATGTAAAAATATACATACATTTCGGTTACTACGGAACTACGCGTTGAGTAGCGGTGACACCGGTCCGCGCCGCGCTAGCATAACTTAATAATTTTTTACTCAAAAACTATAATACATACCATCTTTTTCTTTGGCTTAAATTTTTAAGCACATTATAGGCTATGTTTATGAATTTTTTGAAAAAGAACGATGATATACTTTAGATTTTGTTTAAATAAATAATTTAATTTTTTTAATAAAAATTTAATTATAAACAATTTCTTAATTATTATAATTTTTCTTGAAAGAGTATTTAAATACGAGTAATTTAAAAAAAAATGATCTCAATTGCTTCAAAATTACAGAAGTTATGATAACACAAAAAAAATAGTACATAAAATTTCGAATTTGAATATTTTCGAAAATATTTTGAATTTTTTAAAAATAATTAAAATTTATTTTTTTTACTCCTAAAGGAACCCAAAATATCAATTTCGTAAATATTACTCAATATGACTGAAATTGGTGTGATCACTTGGTATGGACTCGACCCTTTAAATTAAAAAAAATTTGAAATCAGTCCATTAATGGCCAATTAATAGTATATTTTATACAAAAACTGCTGGAAAACTGTTTTTTAACTCTAAAATTAAATTTTGGGCAAATGGGGGGATTTAATACAAATTTGTTTTTTTGTTTTTCATGACGAACAACTTAGGCTAGGTCCGAATCAAAGTAATTATTAACTGTTACCAGGGGCGTAGCTAGGCTGAGTGTCACCCGGGACGGAAATCAGATTGTCACCCCAAAAACTCAAATCCTTTCCTACCATTAACCATTTTTTTTTTTTTTTAATGAGGATAGTTGATTTTTGTTCTATTGTACTAGCTTTCCTCCAGGGTATCACCCCCAAAAATGATATTACCCAGGGCGGACAGCCCCCTCCGCCCTCTTTTGCTACGCCACTGACTGTTACACAGTGTTATGTATGTTATTTCGTTAATCGGGATACAAAATGCATAAAATGAAGTTTTTTCTTTTGACCTCGATGGAATTTTTTTAAAACTGTATTTTTAAACACTGTTAGGGTCATAAAAAATCACGGTAAGTGCTAAACGTTTGGTCAATTTTCTCATACCTAAAAGTCATTCCAGGGAACCGTGAAGGTTATGTTTCACTGTGACTATTGTCATTATAAATATTTTGAAGTTTCCCTTCAAAATATGTAAATAATTAACTTCACTTACTTTATAGTATCAGACAAAATTAAATGTAATCACAAAATTTACGATTTAATGTTATTTTCTTCCCTTGTTTTACACTTAAGAAAAATGACAAACTGATTTAAAACATTATGTTTGCGTTCACGCTTTCATTATTCACAGGTCAAATATTATCGTTAAAGACGAAATCACTTATTTTATTACTTTAAATGACACGATTTTGTTAAAATAGAACGAACGACACAGAATAAGACGATGCCATGACGACGCGTTGCAAAGTATGAAAAGCAACATATGGCGTGCTTTTTAATCTGACGCAGGGATTGAACGGCATTAAACCTAATGGATGCTCGAACAGCATTTAATGGCATTAACTAAGTCAACACTTTATCTCCGTTGTGGCATTCAATGGCATTCAAATGTTTTTCAATATTTTCAGGGATTAAAAGAGATTGAAACAAGTTGAGTTATAACCAAATGAGGGCATCAAAAAGGATTCAGGACAAAAACGGGATTTATTGGCATTTAAAGGCATTCAAACGTCTGTTTTTTTAAATGCCAAACAATGCCTTTTAATTCTCAGCTTCTTACCGGGAACTTTCCGTGTACGATGAAAGGATTAAAGTGTTTGATAAAAGACTTTCAGGACTGGAAAATATTACACGTGCAAACATCATTATTTTCAAACTTGATGATTCTGAAAATTTTAATAAGAGCCTGCTGGAAAACATTATCAACGTTTTCTCAAAAATAAATTTGGATATCCCGTCATTATCTATTAATGATGTTTACCGCCTTGGAAAAACAATGGGTAATCGCCCAGTGATCGTCAAGTTTATAGCATTAAGATGGGTTAAATTGGCGTTTAGTAAAGTCAAAAAATTCATATTCAAGAATATTAATTTGACTATTACCAACGATCGCTCGCCTCAGAAGAGAGAAATTCGATGTAAATTGCTTCGACAATAGCGCGACCTTCAAACTCTGAACATCGAAGCAAAACTATAGGGAGATAGAATTATGATCGATGACAATCCTATCAGTATTGAATCAATTGAAGAATTTCTTTTCAATGGCAAATCAAATGAGGAGAACCGCGGAGGTGGAAAGACAGGAAGATCTTCACCAGGGTCCAGCATAACCCCACCTACAACAAAAGAAAGCAAATGGCTTAAATCGATACAGAAGACTGCATCACCAAAAAGAGTAGATACTAAAAATAAAAGCTTGAACGATTTCTTGATTGTGGCAAACAGCGAAGTAGTAAACAACTCGAATACTCAAAACTTAAATTCTACAACTATGGGATCAGAGAGACAACAAGCAAGATAGCAGCCATGCATTCATTCATCGTCTGGACATTCTGCAACATAAAAAATCATTCGGTTTCACACATCACCAGCAGCGAAAATCCTCTTTTGAAATACCCACCAAATGAAAATTGTAACGGATTTACATGATAATGTAATATCGCAAGATAATTTGTGTATGTGTGAGACGTGGAACGAAAATAATGAGCTGATCCATTTTTTTCTCCAAATATTAAAGTTATAACAGCACCTGCTAAAAAATTAAGTCATTATGGCAGATCCTGTAGGGGTGGGGGAGGTTATTAATTGCTTTTAATACAAAATACTATTCTGCTAGGATAATAGAGATTTATTTTAATTATATTTTCCTTTTGATTAAATCTAAATCTAAAGATTTTATTTTAGGATTCGTTTATGTTTCACCGAATGAAGACTTTTTAATTTTTTTAGACAACTTTAGTATTAATTGAAACTATATCATAGAAAATTTTCATAACTAACCTATAGTAATAGGGGGAGATTTTAACAGCAGAGTGGCCGAATTGAATGAATTAGATACAGAAGTTTTTAATTATAATTCGCCATTTCAAATATATAGACTTTCTGCAGACAAAACTGTTAATATTGGAGGTAGACAATTAATTGATTTTATGAAAATTAATTAGTTTGCACTTTTAAACGGCCGCTCTCGCAGTGACACATCGGCAAACTTTACATTTCTCAGTACCCAAGATGTAAGTGTGATCGATTTAGTATGGTGCTCAGTAGCGGCACTCACGATCTTCGAGAACCTCTCGGTCCTGGATCTTGCTACCTATATAGATCATTGATCAGTTTCTCTTTGCTTTGCTGGATTTTAATTTAAATGTAATTTTCAAAATTAAGGTTCTTTTAAAAAATTATTTTTCGAACAAGAAAAAGCGATAATATTTACTTCAGAATCAGCTTAGAGAGAAAATGTGGCGAATATTGACTTGAGGGTAGATCGAATGTATAAAACATTAGTAAAAACAATAAAAGAGGTAGCGTCGAATTTAGGTATGCAGAAAAGTGATAAGACCACAAAATTTCTTAATCGCAAGCCATGGCATGACAAAGAGTATCTCGAAGCAACAAAAAAAAAGTTAGTTTAATAGAAGCAGTACCCTATTGTAATAACGCAGCACAGTTTTGGAAGGCTGTTAATTCATCTAGACGTAAAATTATTCCTTAGACTAAAATAGATTTAAATGCCTAACATAAATTTTTGTTAGAATCTTTTCTACAAACTAATTTAACGCTTGTTGATAACCTTTATCTTTCAAGACAGATGCATAAATTGTTAGATAGCACTATAGATACGATTGAAATCATAAAGAGTATAGCAAAATGAAAAATGGAAGGAAGACAGGTATTGATGAAAGAAGCAATGGGGTTTTTAAAAATTTGCCACAAAACTGGATTTTTTTCCTAGAAATTTTTTTTAACAAAATCTTTGAATCGGAAAAAGTGCCTAAAGATTGGGGGGAATTAATTACGGTGACGTTGTTTAAAAAGGGAGACGATATGAATCCAAATAATTATAGGCCAATAACACTTTTTAATTGTGTAGCTAAAATCTTTACACAAATATTAAATACTTAAATAAAAAAATGGGCATTGGAAATGAATCTCATAGCGGAATCTCAATCTGGGCTTAGAGAGGGCAGAAGTTGTGTGGATAATCTCTTCGTCCTTTTGGCCTCTATTCAGATCCACTTAAGAAATTATAGTAGAGCAGTCTACGCTAATTTCATTAATTTTAAAGGCACCTTTACATAAATATCACACAATTTACTATAAAAAAAGAGAACTTGGAATGAGCTTTAAAATAATTAATATAATGAACAACTTTTACGATATTGCGTTGACATATGTTAAAACTTCAGAGGGATGCTCAAAGTTTGTAAGAGTTACAAAAGGCATCCTCCAGAGAGAGGTTTTAAGCCCGTATCTTTTCCTTTTGTTTATACCGGATCTAGATAAGTTTTTTATAAAGCATGGTTGTAAAGAGATAGATATTGACAAATCTACAGATATTTTATTATTGGGTAACACGGACGATATCATGCTTCTTTCAGATTGTCCTATGGAGGTGTACAGAAAATTAATTGTTCTTCAAGAATATTGTAAAGAAAATTCATTAACTGTAAACACAGAAAAAACTATAGTTGTTATTTTTACAACGTCAGCGAACTCCTCCGCTAGGAAATTTATATTGTTTAAAGTTGGTAGCGAAAAAATAAAAGTGGTCAGGAATTGTACGTATCTGGAAGTGCAGTTTACTAATTCTTGTACGTTTAAGGAAGATTACTCATGAGAAAAAAAAATTTATTCGATTTTTTTGTTGTTTCTTTTTTGGCAACTTTAATTTCTCTAAAATACAGGTTTAAAATTTTATGATAAAATTTAGCTCCTATGCAAAATTATAGTACAATATATGTGTACATGTACGTATCATTAACAAACGGGAATTTTATTGTTCTTTCTCAGCCAAACTGGAATTTTTATTGTTCATATGTGTTAATACATAAAGTGCATTGTCTGATTAATATATAAATACAGTATTAAGTCCGCATTAACATAATCGTTGATATAAATAGACACAATTTTTGCGTTTTGCACTAAAGCTGAGAAAATGGTATTTAAACTTGAATTGCGTGTTTCTCTAATCGCTGTTTTTTTAATCGGTTGCAGGAATTGCGAGTAAACGGATGAAAGTTTCTGCTTTTTTTTGCATACGGTTCAAAAATATGTTCTTTAGTGGTTATACCTAAAAAATTAAAAAAAAAAAACATTTTTTTTATTTTTTATAAACTAGAAAATGACTGAAAAAAGGTCATTTTCCAATTTTTTTGTTCAAAGTAGTGCCATTTTTTTAAAATTTATTTTTTAAAGGTAATTTTAAGTATAACCACTAGATTAGTACCTTAGCTGTAAGTATTCTTTTGGGTTTTTATTCTGGATCACTGGGGAGGGCGCTAGTCCTGCAACTGCGGAGCGTCTCAAAATCAAAGCATTGCCTATCCCGCCCTCTACAGCCTAACACAATATAAACTAGGTGATAATTATGTCCATTCCATAGACATTTCGCTTCCAAGTAAGCAAAAAATTAATGATATATAAGTTAATTCGGGAAGTTATTAAAAAATAAAGAATTTTAAATGCAAAAAATGTAAAAACATGAATTATTTTACGAATTCTTAATCAATTATAAACTTTATATAGGTCAATCAATTCGTTTTGAGATAAGGAATATGATTTTTGTATTTATTAAGTTGTATTTTTAGCATGACAAAAATTTTTTTTAAAAAACGATTTTTTTCGATGAAAAAAGGTGTTCAAAAAAATTTGGTTGGGTATTTTCAAAATTCCTAGTGTCCAAATTTAGATATTCATGAGCTTAGTAAGTCATCCTAATTTTATTGGAAACCGTTAAAGCATTCTCGAGATATCTTGTACACAAAAAACGCTATACACACACACATACATTTGGACATTTGATTAGGAATGAAAATTTACACTTTTTAAATAAAAATAAGTCGATTTAGACTATTTTTGGAAAATCGAAATTCTTAACGATCACAAAGCTGCCTCCATGAGGCAGCAAAATATAAAAAAATGTATTGTTTTTAATACATTAAATTATACTTTCTGTTATAAAAAAAGACTTTTAAAATTTTATATTAAAATAAGCGAGAAAAGAAATGTTGAATTTTGACATATTTTGCACACTTCTCATGAGGAATCCCGCTTAAACCCGCGCTTAGAAAAGCAGTCAGTGATGCAAATTCGGAAATGGGTTCAGTTCTTGGAACTTTTTGTGCTATAAGTGCGGAGTCCTGCATCGCTTGTAGTAGATTGTTAGACAGTTTGTCTTTAAGTACTCCGCAACGCGGCCTAGGTATGGGGCCTGAGCTACACTGAGTGTTTGCAGAAGGTATAGTTAACCTTTATTAAACGACTTTTGCTGCTGCCCGGTTGTACTCCAAACTACGCAATTAGATTGGAAACGGGATCTTGTCATTTATCTTATGTAATTTTCAAAAACACTTTGTCATGGCTTCAAAAAATTTCGTCTATGGAAAGTTCGCGGTACCCTAGATGGTGTTTTGATAGATTGCAAACATTAGCCTTAGCAAATCCAACAAATAAGTTTAACTGGTATACTCAATTGCGGACGTTTTTTTAATCATGTGGTTTAGAGGGCAAGTGGAAGAACCAGACGATCGAGCAATTAACATCTCATAGTGAGGAGATCCTGAATGCGTACAAGTTGTATCTTGTAAATACAGACAGAGAACGCTTATGATTGTCAAAAGGCTTACCTATCTTCCCTAATTTAAAACTGAAAAGAGAACCTCAAACCTATTTAAATATGAAAATGCTGTTTAAAATCATAGAACTAGACAACATTGTAAATTACTAAAATATAAAATATATAAAGCATCTTATACAGGGTGTCCCACGTTACAGCGTACATATTTGAGGGTCATAATGTACACAAAAAAACTAAAAAAAAAGTCCTCTTGACTTTTTCAAAAAAATAATTAGAACTCTAGTTAGCGCGATTCAAAGTTGACCAATCACGTGCCAGATTTACTCGATACCCAAAGGCGTAGGACGAACACCGGATAATCGCAAAAGCATTCCCGCCATACAAAAAAAAGATATTTCTGTTACCAAAATAATTGGATAAACAACAACCGACAGACAACCATCATTGTTAACAACAAATTCGAAATTGTTTAAACAAAGTTAGTTAACAAATTCCCAAAAAGGACAATTTGCACAAAAAATTGATTTTTCTTTCTCCGAATTTCAAGATTCACACAAACTAAAATTGTCACTATTGTTAACAAAAAATTCGAAATTGTTTAAACAAAGTTAGTTAACAAATTCCCAAAACGGACAATTTGCAACAAAAATTGATTTTTTTGCTCCGAATTTTCAAGATTTACATAAACTAAAATTTGACATCTTTGTTAACAACAAATTCGAAATTGTTTAAACAAATTTTGTAAACAAATTCCAAATACGGACAATTTGCACAAAAAATTAATTTTTTTTCTCCGAATTTTCAAGATTTACACAAACTAACATTGTCATCATTCTTAACAACAAATTTGAAATTGTTTAAACAAAGTTAGTTAACAAATTCCCAAAACGGACAATTTGCATAAAAAATTGGATTTTCTTTCTCCGAATTTTCAAGATTTACACAAACTAAAATTTTCAACATTGTTAACAACAAATTCGAAATTGTTTATACAAAGTTAGTTAACAAATTCCCAAAACGGACAATTTGCAACAAAAATTGATGTTTTTTGCTCCGAATTTTCAAGATTTACATTAACTAAAATTTGACATCATTGTTAATAACAAATTCGAAATTTTGTAAACAAAGTTAGTTAACAAATTCCCAAAACGGACAATTTGCACGAAAAATTGATTTTTCTTTCTCCGAATTTTCAAGATTCACACAAACTAAAATTGTCACTATTGTTAACCAAAAATTCGAAATTGTTTAAACAAAGTTAGTTAACAAATTCCCAAAACGGACAATTTGCAACAAAAATTGATTTTTTTGCTCCGAATTTTCAAGATTTACATAAACTAAAATTTGACATCTTTGTTAACAACAAATTCGAAATTGTTTAAACAAATTTTGTAAACAAATTCCAAATACGGACAATTTGCACAAAAAATTAATTTTTTTTCTCCGAATTTTCAAGATTTACACAAACTAACATTGTCATCATTCTTAACAACAAATTTGAAATTGTTTAAACAAAGTTAGTTAACAAATTCCCAAAACGGACAATTTGCATAAAAAATTGGATTTTCTTTCTCCGAATTTTCAAGATTTACACAAACTAAAATTTTCAACATTGTTAACAACAAATTCGAAATTGTTTATACAAAGTTAGTTAACAAATTCCCAAAACGGACAATTTGCAACAAAAATTGATGTTTTTTGCTCAGAATTTTCAAGATTTACATTAACTAAAATTTGACATCATTGTTAATAACAAATTCGAAATTTTGTAAACAAAGTTAGTTAACAAATTCCCAAAACGGACAATTTGCAACAAAAATTGATGTTTTTTGCTCCGAATTTTCAAGATTTACATTAACTAAAATTTGACATCATTGTTAATAACAAATTCGAAATTTTGTAAACAAAGTTAGTTAACAAATTCCCAAAACGGACAATTTGCACGAAAAATTGATTTTTCTTTCTCCGAATTTTCAAGATTCACACAAACTAAAATTGTCACTATTGTTAACCAAAAATTCGAAATTGTTTAAACAAAGTTAGTTAACAAATTCCCAAAACGGACAATTTGCAACAAAAATTGATTTTTTTGCTCCGAATTTTCAAGATTTACATAAACTAAAATTTGACATCTTTGTTAACAACAAATTCGAAATTGTTTAAACAAATTTTGTAAACAAATTCCAAATACGGACAATTTGCACAAAAAATTAATTTTTTTTCTCCGAATTTTCAAGATTTACACAAACTAACATTGTCATCATTCTTAACAACAAATTTGAAATTGTTTAAACAAAGTTAGTTAACAAATTCCCAAAACGGACAATTTGCATAAAAAATTGGATTTTCTTTCTCCGAATTTTCAAGATTTACACAAACTAAAATTTTCAACATTGTTAACAACAAATTCGAAATTGTTTATACAAAGTTAGTTAACAAATTCCCAAAACGGACAATTTGCAACAAAAATTGATGTTTTTTGCTCAGAATTTTCAAGATTTACATTAACTAAAATTTGACATCATTGTTAATAACAAATTCGAAATTTTGTAAACAAAGTTAGTTAACAAATTCCCAAAACGGACAATTTGCACGAAAAATTGATTTTTCTTTCTCCGAATTTTCAAGATTCACACAAACTAAAATTGTCACTATTGTTAACCAAAAATTCGAAATTGTTTAAACAAAGTTAGTTAACAAATTCCCAAAACGGACAATTTGCAACAAAAATTGATTTTTTTTGCTCCGAATTTTCAAGATTTACATAAACTAAAATTTGACATCTTTGTGAACAACAAATTTGAAATTGTTTAAACAAATTTTGTAAACAAATTCCAAATACGGACAATTTGCACAAAAAATTGATTTTTTTTCTCCGAATTTTCAAGATTCACACAAACTAAAATTGTCACTATTGTTAACCAAAAGTTCGAAATTATTTAAACAAAGTTAGTTAACAAATTCCCAAAACGGACAATTTGCAACAAAAATTGATGTTTTTTGCTCCGAATTTTCAAGATTTACATAAACTAAAATTTGACATCTTTGTTAACAACAGATTCGAAATTGTTTAAACAAATTTTGTAAACAAATTCTAAATACGGACAATTTGCACAAAAAATTGATTTTTTTTCTCCGAATTTTCAAGATTCACACAAACAAAATTGTCACTATTGTTAACCAAAAATTCGAAATTGTTTAAACAAAGTTAGTTAACAAATTCCCAAAACGGACAATTTGCAACAAAAATTGATTTTTTTTGCTCCGAATTTTCAAGTTTTAGAAAAACTAAAATTTGACATCTTTGTTAACAACAAATTCGAAATTGTTTAAACAAATTTTGTAAACAAATTCCAAATACGGACAATTTACACGAAAATTTGATTTTTTTTCTCCGAATTTTCAAGATTTACACAAACTAACATTGTCATCATTGTTAACAACAAATTTGAAATTGTTTAAACAAAGTTAGTAAACAAATTCCCAAAACGGACAATTTGCACAAAAAATTGGATTTTCTTTCTCCGAATTTTCAAGATTTACACAAACTAAAATTTTCAACATTGTTAACAACAAATTCGAAATTGTTTATACAAAGTTAGTTAACAAATTCCCAAAACGGACAATTTGCAACAAAAATTGAAGTTTTTTGCTCCGAATTTTCAAGATTTACATAAACTAAAATTTGACATCTTTGTTAACAACAAATTCGAAATTGTTTAAACAAATTTTGTAAACAAATTCCAAATACGGACAATTTGCACAAAAAATTGATTTTTTTTCTCCGAATTTTCAAGATTCACACAAACTAAAAAGACCAAAGAATATTATTTTGTAAATGTTTTGTTCCAAAACATTATTTTTCTATTGTTAATATTTGTGTATTAGTATTGTAATTATTCTGACTAATATTTTAAAAAAATTATTTTTTTACTTTTCTTCTGTTGTTTATAAATTTTATTTTGCGTTTCTTGAAATCACTAAAGATTATCAGTTTATTTGTTTTACCTCATGTCATTTCAGACATAAAAATATAAATTCTTATTTTATCTCGTGCAGTAATTGTAAAATATTTAGAATTCCTTATAAGTGTTAAAGAAATATTAAAATGATTATGTTATTAATAACATGAATTTCTTTTATGCAAATAAATATTTCTTTGAACAAGTGAAAATATGTAAAATTTTTTCTTACCTTCCATGGAAAGAACGTAAATTGAAAGTCGCAATCTTATGACTCTTTCGATAGATGTTGCTTTAAAAACATAAAATAGTTCAAAAAATTTTGAATTTGTTGTTAACAATGTTCTCAATTTTTAGGTTATATTTATTTCCATATTTAAGCAAATAATTATCGATTTTCCATAGAAATTGACCGATCTACAAACTTGTTAACTAAACAATTTTGAAATTGTCGTTAACAATGATGACAATTTTAGTTTGGGTGAATCTTCAAAATTCGGAGAAAGAAAAATCATTTTATTGTGCAAATTATCCGTTTTGGGAATTTGTTAATTAACTTTGTTTAAACAATTTCGAATTTGTTGTTAACATTGATGCTCAAATTTTAGTTTGAGTAATTCTTGAAAATTTGAAGAAAGAAAAATCAATTTTTGGTGTAAATTGTCCGTTTTGGGAAATTGTTAACTAATTTTGTTTAAACAATTTCGAATTTGTTGTTAACAATAGTGACAATTTTAGTTTGTGTGAATCTTGAAAATTCGGAGAAAGAAAAATCAATTTTTCGTGCAAATTGTCCGTTTTGGGAATTTGTTAACTAACTTTGTTTACAAAATTTCGAATTTGTTATTAACAATGATGTCAAATTTTAGTTAATGTAAATCTTGAAAATTCGGAGCAAAAAACATCAATTTTTGTTGCAAATTGTCCGTTTTGGGAATTTGTTAACTAACTTTGTTTAAACAATTTCGAATTTTTGGTTAACAATAGTGACAATTTTAGTTTGTGTGAATCTTGAAAATTCGGAGAAAGAAAAATCAACTTTTTGTGCAAATTGTCCGTTTTGGGAATTTGTTAAATAACTTTGTTTAAACAATTTTGAATTTTTGGTTAACAATAGTGACAATTTTAGTTAGTGTGACTCTTGAAAATTCGGAGCAAAAAAATCAATTTTTTGTGCAAATTGTCCGCTTTGGGAATTTGTTAACTAACTTTGTTTAAACAATTTCGAATTTGTTGTTAACAATGATGACAATTTTAGTTTGTGTAAATCTTGAAAATTCGGAGAAAAAAAATCAATTTTTTGTGCAAATTGTCCGTATTTGGAATTTGTTTACAAAATTTGTTTAAACAATTTCGAATTTGTTGTTAACAAAGATGTCAAATTTTAGTTTATGTAAATCTTAAAAATTCGGAGCAAAAAAAATCAATTTTTGTTGCAAATTGTCCGTTTTGGGAATTTGTTAACTAACTTTGTTTAAACAATTTCGAATTTTTGGTTAACAATAGTGACAATTTTAGTTTGTGTGAATCTTGAAAATTCGGAGAAAAAAATCAATTTTTTGTGCAAATTGTCCGTATTTGGAATTTGTTTACAAAATTTGTTTAAACAATTTCGAATTTGTTGTTAACAAAGATATCAAATTTTAGTTTATGTAAATCTTGAAAATTCGGAGCAAAAAAAATCAATTTTTGTTGCAAATTGTCCGTTTTGGGAATTTGTTAACTAACTTTGTTTAAATAATTTCGAACTTTTGGTTAACAATAGTGACAATCTTAGTTTGTGTGAATCTTGAAAATTCGGAGAAAAAAATCAATTTTTTGTGCAAATTGTCCGTATTTGGAATTTGTTTACAAAATTTGTTTAAACAATTTCGAATTTGTTGTTAACAAAGATATCAAATTTTAGTTTATGTAAATCTTGAAAATTCGGAGCAAAAAAAATCAATTTTTGTTGCAAATTGTCCGTTTTGGGAATTTGTTAACTAACTTTGTTTAAATAATTTCGAACTTTTGGTTAACAATAGTGACAATCTTAGTTTGTGTGAATCTTGAAAATTCGGAGAAAAAAAATCAATTTTTTGTGCAAATTGTCCGTATTTGGAATTTGTTTACAAAATTTGTTTAAACAATTTCGAATTTGTTGTTAACAAAGATGTCAAATTTTAGTTTATGTAAATCTTGAAAATTCGGAGCAAAAAACATCAATTTTTGTTGCAAATTGTCCGTTTTGGGAATTTGTTAACTAACTTTGTTTAAACAATTTCGAATTTGTTGTTAACAATGATGAAAATTTTAGTTTGTGTAAATCTTGAAAATTCGGAGAAAGAAAATCCAATTTTTTGTGCAAATTGTCCGTTTTGGGAATTTGTTAACTAACTTTGTTTAAACAATTTCAAATTTGTTGTTAACAATGATGACAATGTTAGTTTGTGTAAATCTTGAAAATTCGGAGAAAAAAAATCAATTTTTTGTGCAAATTGTCCGTATTTGGAATTTGTTTACAAAATTTGTTTAAACAATTTCGAATTTGTTGTTAACAAAGATGTCAAATTTTAGTTTATCTAAAACTTAAAAATTCGGAGCAAAAAAAATCAATTTTTGTTGCAAATTGTCCGTTTTGGGAATTTGTTAACTAACTTTGTTTAAACAATTTCGAATTTGTTGTTAACAATGATGAAAATTTTAGTTTGTGTAAATCTTGAAAATTCGGAGAAAGAAAATCCAATTTTTTGTACAAATTGTCCGTTTTGGGAATTTGTTAACTAACTTTGTTTAAACAATTTCGAATTTGTTGTTAACATTGATGCTCAAATTTTAGTTTGAGTAATTCTTGAAAATTTGAAGAAAGAAAAATCAATTTTTGGTGTAAATTGTCCGTTTTGGGAAATTGTTAACTAATTTTGTTTAAACAATTTCGAATTTGTTGTTAACAATAGTGACAATTTTAGTTTGTGTGAATCTTGAAAATTCGGAGAAAGAAAAATCAATTTTTCGTGCAAATTGTCCGTTTTGGGAATTTGTTAACTAACTTTGTTTACAAAATTTCGAATTTGTTATTAACAATGATGTCAAATTTTAGTTAATGTAAATCTTGAAAATTCGGAGCAAAAAACATCAATTTTTGTTGCAAATTGTCCGTTTTGGGAATTTGTTAACTAACTTTGTTTAAACAATTTCGAATTTGTTGTTAACAATAATGAAAATTTTAGTTTGTGTAAATCTTGAAAATTCGGAGAAAGAAAATCCAATTTTTTGTGCAAATTGTCCGTTTTGGGAATTTGTTAAATAACTTTGTTTAAACAATTTTGAATTTTTGGTTAACAATAGTGACAATTTTAGTTAGTGTGACTCTTGAAAATTCGGAGCAAAAAAATCAATTTTTTGTGCAAATTGTCCGCTTTGGGAATTTGTTAACTAACTTTGTTTAAACAATTTCGAATTTGTTGTTAACAATGATGACAATTTTAGTTTGTGTAAATCTTGAAAATTCGGAGAAAAAAAATCAATTTTTTGTGCAAATTGTCCGTATTTGGAATTTGTTTACAAAATTTGTTTAAACAATTTCGAATTTGTTGTTAACAAAGATGTCAAATTTTAGTTTATGTAAATCTTGAAAATTCGGAGCAAAAAAAATCAATTTTTGTTGCAAATTGTCCGTTTTGGGAATTTGTTAACTAACTTTGTTTAAACAATTTCGAATTTTTGGTTAACAATAGTGACAATTTTAGTTTGTGTGAATCTTGAAAATTCGGAGAAAAAAATCAATTTTTTGTGCAAATTGTCCGTATTTGGAATTTGTTTACAAAATTTGTTTAAACAATTTCGAATTTGTTGTTAACAAAGATGTCAAATTTTAGTTTATGTAAATCTTGAAAATTCGGAGCAAAAAAAAATCAATTTTTGTTGCAAATTGTCCGTTTTGGGAATTTGTTAACTAACTTTGTTTAAATAATTTCGAACTTTTGGTTAACAATAGTGACAATCTTAGTTTGTGTGAATCTTGAAAATTCGGAGAAAAAAAATCAATTTTTTGTGCAAATTGTCCGTATTTGGAATTTGTTTACAAAATTTGTTTAAACAATTTCGAATTTGTTGTTAACAAAGATGTCAAATTTTAGTTTATGTAAATCTTGAAAATTCGGAGCAAAAAACATCAATTTTTGTTGCAAATTGTCCGTTTTGGGAATTTGTTAACTAACTTTGTTTAAACAATTTCGAATTTGTTGTTAACAATGATGAAAATTTTAGTTTGTGTAAATCTTGAAAATTCGGAGAAAGAAAATCCAATTTTTTGTGCAAATTGTCCGTTTTGGGAATTTGTTAACTAACTTTGTTTAAACAATTTCAAATTTGTTGTTAACAATGATGACAATGTTAGTTTGTGTAAATCTTGAAAATTCGGAGAAAAAAAATCAATTTTTTGTGCAAATTGTCCGTATTTGGAATTTGTTTACAAAATTTGTTTAAACAATTTCGAATTTGTTGTTAACAAAGATGTCAAATTTTAGTTTATCTAAAACTTAAAAATTCGGAGCAAAAAAAATCAATTTTTGTTGCAAATTGTCCGTTTTGGGAATTTGTTAACTAACTTTGTTTAAACAATTTCGAATTTGTTGTTAACAATGATGAAAATTTTAGTTTCTGTAAATCTTGAAAATTCGGAGAAAGAAAATCCAATTTTTTGTACAAATTGTCCGTTTTGGGAATTTGTTAACTAATTTTGTTTAAACAATTTTGAATTTGTTGTTAACAATGTTGGTTGTCTGTCGGTTGTTGTTTATCCAATTATTTTGGTAACAGAAATATCTTTTTTTTGTATGGCGGGAATGCTTTTGCGATTATCCGGTGTTCGTCCTACGCCTTTGGGTATCGAGTAAATCTGGCACGTGATTGGTCAACTTTGAATCGCGCTAACTAGAGTTCTAATTATTTTTTTGAAAAAGTCAAGAGGACTTTTTTTTTAGTTTTTTTGTGTACATTATGACCCTCAAATATGTACGCTGTAACGTGGGACACCCTGTATAGTGTATATGTATAACCTTAAATCCTCTCTCTTGATAAAGCTGTAAGGCGTTGTTAAAAGATAGTTGTACTTTCAACATTCTAATCTAAAATATTTCCAATTGATAAAGAGTGGTTACTAAGACAACTGACACTATTATACTTTTTTCTGCAGTGATACTGAAACATGCTATTCAGTTTTATTAAGAAATGATAATGAGGATGACCATTACTCTTTGATGATAACATAGATGATGATTACACTGGTCGACAACGATTTTGTTTCAAGAAAAACTCTAGCTGATTTTGATAGGATTTTTTCAGTAGATTAAGAATCTAATGACAAAAATTCTTTATCACGTCACAATTTTGAGAAATACGGGGTCAAAGTATTAAAAAACAGTGTTTTTGGCACTTTTTAAAGGATAATAACATAAAAACATGACGTCACTGAAACTTCTAATAATGATCAAATGAAAGCCTGAATCTTTAACTGTGAAGATCTGATGCAAAAAACCATGAAACATTAACCAGCAGCCGTTAAGAATCGTTTTTTAGCGAGCGCGCAAAAGGGGTTTTAATGCATATTTGCTCCCGCGTACTGTGGACGGCAAGGTCACACAGTGGTGAAAACCCAGAAAATATGTTTCAAAAAGCTCTACAGCCCGTAATTTTTAATGGATTTTAACTCTTTTTTTTATTTTCAAGATAAATAAATTCTTAAGAGATACCTCAAGATAATTTTTTTTAAGTTTCAAATTATTTAATAATTTTTAGTTTTTAACAAATTTGACAAAGAATTTTTTTCAAAAAATAATTATATAGATTCCTTTATAGTTACCAGTTAATTGTACTTAAGAAGTATTTATATTTCAAGTCAAGAACTAATAAAAGATAAATACTTAGGTTATTGTAACATTTAACTGTTAGAAATAATTATAATTAACAAATAAACAACTTTCATTTACAAAATTGCAAGTAGCTCTTTTTAAATAAAAATTAGAATGTCAACACATGTAAGTGTAAGATAACACTTAAAAATTATAGAAAATCAATAATAAATTGTTTATAACAATTATTTGATTTAACAAATTTTGTTGTTATTTCTAAATATCTATTAAATTGAGCTACAGAGTTGCAATTTTTTCTTAATTTCGCAATTCATCAAGCCAAATGTAATCAGTTGTTAACAACAAACTAAGAATGACAATTTAACTAATTGTTTAAACAAAATATAGTTGTTTATTCACAACTATTTATCAAATTAAGCTACAGAGTTGCAATTTTTTTTCTATTTTGCAACTCATTAAGCCGAATGTAATAAGTTGTTAACAACAAACTAAGAATGACAATTTAATCAATTGTTTAAACAAAATATTGTTGATTATTTCAAACTATTTATCAAATTTAGCTGCAGAGGTGCAATTTTTTCTCAATTTTGCAAATTATCAAGCCGAATGTAATCAGTTGTTAACAACAAACTAAAAATGACAATTTAATAAATTGTTTAAACAAAATATTGTTGATTAATTAAAACTATTTATCAAATTTAGCTACAGAGTTGCAACTTTTTTTAAAGTTTGCAATTCATCAAGCCAAATAGAATCATTTGTTAACAATAAACTAAGAATGACAATTGAACCAATTCGTTAAACAAAATATAGTGGTTTATTCACAACTATTAATAAAATTGAGTCACAGAGTTACAACTTTCTCTCAATTTGGTGAATCATCAGTCCCAATATAACCAATTACTAACAACAACAAAAACAATTACAATTGTACAAATTGTTTAAACATTTATTGTTGTTTATTTACAACTATTTATAAAATTGTGATACAGAGTTGCAATTTGATGCAATTTAATAATTAGTTGTAAAGAAACAACAATTATTTGTTTCAACAATTGGTAAAATGGGCATTTTTAGTTTATTCTTAACAAACGATTCCACCCAGCTTAGTGAATTGCAAAATTGAGAAAAAATTGAAAATCTGCAGCTCAACCTTATGAATAATTGTAAATAATCAACAATAATTTGTTTAAACAATTGGTTAAATTATCATTCCCAATTTGTTGCTAACAACTAAAGACATTCGGCTTGATGATTTGCAAAATTGAGAAACAATTGCAACTCTGTAGCTTAATTTGATAAATAGTTGTGAATAAACAACTATATTTTGTTTAAACAATTAGTTAAATTGTCATTCTTAGTTTGTTGTTAACAACTGATTACATTTGGCTTGATGAATTTTAAAATTGTGAAAAAATTGCAACTCTGTAGCTCAATTTAATAGATATTTAGAAATAACAACAAAATTGGTTAATCAAATAATTGTTATAAACAATTTATTATTGATTATCTATAATTTTTAGGGTTTCGTGGTTCGGGACCGAAACCCTTATAGTGAGACTTTGTCGTCCGTCCGTCCGTCCGTCCGTCCGTCCGTCGTACACAGTAGCCTATGTCACACTTCAAGTAGCCTATATCACACTTCAAGAAGCCTATGTCACTTCAAGAAGCCTATGTCACTTCAAGTAGCCTGTCACTTCAAGTAGCCTATGTCACTCTTCAAGTAGCCCATGTCACTTCAAGTAGCCTATATCACACTTCAAGTAGCATACGGCAGACTTCAAGTAGCCTATGTCACTTCAAGTAGCCTATATCACACTTCAAGTAGCCTATGTCACTCTTCAAGTAGCCTATGTCACTTCAAGAAGCCTATGTCACTTTAAGTAGCCCATGTCACTTCAAGAAGCCTATGTCACTTCAAGTAGCCTATGTCACTCTTCAAGTAGCCCATGTCACTTCAAGTAGCCTATGTCACACTTCAAGTAGCCTATGTCAATTCAAGAAGTCTATGTCACTTTAAGTAGCCTATGTCACACTTCAAGTAGCCTATGTCACTTCAAGTAGCCTATATCACACTTCAAGTATCCTATGTCACTTTAAATAGCCTATCTCACTTCAAGTAGCCTATATCACTTCAAGTAACCTGTGTCACTTTAAGTATCCTATGTTATTCAGCTTTTCAGATTGCATGTGAGACAGACGGAAATATAGAGTAACAGAAGACCACGAAACCCTAGATTGTAGGCGCAATGCGCCTGCTTTCCGTGCTGTTTATTAAGTGTTATCTTACTCTTACATGTGTTGATATTCCAATTTTTATTTAAAAAGTGCTACTTGCAATTTTGTAAATGAAAGTTGTTTATTTGTTAATTATAAATGTTTATAACTGTTAAATGTTACAATAACCTAATTATGTATCTTTTATTAGTTCTTGACTTGAAATATAAATATTTCTTCAGTACAATTAACTGATAACTATAAAGAAATCTATAATTATTTTTTGAAAAAATTTCTTTGTCAATTTTGTTTATTTATTTATTTATTTCAGTATATATGGGCGGGAGGCCCATTACAATTCGATATAATCATAAAAAAACAAAACAATAAATATAAATATAAACAACACAATAAAAAAACGTAAACTAATATTACATATGGGTCATTCCATACGAAAAGGCAAATGGCTGAGTCCACTCGTAGTTTTAACCAATTTTAAAATGGCGGCTACCACAGCTGGATATATAACGAAACTTTTTGAATTTCTGGGTTTAAGCGATTATTACTTTTATTATCTCGGATTAAAATTGCTCAAAACAAATTTTTCTTATGTTTTTGAGATCCCCGAGACAAAAAAATATGGCTAAATAATCATAAATAAAAAATTCAAGATGGCGGATCCAAAATGGCGGTCAAATTTTTACAATGCTATTGGATTTAACTGAAACTTGTTACTCGGGGGTTTTTGAGGTCGCTGATTACGAATATGATCTCAAAATTTAAAAATTAAAAATGGTGGATATAAAATGGCGAAAAATGTGTCAAGAGACGTAGCCTTTCAACTGCCATCAGTATTTAATTCTTGTTTATTGTACACCTCTTTTGAATTTTCTAATTTTGACATCAGATTCGTAGTCAGCGACCTCAAAAACCCCCTAGTAACAAGTTTAAAACGAATCTGACGGATTTAGAGAAATTCGTCCGCCATATTGGATCCGCCATTATGAATTTTGAAAAAATAATTTCAGATTCGTAATCTGCAACCCAAAAAAACCCCGAGTAACAAGTTTCAAACGAAACTGACCAATTTAAAAAAATTCGTCCGCCATATTGGATCCGCCATTTTGAATTTTGAAAAACTGACTTTAGATTCGTAATCTGCGACCCCAAAAACCCCCGAGAAACAAGTTTCAAGCGAATTAGACCAATTTAAAAAAATTCGTCCTCTATATTGGATCCGCCATTTTGAATTTTTAAATTTTGACATTAGATTCGAAATCAGCGACCTCAAAAACCTCCGATTAACAAGTTTCATAGAAATCCGATCAATTTTCAAAATATTGTCCGCCATATTGGATCCGCCATTTTGAATTTTTAAATTTTGAGATCATATTCGTAATCAGCGACCTCAAAAACCCCCGAGTAACAAGCAGTTAAATCCAATAGCATTTTAAAAATTTGACCGCCATTTTGGATCCGCCATCTTGAATTTTTTATTTATGATTATTTAGTCATATTTTTTTGTCTCGGGGATCTCAAAAACATAAGAAAAATTTGTTTTGAGCAATTTTAATCCGAGATAATAAAAGTAATAATCGCTTAAACCCAGAAATTCAAAAAGTTTGGTTATATATCCAGCTGTGGTAGCCGCCATTTTGAATATTTCAAAAAGTACCACACGGCATTCGATTCCTTATAAAAAATGCTAAATTTTGAGCTATATATCTTTAAAATTGGTGAAAACTACGAGTGGACTCAGCCATTTGCCTTTTCGTATGGAATGACCCATATACAATTCAACATATAAATATGGCCATGCTTTAATTAATGTTTCCCTCGTTATTTTATTTAAAAGAAAGAAGATTTGTCAGAGTGGAGATGAATCCGTTGAGTCCGCCGTTAAAAAAGTCTAATTCCTCTGAGAAGTAGTTAGCCTCTCTATTCAGCCTATTAAATACTGAGTATTTACAATAGTTGGTCTTAGTATTAGGCACATAGAAAGGCAAACAATATCTCAGAGGTCTGGCAGGTGCCGAAAAAGATATAGATGACAGCGGATGCTGCCGTTGCGTTGATGACTTTAAACAGAAAAATACAATCTGAGTAGAGAAATCTTGACTCGACTTTGGGAATGCAGAACTGACATCTTAGACTATCATACTCATGCGAGAAATAGTCGTAATTAATATTCATCTGGATAGCAGCAAATCTTAAAAAACGATTTTAGACTCGTTCTGCCTTATTGACAACATCAGAAATGTGTGCATTAAATGATAAGTCACTGCTAAGCGTGACGCCTAAATCACGCATCTGACAGACCCGACTGACAACAGCACTACCAAAAGTGTAATCGTAAAGGAGCGTACCCCTTTTTTTTAAAACGAAATTGTGCAACATTTGCTTATGTTTAGCCGTACACCATTTCGATCACACCAACCGCAGAGGCTGTCTAGATCAGATTGAATCAAAAGGCAGTCAATTCTGTCAATCATCCGACTGTAAAACTTTAAATCATCAGCGTAAAGTGAAAATTTACAGAATTTAAAAACTAATTTAATGTCATTAATGAATAAAATAAATAAAAGTGGACCCAAGTTGGACCCCTGTGGCACTCCCGATGTAGCCAAAAACAAGCTAGAATATGAACCCTACACTCGAACACACTGATATCTTTCGGTTAAATAACTATTTAACCACTTAATTAAATTCAGGCATTGTTAAACAAAAAATTATTAAATAATTTAAAAAATAAAAAAAAGTGTTTGAAGTATCTCTTAAGAATTTATTTATCTTTAAAATAAAATAAAAAAGTTAATATCCGTTAAAAATTACGGGCCATAGAGCTTTTTGAAACATATTTTCTGGGTTTGCACCACTGTGTGACCTTGCCGTCCACAGTACGCGGGAGCAAATATGCATTAAAACCTTTTTGCACGCGCTCGCTAAAAAACGATTCCCAACGGCCGTTGGTTAATGTTTCATGGTTTTTCGCTTCCGATCTGAAAAGTTGAAGATTCAGGCTTTCATTTAAGCATTATTAGAAGTTCCAGTGACGTCACATTTTTATGTTATTATCCTTCAAAAAGTGCCAGAAACCCTGTTTTTTGACACTTTGACCCCATTTTTCTCAAAATTGTGACGTGATGGAAAATTTTTGTTATCAGATTCTTAATCTACGGAAAAAATCCTATCAAAACCACCTAGAGTTTTTCTTGAAACAAAAAAAAGTTCGTTTTTGTCGACCAGTGTTATAAGTCAATTAACGAACCACATTTTTCAAATAAAAAAAAAAAAACTAAATAATGTGATTCGAGTCTTAAACCTCATTAAATCAAATTCAAAGATTCTGGCTCCCAGACTTAAAGAGTGTAATTTTTTGGGAGTTGATTGCTAAATTACTACTTACAGATAAGACATAAAGATTTCGCAAAATTGTTTAAAATTCATAAAATCCTATGCTTTTGTTCTAATGTAGACGGGCTTTTCGAAAGTATTGGAATTCCACATGTGGTCGATGACTGGAGATTATTTATCGATAGTTATTTAAAAAGCATCAGAGCAGTTTTACTGCATAAAGGTAATAAACATCTTTGAATTCCAGCAGCACACTCAGTCCAGTTGAAAGAAGACTATCAAAACGTCAAACTTTTGCTGCAGAAAATATGGTACGAGAAATATAAGTGGGATGTGTGCAGAGATTTTAAAATTTTAGGATTTTTACTTGCATTACAAGGGGGTTACACAAATTATTCTTGTTTGCTGTGTCTTTGGGACAGTAGGGCGGATCCACAATATTTCATCAGACCAGACTGGCCTACAAGTGCACAACTAATTCCTGGACGCCACAATGTCAGTAACGTATCTCTTGTAGATGTATTTAAAATTTTGCTTCTACCTTTACATATAAAATTGGGTTTAATCAAGCAATACGTCAAGGCTTGTGATAAAATATCTTAAGTATTTCTTGAGATAAGGGTAATGTTCCCCAAATTATCAGATGCTAAAATAAAGGCAAGTGTATTTACAGGACTTACAGTTCGACAAATGTTAAAGTCAAAGAAGCTAAAAGAAGTAATGACACCAAAAGAGAAAAATGCTTGTCAAGCATTCAGACTTGTAGTGGAGAATTTTCTCGGAAATAAAAAAAAGTAAAAATTATGTGGAGCTTGTTAAAAACCTTCTTAAGCATTTCAATAAACTTGGAAGTAGAATGTCACTAAAATATCATTATAATCGGGTACCGACCCGAAACGTCGACAAATTGTCATAGTTTATTTTAATAAAGAATTTTTGACCGAAAAACCATTCTTGCTTTAAATTTACACTATTTACATTCTCATTTGCACTTTTTTCTACCAAATTTGGGTAATGTTAGAGTGAAGAATACGGGGAACAATTTCACCAAGAGATTTAATAAATAGAAGAAAGATATTAAGGACACTGGGATTCTGCTATGATGGGAGACTTCATTTGGTCTTTGGTTCGTTCTGACAGTTACGTTACTCATAAACGCAAAAGATGATCTGACATTAGCTTTGCAAACGATGTTTAAGATGATTAAATCTTTATTTTGAAGATCTTACTTAAATATATTAATTGTTTTGACCACGGTGTTAGCTCAGTTGGTTAAGGTCCTGGACTCTACGGTCGCCCTAAGTCAAGCGTCAAGCTTGCTTGGTTCGCGCCCCGAGGAGCCTGGGATTTTCTTCCGGCTGTGAGATAACTTCAGTGAAAGGTAAAGACGTCGAGGTATAATGATATGCACTGTCGGTAATCGACCTGTGCAGATCACTAGAACTCGACTGTCGATAAACCGGTTGTATTCAGGGTAGTCGATTGTTTTGCCAGAGTATCGATTTACCAGAGTACGATTTTACCCTCATTCTGCTAACTTCAGAGTAAACTTTACTTCAACGCATGTGGCATGAAATAGATACATTACAGAAGTGCAATTTTCGTGTAAATTGAACGTGTAAAGTGTAAATTTGTTTACGTCTACACTTTTTAAAAGTTTTAAATTTTATTTTAATATAATGACATAAAGTGAAATGTTTTATAACATTAGAAATTGTGTAAGAGACAATAATTATTTAAGGTGGACATAATATTGGTAAGTTTTTATAAATAAATCATATTTTTAAATGATGATTAAAAGAAGGTTATAAAATTTTGTAAACATTAAAGTTTAATGAAATAATATAATTCTTTTCAGAGTATTTAACTTTAATAATAATTTTAATTATAACACGGGATCATAATTATTTAGATCGCAGTCATAATATTGGTAAGTTTTTAAGAAATAAATATGTTTAATATACATTTTAATAAAAGTAAGGTTATTGTTTTGAAATAAATTAAAGTGAATAACATAATATATCATATTATTTGCTTAAATTATTTAATTTTAATAAAAAATCATTAATTTAGTAAGATAATTTAAAAAGCCTTTTTTTAATATTAATTATTACAGATAATACAGATAACAAAATTAATTCTATATTATACTTAAGTATAGAGACAACTGTATTTATTAAAAATATTTTTTATTAAAACTCTTAATGTTAAAATACATTAGAATAAAATACTCATTGTACTAAAAAACTAAAATTATTTTTTCCAGAAAATATTTCTACAACAAACATTTTTTATTAGAACTTGGAAAACTTATTACGATAGCTACAGCTTTAACTGGTTTCCAACACCAATTACCAACATCTCACACAGTCTAAAGTTTTATAAATTTTCAAATAATAATGAATAACTATAAAATATATTCAATATTTGTATTAAATATTTAAAAAATATAATTTTACATATGTATTAAAATGAAATATATTAAATGTTTAAATATTTTTTAAAAAAAAAAATTAATTATATTCAATAAAATATAAAAAGCAATTAACAATATTTATTACTTTACAGGACATAAAGAAAAAGGAAGCAATCCAAGGAAAAGGAAAAACAAGCTGCCAAACATTATCACAAGGAGCAACTAATTGATCATGGACTAATTGATCAGCAACTAATGAATCAAGTGCACCAGGTGCACTTCAGTATAGAATTTTTATAATCTTTAATTTATAAACTTTGTTTCACCGGTAATTAATTTTTTTCGTTTTTAAAATCACTAAATTAATTAATTTTGCCTTTGAAATTAAAATAATTCTATTTATTAAATACAAACATGTTTCTAAATCTACTTTCAGTGCAAATTTTTTATAACCATAAAATTAGAAACTTTATTTGCTCTGTAATTAATATTTTTCGTTTTTAAAATCACTTAAGTCACTAAATTTGCATTTAAAATCAAAACAATTAAATTTATTGATTACAATTAAGTTTCTAAATCTTATTTCAGCATAAAGTTTTTATAATCATAAAATTATAAACTTTATTTGCACACTATTTAATTTTTTTCGTTTTTAAAATCTCTTAAGTCTTCAATTTTGCTTTAAAAATAAATATAATTATATTTATAAAATACAAACATGTTTTAAAATTTACTTATAGTGCAGATTTTTTATAATCATAAAATTGAAACTTTTATTTGCCCAGTAATAATTTTCTTCGTTTTTAAAAATACTTAAGACTTAAAATTTGACTTTAAAATTAACACAATTAAACTTATTAAATACAAACAAATTTCTAAATCTTGTTTTAGCATTAAATTTTTATAATCTTTAAATTAAAAACTTTATTTTACCGGTAATTAAATTTTTTTGTTTTTAAAACCACTTAAGTCTTTAAATTTGCCTTGAAAATTAAAATAATTACATTTATTAAATACAAACATGTTTTAAAATCTACTTTTAGTGAAAATTATTAATAATCATAAAATTAGAAACTCTATTTGCTCGGTAATTACTTTTTTTCGTTTTTAAAATCACTTAAGTCACTAAATTTGCCTTAAAAATTAACATAATTAAATTTATTAAATACAAACAATTTTCTAAATCTTATTTAAGGATAAAATTTTTATAATATTTAAATTTTAATTTTTTATTAGCGCGGTATTTTTTTTGTTTTTGTTTTTAAAATCACTTAAGTCACTAAATTTGCATTTAAAAGTAAAACAATTAAATTTATTGAATACAAACAAGTTTCTAAATCTTATTTTAGCATAAAGTTTTATAATTTTTAGGTTAAAAACTTTATTTGCCCGGTTAACATCCACGTTCCAATAAAGTTCCAAAACATTATTTGGCCGACAACATTATTTGCCCGGTAATCAATTTTTTTCGTTTTTAAAATCACTTAAGTCACTAAATTTTCCTTTAAAATTAACACAATTAAATTTATTAAATACAAACAAATTTCTAAATCTTAATTCCGAATAAAATTAATAATCATAAAATTAGAAACTTCATTTGCTCAGTAATTAATTTTTTTCGTTTTTAAAATCACTTTAGTCACTAAATTTGCATTTAAAATCAACACAATTAAATTTATTGAATACAAACAAGTTTCTAAATTTTATTTCAGCATAAAATTTTTATAATCTTTACATTAGAAACCTTATTTGCTTAAAAATTCATTTTTTTCGTATTTAAAAGCACTTAAGTCTTTACATTTGCCTTTAAAATTACAACAATTTAATTTATTAAATACAAACAAGTTTCTAAATCCTATTTTAGCTTAAAAATTTGTATAATCTTTAAATTAAAAACTTTATTTGCCCGGTAATCAATTTTTTTCGTCTTTAAAAGCACTTAAGTCATTAAATTTGCCTTGAAAATTAAAATAATTACATTTCTTAAATACAAACAAGTTTCTAAATCTTATTTTAGCATAAAAATTTGTATAATCTTTAAATTAAAAACTTTATTTGCCCCATTATTAATTTTTTTCGTTTATAAAAGCACTTAAGTCTTTAAACTTGCTTTTAAAGTTAATACAATTGAATTTATTGAATACAAACAAATTTCTAAATCTTATTTCTGAATAAAATTATTATAATCTTTAAGTTAAAAACTTTATTTGCCCGCTAATTAATTTTTTTCGTTTTTAAAAGACCGTAAGTCTTTCAATATGCATTCAAAATAAAAATAATTAAATTTATTAAAAACAAACATGTTTCTAAATCTTATTACAGAAGAAAATTTTTAAATTCTTAACATTAAAAACTTTATTTGTTCTGTTATTAATTTTTTTCTTTTTAAAAATCACTTAAGTCACTAAATTTCCCTTTAAAATTAACACATTTAAATTTATTAAATACAAACAAATTTTTAAATCTTAATTCCGAATAAAATTTTTATAATTTATTTTATTTATTTCAGTACACGGGTTTACAAAAATATACCCTTTATAAACATAAAATTGAATTTAAATTATAATTGAAAAAATAAAGACAACAAAACAGTAAAATACGTTTGTGTAAATAAAGTGTGAACGCTATAGTCAATAATAGTTCCTTATATAGGTTGACAAACCCTGCATAAATCTTGATTTACAATTTCCGAAGAAATCAACATCGCATGCATGATTTGCCTCACGACAAAGACGCGTAAGAGGTGAGTTGCTGCCAAGGTTAGTGCGGCAAAAAGGCACTCTGAATGTCGATCTATATCTCAGCGAGATGTACGGAACCGACAACGATATTCCAGATAGCAACGCCGGACAGTCGATTACCCCATTTAAAATGTTATAAAAAAACTGTAAGTCAAGCTTCAGAAATCTACTTCGAACTGAGGGTATTTTCATGATGGAACGTAGCTCGGAGTAATCATGACTAAAATAATCATACGGTATACCAAGCTGTCTAGCGGCAAATCTCAAGAATCTGTTCTGGACCCTCTCTAATCTCAAAATCTGATAATCATACTGGGGAAAGTAAATGGTCGAAAGAAAGTCAAGATGAGGTCTTACGAGAGTAAAATATAACACCTTAAGAACACGAAGATTAAAAAATATTGAACATGACCTCACAATCTGACCAAGTACCTTCAAAGCTTTATTAATAGCATGCGTAATGTGATCATTAAAAGAAAGAGCAGGGTCCAGGACAAGACCTAGGTCTCTCTGCCGCCCAACCCTTGTAAGTGGTGTCCCACAGACATTGTAACAAAAGTTTATTATTTTAGACTTTCGATGAAATGTCATAGCCACACACTTGGATACATTAAGCGGCAAAGAATTCTTTAAGGACCACTGGTAAACTCTATCTAGATCCTCCTGCAATTCAAGGGCACAAAATATAGACTTGATAATTTTAAAACATTTTAAGTCGTCTGCAAAAGAAAGAAACTGAGTATTAACAAAACAACTTCTGATGTCGTTAATATAAATCAAAAAAAGTAGAGGACCCAGATGAGAGCCCTGTGGAACACCCGAAGTTGAGAAAAATTCATAAGAAAAGGTACCGTTTATCCTGACAACCTGCCGCCTGTCACGCAGATAAGAGGACAACCATTTCAAGGTCATTCCAGAGACTCCGTAAGCCTTAAGCTTATTAATAAGGATGTTATGATCTATTTTATCAAACGCCTTGGAGAAATCGGTATAAATTGTGTCGACTTGTAAACCACGATCCAAGGCGCTTGACAGGTATTGAGTGAAAAGACACAAGTTAGTCGAGACAGAGCGCGCCCTCCTGAATCCGTGCTGCTCCTCGATCAAAACCCCTTTAAATGCAGAATACATCTGGTCATAAATTAAACTTTCGAACAACTTTGGAATAGCACTAAGAATAGTGACTGGTCTGTAATTCCGGACACTAGATTTATCACCAGTTTTATAAATAGGAGAGATTATGCCCAATTTCCAGCATAGGGGAAAGTGAGCAGTATCTAAAGACGAATTAAATAAAAGCAAAAGTGGTTCCACAATCGATGCGCAGCACGACTTCAGGAAGGACACCGGTATACCATCAGAACCCAGACTCTTATTACTATCAAGGGTACGTATCTTAACTTCGATATCTCTCTTGGAAATAGAATTAATATTGAAATTCACCTCCCCAGACAAATCTGGTTGACAGGCAGCAACACCGTGAGCATTACTATAAATTGATCTAAAAAAGTCGGCAAAAAGGTTTGCAATACATAAGTTATCATTAGCCTTAGATTGGTCAAGGTACATCTCGCTGGGAAAGTCAGAATTTTTTTTATTATCGTTAATAAAACTCCAAAAAAGTTTAGGTTTATCGGTTAAATTTTTTTCTGTTTCAATAATATATTGGTTATAATTTTGTTCAGAGAGCCTCTTAAACCTTGCTCGTAAAATAGCAAAATGTTCATAATCGCTCAAGTTCCGTGTGCGTTTGTAAATAGAATGAGCAGTTTTTTTCTGAATAATTAGACTTTTTAATTCGCTAGAAAACCATATAGGGTACGTAGAAGATCTGTGATATGAAATCGGAGTAAAAAGTTGGAAAGCACGCTCGATATGCATACAAAAGATTGAAACCATTCTATCTACAGCGTCACACCGAACTTTTTCGGAAACATCGTTTAAGTCATGTAACTCGTTTACAAATTCCTCATTCCAGTTTAACGCAAACAAATAGCAATTGATCGATGAAAAATCAGCTCTTTTAAAATTAAAATTAACAGAAAAATGTTGCAAGTCATGCGCAATAGTGGGTGATTTAATCTCATAAATAAGAGGTGGATGGTAAGCATCCGAAGGTAACAAATTTTCATCCGCCAATTGCACTGTACTAAAATCTATGTCAGTTAAAATAAGATCTAAAATTGAATCTCGGTTGTTGCAAAATACATTAATTTGGTGCAAGTGAAAAAAGCCTAAACTATCCATAATTAACTGAAAAATATCACCTTGAGCGCTAGTTGAGCCGAATTTTAAGTTAGGAGAAAAATCAAAAATATTATAATTATTTTGTGTTTCCCACTCTATAAAAGGCAAATTGAAATCTCCCAATATATGAAAAGGCTCGTTTGGCATATTGATATAAATTTCATTTAGAGCATCAAAAAATTTCCTATACAGAGTAATACTAGAGTTAGGTGGGAAATATACCACGCCGAAAATATGCCAAGTGCCAAAGACCTTTACTCGAACAAATGACACTTCAACAGTATCACAAGCTATGGAAATAGGAGTACTAAAGAATCTGTTGCTTACTGCAATTAGTACACCCCCACCTCGAGATGATACACTTGTAAGAGAATTTCTGTCCTGTCTATAAACCGAAAAATTCTTAAAACCTAGTTCGATATTGTCAATACCTGGATGAAGCCAAGTTTCGGTCAAAGCGTAGACAGAGACTGAGAAAAGGGGGAGAGATCTTTTTAAAGCTGATATCTTAGTACGAAGACCCCTAACGTTTTGATAATAGACATCAAAAGAGAAGGTCTGAGGTGCCTTGACAAAATGTTTAGAGTGAAAAGTTTGAGTGACACAAGGACTTGCATTGCTGTAAGCACGATATTTCTGTGAGCACGAGCGCACATTAACTATTGAGGAACCACTGACTTCCCTCTCTTCACAATTCCTGGCTCTCCTCTCACGTCCCTGATCACTAGATCTTCCTCTCCACCCCTCTGGCGCTCCTTCAGCTCTGCGTTGATCTCCCTCAGACGTACTCTCTGTAGTGGGGTTAAGTCCCTGGACAAAGATATTGCTGTGGCACCCGTCCCCCTCAGCTCCTTCCTCTTCCTCCAAAAGCCGTGTATCATTTTCCACATAAGACTTTCGTTGTCAAATGAAATTTGAATTGGACGAGGAGATGTAGAATTCTGTTGACGGTTACCAAGTCTCTTTATTTTTATCAATTTAGGATCATGCATGCTGTCAATAGACTTCAAAAAGTCATTCACTTTTATTAGGTCAGATTCATTGATAGCACTCTTACTTGGATTTCCGTCGGTCGACACCTCAGGACAGTCAAACATTATGAGATTGCAACTTCTTCTCTGTCTGTCAGACATCTCAGCAGTACATTTGGAAAGTATTGAGTTTTCCGATACGTTCACATTGTTGCCCTGGAGTTTCTGGACTTCATCTTCTAATTTCTCAATTCTTCCCGTAGCCTCATCTAATTTAGAAGAATAAGTGGAAACGGTGGACGTCAAAGTAGTGATTTTCTCATCAACAGCGTTAATTCTGCAGCCAATAAACTCCTCAGACTCGGCTTTGGCTTTTACATAGTGAGCACTTAGTATTTTCTCAATTTGATCAATTGTGATACCGGCAGTTGAGCTTGCAGATGAGCTAGGTGACAAAGACCTGGATAAAGGCGGTTTGAACGAGCAGCATTTCCTTTTACCCGTCGACTTACTCACAGCAAGACTAATACATCCTGGGTGGTAAAAAGCACCGCAAGGGCAAGAGCCAGCGTCTCCGACAATGTTTGCATTGCAATGTCCACAAGCACGTGGGTCCGGCATGGTAGGAGACAGGTTCTGTCGAAATTATACACAGCCCTGGGATCGGGTCGAATTAATCCGGATGGATAGTACACAAATAAAAAAGAAATACACTTAAACTGCGAAATACTCGTAAAAAGAAACAACTGCAAACAAATAATTATCACAATCTGATCACAGACGTTTAGGCACTCCGAAAACACCAAAACTCGAGCCAAGAAGACACTGAGAACACGACAAAAAACTATTATAAAGAGAGCGGTTCACAACACGTGCTCCTCGAATGCGACCATATTGGAATTTCTAAATTAAAAACTTTATTTGCCCGACTATTAATTTTTTTCGGTTTTAAAAGCACTTAAGTCTTTAATTTTGTCTTTAAAATAAAAATAATTAAACTTATTAAATACAAACATGGTTTAAAATCTACTTTTAGTGCAACTTTTTTTTAATCATAAAATTATAAACTTTATTTGCTCGGTTATTAATTTTCATCTTTTTAAAATCACTTAAGTCACTAAATTTTCCTTTAAAAATATCACAATTAAATTTATTGAATACAAACAAGTTTCTAACTCTTATTTCAGCCTAAAGTCTTATAATCTTTAAATTAAAAACTTTATTTGCCCGATTATTAATTTTTTTCGGTTTTAAAAGCACTTAAGTCTTTAATTTTGTCTTTAAAATTAACACAATTAAATTTTTTGAATACAAACAAGTTTCTAAATCTTATTTCATAAAAACATTTTTATAATCTTTAAATTAAAAACTATATTTGCCCGTTAATTAATTTCTTTCGTTTTTAAAATCACTGTAGTCACTAAATTTGCCTTTTAAATTAACGTAATTAAAAACGAAAAAAATTAAATAGTGTGCAAATAAATTTTATAATTTTATGATTAAAAAAAATTTATAAAAATTTTATGCTCGAATAAGATTTAGAAAATTGTTTGTATTTAATAAATTAATTATGTTAATTTTTAAGTTAAATTTAATGACTTAAGTGATTTTAAAAACGAAAAAAAGTAATTACCGAGCAAATAGAGTTTCTAATTTTATGATTATTAATAATTTGCACTAAAAGTAGATTTTAAAACATGTTTGTATTTAATAAATGTAATTATTTTAATTTTCAAGGCAAATTTAATGACTTAAGTGCTTTTAAAGACGAAAAAAATTGATTACCGGGCAAATAAAGTTTTTAATTTAAAGATTATAAAAATTATATGATAAAATAAGATTTAGAAACTTGTTTGTATTTAATAAATTTAATTGTATTAACTTTAGAAGCAAATTTAAAGACTTAAGTGCTTTTATAAACAAAAAAAATTAACAATCGGGCAAATAAAGTTTTTAATTTAAAGATTATACAAATTTTTATGGTAAAATAAGATTTAGAAACTTGTTTGTATTTAATAAATTTAATTGTGTTATTTTTAAAGGCAAATTTAAAGATTTTAGTGCTTTTAAAAAAAATATATATATATATCGGGCTAATAAAAATTTTAACTTAAAGATTATAAAAATTTTATGCTCAAATAAGATTTAGAAAATTGTTTGTATTTAATAAATATAATTATGTTAATTTTAATAGCAAATTTAGTGACTTAAGGAGGAATCGGACAAACAATCGGAACAAAAGTTAGTCAAAATGAATAATTTTGATTTATGATATAGAAAACACATAAGTTAGTGTAATTTTTTTCAGGGAAAGTGTGAACACTTGTAGTTTTTACAAAATGAGCCGTTAAAAATTGCAATTTGATGAAAATTAAAAAAAATTGACAGGAAAAACGATTATTCAATTTGAGGTTCAAATTAACCAAAATTGAATAATCGTTTTTCCTGTCAATTTTTTTTTTTAATCAAATTGCAATTTTTAACGGCTCATTTTGTAAAAACTACAAGTGTTAACACATCCCCTGAAAAAAATTACACTAACTTATGTGTTTTCTATATCAAAAATCAAAATTATTCATTTGGACTAACTTTTGTTCCGATTGTTTGTCCGATTCCTCCTTAAGTGATTTTAAGAACGAAAAAAATTAATTACCGAGCAAATAAAGTTTCTATTTTTATGATTATTAATAATTTGCACTAAAAGTAGATTTTAATACATGTTTCTATTCAATAAATTTAATTGTGTTGATTTTAAATGTAAATTTAGTGATTTAAGTGATTTTAAGAACGAAAAAAATTAATTACCGAGAAAATAAGGTTTTTAATTTAAAGATTATAAAAATGTTATTCTGAAAAAAGATTTAGAAACTTGTTTATATTGAATAAATTTAATTGTGTTAATTTGAAATGCAAATTTAAAGACGCAAGTGCTTTTAAAAACGAAAAAAATTAATTACCGGTCAAATAAAGTTTTAATTTTATGATTATAAAAAATTTTCACTAAAAGTATATTTTAAAACATGTTTGTATTTAATAAATTTAATTATTTTAATTTTGAAGACAAAATTAAACACTTAAGTGCTTTTAAAACCGAAAAAATTTAATTACCGAGAAAATAAAGTTTTTAATTTAAAGATTATACAAATTTTTAAGCTAAAATAGGATTTAGAAACTTGTTTGTATTTAATAAATTAAATTGTTGTAATTTTAAAGGCAAATGTAAAGACTTAAGTGCTTTTAAAAACGAAAAAAATTAATTATAAGGAAATAAAGTTTCTAATGTAAAGATTATAAAAATTTTATGCTAAAATAAAATTTAGAAACTTGTTTGTATTTAATAAATTTAATCGTGTTGATTTTAAATCCAAATTTAGTGACTAAAGTGATTTTAAAAACGAAAAAAATTAATTACAGAGCAAATGAAGTTTCCAATTTTATGATTATTAATTTTATTCGGAATTAAGATTTAGAAATTTGTTTGTATTTAATAAATTTAATTGTGTTAATTTTGAAGGGAAATTTAGTGACTTAAGTGATTTTAAAAACGAAAAAAATTGATTACCGGGCAAATAAAGTTTTTAATTTAAAGATTATAAAAATTTAATGCTAAAACAAGATTTAGAAATTTGTTTGTATTTAATAAGTTTAATTAGTGTTAACTTTAAAGGCAAATTTTAAGACTTAAGTATTTTTAAAAACGAAAAAAATTAATTACTGGGCAAATAAAAGTTTCAATTTTATGATTATAAAAAATCTGCACTATAAGTAAATTTTAAAACATGTTTGTATTTTATAAATATAATTATATTTATTTTTAAAGCAAAATTAAAGACTTAAGAGTTTTTAAAAACGAAAAAAATTAAATAGTGTGCAAATAGAGTTTATAATTTTTTGATTATAAAAACTTTATGCTGAAATAAGATTTAGAAACTTCATTGTACGGACGCCAAAGGATAATATCAATTAAAAAAATTAAACATTTCCATCATTTGGGGGTAGAGCCAACCCCTAACAATAAATTCACCAGCACTCGCATTTTCAAAGAGGGACACCATCTTTTTAATTAATTTTTATTATGCAAAAAATTATCGTTACCGATGGCCTTTAAAATAAGATAAAAAAGACACCCTGCACGCACCCCTATAAACCACCCCTAATGCATTCAAAATCAAAAATCGACATTTTGACAGGGAACTTCATATTTTAATTTCGTTTATATTTCGCAAAAAATTATCTATACCAATGCCCTTTAAAATAAGATAAAAAAGAAACCCCGCACTCACCCCTAAAAACTATCCCTAATGCATTCCATACTAAAGACTTGACCTTTTGACAGGGAACTTCATATTTTTATTCCATTTTTATGGCGCAAAAAATTATCTATACCGATGCTTATTAAAATAAGATAAAAAATAAGCATCGGTATAGATAATTTTTTTGAAAATAAAAACGGAACTAAAATATGAAGTTCCCTGTCAAAATGACGATTTTTGATTTTGAATGCATTAGGGGCAGTTTTTAGGGGTGAGTGCGGGGTTTCTTTTTTATCTTATTTTAAAAGGTATCGGTATAGATAATTTTTTGCGAAATATAAACGAAATTAAAATATGAAGTTCCCTGTCAAAATGACGATTTTTGATTTTGAATGCATTAGGGGTAGTTTTGAGGGGTGAGTGCGGGGTTTCTTTTTTATCTTATTTTAATAAGCATCGGTATAGATAATTTTTTGCGTCATAAAAATGGGATAAAAATATTAAGTTCCCTGTCAAAAGGTCAAGTCTGTATTATGATATGCATTAGGGGTGGTTTTTAGGGGTGAGTGCTGGGTGTCTTTTTTATCTTATTTTAAAGGGCATCGGTAAAGATAATTTTTGCATAATAAAAATTAATTAAAAAGATGGTGTCCCTCTTTGAAAATGGGAGTGCTGGTGAATTTAATGTTAGGGGTTGGTTCTACCTCCAAATGATGGAAATGTTTAATTTTTTTAATTGATATTATCGTTTGGCGTCCGTACAATGAAGTTCAGCAAAAAAAATTTTATTTTGGAAAACATTTTTTTCATCGTTTATTTGAACGTTCGGAACTTCAGAGTCATTTCTTTATGTCCTGTAAAGTAATAAATATTGTTAATTGCATTTTATATTTTATTGAATATAATTAATTTTTTTTTAAAAAAAATATTTAAACATTTAATATATTTCATTTTAAATACATATGTAAAATTATATTTTTTAAATATTTAATACAAATATTGAATATATTTTATAGTTATTCATTATTATTTGAAAATTTATAAACTTTAGACTGGGTGAGATGTTGGTAATTGGTGTTGGAAACCAGTTAAAGCTGTAGCTATCATAATAAGTCTTCCAACTTCTAATAAAAAATGTTTGTTGTAGAAATATTTTCTGGAAAAATTAATTTTAGTTATTTAGTACAATGAGTATTTTATTTTAATGTATTTTAACATTAAGAGTTTTAATAAAAAATATTTTTAATAAATACAGTTATCACTATAATTAAGTATAGTATAGATTTATTTTTGTTATCTGTATTATCTGTAATAATTAATATTAAAAAAAGTCTTTTTAAATTATCTTACTAAATTAATGATTTTTTATTAAAATTAAATAATTTAAGCAAATAATATGATATATTATGTTATTCACTTTAATTTATTTCAAAACAATAACCTTACTTTTATTAAAATGTATATTAAACATATTTATTTCTTAAAAACTTACCAATATTATGACTGCCATATAAATAATTATGATCCTGTGTAATAATTAAAATTATTATTAAAGTTAAATACTCTGAAAAGAATTATATTATTTCATTAAACTTTAATGTTTACAAAATTTTATAACCTTCTTTTAATCATCATTTAAAAATATGATTTATTTATAAAAACTTACCAATATTATGTCCACCTTAAATAATTATTGTCTCCTACACAATTTCTAATGTTATAAAACATTTCACTTCATTTCATTATATTAAAATAAAATTTAAAACTTTTAAAAAGTGTAAACGTAAACAAATTTACACGTTACACGTTTAATTTACACGAAAATTGCACCTTTGTAATGTATCTATTTCATGCCACATGTGTTGAACTAAAGTTTACTCTGAAGTTGGCAGAATCAGGGTCAAATCGTACTCTGGTAAATTGATACTCTGGCAAAACAATCGACTACCGTATTCAGGTGAGGTTTTTCTACAGTTTTCCCTCTTCACTGGCGAGCAAACCCAATATACCGGGTGGTCCAGGCAAATGCGAATACTCCTAATTTCAAGCCGTTCTGTAGACGCAAAAACTTTTCAAGAATGTATACAAAGTACAATTCTAGGATCTCCCTACGGGAGACACTCATTGGGCCAGTAAGGTCGTTTAAACGAGTGTATAATAACTAAAAAAAAAACTAAAAAACTATTAATTGTTTTGTACACTGCACATATGTTCTTAAGTAAACAAAATACTACTCTCTTAATTGAATTAAACGAAATTTCACTGCTGAAATATATATGGGTCATTCCCTACTGTAAAAAAGTGCGTGTGATCAGTCGTAAGAAGGTAGATATGTACTTACATGTGTACGCATATACACGGAAAGAAGAAATCTTAAGAATATTTTAATACTCGTGTTAAAATATTGGACGAAAGTGACAATTTGTAATATTTATTTGATTTCCTAAAAATTTTTTCAAGATATCTCAGGAATTTTATGTTGCGTATGATAAAAAGTTTAAGACGTATTAAAAGTATTACGTATAATAATGTTCATCAGATAATAGATGGAATTTTTTTAAATGCATTAAAATTAATTTTATATTTCATGAAATAATCATAATACAGAATTTAAATTTTCTTAATACTCATAAGAAAAGTTAATGTAGAGAATTTTTAAGAAGTATTTAAGAAAATTATTATACTGTTTTAAAAACGTTGATGAATTGCGCAGGCGCCAGGTGCGCACAAGTTTATTGCGCTTGTCTATCATTGTCTAGATTGTGTATTCAATCTTGCCGGTCATTCTCTGCGTTATCGCACACGTGTTTTATAAACCATCAGTGTTTTTCTTTATTATTTTTGACTAATGTGTTCTGTTGATAGTATAGATGGTGAGTACAATTTTATTTATAATAATTTAATAAAAATATAAATATGATATAATTATTCCCTTTAAGTACAATATAAAATTCTTGATCCTTACATTAAAACGTGATAAAAGTTTCAATTGTAAAAATACGAAAATATAAAGTTGAACTAATTTTTTTCTTTTGACACTTCTTTTAATTTTACAATAAAACTAAAGTGTAGTATTGAAATTAAATAGTAGTTATAGAAGTTTTTTGTCTTAATAGGTTTTGAAATGAAGATTTTGCAGCCTAATGTAAGTATTAAATGAAAATATATTGTTTCTAACATGTCTAGTTTAATTTAATCAGAAAATATTTTTTTAAGAATAGTAATTGAAAACTGAATTCTAGAAATGTCGCCGCGTAGATGATTATCAGTATGAATATGAAGAAGATACAAACAAACAGTTTACAAATATTTCTTCTAGTTCTACGACAAGGTCATCTATCCTTGTTGATGTTGATAGTTCTCTCAGCGATAGTGGTAATCGTTACGCTTCTGAAAATCCTAATTTCAGATTGAAAAGTGTCAACTCTGAAGAAACTGTTTGTATTTTAGGGTCTTCCACTTCAGAATCTTCTAATTTGGTACATAATAACAGTTTTATAATTTATAGAATTTTTCGTTGTAAATTTGCAAGTTTTTTAATTTCTTTTTTAAATGAAAATTTTTAGACCTTTTTGATCAATCTAGGACAAGGGGTTAAAGGCAGCCATTTGTTTACGCTGATGTTTGTGTACCAGTGACAGTCGAGGGCGAAGCCCGAGACAAAACGAGTACACAAACATCATTGTAAACAAATTGGACTGACTTTAAACCCGTGTTGCTTACGATACTTTTTATTCCAAAGGCACAAACTTGGTGCTTTTAAATGTTTGTAGGTTAGGGTCTAAATGCATTCACTTGTTTGACCGTATAAAAATGGCGGCCATTTTTGCTCTGTGGTGGAGAAAATAAATGGAAGCCATTTTTACCCGGTCGAACAAATGAATGCGTTTAGACCCTGCCTACAGGCATCTAAAAGCGCCATGTTTGTGCCTGTGGGATAAAAAAGTTTTATATTTGTTAGTTTACAGTGATAAAAAACGCTAGCATATTTCGTTCAAATATCTTTACTGTCCGTTTGAAAACCAAGTATAATGTATCTAGGTTTCTCAATCTGCGATGATGTTTTTACAGTCCATACATGTTTTTGTGTAGCTGGGAGCATAGGATATTCATACATTTCCGATGATCTGAAACACATACCCAGATAGCACCGGAATTTCCAGGAAGTTTCCGGGAAGTTTCCCGTGGAAAGTTCGGAAGTTTCCGAGGGGAGTTTCCGGGAAACTTCCTGGAAATAGCAAAATGTCCTCCTCCTAGGAAGCTTCCCTCGGAAACTTCCTGGAAACTTCCTTTGGAAACTTCCTGGAAACTTCCCTTGGGAACTTCCTGGAAGCTTCTCGGAAACTTCCTTTGGAAACTTCCTGGAAACTTCCCGGAAACTTCCCTTGGGAACTTCCAGTTATCTATTTTTCAAGTTTATTTTAAATATTTTAAAATTAATATCAATTTAAATATTTAAAATTTTAATTATTTTTAAGAATCTCCTGACAAAACTTGGTTCAGGAGATTTCAAAATGTGTAGACACATTTGAATTGTATTTTCGACGGTACGGGGTCGGGTCTTATATAACTTAGCTGCCCCAAGTCGCTCGCGGGAGAGGTAGACCTACGCGCACCCTATGCTACTTGTCGAAACTACAACCGCGTGAGAATCATCGGCGCGTGAGAATAATCGGCGCGGTTGTAGTTTCGATAAGTGGCATAGGGCGCACGTCGGTCTACCTCTCCCGCGAGCGACTTGGGGCAGCTCGGTTATATAAGACCCGACCCCGTACCGTCGAAAATACAATTAAAATGTGTCTACACATTGTGAAATCTCCTGAACCAAGTTTTGGCAGGAGATTCTTAAAAATAATTAAAATTTTAAATATTTAAATTGATATTAATTTTAAAATATTTAAAATAAACCTGAAAAATAGATAACTGGAAGTTCCCAATGGAAGTTTCCGGGAAGTTTCCAGGAAGTTTCCAAAGGAAGTTTCCGGGAAGCTTCCAGGAAGTTCCCAAGGGAAGTTTCCGGGAAGCTTCCAGGAAGTTTCCAAGCGAAGTTTCCGGGAAGGTTCCAAGAAGTTCCCAAGGGAAGTTTCTAGGAAATTTCCAAAGGAAGTTTCCAGGAAGTTTCCGAGGAAAGCTTCCTAGGAGGAGGACATTTTGCTATTTCCAGGAAGTTTCCCGGAATCTTCCGAACTTTCTACGGGAAACTTCCCGGAAACTTCCTGGAAATTCCGGTGTTATCTGGGTACTTATTAGTGGATCTTTTTCAATAAATTTTAGCAATTCAATCGTATGACGATCACTAGGAAATAAGTATGGAACAAACCATTCAATCTTATTGATTAAAATTTTCGTTTCCTCACGATTTCCTCCTGCTGCGATTATAACTGTAGCATTAAGATCATTGCGTAATCTTGTCAATATTAATTCATGCTTTGCGTTTATAATAATTTTTTGATAATCTTTAGCAAATCCTAGAATTACGCTAGTGGTATGTTTACGTCAAAATAGCCAGCAGCATTTGTAAGTCTAGCATTTGCATCCAAATCAAGACAACCAGCATTTTCTGTGTAAATGAGTTGACTGGGTGTTCGAGAAACATTAGTTTTCATAGCCGAAGTGAGACCAACGTTTTTACAACGATCAATCTCAACTCCATTTAACTCATAGCGAATCTCACCAAATAAGAAAAACACTCCGTTACCAACAATTTTTGTATTTGTCACAGCAGTAACTCCGTCGTCTTTTACTTATCTTCCATGTATATGTAAGGAACTTTTATAGGGAAGAATGTGTAAGTCTTAATGTTGTACTGCAATTCGAATTTTATTACTGTTATTAAATGCTGATGAGATGTAAGGTTGATGTGCATGTAACTCATAGTGTGCTATAGAGTTATCATACTTTACTGGTGTTGAGATATTTAGTATTTCTTTCATTTTTATAGCAACAGCAACAAATGAAAAATATATAAATTATTGATTTTTCTTTTTTCTTTCTTGGTAAACATTTTAGGAACAACATGTTCTGAGGTGTTAACCTCTTTCGAACTGATTGAAGACTGAATGCTTTCTGACATAGTTGCTCTCTTTTATAACTTCCACCAGTTTTTCTATGAAACAAAATTCTGATTATGTTGATTTTAAATGCAATCGAATTGTTATAGTTTCACCTCGAAAATTTACCAACTGTCCGTCTTGATCAACTATTTTTAGCTGGATATTGTGTATTTTCCTGACAGCAACTGGAAGATAAATGATGTATGATGGTACTGCTACAATCTTATATCCTGCAGGAACAATTGGAAAAAATTCATGAATTGTGTGAACTTTTTTATTGTTTATATAGGCTCCAGTTGTGATACAACATTCAACTCGAATAGAATTCACCTTAAGAATTGCTACTGGTATATCTGAGGTATGTGTTTTATTGGCAGATATTATCTTTGTGTCGAAACCTAGCAATTCTCCAATTGAATCTTTATGTTTTAAATGAATTTTAAAGGTTACTACTAATTTTGCTACGTAATGTATTATTATTAGGTTATATACTAATAGTTTTAATTCCATCCGCTATACAATTTTGAATATATTTTTCAATATCTTCAATTTCATAGCTTCCTGGAGGTATAGTAATAACCTGATTACCAATATAAAATTTATTTTTCCTACATCGACATTAGGAATTAAATTTAATGTTAAAAGTTTTACAAGACCAAGAACATAATTTTTATTGGGTAACAGTTCTATTGGTGGAAAATACTCAGCCTCTAGAATAGATGAGTTACCAGATATTGTGAGAGTAAATGATTCATCCATTGTGAAGTCTACTTATGAACTGATTCTATAGATATATTTACTTTCGTTTATATAGCTTATCAAATAAAAATCCAAGACAGAGATGACCGCAATTGAAAGTATTATAATCTTGATAATTATCATCATTATAATTTATTATGGAATTATCACCAAAATAAGTAAATAAATCAAATGGAGGTTGAAGATTTCCAAAACTATCAAAATAAATAATTTTGTTACTATTTTTCTTATAAGCAACCCAATGAGTGCCAGGTCAATCTTTATCATCAAGGTTAATAATGGCTGATTCGTTTTTTTGTGGACCTTTTATTGGTTATTCATTTCTCATGAAAACTCCTCAAAAGTAGGGAATTTTTACTTTTTTTAGCATACTTGAGCAAATCAAGGTTAGTTAATGCTCGTTGTGGTAATTTTACATCGATCTTTTTTTTAAACATTTTTTCATACCTTGACCTTTTTTAGGTTTTAAGTGAAGCCCCTTACCATGTTGATAAGATTTCAAGTGAAGTCCCATACCTTGTCGAAATGGTTTTAAGTGAAGACCTTTTCCAAGAGAAACATCTTCCATTAGTTTATTATGACGATGAGCTTTTTTTAATTGTTCTTTAGCTGCACTTACATCAGTTACAGCTTTTGCTACACCTGCAGCTCCTCCAGCAAGTGCTCCAAGTGCACTGAGATTACCAAAAATTGGAATAAGTGGTAAGAGACCACCAACTTTTGAAGGCACTGGTAGAATGCGAGGTATTAAAATTTTACTTCTACCACCTGCTCTTCTAACAGCTTTTCGAGCACTAGTCACTGCAGCTTTGATTGTTGATTATACATCATTTCTAGGGATTATGAATTGTCTAGCTGCATCAACAATTTTCATAAGCTTTTTCATCTTCTTATCCCCTCTACCCTTTTTACTCCTTCAACCCTTCTTTGATCTATATTTCTTTGCACCCATACCGAGCTTGGATTTAACCTTCATGATGTTAGTTATAGCTAGTGCAGCTACTTTTTCACCAATACTAGCGTCGGTGGAAACTACTCGTTGCCACGCTTTATCAGCAAAAATATTATCAGCAAAGTTTCTTGTCTCTACGTTTTCTCGATTATTCGAGTATAAAATATCGTGCTCTTTACAAGCCTCGTCCAAAGGATTTATACCTGGATCACCTCATTCTAGACGTTTAGCCAATTTTGTACCTGGACCCCAATATTGACAGCCAGGTAAATGTAATTCAAATGGTAACTTGTTACGTAATTTATTAACTAAACCTTTACCAGATGATTTTTTGTTAGAATGTATAATCATACTTTACTCTACGGTTGCTGCGATAAGACTGACGTAAAGCGTATAAAAGCGCTGTATTTATACTCTCCACGTCAGTCAACGTGAGAATGCGATTCTATGAACAACCACAAAAGCTTCAAATCGTTAACTTGGACTCTGTTGTTGAATCACAACAAGAGAATAAGGTGAAGCGACATGGAAACTTATTATCAGGTAGCAGTCGCGCAATTTTCTGTGGTCCATTAAACTGTGGTAAAACAAATGTACAACTTTAATTAATTTTACATCCAAATGGTTTAAGGTTTGATAATATCTATCTCTATTCAAAGTCAATACAACAACCTAACTATAAATTTTTGGAACAAGTTATTGGGGAGGTTGATGGAGTTGAGTATTTACCGTTTAGTGAACATGAGAAAGTAGTTTTCCTAAAAGATGAAAAACCGAATTTAATTTTCAATTTTTATGACATAGGTTGTGAGAAACAAGATAATGTTAGAGCTTTATTTTGCATGGGTAGACATGTTAATGTAGACAGTTTCTATCTATGTCAAACCTATGGGGGTATTCCAAAACATCTTGTTAAAGATAATGTTAATTTGTTAGTGCTTTTCAAGCAAGATAGAAGGAATCTTAAACACATTTATGATGATCATGTGAATACCGATATGACTTATTCGAAATTTCATGAGTTATGTTTAGCTTGCTGGAATTCTGATAAATATGAATTTGTTGTAATAGATAAGGATAGCAGTCTAAACGAGGGTCGATATAAAAAAGGTTTTGATAGCTTCATAACATTATAAATATAATAAATTAAACAAAAGAGTATTAGTTTAATTGAGACTTTCAAACATCAACATGTGTAATAAAGAAAAAGAGTATCTCCGCCAGGTTGCTAAAGCTAGTGAAGCAATCAGACGTAAACATTGACTTTTCAAATTGGGAAAAGAGGCTGCAGAAAGTGTTTTGAAAGAAACTTTTAATACAATAGTTAAACCTCTACAAAAAATAATTGATATATCCAACATAAAACATGAAAATAATGTTAAACTTGAAGAGAATAAATTGTAGAAAACTGAAGAAGAGTATTTTACTTCTGATGAGGAAAATAGTGAAACTGATAAATATATGTTCTTACTAAAACATAATAGAAAACAGTGTTTGGATACAGTGTATAGGATACGTAAAGTTAGTGATGGATTATTCATGATTGGTGATACATAAGTAAGTTTTACAAATAAGACTATTAGAATTGGTGATTCACAATATGTTAAAAGTATTGGTCTGTTGGAACTTCTATTTAAAAAAAACCACACACGTTTTTGGTAAACGATGATGATGAAAATAAATATAAAGAAATCCTAATTTCTACGAATGCACATAAAAATAAATACAAATCATCTAAATCTATTAATAAAAATCGCAGTTACAAGTACTTGAATGTTATTTCAAAAATCCTTCCCAACAAAGAAACATCAAAACAAGAAAGTTCACTACCTCATTTAATGATTGCTAGAAAAAATTTTCAACCAGACTATATTTATTGGGATGATCCAAATGAGTTGGTTAATCGTCTTTGCTTGCTCATAGCATCTCAATCTGCTGGTAATCCGAGTCACAATAACGAAATAATCTCTATTATTCAAGAGTTGCGTGAAGCGCAAATCATATATTAGGAGGTGTTTCATCAAATTATCTTCATCTGCAATATGAGTATTGATGTGTTTGGACATCCCGTCAACCTCACAGCAACGGTAACAACGCAAAGGGGACCACTTGGACCTTCTGGAGTTGGATTTAACGTTGATTCAGAAGGAAACTACAATATTGAAGGTAAAAGAATTTACAAGGTTGCTGAAGCTAAAGAAGAAAACGACATTGTCAACTTAAAACTTGTACGACGTATTGTTGAAAGTGAGTTAAAATTGGTGTACCAAATTACTTCCACTATACGATCAGAAATTGATAACAATCAAATATTGTTAAAAATCCTTAGTGACTCTGTAGATTCAAAATTAAAAAATTTAGAATCATTAATAAATCAAGATTTGGCTTATCGAAACGCAGAAATTATCAATCAATTGGATACGCGATTGACTGCTCTTGAAAATGAACGACAAAAAGCTAACAGTGGTAACTAAACTTCATAAACAAGCTAGAAGAAACTATCATCTTCGCAGAGTCGAAATGCGTGATATAGATGAAACTTGGTAAGCTGATATAGTTAAAATGATACCTTATTCCAAAGTGAATAAAGGTTTTAAATATTTACTAACAGTTATAGATATATTTTCAAAATATGCTTGGGCTGTACCTGTAAAAAGCAAGAATGGAAAAGATGTTACTAAAGCAATGAAATCTATATTTGCTGAGGGACGAATTCCAAAGAACTTGCATACTGATAAAGGTAAAGAGTTTTACAATTCTCAATTTAAAGCTTTAATGAAAAGTCATAAAATTAATTTATATTCAACATTTAGTAATCTGAAAGCATCAATTGTTGAGCGATTTATTCGTACTTCAAAAAACAAAATATGGATGCAATTCAGTTTACGTAGAAATTATAAATGGTATGATATCTTGTCAAACATTCAAAGTTCAAGATTGGAGATGGAGTTCGAGTCAGCAAACATAAATAAGTGTTCGAGAAAGAATAAACACTAAATTGGTCAACAGAAATATTTACAGTGGATCAAGTTATATCAACAGAACCAAAAACTTATAAACTCAAGGATTATCAAGATCAACCAATCTCTGGAGGCTTCTATGAAGAGGAACTTCTCAAAGTGAAATATCCAGATATTTATTTAGTAGAAAAAGTGTTAAAAACAAGTGGAAATAATCCAAAACAGGTAGTTTAACGTCCAGGAGTTATCATCAAAGTAAGAAAACAAATAGACAAAAGTCTGTCAATTTATTTCAACGTAAATTCACGTCAAAAACAAATAAAAACGGTCGACGTTTCGCACTACATATATGTAGGCCTCTTCAGGACAAAAACAACTAAAAAAGAACATAACAACACCATATAAATAACTCATAACTCACAACATTATAAATAATTCATTTCCTTTTTGGAGACATTATTACGACACACACAACAATGTCACGTCAACAATTAATAAAATAATAAATAATTTTAAAAAATATAAGATACCGTATACACTAGGGTGTCCGTTAAAAAGTCGACTTTTGAATTATGTTTACGATACCCTCCAGTTTGGTTCCAATATAAAAAAAAAAAAAAATTCTGTAAAATTGCAGCCTGATTGATTAATATTAACCCGTGCCAGCAATCGATTAAAATTTTCCATTGAAAATGCATGGAAAAAATGAACTTTATTAAAAAAATTTCATAACCTTTTTAATTTTTTTCCAAATAAATCACCAGGTCAGAAATTTCTTCCTTTTCAGCTATATTTTAAGGCAGAGTTTTTAGAAAAATTTAATTTTCAAAATTTTAAAAATGGCGGATGTTAAAAAATGTGTCAAAAAGTACATTGCAATATTTGCAGCGTTTTATCACATAAATATACAAGGAAACTCAATAGATATTCTTATTCAATATTGATATATTCAATATTTGCAGCGTTTTATCACATAAATATTCAAGGAAACTCAATAGATATTTTTATTCAGGGGTTTTTAGGTCGCTAATGAAGATTACGATGTCAAAAAAGTTAAAAATTGCAATATTTTTTAGTAGAAAATTACTACTAATTTGACAGTTGCATAACTACTAATTGAGAAAGTGAACTTTTACAATTTTAATTAATAGATATTTCACTTTTAAATTAGTAGTTTTCTACTAATAACTAGTAAAAGTTTTTACTATTTAATAGTAACTGATTTCTCGTCAATTCATTAGTAAAAAATCACTAATTGAAAGTCAGATTTAGAGATCAGTTTTGCTTATTATGGATGATCAAAAACTGAATAATTAAAATGTAAAAATGTAAGAACTATATTTAAAAAAAAATAAAGTTTGTTGAATCCGCCAAATTGGATCGGCTTTAGTGAAAAATACATTTTTGACATGAAATTTATTAATGGTGACCCCGAAAAGCCCGATAACGGTGTTTCAAGGCGATTTCTTGAAAAATGTGGAAATGCAAAGTTTTGAGTCGGACATATTGGTTCCAAAATTATGAAAAATTAATTTTTGACATCGTAATCTTCATTAGCGACCTCAAGAACCTCCGATTAAGAAGATTTATTGAGTTTCCTTGAATATTTATATGATAAAACGCTGCAAATATTACAATATATTTTTTTACTTATTTTTGAACATCCGCCATTTTTAAAATTTTGAAAATTAAATTTTTCTAAAAACGCTGTCTTAAAATGTAGCTGAAAATGAAGAAATTTGTGACCTGGAAATTTATTTGCAAAAAAATTAAAAAAGTTTATTTTTCCCATGCATTTTCAATGGGAAATTTCAATCGATTGCTGGTACGGGTTAATATTAATCAATCAGGCTGCAATTTTACAGACAATTTTTTTTTTTATATTAGAACCAAACTGGAGGGTATCGTAAACATAATTAGAAAGTCGACTTTTTAACGGACACCCTAGTATACACGTGTATCATGGTCAATGTTAAAATTATAGGTTACTTGAATGGCTTGGTTTTGATAGCTCTCATAATAGCTGGATAAATAAGTCATCAAGCTTTAGGGGTTGAGGTTTCGATTTTTAACTTATTTAAATATTTTCTTAAGTTATTTACTTGAGATTTTAATTGTCAAATGTGCCAATAGACACATTTTCAAGCTTTACGTACACAAAATGTGTTTCCAATTCAAACAAGTATTCAGAAAACCCAAACTCAGGATTCGAACCCTCAACAATAATATAGCTTGACGACAGACGTTTATCCACGCCTCCAGTTCTTTTACAAAACTTTTTGTTATTATTGTATATTTGAAGGATTTTTTAATAAAAAACATATAAAATTTATTTATCTGTATCATTTATTAAAACACTATTTACATCATACAATTATCTCGAAATTTTATTTACATTTATTAATTCTTACATTTTATTTGGAGTTATTTACATTCATAAATTCTAACATTTTATTCGAAATTAATCATCGATTTTCACTTATTTTATAATGCCCCCAAGCAAGAGTATCGTAACTATCAGGTAGTAAGAAACGTTTATCATCCGTTGGATTTAAAGCAACTTTAAGTTGTTTAACAGTGTCAACTTAATGCAAACGTGATCTAATTACATGTTGAGTTCTTGTCTGAATCGAACAATTTTCAAGACAATCCATATAGTCATCAAAATCAATAGTTTTATTCACAACCCCCGCTTTTACACCTTTCGCTTTTTTCATAAAGTCCTGACCATTCACACGAATACTATACATTTTACTCCGCAAACCAACAAATTCTGTAATAATTTTACCATTACATTCATCTTTCATAAGTCCAAGTACTTTTTTGTTGGCTTGTGGAATATTATAAACATTATTATCTTCAGGATAATCTGACGTGTGAAACATGTGTATATCTTCTTTCATATCAGCATTAATGTTCGGACACTTTACTTCATAGATTAAACTATCAGTATCAGTATACATTAATTTGCAATTTTTACTATACTTTTTCAACATAAACTCATAATGAAAGTTGTAAATAACGATCTTCGATAAGTCGAGTACTGCAAAACCAATGTAGATTGGCTTGTTCATTAAGATTTCTGTTTTTGTTATTTCAATGGCTACTAGATTCTCACTAAAAGTTAATCGACTATGAAAGTTTGGTTTTTATATGAGAGCCTCGGCGCCATATATCGACCACTCCATTTAGTCACAAGCTTAACATTGACATGTTTACGTACATTTTCCATCGTTTTACCGTAAACGGCATTGTTCATGAGTTTAAACAAGTTCTTTTTGAATTCGTTTATCGCATTGGCTCTCATGAAGGTGTTAAATTCAATATAAGGCTTAAGCCATGTTGATTGTTTAAATTTAATGATTCTATAAATTTTTATTAATTCAAGCCCATTCGCGAAAACCTGTTTTTGTGTTCTGTAGTGGATAATGTACTTGCGCTTAGGTTTCAACGTAGTCAAAAGCTTTACTTGTTTTGATTCTGATGATGGATTTGAGTGTTCTGCACAAAAGGATAGGTCACTGTGATTGTCATGCAATTCTTGTGGATAATCTAAATCTACTTCCAGTATATAACCAAAAGGTGAATCATCTAATATATTGAAATCAAAATTGTCTGAAACTGGAATCCACTCAAATTCACTATAAGGAAGTGGTTGAACCATACCCCAACCATACAAATTGTTTGCATCCAAATGCATAATGTACTTAACTTCCTCATTCTCATTAAAAATTTCCACAACATGATTATTAGCACTCGCATAACAATTAATACATTGACTAATACCTCCTCTCACACCGCATTCAACAAACATTAGTTTATCAATGTCAGTAAGTAATTCTAACCTCACTTTGGTATATTTTAACATTGCATCCCACGTTAACCCAGGTGTTGTATAATAGTGAGCAGGATCAAGTTTGTAAGCTTGTAAGCATTGATCGCGGAAATTTTCAAAGATATCTACCAAAAGTAACTCGTCTGTTTTCATATATAAGTCTACATAATCACGAAGATTAGAGCAGTTAAAAGCATACCGAATACGTTTAGCGTTTAAATAATCTTCATCAGAAACAGTACTATCATTCAATCTGCTATAAAATTGTTCTTTATCGGGTAATTTTGTTTCTTTCAATTTTTCTTCAGAATCTAAATACTCATACGGTAAAATCCCTTTACGTGTAAGTAAATCAATTTCATCTGCGGTGAGGTTAGTAAATACTTCTTTAACAGTTTTATATTCAGTAAGGTATGATGCAAGTTTCTCTAAAGATGAAGCCATGAATTTAAAGGAATCTATAAATCGAAATTTGATTTCATTTCCTTTTACATGTTTAGTGAAAGAAATATACTTTTCTTTATTTAGAGGCAAAAGATCTATCTTTCCTTCAAATTCTAAGCAAATGTCTTTAATTATGAAATGAGCATCATATCCGCTTAAGTTGTGAAAAACAACAGGAATTATTCGGGAATATTGGTAATTTAAATTACATTTTTCATGTGCCTGACCGCCATGTTTACCTGTCAAGTGTGAATGATCTCTAACTTTCTTCTGATAAACTAAAATTTTTCTATCACAAATATGGCACGTTGTCGACGCAGCAAAATTTTCAATCTCTTCTGGTGTCAGTCAGTCCATTGAGATTGGATTTTTGATTATCAATTCCACGGATTCTGCCAACTGCAGTAACTCTTGGGCAAACTACTTGGCAGCATCTACTCCCTCTGGACTTGATTGATATCCGGATTGCGAGTCAACGTAGCTGAACTTTACGTAATATCCAATACTGAATATTTCTTTATTTCCATAATTATTAAACTTAATAATATTTTGTCCACATTTGGGTAGGTTAATAATGACTTTTATAATGACTTTCCGCTCTTAACAAATTTACATGTCTTACTTTTTCGTCTGCTGTTATGTATAAAGGAACGGTATCAAAATTGTTGTTTTTTAAGCAAAGTCCATAAAGATTGATAGAGACATCATAGTTTTGCTTTTCAAAATTTAAAATGTCTTTTAAGGTTACAGGAAACGCTATTCCACTAAAGTTTAATTTATTTTTATACTCATAGTAATTGGAAACTAGCTCTGCATTTTTCTCTTTTTCATGCAAAGCTGATAATCCAGCCCATTTGAAACACTGTTTCAATTTTATACATGCCCTCTTCACTATAACTTGATCTGGTAATTTAATGTAAGAACCAACACGTATAGAATTATAATTGCTGACACTGATCTCCAATTTAGTAATCGAATGTAATGTCTTTAATTTTAAGAAGGAAATTCCCGGTCGGTTTGTAATTGAAAAGAAGATTTCGACCTTACCGGTAAAGCGACATCTATTACTCGATGCCTATCACGCTCTTGGTTCGAGCTTTTGGTGGTAAATTTAAATTTAAATTCGATTGGTTTTCCGAATTTAAATTATACTTTAAAATTTTGTTCTGAAAAAATAAGCCGTGGAAGAGCACACCGTGCAACCGAGAGGACTCGAACCCCTGCCAATGGATGCCTATCCGGGGACTTATACCCTATTAGTGCACCTTGCCAACACGACATGACTCTCCACTTTCTCATTCTTCCAGAACAAGCCCAAACTGACGTCAAAGGCTATCTTTAATTTTAAGAAGGAAATTCCCGGTCGGTTTGTAATTGAAAAGAAGATTTCGACCTTACCGGTAAAGCGACATCTATTACTCGATGCCTATTACGCTCTTGGTTCGAGCTTTTGGTGGTAAATTTAAATTTAAATTCGATTGGCTTCCATCTTCCACGGCTTATTTTTTCAGAACAAAATTTTAAAGTATAATTTAAATTCGAAAAACCAATCGAATTTAAATTTAAATTTACCACCAAAAGCTCGAACCAAGAGCGTAATAGGCATCGAGTAATAGATGTCGCTTTACCGGTAAGGTCGAAATCTTCTTTTCAATTACAAACCGACCGGGAATTTCCTTCTTAAAATTAAAGATAGACTTTGACGTCAGTATGGGCTTGTTCTGGAAGAATGAGAAAGTGGAGAGTCATGTCGTGTTGGCAAGGTGCACTAATAGGGTATAAGTCCCCGGATAGGCATCCATTGGCAGGGGTTCGAGTCCTCTCGGTTGCACGGTGTGCTCTTCCACGGCTTATTTTTTCAGAACAAAATTTTAAAGTATAATTTAAATTCGAAAAACCAATCGAATTTAAATTTAAATTTACCACCAAAAGCTCGAACCAAGAGCGTAATAGGCATCGAGTAATAGATGTCGCTTTACCGGTAAGGTCGAGATCTTCTTTTCGAATGTAATGTCCATTGTGATTCATTCTCTTCAAATTCTTCCACATCCATCAATATGGGTTCTTTAATATTCTTGCGAAATCAATCATTTAAAATAGTTGTCAGAAAAATTATTTCCCTTTTTACATTAAAATACTTTGGAACAATTTTCTCCTCATCGTTGATATATTTTCGGAGTTTGGCACTGAGTACAGCATATACTTTTATTAAACCATTTATTTTTAAATCATTTTTTATTTATTCCTCAAAAAGTATATACGCATCATCTAGAAAAACATTGACATCTTTGTCCACCAAGTTGACAATAAAACTCCTTTGAAGACGACACTTGAAAGCATTTTCACAATTGGCCCATCAAACACGATCTGTTACTCCATCCCTTTTTAATGTTGGAACTTCACCTTCAGCTTGATCAACACCAGCTTCTTCTTTTAAATAAACCTCAAAGTTGGTATTAAGACAAACTAATTGTTGAATTAAGTTTTCGAATGAATAATGCAAATCATCCAGTACACTTCTTAACGTTTCAAGATTCTTGTCACACAAAGCCATCCATCTAGTCACAAACTGAGTTCTATCGATTACGTTCCGTAGTAATTTCAATAAACTTGACGCATCTTCTGTAGATTGAAGAAGAGTTTCACACTCTCTCGGTAAGGATGAATTAATCCTCCTCAGCTTTTTTTGTATCTCAATGTCCAATTCAACCGCTTTCTGACGTTTACGAAGCATTCTAATGTAATATATAATATATTAAGTAAGCATTATATTTTTTTTTATAAAAAACTACTTAAAAATTTATTTATAATCTTACTTTAAAAATATTTTTAATAGAAAGTTGACTGTGCTGCTCTCTGCAAAACTTCTTCTATACTCTGCAATGATACCTCTCCTGATCACCTCCACTAAAATTCTACCTGCTGAATGCTCTTCTTTGTAGACTTGCTTATCCCTAAAAGACTGATGAGAATGACGCTCCTTTGTAGACTCGCTTATCCCCAAAATACTGATGAGATTTCCGCTCCTTTGTAGACTCGCTTATCTCCAAAAGACTGATGAGAATGCCGCTCTTGTCTTCAATTTCTTCCTTATAAACCCAATGTCACCGATACGCACACACAAACTACCAGCACATACATAAAAAAATGCGCACGCATCTTACGTGGGACTTTACATAACTATATTGTTTGGTTGTTAAAACAGATTCCTACCTTATTCACCAAAATAAAATCTGTGCCAGGAAACTGCATTACCGACCGTTGACAAGGTAGGAAACTACGTTACCGACCAATGGTAATACCTACTGTAGGTAACTTGGAAATACCTTGGCGGAAACTTTAGTGGCGCGAAAATTCAAATGTGCGAAAAGGGGAACAATTATTTTTTAAAGTTCACAGGGAAGGGTAGTCCAATTGCCCAAAACTCAGTCGGTAAGGTAGAACTCTGACATACTGACAACCCCCTACAGAAATCTACATTACCGACTGCTGATATGGTAAACATTTGCATTACCGACTGACGATATGGTAGAAATCTACATTACTGACATATGACAATGTCAACCGCTGGTAACCGACTGTGGCGCCACCTAGCGGCAGCCACTGGAACTATGAGTTAGTATTGGCACAGCTATACTACTGCCGAGATATTACACTAGTGTATTCTTACGTATTTTTTTCCGCTGAATCCGAATCCGAAGTCAGAATTGCTAGATTGGCTAAAGTTTTTGAGATAATTTCAAAGAATCGATTTTTTTATGTTTTTTAGCTATTTTTTGAAAATATATAAAATTTTTTAACCTTTTTGATTATTCTGACTTTGGATTTGGATTCAGCGGACAAAAATACGTAAAAATACACTAGAGTAACGTTTCGGCTAAACAGAATTTTTGTGTTTTAATTGGTGTTTTTTTTAATGTTTTTGAGATAATTTAAAAAAAATTTGCAAATTAAATCATTTCAACTTCAGATTCACATTCGTCGGAAAAAAATACATAAAAATATATTAGTGTAGTGTGTTATTAATTTACTTTAATTTAAATTTATTCTGTTTGGTAAGCGAAAAGCAAAAATTATATCCAATGTGATACTCATCTTTTTAAAGGAATAAAAATGGATAAATATAACATAATACATAATTATTTCTAAAATGTAAAATTTTTTTAGAATCTGCATAAAATTTAAATTATGGGCACATGGTCATATTTTCAATTACATTTTTTGTTTCGAAATAAATTGGCGAGGTGTCGAAATTATAAGCTGTCTGGAATTGAATTTTTAAGGTTATGGTAATTCTCTCTTTGCAACATCCTTAAGAAGAAGTCGTCTCTATAAATATATTATATTTTTTCATTTTTAATCAAAAAGATGTGTTAGTTTATGTTCGATATTGTAAATATTCATAACTAAAACTATAATAGGTAAGATTATAACTTCACACAAAGAAAAAATGCTCAGGGGGTCGGTCACTGTACCCGATACCCTACAATAGTTTGGCAGATATATGTCATGAATTGTACATTTTTCATGCATTTTTGCTAAAAAAATTACCGTATACCCCCCCCCCCCCCCTTATCTGCTAAACTATTTGACTTAGAGAGCTGAAATTTTGGACACAAATATAATTTTGGGTGTAGTTTACAGGAAAATTATAGAGAAAGTGATGATCATAGCGCTGTCAAAGTTACAACACTAAATTTAAGCCAATATGTTGAAAAAATGCTCAAAAATATTTTTATTTTCTTGACAACGCTATGATCAACCCCTAGAATCATGTTCTCTATAATTTTTCTTTTATCTACACGTGAAAATACATATGTGGGCCAAATTTGACATTTCTAAGTCAAATAGTTTGGCGGCTAGGGGGGGGATACGATTTTCGACAAAGTCTTTCCAATAGGGTTCCGTGTGTACACTTGTGGTGTACGGAACCCTAAAAAGGAAAAAATGAGGAAGACTCATCAAATACATTGTATTTGCTACAGTTTGTTTTTCAACAAGCTCCAACAGCATGTTGAAAAAAAAACAGTTTTAGTGCTCATAAAGTGCAGCATAAAGTATGCTGATATTAAAAGTGTAACAAAACCAAAAAACCTGAATGTGATGGAAAAATCAATTGCAATTCGTGGATTCAAAAAGGTCTAGCTCATTGATTGTCATGGAACAAATGATGTTAAAGATGATTATCGTGAAAATGATAAAATCATGAAATTGATAAATATATCAAGGGAACGACACGCAATATTAAATATAAATATTCAAAAAATATTAAATCTATCAAAAATACACTGTGAGATACTTGTTGTTCGAGTTAATCAATTGATTTTGATGAAAAAAGAATTAAAAAGCGCCCTGATGAAAATTTCTCATAAAATTTGAATTATTTGTAAATTTAGTGAAAATTTTCTAAAATCTTAAAATTTTTCTAACTCCGTTAATTTCAATTCAAATTTTTTCAAAAAATTCTTAATTTAGGCGGAATTAAATACACTTTCATTAAATTATTATAAAAAATCGTGAATGTCAAATAGTCTTCTAAAAATCTCGTCAAATTAAAAAAGAGGGGAAAAATCGAAGAATCGCAAATATTTTTAAGTTCGGTCTCGTCCATTTTTATTTAGAGAAAACGAGCAAAACACAATTAAAAAGGTGTTTTTCCCCTTTCAAATAAAAAAAAAATTTTTAAATTGGTTAAAAATAAAGGATGTTATGAGTAATTTACACAAATTCACAAAAAACGATTTTTTGACCTTAAAATAAAATTTTGGGGGTGTTTAGGAAATTTCTCATATACCATTTTTCATAGTTTTACTAGACCTACAATTTGTATTAGGTCTTTATAAAAGTGCAGGCAACTTTTTTTTTGTTATACAGTGTAATTCCGACGATCAAATTTTTCTGAGAAGATTCAGATATTTTATTTGGAGATGATCTTTAAACAGACTCACATCTTGAGTCTCCGCTTGTGAAATTCCAAGATATTATTATTATTATATATAAAAATACATATTTTATGTTAAATGCATTTTTAACTAAAACTAATTAGTTTACGAGAAAATTGCAAAAAACATAAATCATTATAAATACGACCAAATATCCACTTTACGTCAACATTAAATTACACTCAGTCGTAATTACGTAGTTACATTGCGTAATTACGTAGAATTGTTGGCCATATTCCACTGTCAGTGGGCACCCCAACCCCCCCTTAGTAAATCCCGGCGGGGGGGTTCGGGGGCGGAGCCCCCCGAAACGGGAAAACCAACTCTAAAGATTTAATATATTGATCTCCCATATTTTTTCAATTCTTCTCGAAAAATATTAATTTTTGTTAAAAAATGTATACTTTCTAAAATATGTACTTTAAGGCCCTCTACAACTTTTGTCAAAAACATTTTTTTTACATTTTGCGGTTTTTACGAGTTAAATGCAAAAAACAATGAATTTAAGGATTTATGGTTTTTTATGGGTTTTTACATGAAAATGATCAACTCGCCAATTTTCACTATGCTTTTCGTAATCAGCGCAACAAATTACTTGAGAAATAAGTGTGATGATTTGAATTTCTTTAATGTTGATGTAATGTGTGTATAGGTTGATTTTATGGTGATTTCTATTTTTTTTCATTTTTCTCATAAACTAATCGGTTTTAGGAAAAAATGTTTAACAGATAAAATGTGTATTTTATTGAAACGTACAATTTTTGTATAAAGCAATTTTTGATATTTTGAATATTTAAAGAGATAAATGCAAAAAACTTCAATTTTTATGGTTTTTTATGGTTTTTACCATGAAGATGATCTAGTCGCCAATTTCTACTATGATTTTCGAAGTCAGCGCATCAAATTACGTGAGTATACCAAGTTTCAGCAAAATCGGAGGGTTGGCCTATTCGGAACTTTATCCAAATCTAAACTTTTGACATATTTTAATTTTTATTTCATAAACTAACAATGTTAATTTCCTTCATAATATGCATTTGAAATTTGAAATTTAGTGGAGAAAATAGAAAAAATTTTAAGTTTTGATAAAATTAAGCGCACTTAAATTATACAGAAAAAAACCAAAAATTCAAGGTGGGTTAAGACAAGTCGTTCCCCATATTGGATCCGATATTTTGAATTTTTTAAAAATGACATCGGATTTGTTTTCAGAGACTCCAAAAACTTTCGAATACGGAGGGTGGAGTTTTTACTAGTATACAATTAGTGACAATCAAATTAATTCTAATTTTTTTCCATATTTTATAATTAATTTGTTATTAACAATAAACTGTTATTCAAATTGCAGAAAATAAACACAATTGTCTGTTAAGTAATGGATTAGGATCATAAAATGCAAAACACCATGTCTGTATTGTTTTTTTCTTACGTGAAAAACAGAAAATATCAGATACAAACTGGTCGGACTCTGGTGTCCCGCTGTGCTTCAAAGGGTTAAGTACTATATAAGAAACGAGTACTGAAGGTAAGCGTTAGTTAACGAAAAAGGATACTTTTATACCTGGTTCCTTGGTTAGAGAGAGAAGGTATTTGTTAAAAGTTTACGGAAAAGGAAACTCTCAGCTCATTATACAATTTACCTTGAAATATAATTTTATTTCTTAATACAAACAATAGACTACCTGGCAGGGTGTCATTATCTTTCGATCAAACCCTTGTATAATGAGGTTCAATGGCTTTAGGAAAAGAAAAAAAATTTTCGAGTTTTAATGAAAAGAGAGAAATTAAATTAAATTCTGAAATTTTACCTCATTATTGAAATATTCTTCAAATTTAAAATTTTATTTCTAAATACAAACAATAGACTAAATAAGCCAATCATTTTTCGAGCCAACCCTTGCATAATGAGTGTTATAATTGATTTTGTAAAAGAGAACAAATTTTTGAGCTTCAACGAAAAGAGAGATAGATACATTAGTTTGTGGTATAGAAGTACATGGTAGTGATAGTTATTAATTAATAGAATTTGAGTGTGTATAATGTGGAAGTGAATAATGCTAATTATTGTGTATTTTTTATTAAGTGTTTATAATAGAAATGTGTTTAATGTGAAAGTGTATAGTATTAATATGCTTATTGTTTATTAAGAGTTTGCGTTGGATAGTTCTTAATACAGTAAACAAAAAGTGTTTATTAAAGAAATAAACTGTAAGTGATAAATAATAAATAATAAAGTGATTCTAATAGTAAATATACATTAAAAATTAAATGTGAAAAGTAACAGTGATTAAAATGAAAGTGTGCAAAATGTGTTGACTAAAGTAACAATATTTATAAAGTGTTTAAATCTTTTATTTCCTTCTTATTTTCAATAAAGTGAGTGTTATTATATGCTAAAAGTGTCCATAAAATGCGATTGTGGATTTATTAAACAAGTGATTGATAACTGTGTAATAAATAAATTAATTGTGAATGTTTAATCAATAATAAAGTGTTTCTAATGTTTCTAAGAGTCGTTACAGTGTAAAAGAAGTGTCAAAAATATAATTATATAAAAAAGGAGAGATAAAGATATGAGACAATAACATGAGACAATGAGAGAAATGAGATAAAAATATGTGATGATAGCATGTGACAATGTGATGAGATAAACATGTAGAACAATGAGAGAGATCAGGTAAAGAGATGAGATAATGAGATGAGATAAATAGATATAAGATAAACATATGAGGTACAGAAACAAAAAAACATTAAGGCTTGAAATATAAAGATACTTTGATGACATGTAGGATAAAGAGGTCATTATGAAGTTAGATCGTGAGTCATATAAAATTCATTTTTTGTCAATTTTTTTTGAAAGTTGTTTTTGAAAAATGAGTTTTCAGTTAAAGAAGAGATATTTCAATTTAAATAATAAAGATTAGGATATTATTCGTAATTGGGAAACGCTAAATCACAATCACATGTATAAGTTTCAGGAATTATTGGAACTTGCACCAGGTGGTAGTTTCCAAGAACAAATTACAGGATATTTAGAAATGTCAGATAAAATAAAAGCAATTAATAAAAATAAATCACAAATTCAAATATTGTTTAGTGAAAATAGACTTTTGAGTCACTGGATTTGCACGGTGAGTTTTAACCAACTTTAACCTAAAGGTTCTCCCACTACAAATGTTTTTTCAGATATTTAATGTGGACACTTTTCTAAGAGTTTTGCAAAAAAAACCAAAAACTTTCATCGAGTTGTTTTTGAGAAAATTGATTTTTTAGGTTAACAAATTTAATTTTTGGACTTTTATTTAAAGTATATGCATGGTCGCAACAAAATAAAACTCAGTTTGAATTTGGACACTTTCCTGAGTACGTTGCAAAAAAAAGTAATACTAAAAACACTTTTATTCAGCCATTTTTGAGAAAATCAGTCGTTTAGGTTAAAAAATTTAATTTTAGAATTTTTAATTAAAGTATGTCTAATATCGTTACAATAATTAATATTAAATTATTTGACTCAGTGAAATCGATAATATCTTTTCAATAATTAATATTAAAACTTCATTTTTCAAAAAAAAAAATATTGTGTGGGCCGTATTCTTTTTTCTTTATAGAAGATTACTGAAAAAAAAGTTTTAAATCATTGAAGTGCGACCTCTATATTCGAACTTAATTGCTTCTGTTCTATTTAATTTTTATGCCCGACCCTGTAGATAATTTGCACAAAAATTGAAAGGGACAAAAACAATTAAATTGAAAGGTAAAAATCGCACTTCAATGATTTACATTTTTTTCAGTAATATTCTATAAAGCAGAACGATTACGGCCCACGCAATACTTTTATTTTAAAATTGAAGTTTTAGTATTAGTTATTTTAACGATATTACACATACTTTAAATAAAAATCCAAAAATTAAATTTTTTAACTTAAACGACTGATTTTTTTAAAAATGGCTGAATGAAAGTGTTTTTAGTATTATTTTTTTCTGCAACGTACTCAAGAAAGTGCCTAAATTCAAACTGATTTTTATTTTTTTGCGACCATGCATATACTTCAAATAAAAAGTTCAAAAATTAAATTTCTTAACCTAAAAAATCGATTTTCTCAAAAACGGCTAGATGAAAGATTTTGGTTTTTTTGCAAAACTCTTAAAAAAGTGTCCACATTCAATATCTGCAAAAACATTTGTAGTGGAGAACCTTTAGGTTAAAGTTGGTTAAAACTCACCGTGTTTGCACTTACTTTGATGGAAATAAACTTTTTGTTTATAATAGTCTTAATGAAGGTTGTTTAAAGGAAGATTGAAAAGAAAATTTATGCAGGTCATATCCATTTAAATCTAATGTATTTTTTTTAAAGTACAACAACAACCAAATTTTGTTGATTGTGGTGTATACGCCATTGCGTTTGCTGTTTCTTCATATTTTAATATTAAACCTAAAAATGTTGTATATAATCATGCTTTAATGAGAACTCATTTGTATATGATGTTTTGAAAAAAATGTATCATCTCATTTTCGGATAATTTTACAAAATTATATAAACTTGGAATTGGCAATATCGAATAAATAAACAATAATAATTTACATGTAAGGAATGTAAAAGATGCGTCACAGAAGAGAAAATTAGTTTATCAAACTAATGACGGCTTTACAGAAATGAAAGGAGATAGTAGTAGTCCTTCATTACATACAAAAATAGGACAGGAAAAAGTTGTTAATATTTCTGACTAAGAAACTAGAAAAAGCAGTACCAAATATGAAAAAGTGTATTGTAAAAGACCTAAGTTAAAAGGAGAGATGGGAAAGAGAGACAAATAACCAATATGGAAAGTGTAAATAGTGACAGAATATAAATGTTTGTAAGAAAAAACATTTGGAAAATGCGTCAAATTCTATTAAAGTAGCAAAAGAAGGTAATAATTATAAAATATTAGAAACAATAGTAGTAAGAAGATATTTTTTAGCAATGCTAATGAGAAAAGTAGAACAACTTAAGCAGAATATTAGAAACAATATAGTAAAATGATGAAATTAAAACGAAAAAGAATTGATAACAAAGAAACAGAAATATCAGTTATGGAAGATGTATGTTTAAGTAGTGAAACAGATTTAAATTTTTCTAAAGAAAACACATAGATTGTGCTGTTAAAGAAGAAAAAAGAGATAAAAATTCTGACAAATTAATAATTTATAGCGATTGTAATGAGACAAGTAAAAACAGTCTTGCAGAATATAAAAAATGTTGAAAGTCAGTTATAGTATGTTAAAGAAGTAGAAGGAGATGGTAAGAATGAGAAATTACAAAGCATAGTGAGCCAAACAAAAATTGTTAACACCTCTAATCAGAAAATTAAAAAAAAGTAGGGCAGAATATGAAAAAAGCTATCGTCAAAAATTGAAATTGAAACAGAAGATGTGCCATGATAAGGATGAAAATAATGAAATACTATATTCAAAAGATATGCAGGAGAAAGATGTAAGAATTTGTGATGAGAAAATGAAAAAAAGTCACAAAAAAAAAACAAAAAGAATAACCTAAAAGATTAAAATTACAAAGAAACGTAATCGATGATGAAAAAATAGATGTTTCGGAACATACAGGTAAAAAAATGGAGTTATTTATGCAACTGAATACAACATTGATATTCGTGATTTTGCTTATGCAAAAAAATATTAATAGCATACATGTTTTAAGTTTTTTTTTTTTTTTTGCGTAGAATGTGAAAACCTGCTTTCAGGTACCCTGTAGCCCGTACTACAGGGTTATGCGGGGGTGGCGATGTTCTGTCGACCCGCTAAAAACACACCCTTATTTGGGACCATAAGACCACTCCCAGGTAGAGCCAGTTTACTGACGTATCTCCTTCAGGAGTGGTCTTATATCCCACCTCTATCGCCTAAACGATATCATTCCTCGACCTACGGGAACTACCTTTGTTGGCGGCCATCGAGATCCTTAACCCTCATAACATGTTGGATGAAGGTCTCGATGTGCCGCCAATTCTCTTTGGATCGAGTCATTAACAGGACCATGTTCTCCAGTGTAACTTTGCAGTTTACACCGGCGAACATAACCCGTCTTTCGTCGTTCCATCGTGTGCATATAAAGAGTGTGTGCTCTGCGTCATCCTTTGGGGATTTGCAGTACGCACACTCTGAACTTTGTCGTCTTTTGAAGCGCTCTAGGTACAAGTTAAAACACCCGTGACCTGAGAGCGCTTGGGTGAGGTAGTATTAGACGACTCGATGTTTTCGATCTATCCAGGTGGCGAGTGTAGGTATGAGCCGATGTGTCCATCGACCCTTCTCATCCCCGCTCCATCTTGCTTGCCATCTTTCGACGAGTCTGCTTCTCGCATCTCAGCGAATTTGGTCCTTGCTGGGTCTATTGTCATCCGTATAACGGGTCGACATCCTATCTTTGAAAAGGAGGAAAATTTCCTCCCTTTCTTGCGCCAAAAGATCTGCCGGCGGGACGCTGGCAAGGACCTGAGCAGCACTCGCAGATACTGTCCTATAGTCAGAGATTATACGCTTGGTTATAATCCTTTGCACGGACAGTATCTTCTCCAAGATGGTCTTGCTTCTGTCTGTTCGCAGGGAGGGAGCCCACACTGGTGCTGCATAAAGCAGCTTTGAGTGGAACACACTCGCCACCAATCTCCTTTTCTTTTCAAAAGGCCCACCGACGCACAGTGTACGAAAAAGCTGTTTTTGTGGACAAAAGTCGCTCGACAGCTCAATTTTCATTCGATTTTAAAGTTTTTTTTTTTAAACTGATCGTTAATTCATAGGCAATGCTCTCCTGCTGCTAAAAATTAATTTTATGTAAAGCTTTTTTTTTTATTTGAGGTTAAACATTAAAATTCTGTTTATTAAATAAATTTGTTACCGCAAAGAAATATTTTCCATGCAGAATCACTAAAAAACACAAAATGTTTACATTTTAGTCATGAAAAATTTGTTTTTATCATAAAAATCATAAATATGAGGTTATAAATAAATTAATGTTAAAAAATTATTCTAACAATAGTTATAATATATAATATGTTAAATTTCATATTTTTGTTTAAATTTTGTTAATTTTTTAATCACTTTTGAAAAGAAAACTTAAGTATGCTAGATGTACCTATTACTGCGAATGCATCAATTACTGCGATTTTTTGAAAAAGTTATTATGCACTTTTCATGATTGTAAAATTAACTCAAATTAATTTAAAAAATTATTTAAAACCTTTTTTTGTTACAATTGCCAATAAAGATATACATTTAAACGATTAATTATTTAATTATTCTACATTAAATTACAATTTACCGCAGTAATTGGAACATGCGCGTGTTTCTATTACTGCGGGCAACCTAACCTTCAAATACACGTTATTCTTACCGCAGTAATTGGGGTACAGTAATTGATAAACTGAACAAATCCGTACGAAAAGTTAAACTAGAACTGAATTTTGTTATACAATTACCGAAAGTATTTTATTTGCAAAGTTAAGTTTGAGCTTCTTTATTCAAGACAAGTTAAAAGGTCTACTGATTTCTAAGCAATTTCTTAGTTCCATTTTTGTCCACGTCATTACTTAACTGTGAAACTGCATATCCCTAAATTCAACCTTATAAAATTGAACTTGTTAAAATAAGTTTCAGAAATTTTGATATTGTTGCAGTGTAATTGAAGGACTTTCTTTCAATAAGTCAAAAATTATGGTGTGACAAACATGAACTGAATTTGAAGCATTATAACTCCAAACAACATCATTTAGAAATACAATCACGTTTAGAGTACACTGAGAGAAAATTATAGTTATGGGTAACATAATGATGTTCACGGTAACCATATTTAATGTTACAAATACGGACAGCTATCTAGATAGTAACAGTTACCACCAGATTGTACGGAGTAACATCTTGATAGTACGGGATACAATAACTATATTTTTTTAACATCATTGATGGTAGCCAGTAGCATAATGATAATACCGTATAACATAACCTTTTTAACATCAAAATCTTACTATCGGTTTCTCTCAGTGTAACATTTTTGGCTCCAACAATTATCTCATATAAAGAATATATTTTATTACCAAATTCATCATTACAAGTTTTCAGCTTTTTTATTTTCTTGCTGTTTTGTCTAAAATTCACCTACATTTCTAGAATTTTACTAACAACCTCAAATTCATTTAAATCTAAGACCTGAGATTCGGCACTTTCAACTCATGTATTATTTTTATTTCTAAAGCTTCCTCTAACTCTTCCTTACTGTGATTAGAAGCAAGTTTGTATGCACGTCTTCTTTTAGTTTTGCTTGATCCGTTTTTTAATAATAATCGCGTACGACCTTCTGTAATATTATCGCAAATATTACTTTTTTACTGTGATCTATTAACTGTAAAATTATCATTAGGTTGCTCTTGAAAACATATAACAAAACCTTTTCCAATTAATGTTTTGAAGTTTTTAATAAATGCTTTTTTTGTTTCAAAGTTTCCACTTTTCTGCATACTGGCTGAACACATTCAGGAACTTTTTTCTTACCTGAAATAACTGTTGTTTAAAAAATTTGTTTTCACTTTCAATGTTTTTCAAAACCTAATCTACTTTACCCTTATTTCAAAACAATTAAAAAAAAAGAACAAAAGATTTACGAGATTTTTATGAAATGCATTTTCATATGGAACTTCAAATGTTTTTTCATACTAAACAAAACATTTATGAAAATATCAAAAGTTTTTTCACATGTCAAACGCATGATGCGAAAATGAATTATAAAATAAATAACTTAAGTTTGTGCGAGCTTTTTTGGAATACTAATTCCTGTGATGGTGGAAGTAAAGTAGATTCTGTTCTGAATAAAATTCAAAGTGAAAATAACTTTTCTAAAGAACAATTATTACAGCTAAAGAAAAGGTTACTGAATGTGTTCTATCCCCAGTTTTCAAAAAAGTGGCAAAATGTTAGACGAAATAGAAAAGCATTTATTGAAAAGTTTGAAGTATTCATTGGAAAAGATTTTGTTGTGGATTTTCAAGAACAACTTGATGATGGTGTTACACTTAATATATCTAATGAAAAAAGTAATATTCGTGATAATATTAAAGAAGGTCGTCCGCGATTATCATTTGAAGAAGGTTCAAGGAAGACTAAAAAAAGACGTGCAGATGAACTTGCTTCTCATCACAGTAAAGAAGAGTTAGAAGAAGCTTTAAAAAAGAAGAATAAAGCATGTGATGAAGTTTCCGAACCTGAAGTTGTAGATTTAAATGAATTTGAAGATATGGATAAAATCTTAGCAATGTACGTAGATTTAGATTTAACAGCCAGAAAATATAAAAAGCTAAAGATTTATAATGATGAATTTGGTAATAAAAGTTATCCTTCGTATGAGAAGGTTGTTGAAGCTAAAAATGAATGTTACCCTGAAAGTGATCATATAAATATATCGGAGTCAGGAGTAGAGATTGATTTTATATCCTTATTAATTCACACGGTTAAAAGAATTTTGTCGTTGTTAAGTACTGACATATTAAAATCTCTTTCTGAACAAAAATTAGTTTTAGTAGGGAAGTGGGGGATGGATGGAGCTAGTGGTCAACAAACTACAAGACAAAAGTGGTCATCCCAAATGAATAAGAGCAGCGATGATGATGAGGACGAAGATGAGAATGATGATTTGAAAAGAAATATGGACGATTCTATATTCTTGGTTTCCTTTGTTCCTCTTCAATTGAAAGCAAATGATGTTGTAATTTGGAGTAATGATACTCCAAATTCAGTTCATTTTTGTCGAACGATAAAATTCGGCTTCGTTAAAGAAAATCCTTCAATTACTGAACAACAGTATCAAACCTTCACAAATTTATTGGAACAGGTAGAAGTGTATGAGCTTGAATTTAGTAATATAAAGTTGAATGTAAGTTTCGATGTAAAATGTACAATGATAGATGGCAAGGTATGCAATGTTCTGTGCAACCAAAGAGCTTCAAATTGCTGTAATATTTGCAGAATTGGTCCCAAGAAAGTTAATGACCTACAGTTTGTAAGGCAGCTTCAGTGTAATATTGAATACTTTAAATTTGGTCTATCTACGTTACACTGTTGGATTCGCTTTATGGAGTATTTGCTTCATATAGCTTATAATTTGGATTTTTGTAAAGGTTCTGCAAGATCGAAAGAACATAAGGAATTAAAAGCTTTAAGGAAAAAAAAATTCAATTTAAATTAAAATCTTGTTTAGGATTAACTGTTGATGTTGTTAAACAAGGTGCAGGGACAAGTAACACTGGGAATGTAGCTCGCTCCTTTTTTGCTCAAGCTCAAGAAGTAGCTAAATATACAGGGTTGGATGAGAATTTAATTACTCGATTTCATGACATTCTCCAAGCCATAACTTGCGGTAGAATGATTGATTGTGACAAATTTCAAAAATTTTGTTTTGAAACAGCTGAAACATGCGTGGCTTTATATAATTGGTATCCTATGCCACCTTCTGTTCATAAAGTTCTGATTCATGGCAGCGAAATAATCAAATCATTCGATGTACCGTTTGGATGGCTATCAGAAGAACCCCAAGAAGCCAATAATAAGATCTTTCGAAAAGCAAGGAGCAAAAATAGCAGAATGTCCAGAAGAGAACTTACCAATAAAGATACGATTCATTATCTCCTGGTATCTTCAGATCCTAAAGTAAGCTCTTTCAGGATTAAGGAGCAAAGAAAAGTAAAGGCATTGACAAAAGGAGCTGAAAAATTGCTTAAAAGTTAATAGTTACACATTAGTTTCAAGTTATTCGTTACTTTAGTTCTTTTGTAAATAAATTAATTAAAAACATAAAAAAAAATAATAAAAAACAAAAATACAAAAAAAAAACCCTCTTCGTAAGCTGCTACCTTGTCGTTGGTGAAGAGGCTTAAACACAACTATACAAATTGAACAATTTGTATTATTTTGTAACAAAATGCAGTTTTCCTTTAACTTTACAACACCTACTGATTTCTTTAGCATAATGATTTGTTCTGTTTTCCTTAAATATTTTTCGAATGTACTAAAACATAAAGTACTTGCAACCAAAACACATGAAAAATTAAATGTATAGGTTTAAAAAATTATTTTTTTCAAAAATGAATTGATTGATTTTCGATGTTTCTTTTAACATATAAACTAACTTTAATTGAAACTTCTCTTGTAGGTTAAGAATACAATTTGGTAAAGATAAAACAATATTTATCATTATTCGTCGTTCCATAGAGTTTAAATCATGAATTTAATAAATGAAACAATTTCAATTTACAATTTTTTTAAACATTGAAGAACACTATATTCAAACATATAAAAAGAGTTTCAATATTCATCAGTGGCTATGTGAAGGTAAATAATCTATAACTTTATTTTTGAAAAAAGTCACTCTTTAGATATAAAAACCAAAAAAATTATTTCAAGTTAAAAAGTTTTTTTGAATGAAAATGGCACCCAAATGAATAACAGTAGTGTAGATGTGCCAATTACTGCTGTGTGAAATCGAATTCCAATAAAACTTTGAAAAAGGAGATAAATATTGTGACTTGGAAAGTTAAAAGGGACCTTACGTCAAAAAATCGATTTTTTTTACTAATAGGTGATTCTGAAAGAGAAAAGTTTACTCTTTTGAATGAACTAAACATAAAAAAATCGATTTTTTTGACGTAAAGTCCCTTTTAACTTTCCAAGTCACATATGACTGAGTTTAAAAGCATTATTGTTATCTATTGAAGTAGAAGCCACTAATTATAATATACAAAGAATTTAAATAACAAATTTATAAAAAATTCTCTGTGATACTATTACTGCGGGTATGGATCAATTACTGTGCCCCAATTACTGCGACAAGAATAACGTGTATTTGGAGGTTAGGTTGTCAGCAGTAATAGAAACACGCGCATGTTCCAATTACTGCGGTAAATTGTAATTTAATCTAGAATAATTAAATAATTAATCGTTTAAATGTATATCTTTATTGGCATTTGTATCAAAAAAAGGTTATAAATAAGTTTTTAAATTAATTTGAGTTAATTTTACAATCATGAAAAGTGCATAATAACTTTCTTCAAAAAATCGCAGTAATTGATGCATTCGCAGTAATAGGTACATCTAGCATACTTAAGTTTTCTTTTCAAAAGTGATTAAAAAATTAACAAAATTTAAACAAAAATATGAAATTTAACATATTATATATTATAACTATTGTTAGAATAATTTTTTAACATTAATTTATTTATAACCTCATATTTATGATTTTTATGATAAAAACAAATTTTTCATGACTAAAATGTAAACATTTTGTGTTTTTTAGTGATTCTGCATGGAAAATATTTCTTTGCGGTAACAAATTTATTTAATAAACAGAATTTTAATGTTTAACCTCAAATAAAAAAAAAGCTTTACATAAAATTAATTTTTAGCAGCAGGAGAGCATTGCCTATGAATTAACGATCAGTTTAAAAAAAAAAACTTTAAAATCGAATGAAAATTGAGCTGTCGAGCGACTTTTGTCCACAAAAACAGCTTTTTCGTACACTGTGCGCCCCTCCTCTTAAGGTGGCATGTGTTTAGTTACTACGCCTTCTAATAATTTTAATCTCAAGTTTGATCCATTAGCACTAAATCACATTTGGAAAAAGTTTTAAAAAAGAAAAATTTTTACTTAAAAAAAATTGTTTTTGTGAAAATTTCATATATACAAAAAAAGCGTTCAGTTCCATGTCATTACTATTATATTACTGTAACAACTATTTGATAGTATTGTTACCATTTTTTTGAAGTTTTCATGTGAAACAAACGATTAGCAAAAGGAATAGATTTATTTTGCACTATTCCCAGTGGGCACACATGTCCGAAAGACGTCCCTATGTCGGCTTTTATGTTTAAAAGACGTCCTTAAAACGTACTTTGGAAATTTTTGCCCACTGGGTTGTAGAAGTGAGGTTAGAATAAATGTCAAATTTCAGCTCCATGGTATCACGTATAATTTCAGCTGCATGGTCTATATGAAGTGTTTAGTGTGCTTCATGCAGAATGAAAAAAAAATGAAACGAAATATTCATTATTAAATATTGTATTTGCTGTTGTTTTATAAAATTTTATATACGTTAACTAATATCTAAAATACTGTTAAAATATTAAATAATTTCTCAATTTATTTAATATTTTCGTTTTAGCAAAATATAAAGAAGTAATTATTATTTTATACAATATATTTGTAATAAAAGGATGCGGTTCAGCTCCAGATGGCAGCCAATTTTAAAAAATTTGCTATTATTTCCGTATAAATATAGTTGTAGTAAAATCCTTTAAAATATAATTATATTATACCCTAAATAACCCCTAAACTTATCTTTAAATATAACAGTTAGGCGAGAATCGACCACATCTGCTCTATTTTTATTAGTTTTTTCTTCCATTTTTTCATCATTTGTGTCTGATTTATTCTAGTTTGCTTTTTCCACAATATTCTTGTTTGCCATCTCTACTGTCATTTTGTCTCCATTCGCTCTATTTTTACTTGATTCTTCTGTTATCATTTTCTCATCTAGGTCTGCTCTATTTTCATTGGTTTCTTATTCCATTTTTTCTCATTTGTATCTGATTCATTCTGGTTCGCTTCTTCCACATTATTCTTGTTTGCCACCTCTACTGTCATTTTGTCTTCATCCGATCTATTTTTACTTACTTCTTCTGTTATCATTTTGTCATCTAGGTCTGCTTTATTTTCATTGGTTTCTTCTTCCATTTTTTCCTCATTCGTATCTAATTTATTCTCGTTTCCTCAAAATTTAATCTACTTTAAGGAAATAATCACAGAAAATTTTAATAATTATACTTTGTACGTTTAAAGACGTTTTTCAAACCTTAAAAAGTGGGTAGACTGACAAATTCCGACGGTACTGTATGTATACTATGAAGATATATATTAAATATCTTTTTTTGTCTTATTGAACCACCGTTATGTATATACATATACCCCCTTACTCGGGGGTTTTTGAGGTCACTCATTACAAATCTGAAGTCACATTTTGAAAATTCAAAATGACGGATCCAAAATGTCGGACACCATTTGTAAATTTTGATTAGATTGACTTCAAACTTGTAACTCGGAGGTTTTTGGGTCACTGATTACAAATCTGAAGTCACTTTTTGAAAACTCAAAATGGCGGACACCATTTTTTACATTTTGATTAGACACGGATTTTTGGGGGGGGGGGGGGGTTTAAGGGTTTCTAATGAATAGGAAAATATTTATTTGCCTATTCATTAGGAATCTGTGATCTTGATATAAGTGATCTTGATATAAGGTGATAATCTGAGCCAATCAACCTTTAAAAATCACCTTAGATTCAGATTTTTAACCCGAAAGACTATTATTGATGTTTGTGAAGTCTACAATTTTTTTAAGGGTTTCTAATGAAATGGAAATTATTTGATGGTCAACTGACATTGATATAATGTGATAACCAGTGGCGTAAATCTGAAGGGGCAAAGTGGGGCAGTGCTCCGAGGCCCTTGGGTTCAGAGGGCCCTTGGTCAACCTTAATAGACCTTTTTTTTAAAAAAAATTCTGAAATTCTTACAAATTTTAATAATTTATAGTTTGATTAAGTGCCCCATTCACCTGTTTGACCTGGGGCCTTTGCCGACCCAGTTACGCCACTGGTGATAACCTGAGCCGATCAACCCTTCAAACACACCCTAGATTTAGATTTTCAACCCCAGAGCCTTTTATTGACTCTTGTAAATAATCAAAAATTTCTAAAAGTTCTCCCTGCGTTATATACACCTTTCCCGTTTTGGTAACCGAAAAAAACTGTAAATTTCTGAAATCCAAGACAGTGATATTCCCAGAACCAGAGAAGAGACTGCTAAATAGACAGTTTACGCGCACCCCATAGGCATGGGTTGCATGCATTTCCTCCAAAACCCAATTGACCGGACTTGCAATTGCCTGAAATTTAATTGTCCGAATTTGTAATTCTCCGAACTTGCATTTGTCAGAATTTGTAAATCCCTAAATTTGCATTTGTCCGAACTTTCAATTTGTATCATTGTGAGTGTAATTAATTTCGTTTGTTAAAATGTTTAATTTCTCGAACTCGTATATATCCAAACTTCTAAATCCCCGAACTTGCATTTGACCGAACTTTTAAATCACAGAACACGCATTTGCCAAAATATTTAACTCTCCGAACTGTCATTTGTGAAACTTCATAACTCACTAAGTACACAAGTCACTGAATTTGCATTTGCCTAACCCTCAAAAACTAGGCTTTCTAAACGAGTGTCTAATTGGCTGGAAAATTTCCCGGTAACATTACCAGCCAATCAGAAGACTCGATTAGAAAGCCTACTTTCAAGGGTCGGGCAAATACAAATTCGGTGATCTGCATAGTCGGTGAGTTAAGGAGTTTGACAAATGATAGTTCGGAGAGTTGAACGTTTTGAGAAATGCAACTTCGGTGATTTAAAAGTTCGTCAAAATGCAAGTTCGGAGACAGAACTGTTCGCCCAAACGTGAGTTCAATGATTTCAAGGTTCAAAAAAATTCAAATTCAGAAATTTCAAAATTTAAGCGAAGGTAAGTTTCGGTGATTCCAAAGTTCGGACAAATGCAAATTCAGGGATTTAGAAGTTCTGGCAGTTGTACATTTCGGAACTTGAATATTCTGCTTAACGCGAATTCTGTGATTTCAAACTTCGGAACAATGCAAATTCGGTGATTTCAAAGTTAAGACAAACGCACTTTCGGGTAATTCAATGTTTTGACAAATGTAAATTCGGTGAAAATACGAAAATCGACTAGGCCTTTTCAATAGGATTCCGTGCATACACTTGTAGTGTATGGAACCCTAAAAATTAATAAATTAATTCTTAATATTAAAATAATTAATCCTATTGAAAAAATAGTATTTCATAATATGTAACTATGTTGATAATCAGAATAACGAAATGATATTCCACTAATTCCTAAAATATGTTGGAAACTATCGATTTTAACGATTAAATCTGTTACGAATTTTTTAAATTGCACGTCAGAATATTAAGAGTGAACCAGTCAATAAATATTGGACCAAAATTCAATGATTGCAATGATTCTACTAGAATGCTCAGTTTTGTGGTTAGAAACTCTACCCATTTCAAAAATTTGTATACACTTAGAATCCTTTATCTTGCCCTTGTAAGATCGGTAACAAAATTTGGGTCTGTTATCTGGTCTCCCTATCAGGATACTTACATTATTATGGTTGAACGCGTTAAAAATCAGTTTCTGCGATTTGCTGCTAGGCAAACTGGTACACTGTACTCTCTAAATTTGAATTGGTCAAAATTTGGCTAATGGAGTTAGTAGCGTCAGTTTTGACTGCTAAATTAGTTATTTCATCTCTTTCTACGAAAAAAATAGTCATATTCCTTTGCTAAATGAATTAGTAGTGATATTCCACTAATTTATTCTGTCGTCATGTATTACAAATTGAATAAGTCAAAATCAATAAAACATAACCTTACGTTATAATACATAATAGATTACTTTTTAGGGTTCCGTACACAAAGTGTCCAAACGGAACCCTTATGTTTTCACTCGTTTGTCCTTTGCCCAAAACCATTACCCCCCCCCCCCCTTATCTCCTAAACTATTTGACCTAGAGTATTGAAATTTGGTACACATATGTATTTTCGCGAGTAGAGTTCAGGAAAAATATAGAGAACATGATTGGAGGTGATAGTCATAGCGTTGTCAAGGAAAAACTTTTTTTTTTCAAAAAAAAACGTGTCCCCCCCTTATCTTCCAAACCATTTGACCTAGAGGTTTGAAATTTGGCCTACCTAGGTATTTTTACGTGTAGATTACAGGAAAAATATAGCGAACGTTGCTGGACTTAATTTTCAAAAGTTATTAATGAAAAGTTGAAAAATGACAAAAAACCCCTATGCTAGAGCTCAGCGTATTTATCCTGAAAGGTTGGGAAATGGTTAAAAATGTGTAATTTTATGCAGAATTTTTTATAAAACCATAAAAATTGTGGTTTAAATTTATTATCATAACATTTTTTCCAAAAAACTGAAATTTTACCAAAAAAAAATTTTTTTCTTCTAAACAGCTACAATATTTTATAGTTTCAGATTATTTTTTGTACAAAATGTTTATGATTATGTTTAAATTGCTTTAAAGTTAAAAAATTTAAAAAAAAAATTTTTTTGGCTTTAAAATTCAAAATTATATAAAAAAGCTTAGTCTATTTAATTGGAAATTTTTAATCTTATAAAAATCATTAAGTTTATACTTAAATTTCTTTAAAAATAAAAAAAATTATTTTAATTTATCATTATTTAAATTATTATTTAAATAATCCAAATAATAAATTCCTAATAAATAATTAAAAAAAAAATTTCAATCCATTTTATTATTTTATAAAAAAAAACATAAATAATAAGAAAATGATATATAATTTATAATGTTTATTTACTTTCATTTACACACTGAGAAAATGAGACATGGCTGAGTACTATCTGGACATGAATGGTTGCTGTCCATTAATTTTTTTCATTTACACCTGAACCATTCCTGTCCAGATATTACTGAGTCTTTTCCTTGACAGTAATGATTCATGTTCAGAACGTAGAGATTCATGTTCAGACTGTAAAGAGTTCTGTCTATACAAAAGAATTCTATAGGCAGGAACCATTCATGTCCAGATAGTACTCAGTCATGTATCATTTTCTCAGTGGCAGGTTAGGATACAAAAAAATTACATATTTTTTAATTATAATAGTTACTTAATTTTTACTATAATTTTATGATAATTTTAATTCAATCGCAATGTTTATCCTGTCTCATCAATCTATTCGCGTTCGGTTCATTTTTACGTTTTTTTGGTTTGACAAATATTATATCCTTTATCGTTTAGCTTTACTACTATAGTTCTAAAATATCTATAGTTTTAAAATATTAAAATATCTATATTATAACAATAGCGAAGAATTTCAGATCTCTAGTTCATATAGTTAAAAAGTTAGGGATGTACGCACTGAGAAAAAAGGTTTAGTTTTACCAACAATATTTTTTAGTTGACCATTGTTGGTTGTAACAACAATATTTTGATTAGTATAACAAAACGATTTGGTTGGCGTAACACATCAAGTTGTTTGGGACAACCATATTATTTTGTTGCTCTTATTTGGTTGAACCAAACATAATTTAGTTGCGACAACCAAAAATAATTTGGTTGTGACAACCAAAAATAATTTGGTTGTGATATCCAAACATAATTTGGTTGTGACAACCAAACAATTATTAAAAAAAAATTGGTGATTTGTTTGTAAGTAAGCTGTCGATAATAATATAAATAAAATCTAAATAAAAACCAATACCAGACGGTCGGCTGAACCTGGGTCTGATAGTTGAGCCAACGGTGTCTGTTACTGAACTGTCTAGCTATAAGGTTCATTCCATATTGGTCATTCATATCTCTCATGGGCTGGTGGTTAGCCTACTGGACTGGCAGCTGGAAAACCCGGGTTCGAATCTTCACGACTAATGAAATTTTTCTGTTTCAGGTATTCATTAATATGAAATTTCTACATTCTCATCTGATTATATTTGTGTAATTAAATTTATAACATGTGAATTATGTAGTTATATGTGTTGTCCGACCGAAAATTCGCACCTGGGTTACTTAGCTACCAAAAAAAATTTTTTTTGATGACAACCAAAATTTTTGTTATCCCGAATAAAAATATATAGTTGTGACAACCAAAAGTTTTTGTTATGCCAACAAACAACACTGAACCAAATAATTTAGTTGTCTCAATCAAATAGTTTGGTTGACTAAATAACAACCAAATAATTTGGTTGGCTCAACCAAATTTTCGTTGCTGTGACTAAACATTTTTCTCAGTGCGGAACCCTTCGTTTTAGGGCGAGTGTAACTCGCACTTGCCCGATATTTTTCAAGTAATCTTGAAACACAATACTTTTCTTTATGTGATAATAAAGTATTTAATTATTATTTAAGATAAAACAATCTTTTACATGTAGAATAAATAAATTAAATTTAATTATTCAGTTATAAATTAAAGTTTATTTTAACCTTTTTTTAACTGTGACGCAAAATCTAGTAATGAAAGAATGTTTTTCTGAGAATAAAACTTAATAATAAATTCAAGATAAAATTTTTAAATTAACGTTCTTTAAAATTTCTCGGAATTTAATTTAAAATATTTTTTTTTTATTACGAAATTGAAATTTGTTATTTTACATAATTGCATCTGGTTGTACAGCTTATTATTTTTTGCTATTCTTTTATAAAAACTTGGTAAATAACAGCATATTGATTTGTATGTACACATAATTTATTTATTTATTTATTTAATCCGATTTACGGGCTCAAAGCCCTTTGGTACATAAGTACTTAACAATAATTCTAAAATTAGATAACAACAATAAAAAGATAAAAGTAAAACTTGACAATAGCGTTAGTTTGAGGCAAATTTGTTTTAGATCGCAAAATTATAAACAGCAATAAACTTACTTAACAATTTATAATAATTTTGGCGAAAACTTAAGAAATTTTTAAAGAAATATAATTTTCCAAAAATGTCTAAGCAGTTGATAATAAGAAATTACAATCCAATTTGGAGAAATAAAAAAAAAACATTAAACGCTAGACAAAGTTGAAGTTAAACTTCACCAAAAGATAACCCAAAAATACAACAAAAAAGTTCATAACTGAGGCATCCAGTGAATGTAGTTTTACGAAGTTGCAGGTTAAGTTGGAAATGTTTTCCGCAAGCCTGGGAGAGAGGAAAGACTCTGTTTCTTCGAGGCGCGAATCTTTGGTTCTCCATTCATATAAACTATTCGAAGATCCGTTTCTCCTTTAGATACTCTGTCATTTAATGAAATGTGAGCCCTTTTAAATTCCTCCGACTGCATAGGTGTTCTGTCCCAGGATAATGAGAGATTCGGTGGCAACAGATTAGGAAGAACTGGTTCATTCTTCTTGAATTTTATGAAAGCAGAAATGGTCTTTTTGACAGCCGACTCATCTGCAAGCGTGACACGTAAAGGACGTGAATGAGTTCGTGGCGCAGATTGTGAATAATTACCAAGACGATTTGTGGAAATAATTTTAGGTGTGTCTATTGGAAGTAATGTTTTTAAGATTTTTAAAGATAAGTTAGAATCTGAGATCGAATTGTCGTTCGAAGTAGAATTTACATCAGAAGATGTTTTGTATTCCGATTCGGACAAGTTGAACATTATTAAGTTTGTTTTTCTATTATTACGGTCTGAAATTTCGCGCAAGCAGTTGGACATAATATCATTAGTACAAGTAACTAAATTTGACCTCAAAGTAGAAATGTCAACTTTTATGTCCGCAACATCACTCTCCAGCGTGTCAACACGAACCAAGGCGCATGAGATAGATTTTTCTATATTATTTAACCTGCCAGAAACATTATCTAAAGATGCGTTAAGAGAGTTTAATTTCTCATCGATTTTTTCACCAATTTTTTCACCAATTTTTTCACTGATAACACTAAGCTGTTCAGCCAAAGCGGCAGAGAGGTCTTCCTTTGTCAAAGGTCTAGCAGAAGGTGAAGAAGATCTTGACACACCACAACACTTTTTTTTTTAATTTTGGCACATCCAGGGTGATACGGAGCATTACAGGATTCGCAACGAGATATTTCTTTCCGAATTTCAGCGTTGCAACCACGACAAACTTTGTCTGTGTCAGGAATCGACAACGTGTTTTCTGACATAGTTATAGGTTAGAAACCTAATTCAGCAAAATAAGTAACCTGAATTAATGCCCCACTGGTTATTTTATACAAAATGTAAGGATCAATTGTTTAGGTCTTAGATTAAACAATTAAAAGTTCAGCAACCATTCACAAATAAGATAAAAATTTAATTTTAAGAGAGCCACAAGCAGAACACGTGTACTCAAAACTAGCGCATGCGTATAAACATATCAGCTTACCTAATTTGTATCTTTTGTTGTTAACCTTACATTTGCATTAATCAGTAAATTAGCAATTTTAAAATTAAAAAATGAAAGACTGGATTATTGTACTAATTGCAATTTATTAGTAAAACACATTGTAAACTCATTATCTATAATTGACTGTGTTACTTTATATGTGGTCTGTAGTAAGAATGTCTTTCAAATTTCTTATGAAACTCTACAGCGTGCGTTGCGTTGGTAGTTGGTTAACGCTGCGGACTGTTAGTGGTAGGGTCGTGCGTTCAATCCCCAGCGAAAAAGGATTTTTCTGATAGGTATAGGCGATTATTAGTTATAAGAAATTAAGGAGTGTAATACTAGTACTGTTTGTAGGCTTCCAAATTTATTTTTTTACTTTTTTTATTTAATTACAGTTTGGGAATAGTTTATCAACATTAGTTTGATGCAATTCCACAACGAGGTCTTAAACGATTAATAGTTACAGTCTACAAATTCATTTAGTACTTAAAGCTACAAATTCATTTAGTTACACATTTGTTAGTTATTAAATTAGTACCTGCAGACTAATTAACAGTCAACGAATCCGCCCTATTTGAATTAGTCATTAATGACTGAGAATTAGTCATTTTTGACTAATTCAGATTTAGAGAGTACGATTTTTTCTCACATGATTATGAACATCTGAGATCTAAGTTCAATATATCTCCAATCAGAAAAAGATTTTTCTCTAACATCTCGCGTTGAAAACTCGTGTTTTCACGCACACGCATGCGAGAAAAGAGCAGACGACTACTTGCCACGCACACCTTACCTCGTGAACGCTGTTCTTGAACAGTGCTACCAACTTCGAAAAACCAATATTTCCTAACTCTAATATAATATTGTGTATCCGAACTTGACGGCACTGTTAAAGAGTAGTGTTCATGGGGTAAAGTGCGCGTGGAAAGAGTCCTCTGCTCTTTTCTTGCATGCATGTGCGTAAAAAACACGAGTTTTTATCACGAGCAGTTAGAGAAAATAGTGTGTGTAGCATGGGCGCAACTAGGGGAATCTCGAGCCGTGTGATTGCCACACTCGCTTCGCTCGTGCGGCAAACTTCACACGACTCTCGATCCCCCTATTTTTGCGCCCTTGCCATACAAATTACTATTCTCTAACATCTCGCGTTGAAAACTCGTGTTTCCACGCACACGCATGCGAGAAAAGAGCAGACGACTACTTTCCACGCACACCTTACCTCGTGAACGCTGTTCTTAAACAGTGCTACCAACTTCGAAAACCCAATATTTTCTAACTCTAATATAATATTGTGTATCCGAACTTGACAGCACTGTTAAAGAGTAGTGTTCATGGGGTAAAGTGCTCGTGCGGCAAACTTCACACGACTCTCGATCCCCCTATTTTTGCGCCCTTGCCATACAAATAACTATTATTCGCTGACATGCTTTTTTTATATAAAAATATGAATGTCATTATCTACTGCCCGTCGATTCTAATTGAATTCAAATTGTACGCCCCACGTAAGAGACTAAGAGATATACCTAAAAGACTGCCTCGGTTTTATGTTGAGAAATCTGAGACTGCTTATTGTGCAAATTCCATTTTCAGGAGACTTTGTATAGAGCAAATGACTTCTGTGATAATTTAAACTTTTTTGAACCTAACATGGACAAATTTATAAGTGCACTTAAATCTTTATTATATTAATTGTTATTTTTCGGTCTTGAATAATATTAAACTTTATAGTTTAGTTTTGTTAATTACCTAGAGTTCTACTAGGTTTAGTTTTAGTTAGATACTTTATGTATTAAAAGGCATTGCCCGTTATTCTGAAATAAATAAATAAATAAAAATTGCGTGATATATTGGGAGCCTTGTCCACCAATATTGAGCAAGGTCTTCGCCTATCGTTACTTTCCCACTAGGTGTATTTTGGATTTCAAATCTCTCTAATAAAACAGACTACAGAGGCGCGCAGCGCGCGCCCTTCTTTCTTCTAGTTTCAAATATTTCTTTAATTCTTTTTTTCAATTCAGTGTCTACATCCGATTTTCTGAAATATACTTCCAATGCTCCGTATCCTTGCTCGACTTCAGGTGTGATTGCTCCTCCTCTAATTAAATCACAATCGAATCCATTCCCTAACAAACTTTTTATATCTGATCGTCTTTCTAAAAGAATACCGTAGTTTGTTATTTCCTTCACTTCTACAACGATTTGATTGTGTTCAAAGAAATATTGGTCTCCAGCCTTAGGTGTTTTATTAAATAAATCATATTTTTTACACCAGTTGCTACTTTTTTTCTTTATATCCTCTAAGTGTTTTTGCGTCTACAGACGGCTTGAAATTAGGAGTACTAGCATTTGCCTGGACCACCCGGTATATTGGGTTTGCTCGCCAGTGAAGAGGGAAAACTGTAGAAAAACCTTTCTATAGTACATCCGGTTTATGGACAGTCGAGTTCTATTGATCTGCAAAGGTCGATTACCGACAGTGCATATCATTATACCTCGACATCTTTACCTTCCACTGAAGTTATCTCACAGCCGGAAAAAATCCCAGGCTCCCCGGGGCGCGAACCAAGCAAGCTTGACGCTTGACTTGGTGCGACCGTAGAGTTCAGGACCTATTTCAGTAGCTATGGGTCGTCGTTTTGAGCTTCCTCAGTCTTGCAGTTTCCGGATAGCTGTCCGGAGTACTACTAGTCTTTTTTCTTTCTTCTTTATGTTTTGTTACTTATTCTGTTTCTTTTCAGCTAAGGGAAATTAGAGGTAGTAGGTAGTGGGCTTGTGGAATGAGGAGGTTCCTACTTACCTTTCATCTCTCTTTCCAGTTTTGATACAGGGTGTTTCTAGTTTTTCGTCCGCAAATTGGTCGTAAATTGTTTCTTTAATATTTGTGTCGGACGTTAAGTTGTTTTTAATTTATTGTTTATTGACCGAAATGTTTATTTTTTTAGTGTACGTGTTTGTTTCATTTATTTAAAATTTTTATAAGAAGAACTCTTTGCAGAAATGTTTTTGAGGAATGTTAAAAGTTGCTTTGGTGTGGTGCCTTTTACCTTGTAAATGATTGGCGTAATTTAAATGAAAGTTTGAGAAAATGCATTCTTCAGAGGCAGTTCCTGTTAAGATGCAGGAGTGACTGTGTTTAACCTAACTGTGTAAGATTCTTGAATTCGAGGTTTAATAGTTTTCATTTTCATAGTAATTTTTGTAACTCTAAGTTTAATAAAATGATGGCTAAGTTTAAGGTTTTAACTTTAAATATGTTAACTAAGGATGTATGTACGCATATATCTTTCTTGAATTCGAGAATCAGCTACGTACCCTTAATGTAAACTTGAAACTTTGTTGCCTCAAAATTTTATTATTGGTTTGCTTAAGCATCAAGTTACTCTTAATGAAAGGTTTCTTTGCGACAACGTTAGACTTGACCTGAAATTTCACAGTTTAATGAATAATGATGATTTGAATAGAGTCGAAGTTAATTTTCATAAACAGTCTGATAATTTTTAAAATACCTTTGTCTGAACAGCAAGATTTTCGGAATAAAGTAAGAAATTTAACTGCTGTGTTTTTTAACACTAGAAGACACATCAGTGTTTCGGGCAGAAAAATTGCAGAAGGTATTAACGTTTCAAAAGCATTTTTCAAAAATAACAGTGATGTTGTCTGTTTGAATAAAGGTAACATTACTGTAGTTATGTTATAAGTCAGATTATGTGATTAAAATAGATAGTATGTTAACCAATACAGATAATTTTGAGAAGTTGGATGTGGATCCTTCAAAGAAATTGAAGAATGCTACATTTAGAATGCTTGATAATTGGAGAAAGAAGGGACTCTTGGGTAGAGACATCGAGAGAAAACACATTGATACTACTAATAGTATATTAAAAATGAAAGATATTACATTTTTTAAGAAATTAAAATGTGATGATTTTTGAGGGGCGTGGAATATTTGATGTGTTCTACGTATTTCAAATTTAATGGTAATTTTTATATATAAAAATATGGCACCCCAATAAGATCTGTTATTTCTCCAATTTCAGCTGAAATAGTAATGGCTGACTTTAAATCCGCTGCATTCAAACAATTAGATTTCTGTATACCTTTTTATTTTAGATATGTGGATGATACAATTATGGATATTCCTAAGGATAAAATTAATGCAATTGTAGAAGTTTTTAACGGGTATCATCCTCGTTTAAAGTTTACTCTTGAAATTAAAAGTAGGGGAGACTGGGGCTAAACCGGACGAATTTTGTCTTTTGTAAAAAATCATATAAAGACATATTTTTTGCCAAAGTGTAATATACTGTTTTAAAGCTTGTTCCTTCAACTAAAAAATACAGTTGTTCCATTTAAAAAATAATAAATAGTTTTGTTAGAAAGTCGCTTTGAATATGACCACCTCGAAAACGAAAATCCCAAAAATGGTGGGGTTAAACCGGACACCCGACCCTATGAGGCTAAGTCGGACACTTCAAATTTAGCCAAGGTTGAAACGCAAATATGCATTTTTTAATTTAAAAAGTCAATAAGAGTCTTTTCTGAGACATATTCAACTCATTTAATACAAAATATATTATTTTCTTAGACATATTATTGAAATTAATGACTGATAGTAACTGTATGAAAAATGTCCGTAACAAAAAATGTCAAAAAGGGCTAAAAGAAGCTTTTCTTGCTTTTAGACTCATTATTTGGATCGATGCAAGACTTTTTTTAAGGGGTTATATACACTTAATAGGCCCAAAAAAATCGATTTTTTAAGAATTTTTTTTTAGAAGGCCGTTTAATTGAATCATGTGAAAGTTTGTACACTTATTTTAACATCTTTTAAGTGTCTTTTAACATTTTTTATTTTTAAATATTATGATTTTCAACACCGTTATACGTTATCTCCCGGAGCTCCTAAAAAAAAGGCGTCTTGCGGTGAGCAAGATTCTTCTGGACTGGATCATGTAAAATGAAAAAACCAAAAAGATTTCATTAATATAATGTATTATCCTGTGATTAATCAAAGGAATAAGAAAAATAAAATTTTTTAACAAAATGGCGGCTTGTAAAAAAAAATCGATTTTTGACAAAAACTTTGGCCTTAAATTTGATATAAAAAAAAATTTTTTATCGGTAAAAAAAAACCTTCGATTAATTACTAAAAAATGTAATTAAGAAGCTTGTGTCAAAATTTAAGACTAATCGGTTGAGCCGTTTTCGAGAAATCTTGCTCACCGACTTTAAAAACACAGTTTTGAGAAAAACGCGTTTAAAGTTTTAAATAGTATATTTCGTAACATGCGTGACAAGCAGTCGTTTCAGAAACGACTGCTTGTCACGCATGTTACGAAATATACTATTCATCCAGTCAAATGCTCTGACGCGCGTTTACAAATGTGTGCGTAACTTCGAGAATATTGGCCGGATCGACATGAAATTTTCAGGGTGTTTACCTAAATATATGACATTTAAATAAGCAAATAAAAAAAAAATTGATTTTTTGAAAATGCTAAGTGTATATAACCCCTTAAGAAAAAATATTATTAGTGGTTCATAGAAAATCACTGTCAGTTTTACGTCAACATTCAATATAGGAATTCTGATTCTTCGAGTTTTGCCTCACCTGGTCATCTCATAATAAAGGCGCAAAATTTTTGTTCTTTTAAAAGTATTTTAAAAAAGTTTTTTTTAACTAAATTCTATATGCCTTAAGCTATAAAAAACAGTTAGCAAATAATAAATATACGTTATTTACAGTATTAAAAACCCAAAACTATAAGAAAAAAAATTTTTACTTTCAGCGAAAAAACACGATTTTTCACACTTAGACGGCCTTTACTTATATTAAAATAATGAAATGTCAGTAAAACTTAATGACTTATATACTTCACATATCAACACGTTGACAGAGTGTTTAAACGTTGTGAAATACTTCGCAGATTCAGAGATATTTGACTTGTCCGTTTAGCCCCATGTCCGGTTTAGCCCCATTCCCCCCTAATAAGAGGATTAGTTTCTTGGATCCGCAATTGTTGAGAGATGATTTTGGTCAGATATTAACTAATTGGTATAAAAAGGAGACCTTCTCAGGTAGAATTATAAATTTTCTTTCTGCACAACCCATTCAAAACAAGATTGGTGCAGTCAAATATCTTGTAGATAGAGCAATTAATTCATTCTAAGAATATTGATATTGTAAAAATATTTTGAGAATCGGGTAGATTGTTAACGACAAGAGTAAATGAACACAAGGACAATTTTGGTAGAAATCCCTATTATCATAATGTTATTTCAAAATATAAGAAAAAGTGCAAAGATCATGATTTTGAATGTGATAATGTAGAAATTTTGCATAGGGAATCTAACTAAAAGAAGCGTTCTTTTCTAGAAATGCTTTGCATTAAGAATGAAGGTGATAACGCGATTAACCTTAAAACTGACATTCAAACATTGAATTCTTGCCATAATCATACCCTTAGATTTTTAAAATATTAAATTAAGTTTTAGTTTTAGCTGCCTTATGTTTGTTTTCCTTAGTGTAACTACATATAATTTAAGGTTTTATTATTATAAAAAAAATCTGACATCGCGCTTCGCGCTCCGTCACATTCTCATCGCGCGCTTCGCGCGCAGGGCTCGCTTCGCTCGCTAGTTTCAGCGCGCCTCGGGGCGCGCGAGGGTCGTCGTCGCGCTTCGCGCTCCGAAGTTTTAGTAATCGTCGCGCTACGCGCTCCGTATTTGAAATGAACGTCGTGCTTCGCACTCCGATCATTATCAATCTTCTCGTCAGGCTGCACGCTTCGACCATGTAATGCATGCTTGTCGTTATCGAAATTAAATACTCTCCCTACGACATGAGCCAGTTTAATCTGGCCTGTTTAGCGCTATTCTAAATTGGGTTTTCACTTAAAATGTAAAACTTTTTTTGTCTTAAAGTTCTACGCCTTTAAGGAATACATTCTCATCACGGCACTCGCGCTTCGCGCTCGATACTAATACTTTCCGGAATATTTGCGATTTACTGGAGAGAAAAGAAAAATCTCAGTTACTTAAATCCTCAAAGCAAAGGGTTGTTGCACCTACACTGAAAAAAATATGTTTGTCAAAATCAACTATTTGTCTATAGTTGAAGCCATTTTAGTTAAAATGACAAGGATTCCAAGTTAAGCTTGCAATCGAAGCAAAGTTAGTTCTAATACACATCAAACTTGTTTGTTTGTAATTCTTAAAAACGGGGGAAAAAATTGTCAATCAGCTAAAAATTTACAGTTTTCTATAGTGCAAATGAGTAAAGTTGTATTACATAATCTTAAAATAATACAAAAGTATACATTAAACCTTTAATAATGTTTTTTGAAAATGTCAAATCAACATAACCTTCAAATATATGACGGCCACAACTAAGTCATTTACCGTAACCACTAATGTTTTAGAGATAGAAAATATTAATATTTTATGAAATAATAGACTTTCTGAGTAATAAAAACAGTCGGTCCCACAATTTCTGATGTTCAATATAATATAATTTCTAATTTCTTAGACTGAAAATTATCCTTATATTTTAACTAGGCTTCCCTAGTTGGCGCCTTAACTAACAAGGAAAACTGGTTGATTCCTTGTGTACGGGTGCAAGGGATTTTTTTCAGTGTAAATGTCATTAAAAAACACTACAATTTCTGTTTGAACTTATTGATATTAGTTGACTTCTGCCTCGATACAATTCCATGATTGAGTAAGACTATAGTCTTCAAATCAATATAGTATTAAACTCAAATTTAGAATACAATTAAGAGCAATGTCTAACAAACAGAAATTGTACGTTAACACAATATGTCAGTAAGTATTAATACTTTAAACACGCTTTTTTTCCTTAAATTATTACTATGTATTTTTTTTATTTTTAAAATAATATAGACACTTTATTTGCGTGCAGTATAATAAATTACAAAAGCACCCAAAAAAAGTGTCATAGACAAGACACTACACTAGTGTATTGCTATGTAATTTTTCGAACTAATACACTGAAGAAAATGTTTAGTCATATCAACAAAAATTTGGTTGAGCCAACCAAATTTTTGTTGCTTTGACTAAAAATTTGGTTAAGCCAACAAAATTTTTGTTGATATGACTAAACATTTTTTTCAGTGTACCTAATGTGGAGTTAGAATTGTCAGATTGGCTTGATTTGTTGAGTTTAGATCCAACAAGTGCTCAAGAACACGAAAATAAGCAAAAATAGGAAAATGAAATCGCCGAGATAGTACACTGCTTTACTAAGGAAAAACTTAGGGAAACGACATTTTGGTAGAACTGAGAAAATCAAGAAAAACTGTTAACATTAAGTACCCGGATAAAAATTAAAAAATTGTTGAATTTAAATTCACATTGTGTATAAAATGATAATGTTCTATTTAATTATGAAATCAAAAGTTCATTGTTTAAACAAATTATATGAAAAAAATGGAAATGCGAGTTTTTCTAAATGCAAGCATGGCGTTTGCGTAGTTTTTATTTCGTATACAGCGCTCAGCTTTGACCACGTTTTTGATACAAATAACACGCGAGTGACTTTGCCTAAGTTTTTTCTTCTGTTCTTATACCCGAGCTCGAAGCCTTGTACGATTTTTGGACTACGCAAAGCACTTTGCTTAAGTTTTTATCAAGTATTCTTTCATTTTCTGGAGTTTCTAAGATTTTAATAACAATTTTTTACAACAAACACGAAAAAAAAATTATCTCGTTAGCAGAGGAATATCCCTCTTCTATTATTACTCAATTTGTAAGAGAATTTTGCGAGAGCAAAAGGATTTTTGACACATAGCCACTCTTTTGTTTAACTTCAACCTAATTTAATAGTATAAAGAATTAAAAATAATAAAAAATTCTGATACTTGAGATATATTCGGGAAATTACATACTCTAATTTTAAAACGGGTAAATTTTTTATGTAAAAAAATATCAAGTTTGTGACAAATTATGAATTTTACAATAATATGTGAAATTTGTAAATTTGACAGAAGAAGATAGAAGAGGAAAATCCTCTCGAATAGAAAGGGATAATTTAGTGACTATATAGAAGAGGTCAAATTGCATCAAAATGAGAGGAATCCGTTACTATTAGAATTTTTTTTTTGTAAATAATTTTAAAAAATGATTTAAACTATAACTATCACACTGCAAAATAGGTATCTTAAATTGTTCAAAAATGTCTTAAAATAAGACATTTTTCGTGTCTTAGACACCAAAAATATCTTAATTGAAGACATTTTTGTAAAATTTAAGATACCATGTTTTTGCAGTGCACATGCAGTTCTATTCAACGAATCTATTGATACCAAAATGGAGACAATTCTGACTTTAAATTAAGATGCAGAAGGAAAAATACATTGGAATAATTCAATTCGTTTATTTCCATTTAATGGAATCAAATTCATTTTTTTGAGGTATTTTCAAAAAATTTTGCCAATCTAAAACTTCTGACTTCAAATTCGAATTCAGCACCCAAAATCAAAAAGAAATACACTATTGTAGTGTCTAAGCGAAATTTTTTTTGAATTTTGCTCTAATTCGTGTTAATCAACAGTTTTTAAGTTCAACCCAAAAAATTTTGTCAATCTAAAACTTCTGACTTCAGATTTGGATTCAGCACCAAAAATCAGATAGAAATACACTAGTGTGTATTTCTATTGTGTGCCTGTCTCATTATTCCTTTTATGCCAAAAATGTGAATTTCAAATATTCATTACTTAAAATTTATTCTTAATATATTACTAATAACCACATAATATTACTTACTCACAAATGTTTTAAATTTAAAAACACTTCAATTTACTCAAAGATTTAAATTTCAAAATATTAATAATGTTTCTGAAGTCTGAGAGGCGAATTTCAAATTTTCCATTAAACCAAGACGAATGTGGCACTAAAAAACTATCTTTTCAGAATCAGGAGGTCTCAAAACGTCGAGAAATGTAGGTTTTAGCAAAAGTTCAAAATCGCACAAATTTAATACCTTCTCATTTAGGATGAGAATGTAAAAATAAATTTTTTCAAAATTTCCAAAAATTTTTAGAAAAGTCAATATTTTTTGATGCAGTTTTATTAGGTGTGATCAATAAAAGTAAATAGGAAGAAAAAACCGAGAGTTTATTTATTTTTTTGCAAAATAATAGTATTTCTGTATATGATTTTCCCATATTATGTTCTATTTTTTGCATATATAACGTGTATTTTGAGGATTTTAAAGGTTTTTAGCAGTTAAATAGTTAGTTTCTTGTTAATTTCTACTTGAGTTTAGAAAGATGAGAATGCGTCAACAGTCTTCTGACCGATTTTCACCACCCCCCTCCCCCTCTTCTCCTCAAACAATACTTTTATACAATTGTAAAACTTAAAAAATTCATATCTTTTTAGGTTTGCATTATATCAAAAACATTTATTAACGAAATTTGTTTGTTTTTACTTGTACTTTAAGACAAAAAATAGAAAATATTTTTTTTTTTAATTTTTTTTTTGGTGAAGTTAGAAAATGTTCTATTTTTGACATTTTTGGTCCAAAATAGCTGGCTAACGAACTCGATCTGTATTTTTGGTCACTTAAAACGCATACCAAATTTCAAATTGATAGATGAATTTTTCTCAAGTTAATGGATTTCAAAATTTTTTACACAGACAGACAGACAGACAGACAGACAGACAGACAGATATACAGACAGACACTTTCGTAAAACCCATTTTTTTGGAATCAGGAGGTATCAAAACGTCGAGAAATGTAGGTTTTAGCAAAAGTTCAAAATCGCACAAATTTAATACCTTCTCATTTAGGATGAGAATGTAAAAATAAATTTTTTCAAAATTTCCAAAAATTTTTAGAAAAGTCAATATTTTTTGATGCAGTTTTATTAGGTGTGATCAATAAAAGTAAATAGGAAGAAAAAACCGAGAGTTTATTTATTTTTTTGCAAAATAATAGTATTTCTGTATATGATTTTCCCATATTATGTTCTATTTTTTGCATATATAACGTGTATTTTGAGGATTTTAAAGGTTTTTAGCAGTTAAATAGTTAGTTTCTTGTTAATTTCTACTTGAGTTTAGAAAGATGAGAATGCGTCAACAGTCTTCTGACCGATTTTCACCACCCCCCTCCCCCTCTTCTCCTCAAACAATACTTTTATACAATTGTAAAACTTAAAAAATTCATATCTTTTTAGGTTTGCATTATATCAAAAACATTTATTAACGAAATTTGTTTGTTTTTACTTGTACTTTAAGACAAAAAATAGAAAATATTTTTTTTTTAATTTTTTTTTTTGTGAAGTTAGAAAATGTTCTATTTTTGACATTTTTGGTCCAAAATAGCTGGCTAACGAACTCGATCTGTATTTTTGGACACTTAAAACGCATACCAAATTTCAAATTGATAGATGAATTTTTACTCAAGTTAATGGATTTCAAAATTTTTTACACAGACAGACAGACAGACACTTTCGTAAAACCCATTTTTTTGGAATCAGGAGGTATCAAAACGTCGAGAAATGTAGGTTTTAGCAAAAGTTCAAAATCGCACAAATTTAATACCTTCTCATTTAGGATGAGAATGTAAAAATAAATTTTTTCAAAATTTCCAAAAATTTTTAGAAAAGTCAATATTTTTTGATGCAGTTTTATTAGGTGTGATCAATAAAAGTAAATAGGAAGAAAAAACCGAGAGTTTATTTATTTTTTTGCAAAATAATAGTATTTCTGTATATGATTTTCCCATATTATGTTCTATTTTTTGCATATATAACGTGTATTTTGAGGATTTTAAAGGTTTTTAGCAGTTAAATAGTTAGTTTCTTGTTAATTTCTACTTGAGTTTAGAAAGATGAGAATGCGTCAACAGTCTTCTGACCGATTTTCACCACCCCCCTCCCCCTCTTCTCCTCAAACAATACTTTTATACAATTGTAAAACTTAAAAAATTCATATCTTTTTAGGTTTGCATTATATCAAAAACATTTATTAACGAAATTTGTTTGTTTTTACTTGTACTTTAAGACAAAAAATAGAAAATATTTTTTTTTTTAATTTTTTTTTTGGTGAAGTTAGAAAATGTTCTATTTTTGACATTTTTGGTCCAAAATAGCTGGCTAACGAACTCGATCTGTATTTTTGGTCACTTAAAACGCATACCAAATTTCAAATTGATAGATGAATTTTTCTCAAGTTAATGGATTTCAAAATTTTTTACACAGACAGACAGACAGACAGACAGACAGACAGACAGACAGATATACAGACAGACACTTTCGTAAAACCCATTTTTTTGGAATCAGGAGGTATCAAAACGTCGAGAAATGTAGGTTTTAGCAAAAGTTCAAAATCGCACAAATTTAATACCTTCTCATTTAGGATGAGAATGTAAAAATAAATTTTTTCAAAATTTCCAAAAATTTTTAGAAAAGTCAATATTTTTTGATGCAGTTTTATTAGGTGTGATCAATAAAAGTAAATAGGAAGAAAAAACCGAGAGTTTATTTATTTTTTTGCAAAATAATAGTATTTCTGTATATGATTTTCCCATATTATGTTCTATTTTTTGCATATATAACGTGTATTTTGAGGATTTTAAAGGTTTTTAGCAGTTAAATAGTTAGTTTCTTGTTAATTTCTACTTGAGTTTAGAAAGATGAGAATGCGTCAACAGTCTTCTGACCGATTTTCACCACCCCCCTCCCCCTCTTCTCCTCAAACAATACTTTTATACAATTGTAAAACTTAAAAAATTCATATCTTTTTAGGTTTGCATTATATCAAAAACATTTATGAACGAAATTTGTTTGTTTTTACTTGTACTTTAAGACAAAAAATAGAAAATATTTTTTTTTTAATTTTTTTTTTTGTGAAGTTAGAAAATGTTCTATTTTTGACATTTTTGGTCCAAAATAGCTGGCTAACGAACTCGATCTGTATTTTTGGACACTTAAAACGCATACCAAATTTCAAATTGATAGATGAATTTTTACTCAAGTTAATGGATTTCAAAATTTTTTACACAGACAGACAGACAGACACTTTCGTAAAACCCATTTTTTTGGAATCAGGAGGTATCAAAACGTCGAGAAATGTAGGTTTTAGCAAAAGTTCAAAATCGCACAAATTTAATACCTTCTCATTTAGGATGAGAATGTAAAAATAAATTTTTTCAAAATTTCCAAAAATTTTTAGAAAAGTCAATATTTTTTGATGCAGTTTTATTAGGTGTGATCAATAAAAGTAAATAGGAAGAAAAAACCGAGAGTTTATTTATTTTTTTGCAAAATAATAGTATTTCTGTATATGATTTTCCCATATTATGTTCTATTTTTTGCATATATAACGTGTATTTTGAGGATTTTAAAGGTTTTTAGCAGTTAAATAGTTAGTTTCTTGTTAATTTCTACTTGAGTTTAGAAAGATGAGAATGCGTCAACAGTCTTCTGACCGATTTTCACCACCCCCCTCCCCCTCTTCTCCTCAAACAATACTTTTATACAATTGTAAAACTTAAAAAATTCATATCTTTTTAGGTTTGCATTATATCAAAAACATTTATTAACGAAATTTGTTTGTTTTTACTTGTACTTTAAGACAAAAAATAGAAAATATTTTTTTTTTTAATTTTTTTTTTGGTGAAGTTAGAAAATGTTCTATTTTTGACATTTTTGGTCCAAAATAGCTGGCTAACGAACTCGATCTGTATTTTTGGTCACTTAAAACGCATACCAAATTTCAAATTGATAGATGAATTTTTCTCAAGTTAATGGATTTCAAAATTTTTTACACAGACAGACAGACAGACAGACAGACAGACAGACAGATATACAGACAGACACTTTCGTAAAACCCATTTTTTTGGAATCAGGAGGTATCAAAACGTCGAGAAATGTAGGTTTTAGCAAAAGTTCAAAATCGCACAAATTTAATACCTTCTCATTTAGGATGAGAATGTAAAAATAAATTTTTTCAAAATTTCCAAAAATTTTTAGAAAAGTCAATATTTTTTGATGCAGTTTTATTAGGTGTGATCAATAAAAGTAAATAGGAAGAAAAAACTGAGAGTTTATTTATTTTTTTGCAAAATAATAGTATTTCTGTATATGATTTTCCCATATTATGTTCTATTTTTTGCATATATAACGTGTATTTTGAGGATTTTAAAGGTTTTTAGCAGTTAAATAGTTAGTTTCTTGTTAATTTCTACTTGAGTTTAGAAAGATGAGAATGCGTCAACAGTCTTCTGACCGATTTTCACCACCCCCCTCCCCCTCTTCTCCTCAAACAATACATTTATACAATTGTAAAACTTAAAAAATTCATATCTTTTTAGGTTTGCATTATATCAAAAACATTTATAAACGAAATTTGTTTGTTTTTACTTGTACTTTAAGACAAAAAATAGAAAATATTTTTTTTTAAATTTTTTTTTTTGTGAAGTTAGAAAATGTTCTATTTTTGACATTTTTGGTCCAAAATAGCTGGCTAACGAACTCGATCTGTATTTTTGGTCACTTAAAACGCATACCAAATTTCAAATTGATAGATGAATTTTTACTTAAGTTAATGGATTTCAAAATTTTTTACACAGACAGACAGACAGACAGACAGACAGACATACAGACAGACACTTTCGTAAAACCCATTTTTTTGGAATCAGGAGGTATCAAAACGTCGAGAAATGTAGGTTTTAGCAAAAGTTCAAAATCGCACAAATTTAATACCTTCTCATTTAGGATGAGAATGTAAAAATAAATTTTTTCAAAATTTCCAAAAATTTTTAGAAAAGTCAATATTTTTTGATGCAGTTTTATTAGGTGTGATCAATAAAAGTAAATAGGAAGAAAAAACTGAGAGTTTATTTATTTTTTTGCAAAATAATAGTATTTCTGTATATGATTTTCCCATATTATGTTCTATTTTTTGCATATATAACGTGTATTTTGAGGATTTTAAAGGTTTTTAGCAGTTAAATAGTTAGTTTCTTGTTAATTTCTACTTGAGTTTAGAAAGATGAGAATGCGTCAACAGTCTTCTGACCGATTTTCACCACCCCCCTCCCCCTCTTCTCCTCAAACAATACATTTATACAATTGTAAAACTTAAAAAATTCATATCTTTTTAGGTTTGCATTATATCAAAAACATTTATAAACGAAATTTGTTTGTTTTTACTTGTACTTTAAGACAAAAAATAGAAAATATTTTTTTTTTAAATTTTTTTTTTGGTGAAGTTAGAAAATGTTCTATTTTTGACATTTTTGGTCCAAAATAGCTGGCTAACGAACTCGATCTGTATTTTTGGTCACTTAAAACGCATACCAAATTTCAAATTGATAGATGAATTTTTACTCAAGTTAATGGATTTCAAAATTTTTTACACAGACAGACAGACAGACAGACAGACAGACAGACATACAGACAGACACTTTCGTAAAACCCATTTTTTTGGAATCAGGAGGTATCAAAACGTCGAGAAATGTAGGTTTTAGCAAAAGTTCAAAATCGCACAAATTTAATACCTTCTCATTTAGGATGAGAATGTAAAAAAAATTTTTTCAAAATTTCCAAAAATTTTTAGAAAAGTCAATATTTTTTGATGCAGTTTTATTAGGTGTGATCAATAAAAGTAAATAGGAAGAAAAAACCGAGAGTTTATTTATTTTTATGCAAAATAATAGTATTTCTGTATATGATTTTCCCATATTATGTTCTATTTTTTGCATATATAACGTGTATTTTGAGGATTTTAAAGGTTTTTAGCAGTTAAATAGTTAGTTTCTTGTTAATTTCTACTTGAGTTTAGAAAGATTTGAATGCGTCAACAGTCTTCTGACCGATTTTCACCACCCCCCTCCCCCTCTTCTCCTCAAACAATACTTTTATACAATTGTAAAACTTAAAAAATTCATATCTTTTTACGTTTGCATTATAACAAAAACATTTATGAACGAAATTTGTTTGTTTTTACTTGTACTTTAAGACAAAAAATAGAAAATATTTTTTTTTTAATTTTTTTTTTTGTGAAGTTAGAAAATGTTCTATTTTTGACATTTTTGGTCCAAAATAGCTGGCTAACGAACTCGATCTGTATTTTTGGTCACTTAAAACGCATACCAAATTTCAAATTGATAGATGAATTTTTCTCAAGTTAATGAATTTCAAAATTTTTTACACTGACAGACAGACAGACAGACAGACAGACAGACATACAGACACTTTCGTAAAACCCATTTTTTTGGAATCAGGAGGTATCAAAACGTCGAGAAATGTAGGTTTTAGCAAAAGTTCAAAATCGCACAAATTTAATACCTTCTCATTTAGGATGAGAATGTAAAAATAAATTTTTTCAAAATTTCCAAAAATTTTTAGAAAAGTCAATATTTTTTGATGCAGTTTTATTAGGTGTGATCAATAAAAGTAAATAGGAAGAAAAAACTGAGAGTTTATTTATTTTTTTGCAAAATAATAGTATTTCTGTATATGATTTTCCCATATTATGTTCTATTTTTTGCATATATAACGTGTATTTTGAGGATTTTAAAGGTTTTTAGCAGTTAAATAGTTAGTTTCTTGTTAATTTCTACTTGAGTTTAGAAAGATGAGAATGCGTCAACAGTCTTCTGACCGATTTTTACCACCCCCCTCCCCCTCTTCTCCTCAAACAATACATTTATACAATTGTAAAACTTAAAAAATTCATATCTTTTTAGGTTTGCATTATATCAAAAACATTTATAAACGAAATTTGTTAGTTTTTACTTGTACTTTAAGACAAAAAATAGAAAATATTTTTTTTTAAATTTTTTTTTTTGGTGAAGTTAGAAAATGTTCTTTTTTTGACATTTTTGGTCCAAAATAGCTGGCTAACGAACTCGATCTGTATTTTTGGTCACTTAAAACGCATACCAAATTTCAAATTGATAGATGAATTTTTACTTAAGTTAATGGATTTCAAAATTTTTTACACAGACAGACAGACAGACAGACAGACAGACAGACAGACAGACAGACAGACATACAGACAGACACTTTCGTAAAACCCATTTTTTTGGAATCAGGAGGTATCAAAACGTCGAGAAATGTAGGTTTTAGCAAAAGTTCAAAATCGCACAAATTTAATACCTTCTCATTTAGGATGAGAATGTAAAAATAAATTTTTTCAAAATTTCCAAAAATTTTTAGAAAAGTCAATATTTTTTGATGCAGTTTTATTAGGTGTGATCAATAAAAGTAAATAGGAAGAAAAAACCGAGAGTTTATTTATTTTTTTGCAAAATAATAGTATTTCTGTATATGATTTTCCCATATTATGTTCTATTTTTTGCATATATAACGTGTATTTTGAGGATTTTAAAGGTTTTTAGCAGTTAAATAGTTAGTTTCTTGTTAATTTCTACTTGAGTTTAGAAAGATGAGAATGCGTCAACAGTCTTCTGACCGATTTTCACCACCCCCCTCCCCCTCTTCTCCTCAAACAATACTTTTATACAATTGTAAAACTTAAAAAATTCATATCTTTTTAGGTTTGCATTATATCAAAAACATTTATAAACGAAATTTGTTTGTTTTTACTTGTACTTTAAGACAAAAAATAGAAAATATTTTTTTTTAAATTTTTTTTTTGTGAAGTTAGAAAATGTTCTATTTTTGACATTTTTGGTCCAAAATAGCTGGCTAACGAACTCGATCTGTATTTTTGGTCACTTAAAACGCATACCAAATTTCAAATTGATAGATGAATTTTTACTTAAGTTAATGGATTTCAAAATTTTTTACACAGACAGACAGACAGACAGACAGACAGACATACAGACAGACACTTTCGTAAAACCCATTTTTTTGGAATCAGGAGGTATCAAAACGTCGAGAAATGTAGGTTTTAGCAAAAGTTCAAAATCGCACAAATTTAATACCTTCTCATTTAGGATGAGAATGTAAAAATAAATTTTTTCAAAATTTCCAAAAATTTTTAGAAAAGTCAATATTTTTTGATGCAGTTTTATTAGGTGTGATCAATAAAAGTAAATAGGAAGAAAAAACTGAGAGTTTATTTATTTTTTTGCAAAATAATAGTATTTCTGTATATGATTTTCCCATATTATGTTCTATTTTTTGCATATATAACGTGTATTTTGAGGATTTTAAAGGTTTTTAGCAGTTAAATAGTTAGTTTCTTGTTAATTTCTACTTGAGTTTAGAAAGATGAGAATGCGTCAACAGTCTTCTGACCGATTTTCACCACCCCCCTCCCCCTCTTCTCCTCAAACAATACATTTATACAATTGTAAAACTTAAAAAATTCATATCTTTTTAGGTTTGCATTATATCAAAAACATTTATAAACGAAATTTGTTTGTTTTTACTTGTACTTTAAGACAAAAAATAGAAAATATTTTTTTTTTAAATTTTTTTTTTGGTGAAGTTAGAAAATGTTCTATTTTTGACATTTTTGGTCCAAAATAGCTGGCTAACGAACTCGATCTGTATTTTTGGTCACTTAAAACGCATACCAAATTTCAAATTGATAGATGAATTTTTACTCAAGTTAATGGATTTCAAAATTTTTTACACAGACAGACAGACAGACAGACAGACAGACAGACATACAGACAGACACTTTCGTAAAACCCATTTTTTTGGAATCAGGAGGTATCAAAACGTCGAGAAATGTAGGTTTTAGCAAAAGTTCAAAATCGCACAAATTTAATACCTTCTCATTTAGGATGAGAATGTAAAAAAAATTTTTTCAAAATTTCCAAAAATTTTTAGAAAAGTCAATATTTTTTGATGCAGTTTTATTAGGTGTGATCAATAAAAGTAAATAGGAAGAAAAAACCGAGAGTTTATTTATTTTTATGCAAAATAATAGTATTTCTGTATATGATTTTCCCATATTATGTTCTATTTTTTGCATATATAACGTGTATTTTGAGGATTTTAAAGGTTTTTAGCAGTTAAATAGTTAGTTTCTTGTTAATTTCTACTTGAGTTTAGAAAGATTTGAATGCGTCAACAGTCTTCTGACCGATTTTCACCACCCCCCTCCCCCTCTTCTCCTCAAACAATACTTTTATACAATTGTAAAACTTAAAAAATTCATATCTTTTTACGTTTGCATTATAACAAAAACATTTATCAACGAAATTTGTTTGTTTTTACTTGTACTTTAAGACAAAAAATAGAAAATATTTTTTTTTTAATTTTTTTTTTTGTGAAGTTAGAAAATGTTCTATTTTTGACATTTTTGGTCCAAAATAGCTGGCTAACGAACTCGATCTGTATTTTTGGTCACTTAAAACGCATACCAAATTTCAAATTGATAGATGAATTTTTCTCAAGTTAATGAATTTCAAAATTTTTTACACTGACAGACAGACAGACAGACAGACAGACAGACATACAGACACTTTCGTAAAACCCATTTTTTTGGAATCAGGAGGTATCAAAACGTCGAGAAATGTAGGTTTTAGCAAAAGTTCAAAATCGCACAAATTTAATACCTTCTCATTTAGGATGAGAATGTAAAAATAAATTTTTTCAAAATTTCCAAAAATTTTTAGAAAAGTCAATATTTTTTGATGCAGTTTTATTAGGTGTGATCAATAAAAGTAAATAGGAAGAAAAAACTGAGAGTTTATTTATTTTTTTGCAAAATAATAGTATTTCTGTATATGATTTTCCCATATTATGTTCTATTTTTTGCATATATAACGTGTATTTTGAGGATTTTAAAGGTTTTTAGCAGTTAAATAGTTAGTTTCTTGTTAATTTCTACTTGAGTTTAGAAAGATGAGAATGCGTCAACAGTCTTCTGACCGATTTTCACCACCCCCCTCCCCCTCTTCTCCTCAAACAATACATTTATACAATTGTAAAACTTAAAAAATTCATATCTTTTTAGGTTTGCATTATATCAAAAACATTTATAAACGAAATTTGTTAGTTTTTACTTGTACTTTAAGACAAAAAATAGAAAATATTTTTTTTTAAATTTTTTTTTTTGGTGAAGTTAGAAAATGTTCTTTTTTTGACATTTTTGGTCCAAAATAGCTGGCTAACGAACTCGATCTGTATTTTTGGTCACTTAAAACGCATACCAAATTTCAAATTGATAGATGAATTTTTACTTAAGTTAATGGATTTCAAAATTTTTTACACAGACAGACAGACAGACAGACAGACAGACAGACAGACATACAGACAGACACTTTCGTAAAACCCATTTTTTTGGAATCAGGAGGTATCAAAACGTCGAGAAATGTAGGTTTTAGCAAAAGTTCAAAATCGCACAAATTTAATACCTTCTCATTTAGGATGAGAATGTAAAAATAAATTTTTTCAAAATTTCCAAAAATTTTTAGAAAAGTCAATATTTTTTGATGCAGTTTTATTAGGTGTGATCAATAAAAGTAAATAGGAAGAAAAAACCGAGAGTTTATTTATTTTTTTGCAAAATAATAGTATTTCTGTATATGATTTTCCCATATTATGTTCTATTTTTTGCATATATAACGTGTATTTTGAGGATTTTAAAGGTTTTTAGCAGTTAAATAGTTAGTTTCTTGTTAATTTCTACTTGAGTTTAGAAAGATGAGAATGCGTCAACAGTCTTCTGACCGATTTTCACCACCCCCCTCCCCCTCTTCTCCTCAAACAATACTTTTATACAATTGTAAAACTTAAAAAATTCATATCTTTTTAGGTTTGCATTATATCAAAAACATTTATTAACGAAATTTGTTTGTTTTTACTTGTACTTTAAGACAAAAAATAGAAAATATTTTTTTTTTTAATTTTTTTTTTGGTGAAGTTCGAAAATGTTCTATTTTTGACATTTTTGGTCCAAAATAGCTGGCTAACGAACTCGATCTGTATTTTTGGTCACTTAAAACGCATACCAAATTTCAAATTGATAGATGAATTTTTACTCAAGTTAATGGATTTCAAAATTTTTTACACAGACAGACAGACAGACACTTTCGTAAAACCCATTTTTTTGGAATCAGGAGGTATCAAAACGTCGAGAAATGTAGGTTTTAGCAAAAGTTCAAAATCGCACAAATTTAATACCTTCTCATTTAGGATGAGAATGTAAAAATAAATTTTTTCAAAATTTCCAAAAATTTTTAGAAAAGTCAATATTTTTTGATGCAGTTTTATTAGGTGTGATCAATAAAAGTAAATAGGAAGAAAAAACCGAGAGTTTATTTATTTTTTTGCAAAATAATAGTATTTCTGTATATGATTTTCCTATATTATGTTCTATTTTTTGCATATATAACGTGTATTTTGAGGATTTTAAAGGTTTTTAGCAGTTAAATAGTTAGTTTCTTGTTAATTTCTACTTGAGTTTAGAAAGATGAGAATGCGTCAACAGTCTTCTGACCGATTTTCACCACCCCCCTCCCCCTCTTCTCCTCAAACAATACTTTTATACAATTGTAAAACTTAAAAAATTCATATCTTTTTAGGTTTGCATTATATCAAAAACATTTATTAACGAAATTTGTTTGTTTTTACTTGTACTTTAAGACAAAAAATAGAAAATATTTTTTTTTTTAATTTTTTTTTTTGTGAAGTTAGAAAATGTTCTATTTTTGACATTTTTGGTCCAAAATAGCTGGCTAACGAACTCGATCTGTATTTTTGGTCACTTAAAACGCATACCAAATTTCAAATTGATAGATGAATTTTTCTCAAGTTAATGGATTTCAAAATTTTTTACACAGACAGACAGACAGACAGACAGACAGACAGACAGACAGACAGATATACAGACAGACACTTTCGTAAAACCCATTTTTTTGGAATCAGGAGGTATCAAAACGTCGAGAAATGTAGGTTTTAGCAAAAGTTCAAAATCGCACAAATTTAATACCTTCTCATTTAGGATGAGAATGTAAAAATAAATTTTTTCAAAATTTCCAAAAATTTTTAGAAAAGTCAATATTTTTTGATGCAGTTTTATTAGGTGTGATCAATAAAAGTAAATAGGAAGAAAAAACCGAGAGTTTATTTATTTCTTGCAAAATAATAGTATTTCTGTATATGATTTTCCCATATTATGTTCTATTTTTTGCATATATAACGTGTATTTTGAGGATTTTAAAGGTTTTCAGCAGTTAAATAGTTAGTTTCTTGTTAATTTCTACTTGAGTTTAGAAAGATGAGAATGCGTCAACAGTCTTCTGACCGATTTTCACCACCCCCCTCCCCCTCTTCTCCTCAAACAATACTTATATACAATTGTATAACTTAAAAAATTCATATCTTTTTAGGTTCGCATTATATCAAAAACATTTATTAACGAAATTTGTTTGTTTTTACTTGTACTTTAAGACAAAAAATAGAAAATTTTTTTTTTTTAATTTTTTTTTTGGTGAAGTTAGAAAATGTTCTATTTTTGACATTTTTGGTCCAAAATAGCTGGCTAACGAACTTGATCTGTATTTTTGGTCACTTAAAACGCATACCAAATTTCAAATTGATAGATGAATTTTTACTCAAGTTAATGGATTTCAAAGTTTTTTACACAGACAGACAGACAGACAGACAGACAGACAGACAGACAGACAGACATACAGACAGACACTTTCGTAAAACCCATTTTTTTGGAATCAGGAGGTATCAAAACGTCGAGAAATGTAGGTTTTAGCAAAAGTTCAAAATCGCACAAATTTAATACCTTCTCATTTAGGATGAGAATGTAAAAAAAATTTTTTCAAAATTTCCAAAAATTTTTAGAAAAGTCAATATTTTTTGATGCAGTTTTATTAGGTGTGATCAATAAAAGTAAATAGGAAGAAAAAACCGAGAGTTTATTTATTTTTTTGCAAAATAATAGTATTTCTGTATATGATTTTCCCATATTATGTTCTATTTTTTGCATATATAACGTGTATTTTGAGGATTTTAAAGGTTTTTAGCAGTTAAATAGTTAGTTTCTTGTTAATTTCTACTTGAGTTTAGAAAGATTTGAATGCGTCAACAGTCTTCTGACCGATTTTCACCACCCCCCTCCCCCTCTTCTCCTCAAACAATACTTTTATACAATTGTAAAACTTAAAAAATTCATATCTTTTTACGTTTGCATTATAACAAAAACATTTATGAACGAAATTTGTTTGTTTTTACTTGTACTTTAAGACAAAAAATAGAAAATATTTTTTTTTTAATTTTTTTTTTGGTGAAGTTAGAAAATGTTCTATTTTTGACATTTTTGGTCCAAAATAGCTGGCTAACGAACTCGATCTGTATTTTTGGACACTTAAAACGCATACCAAATTTCAAATTGATAGATGAATTTTTACTCAAGTTAATGGATTTCAAAATTTTTTACACAGACAGACAGACAGACACTTTCGTAAAACCCATTTTTTTGGAATCAGGAGGTATCAAAACGTCGAGAAATGTAGGTTTTAGCAAAAGTTCAAAATCGCACAAATTTAATACCTTCTCATTTAGGATGAGAATGTAAAAATAAATTTTTTCAAAATTTCCAAAAATTTTTAGAAAAGTCAATATTTTTTGATGCAGTTTTATTAGGTGTGATCAATAAAAGTAAATAGGAAGAAAAAACCGAGAGTTTATTTATTTCTTGCAAAATAATAGTATTTCTGTATATGATTTTCCCATATTATGTTCTATTTTTTGCATATATAACGTGTATTTTGAGGATTTTAAAGGTTTTCAGCAGTTAAATAGTTAGTTTCTTGTTAATTTCTACTTGAGTTTAGAAAGATGAGAATGCGTCAACAGTCTTCTGACCGATTTTCACCACCCCCCTCCCCCTCTTCTCCTCAAACAATACTTATATACAATTGTAAAACTTAAAAAATTCATATCTTTTTAGGTTCGCATTATATCAAAAACATTTATTAACGAAATTTGTTTGTTTTTACTTGTACTTTAAGACAAAAAATAGAAAATATTTTTTTTTTAATTTTTTTTTTGGTGAAGTTAGAAAATGTTCTATTTTTGACATTTTTGGTCCAAAATAGCTGGCTAACGAACTCGATCTGTATTTTTGGTCACTTAAAACGCATACCAAATTTCAAATTGATAGATGAATTTTTACTCAAGTTAATGGATTTCAAAGTTTTTTACACAGACAGACAGACAGACAGACAGACAGACAGACAGACAGACAGACATACAGACAGACACTTTCGTAAAACCCATTTTTTTGGAATCAGGAGGTATCAAAACGTCGAGAAATGTAGGTTTTAGCAAAAGTTCAAAATCGCACAAATTTAATACCTTCTCATTTAGGATGAGAATGTAAAAATAAATTTTTTCAAAATTTCCAAAAATTTTTAGAAAAGTCAATATTTTTTGATGCAGTTTTATTAGGTGTGATCAATAAAAGTAAATAGGAAGAAAAAACTGAGAGTTATTTATTTTTTTGCAAAATAATAGTATTTCTGTATATGATTTTCCCATATTATGTTCTATTTTTTGCATATATAACGTGTATTTTGAGGATTTTAAAGGTTTTTAGCAGTTAAATAGTTAGTTTCTTGTTAATTTCTACTTGAGTTTAGAAAGATGAGAATGCGTCAACAGTCTTCTGACCGATTTTCACCACCCCCCTCCCCCTCTTCTCCTCAAACAATACATTTATACAATTGTAAAACTTAAAAAATTCATATCTTTTTAGGTTTGCATTATATCAAAAACATTTATAAACGAAATTTGTTTGTTTTTACTTGTACTTTAAGACAAAAAATAGAAAATATTTTTTTTTAAATTTTTTTTTTTGTGAAGTTAGAAAATGTTCTATTTTTGACATTTTTGGTCCAAAATAGCTGGCTAACGAACTCGATCTGTATTTTTGGTCACTTAAAACGCATACCAAATTTCAAATTGATAGATGAATTTTTACTTAAGTTAATGGATTTCAAAATTTTTTACACAGACAGACAGACAGACAGACAGACAGACATACAGACAGACACTTTCGTAAAACCCATTTTTTTGGAATCAGGAGGTATCAAAACGTCGAGAAATGTAGGTTTTAGCAAAAGTTCAAAATCGCACAAATTTAATACCTTCTCATTTAGGATGAGAATGTAAAAATAAATTTTTTCAAAATTTCCAAAAATTTTTAGAAAAGTCAATATTTTTTGATGCAGTTTTATTAGGTGTGATCAATAAAAGTAAATAGGAAGAAAAAACTGAGAGTTTATTTATTTTTTTGCAAAATAATAGTATTTCTGTATATGATTTTCCCATATTATGTTCTATTTTTTGCATATATAACGTGTATTTTGAGGATTTTAAAGGTTTTTAGCAGTTAAATAGTTAGTTTCTTGTTAATTTCTACTTGAGTTTAGAAAGATGAGAATGCGTCAACAGTCTTCTGACCGATTTTCACCACCCCCCTCCCCCTCTTCTCCTCAAACAATACATTTATACAATTGTAAAACTTAAAAAATTCATATCTTTTTAGGTTTGCATTATATCAAAAACATTTATAAACGAAATTTGTTTGTTTTTACTTGTACTTTAAGACAAAAAATAGAAAATATTTTTTTTTTAAATTTTTTTTTTGGTGAAGTTAGAAAATGTTCTATTTTTGACATTTTTGGTCCAAAATAGCTGGCTAACGAACTCGATCTGTATTTTTGGTCACTTAAAACGCATACCAAATTTCAAATTGATAGATGAATTTTTACTCAAGTTAATGGATTTCAAAATTTTTTACACAGACAGACAGACAGACAGACAGACAGACAGACAGACATACAGACAGACACTTTCGTAAAACCCATTTTTTTGGAATCAGGAGGTATCAAAACGTCGAGAAATGTAGGTTTTAGCAAAAGTTCAAAATCGCACAAATTTAATACCTTCTCATTTAGGATGAGAATGTAAAAATAAATTTTTTCAAAATTTCCAACAATTTTTAGAAAAGTCAATATTTTTTGATGCAGTTTTATTAGGTGTGATCAATAAAAGTAAATAGGAAGAAAAAACTGAGAGTTTATTTATTTTTTTGCAAAATAATAGTATTTCTGTATATGATTTTCCCATATTTTGTTCTATTTTTTGCATATATAACGTGTATTTTGAGGATTTTAAAGGTTTTTAGCAGTTAAATAGTTAGTTTCTTGTTAATTTCTACTTGAGTTTAGAAAGATGAGAATGCGTCAACAGTCTTCTGACAGATTTTCACCACCCCCCTCCCCCTCTTCTCCTCAAACAATACATTTATACAATTGTAAAACTTAAAAAATTCATATCTTTTTAGGTTTGCATTATATCAAAAACATTTATAAACGAAATTTGTTTGTTTTTACTTGTACTTTAAGACAAAAAATAGAAAATATTTTTTTTTAAATTTTTTTTTTTGTGAAGTTAGAAAATGTTCTATTTTTGACATTTTTGGTCCAAAATAGCTGGCTAACGAACTCGATCTGTATTTTTAGTCACTTAAAACGCATACCAAATTTCAAATTGATAGATGAATTTTTACTTAAGTTAATGGATTTCAAAATTTTTTACACAGACAGACAGACAGACAGACAGACAGACATACAGACAGACACTTTCGTAAAACCCATTTTTTTGGAATCAGGAGGTATCAAAACGTCGAGAAATGTAGGTTTTAGCAAAAGTTCAAAATCGCACAAATTTAATACCTTCTCATTTAGGATGAGAATGTAAAAATAAATTTTTTCAAAATTTCCAAAAATTTTTAGAAAAGTCAATATTTTTTGATGCAGTTTTATTAGGTGTGATCAATAAAAGTAAATAGGAAGAAAAAACTGAGAGTTTATTTATTTTTTTGCAAAATAATAGTATTTCTGTATATGATTTTCCCATATTATGTTCTATTTTTTGCATATATAACGTGTATTTTGAGGATTTTAAAGGTTTTTAGCAGTTAAATAGTTAGTTTCTTGTTAATTTCTACTTGAGTTTAGAAAGATGAGAATGCGTCAACAGTCTTCTGACCGATTTTCACCACCCCCCTCCCCCTCTTCTCCTCAAACAATACATTTATACAATTGTAAAACTTAAAAAATTCATATCTTTTTAGGTTTGCATTATATCAAAAACATTTATAAACGAAATTTGTTAGTTTTTACTTGTACTTTAAGACAAAAAATAGAAAATATTTTTTTTTAAATTTTTTTTTTTGGTGAAGTTAGAAAATGTTCTTTTTTTGACATTTTTGGTCCAAAATAGCTGGCTAACGAACTCGATCTGTATTTTTGGTCACTTAAAACGCATACCAAATTTCAAATTGATAGATGAATTTTTACTCAAGTTAATGGATTTCAAAATTTTTTACACAGACAGACAGACAGACAGACAGACAGACAGACAGACATACAGACAGACACTTTCGTAAAACCCATTTTTTTGGAATCAGGAGGTATCAAAACGTCGAGAAATGTAGGTTTTAGCAAAAGTTCAAAATCGCACAAATTTAATACCTTCTCATTTAGGATGAGAATGTAAAAAAAATTTTTTCAAAATTTCCAAAAATTTTTAGAAAAGTCAATATTTTTTGATGCAGTTTTATTAGGTGTGATCAATAAAAGTAAATAGGAAGAAAAAACCGAGAGTTTATTTATTTTTATGCAAAATAATAGTATTTCTGTATATGATTTTCCCATATTATGTTCTATTTTTTGCATATATAACGTGTATTTTGAGGATTTTAAAGGTTTTTAGCAGTTAAATAGTTAGTTTCTTGTTAATTTCTACTTGAGTTTAGAAAGATTTGAATGCGTCAACAGTCTTCTGACCGATTTTCACCACCCCCCTCCCCCTCTTCTCCTCAAACAATACTTTTATACAATTGTAAAACTTAAAAAATTCATATCTTTTTACGTTTGCATTATAACAAAAACATTTATGAACGAAATTTGTTTGTTTTTACTTGTACTTTAAGACAAAAAATAGAAAATATTTTTTTTTTAATTTTTTTTTTGGTGAAGTTAGAAAATGTTCTATTTTTGACATTTTTGGTCCAAAATAGCTGGCTAACGAACTCGATCTGTATTTTTGGTCACTTAAAACGCATACCAAATTTCAAATTGATAGATGAATTTTTCTCAAGTTAATGAATTTCAAAATTTTTTACACTGACAGACAGACAGACAGACAGACAGACAGACAGACAGACAGACAGACATACAGACACTTTCGTAAAACCCATTTTTTTGGAATCAGGAGGTATCAAAACGTCGAGAAATGTAGGTTTTAGCAAAAGTTCAAAATCGCACAAATTTAATACCTTCTCATTTAGGATGAGAATGTAAAAATAAATTTTTTCAAAATTTCCAAAAATTTTTAGAAAAGTCAATATTTTTTGATGCAGTTTTATTAGGTGTGATCAATAAAAGTAAATAGGAAGAAAAAACTGAGAGTTTATTTATTTTTTTGCAAAATAATAGTATTTCTGTATATGATTTTCCCATATTATGTTCTATTTTTTGCAAATATAACGTGTATTTTGAGGATTTTAAAGGTTTTTAGCAGTTAAATAGTTAGTTTCTTGTTAATTTCTACTTGAGTTTAGAAAGATGAGAATGCGTCAACAGTCTTCTGACCGATTTTCACCACCCCCCTCCCCCTCTTCTCCTCAAACAATACATTTATACAATTGTAAAACTTAAAAAATTCATATCTTTTTAGGTTTGCATTATATCAAAAACATTTATAAACGAAATTTGTTAGTTTTTACTTGTACTTTAAGACAAAAAATAGAAAATATTTTTTTTTAAATTTTTTTTTTTGGTGAAGTTAGAAAATGTTCTTTTTTTGACATTTTTGGTCCAAAATAGCTGGCTAACGAACTCGCTCTGTATTTTTGGTCACTTAAAACGCATACCAAATTTCAAATTGATAGATGAATTTTTACTTAAGTTAATGGATTTCAAAATTTTTTACACAGACAGACAGACAGACAGACAGACAGACAGACAGACAGACAGACATACAGACAGACACTTTCGTAAAACCCATTTTTTTGGAATCAGGAGGTATTAAAACGTCGAGAAATGTAGGTTTTAGCAAAAGTTCAAAATCGCACAAATTTAATACCTTCTCATTTAGGATGAGAATGTAAAAATAAATTTTTTCAAAATTTCCAACAATTTTTAGAAAAGTCAATATTTTTTGATGCAGTTTTATTAGGTGTGATCAATAAAAGTAAATAGGAAGAAAAAACTGAGAGTTTATTTATTTTTTTGCAAAATAATAGTATTTCTGTATATGATTTTCCCATATTATGTTCTATTTTTTGCATATATAACGTGTATTTTGAGGATTTTAAAGGTTTTTAGCAGTTAAATAGTTAGTTTCTTGTTAATTTCTACTTGAATTTAGAAAGATGAGAATGCGTCAACAGTCTTCTGACCGATTTTCACCACCCCCCTCCCCCTCTTCTCCTCAAACAATACATTTATACAATTGTAAAACTTAAAAAATTCATATCTTTTTAGGTTTGCATTATATCAAAAACATTTATAAACGAAATTTGTTTGTTTTTACTTGTACTTTAAGACAAAAAATAGAAAATATTTTTTTTTAAATTTTTTTTTTTGTGAAGTTAGAAAATGTTCTATTTTTGACATTTTTGGTCCAAAATAGCTGGCTAACGAACTCGATCTGTATTTTTGGTCACTTAAAACGCATACCAAATTTCAAATTGATAGATGAATTTTTACTTAAGTTAATGGATTTCAAAATTTTTTACACAGACAGACAGACAGACAGACAGACATACAGACAGACACTTTCGTAAAACCCATTTTTTTGGAATCAGGAGGTATCAAAACGTCGAGAAATGTAGGTTTTAGCAAAAGTTCAAAATCGCACAAATTTAATACCTTCTCATTTAGGATGAGAATGTAAAAATAAATTTTTTCAAAATTTCCAAAAATTTTTAGAAAAGTCAATATTTTTTGATGCAGTTTTATTAGGTGTGATCAATAAAAGTAAATAGGAAGAAAAAACTGAGAGTTTATTTATTTTTTTGCAAAATAATAGTATTTCTGTATATGATTTTCCCATATTATGTTCTATTTTTTGCATATATAACGTGTATTTTGAGGATTTTAAAGGTTTTTAGCAGTTAAATAGTTAGTTTCTTGTTAATTTCTACTTGAGTTTAGAAAGATGAGAATGCGTCAACAGTCTTCTGACCGATTTTCACCACCCCCCTCCCCCTCTTCTCCTCAAACAATACATTTATACAATTGTAAAACTTAAAAAATTCATATCTTTTTAGGTTTGCATTAAATCAAAAACATTTATAAACGAAATTTGTTTGTTTTTACTTGTACTTTAAGACAAAAAATAGAAAATATTTTTTTTTAAAATTTTTTTTTTGGTGAAGTTAGAAAATGTTCTATTTTTGACATTTTTGGTCCAAAATAGCTGGCTAACGAACTCGATCTGTATTTTTGGTCACTTAAAACGCATACCAAATTTCAAATTGATAGATGAATTTTTACTCAAGTTAATGGATTTCAAAATTTTTTACACAGACAGACAGACAGACAGACAGACAGACAGACATACAGACAGACACTTTCGTAAAACCCATTTTTTTGGAATCAGGAGGTATCAAAACGTCGAGAAATGTAGGTTTTAGCAAAAGTTCAAAATCGCACAAATTTAATACCTTCTCATTTAGGATGAGAATGTAAAAATAAATTTTTTCAAAATTTCCAAAAATTATTAGAAAAGTCAATATTTTTTGATGCAGTTTTATTAGGTGTGATCAATAAAAGTAAATAGAAAGAAAAAACCAAGAGTTTATTTATTTTTTTGCAAAATAATAGTATTTCTTTATATGATTTTCCCATATTATGTTCTATTTTTTGCATATATAACGTGTATTTTGAGGATTTTAAAGGTTTTCAGCAGTTAAATAGTTAGTTTCTTGTTAATTTCTACTTGAGTTTAGAAAGATAAGAATGCGTCAACAGTCTTCTGACCGATTTTCACCACCCCCCTCCCCCTCTTCTCCTCAAACAATACTTTTATACAATTGTAAAACTTAAAAAATTCATATCTTTTTACGTTTGCATTATATCAAAAACATTTATAAACGAAATTTGTTTGTTTTTACTTGTACTTTAAGACAAAAAATAGAAAATATTTTTTTTTTAATTTTTTTTTTGGTGAAGTTAGAAAATGTTCTATTTTTGACATTTTTGGTCCAAAATAGCTGGCTAACGAACTCGATCTGTATTTTTGGTCACTTAAAACGCATACCAAATTTCAAATTGATAGATGAATTTTTACTCAAGTTAATGGATTTCAAAATTTTTTACACAGACAGACAGACAGACAGACAGACAGACAGACACTTTCGTAAAACCCATTTTTTTGGAATCAGGAGGTATCAAAACGTCGAGAAATGTAGGTTTTAGCAAAAGTTCAAAATCGCACAAATTTAATACCTTCTCATTTAGGATGAGAATGTAAAAATAAATTTTTTCAAAATTTCCAAAAATTTTTAGAAAAGTCAATATTTTTTGATGCAGTTTTATTAGGTGTGATCAATAAAAGTAAATAGGAAGAAAAAACCGAGAGTTTATTTATTTTTTTGCAAAATAATAGTATTTCTGTATATGATTTTCCCATATTATGTTCTATTTTTTGCATATATAACGTGTATTTTGAGGATTTTAAAGGTTTTTAGCAGTTAAATAGTTAGTTTCTTGTTAATTTCTACTTGAGTTTAGAAAGATGAGAATGCGTCAACAGTCTTCTGACCGATTTTCACCACCCCCCTCCCCCTCTTCTCCTCAAACAATACTTTTATACAATTGTAAAACTTAAAAAATTCATATCTTTTTAGGTTTGCATTATATCAAAAACATTTATTAACAAAATTCGTTTGGTTTTACTTGTACTTTAAGAAAAAAAATAGAGAAAATTTTTTTTTTTTAATTTTTTTTTTTGTGAAGTTAGAAAATGTTCTATTTTTTACATTTTTGGTCCAAAATAGCTGGCTAACGAACTCGATCTGTATTTTTGGTCACTTAAAACGCATACCAAATTTCAAATTGATAGATGAATTTTTACTTAAGTTAATGGATTTCAAAATTTTTTACACAGACAGACAGACAGACAGACAGACAGACAGACAGACAGACAGACATACAGACAGACACTTTCGTAAAACCCATTTTTTTGGAATCAGGAGGTATTAAAACGTCGAGAAATGTAGGTTTTAGCAAAAGTTCAAAATCGCACAAATTTAATACCTTCTCATTTAGGATGAGAATGTAAAAATAAATTTTTTCAAAATTTCCAACAATTTTTAGAAAAGTCAATATTTTTTGATGCAGTTTTATTAGGTGTGATCAATAAAAGTAAATAGGAAGAAAAAACTGAGAGTTTATTTATTTTTTTGCAAAATAATAGTATTTCTGTATATGATTTTCCCATATTATGTTCTATTTTTTGCATATATAACGTGTATTTTGAGGATTTTAAAGGTTTTTAGCAGTTAAATAGTTAGTTTCTTGTTAATTTCTACTTGAATTTAGAAAGATGAGAATGCGTCAACAGTCTTCTGACCGATTTTCACCACCCCCCTCCCCCTCTTCTCCTCAAACAATACATTTATACAATTGTAAAACTTAAAAAATTCATATCTTTTTAGGTTTGCATTATATCAAAAACATTTATAAACGAAATTTGTTTGTTTTTACTTGTACTTTAAGACAAAAAATAGAAAATATTTTTTTTTAAATTTTTTTTTTTGTGAAGTTAGAAAATGTTCTATTTTTGACATTTTTGGTCCAAAATAGCTGGCTAACGAACTCGATCTGTATTTTTGGTCACTTAAAACGCATACCAAATTTCAAATTGATAGATGAATTTTTACTTAAGTTAATGGATTTCAAAATTTTTTACACAGACAGACAGACAGACAGACAGACATACAGACAGACACTTTCGTAAAACCCATTTTTTTGGAATCAGGAGGTATCAAAACGTCGAGAAATGTAGGTTTTAGCAAAAGTTCAAAATCGCACAAATTTAATACCTTCTCATTTAGGATGAGAATGTAAAAATAAATTTTTTCAAAATTTCCAAAAATTTTTAGAAAAGTCAATATTTTTTGATGCAGTTTTATTAGGTGTGATCAATAAAAGTAAATAGGAAGAAAAAACTGAGAGTTTATTTATTTTTTTGCAAAATAATAGTATTTCTGTATATGATTTTCCCATATTATGTTCTATTTTTTGCATATATAACGTGTATTTTGAGGATTTTAAAGGTTTTTAGCAGTTAAATAGTTAGTTTCTTGTTAATTTCTACTTGAGTTTAGAAAGATGAGAATGCGTCAACAGTCTTCTGACCGATTTTCACCACCCCCCTCCCCCTCTTCTCCTCAAACAATACATTTATACAATTGTAAAACTTAAAAAATTCATATCTTTTTAGGTTTGCATTAAATCAAAAACATTTATAAACGAAATTTGTTTGTTTTTACTTGTACTTTAAGACAAAAAATAGAAAATATTTTTTTTTAAAATTTTTTTTTTGGTGAAGTTAGAAAATGTTCTATTTTTGACATTTTTGGTCCAAAATAGCTGGCTAACGAACTCGATCTGTATTTTTGGTCACTTAAAACGCATACCAAATTTCAAATTGATAGATGAATTTTTACTCAAGTTAATGGATTTCAAAATTTTTTACACAGACAGACAGACAGACAGACAGACAGACAGACATACAGACAGACACTTTCGTAAAACCCATTTTTTTGGAATCAGGAGGTATCAAAACGTCGAGAAATGTAGGTTTTAGCAAAAGTTCAAAATCGCACAAATTTAATACCTTCTCATTTAGGATGAGAATGTAAAAATAAATTTTTTCAAAATTTCCAAAAATTATTAGAAAAGTCAATATTTTTTGATGCAGTTTTATTAGGTGTGATCAATAAAAGTAAATAGAAAGAAAAAACCAAGAGTTTATTTATTTTTTTGCAAAATAATAGTATTTCTTTATATGATTTTCCCATATTATGTTCTATTTTTTGCATATATAACGTGTATTTTGAGGATTTTAAAGGTTTTCAGCAGTTAAATAGTTAGTTTCTTGTTAATTTCTACTTGAGTTTAGAAAGATAAGAATGCGTCAACAGTCTTCTGACCGATTTTCACCACCCCCCTCCCCCTCTTCTCCTCAAACAATACTTTTATACAATTGTAAAACTTAAAAAATTCATATCTTTTTACGTTTGCATTATATCAAAAACATTTATAAACGAAATTTGTTTGTTTTTACTTGTACTTTAAGACAAAAAATAGAAAATATTTTTTTTTTAATTTTTTTTTTGGTGAAGTTAGAAAATGTTCTATTTTTGACATTTTTGGTCCAAAATAGCTGGCTAACGAACTCGATCTGTATTTTTGGTCACTTAAAACGCATACCAAATTTCAAATTGATAGATGAATTTTTACTCAAGTTAATGGATTTCAAAATTTTTTACACAGACAGACAGACAGACAGACAGACAGACAGACACTTTCGTAAAACCCATTTTTTTGGAATCAGGAGGTATCAAAACGTCGAGAAATGTAGGTTTTAGCAAAAGTTCAAAATCGCACAAATTTAATACCTTCTCATTTAGGATGAGAATGTAAAAATAAATTTTTTCAAAATTTCCAAAAATTTTTAGAAAAGTCAATATTTTTTGATGCAGTTTTATTAGGTGTGATCAATAAAAGTAAATAGGAAGAAAAAACCGAGAGTTTATTTATTTTTTTGCAAAATAATAGTATTTCTGTATATGATTTTCCCATATTATGTTCTATTTTTTGCATATATAACGTGTATTTTGAGGATTTTAAAGGTTTTTAGCAGTTAAATAGTTAGTTTCTTGTTAATTTCTACTTGAGTTTAGAAAGATGAGAATGCGTCAACAGTCTTCTGACCGATTTTCACCACCCCCCTCCCCCTCTTCTCCTCAAACAATACTTTTATACAATTGTAAAACTTAAAAAATTCATATCTTTTTAGGTTTGCATTATATCAAAAACATTTATTAACAAAATTCGTTTGGTTTTACTTGTACTTTAAGAAAAAAAATAGAGAAAATTTTTTTTTTTTAATTTTTTTTTTTGTGAAGTTAGAAAATGTTCTATTTTTTACATTTTTGGTCCAAAATAGCTGGCTAACGAACTCGATCTGTATTTTTGGTCACTTAAAACGCATACCAAATTTCAAATTGATAGATGAATTTTTACTTAAGTTAATGGATTTCAAAATATTTTACACAGACAGACAGACAGACAGACAGACAGACAGACATACAGACAGACACTTTCGTAAAACCCATTTTTTTGGAATCAGGAGGTCTCAAAACGTCGAGAAATGTAGGTTTTAGCAAAAGTTCAAAATTGCACAAATTTAATACCTTCTCATTTAGGATGAGAATGTAAAAAGTTCAAAAAGTATAACGACTAATAAGGACAACAATTGGTAATACAACAACAACAAAAAATTGGAGGACGCAAAAAAGTTTCTTAAAAAAAAAAAGATTAAAAAAGTATAATTAACAGACTCAAGTTACGTGTTACACTGATGCTTGGGCAAAAACATGTAATTTGAGATTTTAATTTTAATAAAAAATAATAAAAAAAAAGATAAAAAAAATATATTTAACAGACTTAAGTTATGTGAGGCTTAGGGAAAAACACGCAATTTGATTTTTTTGAAAAAAATAAAATAAAAATAAAATTAAAATAAATTAAAATATACAAAATCAAATTAGGGTGGTCATTTTGAGCTTCCTCAATCTTGCAGTTTCCGGATAGCTGGCCGGAGTACTACTAATCTTTTTTTCTCTTTTCCAGCTCCTGATGAGGGCACTAATATCACTAATATAGTGGTCACAATAACTTCCAAGGAATTCCTTTCCAAAATAAACTTCGGAAATTTAATAAAAAGCTTTAGAAGAATCATTTGATTTTTATTTTGATGATCAGAGGACAAAATGGGCAATATGTAAAATGTGTGTATTGCAAGATCCAGTAAATGTTAATGCTATTAAAATGACAAATAGCAATACAACAGGAGTAAAACGTCATCTCGAAAAGGTGCATCCTGACATATTTAACGAAACATATGTTGTGGACACCAAAACTGTAATTGCTTAAATTTAATTACTATTTTATTTTAAACAAATTTCACAATTATTTAATATTTATTATTACATAATTTATATTTACCTTCCAATACACTACCGATCGTAATTCAGTGGTCACATGTTTCAAGCAATTCAAAATAATTAATGTTTTATATAACTTTCAAATGAATTATAAAATAATAATAAACATTTATGTTCTTGACCTTATTTAGAAGATAATTTTTCATTTCATTTTTAAAATTTTGAATATTTTAACAGTAAGATTGCATATTTTTTTCGCACATTATGGAAAAAGTAAAGTGATAACAAAAATTTGAAAAAGTTTATTTTGTCGGCCTGAAGAAATATTATATAAATTAAACAGATTTTAAATAAATTTTTACAACTATTTTTAAAAGTAACGTTTTTAAAGTTAATAAAAGGATTTCATTCTAGGTTTTCTGAATGCAAAATTTAGATAGTTTTAAATCAATTACATAGAGAAAAACTTTTATTCTAAAATTGAACCAAACAAAATTTATTATTTTTGAATTTTTAATTCAGGTGACCGGTAGTGTATATATATTGACAAAGCAATTAAAGTAAAATCATTAAACAGATGTTTCAACAAGAAAAACTGAATGAGAAAATAGTGGATTGGATTGCAGCAAAACATCTTCCATTTAGATTTTTTGACGATGATAGGACGCAGGACTTATTTTTATACATCAATTTAATGGTTTAAGTTCCGAAGCGTAATCAGCTCAAAAATATGGTTGAAGACAGATTTAAAAAAATGCATCTGAGTGTCAAAAAAGTCCTTTAAAGTAATGCATCCAAAACATCGTTCACTTTAGACGGATGGACTTCAGCGGCTCATCGCGGATATAATGGAATAACTTGTCATTTTATTGATGAGGAGTGGATATTGCACTCAATTGTCATTGATTTTTGTCCTTGTCATAGTGCTCATACAGGAAAGGATATCGCTAAATGTTTCTACGATGTTGTTAAAGATTATGGAATAAAAGATAAAGTTCTACGCATTACCGTAGATAATACATCTGCAAATGATCGGTTTATGTCTGATTGTGAGTTATCTCTCTTGATGAATTTTGATTCTGAAGATCAACACTTCCGATGCTTTGCACATATTTTGAACATAGCGGTTCAAAGTATGTTAAAAATCTTAGGTCTTGCTAATATCATTGACGATGACTGTGATGAGTGTGAGGAAGAAATTAATGATGAATCGAATATTGAAAGTGAAGCCGAAGAAACTGATGTTGGTGCAGAAGGTCAAGAAAAGGAAGTTGGTGTAGATGAGGTCTTAAATGATATTAAAACAAGCCTACCAAGTTCACCTTTATCTAGACTAAGAAAATTATTTACACTTTTGAAGAGATCCGAGCAATGGAAAAATAAATTAAGATCCTGCTGCGAATTATGTGACACAAAAATGTTAGCACCAAACATCGACGTGAAAACTCGGTGGAATTCAACGTGCGATATGATAAATTTAGCTTTAATTTATTACTAGGCATAAATCTAAAAGAATCTAAAAATCTGTAGCATACATTTTTACCTATTATAGATTTTGTAAACGAGATATACTTTTCTTTATTTGCCAAAAACCCCCGAGTAACAATTTTCAGCTAAATTCAGAAATTTTTTAAAAAAATGTCCGCCATATTGAATCCGCCATTTTGAATTTTTAAATTCTGACATTGGATTCGTATTCAGCGACCCCAAAAACCCCCGAGTAACAATTTTCGGCTGAATTCAGTAATTTTTAAAAAAAATGTCCACCATATTGGATACGCCATTTTGAATTTTTAAATTCTGACATTGGATTCGTATTCAGCGACCCCAAAAACCCCCGAGTAACATGTTTTAGCTGAATTCAGTTGAATGTATTAAATTTTGAACAATGTATCCGCCATATTGGATCCGCCATTTTGAATTTTTAAATTCTGTCATTGGATTCGTATTTAGCGACCTCAAAAACATCTAAATTAGAGGTTTTAAATTTTTTTAGTCACAAGATGTAAGATATTTTAAAGTTATAAAGACGCAAGTTTTTAAATTATGGCACTTATGTGTCTGTGGTTGCCGCCATTTTGAAAATATCAAAATGAGCCATTCGGCATTCGATTGCACATAAAAAATGCTAAATTTTAAGCTATATAGCTTTGCAATAGCTGAAAACCACGAGTGGACAAAGTTATTTGCCTTTTCACATGGAATGACCCATGTATATTCATTTACATAAAAAATTACATATATATATATATATATATATATATATATATATATATATATATACGGTCAAATGGGGCTATTTTGTGCATGCAAGGTTTTTAATGAATAAAATCTTTATATTCAGTTGCTTAAGATTGCTACTTGGTATAAATATTTTCTGATATCTAGACTACAGAGAGTACTAAATGAATTTCTTTAATTCTTTATTAGAAATCAGAAAGAAAATCGTAAAGTTGTGAAAATCAAGCTGAAAATTTTCAATGTTCTCAAAATTCTGTTCAGATCTCCGGAAGTTTAAACGTGTTTCTAAAGGTATTAATAATACTTGTTGACAATTTAGTTGTGATGATGTACACGTGATGCGCTAACTTTTTATTGCATATTTTAAGAAAAAAGTGTAAAAAACTAAATAACCAGGATTTGGTGGGTTATTTTGTGCATTCTTTAAAATCAAGTTTTTTTCAATAATTTGTTTTGTTGTTAGTAAAAATTACTTTAGATTTTCATTTTGAAACATTTTTGTCTTATTTTTATTATATAAGATAAGAAATAAGCATAAAATTTCAGTTTTACACATAGTGCCATAAAAACCTGAAAAATGTAACATTAATAATTACATGCTTTTCAAGTTAATTTTAAAACTTTCTCTCTTAAAATAACTCAAGAAGTGTAATAGAAGTTATTTTAAGTAAAATTTTGTTAAAGAAATAAATTTTTTTGTAAATCTACATTTTTGTGAAATTTTAGTGTTTTACTTTCAAATTAATTAAACAATTCCTAGAAAGAAAATATTTCTGGCTTCGTTTTTCTTTATTGTACTCTACACTGAGAGAAATCTGATGCAATTATTGTATCAAACATAACCTCGATTAAGCATAAAGGCGCGCAAACGTAAACACAGAAATGTGTGCGTCTTTTATGTATACACGCAGGTAAGCTTGTGTTGTATAAACTCTGCCTAAAAACTAGTTGGCGTTCGAGCAAATTTTATAAGCAGAACTGAGTGCTAAGAAAAGTTGGATTCCTTGCAAATTTTATTTGGATTCAAGCATAAATTGTCACGAGTACTTCCATATGATTAATCGAGGTTATGTTTGATACAATAATTGCATCAGATTTCTCACAGTGTAGAATATCTACAAATAATACTTCATACAGCAAAAACGTTCAAAAAAATTTTTTACACAACTTTATAAATAAATAAACTTTGATGCACAAAGTAGCCCCACCATGAGGTTTATTTTGTGCACAACTTTGAGTTTCTATAACTCAGACAAAAAATTTTTTCTTGTCGGCTAACTCATAGGACACCTTTAGAAGGATGTCTGCAACATGACTGAATAGATAAATTCTTTATTTTTCAAATTCTAAATTTTAATAAAGCATAGAGTGTAAAAAGAGTGGTTTTGTGCACAAAATAGCCCCACTTGACGGTATGTCGTAGGCAAGTAGAAAAATCAGGAATTTAGCTTAATTCCTAGGCATTAAGCTAAACTTAGGCAAGTAGAAGAGTGAAGATGTGAAGGATCCGCATTCTTCTACTTGCCTGGATTCATTTAGGCATTAAGTTTATTGACTAGGCAATAAGCTAACTGCCTAAAGTGTTCCCGGCAAATAGAAGAAAAAGGATATTCTATGACGAAGTATAAACACAGATATATAAACAAACTTTCGAAGTAAATAATTTATTAAAAGTAAACGTTACTTTGTATTTATTTTATAAAATTAAAAATAAAATTAAATTTCTCGTTATTTGTTCCAACTAACAGTTGACGATACTGCTGAATAATTTGAAAACGGATCTTCATACTGTTGATAAATTAGAATTTGAGAAAAGTGCTTCGAAGTAATGAGTAAAAAAACTAGTAACAGATGTATTTGGAATAGAAAACAATTGGAAAACATTAGGGAAATATTAAAAGATGCCAAATTAGTTTTGAAAAAAAATTCAGCCTGACTATTATTATTTAAATAACTATGAAAAGCAATGAATTTAGTGCATATGGTGCCATTCGAAACGTATTTTCCAAAATTGTTTTCTATTCTAAAAACATCTGTAACTATAGTTTTTTTACTCTTTACTTTGTAGAACTTTTTTTAAATTCCAATTTATCAACAGAATTAAGTTACATTTTAAAATTATTTAGCAAAATCGTCAACTGTTAGTTGGAACAAATAACAAAAAACTGAATTTTATTTTGAATTTTATAAAATAAATACAAATTAACGTTTAGTTTTAATAAATTATGTACTTCGAAAGTTCGTTTATATATCTGTGTTTATACTTCGTCATAGAATATTCTTTTTCTTCTATTTGCCGGAAACACTTTAGGCAGTTAGCTTATTGCTTAGTCAATAAGCTTAATGCCTAAATGAATCCAGACAAGTAGAAGAATGCGCATCCTTCACATCTTCATTCATCTACTTGCCTAAGTTTAGCTTAATGCCTCGGAATTATGCTAAATGCCTTATTCTTCTACTTGCCTACGACATATATATGTATATAAGAAAAAATGTGTTTTTCTGAAAAATAAATTTGAAAAATCGCATATTTTTAATTCATTTTGCAATATCTTGCTTAAAAGGTCAGCTAGGATTTCAAGTCCAAAGGATTTGTGATATGTACATCAAACAGAACACTTCCTTATTAGCCGGTTCTCTCGTCATTTTAGGTCGGAACTTTCCGGCTTCAAGACCACCGTGATAGGTAGAAGTTTTATTAGTCCTTTAAAATTAGTGCACAATTGCTTTATAAAAAAGTGAGCATCGTAACCAGATATATTGTGGAGAGTACACTAATTAAATGAGAGTTTTTATAATTAATAATACAACCCTGATGAGCTGCACCTCTATATTTTCCTGTAAAGTAATCATGATCTCGATGCTTAATGTCTTCATCTTTAAATAAATTTTCACATATATGGTCGATGCTTGCGTAACTGACCGATTTCAAGATAAGTTTTGGTAAAAAAAAAAATTTGTTAATCAATGTTTCTCTGCACTTATTTTACTTATTAGGGTATAATATAATTATATTTTAAACGATTTTACTACAACTATATTTATACGAAAATAATAGCAAATTTTTAAAAATTGGCTGCCATGTGGAGCTGAACCACATCCTTTTATTACAAATCGACCTGTGCAGAACACTAGAACTCGACTGCCGATAAACCGGTTGTATTCAGGTGAGGTTTTTCTACAGTTTTCCCTCTCCACTGGCGAGCAAACCCAATTTACCGGGTGGTCCAGGCAAATGCGAGTACTCCTAATTTGAAGCCGTTCTGTAGACGCAAAAACGCTTAAAAAAGAATATATACAAAAATACAATTCTAGGAACTCCCTACGGGGGACACTCATTGGGCCAGTAAGGTCGTTAAAACGAGTGTATAATAATTATATTGTACAAAATACAAATTTCTTCTTGATATTTTGCTAAAGCGAAAATAAATAATAAATTCATAAATTATTTAATATTCTAACAGTATTTTAGATATTAGTTAACATATATAAAATTTTATAAAAGAACAGCAAATAAAATATTTAATAATGAATGGCTCTGGTAAAGACCGAAGCGCTTCTAGTCACAGACAGACGTGTTTATACAGCCCCTGGTATCCAGATAGACGGATTCGAGGTCCAGTGGAGGAACCATATAAAATACGTAGGTATAGAATTGGACAAATTTTTAAATTTCAAACACCACATATCCGTAGCATGTCAGAAGGCCGAAGAGTGTTCGACAAGTTTAGCTCGACTAATGCCAAACATTGGGGGGCCTTCTGAATCGAAGAGGAGACTTGTGGCGAGTGTTGCCCTTTCAAAGCTGCTATATGCAGCACCTGTATGAGCTCCTACCCTGCGAAATGACAGAAGTAAAACCATCTGTAAAAGGATACTGTCCGCGCAAAGAAATATTACTACACGTATCATTTCGGCCTATCGGACAGTACCAACGTGTGCTGCCCAGGTCCTTGCCAGCGTCCCGCCGGCAGACCTTTTGGCGCAAGAAAGAGAGGAAGTTTTCCTCCTTTTCAAAGATAGACTGTTTACCCGATATACGGATGACAATAGACCCAGCAAGGACCAAACTCGCCGAGATGCGAGAAGCAGACTCGTCGACAGATGTCAAGAAAGATGGAGCGGGGAGGAGACAGGCCGATGGACGTATCGGCTGATACCAACACTCGCCACTTGGATAAGTAGGAAACATGGAATTGTTTCCTAATACTTAACCCAAGCCCTCACAGGGCACGGATGTTTCGGCTCATACCTTGAGCGATTCAAAAAGATCCAAAGCTCCGAGTGTGTGTACTGCGGGTTCTCAGAGAACGATCCAGAGCACATACTCTTTCGCTGTAAGCGTTGGGACGCGGAGAGGCAGGTCATTTTCACCGGTGTAAACCGCAAAGTTACACTGGAGAATATGATCCTGCTTATGACTCGTTCTATCGAAAATTGGCGAATCGTCGAGACCTTCATACATTATGTTATAAGATCTCGACGGTCGTCAAAGAAGGGAAGTCCCGTAGGATAGGGGAGAAAGTCGCTCCGGCGACAGAGTAGGGGATATAAGAATACTCCTGATGGCGATACGCGCGAAAAGTCCTAGCCGGGAGTGGCCTTAAGGTCCCCAAATTAGGGCGTGTTTTTAGCGTGTCGGCAGAACATCGCCAGCCCCGCATAACCCTGTTGTACGGGCTACAGGGTACCTGGTAGCAGGTTTTTAAATACTACGCAAAAAAAAAAATTGAATAATAAATATTTCGTTTTATTTTTCGGAAAATTTGAAATCGAGATAGAGCAGTGTAATCCGGCATTGCTAAACTAATTTATAGAAAAATATTTTAAAATAACCACCACAGATAAAAAAGTTTCTCTGCATGAATCACACTGAACACTTCATATAGGCCATGGAGCTGAAATTTGACATTTATTCTAACCTCACTTCTACAATAGTGCAAAATAAATCTATTCCTTCTGCAGATCGCTTGTTTTACATGAAAACTTAAAGAAAATGGTAACAATACTATCAAATAGTTGTTACAGTAATATAATAGTAAGGACATGGAACTGAACGCTTTTTTTGTACACATGCGATTTTCACAAAAATAATTTTTTTAAGTACAAATTTTTCTTTTTTAAAACTGTTTTCACATGTGATTTAGTGCTAATGGATCAAAATTGAGATTTAACTTATTAGAAGGCGTAATAACTATACACATGACTCCTTAATTATAAGTCTACAGATTGCGTTCAAAAATTGGAAAAATTGAGGGACAAAATATTTTTACAGATTCTAAGTATGAAAAAGGTATTATGAAGTGCAATATAAACCTAAATTGTTCATAAATATAGACACTTTATGCTTAAAAAAGGCTGAGTTATAATATTGACATTTTCACCGAAAACTATTAAATTAAAGTTAACATTTTTCTAAAGGGACACGCCACGGAGCTGAAATTTCAGCAGTTATAGTGCAATATAATAGAAGTTATAATATATATATTTATATATGTTTGATTTTCAGTTACTCTCATATATACCTTCAAAATTTACTAATACACTTCAAAATATATTTTTAATTTAGGTTTATTTTTTCAACTCTGCCAAGTAGCCCAGTTACGTAAGAATCGCCCATATGACAAATTTTTGCAGTTTTAAAATCTACTTGTTGTTAAAAATTTAAATAACCCATTGGAACTATATTTTTTTGTGTATAAATTAATTAAATCGTCAATATCTATTAAGCTATTCATGAACCAGGAAATGTAATCCTTCCCTCTATAGCATTCAAATTTTCACACAGAATCATTGAAATCACATTTTAAATAAAATGCTACACTGTAAGCTATATGTTTTGCACATGCTCCAGACATTTTGTTATTACTTGAAGGTTCCAAAATACTTTCTATATCTGCATATAGTGCAAATATCACCTTTTCCTTAAATCTAAAATTTTTAAATTTTAAAATACTCTCTTCTTTTTTTAGTAAAATGACTTTACATGTGATGATATTTATGCAATCAGTTTTATGTTTGATGGATAAATTTTCACAACTAAAATGACATACAGATCAACCATGTTCGCCCTTTATGTTTTGTAATTTGTGATTTTACTAATCGTGACAAACTACGAATCCATGAAAAATTATGATTATTTAAAAGGGTATTTATGTCGTCGTTTTTATATGTTACAGAAAAAGATTCCTATGTTTCAATCATTAATAAATCAATGGTGTCTGTTTTAGAAAAACTTTTACTTAAATAAAGAGGGACAATCTCTTGATCTTTGTTAGCAACTCTTTCTAATCCATAACTATTTATTTTAATCCATTCATTTTTTTAAATTTAGGCACATCTCTTAATGATATGGGAAAACTTATTTCTTTATATTTTAAGTAATTTTTAAAATGAGGATATGAGTCAGTAACATTTGCGTTATCTTTGACAGGGTACAAAGCTGCCATTACACAGCCCTACAAAAAAATAAAAGTGTAGTGCGCGGCGGACTAGACTAGTCATTCCCTATGTATTTTGACGCGCTGAACACGAATCCGTCATCAGAATTGGCTTAGCATGTCTAGGTTTGACCCTAACCTCAAAATCAATAAAATGACACTTTTCGTTAATTAGAATCTTAACCCGACTCAACTTTAATGCATGCTTAGAGCTAATAGAAAGCTTGATTTATGACCTTTAAAACGCTCATATAAAATTGTTCTACGATGATTTTTAACGAAGTTATGATGTTTTATTTTAAATCATTTTTTTCCATTACACCATAAGACATCAATTATTGATGTGTTTTTAACATTTGAAAAAAGTCATATTCTAAGTAAAACATCATAACTTCGTTAAAAATCATCGTAGAACAATTTTTAAAAAAGTGTTTTAAAGGTCATAAATCAAGCTTTCTATCGGCTCTAGGCATGTATTAAAGTTAAGTCGGGTTCAGATTCTAATTAACAAAAAGTGTCATTTTATTGATTTTGAGGTTGGGGTCAAACCTAAACGTGCTTGGCCAATTCTGATGACGGATTCGTATTCAGCGTGTCCAAATATATAGGAAATGACTAGTCTAGTCCGCCGCTCATGTCACTTTTATTTTTTGTGGGGCTGTGTTATTGACCAGAGAAAACATTTCTCGTCTCTATTCTGAATATTTACAACTGAATGCTTGTCTTTTATAAATTTTGGTAGTGTCGGATCTTCTGAAACAACATACTTGAATTGGAGCATGTCTGTTAAAATGTACCATTAAATTTGAAATCTCTTTTAGTGCCCAACCTGATTTGTTTTCATTAAATTCCTCAACTTGTTATAGAATATTTTCATTCATTTCATTGAAAATTGAATTAAAATCTGATGAGGGTAAAAAAATTTATTTTTCGTATTAAAAGATTTTTTTATTTTACATATTTCCCACCTTCCAAGATTTTTGAAATTATCTATAAGCACAAAATTTACTTTCAAGCTACTATTTTGTTTTAAAGCATTTCTTAAACGAATTTTACTAATGATTTCGAGTCTTCCAAAAAATTAAATAAATCTTTATGTTTCAAATTAATAACTGTTTCAGTTTGAATTCTATTTTCAAATGCCGATGCTAAATTTTCCTACTTTACTCTTCTTTCTTTCTTTCCTGAAATGCGTTTACCGATTTTTTGCATTCCATTAAATCTTTGATTTATGCTTTTTTAAATTGCAACAGTTGTTAAAACGCTTTTTCTTTTATTTACGGAGATAAATTTGGATCTTAAAATTTTATTTAAGAGGCGAATATTCCTTCCTCCCAACTTAATCCGTTTTTTTGATTCACGTAGCAATTTATTTTTATATTTAATACTTTTCACTATAGAGTAAGCATTTTTCATAATGTCAATTAGTTTTTCAAATTAATATACTCCATTTTTTATGTTTAAACTACTCTGAATGATGTGCTATCAAGTACCTTCTGGAATTGTAACTAACGATTCATGATAAGCAGACCCTGAATTTCATTCTACTTTTTAAGGTAATACATTCTAACGTGGTAAATTTCAGGTACAATTTACCTTTGAATCGCTTTAAATTCGCGTGAAGCTACCACCCACAAGCGTCGAAAAACGAGCAAACCAAAACCGAGCACATTTTACTTTTAAAACCATTGTATATTAATTTTGATTTTGTTTATATTCTGTTAAATTTCGAGTTATCGTCTGCTGGCTGCCTTCCAACTATACCACAAAATAACGACATAGAGATACCGAGATCACCAACTCCGTGTTCAATTTCAACTCGAATCCTCGTTCTCTCCACTACCTGTAGTTTTCACCACCGGCTGGACGATCAATGTATTGACTGCAGATCCACGAGTCGAATTTGAATAGCCCGCGCGGCTGTACAGCTCGCCCAGCGCGCTACAGATGTCGCTACACTATCAAAAATTAATATATTTACGCTGAAATTAAAGATTTTTCAAATCTTCCTCCACGGGAACCCAACCTCAACTTACTTCATGCCATTGAAATCAGATGATAATTATTTTTAGAAATTAGACAAAGCTTCTGAAATTAATTGGATTTTGGCAATCCAATAATTATGCAAAGGACGTAAACTTGTTAAAGTCTGTTGAGAAGACTTTCAACACTATTTTTGGACTATTGATTCAAAACTCTGATGCTACGGCCCTGCCGTCGTAGTTTTGTTTCCTCATTTCGGATGAGGATTTTCAGAGCAAAATCTTAAACTCCGTGAGAATCCGGTCCGAGTGAGAACGATCCAGGAGAGAAAAGTTTGGAAGCAACATCGGCAACGTTCCCAATTTCAGAAGAAAGAAAATTGCCCTGATGCCCTTAGACAGTTCAGACTTGACAGGAGTCGCTCCAATTGACTTCGGTGGTAGGAGTTAGCAAAAGACAGAAAGCGGAAGTACAAGAGAGGTAGGGAGAAAGAGATTAGCCGGAGCACATGTAGAAGACGGAAACGAAGATTCTTCACTCTCTATACGACGATTGTACGACATAGACGTTCGCTGGTGGGATCATCACAGATTTTGATTATAAGTTGTGAAAAATTGCCTTAAAGGCTATAAAAATGAATAGATTATAGAAAGAATAATTCTGAGGAGTAAATAATGTAAGTAGGCCTTTCTTAACGCTGAGTTTGATATAATTTTCTCGGGAGTGTTACGCGAATTATTTTTTTTTGTTGATGTAAAATTTTGATATTTCATTTTTGCCAAGAGTGTAAATCCCACCTCTTTTTCTGACCAATCTCGAGGAATCATTTTTCGATGTGTTATTAAGTTGATTATTATTTATTTAGAGCTCTATAGTGTAAAAATCAGTCAAGTCGCGAACATGAGTGTGAGAATCAGCTGTGTAGAGAGTTATCATTCAAATTCGCTAGTTTGAACGACTAGTTGGTTCCCATTCCCCTTTTTTAATTTCCACATAAGATTTAGACTCTAATAGTAAGAATTTTGAGATGAAACGAATTTTTGTGTATGTTTGGTCACCGTTTCGAAATAAAATACGCCATTTTGGGAAACGCGAAGTTGAGCTTCTGTGCAAAATATTTTAATTTTTATTAAAGTAAAATAATGGCCGAGTAAATAAATTAGTTAAGAGCTGCGACTGATCCGTCCAAACGTCAATGAAAATAAATTATAAATCAAAATGTGAACCCCTAAATTATGATTTATGCTTTAACAATAATTTCTTTAACTTAAGAATTTGTTCGATGGTAACCTAAGATATTTTTTAAATCCTCTGCTTTCGCTCATATATGTCGTAGGCAATAAGAAAAATCCGTCATTAAGCTTAATTCCTAGGCATCAAGCTAAATGCCGGCAACTAGATAAATGGCACGTGAAAGATTCTTATTTTCCTATTTGCCTGAAATCAATCAGTCATTTAGCTTATTGCCTAGGCATTAAGCTTAATGCCGAAGGCGCACTAGGCAAATAGAAAAATAAAAATATGTACGTGTGCGATTCACACTACACAAAAGAAAATATGAATGAAAAAATAGCAAGAAATTTGAAAAAGGAAAAATAAATAAAAATTTATTATCAAGCATTTATCTGTTTATTGAATTGTAGTGAAAATTTTTTTAGAAAGGCTCTGTGATATTTTTATTTATTGTTACATGTTGAGGATTGATGGCACCATGAGTTACACTTTATTTTTGACTTGTAACAAGAACACCTATTGGTTTGACACTGATTCGAAGCCGCCTTACAATTACATTTTTTGTAACCCTGCCCACCTCTCATAGACTGTTGAGATACAGCTTTCCTTAAAGTTACTGTTACATCTTTGCAGACATCGTCAATTTTTAAATCTTCGGTTCCCGATTTCTCAAGGTCAGTTCGAAGAAACCAACCCTTAACAATTCCGCTTTTGGTTCCAATTTGGTACACACCATTTTGGATATCTGTAATAATGCCAAAAATTGTCGCGAAACCTAATGGTCCCCAATCTACAGTAGGGACTGAGAGAGTTACACAAGCACCAATTACTAGTGGTGGAAACTGAACATTGGAAAATGTTTTCATTTTATCAGCAGCTATTTTCTGACGGTTATAACAATCACGTTGATTCTCAAGCAAACTTTTTCCCCGGACACATAAGCTACATATTAGATTATCTTCCGTTTCCAAATCTAAATCACCGCAATGAATATGGATTCGCGAGTTACATTTTGAACAACGCATACTGTCATCAAAATTTAAATTCAAGCTGCACGAAACACAAAGCTCTGTGTCATGTGTCTTTGGATCTTTTTGAGACAGCTCGGTGTCAAAATTTGATTTTTTTTAGTTGGAAATATTCCAAGATGGCGGCTTATGTCTAAGGAATAAAAGATTTTATTAATTTCGCCTATAGTGGATAATTTAAAACTAAGAAGTTTCCCACCTTTCTGATTAATTTATCGTATATCTCCCCTTTTGTATATTTTCTTTTGTTTTTGTTTTTGTTGTTTAACGATTTGGCGCCCAACACCCCTTATCGAGTTACCTTTATTTCTGTGACCAATTATTATCGAAAATAGATGAAATTATATTGTCATGTAGATTACGGCGTTAAACCTTTAGTCTCTTTTTCTTTTTTTAGATGTAGTTAAATTTTATAATTAAACTTTACTATGATTGTATATGATATTAGAGAGTAACTTTCTTTCTCTTTATAATTTAGAGTTTAATGAGTTTAATTGAGATTAGATTTATTTAAAACATAGAGTCTTGATTAATTTTGAGGTATCTTAAATTATATTGAATGCAGTCTTTTATGATGTCTTCAGCACTGGAGTAAATTTGATAACGATTTTCAGTAAGTATAGTTAATATTAATTTATTTGCTGACTTTTAAGAATATGTAATAGAGATACATCTGGTCCCCTAAGAGATTATGTCCCCTGTTTAAACTATTTAAAACTTTGACCATTTCTCTTTTCAAAAAATCTTATAGTATCTTACGATTTTGATTTGTATCTTGATTTGTTTATAAATTTTAGTCTGGGTAAAAATCATTACAATACAAAATGACGCCCAACGTGGGGCCAACGTTAATAAATTTTGAGATTAAACAATTTTGAGATTTTATTTTGAAAAATAAAAAAGGGACCACATTACAATATAAAAGGAACAAAGAACATTTTTTACATATTAGTAATAAAATCAATTCCATCCTCACTGTATGACAGAATAAAGTCATGAGATGACCAATAGTCAAAATATATATCAGTTCAAAAGAGTACATCCTTAATTCTATCATAAAGACATATAATTTAGCTTAATTTCTATGTGTTATTTATGCAAAACAATTTTGTTCATTTCAAATAAAAACATTCTGATTTCGCCTTGTCATATCCACAGAGTTTTCTATAAAATTTTATACAGTAATAAATTTGACAAATCTTAATTAATCATGATTGCGCAATCCCATGACTCATTTCCCTATTTCCCATTAAGTACGTCCACAAAGTTAATTTAACAAATCTTAAAACAATTTAGCACAAAGACACCTTTATTTCGTCGTGTGAATATTCATATCTACAACGTTTTCACATAAAAAATGCATATTTTTTAAAACAAAACAAATTTTAAATAATATTAGTAATATCCATTGACAAAGGACAATAACGATACCAAGAAATACCTTCAAGAAACATCACGTACTTACGAATTTTAATCAACAAAATTTTCGCATTAATCATCTCATACGGACACACCCATACTACATACCTCACACCCATACGCAGTAACATATTTCTATCCAGAAGCCCCTCTGTTTAACTACTAATATATTCTGTTAGAAACCCCAAATCTTACGAGAAGAAAAGTTACTAATGACCGAATGGTCGCTCGATGTGAGCACGATACGAGCATAGAGCTTTTGACGACCACCAAGTGATGCGTCGTTATCTCATATAAACAAAAATTCATAAAAGTAGGAAAGTTAAGATCTACTTTTTATGTAGTGGGATTTTAAAGAGGAGCAGGCGACTGACATCAATATTCTTACGATCTCATATTTCTTTCGATACTGCTTTACAGAAATGCGATATTTTTTTATAAAAACAACTCGACATATTCTCATAAAATCGTCTCGAATTTATTTTGTTTATCTAAGGAAGAACGAACATGCGATCATTTGACTAATGGGTTTTTTATTATGTACCTTTTTTACCTAAAAGTTATAAAAATAATAAAAATTTACAGTTAACTAACTTTCGTACTTCTAGCACTGTAAAAAATAAACATATGATTAGTTACATTTGTAACAGGCCCATTATTCATAAGATGAACACTGATGTATACCAAACAATTTTGTATAATCTTAATAAAGGAAGAAGGTTTAAAATGTTAATGCGATCATTTAAAAAAATCACGTACATTCCTTGCGACCCACAGTGGTCTGAAACCCGATTCTATCCGGACAAAACTATTTACTCAAAAACGCGTTAATGAAATTTCAAACCGCTTTGTTTCTAGCAGTTTTTGTGGTCGCTGATTACGAATCTGAAGTCAGATTTCAAAAATTCAAAATGGCGGATCAAATATGGCGGACAAAAATGCAAAATTCTTACAAAAATTTATGATTCACAATTTTCCAAAATTAAAAATGGCAGATTCCATATGGCGGACGAAAATTCATAATTTCTGCCAAAATTTATAAAACATGGTATAAAGGGTTTTTTTGGGTCGCATATTACGAATCTATACATAATATTTCTAAATTAAAAATGGCGGACGAAAATTCAAAATTTCTGTCGAAATTTATGAAACATGGGGTATATAGGAGTATATAGAAGTTTTTTGGGTCGCAGATTACGAATCTAAACATAATTTTTTAAAATTAAAAATAGTGGACCTTGATTTTAAAAAATTAGTGTATTTTTATAACAAATACGACTTAGGGTTTTTTGGATCCGCTATTTTCAGCTTTAAAACACTTACTCCAGATTTGTAATCAGCGACCCCAAAAAGCCTTAAATCCTAATTTTTATTCAAATACACTAATTTTTTTAAATTAATGACCGCCATATTGGAGCCGCCATTTTGAATTTTTTAAATCTGACGGCAGATTCGTAATCAGCGACCCTAAAATGCTTTAAATCGTAATTTTTATTTAAATACACAAATTTTTTAAAATTAATGTCCGACATATTGGATCCGCCATTTTCAGTTTTGAAAAAATATGGATAGATTCGTAATCTGTGACCCAAAAACACCCTTTATACCATGTTTCATAAATTTTGGCAGAAATTTTGAATTTTTGTCCGCCATATTAAATCCGCTATTTTAGATTTGGAAAATTGTGTACAGATTCGGAATCAGCGAACCCGAAAACCCCTATGTACTAAGTTTAATAATTTTCGGCAAAAATTTTGCATTTTCGTCCGCCATATTGGATCCTCCATTTTGAATTTTTAAAATTAGACTTTAGATTCGTAATCAGCGACCGCAAAAACTGCTAGAAACAATGTGGTTTGAAATTTCATCAACGCGTTTTTGAGTAAATTGTTTAGAATCGGGTTTCAGACCACTGTGCCCCACGTGTAGGCCTAACTTTTTGCGCTTTACAACGTCGCGTACCACCCGATTTGTAGACAAATATTTTCAAAAGTGGCAAAAAGTGGCAATAATCTTTTAGGTTTATCGAAGGTTAACGTCTTAATGAACATTTTTCAATAAATAATTTTTCGACAGTTGTCGGCAGTTCTAACTTATGGTGTCTTGAATTTTGTAGTGTACAAATATTGTAAATAGTTACCTTCATTGTTTTATTTTTAATAACAGGATTAAAAATAGAGGAATTTTTTTTAAAATATTTTACAAACAGTAAAACGAACTGCTAAATTAATATATATATTATTTAAATATGTTAATTTAAATGATCACAAGCTGTAAATAATTGAAGATATGAGTTTTACGGCAAAATCAACTATAAGCGAGGCTGACGCGGTTAAAACCATGATACATCAATAAAAACAATGTTTAATGGCTGAAATATTCTGAATCAAACACAATAGATATAATAGATCATAAAATCATTAAAAAATAATTTATTTGAAGACATAAATTTTTTTACTTTTCTTGGCATGCCGCGGATTTTCGCGTTGAGCGATGGAACCTCCAGAATACATGCAAAGGTCTACGAAGGGACTCTCCCCCGAAAAAGAATAAAGATTCAGAAATAGAGAAAAAAAGTTTCAAGAAATTGTTTAGTTTAATCTCTCTTTCGATAAATAATACATCGCTAGGTTGTATATTTTCAGTGTCTCGTTGGCCAGTTCCTCTTGCATAAAGTGTCAGAAGATACTCTCGTAGCCACCGTTTCCAAAAAACGTCCGCATAATATTGATAAGTGCACCATTATTTCCTTGCGCACAGATCTGATGAATCAAATTAACTTAATGCCGGCAAACCCGAAAAAAATCCAAGAAGAAAGTAGTTAGGAGTAAGCACTTCCGGATCATCTGGCTCAAGTAAGACATGGGTCAACAGCCTTGACTTGACGGTATGCTCGACTTCCGTCAAAAGTGTCCACAAGACTTCCTCCCTGGGTTGGGCTTCTTTCAAGGTGAATTTTAATGCTGTTTTTACGCTTTGTACCATCCTCTTCCAGCTACCGCCCATATGTGGCGCAGCGGAGGAAATGAATTTCCAGATAATGCCCTTTGATAATGAATAAGTCTTTAGCTCTTTTTTGTCAATATTCTTTATTGCGGTCATCAGCTCAGCGTTAGCACCACGAAAATTCTTTCCGTTGTCAGAATGCATCTCAACAGGTTGACCACGTCGAGAGGCCATTCTGCGAATAGCCATTATTGCTGAACTCGTGTCAAAAGTTGATGCTAACTCTATATGAATGGCTCTTACCGTTAGGCAGGTAAATAGCACGCCTTATCGTTTTTCTTTACGCCTGCCGATAGTGACATGCATAGGGCCAAAATAATCAATGCCGCAGTACGTAAAGAGCCGACGATGATGAGCTTGTCTGGCTAAAGAGAAATCTCCCATTCTAGGACGTCTGGGGAAGTGTCGGATTAATTTGCAGCTAAGCATCGACTAGATAAGGCGCGGACACTTACTCGAAGTCGGGTCACGTAATACTTTTGTTTTATCTCATTAATTACTGTTTTGTGATTTGAGTGATAATATTTTTCATGGGAATGATAAATCAGTAGTCTAGTGTACTGATTCTGTCCATTGAGGATAATAGGATTCTTCAGGTAATTCGAGATACCGCCTTCACGTCATATTCGGCTTTCAACACGTAAGACTTCTTTCGTATCTAAAAATGATGTTAGTGAGGGTATTTTACTAGTATTACTTAGATTTTTTTGTTTTATATTCGCTATTTCTTCTTTAAACTATTCATCAGCTGGGCTTTTCTTAGATGGAATTTAATTCCATTCTCTTACTTTTGTAAGTTCATGAATTTCTTCTAGGCGAAGGGAAACGTACGTTTGGTAGGTTCTAGGGTCCCCACGTATCTAGTGCAACACTGTCATAGCGTCAGACCAAAGGAACCGTTGATCAACTTTTGAGTCCATTTCTTGACATATTGTATCTGCTAGCCGACTACTGATTAACGATGCCTGTGATTTTAATCGCGAAATCAACAGAGGCTTCATAGGAGCGACTCGTGCTTTTCCGTCAATAAAAGTCACTTACGTCCTTCCATTTTGATGTATCATTCTCAGATAAGCTACTACTGCATAAGCCAGCTTGCCTGCGTCGCAAAAGACATGTAATTCGTAACGTAAGACGTTTAGCGAGAGTTTAATATAACTCCAGGGAATCTCACTGTTTCCTACTGTAGACAGTTCAGCTATCCAGATTTTGCAATTATCAAATTCATCGCCCAAAGTTTCGTCCCACTCTATTTCACTGTGCCGAATGTCTTGCAGCAACATGCAACTTTGAATCGTAAGGTCTGACTGAAAACCTAAAAGGTCGAACAACGACATCGCAATACTCAGAACTTTTTGTTTGGTCGGTCTTTCTTTATTCTCTAGCAAGTTAGCTGGGATCTTATGTCGCCCTAATCTGAATCGAAACATGTCTTATCGAGGCTCCGCGAAAGACCTAGAGTTTTTTCGCATTGGTCTGGAGTTTCTGTTGTTCACAAATCTACTAAATTATCGGTTTGTCAATCATTGGGTATATTGTTAACTACATTTTAATTGTTACTTGACCAGCTGTGTATTTCGAACCCTCCTAGGTTGTTGACTTCACTCACTTGTTTGATCAATCTGATAGCTTTTTCTTCTGTATTGACGCTATCGAAGTAATCATCAAAATACATTTTTCTTTTAATCGCAGCTGCAGCTTCTAGAAACTCGTTGGCGTATTCGTCGGCATTACGATTGAATACATAAATTGCCGAACTAGGAGAAATTTTTGAACTAAAAATGAGAAATATCATTTTATATACATCAAGCTCACGCTGGTGGTCAGTGCCTGGGCATAAAGATAGTTGGGTGGATTGATCGCTATCACGAACTTTCACTATGAAAATCTTTTCTTTGATTTCGCCCTTTATAGCTATGCGATTCTGTCTAAAACGTACTAAGACTCCAAAAAGTGGTTTTCATAACCCATTAACGCCCAAATGCACAGATTTTTTAGTGCAAATTCGAGGCCAGTTCTTTCCCAAATGAGAAAGGAGATTTTTATCGGAAGTACCATTTCTTATGTATTTGAATGCGCTCTTTCGAAATATGCCATCAAAAATTTGTTTAAAAAATTATTTTTATCTTTTTTTTTGCACAATTTTGCAAAAAATCACGATTTTTTAACGCTTTTATTTTGATAAAACATGAGTTTCATGTCGAAAAAATTTATTTTGACATCCAGGATGTACAAAAAACGTGCACTCAATAGTTTTACTTTAAAAATATGTAAACACATTATCACCCCCACCCCTGTTTTTTCAAAATAGCGTCTTGAATATTCAAATACTGGTATTATTCTCTCTACTTTGCTCCAAACTTTATTTTTCTATCAAATCATAAGGACAAAGACTTTTCTTGTATTTTTTTACTTGAGTGAACTCAATTCTTCCATAAATAATAAAAAATTCAAAATGTCGGATTCAAGATGGCGGACAAATTTTTTTAACATTCTCTAAATTGGCTGATAATGGTTCCTCGGAAGTTTTTTGGGTCTCTGTGTACGAAAATGTTTGTTAAATTTAAAAATTCAAAATGGCGGATTCAAGATGGCGGACAAAATTTTTTAAAATTTTGTAAATTAGTCTCTGGGTTCGAATTTGTTTGTTACAATTAAAAATTTAAAATGGCGGATTCAAGATGACGGACAAAAAATTTTAAAACTCTCTAAATTGGCTGAGAATGGTTACTTGGGGGTTTTTTTGTCTCTGAATTCAAATATGTTTGTTAAATTTAAAAATTCCAAATGGTGGATTCAAGATGTCGGACAAAATTTATTAAAATTCTCTATATTGCTTGTTTGCTTTCTTTGGTACTCAGATACAAAAAATGTAAAGTTATGATTGGATCATAATTAAATTATTTATATTTATAGCGTTGAAATAAGAACAATGTAAAATGTTAGGTGTTATGTTAATAGCCTATAAAAGCAAAGAATTTGTATGTCAATTCATCGTCAAGATCTATTATTTCACCAAAAAAAAAATAGTTTTAGAATGAGAGGATCCTCTTACTTTAGTGCTAATTCCTCTCAATAAATAATCGGAATCTTCTCAAACTAAGAGGATCCTCTTATTCTAAAACTGCATTTTAAGGGGGTTCTACATTTCATATCTCAGAATTTAGTGATATAAAGTACATACAAGCATTTTCAGCTATTGCCAAATCGTAGCATTTACCTAATGCTGCTACTGAAAAAGAAAGCTGCATCTTTAAAAGATTCTTTTTCGATGATGTCTCAAAACTAAATACGTTCAAAACAATCTTTAACTTATGTAAGCTAATGAATGTGTTAAGGCAACAACAATTCCTAACATATATGATTTAGATAAGACCATTCCAAATAGCTTATTGATGACTTTTAAAGATAAATTTAAAGATTTAAAAAGTTTGGCTGCCATCTTGAATCCGGCAGATTGAAGTTTTAAAATTTAATTAACATATTTAAACTTAGAAACACCAAAAACCCCTAAGTAACCATTTTCAGCCAATTTAGAGAATTTTAAAAAATTTTGTCCGCTATCTTGAATCCGCCATTTTGAATTTTTAAATTTAACAAACATATTCGAAATCAGAGACTCCAAAAACCCCCGAGTAACCATTTTCTGCCAATTTTGAGAATTTTAAAATTTTTTGTCCGCTATCATGAATTCGCCATTTTAAATTTTCAAATTTAACAAACATATTGGATCTCAAAGACCCCAAAAACCCCCAAGTAACAATTTTCAGCTAATTTAGAGAATTTTAAAAAATTTTGTCCGTCATCTTGAATCCCTATTTTAAATTTCTAAATTTAACAAACATATTCGAACTTAGAGACCTTAAAAATACCCGAGTAAACATTTTCAGCCAATTTAGAGAATTTTAAAATTTTTTGTCCGCCATCTTGAATCCGCCATTTTGAATTTTTTATTATTTATGAAATAATTGAGTTCACTCAAGTAAAAAAAGACAAGATGGATGTCAAAAAAGAATTTTTCGACATGAAACTCATGTTTTATCAAATTAAAAGCGTTAAAAAATTGTGAGTTTTTGCAAAAAAGTGCAAAAAAAAGTTAAAAATAAATTTTTAAACAAATTTTTGATGGCATATTTCAAAAGAGCGCATTCAAATACATAAGAAATGGTACTTCTGATAAAAATCTCCGTTCTCATTTGGGAAAGAACTGGCCTCGAATTTGCAGTTAAAAATCTGTGCATTTGGGCGTTAATGGGTTAAGTCTGGTCTGGACAATAATTTGTCATTTAATGAAACTCCTTGCGTTTTTGCAGCTGAGTCAAAGACTAATCTTACTTTGTTCGGTTTGTTTGGGTTAACAACTCCAAAATGTGAGATACAACACTCTTTTATTTATGTTGATTTGCTCTTTAATCCTGCACGCATAACCGCGTTTAATCAGATTGTTCATTTCGCTGTAATATCTTTCTCCGTATTCAGGATCAGCATCCAGTCTTTTCTCTTCACTTAAGAAGTGTCTCTTAGCGGATAGTGTATTATCAGGTATGCTTGGCCTTCTTGTTGTCTAATCCTTCCTTTTTCAGTTACTCCCATGAGTTCGAATGAAAAAGTAGACTTCATTAGGTCGTGTAATCGCTTATCGACACTACGATCATCTATTTTCTGATCTTTTTCTTTTAGGGAATAAGTCAAAGTTACGATGGGTGTATGTTTTTCCTTGTTGGATGTTGTTTTGCCATGAACTACCTAACCAAGTACCGTGCGTGAGCCGACGACAGAGTTGCAGCCATTTTCCCGGATTTCTCTTGTAACAATAAGATTTTAAGTGATCTTGTCCAATGAGGATCCCTGGTCTTGCGTCCTTGTAAAAGTCTAATTTTATATCTAATAAATGATCGCACTTTTTCGAATCAAACTGGGAGAAAGTTTGCTTAGGTAACAAAAGGCGTTTAACAGTCTTAACATATTGAAGCTGAAAGATTGATTCTTCGCTTTTCTCTTTTATTTTGAGGCTAATAGTTTCGCTTTTATAATCTATAGCGCCCAATCCACCCACACAGGCAAAGGAAAACTCACATTTTTTTCCTGAGGAACCTAGTACCCGTACTACTGCTGCCTCGATTAAAGTGAGTGTCGAACTTTCGTCTAATAGTCTAGTAAGAAGTCGCTTGATCCGATGCAGCAAAGTTGGATGGATTTAGGCTAGTGCTCTTTGTTTGTCACTTTCCGACGAAGTGAAGGAGAAGATGGTGAACCAAGCGTGGTTCATCTGCGGGAGCTGTAGACAAAAATCGATTATAATGATAGAGCATTACACGAGGGAGTTTATCAAGATTTTTGTTAGTTATCCAGAGTCTGTGCAGGTAGCCTACGGGGTTACAAGCCTTCATAGCAGCTACACTATTTTGGACCTTGGTAGCTATTTTGACTATGTTCATGGGGACATCATTTCGTCGCGGAAGCGATTGTATTTCTTTTATTACGTAGTTCAAAATGAGTTCAGGTGCGCCAAAACGCAATTCAAGCGCATGCCTGACCTCTGTAGCGCTAGCAGCAGTTATTAATAGAGAGTTTACCGCTTTTCGAGCTGGCCCCTTTAAACAATTATACAAACGTGCTAAATTTTCAAAGTCTGTGTCTCCACCTAAGCTTGTCGACAGTTCAAAGGCTCGCTTAAATCCAAGCTATACTATTCTCGCTAAAATCGACAAGCCTTTATAAGTGGAAAGTCTTTTCATCAAACGGAGTCAATAGTATAAAACAATTAATAATTCTATAAAAATTGAACTACATTTAGCTTTAAATATGTAATAAGTGACTAATAGATTCTTATTTTTCTATTTGCTGGTTAGTTTTTGGCTAAGTTTCCGGGTCGTCTGGCCCACAGTGATATGTTGTTTTAACGATTACGGGAAGATATGAATAATAGCTTTGAAAAATCCGTTTTTCTGAAAATTTTACATATAAAAGTACAACTTCTTCCAAATATTTCCCAAACTCTAAGATCATTTGAAAAAAAAACTTCTTATACTTATGAGCTATGCAATATATTCCTTTTAAACCGCTTGGCGACAAACAGGTTCTCAGGAAATTGTTGACACTGATAAAATGTGCAAAGTAAGAAAGCTTAACTAACCAATCCGATTTAAGTTGAATATTGTTTTATAATACATATTTTACTAAGTCACAAAGTTCTTTTTCTTTTCTTCGCTTGAAACCGATTTTACAGTTAAAAAGTGGAGACAGTTTTATAGTAAATGTCATAGTTTTGTCTTCAGTCAACTAGCAATTAAGGGGTCAGTATGGATTTATTTTTCATAAACATCAATTTCGAATACTATATACCTATAGAAATAAGATAAAAACTAATATATAGGTAGTAGAGTTCAAAAACATGCTAAAAAACGCGATACTGCAGAAGCATAAGGCGCATAGCATAGCAGTAAAAAATTGTTTAAACAAATGTCATTATAGCATTATCAGTAAACTTATTATTTGATAATGTACAGCAATGTTAGAGAAAAGTATTTATGTATTTAAGTAATTTTTACCTTAAAATTTAAAAGTACAATAGATAGTATATTAAGCAACAAGGGGTTAAAGGCAGCCATTTGCTTACGCTGATGTTTGTGTACGAGTGATAGTCGAGAGCGAAGCCCGAGACGCAAACGAGTACACAAACATGATTGTAAACAAATTGGACTGACTTTAAACCCGTGTTGCTTACGATACTTTTGTATTCCAAAGGCACAAACTTGGTGCTTTTAAATGTTTGTAGGTTAGGGTCTACATGCATTAACTTGTTTGACCGTATGAAAATGACGGCCATTTTTGGCCTGTGGTGAAAAAAATGCATGGACCAGCTGTTCATTTTTTCCCTAGGGAAAAAATGGAAGCCATTTTCACCCGGTCGAACAAATGAATGCGTTTAGACCCTGCCTACAGGCATCTAAAAGCGCCATGTTTGTGCCTGTGGGATAAAAATATTTATATTGCGTGACCAGCGCTAGCAGCCCTTGGTTGCGCGAATGTTTAACTCCTTTTTCTCAAAACAACGTTTTTCGACCTGGCCGACACGATTTAAGAAAAACTATTGAACCGATTAAGCTCAAATTTTTAGGGGTTCTTCTATGCACATGTCGCTTTGGCATGAACTAGGATAATAAAGATCCATTGATATTTAACCCTTTTTTTAAACAAATTAAGTTGTAAAAAAAAGGTAAAAAATTTAAACTTCCGACATTTTGTTTCCTTTCATCGAAATTAAAAGATCCTAGTTCATGCGATAACTACAGATCCAAGTTTTAAGAAAATACTTGATTTTTTGATTTTGTCACTTTTAAATGTCAATTTTTATTTATAAAAAGACTATGTTATAAAAATATATTTTAATATAAAAAATAAATCCTTGAGAATTTGTACAATAAACCCATACTGACCCCTTAATAATAAAGTCATTTTTTACATAGGACTACGTTGCGACCTAAATTTACATCTAAATAAATCATTTTTTCAACAAGTTAAGTTTCATATGATTTTTTGTCCAGTTATAGTGAACAACGGAAAATGTATTATTTAAGTGAACCATAGATGAAAAAATTACTGAATTGTTATTAACTGCTACATAACTATGTACAATAATCTTTAATAGATCCTCTGCCTTTAACTCTTACCTGAAACAAAGCACCACCTACTGTAGGTCCTACGATTAGTCCCAAACCAAAAAAAGTCTCTAAACTTGCAAAAGTTGTAGCAACATTTTCTGGAAACTCCTTGGCGATTATAGCAAAACTAGCAGTAAGAAATGCAGCGTTTCCTAGTGCTTCAATTATCCTTATCGTAAATGATAAAACAATAAAAGGGTAATGTCCATCTATTTTATCTAGTAGACCAAAGAAGATTGCGCAAGTTCCAGTTGTTAAAATTCCACCGTTGAAAAGCAATTTAGGACCCATGCGGTCAAGCTGTCAAACAAGATTCGAATCAGATATTGGAATAAACAGAAAATAAATATTATGTTAAAGATTTATGTACCAGAAATAAAAGTAAATTTTTAATAAATTACATTTTCAAGATTAATGAGGTTCTATCGTATTAAGAATTAACATTATTATTTTAATCAAATTTGGTCTACTAGTAGATAACGATTTTATAATGATGCAGTTAAATTTTTAAGACTTCAAAGTACTAGTAAAAAAAGTTATTTGGGTTTTCGTTTTTAAACTTTACATTGAGGTTTATGGGAATTAAGTCGTTTGTCATATATATCCATATTGTTACATGTATTTTCAAAAGTACCTTGAGGTCTCAAAAATTTAACTACATCATTATAAAACCATTATCTACCAGTGAACCAAATTTTATTAAAACGGTAATGTTAATTCTTTTTACGATAGAACCTCCTCAAAAACTTCATATAGCATGTAAAACATTTTAGGTGCTTGAACGTGGTTTCTAATAATTAGTTATTTTTAATTATACGTTTATCTTGTGTCCGTACGCACTTACAAGTATTCCCCATGAAAATTCCTAAAATTTCTCTTTAAGGTAGTTCTCCGGCAGTTATACTTGAAAAAATCGATTTTCTATAGATTTTCTTTAAATTGCGACGAAACGTTATTTTATGTGTGCCTTATATCTGGTTAAAATTTCCATAGCCCTTGCAATGCTCAAAATTGAGATATTCAGGTTCAAAATTTCATTTTTTATCATTTTACATACAAAATTGGAATTTAGAACCTGAATATCTCAATTTTTAGCATTGCAAGGGCTATTGAAATTTTAACAAGACAGAAGGAACATATAAAATAACGTTTTCTCATAATTTAAAGAAAATCTATTGAAAATCGATTTTTTCAATTATAACTGCCGGAGAACTACCTTAAACAGAAGTACCAAGTAATTTGCTTCTATACAGAACGACTGGAAATTAGGAGTACTTGCATTTGCCTGGACCACCCAAAATTGGGTTTGCTCGCCAGCGGAGAAAGAAAACTGTAGAAAAACCTCTCCTAAGTACAACTAGTTTATCTAATGATGGTCACAGGTCAGTTTTCGACAGTGGACATCATTATACTGCGATGTTAAAACTTTCTTTGAAATTACTTCACGAACCAGAAAAATCCCATGTTATCAAGCGCAAACCAAGCAAGCTTGACTTGGCGCGACCGCAAGATTTAACCAACTAAACTGAACTAACTCCGAGGTTCTAATATTTAGTTTTAAATATACAGTGGCATTTATAAGTATTCGTACCCTATTAAAAATAATTTTTAAGATTATAGAACATTGTTTATATCAAGTTTTAGACTTTAGGACTTATATTTTAGTTGTAGATAAATGTAAATTCGGTGATTTCGAAATTTGGTCCAATGCAGGTTCTGGGGATAACAAATGCAAGTTCGGAGATTTAGATATTCGAACAATTAAGTTGTGGACAATTGCAAGTTCGGTCAATTGGCTTTTGAAAATAATGCAGGCCACCCAGGTAAAACAGTCAGCAGACTTTCAGCGGACTGTAATCTGCTAAAAGTCTACAAACAATCTACAAGAAAAGAAAAAAGTCTGCAGAAAATATGCGACAAGTTTACAGGAAGAGTGCAGAAAGTCTGCGGAAAGTCTTCAAAAAGTCCAAAAAAGACGTCGAAAGTTTGAAAAAGAATGCGGAAAGCCTACAGAAATTCTAAAGAAAGTCCGAAAAAATATGTGGAAAGTTTACAAAAAGTATGCAGAAAGTCTGAATAAAGTTTGTAGAAATCATGCCAAAAGTCTATAGGAAGACTATGTATGGACACTCTGAAACTTTCCGCAAAATTTCCGCAATATTCCCTCAGACTTTTTTTATGCTTTTGTGATTTAACTCATACTTTGTACAGATGTTCCGTATTTTTTTGCGGCCTTTCTTTATACTTTCTGCAGCCTTTTCGCAGACTTTTCATAGACATTTCGCACTCATCCTGCAGACTTAACGCATACTGTCTGCATTTTTTCTGTATTGTTTCCGCAAACTATCTGCAGAAATTTTGCAGACATCCTGCGGACTTGATACATCACGGCTGGCCTGAACCAAATTTTAATATAAATTTTAGTAACTCTAAATGTTTTTGTAAATTCTGAATCTATAATTGTTCAAATTTATTTTAAAATTAAAAAAGAGAATAATCGGCGGAGGACTTTTCGAAATAATCACTTCAATTTATTGTTCAACAGATTTGCGACAAAAACCACTCATAATTATTATTAAAATTGATAAAAAGAGTTAATTTGTTAAAAACCACATAACTTATAACATAAGCACCAATAATGAAAAGAGTTATTAAATTTAACTCAAGTCGATTAATATGCGACATTTCGATTCCTCACACTCTTGCAGACTGAAATACAAGCAAATTTTAATAAACTTCGGCGTGATTCTAGGAACTACTGTACTAAATTCAAATGTAAGACTTTAAGCCTGCTACTACTCATTCGTACTTTATTACATCGAAATTGAACATACCGTCCATCTCCCATATTATCGCTCGAATTTGAATTAAATTGATTATAATATTAATGTGGTTTTAGTCGCCCGTTATGCAAAATATTTTGAAATTGACATAATAAACAATTTCAAATAGGACAATTATAATTGATTTCGCAATTTAAACTATTCAAAGTAAATCATTTTCCGTCTGTGATCTTAGGGGAAGTAAACAAAGTTTATCTTATGGCCTTTTGAACTCGGAATCTGACATTTTTACTTTTACAACTCGAACACAGTTATCGGAACCTGTAATACATTTTAAAATTCTACCCAGTAGCCAGTGAGTAGGAGGAAGATTATCATCAAGCAGAAGTACTAGATCTCTAACTCTAACATTAGGCTTAATCGTGCTTCACTTATAGTGATTTTGCAAACATTAAAAATAATTAACTAGCCGTTTTCTCCAAAAAATCTCAGAAACACGTTGAATCAGTCCCCACCGAGTTAATCTGTTTTCGGGAGCAAATGCAAGAGACGTCTCAGGTATGCTAGTGATTGGCGCACCAATCAAAAAATGTCCAGGTGTCAAATAAGCAAAATCTCCGGCATCTTCAGAGAGAGGAGCAATAGGACGTGAATTTAATGTCGCCTCTACTCGAGTAAAAACCGTATAAAATTCTTCAAAAGTAAATTTTTGCAAAACTATGATTCTACGTAAATGATATTTTACGCTTTTCACTCCGGCCTCCCACAATCCCCTAAAGTGAGGAGCATTAGGAGGTATAAAGTGCCACGAAATTCCATCAGTTATCAGCTTGTCTTGCAAAGCAGTATCAGCTCTCAATTGAATAAGATACTGTTTCAGCTCAGTATCAGCCCCCACAAAGTTCCTCCCATTATCACTATAGACATTAGAAGGTTTACCTCGTCTGGAAATAAAACGCTGAAACGCTGCCAAAAAAGCGGCTGAAGAACCATCGGATACGAGTTCGATATGCACTGCACGAATGCAAGAACAGACAAATGAAGCCACATATGCCTTTCGACTTTTACAACCTCGACCTGGACTCAATTTAACATCAAAAGGTTTCGCATAGTCAACTCCTGTATGGCTAAACGGTCGACTTGGTGTTACACGAAAGTCCGGTCAATTGTTACATCCGGGTAACAAAAATCTTTTCTTGAGTTAGAGAATATGTGCGTTATTTGAACTTAAATCTTAGAACAATAAAATATTAAAGTTAGCAAGTGATTCATTACATGCAGAATCTTTTACATTCTTTTTCACGCACATCTTCTCTTAAAAAATAGATCGGCTGCAAAACAGATATTGTTTCTATAATTTCTCATGAATTTTATTGCAGCTGCAAACTTATAAAACGTTTAGATAATTTTCTATTATCGCGTCTCATAGATGGATGGAGTTTATAAAAATCATAAGGGAAATTGAAGATCTTTTGTTCTCGTCAAGTCCATCTATAAAACTCGATATTAGCGAGAGCCAATAAATTGAAATAAAATTAAAATAAAAGTAATCTTTGAACTACGAGTAGACTTGAGAATATTCTAAGGCGTCAGCACCGATATCTAGCCTCGTGTGCTCATAGGAAATTTGCAGTCACACAATATGATACCCATGATAGCCAAACTCTTGGAATCTTCTCGATTCCTAGGATGACCTAAGGATCAAGCTTAGAATATACGTGAACTATGATCTGATTTTCTCCCACTAGGGTAGATTTTTGCCTATAAAAGCAAGCCCGTTTTCATTTTCAATTGTCATTTGCTCCGGTACAAAATCATAGTTCGCAAGTGCTTCGACGCGTGAATCGAAATTGTTATCGTGAGCTTGGCCCTTCGGTTATTATAAATTTTGTGACCGTAACTCTTGCTTGATCGAACAGTATAGTTTACTCGTTGTCCAAATTCGGGCTGGTAATCTCATCGCCAGACTTGTGAGCTGGTCAAGAAAGCAAAATTGTAATTTACCGTCGTATTTAGTCAAATCTCAAAGAGAAAATTGCAAACATGACGTGAGTGCTTTTTCGAGATTATGAACTAATAACAGTGAGAAGTATCGACCGTTCTTTTTTAAGAGAAGAAAAAATCACTGTGCGTCAACAACTATTTATTTGTTTCTGCCCTCAAAACTGAGGTAAATGTAAGTACTTCAACTGTTAATAAAAATCTTGTCACTTTCATTCAATAAACATTCGTTTAATAAATAATATTCATACAACAATCATCTTTTTATTTCATTTCAATTAAAGGGCAATTATATAAATAAATCAATTATAAGATTCAAAGATAGACGACCCCCGTAGGATCGATAGAAATCAACGTACCCACTCGGGATGTAACAGCTGATTTTGGTGGCAGCGGTGGGATTGTATTTCTTTCTGCTTTGAAATTTAATTGATTTTAGTTTGTATAATTTCTTAAAAAGTATTTTATTAACATAATTAATTGTGAAGCTGGAATTGTTCTTATGCCGTTCGGCAAATTATAATTCGACAATTGACATCAGATGCCGCTTGGCACTCTTGTCATGCTTCACCCTTTTTATTGTTAATAATAGTGAGAACAAAATAAGCAATTTTAAACACTATCAAAATAAATTTGATGCCGCTCGGCACATTTGTATTTCGTCATTGACATTAGATGGCGCTCGGCACTTTTGCAAGTTAGAGTTTTAAATTGTACCTATTGTTTTCTATTTTCTCGAAATTATTCTAAACAATCAACTAAATAATAGTAGAAAATAGTAACGGGTTTATTGAATAGTAAACGCGAAGAAAGTTAAATATTTTAAATTTATTATTACATTTTCGAAATTTGAGTAAATTATAAAATCTGGGAATTAAATATTATTGAATAAAAATCATAACTTTTATTTCAAATTAAATTAAATTCTAAAGTCCACCATGTTTTTCTTTACAGTTATACCAAAACATGATAGACCCCTCAGAAGTCAAAATTTTGAAAGTTAAAAAACGTGGAGGAGCAAAGGCACTAAGAAGATTCGAAACAATTCAAAACTCAAGTGCTGATCAATTCATAGACCAATTTAAAAAACCAATTAGTTCTAGAAACATATCTGCTTTCGATCAATCAGATTTTAAAACTTTTAATTCAAATGAAGAATTTTCAAATTTTTTTTTAAAATTTTATTAAATAAAGCCCAAAATGTGTTAGATAAAAAGAATAAAAAATAAGAATAATTAAAAATATTTTGTAAATTTATGTATTGCCATTATTTTCTTGAAAAAATATATATATTGATATTTTAACAAAATTGATGGTTTTATTGAACTTGTAATAACCAATCACCTTTCCAAAGTTTATGATTATTTAAATAATTGCCTTTAATTCGTTTAAAATTTTTACAAGGTATATAACAAAACACATGTCTTCATATTTTTCATTCTTGGAACGACGAAGATATGCGTATTCATTTATTTACATTGTGTCACAGCAATTGAAACATCTAGAAGGAAGTTTTATTCTAGATCCTAGTTTACCAATTAATTTGATAAGGAAAAGTGAATTAGCTTCCTCTGTGAACATAAACTAATCTGAAGTGTACATTCTTAGAAATGCAACTATTGTCACTTGTGGTGAAGTCAATATCCAATTAGGCGATAAGCTAGTAAAATTCTAAGTGATTTCGCATGATAGTAACTCTGAATTATCAGGAGTATTAGGATCAAATTTCTGTTTAGAATCTCATTTAGAATCTCAATTCGAGTCAAGTTCAATTTAAAATTAATAATAATTAAAAAAAAAAAATTTTTATGAAGAAAAAATTATAAAACTTTATTCTAACTATTGATTATTATTATTATTAATTATTAATAATAATTACTGATTAAATAAAATAAATTGATATTACAACTATTATATTGCTCATATTTTAGAAATAACAATAATTAGTGATCAATAAATAATGTGAGTGCAAATTTTAATAAAAATACAGTTTTCACAATAGATTCTTCCATTTTATATTGGTATATGGGATTATGCCCAAACATTGGTCACAAGATATATTAAAGCGTGCTAGAAAAACTATACTCTCTATTACTGCAGAGTGTTTACTAAATAAGAACGAAGATTTTATGCATGATTCATCTCTTAACATAAATTTAATCAGTAAAGATAAATTAACATCACTTGCACAAATCGACTATTCAAAGATTGTCATAATAAAACGATATTCAATATCAACAATAGGAGTAGTAGTAATCCTTATATTAAATAAAAACATTAACTTCAATATTGTAGAAAATATTCCAAATTTTGATTTTACTCGTTTTATTGGAAACTCATTATTAAAAGAACTAAGATTACCTATTCAGTAAAATTTTAAATAGAGTTTATATTCAATTTCGAGATAGATAATAGAAATCATCTATTATACTATTACATGTAAGGCAAAAGATTTGTATTTAAGAGGTCCTATTATTTTAACATCATACCGAAGAGAAAGAAAAGAAGGTCAAACAAAATGCCTGAGAACAGAGAAGGTTCTAATAATTGCAGTGGAACGATTAATCGTACACCTAGCGATGCTATGATAACTTCAATGGCAGAATGTTTTGCCCTACAACAAGCAACCATAAACGTTCCAATATTTGATGGTAGAAATATGCCTGTACGAGATTTCGTACAAGACATAACTAACGGAGAAGCTAGTGTACCCCCAAATTGTGAAAAACAGTATATTAAAGCAATTTTATCAAGGTTAAAAGGTGCAGCTAGAGATGGTATTTATGGTAAGGAATTTGATACTATAAACGCGTTAACTAAACACTTAAAACAACGTTTTGCCCCTAGAAAAACTTATTCGTGGTATTTGCATGAAATTTCATCAATTAGGATGTATCGAATGGAAAGTGTTAGTGAATTTTACGATAGAATTACCCTTTTGGTGACAGGTGCTCGGCCGCCTTAGAAGATAAATATCAAAATGCTGAGCAGATGTTATCACCGTTAAATGATTGCGCATTAGAAGCTTTTATTCGTGGTTTATCTGATAGCGTGTCCGGCATGGTAGAAGCTCAAAATCCTGAAAATCTAGATACAGCTTTTAAATTTGCAATAAAATATGAAACTAGACATCAAATGCATTCTCAAGGTTATAATGATTATAGATACTCTCAAGCAAATTATCGCGACCGAAGTCCTAGTCCGCAAGTAAGATTTGCAACAATGCCAAATAGGAGTATTTCTCCAAAACAATATTCACCAGGAATAAAAAGATTTAGCGATTCGTCAGAAAGGACTAGTAATTATCAAAATCATGGTCAATTTCCGCATACTAGTCGATTTAATTTGAATAAAAACGGACATGAAACACCACCTAGGAGTCAATCACCAATACCTGCAAGGTCATCGAGTAATTTAAACTACGACGGTGCTCGCCGTTTAGACGCACCGACGAGCGAAGAGAAAACGGAGCGTCAAACGAGTGTTCGACTCTTGTTGAAACGAGAATCTGCCAAACAAGAGACCACAGTGAATCCGCAGTAGTGAAATTTTTCTCTCCTTTTATTAAAAATAAACAGGGTTATTTTCTTATAGATACGGGTGCTGATATTAATATTGTCAAATTAAGTTCTTTAAATGATGACGTAATGGTAACAGAAAATGATGCCATTGAGATAACTGCAATAACACAAACAAAACTTCGTACTTTAGGCACAGTAACACTAAAACTAGGAGATGCAGAAGTATTATTCCATGTTGTTTCACCTCATTTAAATTTGGAAGTAGATGGGATTTTGGGTCGAGAATATTTACGCCAAGAAAAGGTTCAAATATCGTTCTGGCACAATACAATGGTTACTCACTCGAATCCTGTAAATCCTGTAGCATTTATTGATAATGAATCATTAAAATTTAATATTGAAATAGAACATGAAAAGAAAAAAATTCTCACCACATTAAAAATTAAATCCAGAACAAGACAAGTAATATCGGTCAAGGTGTTAAATGACAAGATCAAAGAAGGATATTTGCCCTTTATAAAAACACAAGCTGGAGTATTTATGGGAGAAGCAGTTGTGACGAGCTCCAAAGGTTATTGTCACATAAATGTGATAAATACTACTAACAATGATGTAGAAATTACTGTACCTCCTCAAGAACTTATCCCTTTTGAATATTTTAATTTACCAGGGGAAGGTTCTAGTAAAGAAACAGATTCTGGTAGTGATTTTCCTATTTCCGATAGATATCAAGAAGTTATAAATTATTTGCGCCTTTCTCATTTAAATAAAGAAGAACAAAATCACATTTTGGAAATAATAAAAGATTATCCTGACATCTTTCATTTACCAGGTGAACCATTAACGGTAACACCCCTAGTACAACACCATATTTATACAAGTGATAATGTACCAATTAATACACGCCCTTATAGATTTTCACCATCACAAAATGAGGAAGTAGAAAAGGTGGTAAATAAAATGGAATCCGAAGGAGTAATAAGGCATTCCCAGTCACCATATAATTCTCCATTATTAATAATTCCCAAAAAACTAGATTCAACAAGGAAAAGAAAATTGAGAGTTCTCATAGATTTTAGACTGTTAAACGAAAAAACTGTAGGAGACGCTTACCCTCTCCCTTGTATCTCAGAAATTCTTCAAAATTTAGGTGGAGCAACTTATTTTTCAATATTTGATTTGGCCAGTGGATTACATCAGATTAAATTGGCACCAGAAGATCGGGCAAAAATGGCTTTTTCAACTCTAAATGGGCATTATGAATATGTAAGAATGCCTATGGGATTAAAAAATTGTCCTGACACCTTTCAGCGATTAATGAATCAAACATTATTAGGACTTCAAGGAAGCGAGATATTTGTATACCTTGATGATATTGTGGTTTTTACAGTTGATTTAGAAGAACATAATACAAAATTAAGAAGATTATTTTCAAAATTAAGAGACGCAAATCTTTCCTTACAGCCAGATAAATGTGAATTTCTTTTTAAGGAAGTACAATACTTGGGTCACGTAATTAGCAGCGAAGGAGTGAAACCAGATCCAAAAAAGATAGAAGCTGTTAGCTGTTTTCCTAGACCAAAAACACCTAGAAATATAAAACAGTTTTTGGGATTAGCAGGATACTATCGTAGATTTATAAAAGATTTTTCCGATCGTGCTAAGCCCTTAACAAATCTCTTAAAGAAGGAAGCTCCTTTTATATGGGGAGACAAACAAGAACAAAGTTTTAAAGATTTAAGACAAGCATTATGCACTAGTCCTATATTACAGTATCCAGAATTTGAAAAAACTTTTACAGTCACCACAGATGCTTCTGATTACGCCATAGGTGCTGTTTTAAGTCAGGAAAAGGAAGGCATGGATCTTCCAGTCGCTTATTTTTCTCAAGTTATGACACCTGCAGAAGAAAATTACACCACAGCGGAAAAGGAATGTCTAGCTGTTTTATATGCAGTTAAACATTTTCGGCCGTTCCTTTGTGGACAAAAATTCATTTTAGTCAGTGACCATGAACCCTTAAGATGGATTAACTCTGTAAAAGAGCCAGGACAGCGCTTAATAAGATGGAGGTTAAAATTAAGAGACTATGACTATACTTTTGTGTACAAACCCGGAAAATTAAATACAAATGCTGATGCCTTATCAAGAAATCCTGTAACAAGAGGTACAAATGATGAAGATTATCACGAAAAAGAATTTCCAACAGCTAAAGTATTAATGCAAACTAGACAAAGTTCTAAGTTAACAGAATCTAAAGATAAACCCTTGAAAAACCCTTCAAAATTAAGCTCAAATCCAAAACCATCAACTTCCAAAACAAAACCTACAGTAACGAGCTCCAGAAAATCACCATTAAAAACAACCAAAAATCAAATGGAGAAACCTTCAACTTCTAAAAAGAAAAAATTGCAAATTTCTGATCCGAGAAAAATTGTAGATGATAGCACAATAGGAAAACGATTGCTACAAAGAAGAACGGAATCTCAACTAAAACGACCACTTCCAAATTATTGTGAAAAAAGTAGCAGCTCTGAAGAATCAGAAAAAGGGGAGCGGAAGCCTCCTCCTATTCTTAGAAAACGAAGAAGCGTTTTACCAAGTTTAGAAATCCCCTTAAAAGCCCAATTTGATTCTTGTTTACCCAAAAGTGCCCCTCCTCAAGTTCCTACAAATCCAAATGAAGATATATTTTTTCAGGAAATGTCAAAACCTCCAAAAGAAATAGAACATGCTATAAAACTAAGCCCACCTCATACAGATAGCAAAGATAGTTCTTGAGATAAACAAAATGTTGAAACCCTTGAAGAAACATCTCAAGAAAATTTTAACACTAATCAACAACTTCTGGAATCTATGAAACTTAATAATCCAAAGTTGTCCGAAAATCTTGATAATGTTCAATCAACTGAGTTCCAAGATTCTATTACCAAAAAGAGAATGACGCAAGGAGACTTACAAGATTCATTTTTTAAATTCGATCAGTCTTTAAAATCACATGATTATTGGTGGGATAATGAAATATCAGAAGACCAGGAGACGATCCCTAGAATAGTCACGGCCTTATCTGAAGGTGAAAATGATCAAGAATTATTAAAGAACATAGAAGAGATGGAACCCGACAGTGAAACGGAATTTGATCGTCGAGTGAGAGAGTTCATTAAATGGAATCGACAGGAACTAAGCAAGAAGCAAGATTTAGAAGAAGAAGAAGAAGAAGAAAAGGAGAAAGAAAATAAAGAAGACGAAGAAGAAGAACAGGAAGAACAAGAAGGAAGAGAAAACGACCAATTAACAAAAACATTACGACCTCGAAAAAGCGTAGTTTTTAATCCTAACATCGAAATGCAAACATTTCTATCGGAAACTGGCCCTTTTATCTATGATGAACCAAAAGCGGTTTCAACTCCATATTTAGAAAAAGATAAACAACTTAAATTGCTCCAAAAACAGTTAAATGCGACACCATGTAGCGGTTCATCTTTCTCTAAACAACTAAGTTCATCAGCACCAAAAAATGTACCAATTTCGACCTCTTCTAATCAATCTACAATAGAAGTTTCAACTTTACCATATTATATCACTGAACAGCGACATAAACTAAAAATTACTAGAGAAAATTTAACATATTATTAATAGATATTGGAGTATTAGACCCTCAGGAAATTAAAGATGTAAAGACAAAAATTGGTCAAATAATTGTAACTCCTAGAGGAAGCTATAAAAATTAGACATTGATAATACAACAAAATTATTATGACGAATTAAGAAAAGAAAATTTAGAAATTGCTCTTAAAAATTTATTAGCAATACTACGGCATGACAAAATAAATTCTTTTAGAATTTCAAATCAAGGTGATTTAACTGATACATTACCGAGTGGAAAATTTTTAAACCTTTTATCTGAAATTTTCCCACCTTATTATATTGAAGTAATTGTTTGCTATGGCAGTATTGTTACTCCAAAAACAGAAGAGCAGCATCAAATTATAACTGAAAATCATGATAGTAAGTTTGGAGGTCATAAAGGTATAAACAAAACATATAGAAGAATAAGAGAAAAATATTTTTGGTCAGGAATGAAAAATCAAATTACAGAATTTGTCAGAAAATGCATTATATGTCAGGAACAAAAATTAGTAAGAGCAAAAACGCATGAACCAATGTTAATTACAGATACGCCTTTAGATGTGTTCGAAAAAATATCGATAGACACCGACGGTAAATTGCCAACTACCCCGGACGGAAATAAACACATTTTAACAATACAAGATAATTTATCCAAATATTGTATTGCTGTTCCCATACCAGATATTACAACAACGACAATAGCCCATGCATTGGCTACAAATTTGTTTTGTCAATTCGGATCTCCAAAAATTATTTTATCAGATCGAGGTACAGCATTTACAAGTCTATTAATAAAAAAATTAACAAAAATATTTGGAATTAAACAAGTAATGACATCAGGTTATAGACCGCAATCAAATGGATCTCTTGAAAGGAGCCATGCAGTCCTTATGGATTATATTAGATCTTACGCTGATACTTTTGACGATTGGGATAAACTATTGCCTTTTGCTATGTTTAGTTACAATACTTCTTTACATCAAGCAACTAAATTCACCCCTTTTGAATTAATTTACGGAAAACCTGCACGCACTCCAAATTCCTACCCAATAAATGAAAATTTAGAAACCTATGGGTCTTATTTGCAAGAATTAATAATTAGGTTAAACGAACTAAAAATTTTAGCAGCTGAAAATTTAATTTCGCAAAAATATCTTTCTAAGTTAAATTATGACAAAAAAGTAAAACCTTTCCTAGGTAAAGTTGGGGATATGGTTTATGTTCAAAAAGAGGTTAAATTGCATAAAAAACTAGATTGTCACTATCACGGACCTTATAAAATTAATAAAATATTAGACAAACACAACGTTATTTTAGAGAACACAGAGGGAAAACTGTTTCAAAAACACATGGATAAACTTAAACTTGCATATTTGTAAAATTAAATTAATATTATTTCTTTATTTAGGATATCAATGGCCGAAACCATTGAGCCAACACCTCTGCATGGGGAAATTCAACCGTCTTGTATTCTTCCAAAAGGAAGAATAGAAGGCCTCGAATTTGCCAAGGCCCAACTTACGGAATTGGCAGTGGAGTATAATTTTTCCACGCCGGAGTTCACCTTGGATCGAGAAGAACAAACAAAAAACAAATTCAGATTATTCTATATGAAATGCGTGTTAGAAGATAAAATAAATGGCACCAGGTTTGTAGAAATTGGTGATGGAACCACTACAAAAAAATTGTCCATGCATTCTGCAGCCCGAAAAGTTTTAGCCAAGTTGCAAAACAACTATTTCTTCAGTGAGCAGGAACGGACCAAAGAAAACCCAGAGAAAATATACGTATTCTGCCTGGACTACCCTCGTAAGATCTTAAGGCTAAAATTATACAAATGGGACAATGCATGTCAACTATGCTACTCGAGAGGACACGTTAAGTATAACTGTTTTGGTACGGTAAGAAACAAAAAATTTACAATAGAAACATTAGAAACTGATATCAAGGGTATAAAAATCGAATCAGTATTAAGAAAATAAGAAAACTGAATTTAATTAAAAAAAAAAAATTATAATCAAACATTTATTTACTGTCTCACATTATTGTATTTGGTTGTATCCATGCATGAATATATGCGTAAAGTATGTGTAAATGCATGAATATAATACTAGGTACAGTTACAATAATTTAAATAAATCCATTTAGTAGTGATTCGATTGTTATAACTTTAATTATTATAGTTCAATAGAAAATTTATATTGCTTATAGTGTTAATGCATCAAGATACGAAAATCTCAATAAGAATACAAAATTTTATCTTTTAAAATTTTATCTTATTTCAATTTCCAATTAAATTCTTAATTTTACTAAATTTTAAATTATATTTTCCTTCAAAATAAAATGATTAAAATTAACATAATTTTATAAACAATACCCGGAACAATAGGACAATCCATCCCTAATATTGAACAACTTGAAATAATCAAGCTATAGTATCAAAATCATTCATATATATCGACTCCAAGTGCCGCTTAATATAGTATATCGCGCACGCCTTGAAGAGAAAAAGTTCACTTGTAGCAGTCTCTACGACGCCTGACACATGCGGATGGTGAGAAAGGAGGGAGCGCGGTGCGTTACCTGCGACCGAGAGGAACCTACGGTTAATCAAGCGAGTCCTCCTCTTCTGTGGCCACTGAATAAGAGTGGAAAATTGAATCTGCTCTATCTCTTAAACTAATAAACCAAAAAATATAATTTTTTCTGATCAATAATTAGAAAATTTTATATTAATTTTTCTACATCAAAATAAAATTTTTTTTTATTAAAACAAAATTTTATCAACTTTATATTAAAAAATTGTATTGTAATTGTTAGAATCAATTTTAAAGATTGAAATATTCTATTTTAATATAACAAATTTTCTATTTGAATTAAAATTCATTGTAGTATCCTGTTATAGTAAGATAACTCATATAAAATTTTATTCTTTTAACTTCAAATAAAAAAATTAATATTTAAAATAAATAAAATTTAGAATCGATTGTTTCAACTTCTAGATTATTGATGTAGAAGAAATATTTGAAAACGAAAATTATTATTGAACTTTAGTTTAGAAATAGAATAATAAGATTTGCCTTAACCGCTTAATTTTCATATTCTTTTTGCAACAAATATGTTCGGTTCGAGCTTTTATTAACGGTAAATATTTTATTTCATTTATAATAATTATAACCACATCTAAAATAACCTAAAAATATAATCAGACTATTAAATAACATTTGCATCATGTTGCGTGAATGAAAGTACGAAAGAAATAATGGCATCACATTTTAATACAAAATATGATGTTATTGTTATGATTACTATTTCTGACAATTAAATAAATAAAGACCTATGATTCTAATCAAAAGAAAGGAAAAGATCGCTTTACTTTATCTTATATTATAAAATACTACAATACTCAATATAATCAAGAAAAATAATAAAAACAAAAAAAAAATGCTTTCACTATAATCAATTTTGCTATTTACTAAATATATACATAATGATATAATATTTTAATGAATCCAATTACTAGTGTCATGTTCGCATTCTAGTTTGTAAGTTCCAGATAATGATTAATTAGACTCGGTTTAATACAATGTGTGTTGCCATCTATTTTATTTTATATTATAAACTATATAAAAAATAATCCAATTTTTTCTTAAAGTAGAATACTATCATTATAATCCGATAGTAGTAGTTTTAATTCTTTTAACTTTTATTACAATTATTATACAAATATAATCAACTAACATATGATAATTACTATATCAGATGGCAGAAATTACTTAATTAATAATCTATAACATTCTATTCCACGTGAAATAAACATTTATTTTCTCTGCTTAAATATTCTAACTATAGCATGCGTTTGAAAAAGTAAATAAAGCACTTATTATCCAATAAATATAAACGGAATCATGTATTCACTCAAACTTAGAAAATATAATCACATCAAATATTTGCAATATTAAACATTATTGCATTAATATAGGTAAATACATAAACATATACTTACTTGTATGTGTAGATGTATAAAATTATATATATAATCAATTACAGTTACATGATCCTATCTTAACCTATAAGTTTATGATTTTACTATGATTCGATTAATAATACATTATATTTAAGCAAATTCTTGTAATGTTCTTGTAACGTTACAGGAATTTCGCTTGTATACTTTTACAGATTATTTCATAACATTATTATATAATCTTGCATGCGTATTTTACATTTCATTATTATTACTATTATCATTATTATTTTAATTTTGATTTATTAATTGCATACATTTCTAATTGTCGGTTTTCTTTATTATTCAATTTTAAACATTACTTTACTAATAAATAACATCAACGTTATTCACATACAATTTTATTCATTGACTATCTTAGTTTTAGTTATTAATTAATCTTAAATATTAGTAACAAATATTATCACTGGGCAATATTAGTTATTAATGTTTCAAATCAATAATTCGCTATTATTACCATTTTATTATGTATTACTAATCTTTATAATTTTGACATTTTAATATTGGTTATCGTTATTATCCATATTATTACAGTAAAATCTAAAAACAATATCTTAATCATTTAAATAAGTAGACTTAGTGTTTTGCATTACTATATCTGTTACACCGTACTATTCTTTAAATTAATAAGATTTATTTTATTAAATTTATTACATACTTTAACATATATACTTAAACAAAAATTATCATACATACAATGAGTCATGTGGTAGTATCATAATATCATATTAATATTAGTTATTTACGCTTCTGAAAGTAATTGCATGCCTAGAATTAATTAATTATTTGTAATTGCAAGTAATTTTACATTATTATTTACCATTTTAAATTTTATTACTTAGAAATATATTTCTTCAAGAAGATTATTATATTATATTATTATTATGAATCTTATATCAATATTATACTTATTTTACCTTACTAAAACACATATTAATTGCATGTTTTAATTTTAATGAAAGCATAATATAATAGCAGAAATCTGGTAGTGTGTGCACATACACATACGTGTATATGTGCATACATCTTATCAGGTATGCAATATGAGATGCTTAAATTTATTCTAACAATGATCACAATATATGAGTAAATATATTAAAGCAAAATAAAAAATAAAAATATATATCTACTCATCATTTCAACTAAATAATAAGAATGAAATCATAATCTATAAACAGAATAAAGTTTTACAAAGAGTCTTTTGCAGATTTGTCTCTATCCTAATTAATAACAAATTTTATTTCAAAATAGATTATGGTTTTACGAGATTATATAAATACATGTGTGCACGTAGGAGTGTGATGTGTGCGCGCGAATATATAATATCTGAATTCTTTCATTTGGAAGGACGAGAAGAGAGTTAAATAAACAAAAATAAACAAACACATGTTAATATAATAACAACAATATTAACAAATTTTATACTTACCTTCTCGTCTGTCTAAATAAGAATAATGTCAAAAGAAAGAAAATAAATAAATAATTACATAAGTACTATTCAAGAAAAACTGAAATGTCATTAATTTCACAGATGGATAGTATGCTTCCGGATTGGGTAGTTACAACTAAAAACAACATTGTAACTGGATTCCGCATGATGTTGGTGGTTGTCTTCCTCATCATCCTTCGATACATATATGCATGTTATAAGACTGCTCAACACCGTCGACTAAAAACTACGAACGTTCAAATGGGTTGAATCGCTTGGATAATAACCCTAATGCATATCACCATCAATGCAGCGAAATATAAACAAATGCCTAGCCACGTGTTTCGACGTAGTAAAGCCATCAGCAGTTGCATGAATCACCATCAAGAATGTCATGCGATAGAAAATAAATTAGAGGCAGAAAAGAAGATTGACGCCATCATGAACTTGACCAGCACAACAATAACAGCGATAAGGATTATGTATCGTCAAACGAAAAACTTTTACTTTTAACTTCCGGATAAAGATATTATAAGATCATATTGTCAAATCCCAAAATTATCTAGTATAATTTATACAAGTGCAAGATAATATTACTAAAAAAAAAAAAAAAACAAATAAATAAAATTAATAAATAATTATGAAAATAAGTTAAATAATAATAACAATAGAAATCTACAAAAAGGAAAGAGTAGATTTATCACATAAGACATATTGGTATCTGAGAAAATGATCTAATAAACAAAAACAAAAAATAATACCTACATGTCAAATTAAATTTAAACTCAAATTTATTTTAACAGCAATGTAATAAATTTTTTTTTAACAATTATTAATTGTTACGATTAACTAAAATTGTCTAATGGGAAACAATAAAGCAGAATATTGGTTTGGTAGCTATTAAATGAACTTAAAATTTAAATTACTCACGAAATTATCCTATTAGATTGCAAACAGTTACATCTCTTAATACAAAATTCCACACACGCACTACACTATTACACGAAGAGAAGTCAACACAGTTTTATGCGAGGGGATCGTCTAAAATTTCACTAAAGGATTCGTCTATCCACACTACCTCAATTTCTGTCAGATAAACGTTGAGAGGCTCGTCCTTAAAATCCATCGCAGATAATCTTGATGAATATTCCGATTCCGGGTATTCAGTCAAGATTGAGTCCGTGGAAACTTTTTCCACATCAACCTCCATTGACTCCGACGAAGAAAGTCTTAGAATATCTTCCATAGAGGTAGTTGAAATTGAAGAAGAAATACTCCCCACTAACAAGTCCATTGGAACGTCCTTGACATCTGAAAATACAAAGATATGTTTTCTTCTATTATTTCAATCTTAATATCTATATTATTGAAATACTTTAAAGAACTACAGTTTCATAAATATTCTTACCTTCATTCACGACTTCTACGTCAATCTCAGTGGAAGTTGACTCCACCTCCAGAGATGAATTTTCAGATTCAGAAGACCCTGTGGAGCTAGATTCCGCCGAGGTACTTCCAATTTCAATTTCTACGGAATCAGAAGAAGACGAAGGTGATGAACTGAAGATCCTGTCTGCAACTATAAATAAAATGAAAATTGTTAATATGAATGAAAATCTTGAATATGAAGAAAATCTTAGATTGAAAATAATTTAAGTTTAAACTTTCTCACCTGCATGGAGTTTCGGCCTTTCATACTGACACGTTCCGCACCAACACGAACGAGGTTGACATGGTTTTCTAAACAAACAGTAAAGGAAACATTTAATACAATTTACGTCAAATATAATTACAATTTACATAAACATTACAAAATTGAGGAATACCAACCTTATTGCACTCACTAGATCATTGAGCTCAGCCGTCAACTCAATGCATCCTTTTTGAGCTGCATCAAGTTCATCCTGGCCTACAACTTGGATGTCAGCCTCTGCTCTGACGAAACCTTCCAGACGCTTCCACTTCCGGATGTTTTCATGGAGGAGCGCGGAGAGAGCCATCACCTTATCAAAAAATTCCTCCTTCTTACTAGGACATTTCGTTGGGATTCGTCCTAAGGAAAACAAACAGACAAGGATGTACTTTAGAAGAAAAGAAGATATTCAGAATGGAAATATTTTTTTTAAAAAAGAAAAGAAATTACAAACCTAGAAGAAACTCAATTCGGTCAATTGTCGTTGCTGCCGACGAAACACTCTCCATAATGATAAATTGAAAACTAAAGGATAATTGAATTCCATAATTACCCCTACCACGCTAAAGGAAATTTGACTCCTCTTTTGTGAGACAACAATTGCAAGAAGCAGATGAATTCATACTTACTAGGATAGAGATCATTGCTCTGGAGGAATCGCTGATAACACACATACACACACATTACACTAGACACCATATTAAACACTTTCATTATATAAAGGCTTCCTATCAATGCGACGTTTTATTTCCATAAACATCAATTATCATTTTTGTAAAAATTGAATGGAATGAGTGGACAAATTTTATTACCGATTTCTCACGTTTGCAATTCAAAATTTTGCGATATAGTCAGGTTTAATCGGGCCGATGAACAATTTAAGGAGGGAGGACTGTTACATCCGGGTAACAAAAATCTTTTCTTGAGTTAGAGAATATGTGCGTTATTTGAACTTAAATCTTAGAACAATAAAATATTAAAGTTAGCAAGTGATTCATTACATGCAGAATCTTTTACATTCTTTTTCACGCACATCTTCTCTTAAAAAATAGATCGGCTGCAAAACAGATCTGGTTTCTATAATTTCTCATGAATTTTATTGCAGCTGCAAACTTATAAAACGTTTAAATAATTTTCTATTATCGCGTCTCATAGATGGATGGAGTTTATAAAAATCATAAGGGAAATTGAAGATCTTTTGTTCTCGTCAAGTCCATCTATGAAACTCGATATTAGCGAGAGCCAATAAATTGAAATAAAATTAAAATAAAAGTAATCTTTGAACTACGAGTAGACTTGAAAATATTCTAAGGCGTCAGCACCGATATCTAGCCTCGTGTGCTCATAGGAAATTTGCAGTCACACAATATGATACCCATGATAGCCAAACTCTTGGAATCTTCTCGATTCCTAGGATGACCTAAGGATCAAGCTTAGAATATACGTGAACTATGATCTGATTTTCTCCCACTAGGGTAGATTTTTGCCTATAAAAGCAAGCGCGTTTTCATTTTCAATTGTCATTTACTCCGGTACAAAATCATAGTTCGCAAGTGCTTCGACGCGTGAATCGAAATTGTTATCGTAAGCTTGGCCCTTCGGTTATTATAAATTTTGTGACCGTAACTCTTGCTTGATCGAACAGTATAGTTTACTCGTTGTCCAAATTCGGGCTGGTAATCTCATCGCCAGACTTGTGAGCTGGTCAAGAAAGCAAAATTGTAATTTACCGTCGTATTTAGTCAAATCTCAAAGAGAAAATTGCAAACGTGACGTGAGTGTTTTTCGAGATTATGAACTAATAACAGTGAGAAGTATCGACCGTTCTTTTTCAAGAGAAGAAAAAATCACTGTGCGTCAACAACTATTTATTTGTTTCTGCCCTCAAAACTGAGGTAAATGTAAGTACTTCAACTGTTAATAAAAATCTTGTCACTTTCATTCAATAAACATTCGTTCAATAAATTATATTCATACAACAATCATCCTTTTATTTTATTTCAATTAAAGGGCAATTATATAGATAAATCAATTATAAGATTCAAAGATAGACGACCCCCGTAGGATCGATAGAAATCAACGTACTCACAACAAAAATAAATATTAAATCAGCCTACCTTCCTCCAAAATTACTAGAAATAGTTAAATATTTTATCTAGCCTTTCGCGCGGGATGTAACACAATCGACCATGAGTTGTTGACTAACAGACGCTCTCTGTCTGACACATACAACGCATCCATTGATTATTGATTTTACCAAAGAACGCGCTCCAATAATCCAGTAATTTTGTCTCGAAGTATGCAAGGTTAGCTGAAGACCACCATGCAAACTTCTAACATGAGCGTGTAGTGCAATCAATTTACTTATTCTGTGCTTTGGTAAAATAATGGGATGCTTTTCGTCATACCGAATAGGTATCAGTAATATCATTAGACGAAATCTGATCACACTGTGCACTATGAGATTGTACTGACTTCTTCTTCAAATGAATTGATTAATGGATGAAAGGATCTCCATTTGAAGAACCAACTTGTTCTTGAGAAAGACAATCAGGCTCTCCCCACCATAAAGGATGGTTAATAATCTCCTTTGGCATTAAACCTCTAGACGCACAATCAGCAGCATTATTTTCAGTGGACACGTGAAGGCATCGGGCTTCAGGCACTAACTCATTAATTAAAGTAACGCGATTAGCAACAAAGGTCTTCCAGTTTGACGGATGCTTTGCCAACCATGCTAAAACTACATTGGAATCAGAGTAACTATAATGCGGAGTACCTATCAAATTAATATTTAAAAGAAGAAATTTCATTATTCTCGACAACAGAACTGCGGCACACAACTCTAATCGTGGTATACTAACTGGTGTGATTCGAGCAATTTTTGACTTTGAAATTAAAAGAGTAATGTGAGTCTTATTCGAATCATCAATCACGCGAAGGTGAACATTAGCAGCGTATGCTCGATTAGAAGCATCAGCAAACCCGTGTAGTTCACTATTAGAGCTGGACGTAATTGTACCCATTCAACTTGGTAATTTAATACATTTAAAAGTCTCCAGTTGATTATAGTAGTCGAACCACTGTCTTAATAAATCCGGAGGCAATTTCTCGTCCCAGTCCAATTTACGCAGCCACAATTCCTGCATAATAAGCTTTGCAGTGACTACCACAGGAAAGATCCAACCAAGTGGATCAATCTAGCAATGACAGACAAATCTGTTATTTTAGTGCCTTCAGTCGATTGATGATCCAATGCCCGTTCATGATTCTCCGAGGTACAATACCTTAACAAATCCTTATCATTGGATGCTCATTTGCGTAACTGAAATGTCCCTCTTTTCATTAATTGATCTACTTGATGTTCAGTTTCTTTAGCCGTTTGAAAATCATTTTGTCCAAAAAAAACATCATCAACGTAAATATCCTTCTCAAGAATTGGTTTAGCTAAAGGAAAATTTTTCCCTTCATCTTGAGCTAATTGTTTAATCACTCTGTTGGCCAAATATGGGGCACATGCAGTACCGTAGGTGACCGTAAGCAACTGATAAATTATCAGTTTGACTTCAGAGTTGTTCCATAAAATACGCTGATAATCTACATCCTTGGGATCGACTAAGATTTGCCGAAAAATTTTTTCGACTTTAGCAACAAAGACATAACGATGTAGACGCCATTTAGTCAAAATAGAAACTAAATCATTTAAGAGTGGAAGACCAATATGAAAATGTAAGTTCAAAGTCGTGTTGTTTAACGTAAGACTTGACGCATTGAAAACAACCCTTAATTTTGTTGTTGAAATACTCTCTCGAATAACAGCATGGTGTGGCAAATAAACAATTTGAAAAGAATCATTTAACTCATTCTCCCCCATCACTCGCATATGACCCAACTGACAGTATTCCGATAAAGATCTCTATACAGTTCCAACTGTTACGGTTTATCTGCTAAACAGAGCAAAACCCGTTCCAAAATCATTCTGGCCTTTTGGAATGACTGACCAATATTTATAGGAGGACCACTCTTAAATGGCAATCGAACTATATATCGTCCACTTTCTAACCTTTTAAATGTAGAACTAAAATATTGTTCACAATTTAATTCTTCTCCTGTTAAAGAAGAGACTGAAGGAACTTCTTCTTAATTCCAAAAACGAATTAGAACATCATGTACGTTTTCCATTGAAATATTATGACTTGAATTTAAAGACACAACTGAGGGAGCCACTATAGCGTCGAGTGTACCTGAAATAATCTACCCAAAAATGGTAGCTTGCGCAGTAAGACTTCCAAAAACATTCTGTTTTAGGCCAAGAAGCAAACAAGAACCTAATTTGTCCCTACCCAAGATCAAATCTATGGGTTCATTACTAAATGGATCCATATCTGCCAACAAACAACCGTTTAATTCTACCTTTGAAATAAAACTAGGCTTAATTGGGGGTTGATAGGAAGGTTTATATAAAACCAAAGCTTGCAAAGATAGAGCTTCGCAACCCTTCTCTTTTGGTAAAAACTAAAACTGAGCAAACTTTTTTGCATGACCAACCAATTGTCCCCCCACTCTACTGATAAGAGCATTAACGCCTTCATATTTTGGGTTAAAAATTTTTACTGCTCTCTCCGAAGCAAAGCAACATTCAGAACATTGATAGAAAAAAATTTTAAATTATGAATTTTACAAATATTTACCTTTACTTGAATTGAGCCCGCAGCTAGAATTGTACTACCCATGGTTTTTGAATTTGTATTTAATCCTACAACCAAATTTTCAATTTCTAAGGAGACTTGATAGGCATTAACTGTGTAGGACTCACCCCCTTCCACGTCACCAGGCGACTCACTTCCGTTGAGTTGTAAGCTTGTTGATGCAGAAGACATTGAATTATTATTATTAAATTTTACATCAAAGTGAAGCAAAGTTTTGTGCTTGCGATGGCATTTCATACAAGTTAATTTACTTATACAAGAATAAGGCTTATGGCCTGGGGTTAAACAATTAAAACAGCAGTTATGTTGTTGAGCCAATTCCTTACGTTTTTCTAATGGTAAAGCTTTAGATTAAGAGCATTTAAATAAAGCGTGATTCTCTTTACACATGAGACACTTATACTTGGAAGATGCAGCATGGCTTTTAATTGACATCGATTTTAAAGACTTACTTTTTTCTAAAAATAATTTTGAAGCTTAAATTGCTTCCAACGCGCGTCTTGTAGTTTCTAAAAAATTATCAAGTTGTTGATAAGTAGGATAATCGGAGCTCGAACCTAGCTGCATCTCCCACTCTTTAAGCGATTGAGAATTGAGCTTTACAGACACAGTAAAAACTAAGAAATCTTCTTATTTATTTACTGGTCTTTTCAAATTTTTAAGCGATGCTAAAGCTTTATTAGTTGTATCACGAAGTAATTTTAAACTATCGACACAATTGTTATTAACAGTTGGAATCTCCATAAAAGAATGATGTTTTGAGCGAAAACCAAGTGAGAGGAAAAGGATTGAGAATTTTACTTTACGGAGAATAAATTACAGAGAACAAAACAAATTTTAAAAGAATGAGAACATCTTCAATTAAGAAAAATACCTTTTTTTTCATTAAATCCGTGGTCAAGCAAATTAAAATCACAATCACACACAATGCGAGCTATGTCCTTTGTACTTAAGTCTTTTCCTTGTCCAGAAATTACACCTGTAATTTCTGGTGATTTCGCACCACACAACACACACATAATACAATTTAGAGCAGTCCTTTTGAGAGCTACAATAAGGTATACCTTTCAAAACAAAGCCTTGAGAAAAACGCGAAATTGCGTGAGACAAATAGCCTTACACTCACAGAGGAAATTTAACACTGAACCACGTGTTAAGAGACGTGACCGGTGAGCAGCTGAGAAATTAGCCACCGAGAGGTGCTGCAGCCACACGGTTACCCTACACATCACTTCACTTTTCCCGCAATATTTGAACTGACAGCTGGCGTCGAGTCGTAAATTCGAGTCAGCCCCAGTTCTTTGATCCCAAAACACTAAACTCTGAACAAATGAATATGCGCTGTAATGAATGCTCGGTTGTTCTCATAAAGAGCTTTTAAAATTTCCCATACGTTTAAAAAATTTAATTTAGATATAGCAATATGTTTAACTAATTGCGAAGCTTCCCCATTTAAAGACGTTTTTAAATAATGCAAACGCGTGACATTCGATAAACTTTCGTTTTTAATAATGAGCGCATCAAACAAATCCCGAAAATTTTCCCAGTCCGCGTAATTTCCCGAAAACTCAGGTAAACTAATCTAAGGCAATTTAACATAAACAGAATCATGTCGAAAATTTAAAGTTGAAGTTGATGTTGAAGCTGGATCTGTATCATTATTTTTATTTGTTAAAAAGGAACTTTTGTATAATAGTGAATTAAGAAAGTATATTGCTGTTAAATAAGTTTCTTCTAATTTTAAAAATTGAGCCTTTTTAAAATGATCACACTCAAGTTTTTCCTCTTCAGTCGCGGTTGTTTGAATTTTTAAATCTAATGCTTGTGCTGCTATCCATCGCTGATTTAACAATTTCAAACGGCCCTTTATAACAAATTCATTTATGTTGGCTTTAACGATCTTCTTGAAATTTGTTTCAGTCCGACAGATAAATTGATACGTCGATTCAATTTTAATAAAATATGCATCCATTTTTAATAGATAAATTGGTAAAACAAGACAAAATAAACAAAAACAAAAATAGGAAAGTTTGAACTAACTAGAATTTTTCCTTTAGCAAAAAATAAATTGTCACAATTTTAAATAAATTAATTGGACAAATTAATAAAGAATTAATTTTTTAAATAAATTATTGACAGGCTGATTAACATTAAAGATCATTCAATAAATTTAATTCTTAACACTTCGATTTAAACGAACGTGATAGAAAAATAAACAAGACAAGACACAGTTGAGTGCACATGAACTTATCCAGTGTAGGCAGGAACGTAACAGCGATTGATCCCCACACATTCAATTTGAAGTTGTAGTAGTGAGTGATAGTACCGAAGACACACCATCATACTTTAGATAAAGACGGAAGATCTACAAAGTGTTGGATCACCTGATCAATGACGTAGGAACCTCTCCTCTCTTTTATCCCTCCAATTTTCTACTGCTTGGTGGGAACCAAATTTAAATGATCTTTTTTATGTACAAAAGATCAAAAAATTCACTTTATGAGCTTTCATCCCTGCTCCACTTAATTATTGTCTGCTATGAACAATTTTTGAAATATGAGGAATCACTTAAAACTGTATAGAGTCTCTGGTACAATCGCTGCAGTTAACACATGTTCTCAATTTAAATTAGTTCTTTAACAAAGGTTGGATAGAAGGAATTAAATTCACAATAAAAGGCGTCAGTTTAATTAGCAAGGAATAATCACTTCAATTTATAGTTTAACCGATTTGCGGCAAAAACCACTCACAATTATTATTAAAATTGATAAAAAGAGTTAATTTGTTAAAAACCACATAACTTATAACATAAGCATCAAAAATTAAAATACTTATTAAATTTAACTCGATTCGATTAGTATGCGACATTACGATTCCTCACACCCTTGCAGACTGAAATGCAAGCAAATTGTAATAAACCTCTGCGTGATTCTAGGAACTACAGTACCAAATTTAAATGTAAGACTTTAAGTGTACTAACAGGCACTACTCATTCGTACTTTATTACATCGAATTTGAACAGGTATTTTTTTTAAAATCTGGACCCCCCCTTCCCCCTTGGTGAGATTTGGTGAGATTTTGTGGAACCCCCCCTCCCCCTAACGTGAGATTTTTATTTTTCTCTTAAATAAGCAGAAAAAATTATACTATGTTAAAGGTGCAATGTTATATAAAGCTTTTTATATTTTTTCCTATGGTTAATAAGGTTAATAGTATAAGCCTAAAAAAACTTCTTTTCTTATAAAGAAAGTATATTTAATTATAGCGAATAGGATTAAAATAATTTTATTGTAAGGTAACTGCGCTAATAGTCGATTAAAATCTTGCATAATTAGAATAAGATCGTTACTAAAATTTAATAAATTCTAAACGAGTTATTAGTTACTGGATAAAGCTACAGTGATGTTGACGTAACATTAAAATATCCGCGTCAAGATAATATTACAGGGTAATGTTGAGGTAATATTACAGTAATATTACAAAGTAATGTTGAGTTAATATTACAAAGTAATATTGAGTTAATATTACAGCAATATTACAAATTTTGTTGTAATATTACAGTAATATTACAAATCTTCCTGCAATATTACAAATCTTCCTGCAATATTGCAAATATTATACAGTAATATTACAGTTATATTACAAGTTTATAGTAAAATAGGAAAAACACTTTCTGAAATATATTCCAAGAGCTAAATAGCCGAGAGTGGAGTCTATCTTCTTGGTCAGTTCGTTCACTTACAAAGGTATAAAACTCGGCGCCCCAAATTGTTTGTACTGTACCAGCTATAATTAAGTGGATACCTGTTTTAAGTGTTTCAGAATAATAAATTTTTTTGTTTAAAAATGTTTTTGTACCATGATGCATTAACTGACAAACAACCAGACAAGTTGTTGTTGTCTTCTATAAGTGTATAAGAAAAAAAGCATATTCATACCTAACAAAGAAATGTTATTAAATACATTGAAATGTTTATTGCCTAAAATTAAAAAGTTGACGTGAGATTTTTGTTCACCCACCCTCCCTTTTTGGACCTCGTGTAAATAATAATGGATTATAGGGGTCTTTTAAGAAGCGAGTAAGATTTAATAACGGTAAAACCTTTCTTAATTTGATAAATGTGACGATTTCTGGTAAAAGGGACCTTACGCGACAATAACATTAGGCTCAGTATTCCGTTGCGCAGTACACGAAAACTGAGCCTCATGTTCTTGTTGCGTAAGGTCCCTATGATGACTTCTTGCGAATGGGTCTACCCGAAGGTGCGGTGATCATCGGCTTTGCGGACGACGCGTTGATCGTATGCTCTGCCGAAACTGCAGAAGAGCTCGGAATCTTGGTGAACGAATGTCTGCGACGAACAAAGAGCTGGCTGGATGCCAGAGGCCTTCAAATGGCCCTGGACAAAACCGAAGCGCTCATGGTCACAGACAGACGTGGTTACGAACTTCCCCGGATCGAAGTAGACGGATTCGAGGTCAAGTGGAGCACGCATATAGAGTATCTTGGTGTACAACTCGACAAGTTTCTGAATTTTAAGCATCACATAGCTGTGGCTTCCGATAAAGCTGCAAAATGTGCGATAAGCTTAGCCCGTATAATGCTGAACGTCGGTGGGCCTTCTGAAAAGAAAAGGAGATTGGTGGCGAGTGTGTTCCACTCAAAGCTGCTTTATGCAGCACCAGTGTGGGCTCCCTCCCTGCGAACAGATAGAAGCAAGACCATCTTGGAGAAGATGCTGTCGTCGCAAAGGATTATCACTAAGCGTATAATCTCTGCCTACAGGACAGTATCTGCGAGTGCTGCTCAGGTCCTTGCCAGCGTCCCGCCGGCAGATCTTTTGGCGCAAGAAAGGGAGGAAATTTTCCACCTTTTCAAAGATAGGATGTCCACCCGTTACACGGATGACAATAGACCCAGCAAAGGCCAAATTCGCCGAGATGCAAGAAGCAGACTCGTCGAAAGATGGCAAGCAAGATGGAGCGGGGATGAGAAGGGTAGATGGACATATCGGCTCATACCTACACTCGCCACCTGGATAGATCGAAAACATGGAGGAGTCTCATACTACCTCACCCAAGCGCTCTCAGGTCACGGGTGTTTTAACTCGTACCTAGAGCGCTTCAAAAGACGACAAAGTTCAGAGTGTGCGTACTGCAAATCCCCAAAGGATGACGTAGAGCACACACTCTTTACATGCACACAATGGAACGACGAAAGACGGGTCATGTTCGCCGGTGTAAACTGCGAAGTTACACCGGAGAACATGGTCCTGTTAATGACTCGATCCAAAGAGAACTGGCGACACATCGAGACCTTCATCCAACATGTTATGAGGGTTAAAGATCTCGATGGCCGCCAACAAAGGTAGTTCCCGTAGGTCGAGGGATGATATCGTTTAGGCGATAGAGGCGGGATATAAGACCACTCCTGAAGGCGATACGTCAGTAAACTGGCTCTACCTGGGAGTGGTCTTAAGGTCCCAAATAAGGGTGTGTTTTTAGCGGGTCGGCAGAACATCGCCACCCCCGCATAACCTTGTAGTACGGACTACAGGGTACCTGAAGGCAGGTTTTCACATCCTACGCAAAAAAAAAATAAAATAAAATAAACCTGGTATTTTGAACACTGTAATAAATATTAAAATACTTTTCTTACTAAATTTTAATTATTCATGAATGAGTTTTAACTTTAAATAATAAAAGTATTTTTAAAAAATGCATAAACTACTAGATATGTGAACTGTTATACTGACAGACTTCACGTAAAAGTTATTCGTAATAGTCATAATGATTTGCAGTAACCTTATTAATTTTCCAAGTAGATTGACAATCAAAGTAAAGAGACTCCATAGCTTGTTGACCTAAAACTCCTAAGTTCTCAGTAACTCCAAAAAACTTTTACGTGCAGTATCTCCGTATAACAGTTCACATATGTAGTAGTTTATGCATTTCTTAAAAATATTTTTGTTACCGCTACTAAAGCCTACTAGCTTCTTGGAAAACCCCTATAATATATTCAATTGTTAAGAACTTGCATAAAACAGGAATAAAATGATGAGCGTCACCAGGAGTACATAACTGCTAATCTCGATTTTTAATAAATTAAAGAAAAGAAATGGATGTTTTTCGGAAAGCCCTTTGCCGATTATTTTCTTTTTTATTTTAAAATAGATTTAATCAAATATAGATTCAGAATTCGCAAAAACATTTAGAGTTACTGAAATGTTTATTACAATTTAGTTCTAGCCAACCGTGACATACTTTCAGCATACTTTTTGTATACTTTCTGCAGTTTTGTTGAAACTTTGCGCAGACTTTCTGCAGACTTCTTGCAAACTTTCTTAAAAATTTCCGCTGTCTTCCTGCAGACTTGCCGCATATTTTCTGCATACTTTCAGAATACTTTAAGCAAACTTTGTCTATGATTTTGTGGAATTTCCGCATTCTGTTCGGATTTTTTACAGACTTTCTACTGATTTTCTGTAGACTTTTTGTAAAATTTTAACAGACCTTTCGCAGACTTTCCGCAGATTTTCCGCTTAATTTTTGCAGACTCTAGTACATTGAAAATTTGCAGAATGTCTGCAGAAATTTTGAAAACTGTTTCAATGGGGGTCCTACTTTTTCTAACTCTCACGCTCGTGAATTTCTTTAAAAGTGTTAAAATTGTACTTAATTTTTTATTACATTAAAACGAAACCTTTTTCGTCAACAGAAATTCGTCGTTCAGTCGTTCTTCCCCTTCCACTTTGTTCACTATTTTTCCTTATAAGCAACTTTTTAAATAAATTCACCGATAATCTCTTTGGCTATAGACTAAAAAAGTTTATAAAATTATTGATAATAGATTTTTAAGACAATGCTTTAGCAGCAAAGTATTTTCTAAAAAATATCAATTTTCAAAATGTATATGATTTTCTGCTGCTTTTTTTCAATGGGCCGCCAATTGAGCTATGGGCTAAAAAAGGCTAAAAAAAATTATTGATAAAAGTTTTTTAAGAGAAAGCTCTAGCAGCAAAATTATTTCTGGTAAATATCATTTTTCAAAAGGTTTATTATTTTCTGCTGCTTTCCAGCCTTGGGCCGCCAAATAAGCTATGGGCTAAAAAAGCTCAAAAAAATTATTGTTAAAAGTTTTTTAAGAGAAAGCTCTGGCAGCGAAGTAATTTCTGGTATATAACAATTTTCAAAACATTTATGATTTTCTGCTGCTTTCTAGAATTGGGACGTCACTTTGGCTACGGGCTAAAAAAGTTTAATAAATTATTGATGATAGATTTTTAAGAGAAAGCTTTGGCAGAAAAGTATTTTCTAATAAATATCAATTATCAAAAGTAATAAGATTTTCTGCTGCTTTTTTTCAGTAGGCCGCCAATTGAGCTGTAACAAAGTGAAATTTTGCTATGCTCCAAATTTGCTCGCCGGAGCCAAGGTTCTCAAATTATATTCACTTATGCTGGTAAAACTAGATTTTTGATCATAAATATTCAACTTAATTTCTACTGTCGCTTTGAGGTTAGGTAAAGTCAGTAAAACTCTCAGGATTTCTATTAGTAAGAAATAACAAAAGAATATATTGTTCAAAAAATAAAGGTGTACAAAAATAATGTAATATAAAGTATTTTTGACTGATAAAGAATAAATAAAAAATGAAGAATTTAACAATAAAAATATAATAACTAAAATACAATAAAAAAAGCTTGAAGAGCCGGCGTTACAAAAAAAAATAAGAAAGAAATCCTTTCCTTTACATCAGGACTTCGTCCTGCCAGAACTCTCTTTGAGTTTCGTTTTCCGGAATCTATAAACAGATAAAAAAATACAATGTAGATTACGTAATAATATAATAAATTTAATTCAATGAGAATTATCCGGTATACTCGGTCGCAGATCGATTTGGTAAACTCCGTCTCCAAAACAATATAAATTACGGACGAACCGCTAAAAAATATTGCCGCCGTGATTCACCGTGATGTTAAATAAAATTGACTATCTAGACACGTATGATCAATTCGCGGTTACGTAAAATGACATTAATTATCAGGTAAGACAAAAAATTAATTCATTCATCACTACGTTAATTACGCGCTTCACTCCGGTAAAAAAATCAAATAAATCTGAACGCGTAATTTCAGGAGCGAGGTGAATTTATTTGGAGAACAGTTAAACGGATGCGGGTGTTTACTTAGCATAGAGTCTGTTCACCAGTGACGTAGCACAGGGGAAGCCCATGCGACAATCTACGTCATGACACGGCACGGGAGATTCTAAAATTGTTTCGAACACTTTCCTACGTCATAAGTGTTCTAGCAATTTTTCTCGAATTCTTTGATCATTCGTGAAGGACTACGACGATGATCAGGAATTCGTCACGGAGTAACTTTACTCAAGTCAGGATTCCTTAGTCTACGAAGTAGATGTCCAGAATTTTATCGTGTCTGAGACTCCACAGTGAACCATGACAAATCTCAGGACGATCCTGGCCAGAGGAAAGCAAAAGTTTTCCGTTGATTTTTCATTGGAGGACCAATGCTAAAATCTCCGGAACGGTTTCTAGACATCATTTCTTGAAGGACCAAGAATATGATATCTGGAGGAGTCAGAGAGACTTTTCCGGAGATGTTCCTTGGTTTGCCCCTTGGGGCCGACTCATCGATCTACAGGCGTGCAAGTCGATATATAGACGCGGCTCTGTTAAGGGGATACTCGTTCATATTACTTTGCGCTGTGTCTGGTGTTCCGCGCCATCTTCCGGCGATGCGCGTGTCAGGATGCGCGGCTGTTTGGCAAATATTTCTGCTAGACCACGTTTTGACAGTTTAAAAATAAGCCGAGAGTGTAACTTAACCTCAAAGTTAAGTTTAATTTATTTTACTACAAAATAAATTATCAAGTGGAATTAAAAGTCATGTGCAATTGTGGGGTTCGTCACAGAGCTATGGGCTAAAAAGCTCAAAAAAATTATTGATAAAAGTTTGTTTAAGAGAAAGCTCTGGCAGCAAAGTAATTTCTGGTAAATATCAATTTTCAAAAAGTTTATTATTTTCTGCTGCTTTTGAGCATTCTGCCGCTAACTGGGCTATGGTCTAAAAAGTTAAAAACAATTATTGGTAAAAGTTTTTTAAAAAAAAGCTCTGACGGCAAAGTAATTTCTAGTAAATATCAATTTTGAAAAGTTTTATGATTTTCTGCTGCTTTTCGACATTAGGACGCCTATTGGACTAGGGGCTAAAAAAGGTTAAAAAAAAGTATTGATAAAAGTTTTTTAAGAGAAAGCTCTGGAAGCGAAGTAATTTCTGTTAAATATCAATTTTCAAAATTTATATGATTTTCTGCTGCTTTTCAGTATTGGGCCGCCACTTAAGCTATTGGCTCAATAAGTTTAAAGAAATTATTGTTTTAATTTTTTTAAGAGAAAGCTCTAGAAGCGAAGTACTTTCTGGTAAATATCAATTTTCAATAGATTTGTGATTTTCAGCTGCTTTCCAGCATTAGGCTGCCATTTGGGCTATGGGCTAAAAAAGTTTAAGAAAAGTATTGATAAAAGTTTTTTTAAAAAGCTCTGGCAGCAAGTAATTTCTGGTATATACCAAATTTTCAACAGTTTTATGATTTTCTGCTGCTCTCCAGAATTGGGCCGCCATTTTGACTATAAGCTAAAGAAGTTCAAAAAAATTATTGATAATTGTTTTTTAAAAGAAAGCTTTGGCAGTGAAGTTATTTCTGGTAAATATCAATTTTTAAATGTCTTATGATTTTCTGCTGCTTTATAGCATTGGGCCGCCATTTTGGCTATGGGCTAAAAAAGTTCAAAAAAATTATTAATAATAATTTTTAAGAGAAAGCTTTGGCAGCGAAGTAATTTCTGGTAAATATCAATTTTCAAAAGATTTATGATTTTCTGCTGCATTCCGGCATTGGGCCGCCAATTGGAATAGGGACTAAAAAAGCTCAGGCTCCAGTTTCTGTGTCATAAAAAATACAGTGATTATAAAGATAAAAAATTTAAAATCTTAGCCAGTTTTTCACTAATTTAATTTAAAAAAAGCTCTTTTGACGCAGAGTTATATACACTTTAAATTATTCAGCACAGAAAAAAATATTCTAAATAAAATTGGACCGTAAATCATTGCCAAAATGGAAAAATTAAACAAAAATTGTGAATTTTCAAATTTTTTTATTTTTTTTTCGGTAAATTTTACTTGAAATATAAAACCTCTATTAAGTATAGAAAGCCTTGTTTTTCAGCTTTAAATTAAAAAAACAAAATTTGAAATCGGACTAAAAATGACGAACAGTATATTTTATACAAAAACTACGGAAAAACTGCTTTTTAGCTCTAAAATGAAATTTTGGGGGTGTGGGGAGGATTTAATAAGTACAATTTTTTAAGTTATTTATGACAAACAATTTAGGCTAGGTCCGATTAATTAAAAGTAATTTGTTTTCTCATTTTTTGTAACACAGTGTAATTATTGTAGTTTAGGCATTAATTTTGACAATAATCCTAAAGTTTATCAGTGTACTAATCTTAATAAATAGAAAAGGGAACGTTACTTTAAAAAACCATTCGGAGCCCCCCTTTCCTTTTCGTAACGACGCGTAGTCCCCCCTAAAGGCATTACGTATTTTTTAAACGGCCCCTTATCACTAGACAATTCTTTTAGTGTAAAATGATAACAAACAAACATGTTTATCACACATTTTTTGCGTTTTAGTGTAACATTCAGATATAATCATGTGGTGACATAATCAAAAAGGTCTACAAATTAACCAACAAAATCAGACATAATATATTACTTTACAGTGCTAAGCAGACAGTTCTTAATATAAGTAAGTAAAAGATAGTACAAAAATTAGTTAGTTAGTGAGAAAAAGAAATAAGGAGAAAGAGAGACTTTAAATTCGCATTAGGTAACATCTAAATAACGAGATGAAAGTACATTTGATAAATTCCCAAAAGTCTGATAAATTTGCCATTCCCTAAAAAACTTGTGATTTTTTCTTAACTTTTAAAATATTTTCCTTTAAAAATGGTGAAAACACCCGCATCCTTCCCAAAAGTCCAATAAATTTACTTTTCCCAAAAAATTTTAAAATTTTTCCTAATTTTTAAGAAATATTTCCTAAAAACTGTGAAAAATTCAACAAGTTTTTTGGAAAAAAAATATTTAATAGAATGTTCGTGAATTTTTTCAAATTTTTAGGGAAACGCACATTTAATAGTACATAATAATAATAATAATAATAACACTGTGTGACATTTTAAATGGACGGACCAACTTCGGAAGGACATCATGCTATGTTGGCAAAACAGTAGTCCTTGCAGAAGAGGATACATGCTAAGGTTGCATGAGCGATGGGTCAATATGTACCCCCAATACGCTCAAATGACACCTCAGTATTTAAGAGACCAAGTATCCTTTCTGCGAAAAAAGGGACATGAAGCTTTTCTTCAGCAGGAAGAAGAAGAACCCTCCGAGAACCTTCAGGTTCCGACAGTAACACCTACACCAACGACCGAGGAAGGGAACATGAGGTCTAGGGAAACCAAAGTACATCTAAAGGTTTCCATTAAAATGGACAAAATCGCTGAAGGGAATAACGAGCTCTCATTACTCCCAGAGGATGTAGATCTCTGGACATTAAATTGTGCTGTGTACGAAAAAGCAAAGGTCCTGCTTCGTGAAAGTAACAGAAAATCTGTTTCAGACCGCGTCGATAGGGCCTTTAAACGAATCAGACAAGTACAGTTTAAGATTGGGGTGGCTCGAAGGCATGCTTCTCAATTGCAGAGTGTAATTGTATATCTTGAATCAAAAAGAAAATTTACATCCAGGGTTTTGGAAATAGCCCAGACTCTAAAAAGATTGCATCACACTCTGAAGACATCGAAGTTGCAGACCATCAAGCAACATTAGATTGAGAAGATACGTTCTCTTGTTGTTATAAGAGAGCGTTTAGAACGGCGGGTTAAATGGATAAAGCAAAATAATACCTATGCTACTAATCCTTCTCGCCTGTTCAGTCCACCATCGCCAACTGTCGAAAGACCCCCATGTCGTGAAGAGATTGAAAACTTCTGGAGTAACATCTATGGGAAAGCCCATTCAGTGAACGATGAAGAGTCATCCTTAACACTCTTTCGTAGCTTCTGTTTTAGACAGGGGCTTGACCATCCAGCAGAGGTAAGTCCACTAATTACTAAGGAGGAGGTGAGAAACATAGTTGCTAAAACGAAGAACTTTTCAGCACCCGGGCCAGATAAGATTAATAACTTTTGGTGGAAGAAGTTCTCTTCAACTCACCAAAATTTGGCTCGAATATTCTCTACCTTTCTCAACGGTCAACATCCAATACCACAGTGGTTGGTGGAAGGACAAACGGTACTCTTACCAAAATCTGGTGATTTGTCTATTCCAAAAAATTATAGACCCATAGCTTGTCTTAACACCTGCTACAAGCTATTGACTGGCATCCTCAAAGAGAGGATTTTGACATCTATCGAGCCAGTTTGGAGTGCAATAAGCGAACAGCGAGGGTGCAAGAGAGGTCTGGCAGGTTGTAGGGAGAACCTATTGATTGATAGGTGTATTACCCAAGACGCGATATTTTATCGACGTAACCTGTCAATGGCTTGGATTGATTACCGAAAGGCATTTGATTCTACAAGTCATGAGCTGATCATCAAGCTCCTTGAATGCTTAGAGGTACATCCGAACATTGTGAGATGCTTAAAGGAGCTAATGCTCATGTGGAGGACAAGGTTTGTTATAACATCCAACAAACAGCAAGTGATGACTAACATCATCTCGTTTGAAAGAGGAGTTTTCCAAGGAGACTCCCTAAGTCCTCTACTTTTTTGCATCTCCCTCTTGCCTCTGTCTGTAGTACTCCGAGAAAAATACTCTGGATACATGTGTGGAAAACCCAGAAATAGAGTCCATAAGATCAACCATCTGTTTTATATGGACGATCTTAAGCTATATGGATCCAGCAAGGACGAATTAAAAATTCTGGTGTTTGCAGTAGCCGAGTACTCCAGAGCTATTGGTATGGATTTTGGATTAGATAAATGTGCTGTTATCCATTTAATTAAAGGGAGACGAGAAACAGCTGAAATGTCGAGCGACTCTGAGAATATTCAGCTCATTGGTGGCAATACCATTCATCACCTTGGTGTTGGGGAAACTTACACATATCTTGGAATTCCTCAATCGGAAAGTCAAGATTTGTGTGGGCTTAAAGATCATCTCCATATGAAATACCATGGTCTTCTGAGAAAAATTTGGGCTTCTGAACTATCTGGGAAGAATAAGATACAAGCCACAAACACATTAGCCATTCCTTTACTACTCTATACATTTGGAGCAGTTAAGTGGAATGTGAATGAGTGGAAGGAACTAGATAAAGAAACTCGAAAAATGATGACTATACATCGAAGTCATCATCCTAGGTCTTCCGTACCTCGCATTTACCTTCCACGCGATCGGGGAGGAAGAGGTTTTTTAAATTTAGAGTGTCTTCATCGTAGAATTGTTTTATCTGCAGCATGCTCAGTCATAAACAGTAGAGATCCTCTTATGCAATTTGTTCACCATCAGGAAATTGCAAATGTTGGGGCGTTTTTATATTGAGCGGCAGAAAGAGCTGCAAGTGAACTTAGTCTCCCATTTGAAACCAGGGATATGGAACACGGTTTAGCATCTTTAACACCATTAATGCTTAAAAACGTGTTAAGGAAGCAGAACATGCGCTTCTGTTACAGGAGCATATTGACAAGCCTGTGCATGGACGGTTTTTCAGTCTCATAAAAGAGTTGGGACTGTCTGGGGTTTTGTCATTTGCTTTCCTCAAGTCTGCTGGTTTGAAATCGGAGACTGAAGGATTTTTGTTTGCTTGCCAGGATGGAGTGACGAATACTTTGGTGTATCGCAGTCGAGTGATGCATATATCTGTCGACAATACCAACTGTCGAGCGTGCAGGCAATACCCGGAGACACTTAGTCACATTCTAAGTGCGTGCCCGAAGTATGCATGTTACAGATATGTAGAAAGACACAATGCTGCGCTTAAGGTGTTGTATTATCACCTTCGACACCAATATGGTATAGATAAAGAACCCATCTTGCCGTATGCCCAGGGGGATCAGGAGTCCGTTGTGGAAAATGATCAGTGTAAGATATACTGGAATTTTTCTTTTTTCACCACTCATCGTACCAGCGCCAATAAACCTGATATAGTGGTCCAGGATTATAAAAGTAAGGTCATTTGTGTGATAGAGTTTTCGGCACCTGCTGAGAGCAATATCACTCAAAAGGAGGATGAGAAGCGGACAAAGTATCAAGACCTTCTGTTTGAATTGAGTAAAATATATCCAGGCTACAGGGTCAGATTAATTGTTCTTGTACTCGGTTGTTTAGGAGGGATGCGAGCTTCATTTGTGAGCCAATTACAAAAAATTCCTAGCTGCGAGCACAAGGCTAATGCGTTGGCGGTTCGCATGCAGAAGGCTGTTCTTCTGAACTCTCTAAATCTGGTTCGGCAGCACTGTTCATTATAAGATCCTATTCGGTAGCTCTAAAAAAGCATCCAACAACGTTCTTGACCACCGCTTAAGAATATCGGCGGCAATGGGTGAGAACAACAGTGTAAGAAACGAAAATAACAACTCTAGTAAATGAATCACGCTTTTGCTTATCCTCCAGGAGGAATGGAGCAATAGTGGATTAGAATATGTAAAGCAAGAATGGGAGAGGTTGTTTTAGTGAGGTATTACACTGTGTGACAGTGAAAAAAAACTTCTTATCGGACCTAGTGGAGGTTGTAGGTCATAAAAAACTAAAAAGAATGGCATATATTAAATCTTTCATACACCCTCAAAATCTTGTTTTAGAGACAAAAAACCATTTTGAGGTAAATTCATGTACATAATACTTTCAAACTTCGCCATTTTTTACCCGAATCAAAAAAATTTTTTTTTAATTTAAAGTTTAAAATATACATACCCTTTGAAGCTGCATAAGACTTTTTTTATTTTCATTTAAATTCATAAAGATATAGACCAAAAATCATAAAAAATTTCCATTTTTTGATTGATTTTTCAACTTTGAAAACAATTTAAATGTCTTATCTTATTAAAATTATATTTTTTCTTGATGCATATCAAAAGCTTAACAATTGCAGTTTCAAATGACCCCAGATTGAATAAAATTCAAATAAAATTATCAAAGTTATTCTACTTTTAACTTTATAGTAACATCATTAAATTTTGACCCTATGAACAGTTTTTCATTATTTCCTTCCTCGGATTCATAATGTAGACTAATTTTCAATTTTGATGTATTTTTGCAATGCTTAGATACAATTTTTACAGTTTAAGAATCATTTAATAAATACTGGTAACAATGTTTAATAAAATTAATATTAGGTACTATCAGGTAATTTTTAACCTTTAAAGAGTGTTTTTTATATTGCAAAAATACATAAAAATTGAAAATTAGTCAAAATTATGAATCCTAGGAAGGAAATATTAAAAAACTGTTCATAGAGTCAAAATTTAATGATGTTACTATCAAGTTAAAAGTGGAATAACTTTAATAGTTTTATTTGAATTTTATTCAATCTGGGGTCATTTGAAACTGCAATTGTTAAGCTTTTGATGTGCATCAAGAAAAAAAATATTTTTAATAAGATAAGACATTTGAATTGGCTTCAAAGTTGAAAAATCAATCAAAAAATGGAAATTTTTTATGATTTTTGGTCTATATCTTTATGAATTTAAATGAAAATAAAAAAAGTCTTATGCAGCTTCAAAGGGTATATTTTAAGCTTTAAATTAAAAAAAACTTTTTGATTCGGGTAAAAAATGGCGAAGTTTCAAAGTATTATGTACATGAATTTACCTAAAAATGGTTTTTTGGCTCTAAAACAAGATTTTGAGGGTGTATGAAAGATTTAATATATACCATTCTTTTTAGTTTTTTATGACCTATAACCTCCACTAGGACCGATAAGAAGTTCTTTTACTTTTTTTTATTTTGTAACACAGTGTAATTAATAAACAAATTCAAGATAACATTTTTCAATTAACTTTTTTAAAAATTTAACGTAATTTAATTTAAAAAATATTTTTTTATTACGAAATTTAAATTTGTTTTTTACATCATTGCAACTGGCGATAAGGCTTATTAATTCGAACTATATTTTATAGAAATTTGATAAAAAACAGCATTGATTTGTATGTACAAATAATTTAATATAAATATATCAGCTTACCTAATTTGTATCTTTTGTTTTTAACCCAGCATTTGCATTTGCATTTATTCATAAATTAGCGATTTTAAAATAAAACAATGAAAGGCTGGATCATTTTATTAAACGCAATTTATTAGTATATATATAATTGTTTATTTGTTACAAGACATAACGTCTATACAAAGAAGTTGCGACTATAGATTTACGTAAGACAGATAAAAATCTATAAAAACGTATAAAATTAATAATATTAAATATTAACAAAATTTCATGGAGATAATATTTACATTTTTTTAAAATTACATAAATTTTATATCATTTTCTAAACAACGAACATTCATATTTTTATATACAATTGAAAATGATGAGCTGAACAGGGTCAGACAAGTCCGAGATTTAGGCTTATTGATTTGTAATGATCTTTCTTTTAATGACCACATTTCCGAAGTGGTGTCTAAGGCTCTCAGATCCCTGGGATTCCTGATGAGGAATGCCTCAGTTTTTCATAAAATGAGTACACTCAAAATTTTGTATTTTTCATTAGTAAGGTCGATTCTGGAATATGCCTCGGTTATTTGGGTGCCATTCTATAACTTTAACTTAATTAGACTTGAGCGCGTTCAGAATCGATTTCTTAGATTTGCCGCGAGACAGCTTAATTTACCGTTTGATAGATGTACCCATGATTATAGCAGCTTGAGAGATACCCTTGGTGCTCCCTTGCTTGTATCCAGATATTTGTATGCAGATATGGTTTTTTTCTATAAAATAATTAATGGCATTATCAACTGTCCCTCTTTGCTGTCAATGATAAGACTCTCTGCACCGGCAATGCTAACTAGAAACTACTCAATATTTGAGGTAACGTTTCACAAAACTAACTATGGTAACCACTCACTAGTTAGTAGACTTATAAGGAAGCGAACTCGATTTACTTTGAGATAGATTTGTTTGATCCAAGTATAGAGAGATTTACTTTTTTATTGCGTTGGCTTCTTTTTGAAAACAAATTATTATAATTTATAGAATGCCAACCTAGCTAAATTTTGATAAATAAATATTTGTAATAATTTATTGCGGTCTTTGCAATTATTAGATTTTAGGAATACTCTGTATGAAAGGGCATGTCCCGTATATTATGTAAATAAATAAATAAATAAATAAATAAAGTTTTCTCTTTTAATAACAATGGATTCAACAAACTGATATAATTTTCTAATCTAGTCGTTCTGTGGGTTGTTAAAAATCTCAAACATTACAGCCGATTTTAAGGAGTCATCCTCCGTATTACAAATCAATATCTTTCTTTCTTCGTCGTGGAACTTACACTCAATTAAAACGTGATAGCTAAAGTCACCACCAACAAGGAGACCACAACCACCGCAAAATCCCTCACATTTCCAATTATACATACTGTTATTTATTTTTATTTTCGATTGAAAACTGTTAATAAGTCTCATTTGGGCAATAATACTTAGGTATTTTATAGGTAGGCATAATTTAAAATACTGTTGGATATTTTCGTTTACAGAGAGATGTGGGAGAAGTTGCAGTGATCGAGATACACCTAGCCGGGATATATCTTCCGCATACAAAAAATTCCCAAACTCAGATACCCAAACTGCCTTGTTCAGTTGTAATGATGTCAAAGTGAGATTTTCCCATTCTGGAAATCTATTTATTGATTTAAAAATTTCGCCTATTTGGGCACACCAGTTAAATTTAGATACAATAACGCGATTTTCCGATAGGCTTTTTAATTTTATAAAACATTTTTGTGGATATCGCTCATTGTCCATAACAAGTATCTTTTCAATAAAATTCAATGCTAGTTTAAAACAAATTACAATAAGTTTACGGTTTCCTGTTTCCAGTCTTACTGCGTATCCGGGTGTATTGAAAGACAATTGTAATATTCTTTTGTAGTATTGAGTTTGAAATCTTTCAATTTCGTTTCCATATCTTATACCCCAAATATACACATTATACATTAAAACACTCAATGCCATACTTTTAAATAATTTTTCAATTGTCGGCCAGGAAACCAGCTTCATTTTTTTAATTAAAGAAATAGTTTTAAATTGTGCAAGATTTGCTTTAGATAGCATAGTATTAGTAGCATTTATAAAAACTGCTGAATTAGAAAACGGGACACCTAAATACGTGTAATTAGGTACCACTTCAATTATTTCTTTTTCACCATACAAAAAAGATCCTATATTCCCATCATGACAGTGTCCACCTTTTCTAAAAATTATTATTTTTTTAGTTTTATCAATGTTAATATCTAGTTGATTTAATTTACAATATTTATAAAGGGCCTTCAATATTCCTCTCATGGCCGACCTTGAATCCGCAAAGAAGTGCAATGTCATCCGCAAATGCCAAGAGAATTATTTCGGTCAATTGGTCAATTGACACTCCTCTGATACCCTCTGACTTTAAAAATTCCTCAAGATCTGCAATAAAAAGACAAAACAAAATTGGACTCATCACCTCCCCCTGCAAGACTCCCCTCGTCACTCTAGTGGCTCTTGAATTACTACTTAACCCTTTAACAGAAACAGTAGCTTTATCGTAAAGATTTTTCAAGATTTTAATAATTTTACTGCCAGTACCGAGTTTATATAATTTCTTCCAAAGCAGGCCATGAGAGACAGAAGGAAAGGCGCCACGAAAGTCCACGAAAAGCACGAACAATTTTCCCCTATTTAAGTTTAATCGAATCTGTATGATTGAGTTCAGGGTAAATATATGATCCGCGCAACTTAGTTTCTTCCTAGAACCTGCTTGGTACTCTGTTAATAGATTGTTATTTTCAGTCCACTCATTTAATCTTTCCGTTAAAATCCGAGTAAACACTTTAGTGATGGTATTCACTAAAGCAATAGGACGATAATTAGAGGGATTATTTTCATCTCCTTTTTTATAAACCATTCTTAACAGGATATTAGACCAGGAGTTAGGGACTTTCCCTGAATCCCAAATTTTGTTATATAGAAGAGTTAAACAATCTAGACCATTTTCAGGAAGGTTTTTTAAAAATTCGAAAGTGATGTTATCTGGACCAGGAGCTTTATTATTTTTACTTCTTTGAAGACTCAGAACAACTTCATTTCTAGTTATTGGTGAATCTAAAAAAGGATTGGTAATCTCAATCCCAAGGATTTGTTCATGGAGATTCTCAGGGTTAGAAACAAAAATCGAATTAAAATAATCATACCAAGTATTCAAATTAATAATATTAATATTAGAGGAGCGGCGTCTAAATGTATTTATAATTTTCCAAAATGAAGCTGAGTCTCTTGTAGCCATCAATTGATTTAACAAAGAGTTATTGTAATCTTCTTTTTTCTTTAACAATAAATTTGTATATATTTTTTTCCTTTCATTATAACAAATTACAGTGTTTGTGTCTGCAAATCGATTTAATTTACAAAGTTTTAAAGAGTCTTTTAACAAGTTTTTAAAATTAACACATTCTTGATCGTACCAAGGTTTTGAGGTTCCGCATTTATTATTATGTATAATTTTTGTCATTCCTATATTTTTAGCATTTTCTATTATTTTCTTTATCAGATCACTTTCCATTTCCTCAACTGAGGCGTTATCATTATTAATTAAATTGCATGTTTGCATAAGAGAAATATATTCATTCTTTCTATTAGAAATCCATTTTAATCCAGGAGTAATTTTTTCAGATTGAATTAAATTATTGAAAGTAGCGATTATATGAAAATGATCTGACTTAGTTACAAGATAGTTTACTCTAAAATCCCAGACATATTCTGCCCCTGTCAAATTTGACCAAAATAAATCAATAATTGATTTGCCATTCTTATTAAGGAAAGTATAATTTGCGGGACAATCACCTCTAGATCTGCCATTTATTAAAATAAATCCGTTATTTTCTAGTAAAAGCAGTAACCTCTCACCCCTCCCATCGCTTTTCGCATCCAAACTACACCTCTCCTCAGATATAAACCAGTTACTTAAAATTACCTCTTCGGACAGCTGATTAAGATTCCCCATTTTAGCATTAAAATCCCCACCCAAGTATATTGGCAGATTAGAAAATCTCAAAGACATCTGTCCTATTTGAAAATCCAGTGTAGACAAGAAACAGTCAAAGTCAGAAGTAGGAGAGGTGTATATAAAACCTAAAATAATCTTAAAGTTTCTACTCACAAATTTAACAAATATACACTCTTCATTTATAAACAAACTTTCGGTGAAATATTTGTTTTTGTTGTATGCCACAAGAAGTCCTCCTCTCGCTCTTCCTCTCGTTGCCGTCATCGTCGCTTTGCTGTAAATGACATCGCAATCCGGGAAATGGTGGGAGACGAAGAGAGATGGATCGTACGTAGCTCACGTTTCATTGACTCACACTATATCACTGTTATATACCTCTGGAATTACATCAACAATATTTTGCAGACCCCTTACGTTCCAGAACAGGATCCTTGGTTGAATTTGGTCTAGCTATACTTTCTCGCTGGCTTTATTATTTTGTAAATTGGGAATAAAAAATTTCTGGAGTGTACTATTGCTGAGATCAATATTCATGTTTTTTTTCTTTCTTTCTCCGACATCTTTAGCGCCCTGTGGTCTGCCTCTCTTTTTGCTGAACGTGGAGATGGTTGAATCAAAAGAATCATCATCGAATAACCCGTCACTAGATGGAAGTGTATCACGCTGTAAAGTATAGATGTGCTTCAGAATCATATCCAGGTCATACATTTTGTTATCCATAATAATGCGATGTCTTCTAATCTGCACTAGTTTTCTTAGATCCTCGAGGAGGAGCTTACAATCAAGGAGTTGGTTATATAGTTCCTTCTTTTTTTCACGAAACCCTTTAGAGAAATCACTCGAAACTCCAATTTTCAAGTTGCCAAAATTCTTTATCTTTCGGAATATATCAGCTTTAATATCTTTGTTATTAAAGGCAATAAGAATTGGCCTTGAGCCTTCGGAATTACCTATTCTCTTGACTGATAATATATTTTCAATATCACAGGTGACGTCAGCTTTATCAAATATTTGTTTTACTGTTTCCATCAAATTCTCATTTTCGACATGAGAATCTTGTACTTTAAATAAAACAATATTATTTATTCTGTCTTTATTTAAAAAAAGTTCCAGTTTCATTTCACAGTTATTCACTTTATTTTCCAGTAGTTTGTTTTTTAATTCTAATTCACTCACTTTTTCATTATTCAAGGACACAAACTTCTTGAGACAGGCGTTTTCTTTTGAAAGAACTTCCAATTTACTTTGTACCTTATCCATTTTATCACTTAGAACTTTTGTTTCACTTTGAATATCCACTAATATCTTCTTAAGATCATCGTTGGAAGTCATTTTTACTTTTTAACTCAAAAAGACTTTTCAAGTGAGGAAAATCAGGAAATTTATACTAAAATCCAAACAAACTTACAGAGCAGTACGTAAACACGTCTTAATATGAATATATTAGCTTACCTAATTTGTATCTTTTGCTTTTTAACCCAGCATTTGCATTTGCATTTATTCATAAATTAGCGATTTTAAAATAAAACAATGAAAGGCTGGATCATGTTACTAAACGCAATTTATTAGTAAAACACATTATAAACTAATCATCTTATAATTGACAGTGTTACTCTGTGTGTAGTCTGTAGTAAGAATGTCTTCAAATTTCTTATGAATCCCTACAGCGTGCGTTTCGTAGGTAGTTGGTTAGGGCTGCGGACTGTTAGTATTAGGGTCGTGCGTTCAATCTCCAGCGGAAGGGGATTTTTCTGTTAGGTGGGCAATATTATTAGTTATAAATAGTTAGGGAGACTAATACTAATATGTTTGTTGCCTTCGAAATTTTTTTGTTATTTAATTGCAGTTATCAACGGTACGAAAAAAAGCGCGCTAAGCGCACAATTCATTGTGCTACTTCGTTTTAACACAATAAAATATTACTACGTAAAAAAATCTAAAAAAATTTTAAAACCCTTTATTCTAAGTGAATAAGTGCATTTGTTAAAAAAAAATTTACACTACAATTAAGATGAAATTTCCTGACAGTATGTTGAATTATTTTTAACTCACCCCTCCATCATACGCCCAAAGAAAGGTTTTTAAGAGTACAAAAATACTGGTGGGTTATCTTGGACTTTATGGTGCGTATATAAGTAAAATACGCCTTAAATTAAAATTTTTTTACCATTTAATTGACATGACAATGTTCTGACAGTATGTTGATAAATTTAAACACCCTCCCGCCTCCTTTAATCATAAGAATAACGTTGTGTAAAAAGATCAAAATTTCAAAACAATTGCGTTCAAATTTATTAGATTTTATAGGTGTTAGACGAAAAAAAGGTAATATTTTTTAAATTTAAATAAAATAATATAAAACTTCAGTTAAGTTTACAAATTTTACAAAGTTGGAGGGGGAGGGAGTTGAGATACATATCTCACATAAGTAAAAAGAATTGTAATAACTATTACAAGAAGTTAGATCACACACTGCATTATTGCGCATGTATAATTGTCATAGAGCATTACTGCGCATGTGTAATTGCCATAAACATCTAGTGCGCATGCGTCATAAACATTATGATCAAGTGCGCATAAGAATTAATGATATTAATTTACTGCGCATACAAATAGACCATTTTGATCAACTGCGCATGCGTCACTATCCTGACACACTACTACACTTAATTTGTTACAACAATTATTTAAGATTGTTTAAACAAATAATTATTGTTGTCTATTAACTTTTTTCTCATTGTACCTAAGAAGATGCAGTTTTTTTCTAATTTTACAATTCATGAAGCTAATTATAATACACGACAAATATTAATGTTGAGTCGCCATTTTATCAATTGTTTAAACAAATAATTGTTGTTATTTATTAACTTTTATCCCATTCGACCTAGAAAGATGCAGTTATTTTCTAACTTTACAATTTATAAAGCTTAATATTTGTCGTTTATTATACTTAGGTTCATAAATTGTAAAAATAGAAAAAACTGCATCTTTCTAAGTGCAATAGAAGAAAAGTTAATAAATAATAACAATTATTTGTTTAAACAATTGATAAAATAACGATTCAACATTAATATTTATCGTCTATTATAACCAGCTTAAAAAATTAGAAAAAAACTGCACCTTTCAAGGTGCAATGAGAAAAAATTTAATAAATAACAACAATTATTTGTTTAAACAATGTTTAATAACTGTTGTAACAAATTTAACTTAATTTCTTATTTATTTTAATTATTTAATAATAAGTAATGGCAATAAAAGCTTACAAGTTAATAGAAATCCACTTTTCTCTATATTGGTTTTGAAATTGTTACAATTTTACAATAATAAATTGTTTAAACAAATGAAAATTTATCATAACATTAATAAATTACATTAACAGATAATATAAAACCAATATGGTAAAAAATTTCCACGATTTCAAGCTTTTTTTTAATATACAAGTAGAAAATCTTTACAGGGTAAAAAATACCCTACCTTACGCTCCGTGTTACGAAGTTTCACCTTACGCTCGCACGGGTTAAAAAACATTTAACAATAATTTTTAAGCTCTTGTAGCCCTTAGCTTAATTGGCGGCCCAATGCTGGAAAGCAAGCAGAAAATCATAAAGCTTTTAGAAATTGATTACCAGAAATTACTTTGCTGGCAAAGCTTTCTATTTAAAAAACTATTATCAATAATTTATTAAACTTTTTTAGACCATAGCCAAAGTGACGCCTCAATGCTGGATAGCAGCAGAAAATTATTAACCTTTTCAAAATTGATATTTACCAGCAATTACTTCGCTGCCAAAGCTTTCTCTACAAAAACTTTTATAAATGATTTTTTAGACCTTTTTATCCTCTAGACAAATTGGCCGCCTAATGCCGAAAAGTAGCAGAGAATCATAAAACTTTTCAAAATTGATATTTAAAAGAAATTACTTTGCTGCCAGAGCTTTCTCTTAAATAACTTTTATCTATACATTTTTTAAACTTTCATAGCGCATAGCCCAGTTCGCGGCCCAATGCTGGAAAGCAGCAGAAAATCCTAGACCTTTAAAAAATTGATATTGACCAGAAATTACATACGCTGCCAAAGCTTTCTCTTTAAAAACTTTTATTAATAATTTGTTTGAGCTTTTTTAGCCCAAAGCCCAGTTAACGGCCCAATGCTGCAAAGAAGCAGAAAATCATATAATTTTGGAAAATTGATATTCACCAGAAATTACTTCGCTGCTAGCGATTTCTCTTCTAAAACTTTTATCAATAACTATTTTGAGCTTTTTAAGCCAATAGCCCAATTGGCGACCGAATGCTGTAAAGCAGCAGAAAATCATAAAACATTGGAAAATTGATATTGACCAGAAATTACATACGCTGCCAAAGCTTTCTCTTTAAAAACTTTTATTAATAAATTTTGTTTAGCTTTTTTAGCCCATAACTCAATTGTCGGCCTAATGCTGGAAAACAGCAGAAAATTATAAACCTTTTGAAAATTGATATATATATATAAGAAATTACTTCGCTGCCAGAGCTCACTCTTAAAAACCTTTATAAATATATTTCTTTAGCTTTTTTAGCTCATAGCCCAATTGGCGGCCCAGTGCTGGGAACCCGGTAAAAAGGCGTACATTAAAATCAATTGAAATGATTACAAATATGGCTGAATTCTCAATCATTTTATTTCAAACGAATGTCGTTTTTGTCCTTCAATAAATTTATTCCAATCATACTAATACATTTGTACATACTTAAATGCAATTTAATTCTTGCTCACATTTTAAATCTTTTAAAATGATAAAAAGTGATATCAATTTAATCCAGTTCAATGCCGTCTAGACATTTTGAAAAATGAAATTATTTGAATCCTTTCTCGAACGCAAACGTTGTTAGCATTTTAATTTTTTTGGATTGAAATCGATTGAACTGATTACAAAATGACTGAATTCTCAATCATTTTAATCCAAACCAATGTCGTTTTTGTCCTTTTTATGATATCATTTTATTTCATTTCAATTCACACCTTGTTGCCGGGAAGTAGCAGAAAATAATAAATCTTTTAAAAATTGATATATAACAGAAATTACTTCGCTGCCAAAGCTTACTCTTAAAAAAATATTATTAATAGTTTCTGTTAACTTTTTTAGTCTATAGCTTATGTGGCGGCACAATGCTGGAAAGCAGCAGAAAATCATACAGCTTTGTAAATTGATATTGATCAGAATGTACTTCGCTGCCAGCGCTTTTCTTCAAAAAACTTTTATCAATAATTTTTTTGAGCTTTTTTAGCCAATAGCCCAATTGGCTACCGAATGCTGGAAAACAGCAGAAAATCCTAAACCTATTGAAAATTAATATTTACCAGAAATTACATACGCTGCTAGGGCTTTTTCTTAAAAAAACTTAAAAAAAAAATTTTTTTAGCTTTTTTAACGAAAAGCCCAATTGGCGACCGAATGCTGGAAAGCAGCAGAAAATTATAAACCTTTTGAAATTTGATATTTACCAGAAAGTACATATGCTGCCAGGGCTTTCTCTTTAAAAAACTTTTATTAATAATTTGTTTGAGCTTTTCAAGCTCAAAGCCCAGTTAACGGCCCAATGTCGCAAAGAAGCAAAAAATCATATAATTTTGGAAAATTGATATTTACCAGAAATTACTTCGCTGTTAGAGATTTCTCTTAAAATACTTGTATTAATAACTTTTTGGAGCTTTTTTAGCCCAATGCCTAGTTGACGGCCTAATGCTCGAAAGCAGCAGAAAATCCTAAACCTGTTAAAAATTGATATTTACCAGAAATTACTTAGCTATGCGTGCTTTCTCTTAAACAACTTTGTAGCAACCCAGTCGCGAGATTTTATTTTAAATATTTTTTGAATTTGCCCGGTATAAAATCAAATAACGAGTGGGTGGAAACACTCACGCTGAGATGTACAAAGTTTTAGCTGTCTAGACTTCCTACGGCATTACCGTTTAGATTTTAGAGTAGTCTAACTACCTCTACATATTTTGCAAAAGAAAAAATAAGGCGAGCACTGTTAAACCACGGATTTCTCTACGGCGATGGCCAATTTGTTATGTGACGGACTTAACGATGTCGATTACAGGAGTTGGTCCGATGAATTAATCCGAGGTCGCTGGATCACATTAACCAGGTTCACAAAAGCACAACAACAGGACTGTGTTGCAAATCAATTTATTAGTCGTAGACCATCAAATACGATTATTAATTTAACAGAATATTTCGCTCGCATGTAACGCGTAATGCTGTTCGCATCAATCTGATGATCTTTGTTTTGCCGGCGACGAACACGCGGTTTTTCGTCTGCTACTCAGACTGCCGCGCGCGCCGCCTATAACTGTCTCGCGCGAATATTTAAATTCGCTGAATGCGAGTTTATTACTCCTTACGCGACGAGATCGAAGTCGGGAGATACGGCTAACCAAAATATTCTTAAAAAACGATCTAAATTATAAACCTTTTCAAAATTGATATTTACCAGAAATTACTTCGCTGACATAGCTTTCTCTTAAAAAAATATTTTTAGTAGTTTTTTTGAACTTTTTTAGCCCATGGCTTAAGTGGCGGACCAATGCTGGTAAGCATCAGAAAATCATAAACCATTTGAAAATTGATATTTACCAGAAATTACTTTGCTGCCAAAGCTTTTTCTTCAAAAACTTTTATTAATAATTTTTTTGAACTTTTTTAGCCAATAGCTTAAGTGACGGCCCAATGCTGGAAAGCATTAAAAAATCATAAACCTTTTGAAAATTGATATTTACCAGAAATTACTTCGCTCCCAGAGCTTTCTCTTTAAAAACATTTATCAATATTTTTTTTAGCTTTTTTAGCCAATAGCTGAATTAGCGGCCTAATGCTGGAAAGCAGCAAAAAATCATAAACCTTTTTAAAATTGTTATTTGCAAAGAAATTACTTACGCTGCCCGGGCTTTCTCTTAAACAAACTTTTATCAATAATTTCTTTGGACTTTTTTAGCCCATGGCCCAGTTAGCTGCCCAATGCTAGAAAGCAGCAGAAAATAATAAACCTTTTGAAATTTGATATTTACCAGAAATTACTTTGCTGACAGAGCTTTCTCTTAAAAAACGTTTATCAATAATGTTTTTAAGCTTTTTTGGCCAATAGCCCAATTGGTGACCGAATGTTGGAAAGCAGCAGAAAATAATAAACCTTTTGAAAATTGATACATATAAGAAATTACTTCCCTGCCAGAGCTTACTCATAAAAAACTTTTATATAATACCTTGCGTCAAGAACTCTACTAATAAGTCTGTTTTTAGAGTTCTAGAGATTAAAAGGAAGAGAATCCTACTTTTAATCACAGTTATCCCCACCAGAAACGCCATTCATGCACGCTTGACAACCTAAACATCGGCTGTCGCGTCACGTGCTAGAACAGCAAGCGTACTTGAATGGCATTGCTGGTGAGGTTAAACTGTGATAAAAAGTAGGATTCTCTTAATTTTAATCTCTAAAACTCTAAAAACAGCGTTTTCAGTAGATTTCTTGACACAAGGTTATTATATAAAATTATGTGTGGAACACGGGTCTCGATTGCCCTACAGATGCGCCCTTGTAACACAAATAACTATTATCAATTTGTTTTTTTAGCTTTTCAGACCATAGATCAATTGGCGGCCCAGTGCTGGGAAGCAGCAAAAAATCATAAATCTTTTTATGATTAAGCCAGCGCTTTTCCTAAAAAAAACTGTTATTAATAATTTTTTGGAACTTTTTTAGCTTAATGCCCAGTTAACGGCCGAATGCTGGAAAGCATTAGAAAATCCTAAACCTTTTAAAAATTGATATTTACCAGAAATTACTTAGCTGACAGTGCTTTCTCTTAAAAAACTTTTATCAATAATTTATTGGAACTTTTTTAGCTCATAGCCCAATTGGCTGCCTAATGTTGAAAAACCGCAGAAAATTTTAAAGCTTTTGAAAATTAGTAATTTGCAAAAATTACTTTCCGGAGCCGGCTTTTTCGTACAAACGTATGTGCATAATGATGTTAATCTTTTTTTTTATATTCTTTGTCCCAGCCTAATCGTGAAGCATGCTTGAAGCTCATAATTATTTTAATTAAATAATTTTTGAAATTTTTGCGTGCAAAAACAAATGAAGTTCTGGAGTTTAATTTATTATTTTTAGTACGCAAGTAAAATTTTTTGCATGCTTAATTATCATAAAACACTATTCCGTATGCGTAATTTTTTTAAAATGCTATTCCCTATGTGTTTTAGTCACAAAACACCTTTTCGCCTGCGTAATTATCTTAAAACACTAGGAAAATAACACTGTGCGGCAAAATAAAAAATCTAAATGTGCTTTTTTGCAGATCTAGCACAACTTTAAGTCTAGTAAAACTAAGAAAAATGGTATAGGAGAAATTTCCAATACACCTGAAAAATCTAATTTTATGGCCAAAAAACCGTTTTTCTGTAGGTTAATGTGAACAATCGCTCATAATTTCGCTAATTTCCATCCGATTTCCAACTTTTTTTTTATTTCGAAAAGGGAAAAACAAAGCTTTGCGACAATGTGTTAATAACTTTGCTGAAATAAGAACTCACGAAACTGTAGATGAAAATATTTGAAATTTTTTTTTCATTTTTTCAACTTTGACGACATTTTTACAATATTATCCGATATTGGGGATTTTTTCAGTGCATTATTGTTATAATAAATTTGATTCCGCGTCGAATGAGCTGTATTTGAATGTAATTTGATGAAAATTGATAGAGTTATGTGAGTTTTAAGACTATTAAATTTTTTACTCATTTTGTATATACGTAGTACTGACTTTGAAACAGCATTAGGACGCGTTGCAAAGCATGCAAATTATAACAAGTGTCATTACAAATATATAACTTTTAGTGGAATTTACAGTAGAGTACAGTGCAGTACGGAACTATACAGTACACAACAGATCTGGCAATAACTTTAAAAAATGTCTAAGAAATGCTCATTGATTCAAAATTATTTGTTTAATCTCATTCGTTTGTATTATTTATTAGAACTATAAAATCGCTGATTATTTGCTATTCATTCTTTTTTTTTTTTTTTTTGAGGTTTGGCAAATGCATTTACGCAGAAACGGGAGCATGACACAGAATTCCTGCCAAAAAGATGGCAAGAATGCCGCGACATACTACCCGAATACTGTTGGGCTCGAACCCGGATTCTCCGGTCTTAGTCTACACTGAGTCATACCAACTAAACATTCCTCATTTCGCGCCAACCTTCCTCCCCGGCCACTAATGCATTACTTCAGGGAGAGGTTGTAGGCGCTAAGATGCCGTACTTCGGCTGCAGTGATCCATGCTTTGGCTAGTTCTTTTTTAATTGCGCTTGTTCTTCCGATTTCTTCGTTTTCAGTACCGTTGTAATGAAGTGGTTCATACTGTTCCATTGATCCTGACTTACGAGCATAATTTGCACAGCATTATCCGGTGTGATCAGGCTGTTTACTTTGGCCTCTGTCTCTTGTCGAAGTGTGATCTACCTTTGACAATGAAAGAAAGTGTGAAGTGCGTCATCATCTTCATCGCAATAATCACATTTTGCGCTATTCTTATGGTTTAATTTGTCAAGAAACTTGTTAAAATGACCGTGTCCTGTCAGAAATTGTGTTAAATAAAAGTTTACTTCTCCGTGATTTCGTCTAAGCCAGGTCTTTAAACTCGGCAAGAGCCGTCGTGTCCATTTGCTAGTAGTTTCGCTGTCCCAGGATATCTGCCATTCTTTTAGAGTATCCTCTCGTTCTTCTCTTTTCACAGTTGTGATGTTTTCACCGTTCTTTTTATGTAGATAGATTCGCCTTCTTTCTGCTGCTGCTAGGTGTATGGGTATCACACTAGACACTACCAAGACCGCAGCATATGACACCGTTCTGTACGCGGAAGCTATTCTTAGCGCCCCAGTGCGTTGTACAGCTAACATTCGCTTTCTGTACGTCTTCCTTTCTAAAGCGTCACCCCACACTTCAGCTCCGTACAACATGATCGAATGTGCGACACTCATCAACAATCTACGTTTTGCTTCTGAGGGGCCATTGGTGTTAGGCATAAGTCTGGCAAGGGAGGCAACTAATTTTCCCGCTTTTTCTGAGGCCTTGCATATATGTTCGAAAAAGGTCATCTTTTGGTCAAACGTAATGCCTAGGTATTTTAATGACCGTTGTTCCTTAATTACGTCGTTTATAGTTTGAACGTTAAGTGTCTCATGAAAGGTCCTTTGCCTTGTCAAAACCAGCAGTTCTGTTTGGCTTGCTGCTAGATCCAATTTATGAGATATGAGCCAGTCGTTAATTATCCTGGCAGCTCTCTCTAAGGCACGCTTAGCCTGCTGGTAAGTCCTTGCTATTACCCTAACTACGATATCGTCAGCATAACCTATAACTTTAACGCCATCAGGGAGCTCTAGTCGCAGGATACTGTCATAACTAACATTCCATAGATCTGGTCCAAGTGCTGATCCTTGGGCCACTCCAGACGTAACAGGTTTAGAGAATTCGCCTTCTGTGGTCTTATAAATCAGAGTCCTGTCATCTAAGTAGTCGCTAACAATCTTTTCAATGTAGATTGGCGTCTTAAATGCTTTAAAAGATTTCAATATATCGTCCCATCTCACTGAGTTGAAGGCATTCTTTATGTCTAATGTGGTTAAAACACAGATTTTTCTTGTTTTGTGGGGGCCTTGCCATGCTTCCTCAACTGCTTGTCTCACTTTTTCCAGAGCGTCAATAGTCGATGATTTCTCTCGGAATCCATGTTGGTTCTCATCGAGGTTTCCAGCTTCTTCAACTGTTTGACGCAGTCTTCCTCGTAGAAGTTTCTCATAGACTTTCCTTGCATTGTCAAGTAAACATAAGGGCCTGTATGAGGATGGCGTTAGAGAGCCACCTTTCCCTTTATCGAGGAGTACTAACCTCTGCCGCTTCCATACACTGGGAAATATGCCTACCGAAAGGCATCCGTTGTACATTTGACACAGGAGGTCAGGAGAGATTTCCATTAAGAACTTCAAAACCTCAGATGGGATGCCATCGGGTCCTGGAGCTTTGTTATTGGGAAGTTTCCTAATAATAGCAGACAATTCTGCCTCCGTAAAGGTAGGGGGAGGATCCGGAAGGTTATAAGCTATTTGTTCGCGTGCTGCATGTTCTGGAAATAGTGCTGAAACTACTTCTTCCATCCATTCTGGTTCGAGTAGAATTTGCGTCTTATTAGAGCCAATTTTGTCCGTAACGACCTTGTAGCCAAGGCCGTACGGATTGTTATTAACCTCGTTGATAAGTTCCTTCCATTTATCCATCTTTGTTCGATAAATGATTTTTGACAAGTTCCTCTTAGCTGCCTTATAAAGGAAGGTTCTTTCGTCTATGTCTTTCTGACTGGTTGCTCTCAGGGATCGTCGCCTAAGCGTATGACACTCTTTTCTTAGTTGAGCAATTTCGGTTGTCCACCAATAATTTGCTCCTTTCAGACTCTTAGTCCTCTTCGGCATAGCAGCGTCGCAAGCTACTAGAATCAGCTTCATGGTCTCTACAACTATTTTCTCGGCTTCGGCGCGTGTCGATGGAGCAATAGGTTCTGTTGACCCAACAGTTCCGGTTTTTATAACGTCTAAGAAGATCTCCTTATCTAACTTAGCCACGTTCCATCCGTTAGATACTAGGCCTTGCGGTTTAGTGTTGTACGTTCTATTCTTGCGGTTCGTTATGGAGAAACTAATATGTTGGTGATCACTACCTGTGTACGATTCAAGAACTTTCCAAGATTTTATTGAAGTGGCCAGAGTTTGTGATGCCATTGTGAGATCAACAATAGATCCTTTAGTACCGGCTTTTCGAAAGGTGGTCGTGTTGCCAGTATTAAGCAAGACTAGATCCAGCCTGGCCATCATCTCCAGTAGTTCGCGTCCTCTTGCGTTGCTGAACGTCATTCCCCAGTCAATTGCCTTGCAGTTAAAATCTCCCGCTACAAGAACGTCGTCTCGTATGGTTCTAATAAAATCTTTCAGGGAGGATAGTTTACCCCTAAAGACTTCCATTCTGTCGTTGGGCGACAGGTAGCAGCTAATAACGGTCATATGACCGGTCTTGATCCATACAAAACCATTTTCAGCGCCATGTCCATTCACTGGAAAAGTAGCGGTGTCGTTTACCCAGATGGCTGCGGTACCGGACTTGTCACTATACCATGTGAATCCTTTTCTATTATGGTACTGTTCTGAAATGATGACCATTTTTACCTTCTTCACTTTTACTGTGTAATACAAGAGGTTCTGTGCCAATTTGCATCGGTGAAGGTTTCCCTGAAGTATTACTTTTTGCGCGTCCTTACCTTTTTTAGTTCCTTTAAAAAAGACTGGCAGATCCGAGACCCTGGGACATGATTTGGATCATGACCTTTTTCTGTACATACTGCACAGGACGGAGCCAATGTACATGGTACACCAACATGTTTGTTTTCTCCGCATTTCCAACACTTGTTTCTTCGGTCGGTTTCAGTACAGTCGAAAGAAATGTGACCAAATCCGTGGCACCTGTAGCATCGGACTATCTTCTCTAAAAAACAGACTCGGCAATTGATCCAGCCGATTTGTAAGCGCGACTTAGTTACTAGGGATTTAGCAGCAAGTTCGTCAAGCTCGACATAAGCTTTCTTATTACCCCTGTATCCTTTGACTTGCAGAGTAATTTTTATGTCTTGCCCTGCTGTGGCGAAAGGATCGTCCTTAAAGAAATCCTGTAACGCTTGAAGTACTTCGACTTTTTTGGTTGATTCATCTATGTCCTTTATTTGGATCAGTGCCTTCGGGTTAAGAGACTTGACAGTGCCCTTTTGTCCTAGTACCTCGCAGATTGCTGATCCAAATTTCTTATTGTTCTCCATAGAGGGGCCGAGTTGGATTAGGACATCGCCATTTCGGGTTTCTCTAATCTTTTGGACTTCGACGTTCAGGTTTTTCGGATTTATATTCATCTTAATTTCTTTTAAGACTTGCGAGTAGGTCATGCTTTCGGTTGGTTTAATTAAAACTGCTTGTGGGCGCAAGCGTACCCTACTGCTCTTGTTTTGTCGACCAGCCGCCTTCTTGGTTTGGTTTTCCCTATGTTCTAGCGGTTTTTTAGGAGTCTCTTCTGAGTTTTAGGACTATTAAATTTTTTACTCATTTTGTATATACGTAGTACTGACTTTGAAACAGCATTAGGACGCGTTGCAAAGCATGCAAATTATAACAAGTGTCATTACAAATATATAACTTTTAGTGGAATTTACAGTAGAGTACAGTGCAGTACGGAACTATACAGTACACAACAGATCTGGCAATAACTTTAAAAAATGTCTAAGAAATGCTCATTGATTCAAAATTATTTGTTTAATCTCATTCGTTTGTATTATTTATTAGAACTATAAAATCGCTGATTATTTGCTATTCATATGTAGCGTAGTTTATAAGACGAAATACTTTTTTCAAATTTTTGTATGCTGCTATTGTCTCCTCCAGCGTTGTAAATTTCTCTGAAAAAATTTTAATCATCAATTTTTGCGGACCAGCGAGATCCTGAAATCTTCTTCCAAGATATTTCTTTGTTTAAATTGAAACGTGAGCATTTTGAATTGTTTGATAATATAATATGATCGGCGAAGATAAGTAAATTCTAAATTTGTGTGAACTTTTCGATTCCCATTTTATGAATTTTGAAGAACACTTAGCTTACGTGAATTCCGGTTTATACCAACGATCAGACGTGATATACGCTAGGTTGCAAAAAAATGGTTAAGACCATCTATCACAGTTTAAAACAATGCTGCTTATCCGCAAATATACCGTAGATGAAAGAAAATTTATTGCGATTATCATGCATTTGTTTTTTAATAGAAATATAAAAAAGAATCTCAAGTGTACCTAAGTTCACACTATATCTTGAATAAGAAAAGAAAGTGTTATTGTAATTTAATCTTATTAAAACGTCAAAGTTTTATTGCTTTGCTTCAATTTCTGAAGAAAAAATGTGTGATAATCGCAATAAGTTTTGTTTCATATGTGGTTTTTTGGTGGATCAGAAGCATCTTCCGAAGTTAAAGAGTAATAAAACTCTGGCTGATGGCTACAATGATTTCTTCAAACCTAAATATGCTACTTCTGATCGATGTTATGAACCAGAATAAGCTTGTACTGAGTGTTCATTAAAATTCAAGATATATAAATCGAACAGTTGCCAGAAAACTCGAATTTCCTTATCTTCTCAGATGATATAGCATCATCATATAAATGGCAAATAGTCAGCGACCTAAAAGTATTGACAATTTTGTTCAGTATGCAAGGTGGGTAGACCAAAAATCAAAGTTACTATTCACGTTTACATGGTAAAAACAAGAATGAAAACAAGACCATACGCTCTGGTTTTACTGTAAAAATGTAGTTCAAAAATTTGAAATCGGATCAAAATAAATCTGCTGCATACTGCTACATACTGTTTTAATCGAAACAATTTTCTATGTTACCGTTCGTATTCTAAAAAATGACTACAAATTAAAAAAAAAACTTATCAACTTATACTTAGTATTATTTTATTAACTACTTGATGTAATTAAAAAATGTACCCTTAAAAACTGATTGCAATTCTGCAATACATGTGTGTCAAATGTAATTATATATATGAAATATAATAAATTTGTATATTTAATTTAATATACACGTGTGTTATATTTGCTTCACATAACAGTATGTTACATTTTTGTTGAAGAAGGATATAACAGTATTTTGATATTTATATACATGTATTGCATACATTTGCTTCCCAAACTTGTATATTACATTTCTCTGGACGAAATGTATTATAAAAGCATAGTTTTCTTGAAATTTTTTAAGGTGAAATTATGCTGTAATGTAATTCGTTCAGAAAAATATAAATGTTTGGGAAGCAAATATATGCAATACATAAATATGCATATCAAAATGCTGGGAAATCTTCACATCCAAAGAAATGTAATACACTTTTATGTAAAGCAAATATGCAGTACATGTAAATCAAGTGAAATATACAAATCTACCATAAATTTATATATTTATACAAAATTACATTTTGCACAAATGTATTTTAAAATTACACTCTTTTTTAACAGTATATTTTTTAATTACATCAAATAATTAATAAAATACCAAGTATTGGTCAGTATGTTTTATTTTGATTTGTGTCGCTTTTTACAATATAACTGGTAGCATAGAAAATTGTCTCGATTAAAACGGTATACAGCAGTTTCATTTTAATCTCATTTTAGTTTATTTAAATACACTTTTACAATAAAACATAAACGAGTGGTCTTGTTTTCGGTCTTTTTTTTAATGTGAACGCAAATAGTTAATGAGGTGCAATTCATTACTTGTTATGTTTTACTTCAATGTTTGTTACTTTATTTCAATATAAACGGTATTACTGACGCGCATTATATTTTAGTTTGTTTTCAATTTGATCATTTGTCTCATCATGAACAATAATAAAAAATTACCACGAAAGCTAGTGGAGTCTAATAAAGTGAAAAAATCTAGATCAAATAAGAAAAAGCAGTATTTTAATCCAAAAGTGGAAAAAAGTGACAATCAGATGTTTAGTCCATCAAAAAAGAAAATTAGATTACAAGACGATGATTTAAAGCAAATCAAAAAGTTTTTATAATTTTGTCCGCCATATTAGATCCTGCATTTTGAATTCTGAAAAATTGACTTTAGATTTATAACCAGTGACCCCGAAAACCCCCGAATAACAAGTTTCAATCGAATTAAATAGTTTTTTAAAATTTTGTCCGCCATATTGGATTAGCCATTTTGAATTTTAGAAAATTGAGTTCAGATCTGTAATCAGCGACCCCAAAAACCTCTGAGTAACAAGTTTCAAGCAAATCAAAAACTTTTTTAAATTTTGTCCGCCATATTGGATCCGCCATTTTGAATTTTGAAAAACTGACATCAGATTCGTAATCAGCGACCCCAAAAACTCCTGAGGAACAAGTTTCAAGCAAATCAAAACATTTTTTAAAATTTTCTCCGCCATATTGGATCTGCCATTTTGAATTTAGAAAAACTGACTTCAGATTCGTAATCAGGGACCCTAAAAACCTCCGAGTAACAAGTTTCAAGCAAATCAAAAACTTTTTTAAAATTTTGTCCGCCATGTTGGATCCGCCATTTTGTATTTTGAAGAACTGACTTCAGATTTGTAATCAGCGACCCCAAAAATCCCCGAGTAACATGTTTCAAGCGAATCTGATTAATTTTTTAGAAAAATTTTGGTCACTCCGTTCTAAAAACTGTAAATGCGTTTTTCTCGAAATTACATTTTTCAAGAAATACTCATGCGGTGGACAAGATTTCTTAAAAACTACTGAACCGATCGGCTTCAAATTTATAGGGATTATTTGACACATAAATAGCTAGTTCGTGAAAAAAGGATTTTTTATTTGAATAAAAACTTTCATTTTTATTAATGAAAATCCAAAATTTTTTGCTTAAAAAATCGTGTTTTTGACAAAAATGGCTGCCATTTTGTTAAAAATTAAAAATTTTTAAAACCCTTCGTTCACGAACTGCATATGGCATCGTACTAACAGAAAATTTTTGGATTTTTGATTTCAGACTAGCTATTTCTGAAAAAATCTGTCCACCGCAAAACCATTTTTAAAAAATGCATTTTTTATGAACCTATTGCAAGTTAAATATTTTTAAATATTTTTTGGTTGTTTAATTATTTTTAAGTGTTAAAATATATGCACTTTTAAATAAATTATTACTTTTTTTAAAAAAGTTTTATGAAAAAGAAAAAAAAATTGTCAAATATTACTGTTTTTTTGCCTTTGACAACTAGGTGTAACCCCTTAAACTGAAGAAATTAATGGACAATTATAAACAGTAGTCAAAGTAAACGTTAATAAAAATTATTGCTTTTCTTGAAATGAAAAATGTTACCTGTAACAGCCTTCATTTGTGAATATAACAGTGAATATAACAGCCTTTATGTCTAGAAAAGCAATGATGTTAATCAACGTTTACTTTAACTACTGTTTTTAATTGTCCATTAATTTCTTCAGTTTAACTAAAAAAAATATTATTTATTAATGAAAAACAATTGTAATTTGTACATGTACTTTTTTGAAAAATACTGAGATTTAAAAATGAAATTATCATCGAAAACTAATTCATTTAAAAATATTGTTTTCAGCAAACAATAATGTAAAAAATCGATTATCCTGTAAATTTATTCAACTAATTGTTTTCATTTCTACTCTAAAATTACTAAAAGTAATGTAGAAATAAAATTTACTAGAAAATTTGAACCTTCTAGACTTTCGAGTTTAAGGAGGTTCTATCGTAAAAGGAATTAACATTACCAGTTTAATCAAGTTTAGTCCACTGGTAGATAATGGTTTTATAATGATGCAGTTTAATTTTTGTGATCTCAAGGTACTTGTGAAAAAAGTTATAAGGTTTATCGTTTTTAACATTTTATATTGAGTTTTATGGAAATTGAGTCTCTTGTCATACCTATCCATATATTTTACATGTAATTTCCAAAGTACTTTAAGGTTTCAAAAATTTTACTCCATTATTATAAAACCATTATCTACAAATGTAATAAACCAAGTTTGATTAAAATGGTACTGTTAATTCTTTTTACGATAGAACCTCCTTAAGTTGTACCTAAGTAGCACTGTTTTACATTCATTTATAAAAAATTTAATTACTCGATTTTCTCAAAAATGTGACTAACGATTTTTTTCTTTTCGGTCTTAAACTACTTAGGAAACATAATAGAAAAGAAATTTACAAAAAAAATTGGACCTCGACTTTTATGTTGAACATGGTTCCGACTCACCGTGCGAGCGCAATATCACAAGGTGGTGACTTGTACAGAATTCAAAATTTGTAAACCTGTTAATAATAAAAGACGGTGCATAGAAAATTACGAGTCTGTGCTGTACGGTTATGTAGAATCATTGTAAAGTTATAATGTTACATCCCAGTAACCAAAATTTCTACCTTTTTCTAATAACACTACGTAATTCTCATATTTCTAAAAAATACATCCTTGCAGCTGCATGATAAGATACTCAGCAGTATATTATTTCACATTTTATTCTCGAATTTTGCAAATTCTTTTAGTATGTTTTAACAGCTGCAAGGATAGATGGAATTACAACATTTGCAAATGCGAATGAAACAAATCCATTGTTTAATCTCTATGAAATTCTAGTCCAAAGAAAACGCAAGCTGATGACAATGGACTGATTTCACCGTTTTCTTATAATATCGTCTAAACATTATCGGAAATTTAATATTATACATTCTTTCGACCTCGAAGAATGTACGTGACTTTAGTAAAAGATCACACTTGCATTCTTCCTTAGATAATCAAAACAAATCCTGGACGAGTTTATGAGAATATGTCTATCTGTTACATGATACTAAATACCGCATTTATGGAAACCGACTATAAGATATCAATGTCATTCGCGAGTGCGAGCGCACGTGCACTTTTTGAAGCTTTATCAATTTTATCTTCTACCAATTGAATAAAAGACAGGCTTGTTCCTAGGAAAGGGTAAAAATCATATTCTTTTTACCTCCTACCATTCAAATCATTGACACGCCTGTTCCTAGGAAAGGGTAGCTATTTTCTTTAAATACAAGCGACACTTTGTAGACACTCGTTGATTTTAGAAATTATTAAAATCAACTAGAAATTTATGTAAACAAGAAATTTAATTTTTAATCAAATGAGTGAAGCCAAAATAAAATAAAACATAAAATTTTAAACAAGCTCTTCAATATATTAAAAATAAAATAGTCTTTTGTAAATCGTTCGTATTATAATATCATTTCAAATTAAAGTTTTAAAAGAAAACGGTTTATCGCTCAACTATATCGCACAACACTCAGACTTTGCATACTCGAATTAAATAGAAAGAATTATTATAACATTAATCATTTAGTCAGTATATAAATATTTGCTCAAAATAAAGTAACAAAAAATACGAAAAAATATGATTGACAAAAACAAGATAAGTGTTAAGCACATTAATGGTGCAACAATACAATAACAGAAAAAATGGTAAAAACTTATCGTCTGCCGAATTTTACAGGCTGGTGCACTCAGACAAAGCGTGGTACTTCGAGGGATCCTGGAGGTTGGAGAGCAAAATTTGGATACACTTTCCTTCACGTCAAGTTCCTTTTATTTTCTTCGAGAAAAAATCCTTTAATTTTTTCTTTTAAGCAAAGGCCCCCAAATAAACTTCCTGATCCTCGATTGATTCGGCAAATAAAAGCGCCCTGGCCAGACCACGCTTTTCCACAGCTTTTTACCACTAATTTGAAATCGCCACTCTGCCCGAACAAATTATACAAAAAAAAAACAATATTTAAAATGTATTTAACACACTAAATTTAACCCTTTTTATATTTTAAAATTTATAACGAAAAAAAGAAAGAATTCAAATAGATCAAATATTACCTCCGAGCTGTCGGCGACACTTATAGAGACGTGGCGAGAATTAACTTCGGCAGATCAGATAATAAAAGGCCGAATTAATCGAGTATCGAACTTTTATCATTTTCTTATAAAACTCCCTCCCGTTTTATATTACCTCGCTCTCCCCCAAAGGATCCCCAGAAACACCTTATTCTGGCGCCCTTTTTCTTGGCATTTAACGAAGCTTGTCGAATTATATAAATTCTCAAAATTTTTCTTTCAATTCCATGTAGGCACTGAATATAAATCAAATCGTCTTTGTCCTGCTAACAATTTATTCTTTTACTAAACGAAATAGCGCGATCAGAAATTTTTTTGCCTCCAACTATCAACTCAAAACGATCATAATCTATAACAGCTCGGTTTTTTATCAGCTAATCATTACCTAAGATAATGGGATTCGTCAAATTTGGAACAATCAAAAAGTTAGATCGACAGTAAAAATCATCAATAACAATTTCGGAACTAATTTGCTTCTTAATGACCGTGGGCTTTTTTCCTATAGCCGTATAAAGAATTGTATTTAAAACGGGCAACTCATCGAAACGACCATGCAATGTCAAATATTTATAAAAGGATTCTGCTATGGCTGTGATTTGGCTGCCCGTGTCAATTAAAGCACGCACAGGAACCGCGAAGCAAGAAAGAGTTAATCTTGGACACAATGGGTGTCGTTGGAAAACCTCCCGCTTACCCCCTCCAACCGGTACTTCTAAATTTTCCTCCAAATCACTATAATCATACGATTCTATAAGGTTCGACATATTTACTCTCTCGTAACCACCTAATAATTCAAATGACTCTACATGGTTCAAGTTCTGTTGATTCATCACCAAGCTCTGGGAAGGTGGGGGAATCGTCAGTTCCGGCAAGACAAAATCAGCACTCTTCGGTCTCCTAAAATGCCCGGGTTTCATTCGCATAGCACTCGTACTCACCCCCTCTCTCCGCACATTAGTCGCGCAATCACAATGGCATTCATTTCTCCCGTTGGTTGATTGAATTTCATTTACCCTAGGTTTAAAATTATAATCTTGCACATTTTTTGGCATCGACAAATTCTCGGCTGGGTTTAAAGGGTTTGATTTAATAGCTACTTGCTTATCCCCAAAAGTTAGACCGAGTTGAGATAAGGTGTTTAAAATTTTATTAAAATCGCTGAAATCAATAGTAGACAATAATTCGCGAACTCTAAAAGGCAGCTGTTGTATTACCGTATAATGAAGTTCGTATTTCTCAATCGTAGGAATAAAATATTGCGCTTCACTAATCTGATGTAAGAAATAACTGCTAAGTTTATCCTTTGTCGGATTGAATCTTTTAGCTAACCACGCTGCCTTTACTTTAACGCGAACAGGTATTGAAAAAAATTCTTCGAGAAACTTTTTTTTTAAAATCATCATAATTTAAAAGCTGTTGAGCCGTATACCAAATATGCGCACGATCTTCAAAGACCCCATCCAAGATATCCAATCGATTTTTTACCGGCACTTGTTTAATTTATAAAATTTTTCCAATTTTTCTAGAAAAAACTTGGGATTTTTAGACTCGTCAAATTTAGGAATTATCACTTCTATATTTGTCTCGCGCAAAACATCAACTAACGCTCGAATTGCCTGCAAATTTTCACCCCCCGACGCTTAAGTAACCCGATTTCGTAAACCGGTTAATTGATCATTTTGTACTCGGTTAAGATCCCTCAGCCTAATAATTTCGGCTTGCATTTGTTGTATTAAAACATCCCTATTCAAGGATGCATCCCGCGCATGCTCTTCTCCGTTCAGTTCCATGTCAGACATTTTATCAATTAACTATCAATCAAATTATTAATCGAATTAATTGATTAATTATCAATTAAAAATATTTAATTATTTATGAAAATTATCACAAATAAAATTCAATGTGAAATATTGGAATCTGTAATATTATGAAAAGCAAAAGCAGAGTTACAAGTAAAGTATAAATTAACAGTAAACACAAATAAACAATACTCTCATTAATCGAAAATATAATTAAATTAGGACTCACGGTCAAGTCCCTGTTCGGGCGCCAATAATGTTAACACTCGTTGATTTTAGAAATTATTAAAATCAACTAGAAAGTTATGTAAAGAAGAAATTTAATTTTTAATCAAATGAGTGAAGCCGAAATAAAATATAATATAAAATTTTAAACAAGCTCGTCAATATATTTAAAATAAAATAGTCTATTATAAATCGTTCGTATTGTAATACCATTTCATATTAAAGTTTTAAAAGAAAACGGTTTATCGCTCAACTATATCGCGCAAAACTCAGACTTTGCATACTCGAATTGAATAGAAAGAATTATTATAACATTAACAATTTAGTCAGTATATAAATATTTGCTCAAAATAAAGTAACAAAAAATACGAAAAAATATGATTGACAAGAACAAGATAAGTGTTAAGCTCATTAATGGTGCAACAATACAGTAACAGAAAAAATTGTAAAAACTTATCGTCTGCCGAATTTTACAGGCTGGTGCACTCAGACAAAGCGTGGTACTTCGAGGGATCCTGGAGGTTGGAGAGCAAAATTTGGATACACTTTCCTTCACGTCAAGTTTCTTTTATTTTCTTCGAGGAAACATGCTTTAATTTTTTCTTTTAAGCAAAGGCCCCCAAATAAACTTTCTGATCCTCGATTGATTCGGCTAATAAAAGCGCCCTGGCCAGACCACGCTTTTCCACAACTTTTTACCACTAATTTGAAATCGCCACTCTGCCCGAACAAATTATACAAAAAAAACAATATTTAAAATTTATTTAACACACTAAATTTAACCCTTTTTATATTTTTAAATTTATAACGAAAAAAAGAAAGAATTCAAATAGATCAAATATTACCTCCGAGCTGTCGGCGACACTTATAGAGACGTGGCGAGAATTAACTTCGGCAGATCAGATAATAAAAGGCCGAATTAATCGAGTATCGAACTTTTATCATTTTCTTATAAAACTCCCTCCCGTTTTATATTACCTCGCTCTCCCCCAAAGGATCCCCAGAAACACATTATTCTGGCGCCCTTTTTCTCGACATTTAACGAAGCTTGTCGAATTATATAAATTCTCAAAATTCCCGCTAAATTTCCAAAATTGATTCATCTCAACTTAGAATAATTTGTCTTATACTCCGGTAGCTTTGAAAGCGTAATATCATCGAAGTGACCCGTCGGAATCGAAATTAAAAGCGGCATCTTGTATCACGTATTGCTCTGAAAATCACAAGTGATAACCTTAGACTCTATAGGGAGGATCGTGTCCAATTAATTGTTATCCGACGATAAATAACTTTAAAAAGCCCTTGTGTGAAGTGTAACACATTATAGTTGTATCAACGATACGAAATCGATTGAACGACATCTTGGTTACTACCACGTTCCTGCGCTATTCTAATTGTCAACAAAATCCGAAAACCTTATGTAAGTACCTTGCGATTTATTTATGATATGACTATTGTTTAAGAAATTAAAACTATACCTAACTTGTTACCATTATATGACGAACGGATTGACTATTGATTCTGATTTATGATTACGTTAATAATTCCATATATTATTAATTATTGTAACTAAAATTAACTGTATCACGGCTAGCCAGTATAAGCCAATACTGGCCCAGTGCAGGCATTTGCTATTGAGGATCACGCATTTTTACTTGTATCAATTGTTACCTATATGTTGTTTAACCATTTATTTTGAACACTTGGAAATATTCATTTTAGTGTTGGTCTAGTGCTGGCTCAGTCCTGGCATTTCTTAATTTGAAGATTAAACGAGTTTGCTTCCTTTTCTCGATGGTATAATATTACACATAACTTTAAAATATTAAACACATATTAAATTGTTAAAATAAACTTGATTATTTTATTTTTTATCCCACAGGCACAAACATGACGCTTTTAGATGTCTGTAGGCAGGGTCTAAACGCATTCATTTGTTCGACCGGGTAAAAATGGCTTCCATTTTTTCCCTAGGGAAAAAATGAACAGCTGATCCATGCATTTTTTCCACCACAGGGCAAAAATGGCCGCCATTTTTATACGGTCAAACAAGTGAATGCATTTAGACCCTAACCTACAAACATTTAAAAGCACCAAGCTTGTGCCTTTGGAATAAAAAGTATCGTAAGCAACACGGGTTTAAAGTCAGTCCAATTTGTTTACAATGATGTTTGTGTACTCGTTCACGTCTCGGGCTTCGCCCTTGACTGTCACTTGTACACAAACATCAGCGTAAACAAATGGCTGCCCTTAACCCCTTGTTGCTTAATATACTATTACAATTCAGCATAAGAAAAAGGTCGTGTTTTCGATTTATTCCGACTGCTTAAAGAATAAAGTTGGAGATTTCATCTATGATCCTACTATTTTCATAAATTTAATTGAAAAAAAAAGTTTAGTTTCTCTTGTGCCCATTAATCACTCAAAAATTTATATTATAAACAATTAGTGTTTCTTAACGGAAGGTATCGTAACTATTCCAATATTGGATAAAGATATTTCTTTTAATGTTGTGAATACGGGCAGAAACTCTAAAATAATTGGATTAATCGGATCTTCTCTTGTAAAAGAATTAGCACTTCCTCTTTAAGGGAAACAAGCTAATGTCAACAGATGGTCTTCTTTTCAAATCTAGCATACTTTAGTATTCTCTTTGTGAAATATTTAAGTATTATTGGTTGCCACGTTTCTAACGTTAACATATGATATTTAAATTCTGTATTTTTCATTTTGGCTGTTAGTCTCGATAACTAAATTAGCTACTAATCTAACTTATTAAAAGAATACAGTGCTTTCAAACTGAATGTAAAAAAAACGTATAGAAACTTATCTATTTTAATTTTCACAAAATTTATGTTATGTTTTTATCAATACGTGAAATGTCTTCGGATGCTTTTCTTTTTAAATCTGGGATGTTCTAGTATATTCTAGTTTTGTAGCATTTTCGAATATCGTTGTTTATTGCTCTTCTAGGGTTAAAACGTAATATCCGGATTTTGACTTTAAATTGTCTGGCTGAAGTCAGCCATCGAACAAAAGTATTGAAAATAATTGTTACGGATCGCTTTAACCAAAGCTGGTGGTCGCGGTGGGGAGAGAAACTTTGTCGATGCTGCGTTAGGATTCACACGCTTATAGGCGCATGATCTTGTATCTCCAAGTTAAGCGGAGAAATTCGGACCTCGCGGATCTCGCGGTTTCCGCGACTGCTAACACACACGCTTGGCGGCGCGGAGATATTCTCAGCGGTTGTGGCGTTAAGGTTACACACGCATGGTGGCGCGGGAATTCGTAACACTAAATTGTGCGAAGAAATTCGCACTTTGCAGATTTCGCGGTTCGCGGTTTCCGCGACTGATAACACACACGCTTGGCGGCGAGGAGATATTCTCACCGGTTGTGGCCTTAAGGTTACACACGCATGGTGGCGCGGTAACTCGTAACACCAAGTTGTGCGGAGAAATTTGCACTTCGCGGTTTTTCGCGGTTCGCGGTTTCCACGACTGATAACACACACGCTTGGCGGCGAGGAGATATTCTCACCGGTTGTGGCCTTAAGGTTACACACGCATGGTGGCGCGGGAACTCGTAACATAAAGTTGTGCGGAGAAATTCGCACTTCGCGGTTCGCGGTTTCCGCGACTGATATTACACACACTTGGTGGCGCGGGGATATGTTCAGCGGTTGTGGTGTTAAGGTTTCACACGCATGGTGGCGCGGGAACTCGTAACACCAAGTTGTGCGAAGAAATTCGCACTTCGCGGTTTTTCGCGGTTCGCGGTTTCCGCGACTGATATCACACACGCTTGGTGGCGCAAGGATATGCTCAGCGGTTGTGACGTTAAGGTTTCACACGCATGGTGGCGCGGGAACTCGTAACACCGGGGAACGCGACCGAAGGTTAGAGGGTTAGGGGCTTAAAAAATAATATATTCGAGAATTGGTAGAAAATATCTTTATTAGCGAGAGTCGAGGCGTCCGGTATGGCGTACCGGAGTGGACTGGCTAACAGCTCTGAGAGGGCAGCTTATATAGGGAAACGCTCTGTGTAAAAAAAACTTACACAGAAAGTAACCCCTTCCCAGCCCTCCAAGTTTCTAGAAGCTTCTAGAAGCTTCTAGACTCTTTCCAGAGTGTCAGCCTACAAAACATAAAACAATACAAATAATGACAATAATATCAATACTAGTAATAATAATAGTTATAATAATAATAATAACCCGGAAGATGATGTCAATCCATCGTAGTCATCATCCAAGGTCTTCCGTGCAACGAATTTACCTTCCAAGAGACCGGGGAGGAAGAGGTCTATTAAATTTAGAGTGTCTTCATCGAAGAATTGTACTGGCTGCAGCATGTTCGGTGATGAACAGTAGAGATCCCCTTATGCAATTTGTCCACCATCATGAAATTGCAAATGTTGGGGCGTTTTTATATCGTGCGGCAGAAAGAGCTGCAAATGAACTTAGTCTCCCATTTGAAGCCAGTGATATGGAGCACGGGTTAGCATCGTTAACACCATTGATGCTTAAAAAGTGTGTCAAGGAGGCAGAACAAGCGCTTTTGTTACAGGAACATAAAAGCAAACCTGTTCACGGGCACTTCTATAATCTCATAGGTGAAATAGGATTGTCTCAAGGCTTGACTTTTGCTTTTCTTAAATCTGCTGGTTTGAGATCGGAGACTGAGGGATTTTTGTTCGCTTGTCAGGATGGTGTAATTAATACTCTGGTGTACCGCAGTCGTGTGATGCATATACCTGTCGACAATAACAACTGTCGAGCATGTAAGCAATACCCGGAAACTCTTAGTCACATTCTAAGTGCATGTCCGAAGTACGCGTGTTGCAGGTATATTGAAAGACACAATGCTGCGCTTAAGGTGTTGTATTATCACCTTCGACACCAGTATGGTATAGATAAAGAACCCATCTTGCCGTATGCCCAAGGGGATCCGGAATCCGTTGTGGAAAATGAACAGTGTAAGATCTACTGGAATTTTTCTTTTTCTACAACTCATTGTATCAGAGCTACTAAGCCTGATATTGTACTCCAGGATCATAAAAGTAAGATCATTTGTGTGATAGAGTTTTCGACTCCTGCTGAGGGCAACATCATACAAAAGGAGGATGAGAAACGGACGAAATATCAAGACCTTATGTTTGAACTGAGCCGAATGTATCCAGGTTATAAAATTCGATTAATTGTTCTCATACTAGGCTGTTCGGGAGGGATTAAAGCTTCATTTATAAGCCAATTGAAAAAGATACCAAACTGCGAACGTCAAGCTGAAGCATTGACGGTTCGTATGCAAAAGGCTGTCCTTCTGGGTTCACTTAATCTAGTCCGACAGCACTGTTCTTCATAATATAATATAACGAAGGTAGCTCTAAAAAAGCATCCAATAGCGTTTCTGGCCACCGCGTAAGAACAACAGCGGCAAGGGACAGGGACACCTACAGAACAGTGAACTGAAAACACTTCGAGCAAAAGAATCGCATCCAACAACGTTCTCGACCAAAAATGTACCAATTCGCTTGCATTGGCGAGCGCCTGCTAGAGCTCGGTCGTAGGCACTTGCGGGGGGAGAAGGCGGCGGCTGGAACTCGTTCCTTGGCGTTTGCGGGGGAAGAAAACTCTGAGGGGAGTACCGGTGAAACCGGTTTCTGCTGGCGCCAAAAGCTGGCTGAAAATCTTCCGCGAAAGAGACTCTCAAGCGGAGGATCCGTGCAGAGGTTCTCTTTCGTATGTTGGCGGGATTTTTATATGTTTGACATATATCAAGTCCTCCCCCTTCAGGCCAGGTTTTGGTGACAGTAATTTCGCTCGTTACTTAAGAACTTGTCTAATGATTTCGCACTTCCTCCGAGGCGCATAGGGACGATTGTCTCGATAGTTCATGCGAGGTCGGTCCCTCCTAACGTAGCACCCTCCGGCGTTACGCTCTTTTCCTTGTTCTTCATTGTAATATTCTAGGTAGGGTGAGTTGGACCCTGCTGGGGCGGACTCTCGATTGGGTTGGTAGAGAGCGAGGACTTGTACAGTCTGAGGCTCAAGAGCGTTGGTGGCCTCGGCTGAGGCTTGTGGATGGTGGGAGTCAGACCGTGCTGGGGCGGACTGTTGATTGGTTTGGTCAGGAGCGAAGACTTGTACAGTCTGAGGCTCAAGAGCGTTGGTGGCCTCGGCTGAGGCGAGTGGATAGTGAGAGTCAGACCCTGCCGGGGCGGACTCTTGATTGGTTTGATGAGGAACGAGGACTGATACAGTCTGAGGCTCAAGAGCGTTGGTGACCTCGGCTGAGGCGAGTGGATGGTGGGAGTCAGACCCTGCTGGGGCGGACTCTTGATTGGTTTGGTCAGGAGCGAGGAGTGGTACAGTCTGAGGCTCAAGAGCGTTGGTGGCCTCGGCTGAGGCGAGTGGATGGTGGGAGTCAGACCCTGCTGGGGCGGACTCTTGATTGGTTTGATCAGGAGCGTAGACTTGTGCAGTCTGAGGCTCAAGAGCGTTGGCGTCCTCGGCTGAGGCGAGTGGATGGTGGGAGTTAGACCCTGCTGGGGCAGACTCTTGATTGGTTTGATCAGGAGCGTGGACTTGTGCAGTCCGGAGCTCGGGAGCGTTGGTGGCTCTGGCCACCAACCATTAGAAGCTGTGATCAACTGGCTGATGTGGACCTTGTGGGGCCCATTGTCCTTCTGGATCCATACAACCTCGGGTGATTCGACCTTTAGGACCTGGTGGGGCCCGGTCCTGACAGGAGCTAAGTTTGCGCTGAAACGCTCCGCGGCGTTAGATAATTGGTGATTACGTGCGTACACACAATCACCTACAGAGTAGGGCGGTCGGTAGTTGGGCACTGCGTAGCGGTCTTGGTAACCCTTTTGGTTCAGGTTGGCCAAATCTTCGCGTTCAGCCGTAGTGTTCGGCTCCAGTTCAACTGGCAAGTCCCATTCATCGGGTGTCAGGATTTGACGCCCGAGAAATAGGTAGGCGGGGGCATCCTGGTGGCGGCGTTCCTCCTTCTGCGCAGGGTAAAAAGTATGTCCGAGATGTGCTGGTCCCAGGAAGTCTGATTGGACCCCGACAGCCGGAGTCGGATGGCTTTTTATATTTCCTGATTTCGCCGTTCTGTGGGGTTAGCTCGGGGGTGATACTCAGGAGTGGTCCAAAGGGTACACCCCCACTGCTTGGCTGCGTCTTTCCAGAGGTAGCTCCTGAATTGAAGACCGTTGTCACTTAACAGACGTCGGGGATAACCATAGCGTGAAAGGATTTCTCTATGTTCTATTTCTCTATGTCAAATCACACGTTGGCGGAACGCGAGGGGAACTCTAAGACGCCAATGGGTATTGGCCGGACTTCGCTTCCAAAATCCTCTTTCATCGAGCTTGCTTTCGTCCAAGAACTTCTGGTCTTTGGGGCTAGAGGGCTTTTCTTTTTGAAAGTTCAGGAAGTCTCTTATCTGTCGCCAGATTGTGGGGTCCTCCTGTTGAGCCTCCGTGATGTCAGAGATCAAGGTGGAGGCTACGATGGAACTGATGACAGGTGTCTCAGTCAGGGGTGTCTGATTCGTCTGGTTCTGAGAGAGGAAAGCCATGCGCTCTAAGTCAGGTTCTCCAGGTGACTCCTCGTTGGGGTCTGGGGACCGGGAGAGAGCGTCGGGGAGTTCGTTTTCCTTGCCTGGGATGTGCACGGTGCGGAAACTATATCTCCGAGGAACATATGCCATCTGGCGAGTTTGGCTCGACTGTCCTTCATATTGTCAAGCCAGGTCAGGGTTTTGCTATCGGTCCGTAGCACGAAAGGGCGATCTTCTATGTAGGGGCGGTATTTTTTGATCGCCCAAATGACTGCGAGGCACTCCTGCTCATTGCAGTGATAGCGGGTCTCCGTAGGGTTGAATTTTGCGCTCCCGTAAGAAAAGATGCGTCGTTTGCCAGAGGAATCTTCTTGGTAGAGAACGGCTCCCATACCGAGCGCACTGGCATCGGTTTGTAGGATGAAGGTAAGGTCTAAGTCAGGCCGACTCAGCATGGCTGGGTTACGGAAAGCCTCTTTGACGGCGTTAAAAGCAGCGTCATGTTCCGGTGTCTAACGGTAGGGGCGTTTGGGTGATAAAAGGCTGGTCAGGGGGGAAAGACGTCCGAGTACTTAGGCACATACTCCATAAGCCAATTGCAAGTACCTATGAAGGACGCCAGTTCCTTCCTATTTCGTGGAGGGTCTGCATTCTGAATAACGTCTACGTATCGAGGCTGTGCGTGGTTGCCATCCGCGGTTATCGTGTGTCCTAAGTAGGGCAGGCTACTTTGCCCGAAAGCACACTTGAGGAGGGAACAGGTAAGACCGAAAACCATGAGTCTATTACTCGGAACTGGTACTGGCCTCCGTCAGGAGTGGAGAAAGCTGTGTACTTCCGTGCCCCAGAGGCCATGGGAATTTGCCAATATCCGCTTTTTAAATCAAGGGTTGTAAATACTTTCGCTGTTCCCAGGTCTTTCAAAATTTCGTGTATACGTGGGAGGCACTGGGGGGCGTCCGTGGTTTGCTTGTTTAACCGGCGATAGTCAATTCAAAACCGATAGTCGCCCCCTTGTTTATTTGCTACCACGATAGCGGAGCTTCAGGGGGACGTTGTAGGTTCGACTATGCCCTCGGAAAGTATTTCCCTCATCTGCTCATCAATGAATTTCTTCTTGATATCGGAGAATCGGCGAGGGGCTTCGCGAAAGGGTCGCGGGTCTGCCAGCTCGATGTCATGGGTGATGGTGGGCGTCTGCCTGAGGGGCCCACCTTTGTGAAAAACGGACTCGTAGGTCCCAAGGACCTGTCGCAGTCGGTCGACATATTCCGGTATAACAGAGGATGATAGTTCAAAATTGATGATGTCCGGTACCGAAATGTTGGAGACTGGTAAGGGGGTCAAGAAAATGCGTTGCCTCTCCTGGTTGCCTAGGTAGAGGCAATCAGTCCGGTGTTCGTGGTGAACGTCGTGCTCCTTTAGCCAAGACCTACCCAAGATTAGGTCTGCCCGTAGTTCGTTGCAGGCTTGGAAGGAACTTGGGTATTCCTGGTTCCCAATAATAGTCGCAAGGGGCACTGACCCATGAAGGCGGATAGTGACTCCTGTTGCGGCAAGGGCTGCTTGGGTTGGTCCAGGTTGGAGGGAACGGCGCTCGGCTCCGGTGAGAATAGAGAGTTTTACGAAATTGTGTGAAGCGCAAGAATCAATTTCGGCCACTACTTCTCGGTTACCGAGCCGCACATGTGTTCGGGGCAGGTCTTGGGTTGAGGAATAAATGGAATTTAGGGTTGGTTGGATGAGGGACCGGCGGCGTCCTCTGTCGGTCTGCCCGCCGGGGCTCGCCAGTTTCCCTGGACCTGGGCCTTGTATACTGCGCAGTCTCGGTGGTAGTGGAACTCCGGGCAGTAGTTGCAGGGAGGTAACCGAATTGGCCTCGGGGCAGAAGCGTCCGGCGTCATCTTTCTCTCGACGGAGAGTTGGTTTCATAGACTCTAAGAATAGGGTGGTTAGGTCGGCGGGATCTAGGGCCAGTTGTAGTCGTCTGGCCAACAGAGATTTTTGTTGAAGAAAAACCGCAACGGGTTCTTTTTCCTCCTGTTTTTGAGAGTAGAGGGCAGCTTGCAGCCTCATGATCACAGTTGGGCCAGAGTACTTTTTAAGGAAGAGTTCTTTGAACTCGTCCCAGGAGAGGGCCAAATTGGTGTATGTAGACCACCATTTATGGGCCTCCCCCTTTAGACCTTGTCCAACTAATTGCGTACGTAGGTCGTTCGGGGTCCTAGCTTGGGCAAAGTGTCGTTCGCTGTTTGTCACGAACCGTTGTCGGTCTTCATGGTCTTGGTCAGAAAACTCGGGAAATAGCGGTGGTGGTGATTGAAAGGCTCGAATTAGCCCCATCCAATCATTGAAGTTTAGGGTGTTAGGCAAGGCCAGAGCTGGGCCAGTGCTAGTGTTATCAGACGTCGTGGAGGGTGGTGCGCCGGTTCCCGTGGAATTGAGTCCTTGGTCCAAGGTACTTGGTCCAGAGGCCTGGTCTCCAGTTAGGTTACTCATGGTGTCAATAGGGGGGTTGTTGGACGCCACCGGGTGTTGAATTCCACTCCCGGAAGTAGAGGGGGTAGAGCTTACTACCGGAGTAGTAGGTCTCGCTTGTTGTACAGATTGATTTGGGTTAGGGGTGTCACGGGACTGCGTTTGCGAGAGCCGATGAGAGAAAAGAGGGTTTCTCGAAAGGTCTGCTGCTCTACGCGACGGAAAGTCTCGTAAAGTACGTTTCGCGGAGCCTGTATTAAGAGGTGTGTGAAGACTAGCTCGTTTTCGGTAGGGCGCCATGTCTACAAGTTCGCTCCGATGTCCATCGGAGATTTTGCCCCACTCTTTGGGCGTCAATTGTTACGGCTCGCTTTAACTAAAGCTGGTGGTCGCGGTGGGGAGAGAAACTTTGTGGATGCTGCGTTAGGATTCACACGCTTATAGGCGCATGATCTTGTATCTCCAAGTTAAGCGGAGAAATTCGGACCTCGCGGATTTTGCGGTTCGTGGTTTCCGCGACTGCTAACACACACGCTTGGCGGCGCGGAGATATTCTCTGCGGTTGTGGCGTTAAGGTTACACACGCATGGTGGCGCGGGAACTCGTAACACTAAATTGTGCGAAGAAATTCGCACTTTGCAGGTTTCGCGGTTCGCGGTTTTCGCGACTGATAACAGACACGCTTGGCGTTGCGGAGATATTCTCAGCGGTTGTGGCATTAAGGTTACACACGCATGGTGGCGCGGGAACTCGTAACACCAAGTTGTGCGCAGAAATTCGCACTTCGCGGTTTTTCGCGGTTCACGGTTTCCGCGACTGATATCACACACGCTTGGTGGCGCGGGGATATGCTTGACCGTTCTGGCGTTAAGGATACACACGCATGGTGGCGCGGGAACTCGTAACACCAAGTTGTGCGGAGAAATTCGCACTTCGCGGTTTTTCGCGGTTCGCGGTTTCCGCGACTGAAATCACACACGCTTGTTGGCGCGGGGATATGCTTGGCCGTTGTGGCGTTAAGGTTTCACACGCATGGTGGCGCGGGATCTCGTAACACCAAGTTGTGCGGAAAAATTCGCACTTCGCGGTTTTTCGCGGTTCGCGGATTCCGCGACTGATATCACACACGCTTGGTGGCGCGGGGATATGCTAGGCGGTTGTGGCGTTAAGGTTTCACACGCATGGTGGCGCGGGAACTCGTAACACCGGGGAACGCGAAAGAAGGTTAGAGGGTTAGGGGCTTACAAAAATAATATATTCGAGAATTGGTAGAAAATATATTTATTAGCGAGAGTCGAGGCGTCAGGTATGGCGTACCGGAGTGGACTGGCTAACAGCTCTGAGAGGGCAGCTTATATAGGGAAACGCTCTGTGTAAAAAAAACTTACACAGAAAGTTACCCCTTCCCAGTCCTCCACGTTTCTAGAAGCTTCTAGAAGCTTATAGACTCTTTCCAGAGTGTCAACCTACAAAACATAAAACAATACAAATAATGACAATAATATCAATACTAGTAATAATAATAGTAATAATAAACATAAACCAAGACATAGAGTTCACAAGATTAACCACCTGTTTTACATGGACGATCTTAAGCTCTATGGCTCCAGTAAGGAAGCATTAAAAATTCTAGTGTTTGCAGTGGCCAAGTATTCCAGTGCAATTGGAATGAGCTTTGGACTTGATAAATGTGCTGTTGTCCATATGAATAGAGGAAGACTAGAAACATCTGAAACATCAGGCGATTTAGACGATCTTCAGCTTATTGGTGGCAACACCATTCATCATCTTGGTGAAGGAGAAACTTACGCATATCTTGGAATTCCACAATCGGAAACTCAAGATGTGCGTGGGCTTAAAGATCAACTCCAAATTAAATATCGAGGTCTTCTCAGAAAAATTTGGTCATCCGAATTATCAGGGAAGAATAAGATACAGGCCACAAATGTATTAGCCATTCCTTTAATACTCTATACATTGGGGCTGCTAAATGGAATGTGGATGAGCTGAAGATACTGGATAGACAAACGCGCAAGATGATGACAGTACATCGATGCCATCATCCAAGGTCTTCCGTAACTCGAATATACCTTCCGCAAGATCAGGGAGGAAGAGGGTTACTAAGTTTAGAGTGTCTTCATCGCCGTATTGTACTGGCTGCGGCATGCTCAGTGATGAATAGTACGGATCCTTTAATGCAATTTGTCCATCATCATGAAGTTGCAAATAATGGGGCATTTTTATATCAAGCGGCAAATAGAGCGGCAAAGGAACTTAATCTTCGATTTGATACAAATAATACCGAACATGGAATAGCGTCATTACCACCTTTGATGCTCAAAAAACATGTAAAGAATGCAGAACATGTACTTCTTTTAGAAAAACATGTTACTAAGCCTGTTCACGGACAATTTTATAATATCGTCAGAGAAATGGGATTGTCTGTAGGTTTGTCTTTTGCATTCCTTAAATCGGCTGGATTAAAATCGGAGACAGAGGGATTTTTGTTCGCTTGTCAGGATGGAGTGATTAATACTTTGGTGTACCGCAGCCGTGTGATGCATATACCTGTTGACGATTCCAACTGTCGTGCATGCAAACAATACCCGGAGACACTTAGTCATATATTAAGTGCCTGTCCGATTTATGCATGTAACAGATATATAGAAAGACACAATGCTGCACTGAAGGTTTTGTATTACCACCTTCGTCACCAGTACGGTATAGATAAGGAGCCCATTCTGCCGTATGCCCAAATGGATCAAGAATCCGTTGTAGAAAATGACCAGTGCAAGATCTACTGGAATTTTTCTTTCCCCACCACTCATCATATCAGTGCCACCAAGCCTGATATGGTCCTCCAAGATCATAAAAGTAAGATCATTTATGTAGTTGAGTTTTCGGCTCCTGCCGAGAGAAACATCATTAAAAAGGAGGATGAGAAACGGATCAAATATCAAGAGCTCTTATTCGAACTGAGTAAAATGCATCCAGGATATAGAGTCCATTTGATTGTTTTAATTCTCGGCTGCTTAGGAGGGATGAAGGCTTCATTTGTGAGCCAACTAAAGAAGATCCCAACCTGCGAACGTCAAGCCAATTTGTTAGCAGGTAGAATGCAAAAAGCAGTTCTTTTGAATTCCCTTTTTGTGGTCCGACAGCACTGTTCCTTGTAAAAAAAACATCTTTAAAGGTAGCTCTAAAAAAGCATCCAACAATTTCATGTCGGCCGCATAAGAACATCGGCGGCAATGGACATGAAGACCCAAAGAACAGAATGCTGAAACTGTACAGAGTAAAAAAAAAGAAACTTTTGCTTACCTTCCAGGACGGAAGGAGCAAAAGTTGATAAGAATATGTAAAGCAAGAATTGGGAGAGGTTGTTTTAGTGCGGTATTGCCACAGGATGTGGTCGAGTCCCACACGAACAAGTGCGTAAATGCATTTTTTCCTCTCCTAAACTTGTTTTGTAAAAAAAAAAAAAAAAAAAAAAAAATAATAATAATAATAATAATAATAATAGTATTAATAAAAGTAATTACAACAATAATAATAATAGTAATAATAATGACAATGATAATAGTAATAATTCCCGAAATGGGTTGCTTGGTGCTTCCGTTACCAAGCAGCTCAAAGATACTGGTCCTACTTGGCTCAGTACTAAAATGACCATTGCAGAACATCGTATAGGTGTTTGATCGTGTTGGTAAGGGAGTTATGGTACCCTTTACTGGATATCACAGAATTTCTGAGCTGACTGGGTCAAGTACTTGAATGGCATTTGAGATGGGGTTTTTGACACCCCAATCGGGCGCCTCTCTAGGTGGCGGATAGGGGAAGGCCTCTCAGATATGGGAGCTACCGAGGAAATTAAAATACCCGGGGCGGACCAAAAGTCAAATAGGGGTGGGCACCCGATATAATTGTCCACTCTGTGTTGGGATAACCTCCCACACAGAGTATTTGCGGTCACGACGACTATAACGCGCAGTGCCACCCACAATAGATCTCTCTCGTATGGAGATCAGGGTTTAGTTGGGCGTGGCAATAGGATAGAACCCAGGCGACGACTAAGCAACGACCAGGGACAAGCTCGATTAAGGTTAAAGTGGACAGACCAACTTCGGAGGGACATTTTGTTGTGTTGGCAAAATAGTTCCCCTAACAGAAGAGGATACATGCAGAGGTTACATGCGTGATGGATCAATATGCACCTACAATACGCGGAAATGACGCCTCAGTACTTAAGAGATCAGGTATCCTCTCTGAGAAAAAGGGGATATGAAGCTCTTCTCCAAGACCAGGAAGACCCCTCAGAGAATACACAAATTTTGTGTGAAACACCAATGCCCGCAGCCGAAGATGGAAACATAAGTTCGAGGGAAACCAAAATTCATCTCAAGGTTTCCATTAAAATGGATAAAATCTCTGAAGGGAACAATGAACTCTCATTACTCTCAGAGAATGTAGATCTCTGGACATTGAACTGTGCTGTGTATAAAAAAGCTGTGTCCTTACTTCGCAAAAGTAACAGAAAATTTGTTGCGGAACGCGTTGCTAAAACCTGCCAGTGAATCAAACAAGTGCAGATCAAGATCGGGATAGCTCGACGACATGCTTCTCAATTGCAGAGTGTGATTGCATATCTGGAGTCAAATAGAAGGTTTACTCCAAGAGTTTTGGAAATAGCCCAAACTCTTAAAAGATTGCATCACACTCTAAAAAAGTCAAAGTTGCAGACCATCAAGCAACACTGGATTGAGAAGATACGTTCTCTTGTCGTCATAAGGGAACGTTTAGAACGGAGGATGAAATGGATAAAGCAAAATAATATCTTTGCTACTAATCCTTCCCGCCTGTTCAGTGTACCATCAACAACCGTTGAAAGGCCTCCATGTCGTGAAGAGATTGAAACGTTCTGGAGCAACATCTATGGGACATCCCATTCAGTAAACGATGAAGGGTTATCTTTGTCACTCTTTCGCAGCTTCTGAGTCAGACAGGGGCTTGACCAATTTGCAGAGATATGTCCACCAATTATTGAAGAGGAGGTAAGAAAAGCAGTAGCTAGAACTAAGAACTTTTCAGCACCCAGGCCAGATAAGATTAATAATCTATGGTGGAAGAAGTTTACTTCAACTCACCAACATTTGGCCCGTATATTCTCTACCTATCTCAACGGGGAACATGCAATACCACAGTGGTTGGTGGAAGGACGAAGGGTACTTCTACCAAAATCAGGAGATTTGTCCAATCCAAAAAATTACAGACCAATTGCTTGTCTTAACACCTGCTACAAGCTATTTACTGGGATCCTCAAGGAGAGGATATTGTCATCTATAGAACCAGTCTGGAGTGCGATAGGTGAACAACGAGGATGTAAGAGAGGCCTGTCAGGTTGTAGGGAGAACCTATTAATAGATAGGTGTGTTACCCAAGATTCGATATTTTATCGACGTAACCTGTCAATGGCTTGGATTGATTACCGCAAAGCATTCGACTCCACGAGTCACGAGCTGATCATCAAGCTCCTTGAATGTTTAAAGGTACATCCGAGCATTGTGAGATGCTTAAAGGATCTAATGCTTAAGTGGAGGACAAGGTTTGTTATAACATCTAACAAAGAGCAGGTGATGACTAACATCATCTCGTTTAAAAAAGGAGTTTTTCAAGGCGACTCCCTTAGTCCACTTCTTTTTTGCATCTCTCTCTTACCTCTGTCTATTGCACTTCGAGAAAAACACTCTGGATACATGTGTGGCAAACCAAGAAATAGAGTCTATAAGATCAACCATCTTTTCTATATGGACGATCTGAAGCTCTATGCATCCAGTAAGGATGCGCTTAGAATTTTGGTGTTTGCAGTGGCCGAGTATTCCAGAGCCATAGGAATGGATTTTGGATTGGATAAATGTGCCGTCATCCATCTGATTAAAGGAAGAAATGAAACATCTGAAATTCCGAGGGACTCTGAGAACATTCAACTCATTGGTGGCAACACCATTCAACATCTTGCTGGTGGAGAGACTTACACATATCTTGGAATTCCACAGTCGGAGACTCAAGATGTGTGTGGGCTTAAAGATCGACTCCAAACAAAGTATCGTGGGCTTCTTAGAAAAATTTGGTCTTCCGAATTGTCTGCGAAGAACAAAATACAGGCCACAAATACATTAGCCATTCCTTTACTTCTCTATACCATTGGAGCTGTTAAGTGGAATGTGAATGAGTTGAAAATACTAGATAGAGAAACCCGCAAGATGATGTCAATCCATCGTAGTCATCATCCAAGGTCTTCCGTGCAACGAATTTACCTTCCAAGAGACCGGGGAGGAAGAGGTCTATTAAATTTAGAGTGTCTTCATCGAAGAATTGTACTGGCTGCAGCATGTTCGGTGATGAACAGTAGAGATCCCCTTATGCAATTTATCCACCATCATGAAATTGCCAATGTTGGGGCGTTTTTATATCGTGCGGCAGAAAGAGCTGCAAATGAACTTAGTCTCCCATTTGAAGCCAGTGATATGGAGCACGGGTTAGCATCGTTAACACCATTGATGCTTAAAAAGTGTGTCAAGGAGGCAGAACAAGCGCTTTTGTTACAGGAACATAAAAGCAAACCTGTTCACGGGCAGTTCTATAATCTCATAGGTGAAATAGGATTGTCTCAAGGCTTGACTTTTGCTTTTCTTAAATCTGCTGGTTTGAGATCGGAGACTGAGGGATTTTTGTTCGCTTGTCAGGATGGTGTAATTAATACTCTGGTGTACCGCAGTCGTGTGATGCATATACCTGTCGACAATAACAACTGTCGAGCATGTAAGCAATACCCGGAAACACTTAGTCACATTCTAAGTGCATGTCCGAAGTACGCCTGTTGCAGGTATATTGAAAGACACAATGCTGCGCTTAAGGTGTTATATTATCACCTTTGACACCAGTATGGTATAGATAAAGAACTAATCTTGCCGTATGCCCAAGGGGATCAGGAATCCGTTGTGGAAAATGAACAGTGTAAGATCTACTGGAATTTTTCTTTTTCTACAACTCATCGTATCAGAGCTACTAAGCCTGATATTGTACTCCAGGATCATAAAAGTAAGATCATTTGTGTGATAGAGTTTTCGACTCCTGCTGAGGGCAACATCATACAAAAGGAGGATGAGAAACGGACGAAATATCAAGACCTTATGTTTGAACTGAGCCGAATGTATCCAGGTTATAAAATTCGATTAATTGTTCTCATACTAGGCTGTTCGGGAGGGATTAAAGCTTCATTTATAAGCCAATTGAAAAAGATACCAAACTGCGAACGTCAAGCTGAAGCATTGACGGTTCGTATGCAAAAGGCTGTCCTTCTGGGTTCACTTAATCTAGTCCGACAGCACTGTTCTTCATAATATAATATAACGAAGGTAGCTCTAAAAAAGCATCCAATAGCGTTTCTGGCCACCGCGTAAGAACAACAGCGGCAAGGGACAGGGACACCTACAGAACAGTGAACTGAAAGCACCTCGAGCAAAAGAATCGCGCTCTTGCTTACCTTTCAGGACGGAAGGAGCAAAAGCGGATAAGAGTACGTAAGGCAAGAATGGGAGAGGTTGTTTTAGTTCGGTATTACCACAGCACGTGGTTACAGAACATCGTATAGGTATTTGATCGGGTTGGTAAGGGACTTGTAGTACCCATTACGGCATATCACAGAGTTACTGAGCCAACTGGGTCAAGTACTTGAATGGCATTTGAGATGGGGTTTTTGACACCCCAATCGGGCGCCTCTCTAGGTGGCGGATAGGGGAAGGCCTCTCAGATATGGGAGGTACCGAGGAAATTTAAATACCCGGGGCGGACCAAAAGTCTGATAGGGGTGGGCACCCGATATAATTGTCCACTCTGTGTTGGGATAACCTTCCACACAGAGTATTTGCGGTTATGACGACTGTAACGCGCAGTGCCACCCACAAAAGGTCTCTCTCGGATGGAGATCAGGGTGCAGTTGGGCGTGGCAATAGGACAGAACCCAGGCAACAACCAGGCATTGACCCGGGATAAGCTAGTGTACGTTTTAAATGGACGGACCAACTTCGGAAGGACATCATGATACGTTGGCACAGTAGTAGTCCCAACAGAAGAGGATATATGCTAAGGTTGCATGAGCGATGGGTCAATATGTACCCCCAATACGCTTAAATAACGCCTCAGTATTTAAGAGATCAGGTATTCTCTCTGAGAAAGAAGGGACATGAAGCTTTTCTTCAGAAAGAAGAAGAACTTTCAGAGGACCTTCAGGTTCCAATAGTAACACCTACACCTACGCCAACGACCGAAGAAGGGAACATGAAATCTAGGGAAACCAAAATCCATCTAAAGGTTTCCATTAAAATGGACAAAATCGCTGAAGGAAATAACGAGCTTTCATTACTTCCAGACGATGTAGATCTCTGGACACTGAACTGTGCTGTGTATGAAAAAGCAAAGCTCCTGCTTCGTGAAAGTAACAGAAAATCTGTTACAGACCGCGTCGTAAGGACTTTTAAACGAATCAGACAAGTGCAGAATAAAATTGGGACGGCTCGACGGCATGCTTCTTAATTGCAGAGTGTAATTGTATATCTAGAATCTAAAAGAAAATTTACACCCAGAGTTCTGGAAATAGCTCAAACTCTAAAAAGATTGCATCACACTCTGAGGAAATCGAAGTTGCAGACTATCAAGCAACATTGAATTAAGAAGATACGTTCTCTGGTTGTTATAAGAGAGCGTTTAGAACGGCGGGTGAAATGGATAAAGCAAAATAATACCTATGCTACTAATCCTTCCCGTCTGTTCAGTTCACCATCGCCAACTGTCGAAAGACCCCCATGTCGTGAAGAGATCGAAAACTTCTGGAGTAACATCTATGGAAAAGTCCACTCAGTGAACGATGAAGAGTCATCATTGACACTCTTTCTTAGCTTCTGCCTTAGACAGGGGCTTGACCATCCTACAGAGGTAAGCCCACCAATTACTAAGGAGGAGGTGAGAATTGTGGTTGCTAAAAGGAAGAACTTTTCAGCGCCCAGGCCGGATAAGATTAATAATCTTTGGTGGAAGAAGTTCACTTCAACTCACCAACATTTGGCTCGTATATTCTCTACCTTTCTCAACGGAGAACATCCAATACCACAGTGGTTGGTGGAAGGACGAACGGTACTCTTACCAAAATCTAGAGATTTGTCTAATCCAAAAAATTATAGACCAATAGCTTGTCTTAACACTTGCTACAAGCTATTCACTGGCATTCTTAAAGAGAGGATTTTGACATCCATAGAGCCAGTATGGAGTGCAATATGCGAACAGCGAGGGTGCAAGAGAGGCCTGGCAGGTTGTAGGGAGAACCTATTGATTGATAGGTGTGTTACCCAGGACTCGATATTTTATCGACGGAACCTGTCAATGGGTTGGATTGATTACCGAAAGGCATTTGACTCTACAAGTCATGAGCTGATCATCAAGCTCCTTGAATGTTTGGAGGTACATCCGAACATCGTGAGATGCTTAAAGGAGCTAATGCTCATGTGGAGGACAAGGTTTGTTATAACATCCAACAAACAGCAGGTGATGACTAACATCATCTCGTTTAGAAGAGGAGTTTTCCAAGGAGACTCCCTTAGTCCTCTACTTTTTTGCATCTCCCTTTTGCCTCTGTCTGTAGTACTCCGAGAAAAATACTCTAGATACATGTGTGGCAAACACAGAAATAGAGTCCATAAGATCAACCATCTGTTTTACATGGACGATCTTAAGCTATATGGATCCAGCAAGGACGAATTAAAAATTCTGGTGTTTGCAGTAGCCGAGTACTCCAGAGCTATTGGTATGGATTTTGGATTGGATAAATGTGCTGTTGTCCATTTGATTAAAGGGAGACGAGAAACAGCTGAAACGTCGAGTGACTCTGAGAATATTCAACTCATTGGTGGCAATACCATTCATCACCTTGGTGTTGGGGAAACTTACACATATCTTGAAATTCCGCAATCGGAAAGTCAGGATTTGTGTGGGCTTAAAGATCATCTCCATATAAAATACCATGGTCTTCTCAGAAAAATTTGGGCATCTGAACTATCTGGGAAGAATAAGATACAAGCCACAAACTCATTAGCCATTCCTTTACTACTCTATACATTTGGAGCAGTTAAGTGGAATGTAAATGAGTTGAAGGAACTAGATAGAGAAACTCGCAAGATGATGACTATACATCGAAGTCATGATCCTAGGTCTTCCGTACCTCGTATTTACCTTCCACGAGATCAGGGAGGAAGAGGTCTACTGAACTTAGAGTGTCTTCATCGTAGAATTGTTTTATCTGCGGCATGCTCAGTCATAAACAGTACAGATCCTCTTATGCAATTTGTTCACCATCATGAAATTGCAAATTTTGGGGCGTTTTTATATCGAGCGGCAGAAAGAGCTGCAAGTGAACTTAGTTTCCCATTTGGAACCAGGGATGTGGAACACGGTTTAGCATCTTTAACACCATTGATGCTTAAAAAACGTGTCAAGGAAGCAGAACATGCGCTTCTGTTACAGGAACATATTGGCAACCCTGTTCATGGACAATTCTTCAGTCTCATAAAAGAGTTGGGATTGTCTGGGGTTTTGTCATTTGGTTTCCTCAAATCTGCTGGTTTGAAATCGGAGACTGAAGGATTTTTATTTGCTTGCCAGGATGGAGTGATAAATACTTTGGTGTATCGCAGTCGAGTGATGCGTATATCTGTAGGCAATATCAACTGTCGAGCGTGCAGGCAATACCCGGATACACTTAGTCATATTCTAAGTGCGTGCCCGAGGTATGCATGTTACAGATATGTAGAAAGACACAATGCGTATCAGTGCCAATAAGCCTGATGTAGTGCTCCAGGATCATAAAAGTAAGGTCATTTGTGTGATAGAGTTTTCTGCACCTGCTGAAAGCAATATCACTCAAAAGGAGGATGAGAAACGGACCAAGTATCAAGACCTTTTGTTTGAATTGAGTAGAATATATCCAGGCTACAGGGTCAGATTAATTGTTCTTATACTCGGTTGTTCGGGAGGGATGCGAGCTTCATTTGTGAGCCAATTACAAAATATTCCTAGCTGCGAGCACAAAGCTAATGCGTTGGCGGTTCGCATGCAGAAAGCTGTTCTTCTGAACTCTCTCAATCTGGTTCGGCAGCACTGTTCATTATAAGATCCTATTCGGTTGCTCTAAAAAAGCATCCAACAACGTTCTTGACCACCGCTTAAGAACATCAGCGGCAATGAGTGAGAACAACAGTGTAAGAAACGAGAATAACAACTCTAGCAAATGAATCACGCTTTAGTTTACCCTCCAGGACGGATGGAGCAATAGTAGATTGGAATATGTAAAACAAGAATGGGGAGGTTGTTTTAGTGAGGTATTACCACAGCACGTGGTCGAGTCCCACACGAACAAGTGCGTAAATGCATTTTTTCCTCTCCTAAACTTGTTTTGTAAATAAAAAAAAATAATAATAATAATAATAAGATTACTTAACTAAAAATGACTATTCTAATTACAATATAAATAACGCTAAAATAATTGTACAGAAAGAAAAAAAACCGAACGAAAAATGTACCAATTCGCTTGCATTGGCGAGCGCCTGCTGGAGCTCGGTCGTAGGCCCTTGCGGGGGGAGAAGGCCGCGGCTATAACTCGTTCCTTGGCGTTTGCGGGGGAAGAAAACTCTGAGGGGAGTACCGGTGAAACCGGTTTCTGCTGGCGCCAAAAGCTAGCTAAAAATCTTCCGCGAAAGAGGCTCTCAAGCGGAGGATCCGTGCAGAGGTTCTCTTTCGTATGTTGGCGGGATTTTTATATGTTTGACATATATCATATTCAATAAAATAAAAGGTTGGGTTTTTATGGAATGTACACATTCGCCAACATCCAATTTCCAAAGGACTCGTACTCCAAAATTATAATATCGTCACAAGACATCCTCGAATTTAGTAGCGTGTTTCTCGCAAGTCCAATTTCAACTATTAATCTAATAAACGAGAATAAGCTAGCTCAGCACGTGAAAGTTGACAGGTCTAAAACTTTGTTTATAGATTCAGATTCTTTTCATACGACAGGAACTGCACGAGTCCTGATCGACAATCATTATGCCACTTTTCACACAGTTAAAGCAGAACAAACTAAAGTGACTGGAATATTAGGAATTTCATTTTTACAGACCAACCCGGAAAATTTCACATTGTGAAATTTAATAGTATTAAGTCAATTTGTTAAATTGACACAGAAATTATAACTTATGACGTCATGTTTTGCTAAGATAGAAAGAAATAAAGATCATTTCTCATCTGTCGAACTAAGCTCTATAATTCCAAAGAATCCGGAAGGAAAACTTCTTATTAATCCATCCTTACCAATTAACATGATTAATTAAAAGGAATTATCATCGACAATAGACATAGATCACTCCGAAATCTACATATTAAGAAAAGGGTCCATCGTGACCAAAGGGCTAGTGGAACTGTACTATAATAACTCAATCATTGAGATTCAAGTTACTCCATTTGAAGGTTTAAGCGAGTTCAAAGGGATTTTAGGTTCACCGTATCTTAGATTGGTTGATTGAAAGACTTGACTGTTAGAAAATAGTTTTTTCTATCCTGCCTGGAAGAATTAACTTAATACAAATTCTTTTGAATTCAGTTAGAATGAAGATTCAATCACCATGCCTAATAACGCAGATAAAAATGGTTCCTTTAGTGGAACTATCAATAGAACTTTAAGTGACGCTATGGTGACATCCATGGCCGAATGCTTCGCGTTGCAACAAGGAGCAATGAATATACCTTTCTTTGACGGAAAAAACATCCCTGTTCGCGATTTCGTTCAGGATATAATAAATGCTGAATCCAGCATCCCCCCAAATTGTGAATCACAGTTTGTTAACACTATTTTATCCAAATTAAAAGGCGCTGCAAGAGATAGCGTGCATGGTAAAAGTTTTCAAAAAGCAGTTGACTTAATAAAACATTTAAAACAGCGATTTTCCCTCCACAAATCTTATTCGAGGTACCTCCATGAAATATCTACTATCCGCATGGGGCGAATTGAAAGTGTCAGCGAATTTTATGATAAATTAACGCTATTAACTGCAGGAGCGCAAGCTGCTCTAGAAGACAAATACGGAATAGACAAAGCTAAGACCATGCTAGAGCCACTCACTGATTGTGCGTTAGAAGCGTTTTTTAGGGGATTGCCAGACGAGGTAGCTAGCGTAGTAGAGGCTAGAAATCCCAAGACTATTGAAGGAGCATTAAAATACGCGTTAGAATGTGAGGTTAGGCACCAGTATCAATCATCAGGTTATAATAATGCGTATCACTTTTCGCGTTATAATCAACATAATGAATACGGGTCACGTGATCGAAGTCCTAGTCCTCACGTACGTTTTCATCCTCCAGATCCAGCTCCAAGGACCTTAAGTCAATCACCAACACCATCAGGGATATTGAAACACCCTTATGGATCTGTTCCTCCCACATAAAGCTATTTTCCGCCAGCTCCTTACTACCCTTATGTACCTTATAATCCCTACCCCTATTATCCTCCCCCACAAGGTCATCAACCTTACCAAAATAATCCTTATTCAGGAAATAGAACACCACCACGTTCTCAATCACCTATTCCTGGAAATGACAAAAATTTAAACTCAAACACCATCCAGAATCAGAAATAGCCAAAGTGTTAATGCAAACAAGGCATTCTGCCAAAGCATCATCAGCAACAAAGCCTGCAACCAGCCAGCTGAAAAGAAGTAATTCTCTGACCAGCTCAACCAACAAAAACATTCCAACTACCAGCAAGTTAAAGCCATCAACAACACAAAAGCCAACAAAATAAAAACCTCTAATAAAAACATCATTAATTAATTAGAAATTGCAAGAGAGTTCAATTGGAAAAAGATTAGTTCAAAGAAGAAAATTGGAAAATAAGCCTAGGCAAGTGACAATAGAAGAAAAGGAAAAGAAAGATAGTTCAAGTTCAAAATCTAAAGCTGATCCAAATCCACCAATACTAAGAAGACGCAAAAGTGTGCTTCCTAGTTTACATCTTCCTCCAGCTTCACTAACTCATTTCAAAACACCCAAAAGTGCACCTCCTGAGGCTCCAATAACTCAAGAAGAATTCTTTGAAAATAAAGAAGGAACTGAATCCAGGTCAACTGATGATCAACCAGTAATAATAGTAAGTCCACCCTTTAGTGGAAGTGAAGAAAGTTTTGATGAAGAAGAACAAAATCAACAGATTTCATTAAGTCCTGAACCACGACCTCGCAGAGAAATAGCACGCGAATTAGAAAAGTCATTTGCTAAGTTTAATCAATCTATGGCTCACCACCAAGAATGGTTGCAGGAGAAAGAAGCAGAACCCAGAGAATGGCCCGCAAATTCCGATGGAGATGATGATCCTGAAATACACATGCTATGATACCTGGAACTAACGAAGAATTCTCCCAGCAAATCGACGCCATCTTGCTTGGGCCGATAAGGAACTAAAAGAATTAGAGGAAGAAACACGACTACCAACGTATGATGAGAAGGAAGACATCAAATTGGAAAGGCAAGAAGAAATTACTTCCTCCATTTCATTACCGCCACTAACTAAAGAAACTAAAGATGATCCTAAATCACCGGAGAAAGAAGATATTGAGCCCTTTATTTCTCTTAAAGATGGAATTCACACTTCCATTATTAGTATTCCGCCTTCACTACCGTGCAGAGAAGCTAACGGAGAAAATCCGTCAAAATCTGATTTAAACATAACAGGATTTAGAGAATATTTAACATATCTCAGGGACAACTATGCTCATTTTCTTGCAACAGATTGCGAGTTTACAACTCCAATAAGTAGATTATTGATTGACATAGGAGCAATTGATCCCCAAGAAATCAAGAATAAACGCCCCAAGCTGGGTCAAATACTAGTAACTCCACGAGGAAAGTACAACATTTTTACAGTGATTGTAAAACACAATCATTTCGATGAACTGAGAAAGGAAGACTTAAGAATAGGTCTTCATAACCTTAAATCTATACTTCAACATGAACGAATCAACAATTTAAGGATGTCACGGTGGGGAGATTTCACTGACTCTCTAGGAAAGACAGAACTTTTACAGTTGTTGAAAACTATTTTTCAAAATAGTAAAATCAATGTTGTTCTTTGTTATGGACAAGTAACCATTCCTCCAGAAGAAAATAAAGAGAAGATAATCAAGGAATTGCATTGCAGTAAAATAGGAGGACACAAAGGTGTCGTAAAAACTTATAGGCGCATTTAAGAAAAATTTTACTGGAAAGGAATCAAGGAACAAGTCTCCGAATTTATTCGAAGATGTCCCACCTGCTAAGAGCAAAAATTAGTACGTGTAAAAACGAAAGAACAAATGCTGATAACAGAAATACCTTTGGATGTTTTTTCGATAAAGTGTCACTCGACACTGTCGGTAAATTACCTACGACTCCTGATGGAAACTGTCACATTTTAACCATGCAGGATCACCTATCAAAATATTGTATAGCTGTTGCAGTTCCAGATATTTCCACAACCACTATTGCACATGCAGTTGCCAGAGAATTATACTCAAAATATGGAGCCCCTAAGCCCATTTTAACCGACAAAGGCGGCTGTTTTGTGAGCAAACTAATGAGAAAAATGTCGAAGATCTTCGGAGTCCAGCAAGTGACGACATCTGGATACAGACCTCAAACAAATGGTGCTCTTGAAAGGAGTCATGCAGTGTTAGTGGAATATAAAAAGCAATATGCAGAAGACTACGATGATTGGGATAAATTGCTACCCTTTGTGATGTTTTCTTATAATACGTCAGTGCATGAGTCAACGAACTTTACACCCTTTGAGTTTGTTTTTGGAAAGCCCGCTAGGACTCCCAGTTCCTTTTCTACCGAAGAAAAATTAGAAACTTATAATTCCTATCTTACAGAATTAATTACTAGATTGACCGAAATCAGACGATTAGCGGACCGAAATCTACTAATAGCTAGACAAAAATCCAAATGTAATTACGATAAAAAGGCAAAACCTTTTGTAGGAAAATTAGGAGACAAGGCCTATGTTATGAAAGAAACTAAAAGTTGTTAGTTCGATCCATATTATCACGGTCCGTATAAAATAATATATGTCCTTGATAAAAATAATGTCATTTTACAAACCTCCGAAGGTCATAGATTTCAAAAGCACGTAGACAAACTAAAACTTGCCTATGGGTAGTCATTAACGCCATATTCTTTTTTTTTCTAGGATGACCAGCTTACACATCAACACACCTGCACTATCAGAGGAGATAGTAACTAGAACTATACTTCCAAAAGGGAGTATAGCGAAAATTGAGTACCACAAGGCCATTCTAGAAGAATTGACCGCTGAATATAATATAGACAAACCTGTCTATACCTTATTTGATGAATCAGGACCATCTCATGAAAAAATTTTTACAATGAGATGCAAAGTTGTGGATTGGAAAAACGACAATGTTTTCTCGGTGGTTGGTGATGGGAAAAACACAAAAAGGGAGGCTGAACATTCAGCAGAGCGTAAAGTGTTGAAACACTTACACCAAAATTATTTCTTTTCGGAAGAGAAAAATTTTAAGAAAACCAAAGATTTAATTTACGTCCTAGCGTTAGACGATCCGTATACATTAAAAATTAAATTATTTAAGTGAAAAAATTGTTGCGAAAATTGTTTTCGTAGAGAGCACACCATTGAAAAGCGTAGAAACCCCACAAAGAATAAAACCTTGCTGGAAGACTCTCACGACGACGCGATAAACAACGACTCATGGGAACTTCCGGGGGCCTTTATTGATTTAAAGTTAGAATAAAATAATCACAATTAGATTTAATTAATCGAATAATTAAAAGAAATATATATATATATACATTTTTCATAAAATCTAAACCGTTACTGTCATTAAAAAATAATTAATGTATTAATAATTATAACAAGTTATTTCACAATTGCAAGAATGTAGATAGCCATAACTTACACGTTATCACACTTAAAATAAATTGTATAAAGAAAATAAAAACATATAAATAAAGAAAAATAGAAGAAAGACGAAAGAATGAAGAGTAAGGATATGGTTGGTTGTCTTCTTCTTTCCTCTTCCTACTAAAACAAAAAAAAGGGGGGTAAATAAAAGGTAAGCATTTGAATACACTTATGTTAGCTTAAAGAATTAAACTATTATTATTATTATTAGCTGAGCAAACTATTAATTAATGGGGATAATTAAAATCGCTTACCTCAACACTAGAATTAAAGTTAAATGTTTTCTTACTTTAATGCATAATATATACTATAAGTAAAGTTTACTTAAACTAATATTAGTTGATATCACTACTCCTTTTAAGCAGCAACATAAATAATTATGAATATTAATTAAAAATACTAAAAACAAGAAAATAATTAACTAAAAACTATAGAATTATAACAATAAAGGCCTATAACCAGTACCAAATAAATCAAATACTAACTAATCACCGAATAATCACATAAATTTATCTAGAACCTACAGTTCAAAAGCATGTACATATTATCTATAAAACTTAAATTAAATAGTTAAGTTTATTAATTAAAACATATTATAATCTAATTAATAATGATTAAAATAAATACTTATAATACTAATGCTAACCTATTTTAATTACCACAAAAGGTAAAATTTAAATAATTTAACTGATTTGCAACATATCTCTTATACAAATATTTTAAACCTTACGTATATACATGCATAAATTATTAATTATTACATATTTAAATTAATTTCACTACTATACAACCACAAATAAATGCTTAACTATGTTTTATTAAAATAAAAATAAAGTGCTTATATTAAAATGTAATTATTGCAAATAAAAATTAGTAATTATTAATAGGTAATTAAATAAATAAATAAGAAATATTTAAAACTATTTAACTACTAGATAAATCCAATAAAAGCAAAAAATTATATTAAATTCTCTTATTTTAACTCCGTTTACGCAAAACTAGGAAAAAAGTCGCACTTATTTATAATTATTATATAAAACTTTAAATAAATGAGGCTTGGTATTATTGTTGTCAAATAAAAATATCCTACTTTAAAAATACGAGATTAAATAAAATATAATAAAAAGAATTAATTTCGATATTCAACTAATATAATTCACCAAGTAAAATCTTATATCAGCACGGGCTGAATAACGGTTTCTCTCTCTAATTCATTATGGTACATATGTCTCCGATTTTCTGTCCTTGTTCATGGCGCATCTTTCTACCCATGCATCGAAATCCCCAGCCTGTAATTCAAATTCACTCTGGAGGCTGCCCGCGGGGTTTCAGCCTAGCATTAAGGTGACCCTTTACAAGAAGAAGCCCTGCCGGCTGCCGCTATAGCTTATATATGCCGTTCGAGAAAAATTGCAAGCCTCAACGGCTAGGCTGTCAGCCTCCCGGACTTGCAACCTGACCATCAAGGGATCGAATCCTAAGAAGGTGGAATAATTTTGTTTTTACTTTTAACAAATTATCAATAAATAATTATTATTTATCAATGATAAAAAGTAATTTTAGTCAAAATTTAAAGTATTATTATTTATTATAATTTATCAATTATAATAATTTATGAAAAAATGATATGATTAATAAATTCTAAATTTTTCTGTAAAATATGTCAACAAGTTATTTCATTCTGATTATTAATAATATAGGATTTTAAGTTTTAATAATGGGACAAATCTCCATCACCAATACCACAGAAAAGACATTGTCGAACAATATTAAAAGAAGAAACAAAATCCAATAAATAAATAATATATATATTATCATGTCATAACTCGTACGATTAATTGAGATTATAATTGAAGTAACGATGGCCATTGTTATTATTATTAAGATTAAAATAATCGAGAATTATAATTATTATTATTCTTCTAATCTCAAATAATCGACATAAAACGATCACTAAAAATAAAATTCAACTAAAGTATGAATGATGTTTTCAGATTAGAAAATCACCTTCTAGAATAAATATACCCATAATTGGATAGGTCTTCCAAATAACGGACCACGTCTGGACTTTCATTAAAATTTGCCTAGTGGTATTAGCAGTTGTAGTTGCTAAGTACATTTACAACATCTTTTCACTTCTAAAAAATCGAAGAGGTCGAGGTAACAACAACCAAAGAACTACAAGCAACAGAAGGTCATTATTTAATTTTCCAATAACAACACTCCTTGAAAACAATACATCATGGCAAAATCCGTCATCGGATGGTGCTACTCAGCCAAGGACTACATCGTGTTAGCATACCAACTAATTAATGAATATATACCAAGAAAAGAGAGACCAAACATCCATAAGATTAGTCGAAGTTCATCGAGGACGATGAAAAGTAAGGAGGGAGGAGTTCGCCCAAAACTAAAAAATTGTTGCAAACGCAACATTCCGGATTATTATCGATTATCAATGTCAATTTAACTTCAAAATTACAAATATAAAATTAATAACATTCCATCAATTAACAATTATATATTATCCTCAGAAACTTAAAAATTTTTATTAATATTATGAAACTCATAGGCTATTGAATTTAGGCTATCAGAAATCAGAAAATAGTCGATAAAATTGTTAAAAGCAAGTCTAGCACTTATAGTATTAACTATAAAAATCGAGAAAGAAAGGAAAATTTTTAGAATTCCAAGAATTAAAATTTATCATAATACAATAATTGTTTAATAATATTAACGGAATGAGAAATAACTCTATTAAGCATAATAAATAAAAATAATAATAGTAATGCTATTGAATAAAATAAGATTTGACATATGATAAGAAAACTCAAAATTTCAATAGTAATTCGGAATAAAGGTGGAAATTAGAATGGGAATTCCAATAAAACGAAAGGCATACAATTCACATAATAACTGGGTTTATTTAGTACTCACAAAAACAGTATAACGAAGAATACACACACACACAATATTATTAAATTTATCATTTCAATAAATTGACATTTCATTACATTTTTCGACATTAGAGAATTTCACTACGTATTGCACATAGAGCCTTTAAAAAGAAACATATATAGATCGTTATTTCTATCACACACACAATTACACATAGACACACACTTACGCAGATGGCTCCCTTGCCGCTCTGGATGTTCCCGATTGCTCATCGTCTGAATCCAGGATCCAGACTACTTCCATCGGAAAGCTCCAATTTCCCGGACATTTCCCGCACAGACAATGGTGGGGACGGCCAGGTCGACTGAAAGAGAAAAAATTATAAGTAAACGAAAATACTATCCATCAGAGTTATGATTACAAGTGCACTTATGCATTTATGCACAAGTAATTATAAAAAAATATAGTTTTGACGCTGATAAATACAATGATTATGGGAATTATAAGACTATACTTACTTCAATGAATTTAGTATGAATGCCAAGTCACTAGCCAGGACCAGATTTTCTGCCCGAATCCGATCTATAGACGGGTCCACCACAGGGACTGGATGTTTTCGGGGTCTTCCTCGTTTCCGTTTTGGCGCTTGAAGAAGGTTTGGAAATTGGTCAAAGGCTGTCATCACTCGATCCACTAGTAAGTTGTGTTGAATTGAGGCAACTACTCCTTGAATTTGACGCAAGAATGCAGGCAAAGGCAATATCTTAAAAGAAAAAAAAAGGGGAAAGAAAAATACAACTCACCAGAAATTACATCTTCTCGACGCAAAGTTTGAGCAGAGGAGCGTCCACTGTCCATAGTGACTGATAATTGATGGGAGCAAGAACAAGACATCATTATATAGTGGTACCAGTTGATGACACCGGCAAAATCTTAGCCACCACGTGCGTTTTTGCAACCCCATGCGTCTCCAGATCCGAGGAATCCACATGGCGACAAAACTCAACACTACACTCACTACTCACATTTCAAAACACTGACCCATCACAAGATAGCGTAAAACGTAAACTCAAAAGAGATTATGTAAATGGAATTCCTACTCCGATTTCAGCCTTTACTCAAGAATGTTTTGTCCGAGCGCAGATTACATTACAAATCGTATATTTTAGAAAAGTGAATGAAGTATGACTGTGTAAATTCATAATCGCTAATGATGCAAATGTTATAATTTCGATAAAGAGTTCTATCGGGACGAAGAACAAAATAAGGAGGGAGGACTGTTACATCCCAGTAACCAAAATTTCTACCTTTTTCTAATAACACTATGTAATTCTCATATTTCTAAAAAATACATCCTTGCAGCTGCATGATAAGATACTCAGCAGTATATTATTTTACATTTTATTCACGAATTTTGCAAATTCTTTTAGTATGTTTTAACAGCTGCAAGGATAGATGAAATTACAACATTTGCAAATGCGAATGAAACAAATCCATTGTTTAATCTCTATGAAATTCTAGTCCAAAGAAAACGCAAGATGATGACAATGGACTGATTTCACCGTTTTATGAAAGATTATATTCTTATAATATCGTCTAAACATTATCGGAAATTTAATATTATACACTCTTTCGACCTCGAAGAATGTACGTGACTTTAGTAAAAGATCACACTCGCATTCTTCCTTAGATAAGCAAAACAAATCCTAGACGAGTTTATGAGAATATGTCTATCTGTTACATGATACTAAATACCGCATTTATGGAAACAGACTATAAGATATCAATGTCATTCGCGAGTGCGAGCGCACGTGCACTTTTTGAAGCTTCATCAATTTTATCTTCTACTAATTAAATTAAAGACACGCCTGTTCCTAGGAAAGGGTAAAAATCATATTCTTTTTACCTCCTACCATTCAAATCATTGACACGCCTGTTCCTAGGAAAGGGTAGCTATTTTCTTTAAATACAAGCGACACTTAGAATACTTTGTCTTATACTCCGGTAGCTTTGAAAGCGTAATATCGTCGAAGTGACCAGTCGGAATCGAAATTAAAAGCGGCATCTTGTATCACGTATTGCTCGGGAAATCACAAGTGATAACCTTAGACTCTATAGGGAGCATCGTGTCCAATTAATTGTGATCCGACGATAAATAACTTTAAAAAGCGCTTGTGTGAAGTGTAACACATTATAGTTGTATCAACGATGCGAAATCGATTGAACGACATCTTGGTTACTACCTCGTTCCTGCGCTATTCTAATTGTCAACAAAATCCAAAAACCTTATGTAAGTACCTTGCGATTTATTTATGATATGACTATTGTTTAACGAATTAAAACTTTACCTAACTTGTTACCATTATATGACGAACGGATTGACTATTGATTCTGATTTATGATTACGTTAATAATTCCATATATAATTATTAATTATTGTAACTAAAATTAACTGTATCACGGCTAGCCAGTATAAGCCAATACTGGCCCAGTGCTGGCATTTGTTATTAAAAATCACACATTTTTACTTGTATCAATTGTTACCTATATGTTGTTTAACCATTTATTTTGAACACATGGAAATATTCACTTCAGTGTTGGTCTAATTCTGGCTAAGTTCTGGCATTTCATAATTTGAAGATTAAACGAGTTTGCTTCCTTTTCTCGATGGTATAATATTACACATAACTGAATTACACAGTTCCACAAAAATTTTTTTTTGTTTCCCCGAACCGGACCATGATTTCCTGAAGTATTTTCGATCGCTGAAACCAAATCTGGTGCCCGTTTATCTCCATAACGTCACAATTTTTATAAATTGTATATAAACATTAAGTTAATAAAGTTAAAAAACTGTGCAAAACAGCAAAATAATTTCGTCAGAAATAAAAATAGAAATATAAATATTAAACAGTTTAGGTCGTTTTACACGCAAAACATCTATAGACATAAGCCAAGAATGCATAAGACTCAAAACCACCCTTAAAAAACTACCCTTAAGTAAAAAATCATCAACAGTTGTGAATAGTCGGATTAATGAATTAAAAAACATTTAGCTGGCATTTAAAATGACAAAAAAGTTATCAGCTTAGACTTAATTCATTTCACAATGATTTAAAATTAAAACCACCCTTCATAATTTAAAGATTAAACGAGTTTGCTTTCTTTTCTCGATGGTATAATATTACACATAACTGAATTACACAGGTCCACAAAATTTTTTTTTTTGTTTCCCCGAACCGGAACATGATTTCCTGAAGTATTTTCGATCGCTGAAACCGAATCTGGTGCCCGTTTATCTCCATAACGTCACAATTTTTTTAAATTGCATATAAACATTAAGTTAATAAAGTTAAAAAACTGTGCAAAACAGCAAAATAATTTCGTCAGAAATAAAAATAGAAATAAAAATATTAAACAGTTTAGGTCGTTTTACACGCAAAACATCTATAGAAATAAGCCAAGAGTGCATAAGACTCAAAACCACCCTTAAAAAACTACCCTTAAGTAAAAAATCATCAACAGTTGTGAATAGTCGGATTAATGAATTAAAAAACATTTAGCTGGCATTTAAAATGACAAAAAAGTTATCAGCTTAGATTAAATTCATTTCACAATGATTTAAAATTAAAACCACCCTTCATAATTTAAAGATTAAACGAGTTTGCTTTCTTTTCTCGATGGTATAATATTACACATAACTGAATTACACAGGTCCACAAAATTTTTTTTTTTGTTTCCCCGAACCGGAACATGATTTCCTGAAGTATTTTCGATCGCTGAAACCGAATCTGGTGCCCGTTTATCTCCATAACGTCACAATTTTTTTAAATTGCATATAAACATTAAGTTAATAAAGTTAAAAAACTGTGCAAAACAGCAAAATAATTTCGTCAGAAATAAAAATAGAAATATAAATATTAAACAGTTTAGGTCGTTTTACACGCAAAACATCTATAGACATAAGCCAAGAGTGCATAAGACTCAAAACCACCCTTAAAAAACTACCCTTAATAAAAAAATCATCAAAAGTTGTGAATAGTAGGATTAATGAATTAAAAAACATTTAGCTGGCATTAAAAATGACAAAAAAGTTATCAGCTTAGACTAAATTCATTTCACAATGATTTAAAATTAAAACCACCCTTTTAGAAACCACCCCCTATTTCAAATACAACCATTTGAAAAAATTGCGAATGTTAATGAACATAAAATTTTTTTAAGGACTTAAAGGGCTTTAAAATCGTAGACAAATAAACTAATTGTAACTTAACTGTGATCAAAATTGAAAACCACCCTATAGAATCATCCCTTAGATCTACAATTAACACTTTTTATTTAAATGCATATATGCGAATGTTGTTAATTTTCTGCAAACGTTAAATTACACCAAGGAGTCATTAAATGTGACTAGATTCATGTTACTATGATTTGAAATCAAAACCACCCTTTTAAAAACCACCCCTATTTAAATTACAACCCTTTGGAAAAATTACAAAAATTAATAAACATAAAATTTTTTTAAGGACTGGACGAGCTTTACAATTGTTGACAAATTCACTAATTTTAACTCAACTACGAGCAAAACTAAAAACCACTCTTTTAAATCAACCCTTAGATCTAAAATGAACTTTTTTTAGCAAAATGCTAATATATGTATGTTTTAATTTTCTGCAAACGTTAAATTACACCAAGAAGCCATTAAATGTGACTAGATTCATTTTACCATGATTTGAAATCAAAACCACCGTTTTAAAAACCACCCCTATTTAAATTACAACCCTTTCGAAAAATTACAAAAATTAATAAACATAAAATTTTTTTAAGGACTGGACGAGCTTTACAATTGTTAACAAATTTACTAATTTTAACTCAACTACCAGCAAAACTAAAAACCACTCTTCTAAATCAACCATGAGATCTAAAATTAACTTTTTTTAGAAATATGCAAAGAAGTGGATGTTGAAAATTTTCTGCAAACGTTATATTACACCAATAAGTCAATAAATGTAAGTAGATATATTTTATCATGATTTGAAAACAAAACCGCCCTTTTAGAAACCACCCCCTATTAAAATTACAATCCTTTAAAAAAATTACAAAAATTAATAAATATAAAATTTTTTTATGGACTGGATGGGCTTTAAAATTGTTGACAAATTCCCTATTTTTAACTTAACTACGATCAAGACTAAAAAGCACAATTTAGAAACAAACCTTTATCTAAAATAAACTCTTTTTAGAAATATGCAAAGAAGTGGTGTAAATTAACGTATACAGAAAATTTGCAACATCTACTTCCTAGCGTATTTTTAAAAAGAGTTAATTTAAAATCTAAGGGTTGATTTAAAATATGGTTTTCAGTTTTGCTCGTGGTTAAGATAAAATGAGTGAATTTCTCAACGACTTTAAAGCCCATGATGTCCTAAAAAAATTTATGTTTATGAATTTTTGAAATTTTTCTAAAGGGTTGTAATTGGAATAGGGGGTGGTTTCTAACAGGGTGGTTTTTAAAAGGGTAGTGTTGATTTTAAATAATGGTAAAAAAACTGTAGTAACATTCAATGATTTCTTGGAGTAATTTGACGTTTGCCGGAAATTTATAATATCCATTTATTTTCATTTTCCTAAAAAGAGTTAATTTTAGATCTAAGGGTTGATTTATAAGGGTGGTTTTCAGATTTGCACGTAGTTGAGTTAAAATTAGTTAATTTGTTAACAATTGTAAAGCTCGTCCTGTCCTTAAAAAAATTTTATGTTTATTAATTTTTGTAATTTTTCCAAAGGGTTGTAATTTAAATAGGAGTGGTTTTTAAAACGGTGGTTTTGATTTTAAATTATGGTAATATTAATCTACCCATATTTAATGACTTCTTGGTGTAATTTAACGTTTGCAGAAAATTTACAACATACACTTATTTGCATTTTTCTAAAAAAAGGTAATTTCAGATCTAAGGGTTGATTTAGAAGGGTGGATTTGAGTTTTGCTCGTAGTTGAGTTAAAATTAGTGAATTTGTCAACAATTGTAAAGCTTGTCCATTCCTTAAAAAAATTTTATGTTTATTACTTTATGTAATTTTTCCAAAGGGTTATAATTTAAATAGGGGTGGTTTTTAAAAGGGTGGTTTTTAAAAGGGTGGTTTTGATTTCAAATCATGGTAACATCAATCTAGTCACATTTAATGACTCCTTGGTGTAATTTAACGTCTGCAGAAAATTTACAACATCCACTTATATGCATTTTAATAAAAAGTGTTATTTTTAGATCTAAGGGTTGATTCTAAAGGGTGGTTTTCAATTTTGATCGTACTTAAGTTACAATTAGTTTATTTGTCTACGATTTTAAAGCCCTTTCAGTAATGAAAATATTTTTTGTTCATTAACATTCGCAATTTTTTCAATTGGTTGTATTTGAAATAGGGTGTGGTTTCTAAAAGGGTGGTTTTAATTTTAAATCATTGTGAAATGAATCTAGTCTAAGCTGATAACTTTTTTGTAATTTTTAATGCCAGATAAATGTTTTTTAATTCATTAATCCTACTATTCACAACTGTTGATGATTTTTTACTTAAGGGTAGTTTTTTAAGTGTGGTTTTTAGTCTTATGCACTCTTGGCTTATTTCTATAGATGTTTTGCGTGTAAAACGACCTAAACTGTTTAATATTTATATTTCTATCTTTATTTCTGACAAAATTATTTTGCTGTTTTGCATAGTTTTTTAACTTTATTAACTTAATGTTTATATGCAATTTAAAAAAAATTGTGACGTTATGGAGATAAACGGGCTCCAGATTTGGTTTCAGCGATCGAAAATACTTCTGGAAATCATGTTCCGGTTCGGGGAAACAAAAAAAAATTTTTTGTGGACCTGTGTTATCAATTAGAATCATTCCCTCCGAATACTGGTTCAGTATTGGCCCAATACTGGCATTTAGCGAACACTTACATTATTGATTCATTGTAAAACTTAAGACATTGAAGATTATTATGATTGTTGTTCTCTTAGTTAAATTGTTAAAATTAACTTGATTATTGCTTTGTAACTTTACCATATTGAGTAAACTATTATAATAAACGTCTTAAAGATAATGACTTGATTATTTAATGACTCAGATCCCTTAGATCTGTTAGTGAAAACGTACCCTAATAAAAAATAAATATAAAGGCTAGCCTTTCGCTAGCTAATCAGATTGTTGCTTTTCTTTTTATTTAAATATTATTTTAAATAACCTCGCCTTCGCTCGGATGTAACATATAAACCTAGTAGAAAAAGAAAACTAGCTCTTTCTCATTTTTTTGGAATCATTTTCTCTCTACCTCTTAATGTGTTGTGCAGAAAAAAATGTTTTCTATTGTTAGTTGAAAACATTAAAAAAAAATTAAAAGCATAATATAAACTTTGGAATTAATACATTAATTAATTGAATTTTTTGTTACAAAAACAGCTGTGACGAACCTCACAAGTACACTTGAAAACTTACCTTCAGGTACCCTGTAGCCCGCACTACAGGGTTATGCGGGGGTAACAATGTTCTGCCGACCCGCTAAAAACACACCCTTATTTGGGGACCTTAAGACCACTTCCGCCTAGCACTTTCCGCGCGTATCGCCATCAGGAGTGACCTGCTCTGTCGTCGAAGCGACTTTCTCCAGTCCGCGGGACCTACTATCCACGGTGCTTTGGAGCGAATTTAAATAAAATTTTAAGGTAAATAAAATTTTCAAGGGGATTCTGTTTCTAGGTGATATTAGAAACAAAATAAACGTAAAATGAAAAAAATTCACTTGGCGCTTTTTTTTGCAGCGAAAATAAGATTTTTTGCTTCATTTTCAAACTTCGATCTTTAGCTTCTTTTGAAAAATAATATTATCACCCTAGCAATGCATTTTAAGATAAAAGTTTTCAGTATATTTTGCAAGTAGTGAATATCAGCTTTCAAGAAAAAGCTTGTTTGTGGTACTAAAATTATGTTTTTCTGGAAATTTAGAATTTAAATCGTAAAATTTGCAAACGTTTTATCATTTTTCGACTTTTAGAACCAATTTAGTCAAGAAAATGAATTATTAACTGGAAAATTAAATTTTTTCTAAAAGATATAAACTATCTGTGTTATGAACAAAATCTTTTAATGATCAATATTTTGTATTAAAGTTGTTTTACAATATCACATGTGATTTAAAAAATAATGTACTTTTTTCCATTATCATCTTTTATGTTGCGTTACATTATATTTTATTGTAAAAAAACTTTAATAAAAAATATTGATCTTAAAGGGTCGCAGTCACAAAGAGAAAAAATCGATGATTTTTAAGATTTTTTTGTTTGTTTAAACCAATAGGGTAATTCTTTATTAATCCTTTTGCATTCTATTGTACATATTTCATTAATATTGCGTGTAATTTTTATTAAAAAACTATTAAAACTTTATAAGTTAACGGCAATATCTCGAAGGTATGCTCTCAAAAAGCGTTTTGTGGTGAGCACTCTCCTTCTTCACAGAGTCATCTCAAACAAAAAACTCAAATTGATTGCGATAAATTATTAGTTTTCCTAGTCCTTAATCGAAGCGATTTGATAAAAAAAAAATTTTGACGAAATGGCGGCAGGTAAAAGTCAAAACTTTGAATTTAGAGAAAAATTTCTCTGTTTAATTGTTAATAAATAAATTAGATTTTATCAAAATAAAAAATCCTTCTATTAAAAACTGCTTTTTAATGTATAAAAAAAGAATACCAAATTTGGGAAGGATCGGTCAAGCGGTTTTCTTGTAATCTTGCTCACCGATATTGAAAACATGGTTTTGAGAAAAACGAGTTTAAAGTTTCAAGTTTAGCTCACAACTTGTTACAAATCTATTGCGCGACTCCACAAAGAACTTGCTTACTTCCTAAATTTAATAATTTAGTTTATTAATCATCTTAATAAACAAAAAATCAATTTTTTGAAAGTTATGACTGCGATTAAACCCTTAAGAGATTTTGGTCATAATGCAGATAGTTTATGTCGTTTAGAAAAAATTTAATGTTTCTGTTAATAATTTATTTTCTTGACTAAATTGGTTCTAAAAGTCGAAAAATGATAAAACGTTTGCAAATTAATTTAAAATATTTTTTAAAAACATTTTTATCAGTAACAATGTTATTTAAATTTTTACTTTTCTTTGAATCAAATTCAACTTCTTCCCTAAAATTAGAAAAAAATTGTGCAATAATATCAATAAAATAGTCGAATTCTATAAAAAATTAGGATTAAAATAGGTTCAAGAACATAAAAAAATCTTTATTATGCAATGAGTTTTTTAAGAATAAAAAAAACATTGCGATTTACACTATTTTTAAAATACACATTAAAGAAATTAACAAAAAGACTTTGTTATGGTCATATTCTGTCAGAATTTAGATAGTTTTAAACCAATAACAGAGAACAAAATTTATTTTAAAATTTTAAACAAAAAAATTAATTATTTTAAAACATTTAAAACAGGTTTCGACCCAATTATGGTCGATAGTGTATACACGGAAAAAAATAGTAAGTAAATCTTTCATTATAAACGCTTAACTTTTGAATGAGACACAACTTTCTTAAAATTTCCAGTAGTTTATTTCAATAATATTAGGATTTGCTAGATAAAATAAATAAATATTTTTCAGATTGCAAACATTGATTGCTTTTAGAAATGTTTAAAATATGACTACCAAAAATTTATTTAGTAAATTTCAAAAATATTTATATATCATTTTAAATTTTTTTTGCATTTTTCCAGTTCTTTTGAAGAAAATCCCTGACTTTCCCATGAATTCCCTTAATTTCCAAATTTGTGGCACCCCTCTTACATTAAAGAAAAAGTACAATTTTTTTTCAAAAATTGAATTCAAATAAACTTTTTTTTTTAAAACTACTTTTTATTCTGAGTAATTTAAAAAAACAAATCCTAGTTAGTCAACAAGAAAAAAAAATTTATGTGTTTAAAAAATAAGTATCTAAAATTTTGAATCAAGGATAACTTGAAAAATTTTGTAAAAACGCTTTAAAGGGTTTTATTTTACTTACATGAAAGAACATATTCAGGAAATTTTATTAAAATTCCTGAGATGATTTAAAATTCTTATGATCAGTTTACGTGGAATTGATCATATGTTTTTTGCATTTTATGTACATTTTATGAGAAATATTTTATTTCTTCAGAGAATTTATTTCCTTTTCTAATTTTAGTAGTGCAAGCACACAAATTAAATAATTTCTATAAGAAAGCAATATGTTCATAAAATTAATATAAGAAGTCATTTACCTAAAATAACCACTTAAGATGCAACTTGGCAGCGTTTTTTATTATTGTTTAATTGCATATACATACCTTCTGCCCATAAATTGGACTTATGATAAACACAACCAACTCAAACACTCCAAACACCAAACCGTATTCCGTTGCAGAAGCTCCCTTTTTTTCAGCCTGTAAAATGAAAGTTTATTATATTTAAACGTTTAAAATAGTTAACTATTTCTATTTATGGGTGATTTTTCTGAAAGTCCCTTTTTTGACCGGTTTTACGTGTTTTATTAATAATGCAAATTCTACACAATATTATTATTAATTGTCAACTTCCCCAGTCAAAATTAAGCCTCTTTTAGTTTTATTAAAAAACCATAAGCAATTTCATTCAGCCGTTTCTGCTTACAAATTAAATTGCATTCATCTCCGAAGCTTTTTTCACTTGACACAGCTCTTATATAAATTGGGATGAACCAAAATGCATAAAACAATTCTTAAAGTACTAAGTAAAAGGTAAATTTTGACCATCAAAATCAACAACAATTAGTAATGAACAGATTGTACAAAATTAATCGAAATAAAAAAATATTCAAAAAAGTCATTTTCAGAAAAATCACCCTTATAAAAATAATTTATCAAACAGATATAGAGTTAAAAACAATACTTTTGAAAAATATAAATGATCATAAATTACAGACCAATCTTTACAAATCAAGAATTCAGTTTAGCTCACTCTGGTTACAAATTTAGTTCATAGAATATAAATTCTATAATAACCCTACAAAAAATGTTGAGAAAAAAAACTGACTTATTTTAAGTTCTTTTTGCTGTAGTGTATCTTCAAACTGTTGTAAAAAAGTTAATATAGATAAATAAAAACCAGGTCAGGATTATTAGAAAAAAGTCACATCGATTTTTTTTATATTATATTTATTTATTTATTTATTTATTAGATGTATTTATTATATATTTTATTGTGGATATAAAACCTGCTCTGAGATACCATGCAGCTTGTACTGCAAGTTTATGCAGGGAAAGCGAACTTTGCAAACTTGCTAAGAACACACCCTCAAAAGTCCAGAGAATAGTTTACTTGGGAATATAAATATTCCCCCGTAAGTTTGTTTCTGGGTAATACTCACTAAACCTTCCTCGCTCTATAGGAGTATTTAACATTTAGCGGGACGATTGAACTAAGCAACCAACATCGCCGAAGCAACCAACATTAAGACCCTTAGATATATCTTTCAGCCCGTATAGCATTTAGGGACGGACTTAAAATCACTTCGTTTTTTAAAAAGTAGTGGCTATTAAGACCGCTAGCGTGATGAATAAGGAATTTATGATTTTTAGTCCGCTAGTAAAAAAATAGCCATAGTAAAGTATATTATTATTATTATTTTGCTTTTTTTTTAGGAGTACTAAAACACACTCTTCCTGATAAATCTAGTATAAAAAATAGTTAAAAAGGAGAGGGGACATCGAAGAGAGTGCTAGGTGAAAATGAAACTTTAGAACAAATTGCAGAAAAGAAAAACCATATAATTCGTAAGGGAACAATTTTATAATAAAATACAATACTTCCGATGAACTGTAACGAAGCTCTGGAGATGAGGCAATGTCCTGTCTGTTTACCGCACCAAGGGAAAATATCCTCAAAATGGACCAATCCAGCAAAGCGTGAGCGGAACAGCCAGCTCTCCTATTCCTTCTCACTTGGCACAGACAAAGGCACAACAACATAAAAAAAACTAACTTTTGTAGTACAACCGGACACGTGTTCACATTGGAGGTTAGCCTAATACTACTCGTCCCGTCATCTCATTCAAAGCTCGAAAACTTCCCAAAAATCCAAAGATTTGCGAAAGTGCCCGAAGCAGCGTACTGCCATGCGGACATGAAGTCAAGTCAAAACAAGAACTGTAAAAGAACAAAAAAGGAAACCATAGAAAAATAAAATCATAGCAACTTACCCAGAAACAAAGAGTGTTTGTCGCTGTTTTGACTGTAACTACGCGTACAAGTCCATCCAGCCCACGGTGCATTTCTTGAATTCGTCCTTGGGCCCATTTTGACGGAGTGTATGTGTCGTCTTTCACGACTACTAGTTGTCCTAAAGCAAAATTTTCTGAAACACCACGCCATTTTCCTTGTTCCTGAAGATGTTAGAGATATTCTGTTAACCAGCGTTTCCAGAAATTATCACGTAACCTTCGGAGCAATTGAAACCGGTTCAGTCTATTTTCCGGAACGTTCGGGATACCTACTTCTGGTATAAAACCGAATGAGTTTCCAACTAAGAAATTGGCCGGAGTTAAGGCAGACAGATTGTCGATGTCGTTGCTAAGGGGGCACAGAGCATTCAAGCATGCTTCAATTTCCACCAAAAGTGTGGAAAGCTCTTCAAAGGTCAAAAGATAATCTCCTATGATCCTTTTCATGTGGTGTTTAGTCGACTTGACGCCTGCCTTCCAGAGGCCACCACAGTGAGGTGAGTTTGGTGGGATAAAGTGCCAATTAGTGCCATCATTAGCAATGACAGAAGCAATCTATAGAGCAGTGAGCAAAGTTTACGTCTTCCGATAAATCGACGGTAGCTAAACGTGTTCTACCCAAGATCCAAACATGTTGAAGTGAGAAGGAAAAGGTTAATGTGAGTCCACCGTGGACAGAAAGAAGGTGAGCTTGGTGGATAAAAAGTCGACTTAGTGCTGACCGAGGAGGTAGGATAGGCGGGTGTTTGGTTTCATGAGGGAGAGAAGAGTGAGAAAAACGGCCACCTACTTGTAAAATTCCATCTTCTGCCACAAAGGGGTTTAGTTTCCGGAGAGGGTTTCGTTTAAGTAAGTATCCCTTAGTTCTAAGATGTTCAATTTCAGTACTAAAGGCATTGGTCTGAACTTACCTAACAACATTAAGACGTGCCTTAATCAGTTCTGATGCCGTAAAAAAAGAAGTATGTGTCTCTTTTCCAAGTTTTCGTTTGCGTAAGTTCATAAGTGGACGAAGACAATAAGCTACTACGCGGATCAGACGCGATAAGCTAGAGAATCGTAAAAGAATATCTGACTCAGTGAATTGTTTTTGTGTGTGTAATGATTGAGAGAATTCAGGCTGCTTAGGCCAATTTTCAGAAGGTAATGCAAGCCATTTTGGTCCGTTCCACCAAATATCAGTACTGCTAAGAGTTGTGGGCATTACACTACGAGTTGCCAGGTCAGCTGGATTCTCTTACGTTGGTACGTGCCTCCATTCAGCTGAGAGCAGCTCAGTCTGAATGAAGGCCACGCGGTTTGCTACAAACGTTTTCCAGTAACACGGATGCTTGAGCAACCATGATAGAACAATTTGACCAGATCATGTACAAATGGATAGATCTTTAAAGGCAGGAACTTTTCTCACATGGCAAATCAATTTCACTAAAAGAGCAGCAGCATTTAATTCAAGATTCGGTATACTAACAGTTTTTACGGGGCTGACCTTGGTTTTTGCTATCAGTAACGATGTTTGTACCGTGTTATTGTCAAGTTTAACTGTAACGTACACCGTGGCTGCATAAGCACGAGACGAAGCGTCGGCGAAACCGTGAAGTTGACTTTCAGAGTTGGGTGAAGTTCCTAACCATCGATTGATTGAAATTCCCGAGACAGCTGACATTTCACAACTGTAGTCGTGAAACCGTTTGAGGACCTCTGGGGGTAAGGGCGAATCCCAATCGCTCTTAAGTATCCACAGGTCTTGCATAAATATTTTGGCTTTGATGGTAATTGGAGCGAGCCAACCAAGTGGGTCATACAGTTGAGCTATAACTGACAAAACCTTTCGTTTAGTGGGTGGAGAAGATTGGGAATGCAACTTATTAAAACTGATCTCAAATGAATCCTTCGTTGGATTCCTATGCAACCCCAAGGTTTTAACTGACTCGACAGGAGTCATCCGCTTGATCAGGGCCACCTGACTTTACTGGACAAGGAAGTACCTCCGAGCAGTTTGCAGCCCATTTATCCAGTTCTATGCCAGGAGAGATTAGGATGCCACACAGTTCATCCCGTTTCTGGATTGCTAACTCAAGTGTGTAAGATCCAGCGAAAATATCGTCTACATATGTATTATTTTGAAGACACCGAGAACCAAGAGGAAACCTAATCTTTTCATCCTGTGCCAACTGCATGAGAGTCCGAATCGCTAAGTACGGTGCACATGACGTACCGTAGGTGACCGTGGTTAAACGGTATTCTAAAGGAGGATTATTAGCGCAAGGGGACCAAAGGATTCTTTGTAAGTCCTGGACTTCTGGATGTACACGAATTTGGCGAAACATCTTCACAATGTCTGAAGTAAATACAAATCGATATTTTCGCTACTGCTGGAGAATCAAAGCTATATGAGATTGGAGTAAAGGACCCGGCATAAAATACTCGTTTAAACAAATATTTTCCTGCACACGCCGAGAAGCGTCAAAAACGACGCGAAGTTTCCAAGGGTCTTTCCCTACTACGGCATGATGAGGAATGTACCAGGCACGTGCATTGCCTGTCTGAGATGTAGGAATTCTTTGCATGTGTCCTAATTCCTCGTACGTTCTCATGAACTCACAATACGCCTCCTTAAGTTTTGGATCTTTTGCCCTGAAGAACGGGACAGAGATTTAATATAATTCTGCTCACAGAAAGTATCCTCTGGTTTCATTTTAGGGTTTGTATCGGCAATTTCCTCTATTGTCCAGAATCTTTGAAGATCTTCCTGTAGTATGTCATTTTGTACAAAGTGCACATTCGTTTGCTGGTGTGGTGAAACTAGATCCGCCCGCCATGAGACACTAGGTTTTATCGACCTAGAAATAATCCATCCCAAGGCTGTGTCCTAGGCTATCAAAAAAGTAGGTGGAAACCGTTTTAAGCCCGGTCGTAAAATTTGGCAATATACATCGGAACCCAGAATAAGGTCGACCGAGTTGGGTTTGAAAAAATGGGAATCTGACAAGGAAAGACCATCAAACTGATTAATATCCAACTCTATCAGCTGCTTTGGCGGAAGCTGAGATGTAAGACAGGGTAGGACTAAGGCATGAACATTTAATTGAAAGGAAGTGTCACAGATTGACTTCAGAGAGAGTTGAGTACTTGAGCGCGCGGTTCCAGCGGGTGATACACCGAGACCAGTTAAAGAAATTTGAGTACTACGCCGAGGTAACTCAAGTAACTGGGCTATGGACTCTGTGACAAAAGATGCCTCAGAACCCTGGTCGATCAGGGCACGTACTCTAACTTCAGTTTTCCTTGGACCCTTCAGTAAGACGTGGGCTGTTGCAAGTAATACGGATTGTTTGGGAATTAAAAGATTGGCGGTCCGCGCCGTTATATTGTTGGGAGGTACAGAATTGCTTTGAACATGAGAAGGTTCGGGTAACTCCAAAGGTGCTTGAGTAAGTGTCTCTTTTTTGGCAAGGGAATTATGAAGGGTCGAGTGATGTTTCTCCCGACACGTAAAACACCTACGTTTTGATACGCGTTTTTTAAAGTTATGAGCACCCAAACAATTAAAACATAGGCGCAAGCGGCGTGCTTCGCTGCGACGTTCGTAAGCGGACTTGTTAAGAAAACTAGTGAATGATCCGATATAGTGATCCCTATTGCATAGAGAACATTTTCGGGCAAATACTTTAGAATCTGGTGCTTTAGAACTCGCGCTAGCATGAAATGATCGTTTGGAACCGCCAGGATTTTTTGACAAAACTGGGGTAGAGGCTTTGCTTATTTTGGCTTTAAAGGCAATCATGCAAAGAGCATGAGAACGCTGGTCAATAAACTCAATAAAATCATCAAAACTAGCAAACCATTCCACGCGACTAAGGGTTTTACCTTCAGCGTTAGCTTTTGCGACAGCCTGACGGTCCTTTCTACTCAGAACAGATCCCAGAGTTTACGCGATTCAGGGTCTAATCGACTGGCTAGGAGATATACAAGCCAAATATCCCAGTGCTGTACAGGCATATCTAAATTTTTCAACGCACGTATGATACTTTGAGCTTCATCACTAAAAAATTGTAATTCATCCGCAGATTCCTTTTTAAGATAGGGTAAGCCTATTAATGATTTTAAGTGATTATTTACCGTTAATCTGGGATTAGAATAACGCGTTTTAAGGGCTTGCCAAGTCGATAAATAATTCGCGTTTGTAGTCGAGACGTCTTTAACAAAATCAGCCGCGTTATTGGTTAGACAGGATCGATTTGTGACGTTAGTCAACCGGAGGGAATCATGCACAAGGGAGGTGAAAAGATGACAAAAATTATCCCAATTTTTATATCGACCTGAAAATTTGGGAAGATCTAACTTAGGAAGTTTGGCCATTCTGTGCACAGTATCGGAGTCATCATCCTCTACGTGTCGTCCTGTAACAGATCCTTTCAGCTCTAAGTTTTGAATTTTGTTTAAAGCCTTCAATAATTCATCTTGTAGGGATTCATATCTAGCTTCCATTAGAGCGTAAACATCATCAGTCAGATAAGGGTCTGTTTCTGAGTCTTCCTTTATAATAATTTCAGCGTGGGTTTCGCGAGCTTTCTCCCAGATTTTATCAATAGTCTCGAGTCGCTTTTGAATCATGCTGGTTGTAAGTGTTGTTAAATCACTAGCCTTAAATCGAGTTCCTATTCGAGTTATTTCCGCGGCAAGCGCCTCTTATTGGGTCGTAAGTATTTTTAAGGAGTTTGGAGCCATAGGAGACAGAATTAAATTACAAAACACCGAGAACCCATGTCCCGGATGTAGTAATAAATGTTAAAGACTACATCATAATTAAATAAACATTGACTATTCAAAAAAAAAAAAATCAGAAAACAAACGAAATTAAGTTAATTTCATCCAGCACTCTCAATCCTCACACGGGGTACCAATGATAAATCTAGTATAAGAAATAGTTAAAAAGGAGAGGGGACATCGAAGAGAGTGCTAGGTGAAAATGAAACTTTAGAACAAATTGCAGAAAAGAAAAACCATATAATTCGTAAGGGAACAATTTTATAATAAAATAAAATACTTTTGTTGAACTTTAACGAGGCTCTGGAGATGAGGCGATGTCCTGTCTGTTTACCGCAACAAGGAAAAATATCCTCAAAATGGACCAATCCAGCAAAGCGTGAGTGGAACAGCCAGCTCTCTTATTCCTTCTCACTTGGCACAGACTAAGGCACAACAACAGAAAAAAAACTAACTTTTGTAGCACAATCGGACACGAGTTCACATTGGAGGTTAGCCTAATACTACTCGTCCCGTCATCTCATTCAAAGCTCGAAAACTTCCCAAAAATCCGAAGAGTTGCGAAAGTGCCCAAAGCAGCGTACCGCCATGCGGACATGAAGTCAAGTCAAAACAAGAACTGTAAAAGAACAAAGAAGGAAACCATAGAAAAAGAAAATCATAGCAACTTACCCAGAAACACTTCCATTCTTGCTTTAGTACGCTTCTTTGCTTCTGCTTCGTCCGTCACGGAAGGTAAGCAAGAGCGCAATTCTTTTGCTCAAGATGTTTTCTGTTTGCTGTTCTATATGTTTTCCTGTCCATTGCCGCTGTTGTTCTTACGCGATGGTCAGGAACGTTGTTGTATGCTTGAAAATGTGTATGCAAAAGGATATTCCTCTATCTAATTTATTTTACGAGTTATAGCATATTAGACAAAAAAGTGCGTCGGCCGAAAAACAAGTAAAAACGCGCGCTCGCACCGACTATTAAGTGGTGTGTTTCAAAACACACCGAAAATCAGTGCTTAAGTTCAGCAAAAAATGCTCTTCGAGGATGAGGAAGGAATCTTATATGGTCTTGGAATAGCTGATTAGAAGTAAAATTAAAAAAACAAACATTACATACGATTTTTCCTTCGTCAAACTTTAAACGCGTTTTTCTCTAAACACCCTTTTTTGCGCGCGGGGCACGATTCACCTTCAACGGCTGAACCGATTTCAAAGTTTGACAGCTTAAATTAAAGCTTATTCAATTTAGGGGGCCACTAGGTTGCGTTTTTTTTTAAAAAAAAAATTTTGTTATTGTTTATTTTACGATAAAGCAAAAAAAAGGGGAAAAAACAGGTTTTTCTTTTTCAAATGACCCCAATTTTTTTTAAGGGTCTTTTTAAAAATCAGAGATTCATATGGCCCCCCAAATTTTATCTAGTTTAAGAATATTTTTGGGTTTTTTAGCTCAGATCATTTGGAAGGGCTGTAGAGTGCCCGCGCACTTGGACTCCCGCCACGCACGGCTTTCTTTAGAGAGGGCTGGAGCCGCCATTTTTAATTATTTTTCCTTGAAAAAATTTTGTAAAATTTTTAAAATTTTTTTAAATCTATACCAATAAATACCATAAGAAGTTATTTCAAAAAATAATTGCGTTAACTCAAAAAAAAATCCTAAAATTACGTTAATTTTCGGGACTTTGGACTAGAACCTCCCCTTAAAACCACTGCAAAACCTAAGGAATTTAGCCGAAAATTCTAATTCTTATAAAATACTTCAACAATAACCTTCGTACATTCGCACGTGAAAATGTTTTAAATTTTGCTTCCTCATAGAGAAAGCTTTGTGATAGTTAAGATTTTCGATTTTCCAAAAATAGTCTAAATCGACTTATTTTCATCCAAAAAGCGTAAATTTTCATTCCTAAGCATCGAAAAAAATAGTTTTTTGACAAAAATTTTTTTCAAGCTAAAGATAAAACCTAAAGAATACAAAACTCATATTCTTTATCTGAAAACGAATCGATTGACCTATATAACTTTTATAATTGTTACGTCCGTAACCCATAATAACAATTATAATATATTACTAAATCATAAATGTATTATAAGAACAAATTCAATGCTATGCGATAATAAGAAACACGAGTATACATGAACCTTACTTTTAAGAGGAAATACATTGGCGTCATGCATGAACAAGAGGAAGTAGTGACCAAATCAGCCTAGACCGAAGACGGAAGCAGAAAAGAGCAATTCTGTCAAAATATGAAGAAGCAGAACAATAAACGCTAAATTCAAGCCGGATATCAAGAATTAAGATATGAATCATCACTTCCGCGCTTATAAGCAGAAAGCGCAGGAAGTATCGCCAGTCTACCTTGCACAGGATTTTGTCTATTAAATAATAGAAAATCGAGCCTATTTAAACTGCAGCGAGCACATAAGCAGCAGTGATAAAAATTCAGTCTACTCACTCACGCGGTCCGACTAAGTCAGAATTAAACCATGAACCCGTCGGGATCATCCTTCCAGAAGTCAGTGATACACATCAACCACTCGGTGATAAATCCATATAGTGTGAACACCTAACAAGCATTAAACAGTTATTAGTTTCCAGTTCTAAATATTTCGGATTACTAATCCAAGACAAACATCGATAGACTCGTGTACAATCTTACCAGTGTAGTGGCGTGAATATTTTCTTTCCATAAGTGTGCCTTCATCACCATCACTTTTTCCCAAAGTGATACAGACTATCTTGTGTAACCAATCGGTTAAAACAAATACCAACCCCAAGGAGCGAGCCTGCCTAGGTTTCAGCCTAATTGTCTACATTGGATCTCCAAGATCCTACCGGTTCAGATTGCAAACAAGATAACCGATACGAGTTTCTACAAACCTGCATCCAGGATTATTTTCTCTTTCAAAGTAAGGTTCAATCTTTATGATAAAAACTGTAATACTTTTTAACCTCGTTTCATGCAAATAAATATTCTCATTCGAAATCTTAGTTAGCTCATTGACTTGTCCTCACCCCAAATCCTTTTCTTATTAGAAATTGATTTAAAACGAGGATCTAGGTTATATTTTAAAGGGTTTTCAAATTTTGAACGTAACATAATTGATCAAGAATTCGTAAAATAATTCATATTTTTACATTTTTTTGCATTAACAAAAATTTTTTTAACAACTTCCCCAATTAACTTACCGTCAAGTGGGGCTATTTTGTGCGCCGTGGGGCTATTTTGTGCACGCGAGGTTTTTAATGAATAAAATCTTTATATTTAGTTGCTTAGATTTGCTACATGGTATAAATATTTTCTGATAACTAAACTATTTAGAGTGCTAAATGAATTTACTTTATTCTTTATCAGAAATCAGAAAAAAAATCGTAAAGTCGTAAAAATCAAGCTGAAAATTTTCAAAGTTCTAAAAATTCTGTTCAGATCTCCGGAACTTTAAAAGTGTTTCTAAAAGTATTAATAATACTTGTTGACAATTTAGTTTTGATGATGTATACGTGATGCGTTAACTTTCTATTGCATACTTTAAGAAAAAAGTGTAAAAAACTGAAAAACCAGGATTTGGTGGGTTATTTTGTGCATCCTTTAAAATCAATTTTTTTTTAATAATTTGTTTTGTAGTTAGTAAAAATTACTTTAGAATTTCGTTTTAAAACATTTTTGTCTTAGTTTTGTTATAAAAACTAGAAATAAGCATAAAATTTCAGTTTTACATATGGTGCCTTAAAAACCTCAAAAAAGTAACATTAATAATTACATGCTTTTCAAGTTAGTTTTGAAACTTTTTCTCTTAAAATAACTCAAAAAGTGTAATAGAAGTTATTTTAAGTAAAATTTTCTCAAAGAAATAATTTTTTTTGTAAATCTACATTTTTGTGAAATTTTAGTGTTTTACATTCAAATTAGTTAAACAATTCCTAGAAAAAAATATTTCTGGCTTTGTTTTCCTTTATTGTACTCTAGAATATCTAGAAATAATACTTTATGCTGTAAAAGCGTTCAAACAAATATTTTACACAACTTTATAAATAAGCAAACTTTGATGCACAAAATGGCCCCACCATAGGGTTTATTTTGTGCACAACTTTGAGTTTCTATAACTCAGACTAAAATTTTTTTCTTGTCGGCTAACTCATAGGACACCTTTAGAAAGATGTCTACAACATAACGGAATAGATAAATTCTTTATTTTTTCAAATTCTGAATTTTAATAAAGCATAGAGTTTTTCTCACCTAGTTTTTCATTTCTTCCCAATTTTTAAAGAAATTTGTATAAAAGCAACGATTCCGGAAGAGATGAAATTGTCCGGGTGAGATGGAACACGGTATTTCTATTTTTTGTAAATGCCCTTATGATAGAAGATTGAGTAGTAGAAGCCAAATAATAAATAAAATTCACTTTCTTTATGTCATTTTAAAACATTTTTTTTGCAAAAATCTTCGAATCTTTACAATCTTTAATCTTTTATATTTAGATATTCTCGTGAACGTTGATTTTACAAACAATGAAACATAATTTTATCACTGAACTATAATACTACTGGAACAGGCACTATGCATGTTGAGCTGTAAGAGAGCAGCGGCAGTGAGACAGATAGACTGGGGGGGCATGCTTTCTCTCTCACGTGTCTAGCAATTGACACGAGCAAACTTCTCAAGAGAATGGAAGTGTAGAAAGAGGGAGCATGCCCCTCCGTGTCCGAGTTTTCGCTGCAGTGAGCGTTCCAGTGGTACTATAGTTCAGTGAATTTTTTATTGATAATTTTTCTAGCAAGAAATTACTATTTTATATTTTGTTTTTGGACTGTTTGACTCTTACGTTTGTAATTAAAATTTTATTTCATGATTAAATTTTCGAGATACTATCTCTCCCGGTGTTCCAACTCTTCCGGAAATACCCTAATGACATACTTTTTTTAAAACTATCGCAAATTTCAAGAGAGCATTTCTTAATTTCGATTCCACTTGTTATGGACTTCACAGTCTATTGTAAGACTTGGAAAAGGTATTAATAAAAAATGGGATTGTACAAACATTGTATATAAGGTGGATTGCAAAGATTGTTCTGCAACATATGTAGGAGAAACAATGCGTACATTAAAAAAACGAATTAATGCGCACAAAGATGCCAAAAACGACAAGTCTGTTTTTATTGTTATCGTAACACCTTGGGTCATGATTTTGATTCAATGAATGAGCAAATTTTAGATGAAGAATCCAATTGGAGCAAAAGAAGGGTTGCAGAAGTGATTAATATTTATTCAAATTCTAATACACTTAACGGAAAGGAAGATAATTTCTCCATAATAAAAGATCTTTCATTTATTAAATCGTCTAAAGTCTTAACCAAGAAAAAATGTATGAACCTTGTGTGTGTTGTGTTTACGTCTAGGTTCATTAACTACACTTGTATCTTTATTCAATATTCACCTTTGGCTTCAAATCTAAAGCCAATTTTCAGTAGTTACTTTTCGTCGACAAACGATGGATGTCTTTGAGACATTTGACGAATTTAAATATTTAAATAAAACAAAATATTAATTTTTAACAAATTTTTCGACTTAAAGTGACCAGAGTTTTTTGTTGTGTGTGTAAAGGTAAAAACGTGTTTGTTATTTATTTATTTTTCTAAAAAACTTAGAACTTGTTTTTCAAACTAGTTTGTTAGTGAAGTGTGTATTTAACAAATTTTAAAAAAAAAATTTTAACCTGATGAGGTTGGCAAACCTGAGCTAACGAAACGTCGCTGTGCTTATTTGACTTAATTGTTAAATTATATATAATTATATATAAATTATTTATATATATATATATAATGGTTCCGCAGCCTAGCATATTATGCATTTATAAATACTTAAATTTGATTTTTTTACTAGTACCATTGTACGAAAGGGCAATTATTGTTAGCCAGTATATTATTGTAAATAAATAAATAAATAAATAAATTATATTCAATCTAACATTCCGAAGATCATCTATTTGTTTCTTAACTATTATTTTAGATAACTTTTCTGATCGCTAAAATCAACAACGTTCCGGAAAGAAAATCTCTTTATTTTTAAGAAAATAAAAGAATTACCTTTAGATTTGGCCTTGGTTTTTACTATCATCCAATACTTTTCAGCCAAAAACATGTCTAGAACTTTACGACGTTGATTGCATAGGACAGCAAAGGGTCGCCGGTACGAACTGAGTGCTATGTTAAGTAAGGTGAGTTAGACCGTATCAACTGTAACTGAAAATTTACGCCGATTTTTGGAAATGTAAAAACAACTGTGAAAATCAATACTTCACAACGAAACTAAAAAAACAGTTTTTTGATATTTTAATTATTTATATTTTTTTTGTACTAACAAATTTTTGCAATGTTTTAAAAAAAAAATAATAATTCAAAATTCGTTGGCTATAAATTGATGCTGACTTTATGGTAGTAAAAAAATATACTCTCTTAAAAGTATATAATTATGAAATTTAATTTTTAAAAATACTATATTTTTAATAACATTTTTATAAACAATTTGAAATATTTATAGGTTCTAGAGCAAAAGTTATAATTTATCTTATGGGATATGTCACAGTGTACCCTTACCTTTATATTTCTGAGAAAAATGTTTGTATTTCCTGTAATAAGCGTAGATATTGAATATTTTGTTACGCCGTCCACAGGACGTCCGCGCGCCAAGCATTGAGATCGCCACAGTGCCAGTGGGATGAATTTGGAATTTACTGTTCAAAACTATCTAGAGCTTTTAACTTAAAACCAACCCTGATTGTTATAAACAAATTAAAACACTAGAGACATATAATCGGTATTTAATAACACACATTGCATGAGAGCAATAACTAAAATAATATAAAATAAATAAAATTAATTAAATAAATTGATATTAAAACAAAATAATATTTTTATATTAACAATAGGCTCTAAAATTATTTTAATAATTTATTCTTATAAACAAACAAATAAATAAAATTAGTTTAGTAGTTGATATTATTATTTAGAATTACATCAGATCCAATTGATAAAATTACTTTTATGATACTAGAATTATAAATAATAAATAACTTTTTTACATAAATAATTTGTTATAAACAAAATGAAACTTTAATAAAATGTATATTTTAATCTTAAGTAGCAAATTAATTGCTTTGTGTGTCTATTGGAAATAAAACTGTCATTTTCTTCTTAATGTTGCTATTCGGATTGATTGAATAATGTACTGTTGTTAATAATTTTAATAATTTAATAGTTGTCAATATATATATAAGTAAATCAATAACATGAAAACTATATATATATTACTTTGCTACTATCACTCGGTAATATTTTAATATAAAAGCAGAATTTATCGATTTCTCCGAGTCATTATTGTAAAATAAGGTTCTTCACTAAATAAAAACCATTTGTTTTTAACGTAACAGAATGCTTTGTCAAATACAATTTTTACATATTTTGAGTGTTTGTCGTATGACTGCCAAAATCTAACTAAAGGTTCAATTATAAATTTGTTTACATATTTTCGCTATATACTAAGTGATACAAGGAGAAAATTTTTGCTTGAATTTAATTAGGCAAATAATTTATTGATTTATTTTAAATTTCATTTCTCGTAAAATGGAATCATATTGTTTATTGAAATTTAAAATGTCTTCTTTTCTGTTTATTGAATATTTTTGTAATTTTATATGAATCATTTCAGAAACAAGACGTTTCGCTTTTGATGGTTCTCTCTCTAGTATTTTAGTGTTTTTCCAATCAAAGTCATGTTTTTGTTTGTCTTTGTTTTGTCTTGATTTTTTGGGCTCTATCATTACCGTGTCTTTCTTGGTTTTATGTTCGTTAACTCTTGTAATTAAAGTTCTTTTGGTTTGTCCTACATAAGATGCCGAACAATCTTTACAGTTTATTTTATATACCGTGTTAGTTGTTTCATTTTTTTCAGTTTTATAACAAGATGACAAACCTTTTAGCGGACAAAAAAATATATCAAGAGATAAAAACTGACCCAAAAAACTTACTAAAAACATTACAAAATAAAACGTATGACATTTTAAAAGACTGGAATTATAATAACTTTCTTAATAGAAAATATCACAAAGATGATTTAACACAAACTGACACTATACTAGCTAAATGTTATGGTTTGCCAAAAATACATAAACAAAATACTCCATATCGTCCTATAGTATCACTAATAGGTTCACCGACCCATTTTTTATCAAAATAACTATATAATGTTTTATCACAATCTATAACAAAGCCGAAATCACACGTAAAAAACAACATGGATTTGATAGATAAATTAAAAAACATTGTTATACCACAAGATCATGTATTAATTAGCTTAGATGTCACTTTTTTGTATACAAACATTGATAAAGAATTGGTGAAAGATAGTATTATAAAAAGATATGTAAAAATATCAAATTCAACTAATATTCCATTGGATGATTTAATAAATGTAACAGACTTTCTCATGAACAATACTTTTTTAAATTTAATGATAAATATTATCAACAAAAATTTGGTACTCCAATGGGGTCACCAATCTCAAGTTTATTTGCAGATATCGTCATGGACGATTTAGAAACTAAATGCCTGAACAGATTATCTTTTAAACCAATTTTTTATTATAGATACGTAGATGATATCATTATATGCATTCCTAAAACAAAAATTGATGAAACATTACAAATTTTTAATAATTACAATAAGAATCTACAATTTACACATGAAGTAGAAACAAATAAAAAAATTAAATTTTTGGATGTTTTGTTAATCAGAAATGAAGACAAGCTAATAACAAACTAGTACACAAAACCTATGTTTTCTGGAAGAGTATTAAAATTTAAATCAAAACATCCCTGCTCACATAAAATAGCAATGATTTACAACCTAGTGAACAGAGCAATAAAATTAGCTGATAAAAAATTCCATAAAAACAATTTAAAAACTATTGAAAACATTTTACACAACAATGAATTTCCGATACACTTTAAACAAAAATACATTAAAAAAAGATTATCTAATATTCAAAAAAATGTTCACAATAATAGGAATAATCAAAATATATACAAATTGATTCCCAAATTAAAATTACCATACCACAATAAACTTAATGAAAAACTTTCTATCAATTTCAAAAAATTTAACATTCATACAATTCCAACAATTAAAAATAATTTAAATTATCTGATTAAAAAAATAAAAGATAAAACTGAAAAAAATGAAACAACTAACACGGTATATAAAATAAACTGTAAAGATTGTTCGGCATCTTATGTACGACAAACCAAAAAAACTTTAATTACAAGAGTTAACGAACATAAAACCAAGAAAGACACTGTAATGATAGAGCACAAAAAATCAAGACAAAACAAAGACAAACAAAAACATGACTTTGATTGGAAAAACACTAAAATACTAGAGAGAGAACCATCAAAAGCGAAACGTCTTGTTTCTGAAATGATTCATATAAAATTACAAAAATATTCAATAAACAGAAAAGAAGACATTTTAAATTTCAATAAACAATATGATTCCATTTTACGAGAAATGAAATTTAAAATAAATCAATAAATTATTTGCCTAATTAAATTCAAGCAAAAATTTTCTCCTTGTATCACTTAGTATATAGCGAAAATATGTAAACAAATTTATAATTGAACCTTTAGTTAGATTTTGGCAGTCATACGACAAACACTCAAAATATGTAAAAATTGTATTTGACGAAACATTCTGTTAATTATTAACGAGAAAAGTTATATTATAAAAAACAATTTTTAATAATGACGAAATTCGTTAAACCAAAATAATGTTTTGTGATTAAGTTATATACTAATAATATTGTTTTTTAAGTAAGTACCAATGTTTTAGTATGGAAGTGGATGTCAAAATAATTATTATTCTGTGTAAAAATTAATTAAAAAATAATAATAAATTGCAGCTCTGATGAGGACTACATTGATAGTTGAAACGTTAAAAAACAAATAGTTTTTATTTAGTGAAGAACCTTATTTTACAATAATGACTCGGAGAAATCGATAAATTCTGCTTTTATATTAAAAATTTTAATAATTGTTTTTTAAACTTTTACAGAATCATATTATTTTTATTTTAAAAAGTTTTTACAGTAAGAACGCATGATGTTCGAGCGCGCGGTCGAGGTTTTAACTAGCATTGAAGCTTTATCGCTTTGGCTTTTATCCGCGAATTTTATTATTTTATACACATTTATATACCTAAGTAAAAAATGAGTACATTTAGGGATTGTTGTCGGAATGTTTCCCGGCAAAGTCTAAATTTTGTTCTTCGGGATTTTTGTCGAGATATTTCTCGGCAAAATCCGTATTTTCGGGATTGTTTTTAGAATGTTTTCCGCCAAAATGCGTGTTTTATTTAAAGTTTTTTCGGGATTGTTATCGAAAGTTTCTCGATAAATTCCGTACTTTGTTTTGACGTTGCAACGGGATAGAATTTAGATCCAGTCTCCGTATGAAGATTTCGAACCCCGACAACATGGATCTGCATAGCTGGAAGTAGATGGATCGGCCCCTTACACCGTAAATTTATTAAAACGGCTGCGGACTTTTGTATTCTTAGGGCATTAAGCGATATTGTTCTTCGTCTAGCCCTTAAGAAACTGATTTTGATTGTTGGTCGTCACTCACCTCAGAAAGAATCGGACTCAAATAGGATCTCGAGTTAATAAAAAGGCTAGCTGACAGAAATTAAGTTCCCACCACGACGAAGAACCAAGAGAGAAGAATCATTGATTGAAAAATTTAGAGACTTTTTGAGTTGTTGGAATTTTTGTTTTGTGATGTTTCGGTTATAAGTGAAATGTTGTGAGGTTTCTACTGACAGTTTATTGAATTTTTTTTTGTTATTAGGCTATTTTTGTATTAAAATTTTAGTATTATTGTGTTAATTGCGAAATATTATGTTGTTTAAAAAAGCATAAAATTTGAATTTGAATGAGTATCCCGCCGTGGCGCGGCAGTCAGCGAGTCAGCGCATCAGGGCCGCCAGTAATGTTAGGCAAAAGTGCGTGGAGATCGGCTCCACACCACAAGGCGAGAATATTCAACGGGGAAGACACTTAGCGGTAACCGGTCACAGAGGCGACATTATTTATAAAACTATTTGTTGTGAGGAAAATTCTAAGGCTTGGAAAAGGGAGAGAAAGCGAGGAACGCTGTCCGAGTTGCTGAGAACATCGTTTCAAAAAATCATAAATATGTAAGTCAAATTAATTATCTCCTGAGAATAGTGTTTGTGTTTCCAAAACTGATATTAATTTCTTTTGTTCGCGGTAAAATGTCATAAACTTCTAATAGTGGTCGAGTGGCGATTGCTACACAAGTTTCGTTTGTTTTAACTTTCTCTTGCTTCGTTTGTTGAATATTGCCGAAATTAAAAAAGATTTTTTTTGTGTGTCTCGCTGTCATCAAATTGTGTATCGAGCGTCCTTTCGATCTCGCCCGGGCTAAAGAGTGTTCTCACAAGAAAAGTTCGATTTTCTTATAAGTAAATCTCAATATGTCGGAATTTCTTCCCGTAATTTTCTATTGATTTAAAATATACATTTTTAAAGTCTCATTAGCGTAAAATTTCAAATTGTGGCGTAGTGGAGTGCATTTCTATTGGTTTTTTTTTAAACTATTTAATATTGCTGAAAAATAATGTCGCGGTTCTCATTTCTAGTAAGATTTGCGGAATTTGTATCGGGCAACTAATTTTATTTATTTTATTTAAATTATCGAAGTTCTTATAGCGGACTTGTTATTTTTATAAAATTTAATGTTGAAACTATAAATTACCTAAGTATTTTAAATAAATTAATGAGAAAGTTTGATTAAAATTTTAAGTAATATAATTGGGTGCATGAATTCCTGCGCTAATCTCGCGCAAGTTCTGCGATTCCTATATTCCGAAGCTACAATATTTTTTAGACTCAAAGATGTTAACTCTGAACCCAAAATAATAATTTTCCAATAGGGTGCAGAAAGTACACCCTTACCGGGCGCTAACGAGACAAGATTTAAAACTTATATTTGAAGGTATGTATTCTTCCGGAGCTACAATATTTTTTATACTTAAATATTAAAATTCTGACGACAAAATATTTATTTTGCAATAGGGTCCAAAAGGTACACCTTTACCGGGCGCTAACTAGGCAAGATTTTAAACTTACTTTTAACGATACGTATCCTTCCGAAACTACAATATTTTTTTTACTCAAAGATGTTAATTCTGAACCCAAAATAATAATTTTCCAAAGGGGTGCAGAAGTTACACTCTTACCAGGCGCTAACGAGACAAGATTATAAACTTATATTTTAAGATACGTATACTTCCGGAGCTACAATATTTTTAATACTCAAATATTATAATTCTTACGCTAAAATATTAATTTTCCAATAGGGCTTAAAAGGTACACCTTTACCGGGCGCTAACTAGCCAAGATTTTAAAATTATTTTTTACGATACGTATCCTTCCGGAACTACAATATTTTTTTTACTCAAAGATGTTAATTCTGAACCCAAAATAATAATTTTCCAAAGGGGTGCAGAAGTTACACTCTTACCAGGCGCTAACGAGACAAGATTATAAACTTATATTTTAAGATACGTATACTTCCGGAGCTACAATATTTTTAATACTCAAATATTATAATTCTTACGCTAAAATATTAATTTTCCAATAGGGCTTAAAAGGTACACCTTTACCGGGCGCTAACTAGCCAAGATTTTAAAATTATTTTTTACGATACGTATCCTTCCGAAGCTGGAATATTTTTTAAAATCAAAGATATTAATTCTGAACCCAAAATAATAACTTTCCAATAGGGTGCAGAAGGTACACTCTTACCGGGCGCTAACGAGACAAGATTTAAATCTTATATTTAAAGGTATGTATTCTTCCGGAGCTACAATATTTTTTATACTTAAATATGATAATTCTGACCACAAAATATTTATTTTGCAATAGGGTCCAAAAGGTACACTCTTACCGCGCGCTAATTAGGCAGGATTTTAAACTTATTTTTTAAGATACGTATACTTCCGGAGGTACAATATTTTTATCCTCAAATAATATAATTCTGACGACAAAATATTAAAATTCGAATATGGTTCAAAAGGTACACCTTTACTGGGCGCTAACTAGGCAAGATTTTAAACTTATTTTTTACGATACGTATCCTTCCGGAGCTACAATATTTTTATACTCAAAGATGTTAATTCTGAACCCAAAATAATAATTTTCCAATATGGTGCAAAAGGTACACTTTTACTTTGCGCGAACGAGACAAGATTTTAAATTAATTTTTAAGATACGTATACTTCCGGAGCTACAATATTTTTAATACTAAAAGATGTTAATACTGAACCCAAAATAATAATCTTTCAATAGGGTGCAAAAAGTACACTCTTACCGGGCGCTAACGAGACAAGATTTTAAACTTTTTTTTTACAGTACGTATCCTTCCGGAGCTACAATATTTTTTATACTCAAAGATGTTAAAACTAAACCCAGAATAAAAATTTTCCAATAGAGTGCAAAAGGTACCTCCTAGCGGGCGCTAACGAGACAAGATTATAAATTTATTTTTTAAGCTACGTATACTTCCAGACCTACAATATTTTTTATACTTAAAGATGTTAATTCTGAACCCAAAATAATAATATTCCAATAGGGTGCAAAAGTTACACTTTTACAGGGCGCTAACGAGACAAGATTTTAAACTTATTTTTTACGATACCTATCTTTCCGGAGCTACAATATTTTTTATACTGAAATATGGTAATTCCTACCCCAAATTATTTATTTTGCAATAGGGTCTAAAAGGTACACCCTTACCGCGCGCTAATTAGGCAGGATTTTAAACTTATTTTTTCAGATACGTATACTTCCGGAGGTACAATATTTTTATACTCAAATAATATAATTCTGACGCCAAAATATTAATTTTCCATTAGGGTCCAAAGAGTACACCTGTACTGGTCGCTAACTAGGCAAGATTTTAAACATATTTTTAACGATACGTATCCTTCCGGAGCTACAATATTTTTTATACTTTAAGATGTTAATTTTGAACCAAAAATAATAATTTTCCAATATGGTGCAGAAGGTACACTCTTACCGGGCGCTAACGAGACAAGATTTTAAACTTCTTTTTTGAGATACGTATACTTCCAGAGCTACAATATTTTTTATACTAAAATATGGTAATTCTGAACTCAAAATATTTATTTTGCAATAGGGTTTAGAAGATACACCTTTACCGGGAGCCAACTAGGCAAAAATTTAAACTTATTTTATACGATACGTATCCTTCCGGAGCTACAATATTTTTATACTCAAAGATGTTAATTCTGAACCAAAAATAATACTATTCCAATATATTGCAAAAGGTATACCTTTACCGGGCGCTAATTAGGCAGGATTTTAAACTTTTTTCTACGATACGTATTCTTCCGGAGCTACAATATTTTTTATACTCAAAGATGTTAATTCTAAACCCAAAATAATATTTTTCCAAAAGAGTGCAAAAGGTACACCTTTACCGAGCGCTAATTAGGCAGGATTTTAAACTTTTTTTTACGATACGTATTCTTCCGGAGCTACAATATTTTTTATACTTTAAGATGTTAATTTTGAACCAAAAATAATAATTTTCCAATATGGTGCAGAAGGTACACTCTTACCGGGCGCTAACGAGACAAGATTTTAAACTTCTTTTTTGAGATACGTATACTTCCGGAGCTGCAATATTTTTTATACTAAAATATGGTAATTCTGAACACAAAATATTTATTTTGCAATAGGGTTTAAAAGATACACCTTTACCGGGTGCTAACTAGGCAAAAATTTAAACTTATTTTATACGATACGTATTCTTCCGGAGCTACAATATTTTTTATACTCAAAGATGTTAATTCTAAACCCAAAATAATATTTTTCCAATAGAGTGCAAAAGGTACACTTTTACCGGTCGCTAACGAGACAAGATTTTAAACTTCTTTTTAAAGATACGTATTCATCCGGAGCAACAATATTTTTTGTACTCAAATATTATAATTCTTACGCTAAAATATTAATTTTCAATAGGGTCCAAAAGGTACACCTTTACCGGCCGGTAACTAGGCAAGATTTTATACCTATTTTTTACGATCCGTATCCTTCCGGAGCTACAAAATTTTTTACACTCAAAGATGTTAATTCTGAACCCAAAATAATAATTTTCCAATAGGGTGCAAAAGGTACCCTATTACCGGGCGTTAACATGACAAGATTTTTAACTTATTTTTATAGATACATATACTTCCGGAGCTACAATATTTTATATACTTAAATATTATAATTCTGACGACAAAATATTAATTTTTTAATTGGGTCCAAAAGATACACTCTTACCTGGCGCCTAAGATACAAGATTTTAAACTTATTTTTTAAGACACGTATACTTCCGGAGCCACAATATTTTTTATACTTAAAGATGTTAATTCTGACTCCAAAATATTAATTTTCTAATAGGGTCCAAAAGTTACACCCTTACCGGGCGCTAACTAGGCAAGATTTTAAACTTATTTTTTTAATAACGTGCACTTCCGGAGCTACAATATTTTTTAGACTCAAAGATGTTAACTCTGAACCCAAAATAATAATTTTCCAATAGGGTGCAGAAAGTACACTCTTACCGGGCGCTAACGAGACAAGATTTAAATCTTATATATAAAGGTATGTATTCTTCCGGAGCTACAATATTTTTTATACTTAAATATGATAATTCTGACCACAAAATATTTATTTTGCAATAGGGTCCAAAAGGTACACCCTTACCAAGCGCTAGTTAGGCAGGAATTTAAAATTATTTTTTAAGATACTTATTCATCCGGAGCAACAATATTTTTTGTACTCAAATATTATAATTCTTACGCTAAAATATTAATTTTCAATAGGGTCCAAAAGGTACACCTTTACCGGCCGGTAACTAGGCAAGATTTTATACCTATTTTTTACGATCCGTATCCTTCCGGAGCTACAAAATTTTTTACACTCAAAGATGTTAATTCTGAACCCAAAATAATAATTTTCCAATAGGGTGCAAAAGGTACCCTATTACCGGGCGTTAACATGACAAGATTTTTAACTTATTTTTTTAGATTCGTATACTTCCGGAGCTACAATATTTTATATACTTGAATATTATAATTCTGACGCCAAAATATTAATTTTTTAATTGGGTCCAAAAGATACACTCTTACCTGGCGCCTAAGATACAAGATTTTAAACTTATTTTTTAAGATACGTATACTTCCGGAGCCACAATATTTTTTATACTTAAATATGTTAATTCTGACTCCAAAATATTAATTTTCTAATAGGGTCCAAAAGTTACACCCTTACCGGGCGCTAACTAGGCAAGATTTTAAACTTATTTTTTTAATAACGTGCACTTCCGGAGCTACAATATTTTTTAGACTCAGAGATGTTAACTCTGAACCCAAAATAATAATTTTCCAATATGGTGCGAAAGGTACACTTTTACTGGGCGCGAACGAGACAAGATTCAAAAATTATATTTGAAGGTATGTATTCTTCCGGAGCTACAATATTTTTTATACTTAAATATTAAAATTCTGACGACAAAATATTTATTTTGCAATAGGGTCCAAAAGGTACACCTTTACCGGGCGCTAACTAGGCAAGTTTTTAAACTTATTTTTAACGAGACGTATCCTTCCGGAACTACAATATTTTTATTACTCAAATATGTTAATTCTGAACCCAAAATAATAATTTTTCAATAGGGTGCAAAAAGTACACTCTTACCGGGCGCTAACAAGACAAGATTTTAACCTTATTTTTTTCGAAACGTATCATTCCGGAGCTACAATATTTTATATACTCAAAGATGTTAATTCTGAACCAAAAATAATATATTTCCAATATGGAGTAGAAGGTACACCCTTACCGGGCGCTAACGATACAAGATTTTAAACTTTTTTTTTTACAGTACGTATCCTTCCGGAGCTACAATATTTTTAATACTCAAAGATGTTAATACTAAACCCAGAATAAAAATTTTCCAATAGAGTGCAAAAGGTACCTCCTAGCTGGCGCTAACGAGACAAGATTATAAATTTATTTTTTAAGCTACGTATACTTCCAGACCTACAATATTTTTTATACTTAAAGATGTTAATTCTGAACCCAAAATAATAATATTCCAATAGGGTGCAAAAGGTACACTTTTACCGGGCGCGAACGAGACAAGATTTTAAATTAATTTTTAAGATACGTATACTTCCGGAGCTAAATTATTTTTTATACTTAAATATGTTAAGTCTGACACCAAAATATTTATTTTCCAATATAGTCCAAAAGGTAACCTCTTACCGGGCGCTAACGAGACAAGATTTTAAACTTATTTTTTACGATACCTATCTTTCCGGAGCTACAATATTTTTTATACTGAAATATGGTAATTCTGACCCCAAATTATTTATTTTGCAATAGGGTCCAAAAGGTACACCCTTACCGCGCGCTAATTAGGCAGGATTTTAAACTTATTTTTTACAATACGTATCCTTCCGGAGCTACAATATTTTTATACTCAAATAATATAATTCTGAACCGAAAATAATAATTTTTCAATATGGTGCGAAAGGTACACTTTTAGCGGGCACTAACAAGACCAGATTTAAAACTTATATTTTACGAAACGCAACCTTCCAGAGCTACAATATTTCTTATACTCAAAGATGTTAATTCTGGAAAAAAAAAAAAATTTCCAATATAATGCAGAAGGTACACTTTTAGCAGGCGCTAACGAGACAAGATTTTAATCTTATTTTTTAAGATACGTATTCTTCCGGAGCTACAATATTTTTTATACTTAAAGATGTTAATTCTAAACCCAAAATAATATTATTCCAAAAGAGTGCAAAAGGTACACTCTTACCGGGCGCTAACTAGGCAAGATTTTATACCTATTTTTTACGATCCGTATCCTTCCGGAGCTACAATATTTTTTACACTCAAAGATGTTAATTCTAAACCCAAACTAATAATTTTCCAATAGGATGCAAAAGGTACCCTCTTACCGGGCGTTAACATGACAAGATTTTTAACTTATTTTTTTAGATACGTATACTTCCGGAGCTACAATATTTTATATACTTGAATATTATAATTCTGACGCCAAAATATTAATTTTTTAATTGGGTCCAAAAGATACACACTTACCTGGCGCCTAAGATACAAAATTTTAAACTTATTTTTTAAGATACGTATACTTCCGGAGCCACAATATTTTTTATACTTAAATATGTTAATTCTTACTCCAAAATATTAATTTTCTTATAGGGTCCAAAAGGTACACCCTTACCGGGCGCTAACTAGGCAAGATTTTAAACTTATTTTTTAAATAACGTGCACTTCCGGAGCTACAATATTTTTTAGACTCAAAGATGTTAACTCTGAACCCAAAATAATAATTTTCCAATATGGTGCGAAAGGTACACTTTTACTGGGCGCGAACGAGACAAGATTTAAAACTTATATTTAAAGGTATGTATTCTTCCGGAGCTACAATATTTTTTATACTTAAATATTAAAATTCTGACGACAAAATATTTATTTTGCAATAGGGTCCAAGACGTACACCTTTACCGGGCGCTAACTAGGCAAGATTTTAAACTTATTTTTAACGATACGCATCCTTCCGGAACTACAATATTTTTTTTACTCAAAGATGTTAATTCTGAACCCAAAATAATAATTTTTCAAAGGGGTCCAAAAGTTACACTCTTACCAGGCGCTAACGAGACAAGATTATAAACTTATATTTTAAGATACGTATACTTCCGGAGCTACAATATTTTTAATACTCAAATATTATAATTCTTACGTCAAAATATTATTTTTCCAATAGGGTCCAAAAGGTACACCTTTACCGGGCGCTAACTAGGCAAGATTTTAAACTTATTTTATACGATACGTATCCTTCCGGAGCTACAATATTTTTATACTCAAAGATGTTAATTCTGAACCGAAAATAATAATTTTCCAATATAGTGCGAAAGGTACAGTTTTACCGGGCACTATCGAGACCAGATTTAAAACTTATTTTTTAAGATACGTATAATTCCGGAGCTACAATATTTTTTATACCTTAAGATGTTAATATTGAACCAAAAATAATAATTTTCCAATATGGTGCAGAAGGTACACTCTTACCGGGCGCTAACGAGACAAGATTTTAAACTCCTTTTTTGAGATACGTATACTGTTGGAGCTACAATACTTTGTATACTAAAATATGGTAATTCTGAACACAAAATATTTATTTTGCAATAGGGTCCAAAAGATACACCTTTACCGGGCGCTAACTAGGCAAAAATTAAACTTATTTTATACGATACGTATTCATCCGGAGCTACAATATTTTTTGTACTCAAATATTATACTTCTAACTCTAAAATATTACTTTCCAATAGGGTCAAAAAGGTACACCTTTACCGGTCGCTAACTAGGCAAGATTTTAAACCTATTTTTTACGATCCGTATCCTTCCGGAGCTACAATATTTTTTACACTCAAAGATGTTAATTCTGAACCCAAAATAATAATTTTCCAATAGGGTGCAAAAGGTACCCTCTTACCGGGCGCTAACATGAAAAGATTTACAATTTCTTTTTTAAGATACGTATACATTCGGAGCTACAATATTTTATATATTAAAATATGTTAATTCTGAACCATAAATAATAATTTTCCAATAGGGTACAAAAGGGACACTTTTACCGGGCGCCTAACACACCAGATTTTAAACTTATTTTTTAAGATACATATACTTCCGGTGCTACAATATTTTTTATACTAAAAGATATAAATTCTAAACCCAAAATTATAATTTTCCAATAGGGTGCAAAAGGTACACTCTTACCGGGTGCTAAAAAGACAAGATTTTAAACTTATTTTTTACGATACAAAGCCTTCCGGAGCTACAATATTTTTTATACTCAAAGATATTAATTCTTAACAAAAAAGTCATAATTTTTCAATAGGGTACAAAAGGTACACTCTTACCGGGCTCTAACAAGACAAAATTTTAAACTTATTTTTTACGATACGTATCTTTCCGGACCTACAATATTTTTTATACTTAAAGATGTTAATTCTGAACTAAAAATAATATCTTTCCAATACGGAGCAGAAGGTACACCCTTACCGGGTGCTAACTAGGCAAGATTTTAAACTTATTTTTTACGATACGTATACTTCCGGAGCTACAATATTTTTTATACTCAAAGATGTTAATTTTGAACCGAAAATAATAATTTTCCAATATGGTTCGAAAGGTACACTTTTACTGGGTGCGAACGAGACAAGATTTTAAATTAATTTATAAGATACGTATACTTCCGGAGCTACAATATTTGTAATACTAAAAGATGTTAATTCTGAACCCAAAATAATAATTTTCCAATAGGATGCAAAAGGTACACACTTCTTAGGCGCAAACAACACAAGATTTTTAACTTATTTTTTAAGATACGTATACTGCCGAAGCTACAATATTTTTACACTTAAAGATGTTAATTTTGAGCCCAAAATATTTTTTTAATAAAGTGCAAAAGGTACACTCTTACCGAGCGCTAACGAGACAAGATTTTAAACTTATTTTTTAAGATACGTATACTTCCGGAGCCGAAATATTTTTTATACTTCAAGATTGTTATTCTGAACACAAAATAATAATTTTCTAATAGGGTCCAAACGGTACACCCTTACCCAGCGCTAACTAGGCCAGAGTTTAAACTTATTTTTTACGATACGCATCCTTCTGGAGCTACAATATTTTTTATAGTCAAAGATGTTAAATCTAAACCGAAAATAATAATTTTCCAATAAGGTGCAGAAGGTACACATTTACCGGGCGCTAACGAGACAAGATTTTAAACTTATTTTTTAAAATACGTATACTTCCGGAACTACAATATTTTTTATACTTAATGATGTGAATTCTGAACCCAAAATAATGATTTTCCAATAGGGTGCAGAAGGTACACTCTTACCGGGCGCTAACGAGAAAAGATTTTAATCTTATACTTTAAGATACATATACTTCCGGAGCTACAATATTTTTTATACTTAAAGATGTTAGTTCTGAACCCAAAATAATAATATTCCAATAGGGTGCAAAAGGTACACTTTTACCGGGCGCGAACGAGACAATATTTTAAATTAATTTTTAAGATACGTATACTTCCGGAGCTAAATTATTTTTATACTTAAATATGTTAAGTCTGACACCAAAATATTTATTTTCCAATATAGTTCAAAAGGTAACCTCTTACCGGGCGCTAACGAGACAAGATTTTAAACTTATTTTTTACGATACCTATCTTTCCGGAGCTACAATATTTTTTATACTGAAATATGGTAATTCTGATCCCAAATTATTTATTTTGCAATAGGGTCCAAAAGGTACACCCTTACCGTGCGCTAATTAGGCAGGATTTTAAACTTATTTTTTCAGATACGTATCCTTCCGGAGCTACAATATTTTTTATAGTCAAAGATGTTAAATCTAAACCGAAAATAATAATTTTCCAATATGGTGCAGAAGGTACACATTTACCGGGCGCTAACGAGACAAGATTTTAATCTTATACTTTAAGATACATATACTTCCGGAGCTACAATATTTTTATACTCAAAGATGTTAATTCTAAACCGAAAATAATAATTTTTCAATATGGTGCGAAAGGTACACTTTTACCGGGCGCTAACGAGACAAGATTTTAAACTTCTTTTTTGAGATACGTATACTTCCGGAGCTACAATATTTTTTATTCCAAAATATGGTAATTCTGAACACAAAATATTTATTTTGCAATAGGGTTTAAAAGATACACCTTTACCGGGCGCCAACTAGGCAAAAATTTAAACTTATTTTATACGATACGTATCCTTCCGGAGCTACAATATTTTTATACTCAAAGATGTTAATTCTGAACCAAAAATAATACTTTTCCAATATATTGCAAAAGGTATACCTTTACCGGGCGCTAATTAGGCAGGATTTTAAACTTTTTTTTACGATACGTATTCTTCCGGAGCTACAATATTTTTTTTATCCCACAGGCACATACATGGCGCTTTTAGATGCCTGTAGGCAGGGTCTAAACGCATTCATTTGTTCAAAGTCAGTCCAATTTGTTTACAATGATGTTTGTGTACTCGTTCACGTCTCGGGCTTCGCCCTTGACTGTCACTCGTACACAAACATCAGCGTAAACAAATAGCTGCCCTTAACCCCTTGTTGCTTAATATACTATTATACTTAAAGATGTTAATTCTTAACCCAAAATAATATTTTTCCAATAGAGTGCAAAAGGTACACTTTTACCGGGCGTTAACATGACAAGATTTTTAACTTATTTTTTTAGATACGTATACTTCCTGAGCTACAATATTTTTTATACTTGAATATTATAATTCTGACGCCAAAATATTAATTTTTTAATTGGGTCCAAAAGATACACTCTTACCTGGCGCCTAAGATACAAGATTTTAAACTTATTTTTTAAGATACGTATACTTCCGGAGCTACAATATTTTTTATACTCAAAGATGTTAATTTTGAACCGAAAATAATAATTTTCCAATATGGTTCGAAAGGTACACTTTTACTGGGTGCGAACGAGACAAGATTTTAAATTAATTTATAAGATACGTATACTTCCGGAGCTACAATATTTGTAATACTAAAAGATGTTAATTCTGAACCCAAAATAATAATTTTTCAATAGGGTGCAAAAAGTACACTCTTACCGGACGCTAACAAGACAAGATTTTAACCTTATTTTTTACGAAACGTATCATTCCGGAGCTACAATATTTTATATACTTAAAGATGTTAATTCTGAACCTAAAATAATAATATTCCAATAGGGTGCAAAAGGTACACTTTTACCGGGCGCTAACGAGACAAGATTTTAAAATTATTTTTTACGATACGTATCCTTTCGAAGCTAGAATATTTTTTAAAATCAAAGATATTAATTCTGAACCCAAAATAATAACTTTCCAATAGGGTGCAGAAGGTACACTCTTACACTCTTTAAACTTATTTTTTACGATACCTATGTTTTTGGAGCTACAATATTTTTTATACTGAAATATGGTAATTCTGACCCCAAATTTTTCATTTTACAATAGGGTCCCAAAAGGTACACCCTTACCGCGCGCTAATTAGGCAGGATTTTAAACTTATTTTTTCAGATACGTATACTTCCGGAGGTACAATATTTTTGAACTCAAATAATATAATTCTGACGCCAAAATATTAATTTTCCATTAGTGTCCAAAAGGTACACCTGTACCGGTCGCTAACTAGGCAAGATTTTAAACTTATTTTTTACGATACGTATCCTTCCGGAGCTACAATATTTTTATACTCAAAGATGTTAATTCTGAACCGAAAATAATAATTTTTTAATATGGTGCAGAAGGTACACTCTTACCGAGCGCTAACGAGACATGATTTTAAACTTCTTTTTTGAGATACGTATACTTCCGGAGCTACAATATTTTTTATACTAAAATATGGTAATTCTGAACACAAAATATTTATTCTGCAATAGGGTTTAAAAGATACACCTTTACCGGGCGCCAACTAGGCACAAATTTAAACTTATTTTATACGATACGTATCCTTTCGGAGCTACAATATTTTGATACTCAAAGATGTTAATTCTGAACCAAAAATAATACTTTTCCAATATGTTGCAAAAGGTACACCTTTACCGAGCGCTAATTAGGCAGGATTTTAAACTTTTTTTTACGATACGTATTCTTCCGGAGCTACAATATTTTTTATACTCAAAGATGTTAATTCTAAACCCAAAATAATATTTTTCCAGAAGAGTGCAAAAGGTACACCTTTACCGAGCGCTAATTAGGCAGGATTTTAAACTTTTTTTTACGATACGTATTCTTCCGGAGCTACAATATTTTTTATACTCAAAGATGTTAATTCTAAACCCAAAATAATATTTTTCCAAAAGAGTGCAAAAGGTACACTCTTACCGGGCGCTAACGAGACAAGATTTTAAACTTCTTTTTTAAGATACGTATACTTCCGGAGCTACAATATTTTTTATACTCAAAGATGTTAGTTCTGAACAATAGGGTTCAGAAAGTACACTTTTAGCGGGCGCTAACAAGTCAAGATTTTAAACTTATTTTTTAAGATACGTATACTTCCTAAGCTACAATATTTATTATACTTAAATATGTTAATTCTGACCCCAAAATAATAATTTTCCAATAGCGTGCAGAAAGGACATTCTTAGCGGGCGCTAACGAGACAAGATTTTAAACTAATTTTTTAAGATACGTATACTTCCGGAGCTACAATATTTTTTATAGTTAAATATGTTAATTCTGACCACAAAATAATAATTTTCTAATAGGGTCCAAACGGTACACCCTTCCCGAGCGCTAACTAGGCCAGAGTTTAAACTTATTTTTTACGATACGCATCCTTCCGGAGCTACAATATTTTTTATAATCAAAGATGTTAATTCTGAACCAAAAATAATAAATTTCCAATTTAGTGCAGAAGGTACTCTCTTAGCAGACGCTAACGAGACAAGATTTTAAACTTTTTTTTTTAAGCTACGTATACTTCCGGAGCTACAATATTTTTTATACTTAAAGATGTTAATTCTGAACCCAAAATAATAATATTCCAATAGGATGCAAAAGGTACACTTTTACCGGGCGCGAACGAGACAAGATTTTAAATTAATTTTTAAGATACGTATACTTCCGAAGCTTAATTATTTTTTATACTTAAATATGTTAAGTCTGACACCAAAATATTTATTTTCCTATATAATCCAAAAGGTACACCCTTCCCGAGCGCTAACTAGGCCAGAGTTTAAACTTATTTTTTACGATACGCATCCTTCCGGAGCTACAATATTTTTTATAATCAAAGATGTTAATTCTGAACCAAAAATAATATATTTCCAATACGGAGCAGAAGGTACACCCTTACCGGGCGCTAACTAGGCAAGATGTTGAACTTATTTCTTACGAAACGTATTCTTCCGGAGCTACAATATTTTTTATACTCGAATATTAAAATTCTGACCATAAAATATTAATTTCCTATAGGGTCCAAAAGGTACACTCTTAACGGGCGCCCTAGACACAAGATTTTAAACTTATTTTTTAAGATACGTATACTTCCGGAGCTACAATATTTTTCATACTAAAAGATATTAATTCTGAACCCAAAATATTAATTTTCCAATAGGGTGCAAAAGGTACATCCTTACCGGGCGCTAACTAGGCAAGATTCAAAACTTATTTTTAAGGATACGTTTACTTCTGGAGCTAAAATATTTTTTATTCTTAAAGATGTTAACTCTGAACCCAAAATCATAATTTTCAAATAGGGTGCAAAAAGTGCACTCTTACTAGGCGCTAACAAGACGTGTTTTTAAACTTATTTTTAAGATACGTATACTTTTCCGGAGCTACAATGGTTTTTATACTCAAGGATGATAATTCTAAACCAAAAATAATAATTTTTCAATAGGGTTCAGAAAGTACACTCTTAGCGGGCGCTAACGAGTCAAGATTTTAAACTAATTTTTTAAGAAACGTATACTTCCGGAGCTACAATATTTTTTATAGTTAAATATATTAATTCTGACCACAAAATAATAATTTTCTAATAGGGTCCAAACGGTACACCCTTACCGAGCGCTAACTAGGCCAGAGTTTAAACTTATTTTTTTACGATACGCATCCTTCCGGAGCTACAATATTTTTTATACTTAAAGATGTTAATTCTGAACCCAAAATAATAATATTCCAATATAGTGCGAAAGGTACACTTTTACCGGGCACTAACGAGACCAGATTTTAAACTTATTTTTTACGAAACGCAACCTTCCAGAGCTACAATATTTTTTATACTCAAAGATGTTAATTCTGAAAAAAAATAATTTCCAATATAATGCAGAAGGTACACTCTCACCGGGCGCTAACGAGACAAGATTTTAAACTTCTTTTTTGAGATACGTATACTTTTGGAGCTACAATATTTTTTATACTAAAATATGGTAATTCTGAACACAAAATATTTATTTTGCAATAGGGTCCAAAAGATACACCTTTACCGGGCGCTAACTAGGCAAAAATTAAACTTATTTTATACGATACGTATTCATCCGGAGCTACAATATTTTTTTTACTCAAATATTATAATTCTAACGCTAAAATATTACTTTTCAATACGGAGCAGAAGGTACACCCTTACCGGATGCTAACTAGGCAAGATTTTAAACTTATTTTTTACGATACGTATACTTCCGGAGCTACAATATTTTTTATACTTGAAGATGTTAATTCTGAACCCAAAATAATAATTTTCCAATAGGGTGCAAAAGGTACACTCTTACCGGGCGCTAACGAGACAGAATGTTAACTTCTTTTTTAAAATACGTATACTTCCAAAGCTACAATATTTTTTTTACTTAAAGATGGTTATTCTGAATCCAAAATAATAATTTTCCAATAGGATGCAAAAGGTACACACTTATCAGGCGCTAACGACACAAGATTTTAAACTTATTTTTTAAGATACGTATACTTCCGGAGCTGAAATATTTTTTATACTTCAAGATGGTTATTCTGAACACAAAATAATAATTTTCTAATAGGGTCCAAACGGTACACCCTTACCCAGCGCTAACTAGGCCAGAGTTTAAACTTTTTTTTTACGATACGCATCCTTCTGGAGCTACAATATTTTTTATAGTCAAAGATGTTAATTCTAAACCGAAAATAATAATTTTCCAATATGGTGCAAAAGGTACACATTTACCGGGCGCTAACGAGACAAGATTTTAAACTTATTTTTTAAAATACGTATACTTCCGGAACTACAATATTTTTTATACTCAAAGATGTTAATTCTGAACCCAAAATAATAATTTTCCAATAGGGTGCAGAAGGTACACTCTTACCGGGCACTAACGAGACAAAATTATAAACTTCTTTTTTAAGATACGTATACTTCCAGAGCTACAATATTTTTTATAGTTAAGTATGTTAATTCTGACCACAAAATATTAATTTTAAAATAGGGTGCAGAAGGTACACTGTTACCAGGCGCTAACCAGACAAGATTTTAAACTTATTTTTAAGGATACGTATACTTCTGGAGCTGAAATATTTTTCATACATAAATATGTTAATTCTGACCACAAAATATTAATTTTCAAATAGGGTCCAAAAGGTACACCCTTACCGGGCGCTAACTAGGCAAGATTTTAAAGTTATTTTTAACGATACGCAGTTTTTCGGAGCTAAAATATTTTTTATACTTAAAGATGTTAATTACACAGCCCTACAAAAAAAAAGTGTCATGTACTTTTGACCGGAATACCCTAGCCCTATGTATTTTGACGCGCTGAACACGAATCCGAAGTCCATTTTGCTCCATAACGTCAGGATTTTTTTCTAACCTCAAAAAACATGTCGAATTTTGAGAGGTAGGCGATTTTTTAAAAAAATTTATGGATTTAATTCAAACTTGGTATCTGGGAGTTTTTCGGGTCGCTGATTGCGAATCTGACGTCATATTTTCGAAATTTTTATGAAATTTGGTATCTTCAGGTTTTTAAGTTGCTGAGTGTGATTTCGAAGCGAGTTTCTCACATTTTCAAATATGACTTCTATTACAATTTTATCATAAAATATTCCTTAGTAACAGATTGGATATGTTTGGGGCAGAAGCCAAATAAGAAAGTACATTGTTCCATTCTGCATCTTATTCCTGATAAATCTTCAAATTTTTTCAAAATTCGTCCGCCATATTGGATCCGCCATTTTGAATTTTGAAAATCTAACTTCAGATTCATAATCAGCGATCCAAAAAAGCCCCAGATACCAAGTTTGAAGTAAATCCATAAATTTTTTTAAAAAATCGCCTATCTCTCAAAATCCGACATGTTTTTTGAGGTTAGAAAAAAATCCTGACGTGATAAAGCAAAATGGACTTCGGATTCGTGTTCAGCGCGTCAAAATACATAGGGCTAAGGTATTCCGGTCAAAAGTACATGACACTTTTTTTTTTTTTGTGGGGCTGTGTTATGAACCCAAAATCATAATTTTCATATAGGGTGCAAAAAGTGCACTACGTGTTCATATAGGGTGCTAACAAGAAGTGTTTTTAAACTTATTTTTTAAGATACGTATACTTCCGAAGCTACCATATTTTTTATACTCAAGAATGGTAATTCTGAACCAAAAATAATAAATTTCCAATTTGGTGCAGAAGGTACACTCTTAGCGGGCGCTAACGAGACAAGATTCTAAACTTCTTTTTTAAAATACGAATACTTCCGGAGCTACAATATTTTTTATACTGTAAGTTCTGAATTCTGAACCCAAAATAATAATTTTCCAATAGGGTGCAAAAGGTAAACTCACAGCGGGCGCTAACGAGACAAGATTTTAATCTTATACTTTACGATACATATACTTCCGGAGCTACAATATTTATTATAATTAAATATGTAAATTCTGACCCCAAAATAATAATTTTTCAGTAGGGTACAGAAGGTACACTCTTACCGGGCGCTAACGAGACAAGATTTGATACTTTTTTTTTACGATACGCATCCTTCCGGAGCTACAATATTTTTTATACTCAAAGATGTTCATCCTGAACCCAAAAAAATAATTTTCCAAAAGGGCGCAAAAGGTACACTCTTAGCGGGCGCTAAGGAGATAAGATTTTAAATTAATTTTTTTAGATACGTATCCTTCCGGAGCTACATTATTTTTTATACGCAAAGATGTTAATTCTGAACCCAAAATAATAATTTTCCAATAGGGTGCAGAAGGTACACTCTTAGCGGGCGCTAACGAGACAAGATTTTAAATTAATTTTTTTAGATACGTATCCTTCCGGAGCTACAATATTTTTGATACTAGAAGATGTTAATTCTGAACCCAAAAAAATAATTTTCCAATAGGGTGCAGAAGGTACACTCTTAGCTGGCGCTAAGGAGACAAGATTTTAAATTAATTTTTTTAGATACGTATCCTTCTGGAGCTACATTATTTTTTATACGCAAAGATGTTAATTCTGAACCCAAAATAATAATTTTCCAATAGGGTGCAAAAGGTACACTCGTAGCGGGCGCTAACGAGACGAGTTTTTAAACTTATGTTTTAAGATACGTATTTTTTCAGAGCTACAATACTTTTTATACTTAAATTTTTTAATTCTGAACCAAAAAAATCATATTTTCCAATAGAGTGCAGAAAGTACACTCTTACAGGGCGCTAACGAGACGAGCTTTTAAACTTATTTTTTAAGATACGTATTTTTCCGAAGCTACAATATTTTTTATACTGGAAGATGTTAATTCTGAACCCAAAATAATAATTTTTCAATAGGGTCCAAAAGGTACACCCTGACCGGGCGCTAACGAGACCAGATTTTAAACTTATTTTTTAAAATACGTATAATTCCGGAGCTACAATATTCTTTATACTTAAAGATGTTAATTCTGGACCCAACATAATAATTTACTAATAGGGTACCAAAGGTACACTCTTACCGAGCACTAACTAGGCAGGTTTTTAAACTTTTTTTTGTGGTACGCATCCTTTCGGAGCTAGAATATTTTTTTTAATCAAAGATGTTAATTCTGACCGAAAAATAATAATGTTCCAATAGGGTGCAGAAGTAACACCCTTACCGGGCGCTAAACAGGCAGGTTTTTAAACTTATTTTTTACGATACGCATCCTTTCAGAGCTGCAATATTTTATTTCTTAAAGATGTTAATTCTGAACCCAAAATAATGATTTTCCAATAGGGTGCAGAAGGTAAACTCTTACCGGGCGCTAACGAGACAAGATTTTAATCTTATACTTTAAGATACATATACTTCTGGAGCTACAATATTTTTTATACTGTATGTTCTGAATTCTGAACCCAAAATAATAATTTTCCAATAGGGTGCAAAAGGTACACTCACACCGGGCGCTAACGAGACGAGATTTTAATCTTATTTTTTAAGATACGTATATTTCCGGAGCTACAACATTTTTTATACTTAAAGATTTGAATTCTGACCCCAAAATAATGATTTTCCAATAGGGTGCAGAAGGTACATCCTTACCGGGCCCTGACTAGGCAAGATTTTAAACTTATTTTTTACGATACGCATTCTTCCGGAGCTACAAAATTTTTTATACTTAAAGATGTTAATTCTGAAACCAAAATAATAATTTTCCAATAGGGTTCAAAAGGTACACTCACACCGGGCGCTAATGAGACAAGATTTTTAACTGATTTTTTACGATACGTATACTTCCGAAGCTACAATATTTTTTATACTGAAAGATGTTAATTCTGAACCCAAAATAATAATTTTCCAATAGGGTCCAAAAGGTACATCCTTACCGGGCGCTAACGAGACAAAATTTTAAACCTATTTTTTAAGTTACGTATTTTTCCGAAGCTACAATATTTTTTATACGGGAAGATGTTAATTTTGAACCCAAAATAATAATTTTCCAATAGGGTCCAAAAGGTACACCCTGACCAGGCCCTAACTAGGCAAGATTTTAAACTTATTTTTTACGATACGTATCCTTCCGGAGCTACAATATTTTTTATACTTAAAGATGTTAATTCTGAACCATAAATAATAATTTTCCAATAGGGTGCAGAAGGTTCACTCTTACCGGGCGCTAACGAGACGAGCTTTTAAACTTATTTTTTAAGATACGTATACTTCTGGAGCTACAATATTTTTTATACTTAAATTTGTTAATTCTGAACCCAAAATAATAATTTTCCAATAGGGTGCACAAGGTACACTCTTACCGGGCGCTAACGAGACAAGATTTTAATCTTATTTTTTAAGATACGTATACTTCCGGAGCTGCAATATTTATTTTACTCAAAGATGTTAATTCTGAACCCAAAATAATGATTTTCCAATAGGGTGCAGAGTGAACACTCTTACCGGGCGCTAACGAGACAAGATTTTAATCTTATTTTTTAAGATACGTATACTTCCGGAGCTACAATATTTTTTTTACTCAAAGATGTTAATTCTGAACCCAAAATAATAATTTTCGAAAAGGGTGCAGAGTGAACACTCTTAGCGGGTGCTAACGAGACAAGATTTTAAACTGATTGTTACGTACGTAACATAATTTTATTAAAATTAATTATTCTATAAGACAAAAGGAAAATTTAAATTAAAGACAGCGATACATTGTATTGCATATATGACATATATATATATGTAATTTAAGTCCCCCGATAACCACGTGCGTTGACTGACAGGCAACAGTCAAGCCACATGCTTACGTCTTCCTTAAAGGTACAATTCTAGTACTATATAGTGGCTATGCAAAGAAAAATTATTCTTACTATTACTATTTTTAGGTAATGACCGTTAATATTAATAATAACGATACGAGCTACTACCATTTTTGTAGTATTAATGTTGGCAATGATAATGATTATCATTATTACTATTATTGTGATTGCAATAATCATTTATTACAATTATTATTACTATGGTTATTGTTACGGACATTATTGTTATTATTGTTGTTATTACGGTCATTATTATTATTATTATTATTATTGTTATTGATTATTATTACTTAATTATAATAATAATAATTATTATTATTATTATTATTATTATTGTCATTATGATTATTACTTATTTACAATTAATTTTTCATGTTAGTGAGACAATTATTATTTGTAAAATAATAATTATTAATGTAACCTATATTATGCCTGTATGAAAGAATGAGTATACACAAGAATGTGTAATAGCCAGAGGAGAGGAGGATGTCTCTTCGTTCCTTTTCGCGTTTTCTTCTTCATCTCTTCTTCTTCTTCTTCTTCTTCTTCTTCTCTTTCTTACCCAGTCAGGTGCATCGAGTATAGCGGTGCGGGTGCATTACGCAGCACACATACAAGCATAAATTTCCCATGAAATCTTCAATGTATTTTATCTTCTGCATTGTAGAGTGTCGCGCGATGCGTTTATCCCTTTTTCCTTCTGATTCCTTTCTCACTCTGCCTTGATACATAATTCTCAAAAGAGAACAATGTCGGCAGATATAATTAGAATATGTCATTCTCTTAATACACGCAAATGCGTGACAAAATTGAACTTATGAGGATCGAATCTGCAAAAATAGAATTTATCGAATACATACAGATCAACGATCGCTCTGAAACCTAAGAAGGGCACAAGTCACACTTATTCAAACTTGTATGGGAGATGCTATTCTAATAATGCCAACAAAGAAAAGAGATATAGAAATCTCAGACATCGAGGTTTAATTATAACTTAATGAGTCAATCATGCTGTACCCACACCAACTACCCCTTAAACCCCTGATTTCATCCCATCATAATGCATCTTAGACACTTTATAAAAGCAGAAGCTCGCGAGGTATCAATGCCTATTCAATCACGGGTGATCGTTAATATCAAGACAGGACTTGATACGGTCGTGAACTGCTGGTACGAATTTTTCACTTCAATTTGAAATAGTAATTTTCAAAAATTTGAAACATTGGAAAAAGCTCAATTTTTGCTACTTGCTGAATCGCGATAGATTTTCGTCGAGCCAAGTAGTGAATCGAGATAGTGCCAAGTTCGAGTAATTGTTATCTGTTGAATCTCGATAGATTTTCGCAGAGCCAGATGACAATTTGAGAATAAGGCCCGTCCGCGAGCTGTTTCCAAATTTTCTTATTTTTGGACGGACGTTAAACAAAATATTATTATTTAAAATCAGCCAAATTTCAATCGGGGTTAAAACGGTTAAGGGAAATATTCTCCGCGCTTAACTGTGCGGTATTGCACCTGCACCAAAATCTCGATACGCGTAGTGGATGGATCGCGTGGTTATCCATCCCTTCCACTCTTTCTGCCCGTCGAAAGACTGACAGGTGAGAAGAAGCATCCTCCTTTCCTCCCGGCTTCCAGGCGGTAAAAATTAGGATCTAGCTCGTAAGTAAAAAGAATTGTATCGTTCAAATTTTAGAGAAAAATGATTATTTTTACTAGTTACAAACAAAAACATTTTTAAATAGTAAAATCGCTAAATTTTGTATATTTTAACAATATTTGATTTTTAAAGAAATAAAGAAAAGAGAATTTTAATTAAAGGAAATTGTTAAGTGTCATTATTATAACATTTTGGTTCCTCTTGAAGCAACAATTTGTCAACTTCGTTTATTTTCTTTCGCCTTCTATCGGTGATTTTCGTACGAAACCCACATTAAAAATAAAAATAAAGTTATTTCGTTAGTGAAATAACAACAGATTGGTTCCTCCGGCGAACAAGGAAGAATTTAACCTAATTTATTTTAACAGAGTCAAATCAAGGAAATAAATTTCAAAATTCGAAAATATATTTTTATTAAAATCAAAGATATCTTACAAATAGATTCGGCAAGGGTCCTGGTGGCATGTGGACCAACTAAAAATTTCCATTAGTAAGAAAAGGACGGCTATATCTGTGTCCTTTTCTTACTAATGGAAATTTTTAGTTAGTCCACATGCCACCAGGACCCTTGCCGGATCTATTTGTAAAGTATCTTTGTTAAAATTAATTTTCCCGTTCGTAACACTGATTTTTTACGATACATATACTTCCGAAGCTACAATATTTTTTATACTGGAAGATGTTAATTCTGAACCCAAAATAATAATTTTCCAATAGGGTGCAGAAGGTACAATCTTACCGGGCGCTAACGAGGCGAGCTTTTAAACTTATTTTTTAAGATACGTATACTTCTGGAGCTACAATATTTTTTATACTTAAATTTGGTAATTCTGACCCTAAAATATTACTTTTCCAATAGGGTCCAGAAGGTACACTCTTACCGGGCGCTAACAAGACGAGCTTTTAAACTTATTTTTTAAGATACGTATTTTTCCGAAGCTACAATATTTTTTATACTGGAAGATGTTAATTCTGAACCCAAAATAATAATTTTCCAATAGGGTCCAAAAGGTACACCCTGACCGGGCCCTAACTAGGCAAGATTTTAAACTTATTTTTTACGATACGTATCCTTCCGGAGCTACAATATTTTTTATACTTAAAGATGTTAATTCTGGACCAAAAATAATAATTTTCCAATAGAGTGCAGAAGGTACACTTTTACCGGGCGCTAACGAGAAGAGCTTTTAAACTTATTTTTTACGATACGTATACTTCTGGAGCTACAATATTTTTTATACTTAAATTTGTTAATTCTGAACCCAAAATAATAATTTTCCAATAGGGTCCAAAAGGTACACCCTGACCGGGCCCTAACTAGGCAAGATTTTAAACTTATTTTTTACGATACGTATCCTTCCGGAGCTACAATAGTTTTTATACTTAAAGATGTTAATTCAGAATCAAAAACAATAATTTTCCAATAGGGTGCACAAGGTACACTTTTACCGGGCGCTAACGAGACAAGATTTTAATCTTATTTTTTAAGATACGTATACTTCCGGAGCTACAATATTTTTTATACTTAAAGATGTTAATTCTGAACCCAAAATAATAATTTTCCAATAGGGTGCAGAAGGTACACTCTTACCGGGCGCTAACGAGACGAGCTTTTAAACTTATTTTTTAAGATACTTATACTTCTGGAGCTACAATATTTTTTATACTTAAATTTGTTAATTCTGACCCCAAAATATTACTTTTCCAATAGGGTCCAGAAGGTACATCCTTACCGGGCGCTATCGAGACAAGATTTTAATCTTATTTTTTAAGATACGTATACTTCCGGAGCTACAATATTTTTTTTACTCAAAGATGTTAATTCTGAACCCAAAATAATAATTTTCCAAAAGGGTGCAGAGTGAACACTCTTAGCGGGTGCTAACGAGAAGAGCTTTTAAACTTATTTTTTACGATACGTATACTTCTGGAGCTACAATATTTTTTATACTTAAATTTGTTAATTCTGAACCCAAAATAATAATTTTCCAATAGGGTCCAAAAGGTACACCCTGACCGGGCCCTAACTAGGCAAGATTTTAAACTTATTTTTTACGATACGTATCCTTCCGGAGCTACAATATTTTTTATACTTAAAGATGTTAATTCTGAACCAAAAATAATAATTTTCCAATAGGGTGCAGAAGGTACACTCTTACCGGGCCCTAACTAGGCAAGATTTTAAACTTATTTTTTACGATACGTATCCTTCCGGAGCTACAATATTTTTTATACTTCAAGATGTTAATTCAGAACCAAAAACAATAATTTTCCAATAGGGTGCACAAGGTACACTTTTACCGGGCGCTAACGAGACAAGATTTTAATCTTATTTTTTAAGATACGTATACTTCCGGAGCTACAATATTTTTTTTACTCAAAGACGTTATTTCTGAACCCAAAATAATAATTTTCCAAAAGGGTGCAGAGTGTACACTCTTAGCGGGTGCTAACGAGACAAGATTTTAAACTGATTTTTTACGATACGTATACTTCCGAAGCTACAATATTTTTTATACTTAAAGATGTTAATTCTGAACCCAAAATAATAATTTTCCAATAGGGTGCAGAAGGTACACTCTTACCGGGCGCTAACGAGACGAGCTTTTAAACTTATTTTTTAAGATACTTATACTTCTGGAGCTACAATATTTTTTATACTTAAATTTGTTAATTCTGACCCCAAAATATTACTTTTCCAATAGGGTCCAGAAGGTACATCCTTACCGGGCGCTATCGAAACAAGATTTTAATCTTATTTTTTAAGATACGTATACTTCCGGAGCTACAATATTTTTTTTACTCAAAGATGTTAATTCTGAACCCAAAATAATAATTTTCCAAAAGGGTGCAGAGTGTACACTCTTAGCGGGTGCTAACGAGACAAGATTTTAAACTGATTTTTTACGATACGTATACTTCCGAAGCTACAATATTTTTTATACTTAAAGATGTTAATTCTGAACCCAAAATAATAATTTTCCAATAGGGTGCAGAAGGTACACTCTTACCGGGCGCTAACGAGACGAGCTTTTAAACTTATTTTTTAAGATACTTATACTTCTGGAGCTACAATATTTTTTATACTTAAATTTGTTAATTCTGACCCCAAAATATTACTTTTCCAATAGGGTCCAGAAGGTACATCCTTACCGGGTGCTAACGAGACAAGATTTTAAACTGATTTTTTACGATACGTATACTTCCGAAGCTACAATATTTTTTATACTTAAAGATGTTAATTCTGAACCCAAAATAATAATTTTCCAATAGGGTGCAGAAGGTACACTCTTACCGGGCGCTAACGAGACGAGCTTTTAAACTTATTTTTTAAGATACTTATAGTTCTGGAGCTACAATATTTTTTATACTTAAATTTGTTAATTCTGACCCCAAAATATTACTTTTCCAATAGGGTCCAGAAGGTACATCCTTACCGGGCGCTATCGAGACAAGATTTTAATCTTATTTTTTAAGATACGTATACTTCCGGAGCTACAATATTTTTTTTACTCAAAGATGTTAATTCTGAACCCAAAATAATAATTTTCCAAAAGGGTGCAGAGTGAACACTCTTAGCGGGTGCTAACGAGAAGAGCTTTTAAACTTATTTTTTACGATACGTATACTTCTGGAGCTACAATATTTTTTATACTTAAATTTGTTAATTCTGAACCCAAAATAATAATTTTCCAATAGGGTCCAAAAGGTACACCCTGACCGGGCCCTAACTAGGCAAGATTTTAAATTTATTTTTTACGATACGTATCCTTCCGGAGCTACAATATTTTTTATACTTAAAGATGTTAATTCTGAACCAAAAATAATAATTTTCCAATAGGGTGCAGGAGGTACACTCTTACCGGGCCCTAACTAGGCAAGATTTTAAACTTATTTTTTACGATACGTATCCTTCCGGAGCTACAATATTTTTTATACTTAAAGATGTTAATTCTGAACCAAAAACAATAATTTTCCAATAGGGTGCACAAGGTACACTTTTACCGGGCGCTAACGAGACAAGATTTTAATCTTATTTTTTAAGATACGTATACTTCCGGAGCTACAATATTTTTTTTACTCAAAGACGTTATTTCTGAACCCAAAATAATAATTTTCCAAAAGGGTGCAGAGTGTACACTCTTAGCGGGTGCTAACGAGACAAGATTTTAAACTGATTTTTTACGATACGTATACTTCCGAAGCTACAATATTTTTTATACTTAAAGATGTTAATTCTGAACCCAAAATAATAATTTTCCAATAGGCTGCAGAAGGTACACTCTTACCGGGCGCTAACGAGACGAGCTTTTAAACTTATTTTTTAAGATACTTATACTTCTGGAGCTACAATATTTTTTATACTTAAATTTGTTAATTCTGACCCCAAAATATTACATATATTACAATATTACAATATTACATATATTAAATATATTACAATATTTTAAACTTATTTTTTAAGTTACGTATTTTTCCGAAGCTACAATATTTTTTATACTTAAAGATGTTAATTCTGAACCAAAAATAATAATTTTCCAATAGGGTGCAGAAGGTACACTTTTACCGGGCGCTAACGAGAAGAGCTTTTAAACTTATTTTTTACGATACGTATACTTCTGGAGCTACAATATTTTTTATACTTAAATTTGTTAATTCTGAACCCAAAATAATAATTTTCCAATAGGGTCCAAAAGGTACACCCTGACCGGGCCCTAACTAGGCAAGATTTTAAATTTATTTTTTACGATACGTATCCTTCCGGAGCTACAATATTTTTTATACTTAAAGATGTTAATTCTGAACCAAAAATAATAATTTTCCAATAGGGTGCAGAAGGTACACTCTTACCGGGCCCTAACTAGGCAAGATTTTAAACTTATTTTTTACGATACGTATTCTTCCGGAGCTACAATATTTTTTATACTTAAAGATGTTAATTCTGAACCAAAAACAATAATTTTCCAATAGGGTGCAGAAGGTACACTCTTACCGGGCGCTAACGAGACAAGATTTTAAACTTATTTTTTAAGTTACGTATTTTTCCGAAGCTACAATATTTTTTATACTGGAAGATGTTAATTCTGAACCCAAAATAATAATTTTCCAATAGGGTCCAAAAGGTACACCCTGACCGGGCCCTAACTAGGCAAGATTTTAAACTTATTTTTTACGATACGTATCCTTCCGGAGCTACAATATTTTTTATACTTAAAGATGTTAATTCTGAACCCAAAATAATAATTTTCCAATAGGGTGCAAAAGGTACACTCTTTCCGTGCGCTAACGAGACAATATTTTAAACTTATTTTTTAAGATACTAATACTTTCGGAGATACAATATTTTTTATACTTACTAGCACAAACATTTGCGCGCTACGCGCGCCTTTTTGTTTTGACTATTGATGATGGTCCTCTTCGAAAAGTTAAAAATTAGAAATTTATTTCTTGCTATATGCATTTTTGTTGTATAAAAAAGAAGTGCATGAAAATATCTGAGGTAACATATAATATTTTGAATGATACTTCTAGAGACTATGGCGATTTATTTATTTGAACTTAAATTTTTCTCTTTGTTTATTGCTTTATTGTAATTGTCTCCGTTTTTTGCTTTCATGAATAAGAGAGAAAGTTCTTGAAAGTTATTTTAAATCTTAATCTCTGAAATGTTTATTTGCTTTACTAAAAACTTAAAAAGATGAAAATGTTGCACTGGGATACTATTTTCTATCGTTTTAAAAATTGACTTGAAAAGGGATATTCGAATGTAATGTTTTCACCACCTTAAAAAATTTGTGTTTTTTGCGGTATGAAAAAAAAAAGAAACAGTTGAGAGATTTAAGTGTACATTCTTTTGTATCTTTTGTTATTGACAGAGTTAAACTCATTTTATAAGAATATGCTTTTAAAATCCTTTAATTTTAATAAAACATTTTTGAATTTTTACAGAACTTGGTATCTGGGGTTTCTGGGATCGTTGATTACGAATTTGAAGTCAGATTTCAAAATCCAATAAGGTTGTAGAATTTTATAATAATTTTTGTAATTTTTGAAAAATTATAGTAATTTTTCAAAAATTTGACAGCAATATTGGATTTTGTAATCACCGACATTAAGAAAGGTAATCAGTTATCAAGGAAACTGGCATAAATTGTATACAGACAAAATTATTCAAAAATTTAACGATAAACATAATTTTTGTTTTTTATTATATTTTTTTATTATACATTTTTTATGTTTTTTTTAAGCGCGCCTTTTTCTTCTGACTATTGATGCTGCTCTTCTTTGAAAATGTAATATTTAATATTTTGAAAGATAATTTTAGAGACTATTGTGATTTATTTATTTAAACTCAAATTTTTGTATTTGCTTATTGCTTTATTGTAATTATCTCCGTTCCTTACTTTTAGGAATAAGAGAGAAAGTTCTTTGAAATTGTTTTACATCTTAATCTCTAAAATGTTTATTTCTTTTACTAAAAACGGATAAGGAAGAAAACGTTGAACAGGGTTACTGTTTTTTGTCGTTCTTAAAAATTGACCTGAAAAGGGATATTCTAATGTAAAGTTATCATCACCTTATAAAATTTGTGTTTTTTGTGATAAGAAGCAATGAGGCAATAGTTGAGAGATTTAGATGTACATTATTTTCTATCAAATGTGATTGACAGAGTAAAAGTTATTTTAATAAGAATGTGCTTTTAAAATCATTTATTTTTAATAAATCATTCTTCATTTTCGTGAAGGGGGAAGAATGATATATTTATTACTATTTATTTTACCAATACTAACTAAAAAATGCTTGAGTCTTATGGGAAGTTGGTTAAAAACAATGATTAGAGAAATATAATGTATTGTATTTAACCTTTGAAATAATATAAATAGATACAATTTTATAACATAATTGTATAAATCATTAATTAAACATATATTAACATTTATTTAACATATTTCTCATGACCTAAAGTAATATGATGTAGAACATTTATATCGCCTCTTGTCTGCACAACCTCTTCTTCATCTTCGACATCTAAAAGTCCTTGGAAATCAGTAAGATAGTATCCCTCTTTCAATAGTAGTGTCTTTATATTCCTGTAAGATTTATTCTCTGACGTAACAACGTCAATCCTTCGAAAATCTTCAGACATTTCAGTTTTAAATTGCTCCCACAAATCAAGAGGATTTACTGGATGACAATGAATTGAAAGTCTTACATATAATTGACGAAGTAAAGCAGGCATCATCCATATTGCGGCTTCTTTCATTGTCCTTATCCACTCATAATCATCTTCTATAAGTCCTAACGCTAAACACGCAGAAGTAAAAGTTTCATGAATTACTCCAGTAACTGTTCTAAGAACTTTAAATGAAGTAGCACCTTTTACTGTAAGTAATAATAACCTTAAATGAAACAGTTCTATTTGAGGTGGACTAATAGAATATATTCTTCCTAATACTTTTTCTCTTCGCAATCTTGCTTTCCATTGCAAACTTTCTTTTTCCCATTTGTAATATTCCGGTATTTGAAAATAATAGTATTGATTTGCATTCCTATCATGCTTATTGAGGTCAAAGTAATCTAATAATTTCGTATTTTTTTCTAAATCAAATGAAATTTGACCAGAATTACTTTTTTCATGAATAATAACGTTTTGCTCATTTGGCAAATGAATAGGTAAACGATTTACACTGTGACTCCTTTTTCCTAAAGATTTACTCAAAATTCTCCAGACTGCCTCAACCGGACCAACATATTTATCTTCTTCATAATGATTAATTTCATTATGGTTTAAAGTAGACTCACCATCAGCATTTCTAATAACAATGGAAGCAGCATCATGTCCTTTATAGATGTATTTATATAAGTATTTAACAGATTTAATACTTGAAACAACTTCGACATTAATATGTCGATTAAATGTTTGTGACAGTTTTGGACTGTAGGGAACAACAAAACGATTATCAATAATATATCCATTTGTTTTTTCATATGTTTCACCTGTATTTCTTCGTCGATACTTTACATAACAAACGTCTTCAATTGAGGTTTCTTCTTGATAATCTTTTGGAAAATTTTTCGAACATTTTCCATCAACTAAACACCAATCACCACAAGGACCGTGAATATTACTTTGCATTATAATGTTGTGTAATATAGGATTTAAATTTTTGTCTGGAATTTCAGCTGATATAAAACGATCAACACTTGTCGGTATTAATATTTTAGAATTTTCTTTCAATATTATATTACTAACAAATGAATATGAGGCAATCCGCGTTTCTGAAATTCAATAACATAAACAAAAGATTTGACATTTCCAAATAATTTATCATCAACAATGACTTTTATTAATTTCTTTACTTTTAAAGCAAAAACTCTTGCTACTATATCAGGTCTATCAGAAGCAGATTGATAAGGCAATAAATTTTCTTCTATTTCCAGCCAATGGGGATTACAAGTCATTGTAATAAATAAATCTGGCCTGCCATGACGACCTACAATAGCCATAGAATCTTGATACTGTTGCATCATATTACGAGGTGATCCTATAAAAGTTGATGGCAATACTAACATCTTACCAACATGCACATCACTTTCAGACCCCTGATTGTGTAAATGATCAATTAATCCTTTATATGTTTCACTTCTCAATTTAGTCTGATTATTTTCACAAAAATTTAGTCTATCTTTCTCAATTTTCACATAACTGTCAACCAACCATTGTTGAAACAATTTTCCACCATGTAAAAATTGGTTGAATTCATTATCCCTTATTCCCATTTTGTATTTTATATAAGCGGATCTTGAAATGGTATGATTTCTCTTTCTTTTATCACTATCCGTACAAATCATATCAATACTATAACCTTTATTTCCATGTGGATAAAATATTGGATATATCCAAGGTTCAACATTTGGATCTAAACTACTGACTGTTTTTAATTCCTTTGTTGATTTGTTATAAATAGTGACATATGACTCCGGTATTTCACCATCTGCATTTGTGTTAAAAATTGCAGCCACTTCATTACTTCTTTGAAAATTATACCTTCCTTTATCGAAACCCTTCTTCAATGTAAACAATAATTGCAAGTCTGGAATTTCTTGATCATTTCTTCTTGCTAATTAAGTTTCTATTTCAACAACTTCTGACATCATCAATAAAGATTTCGTGTAGGCATTACAATCTCTCATTATTCTTTCAACAGTTTGTAATATCGTTTCATCTAATTTTTCATTATATTTCAATCTTCTTCAGGATAAAAAGCATTATTGATTTGGTAATAAATTTGTCCTTGTATCTTATAACAAAAGGGCCCTGGCCTTCTACCATTAATATTAACTACATTAGCATTCAATGATGCAAAAGCAAATGAATTATTGTATAGCCGAATACTGCTCATGAAATTTACTGATTTTTCATGAGATCCTTCAAGTAAAGTTCTTATTTCATGAGGATAATCTACTGAAGGAATTTCAACACCACCATGACTGCAACAGTCATTATAAGTACTTTTCTTAAAATTAACTTTTTCATCTTCAAAATGTTTAGCTTTATATTTACTATTACCGCAAGAGAAAATCAGTTTACCAAGATAATGTTCCTTACAACTTGATCCATTTATCAGATTTAATACAACTTCATCGTTTTCAGTATTATTTAAAGAAACTACCTTAGAGTTTTGACACGCCACTGACAAACTTTTCGCTTTATTATTTGTTGATGAAATATCATTACAACATAAATCATATTCTACATTATTAATCTCACATAATAATCTCTGTCTTTTACGATTTGATACTTCATATGATTCCTCATCTTCCCGATCAATGTCATCATCGCCACCAATCTGACTTTTTAATTTACGTCTATCACGATAATTTTTTTGAATTTCTGACCGAGTTTTCCGATATTTCTTTTCAGATAAACCTTAATCACTTGCATGAGGAAATGATGCGTTACATGTTGATGGAAAAGATTCATCTATACATGAATTAATATTATCTGTAGCTTCGCTACAATGAACATTACGTTTTAGTTTGCGTCTATCACGGTAATTTTTTTGATTTTCTGACCGAGTTTTTCGATATTTATTTTCAGATAAACCTAAATCACTTGCATGAGAACGTGATGCGTTAGATGTTGATGGAAGAGATTCATCTATACTTGAACTAATATTATCTGTAGCTCCTTCACAATGAACATTTCGTTTTAATTTGCATCTAGCACGATAATTTTTTTGAATTTCTGACTGGGTTTTCCGATATTTATTTTCAGATAAACCTAAATCACTTACATGAGAACATGATGCGTTAGATGTTGATGGAAGAGATTCATCTATACTTAAATTAATATTATCTGTAGCTTCTTTACAATCAACATTACGCTTCAATTTAAGCCTTTCACGATAATTTTTTTGAATTTCTGCCCTTGATTTCATTTCTTTTTTTTGCGACAATTCTTTGGCATAACTGGTTCTTTTAATGTGGATGGGGATAAATTACTCATACTTAAAATTGGTAAATATCAAAAATCTGCATTTAACACTTTCTCCGCATTAATCTACTTCTCTGTTTCTTTATTTCTCTGTTTCTCTATTTCTCTATTTTTCTGTTTCTCTATTTATCTGCTTAACTATTTGTCTGTTTCACTGTTTCTCTCTCTGTTTCTCTCTCTATCCCTCTCTCTGTCTGTCTCTCTCTCCCTCTCTCTGTCTGTCTGTCTCTCTCTCTCTCCTTCTCTCTCTTTGTTATTATAATAATAAATAATAAATTTATAAATAACAACCAACGTCAGCAGCAGTTTCAGTACAAATGACTTGAATCTACATTTTACAGAAAACTTATTACCTCATTATAAAGGTATTCTGTTCTTGAAATTTTAATTTTATTTTTTAATTTTATTTCTAAATCCAAACAATAGACCACCTGCTATGCCCATGATCCTTCTACCGAACCTTTACCTAATGAAGGCTAATGGCTTTAGGAATAGAGGCAAAATTCTCTCCAACCAGACCGTTACTTGGTAACGGTCCAGTTAGTATAAATTGATTATCTCAATATGAGTTACTCGGAAAGGGATAATTGTTGATAATCATCATTGATTATTACTCTAGGGTGTTTCCCTAAAATGATCTATACCATGGTCAGGTATTAAAAAAATCTTGGGGCTAGAGAATCTGTGCCAAGTTGGTATATATTGATTATCTCAATATGGGTTACTCGAAAAGGGTTAACTGTTGATGATCATCATTGCTCATCACTTTAATGTATTCTACTGAAATTATCCATACAATGGTTGATTGTTAAAAAAATCTTGGGGCTAGTAAATTAGAGTCAAGTTGGTGTGGATTGATTGTTTCAATATGGGTTGCTCGGAAAGAGTAAATTGTTGCTGATCATCATTGCTCATCACTTTAAGGTGTATCCTGAAATGATCCATATAATAGGCAAGTGTTAAAAAAATCTTGTAAATTGTAAGTCTGAGTCCAGTTAGTATAGATTGATTATCTCAATATGGGTTACTCGAAAAGGGTTAATTGTTGATGATCATCATTGATCATCACTGTAGGGTTTGTTTTTAAATAGTTTAGACCATGGTCGAGTGTTAAAAAAAACTTGTGGCTAGTGAATCTGAGTCAATGTGGTATAGATTGATTATCTAAATATGGGTTGCTCGGAAAGTGTTAATTGCTAATGATTATCTTTCATCATCACTCTAGGGTGTTTACCTGAAATAATCCATGCAATAGTCGAGTGTTAAAAGAATCTTGGGGCTAGTGAATCTGTGCTAAGTTGGTAGAACTTTCGTATCTTAACTCTAGGGTGTTTCCCTGAAATGATCCATACCATGGTCGAGTGTTAAAAAAATTTTGTGGCTAGTTCACAAACATCAGCGTAAACAAATGGCTGCCTTTAACTCTTTGTTACTTGATATACTATTTTCCCTAAGGAGTGGTTTTTTAGTATTGAAAACTTAATTTGTCAACTGGAAAAATTAAAGGGCATATTCCTGAGAATCTTCCATCATTTTAGAACTTGATTATAATTTTTTTGTAAATTTTAAGTATGTCTTTCTGATAATTTTAAATTTTTTTTACTAACGGGTGGTTTTTTAGGGTTAATAAATTAATTTGTCAGTTGGAAAAATTAGAGGGCATATTCCTTAGTAAGTTCCATCATTTTAGAACTTGATTATAATTTTTTTGTAAAATTTAAGTATGTCTTTCTGATAACTTTTACTTTTTTTTCCTAAGGGGTGGTTTTTTAGGGTTGATAAATGAATTTGTCAACCGGAAAAATTAGAGGGCATATTTCTGAGTATGTTCCATCATTTTAGAACTTGATTATAATTTTTTTGTTGATTTTGAGTATTTCTCTGTGATACTTTTCTCTGTCTTTCTAAGGGTGGTTTGATAGGGTTGATAAATTAATTCGTCAATTTAATAAATTAGGGTGCATATTCCTGAGTGTGTTCCATAATTTTAGAACTTGATTAAATTTTGTTGTTGATTTTAAGTATTTCTCTCTGATATCTTTTTTTTTCCTAAGGAGTGGTTTTCAGGGTTAATAAATCTATTTGTCAATTGCAAAAATTAGAGGGCATATTTCAGAGTACGTTTCGTCATTTTAGATTTTATCTGTATTTTTTTTACAATTTTTTAAATTTTTTTAGATTTTTTTTATCTTTAGGGGTGGTTTTTGAGGGTTGCGAACTTTCTGTCCTTTGTTAATTGAGTTTTTAATGTTTTTTCTACTTAATGAATTGATTTGTAATATTAAAAATAAAAAATTAATTGTTCAAATCAGACTGTGTTATTTGAATTTGGTACGAAAAACACGTTATCTCGTTTGATTAGTGGTCAATCTGCGTAGGTTAATTTCTCGTGTAGAAATACAGGAAATCGCAAAATTGGACTGGCGTTACTTTTAACTTGACAAAAAATGAAAATTCAATCAATTTTTGCCTCACCAGAAAAAATTTGGCAAAATGGACAAAAAAATTTTCAGACAAATATCATATATTTTCCATATTTTAAGATCTAATTTCAAACTTTTTCATCAATTAACGAACAAAATTGAACAAAAATTGAAGGACTGCGCGTTACTTTCAACTTGTCAAAAAATGAAAAAATTGATTAAATTTTCATTTTTTGACAAGTTTTAAGTAACGCGCAGTCCTTCAATTTTTATTCAATTTTGTTAGTTAATGGATGAAATAGTTTGAAATCAGATTTAGAAATATGAAAAATAGTAATTATTTGTCTAAAAAATTTTTTTGTCCATTTTGCCAAATTTTTCTGGCGAGGCAAAAATTGATTGAATTTTCATTTTTTGACAAGTTTAAAGTAACGCCCAGTCCTTAATTTTTGTTTAATTTTGTTTGTTAATAGATAAAATTGTTTGAAAATAGATTTAGAGATATGGAAAATAATTGATATTTGTCTGAAATTTTTTTTGTGGATTTTGCCAAATTTTTCTGGCGATGCAAAAATTAATTGAATTTTAATTTTTTGACAAGTTGAAAGTACTGCGCAGTTCTTAACTTTTTGTTCAATTTTGTTTGTTAATAGATGAAATTGTTTAAAAATAGATTTAAAAATATGGAAAATAATTGATATTTGTCTGAAATTTTTTTTGTGGATTTTGCCAAATTTTTCTGGCGATGCAAAAATTTATTGAATTTTCATTTTTTGACAAGTTGAAAGTAACGCGCAGTCCTTTAATTTTTGTTTAATTTTGTTCGTTAATAGATAAAAAAGGTTGGAATTTGATCTAAAAATATGGAAAATAATTTATATTTGTCTGAAAATTTTTTTGTGTATTTTGCGAAATTTTTCTGGTGAGGCAAAAATTGATTGAATTTTCATTTTTTGACAACATGAAAGTAACGCGCAGTCCTTTAATTTTTGTTCAATTTTGTTCGTTAATAGATAAAAAAGGTTGGAATTTGATCTAAAAATATGGAAAATAATTTATATTTGTCTGAAAATTTTTTTGTGCAATTGGCCAAATTTGTCTGGGGAGGCAAAAGTTGATTAAATTTTCATTTTTTGACAAGTTGAAAGTAACGCGCAGTTCTTGAATTTTTGTTCAATTTTGTTCGTTAATAGATGAAAAAGTTTAAAATTAGATCTAGAAATATGGAAAAAAAAATTTATATTTGTCTGAAAAATTTTTTGTGCATTTTCCAAAATTTTGCTAGGAAAGCAAAAGTTGATTAAATTTTCATTTTTTGACAAGTTGAAAGTAACGCGCAGTACTTTAATTTTTGTTCAATTTTGTTCGTTAATAGATGAAAAAGTTTGAAATTAGATCTAAAAATATGGAAAATATATGATATTTGTCTGAAAATTTTTTTGAGCATTTTGCTAAATTATTCTGGCGAGGCAAAAATTGATTGAATTTTCATTTTTTGACAAGTTGAAAGTAATGCGCAGTTCTTTAATTTTTGTTTAATTTTGTTTGTTAATAGATTAAATTGTTTGAAAATAGATTTAGAAATATGAAAAATAATTGATATTTGTCTAAAATTTTTTTTGTGCATTCTGCCAAATTTTTCTAGGGAAGCAAAAGTTAAATAAATTTTCATTTTTTGACAAGTTGAAAGCAACGCGCAGTCCTTTAATTTTTGTTCAATTTTGTTCGTTAATAGATGAAAAAGTTTATAACTAGATCTAGAAATATGAAAAATTATTGATATTTGACTGAACAATTGTTACGGTTCGTTTAATTATTATAATGATTATACAATAATTAAGTGCCCAAAGGATAATTAACATAGACTCAATTTTTGGTGTAATTATGTTTTTTATTGTAAAGAAGGCTTTATACGTTATCACAATATTTGTACATAAGTCTTATGAGGTTACTAGTATAAGATGGCCGCAGTATAAACTTTCCCTCCAATTTGGGTAAGTAATTTTTAATTGACAAAATTGTTTGTTTTTCTTATACTAACACTTTTAGTTTATTTTCTGGTACACGACAGCATATGCCGCGGTAGAAACAAACTCATCAAAAAGGTAAGTTGTATTAATTAAACAAAAATGTCTATTTTTCTTAAACTCAAATAACAAAATTCACTTTTATTTTCAGGTACGCGACAAGTATGTAGCGGTGGAAACGAGCTCATCGAAAAAGGTAAGTTGTATTAATTAAACAAACATGTCTATTTTTCTTAAACTCAAATAACAAAATTCACTTTTATTTTCAGGTACGCTACAAGTATGTAGCGGTGGAAACGAGCTCATCGAAAAAGGTAAGTTGTATTAATTAAACAAAAATGTCTATTTTTCTTAAACTCAATTAACAAAATTCACTTTTATTTTCAGGTACGCGACAAGTATGTAGCGGTGGAAACGAGCTCATCGAAAAAGGTAAGTTGTATTAATTAAACAAACATGTCTATTTTTCTTAAACTCAAATAACAAAATTCACTTTTATTTTCAGGTACGCGACAAGTATGTAGCGGTGGAAACGAGCTTATCGAAAAAGGTAAGTTGTATTAATTAACTAAAAATGTCTATTTTTCTTAAACTTAAATAACAAAAATTCACTTTTGTTTTCAGGTACGCGACAGAGTATGCGGCGTGGACACGAACTCATCGAAGAGGTAGGTTTTATTAATTAACAAAAATGTCTTTAATCAGTCTTTAATTTTCATTATCACGCACTTTCACTGACTTCCGTGTTTTTTCAGATCTTTGGAAATTGGATCTGAGGTAAGTTGGCTCTTCGTCTTAAGTGGAGGCTGAATCGTCTCCCTTCTAACAATAGGTCCTTTACAGCACGTGTGAAAAAGTTACAAATTTCTTGCCGGTAGCCTTACGGCGTACACCAGACTAGATTACACCCGAGGTTTCCGGTAGCCTTTCGGCGTACACCGGATAAAAAATACGAATCGGAACAGGTCCCAGCAGCCTCTCGGCGTGCACTGGGGCAATTAATAAATTCGACCGGCGTCACCAAAGCCTCTCGGCGTACTCAGTTGTTCCGGGTATTACTCACCATGTAGAAACGATCGTCGCTGGGACTCTGAGTCTGGCTGGAATGTAGGTACACACCTCCTCGCTCTTCACCTTCCACTGTGCTAGCTCCTCCCACGGGATAACAAGCTGGCTAGGCTGCTCTCTGGCGCTGGACTCTACCCATCGGGTCACGGAGTGGCTCTCCAGAAAACTGCCTCGAATTTACTTGTCCTCAGGCAGTTATAGACGCTCTGCGTCAACTCGACCACGAGTAGGACTATGAGCACTCGGCTCGACTCCCTCTATATTCTTTTCGGAGAACCTTTTAAGTATGGAACGCACGGCGCGGGGTGTCGTCAGACTCTTCGAGTCCTGATTGCCGGTTTCTGCCTTATCGGTTACTGAGGGATATACGGCTGACGTTATGTGTATTTTGCCAAATATTTATGACGAGGCAAAAATGGATTGAATTTCTATTTTTTGACAAGTTGAAAGTAACGCGCAGTCCTTTAAATATTATTTAATTTTGTTCATTAATAGATAAAATAGTTTAAAATTAGATCTAGAAATATGGAAAACAATTGATATTTGTCTAAAAATTTTTTTGTGCTTTTTGACAAATTTTTCTGGCGAGGCAAAAATTGATTGAATTTTCATTTTTTGACAAGTTGAAAGTAATGCGCAGTTCTTTAATTTTTGTTCAATTTTGTTTGTTAATAGATGAAAAAGTTTAAAATTAGATTTAGAAATGTTGAAAATAATTGATATTTGCCTGAAATTTTTTTTGTGGATTTTGCCAAATTTTTCTGTCGATGCAAAAATTGATTGAATTTTCATTTTTTGACAAGTTGAATGAAATGCGCAGTTCTTTATTTTTTTTTAATTTTGTTTGTTAATAGACCAAATTGTTTGAAATTAGATTTAGAAATATGGAAAATAATTGATATTTGTCTAAAAATTTTTTTGTGCTTTTTGACAAATTTTTCTGGCGAGGCAAAAATTGAGTGAATTTTCATTTTTTGACAAGCTTACAGTAATGCGCAGTTCTTTAATTTTTATTCAATTTTGTTCGTTAATAGATAAAATAGTTTGAAATTAGATCTAGAAATATGGAAAATAATTTATATTTGTCTAAAAACTTGTTTGTGCTTTTTGACAAATTTTTCTGGCGAGGCAAAATTTGATTGAATATTCATTTTTTGACAAGTTGAAAGTAACGCGCAGTCCTTTAATTTTTGTTCAATTTTGTTCGTTAATAGATGAAAAACTTTATAATTAGATCTAGAAAAACGAAAAATTATTGATATTTGACTAAACAATTTTTAGTGTATTTTGCAAAATATTTCTGGCGAGGCTAAAATGGATTGAATTTTCATTTTTTGACAAGTAGAAAGTAAGTAAGTAAGTAAGTCCATCAATTTTTGGTCAATTTTGTTCGTTAATAGATGACAAAGTTTGAAATTAGATCTAGAAATATGGAAAATATATGATATTTGTCTGAAAATTTTTTTGAGAATTTCACCAAATTTTTCTGCCGAGGCCAAAATTGATTGAATTTTCATTTTTTGACAAGTTGAAAGTAATGCGCAGTTCTTCAATTTTTGTTCAATTTTGTTCGTTAATAGATGAAATTGTTTGAAATTAGATTTAGAAATATGGAAAATAATTGATATTTGTCTGAAAATTTTTTTTGTGGATTTTGACAAATTTTTCTGGCGATGCAAAAATTGATTGAATTTTCATTTTTTGACAAGTTGAAAGTAATGCGCAGTTCTTTAATTTTTGTTCAATTTTGTTTGTTAATAGATGAAATTGTTTGAAATTAGATTTAGAAATATGGAAAATAATTGATATTTGTCTGAAAATTTTTTTTGTGGATTTTGACAAATTTTTCTGGCGCTGCAAAAATTGATTGAATTTTCAATTTTTGACAAGTTGAAACTAATGCGCAGTTCTTTAATTTTTGTTCAATTTTGTTTGTTAATAGATCAAATTGTTTGAAATTAGATTTAGAAATATGGAAAATAATTGATACTTGTCTGAAATTTTTTTTGTGGATTTTGCCAAATTTTTCTGGCGATGCAAAAATTGATTGAATTTTCATTTTTTGACAAGTTGAAAGTAATGCGCAGTTCTTTAATTTTTGTTCAATTTTGTTTGTTAATAGATGAAATTGTTTGAAATAAGATTTAGAAATATAGAAAAGAATTAATATTTGTCTGAAAATTTTTTTTGTGGATTTTGACAAATTTTTCTGGCGCTGCAAAAATTGATTGAATTTTCATTTTTTGACAAGTTGAAACTAATGCGCAGTTCTTTAATTTTTGTTCAATTTTGTTTGTTAATAGATCAAATTGTTTGAAATTAGATTTAGAAATATGAAAAATAATTGATACTTGTCTGAAATTTTTTTTGTGGATTTTGCCAAATTTTTCTGGCGATGCAAAAATTAATTGAATTTTCATTTTTTGACAAGTTGAAAGTAATGCGCAGTTCTTTAATTTTTGTTTAATTTTGTTTGTTAATAGATGAAATTGTTTGAAATTAGATTTAGAAATATGGAAAATAATTGATATTTGTCTAAAAATTTTTTTTGTGGATTTTGACAAATTTTTCTGGCGCTGCAAAAATTGATTGAATTTTCATTTTTTGACAAGTTGAAACTAATGCGCAGTTCTTTAATTTTTGTTCAATTTTGTTTGTTAATAGATCAAATTGTTTAAAATTAGATTTAGAAATACGGAAAATAATTGATACTTGTCTGAAATTTTTTTTGTGGATTTTGCCAAATTTTTCTGGCGATGCAAAAATTGATTGAATTTTCATTTTTTGACAAGTTGAAAGTAATGCGCAGTTCTTTAATTTTTGTTCAATTTTGTTTGTTAATAGATGAAATTGTTTGAAATTAGATTTAGAAATATGGAAAATAATTTATATTTGTCTGAAAATTTCTTTCTGCATTCTGCCAAATTTTTCTAGGGAAGCAAAAGTTAAATAAATTTTCATTGTTTGACAAGTTGAAAGCAACGCGCAGTCCTTTAATTTTTGTTCAATTTTGTTCGTTAATAGATGAAAAAGTTTATAACTAGATCTAGAAATATGAAAAATTATTGATATTTGACTGAACAATTTTATGTGTATTTTGCTAAATATTTCTGGCGAGGCAAAAATGGATTGAATTTCCATTTTTTGCCAAGTTGAAAGTAACGCGCAGTCCTTTAATTTTTATTTAATTTTGTTCATTAATAGATGAAATAGTTTAAAACTAGATCTAGAAATATGGAAAACAATTGATACTTGTCTAAAAATTTGTTTGTGCTTTTTGACAAATTTTTCTGTCGAGGCAAAATTTGATTGAATTTTCATTTTTTGACAAGTTGAAAGTAACGCGCAGTCCTTTAATTTTTGTTTAATTTTGTTCGTTAATAGATGAAAAAGTTTGAAATTAGATTTAGAAATGTGGAAAATAATTGATATTTGTCTGAAATTTTTTTTGTGGATTTTGCCAAATTTTTCTGTCGATGCAAAAATTGATTGAATTTTCATTTTTTGACAAGTTGAATGTAATGCGCAGTTCTTTATTTTTTTTTAAATTTTATTTGTTAAAAGACCAAATTGTTTGAAATTAGATTTAGAAATATGGAAAATAATTGATATTTGTCTAAAAATTTTTTTTTGCTTTTTGACAAATTTTTCTGTCGAGGCAAAATTTGATTGAATTTTCATTTTTTGACAAGTTGAAAGTAACGCTCAGTCCTTTAATTTTTGTTCAATTTTGTTCGTTAATAGATGAAAAACTTTATAATTAGATCTAGAAATACGAAAAATTATTGATATTTGACTCAACAATTTTTAGTATATTTTGCAAAATATTTCTGGCGAGGCTAAAATGGATTGAATTTTCATTTTTTGACAAGTTGAAAGTAACGCTCAGTCCTTTAATTTTTGTTCAATTTGGTTCGTTAATCGATGAAAAACTTTATAATTAGATCTAGAAATACGAAAAATTATTGATATTTGACTCAACAATTTTTAGTGTATTTTGCAAAATTTTTCTGCCGAGGCCAAAATTGATTGAATTTTCATTTTTTGACAAGTTGAAAGTAACGCGCAGTTTTTTAATTTTTGTTTAATTTTGTTTGTTAATAGATGAAATTGTTTGAAATTAGATTTAGAAATATGGAAAATAATTGATACTTGTCTGAAATTTTTTTTGTGGATTTTGCCAAATTTTTCTGGCGATGCAAAAATTGATTGAATTTTCATTTTTTGACAAGTTGAAAGTAATGCGCAGTTCTTTAATTTTTGTTCAATTTTGTTTGTTAATAGATGAAATTGTTTGAAATTAGATTTAGAAATATGGAAAATAATTGATATTTGTCTGAAAATTTTTTTTGTGGATTTTGACAAATTTTTCTGGCGCTGCAAAAATTGATTGAATTTTCAATTTTTGACAAGTTGAAACTAATGCGCAGTTCTTTAATTTTTGTTCAATTTTGTTTGTTAATAGATCAAATTGTTTGAAATTAGATTTAGAAATATGGAAAATAATTGATACTTGTCTGAAATTTTTTTTGTGGATTTTGCCAAATTTTTCTGGCGATGCAAAAATTGATTGAATTTTCATTTTTTGACAAGTTGAAAGTAATGCGCAGTTCTTTAATTTTTGTTCAATTTTGTTTGTTAATAGATGAAATTGTTTGAAATAAGATTTAGAAATATAGAAAAGAATTAATATTTGTCTGAAAATTTTTTTTGTGGATTTTGACAAATTTTTCTGGCGCTACAAAAATTGATTGAATTTTCATTTTTTGACAAGTTGAAACTAATGCGCAGTTCTTTAATTTTTGTTCAATTTTGTTTGTTAATAGATCAAATTGTTTGAAATTAGATTTAGAAATATGGAAAATAATTGATACTTGTCTGAAATTTTTTTTGTGGATTTTGCCAAATTTTTCTGGCGATGCAAAAATTAATTGAATTTTCATTTTTTGACAAGTTGAAAGTAATGCGCAGTTCTTTAATTTTTGTTTAATTTTGTTTGTTAATAGATGAAATTGTTTGAAATTAGATTTAGAAATATGGAAAATAATTGATATTTGTCTAAAAATTTTTTTTGTGGATTTTGACAAATTTTTCTGGCGCTGCAAAAATTGATTGAATTTTCATTTTTTGACAAGTTGAAACTAATGCGCAGTTCTTTAATTTTTGTTCAATTTTGTTTGTTAATAGATCAAATTGTTTAAAATTAGATTTAGAAATACGGAAAATAATTGATACTTGTCTGAAATTTTTTTTGTGGATTTTGCCAAATTTTTCTGGCGATGCAAAAATTGATTGAATTTTCATTTTTTGACAAGTTGAAAGTAATGCGCAGTTCTTTAATTTTTGTTCAATTTTGTTTGTTAATAGATGAAATTGTTTGAAATTAGATTTAGAAATATGGAAAATAATTTATATTTGTCTGAAAATTTCTTTCTGCATTCTGCCAAATTTTTCTAGGGAAGCAAAAGTTAAATAAATTTTCATTGTTTGACAAGTTGAAAGCAACGCGCAGTCCTTTAATTTTTGTTCAATTTTGTTCGTTAATAGATGAAAAAGTTTATAACTAGATCTAGAAATATGAAAAATTATTGATATTTGACTGAACAATTTTATGTGTATTTTGCTAAATATTTCTGGCGAGGCAAAAATGGATTGAATTTCCATTTTTTGCCAAGTTGAAAGTAACGCGCAGTCCTTTAATTTTTATTTAATTTTGTTCATTAATAGATGAAATAGTTTAAAACTAGATCTAGAAATATGGAAAACAATTGATACTTGTCTAAAAATTTGTTTGTGCTTTTTGACAAATTTTTCTGCCGAGGCAAAATTTGATTGAATTTTCATTTTTTGACAAGTTGAAAGTAACGCGCAGTCCTTTAATTTTTGTTTAATTTTGTTCGTTAATAGATAAAAAAGTTTGAAATTAGATTTAGAAATGTGGAAAATAATTGATATTTGTCTGAAATTTTTTTTGTGGATTTTGCCAAATTTTTCTGTCGATGCAAAAATTGATTGAATTTTCATTTTTTGACAAGTTGAATGTAATGCGCAGTTCTTTATTTTTTTTTAAATTTTATTTGTTAAAAGACCAAATTGTTTGAAATTAGATTTAGAAATATGGAAAATAATTGATATTTGTCTAAAAATTTTTTTTTGCTTTTTGACAAATTTTTCTGTCGAGGCAAAATTTGATTGAATTTTCATTTTTTGACAAGTTGAAAGTAACGCTCAGTCCTTTAATTTTTGTTCAATTTTGTTCGTTAATAGATGAAAAACTTTATAATTAGATCTAGAAATACGAAAAATTATTGATATTTGACTCAACAATTTTTAGTATATTTTGCAAAATATTTCTGGCGAGGCTAAAATGGATTGAATTTTCATTTTTTGACAAGTTGAAAGTAACGCTCAGTCCTTTAATTTTTGTTCAATTTGGTTCGTTAATAGATGAAAAACTTTATAATTAGATCTAGAAATACGAAAAATTATTGATATTTGACTCAACAATTTTTAGTGTATTTTGCAAAATTTTTCTGCCGAGGCCAAAATTGATTGAATTTTCATTTTTTGAAAAGTTGAAAGTAACGCGCAGTTTTTTAATTTTTGTTTAATTTTGTTTGTTAATAGATGAAATTGTTTGAAATTAGATTTAGAAATATGGAAAATAATTGATACTTGTCTGAAATTTTTTTTGTGGATTTTGCCAAATTTTTCTGGCGATGCAGAAATTAATTGAATTTTCATTTTTTGACAAGTTGAAAGTAATGCGCAGTTCTTTAATTTTTCTTCAATTTTGTTTGTTAATAGATGAAATTGTTTGAAATTAGATTTAGAAATATGGAAAATAATTGATATTTGTCTGAAAATTTTTTTTGTGGATTTTGACAAATTTTTCTGGCGCTGCAAAAATTGATTGAATTTTCAATTTTTGACAAGTTGAAACTAATGCGCAGTTCTTTAATTTTTGTTCAATTTTGTTTGTTAATAGATCAAATTGTTTGAAATTAGATTTAGAAATATGGAAAATAATTGATACTTGTCTGAAATTTTTTTTGTGGATTTTGCCAAATTTTTCTGGCGATGCAAAAATTGATTGAATTTTCATTTTTTGACAAGTTGAAAGTAATGCGCAGTTCTTTAATTTTTGTTCAATTTTGTTTGTTAATAGATGAAATTGTTTGAAATTAGATTTAGAAATATGGAAAATAATTTATATTTGTCTGAAAATTTCTTTGTGCATTCTGCCAAATTTTTCTAGGGAAGCAAAAGTTAAATAAATTTTCATTGTTTGACAAGTTGAAAGCAACGCGCAGTTCTTTAATTTTTGTTCAATTTTGTTCGTTAATAGATGAAAAAGTTTATAACTAGATCTAGAAATATGAAAAATTATTGATATTTGACTGAACAATTTTATGTGTATTTTGCCAAATATTTCTGGCGAGGCAAAAATGGATTGAATTTCCATTTTTTCCAAGTTGAAAGTAACGCGCAGTCCTTTAATTTTTGTTTAATTTTGTTCGTTAATAGATGAAAAAGTTTGAAATTAGATTTAGAAATGTGGAAAATAATTGATATTTGTCTGAAATTTTTTTTGTGGATTTTGCCAAATTTTTCTGTCGATGCAAAAATTGATTGAATTTTCATTTTTTGACAAGTTGAAAGTAACGCGCAGTTTTTTAATTTTTGTTTAATTTTGTTTGTTAATAGATGAAATTGTTTGAAATTAGATTTAGAAATATGGAGAATAATTGATTCTTGTCTGAAATTTTTTTTGTGGATTTTGCCAAATTTTTCTGGCGATGCAAAAATTGATTGAATTTTCATTTTTTGACAAGTTGAAAGTAATGCGCAGTTCTTTAATTTTTGTTCAATTTTGTTTGTTAATAGATGAAATTGTTTGAAATTAGATTTAGAAATATGGAAAATAATTGATATTTGTCTGAAAATTTTTTTTGTGGATTTTGACAAATTTTTCTGGCGCTGCAAAAATTGATTGAATTTTCATTTTTTGACAAGTTGAAACTAATGCGCAGTTCTTTAATTTTTGTTCAATTTTGTTTGTTAATAGATCAAATTGTTGAAAATTAGATTTAGAAATATGGAAAATAATTGATATTTGTCTGAAGTTTTTTTTGTGGATTATTCCAAATTTTTCTGGCGATGCAAAAATTGATTGAATTTTCATTTTTTGACAAGTTGAAAGTAATGCGCAGTTCTTTAATTTTTGTTCAATTTTGTTTGTTAATAGATGAGATTGTTTGAAATTAGATTTAGAAATATAGAAAATAATTGATATTTGTCTGAATATTTTTTTTGTGGATTTTGCCAAATTTTTCTGGCGATGCAAAAATTAATTGAATTTTCATTTTTTGACAAGTTGAAAGTAATGCGCAGTTCTTTAATTTTTGTTCAATTTTGTTTGTTAATAGATGAAATTGTTTGAAATTAGATTTAGAAATATGGAAAATAATTGATATTTGTCTAAAAATTTTTTTTGTGGATTTTGACAAATTTTTCTGGCGCTGCAAAAATTGATTGAATTTTCATTTTTTGACAAGTTGAAACTAATGCGCAGTTCTTTAATTTTTGTTCAATTTTGTTTGTTAATAGATCAAATTGTTTAAAATTAGATTTAGAAATACGGAAAATAATTGATACTTGTCTGAAATTTTTTTTGTGGATTTTGCCAAATTTTTCTGGCGATGCAAAAATTAATTGAATTTTCATTTTTTGACAAGTTGAAAGTAATGCGCAGTTCTTTAATTTTTGTTCAATTTTGTTTGTTAATAGATGAAAATGTTTGAAATTAGATTTAGAAATATGGAAAATAATTGATATTTGTCTAAAAATTTTTTTTGTGGATTTTGACAAATTTTTCTGGCGCTGCAAAAATTGATTGAATTTTCATTTTTTGACAAGTTGAAACTAATGCGCAGTTCTTTAATTTTTGTTCAATTTTGTTTGTTAATAGATCAAATTGTTTAAAATTAGATTTAGAAATACGGAAAATAATTGATACTTGTCTGAAATTTTTTTTGTGGATTTTGCCAAATTTTTCTGGCGATGCAAAAATTGATTGAATTTTCATTTTTTGACAAGTTGAAAGTAATGCGCAGTTCTTTAATTTTTGTTCAATTTTGTTTCTTAATAGATGAAATTGTTTGAAATTAGATTTAGAAATATGGAAAATAATTTATATTTGTCTGAAAATTTCTTTGTGCATTCTGCCAAATTTTTCTAGGGAAGCAAAAGTTAAATAAATTTTCATTGTTTGACAAGTTGAAAGCAACGCGCAGTCCTTTAATTTTTGTTCAATTTTGTTCGTTAATAGATGAAAAAGTTTATAACTAGATCTAGAAATATGAAAAATTATTGATATTTGACTGAACAATTTTATGTGTATTTTGCTAAATATTTCTGGCGAGGCAAAAATGGATTGAATTTCCATTTTTTGCCAAGTTGAAAGTAACGCGCAGTCCTTTAATTTTTATTTAATTTTGTTCATTAATAGATGAAATAGTTTAAAACTAGATCTAGAAATATGGAAAACAATTGATACTTGTCTAAAAATTTGTTTGTGCTTTTTGACAAATTTTTCTGTCGAGGCAAAATTTGATTGAATTTTCATTTTTTGACAAGTTGAAAGTAACGCTCAGTCCTTTAATTTTTGTTCAATTTTGTTCGTTAATAGATGAAAAACTTTATAATTAGATCTAGAAATACGAAAAATTATTGATATTTGACTCAACAATTTTTAGTGTATTTTGCAAAATATTTCTGGCGAGGCTAAAATGGATTGAATTTTCATTTTTTGACAAGTTGAAAGTAACGCTCAGTCCTTTAATTTTTGTTCAATTTTGTTCGTTAATAGATGAAAAACTTTATAATTAGATCTAGAAATACGAAAAATTATTGATATTTGACTCAACAATTTTTAGTGTATTTTGCAAAATTTTTCTGCCGAGGCCAAAATTGATTGAATTTTCATTTTTTGACAAGTTGAAACTAATGCGCAGTTCTTTAATTTTTGTTCAATTTTGTTTGTTAATAGATGAAATTGTTTGAAATTAGATTTAGAAATATGGAAAATAATTGATACTTGTCTGAAATTTTTTTTGTGGATTTTGCCAAATTTTTCTGGCGATGCAAAAATTGATTGAATTTTCATTTTTTGACAAGTTGAAAGTAATGCGCAGTTCTTTAATTTTTGTTCAATTTTGTTTGTTAATAGATGAAATTGTTTGAAATTAGATTTAGAAATATGGAAAATAATTTATATTTGTCTGAAAATTTCTTTGTGCATTCTGCCAAATTTTTCTAGGGAAGCAAAAGTTAAATAAATTTTCATTGTTTGACAAGTTGAAAGCAACGCGCAGTTCTTTAATTTTTGTTCAATTTTGTTCGTTAATAGATGAAAAAGTTTATAACTAGATCTAGAAATATGAAAAATTATTGATATTTGACTGAACAATTTTATGTGTATTTTGCCAAATATTTCTGGCGAGGCAAAAATGGATTGAATTTCCATTTTTTCCAAGTTGAAAGTAACGCGCAGTCCTTTAATTTTTGTTTAATTTTGTTCGTTAATAGATGAAAAAGTTTGAAATTAGATTTAGAAATGTGGAAAATAATTGATATTTGTCTGAAATTTTTTTTGTGGATTTTGCCAAATTTTTCTGTCGATGCAAAAATTGATTGAATTTTCATTTTTTGACAAGTTGAAACTAATGCGCAGTTCTTTAATTTTTGTTCAATTTTGTTTGTTAATAGATGAAATTGTTTGAAATTAGATTTAGAAATATGGAAAATAATTGATATTTGTCTGAAATTTTTTTTGTGGATTTTGCCAAATTTTTCTGTCGATGCAAAAATTGATTGAATTTTCATTTTTTGACAAGTTGAAACTAATGCGCAGTTCTTTAATTTTTGTTCAATTTTGTTTGTTAATAGATGAAATTGTTTGAAATTAGATTTAGAAATATGGAAAATAATTTATATTTGTCTGAAAATTTCTTTGTGCATTCTGCCAAATTTTTCTAGGGAAGCAAAAGTTAAATAAATTTTCATTGTTTGACAAGTTGAAAGCAACGCGCAGTTCTTTAATTTTTGTTCAATTTTGTTCGTTAATAGATGAAAAAGTTTATAACTAGATCTAGAAATATGAAAAATTATTGATATTTGACTGAACAATTTTATGTGTATTTTGCCAAATATTTCTGGCGAGGCAAAAATGGATTGAATTTCCATTTTTTCCAAGTTGAAAGTAACGCGCAGTCCTTTAATTTTTGTTTAATTTTGTTCGTTAATAGATGAAAAAGTTTGAAATTAGATTTAGAAATGTGGAAAATAATTGATATTTGTCTGAAATTTTTTTTGTGGATTTTGCCAAATTTTTCTGTCGATGCAAAAATTGATTGAATTTTCATTTTTTGACAAGTTGAAACTAATGCGCAGTTCTTTAATTTTTGTTCAATTTTGTTTGTTAATAGATGAAATTGTTTGAAATTAGATTTAGAAATGTGGAAAATAATTGATATTTGTCTGAAATTTTTTTTGTGGATTTTGCCAAATTTTTCTGTCGATGCAAAAATTGATTGAATTTTCATTTTTTGACAAGTTGAATGTAATGCGCAGTTCTTTATTTTTTTTTAATTTTATTTGTTAAAAAACCAAATTGTTTGAAATTAGATTTAGAAATATGGAAAATAATTTATATTTGTCTGAAAATTTCTTTGTGCATTCTGCCAAATTTTTCTAGGGAAGCAAAAGTTAAATAAATTTTCATTGTTTGACAAGTTGAAAGCAACGCGCAGTCCTTTAATTTTTGTTCAATTTTGTTCGTTAATAGATGAAAAAGTTTATAACTAGATCTAGAAATATGAAAAATTATTGATATTTGACTGAACAATTTTATGTGTATTTTGCCAAATATTTCTGGCGAGGCAAAAATTGATTGAATTTTCATTTTTTGACAAGTTGAAAGTAACGCGCAGTTCTTTAATTTTTGTTCAATTTTGTTTGTTAATAGATAAAATAGTTTATAATTAGATCTAGAAATATGAAAAATAATTGATATTTGTCTAAAAATTTGTTTGTGCTTTTCGACAAATTTTTCTGTCGAGGCAAAATTTGATTGAATTTTCATTTTTTGACAAGTTGAAAGTAACGCTCAGTCCTTTAATTTTTGTTCAAGTTTGTTCGTTAATAGATGAAAAACTTTATAATTAGATCTAGAAATACGAAAAATTATTGATATTTGACTGAACAATTTTTAGTGTATTTTGCAAAATATTTCTGGCGAGGCTAAAATGGATTGAATTTTCATTTTTTGACAAGTAGAAAGTAAGTAAGTAAGGAAGTCTTTGAATTTTTGTTCAATTTTGTTCGTTAATAGATGAAAAAGTTTGAAATTAGATCTAGAAATATGAAAAATATATGATATTTGTCTGAAAATTTTTTTGAGAATTTTACCAAATTTTTCTGCCGAGGCCAAAATTGATTGAATTTTCATTTTTTGACAAGTTGAAAGTAATGCGCAGTTCTTAAATTTTTGTTCAATTTTGTTTGTTAATAGATGAAATTGTTTGAAATTAGATTTAGAAATATGGAAAATAATTGATATTTGTCTAAAAATTTTTTTTGTGGATTTTGACAAATTTTTCTGGCGCTGCAAAAATTGATTGAATTTTCATTTTTTGACAAGTTGAAACTAATGCGCAGTTCTTTAATTTTTGTTCAATTTTGTTTGTTAATAGATCAAATTGTTTGAAATTAGATTTAGAAATATGAAAAATAATTGATATTTGTCTGAAAATTTTTTTTGTGGATTTTGACAAATTTTTCTGGCGCTGCAAAAATTGATTGAATTTTCATTTTTTGACAAGTTGAAACTAATGCGCAGTCCTTTAATTTTTGTTCAATTTTGTGTGTAATAGACCAAATTGTTTGAAATTAGAATAAGAAATAAGGAAAATAATTGATATTTGTCTGAAATTTTTTTTGTGGATTTTGCCAAATTTTTCTGGCGATGCAAAAATTGATTGAATTTTCATTTTTTGACATGTTGAAAGTAACGCGCCGTTCTTTAATTTTTGTTCAATTTTGTTTGTTAATAGATCAAATTGTTTGAAATTAGATTTAGAAATATGGAAAATAATTTATACTTGTCTGAAATATTTTTTGTGGATTTTGCAAAATTTTTCTGTCGAGGCCAAAATTGATTGAATTTTCATTTTTTGACAAGTTGAAAGTAACGCGCAGTTTTTTAATTTTTGTTCAATTTTGTTTGTTAATAGATGAAATTGTTTGAAATTAGATTTAGAAATATGGAAAATAATTGATACTTGTCTGAAATTTTTTTTGTGGATTTTGCCAAATTTTTCTGGCGATGCAAAAATTGATTGAATTTTCATTTTTTGACAAGTTGAATGTAATGCGCAGTTCTTTATTTTTCTTTTAATTTTGTTTGTTAATAGACCAAATTGTTTGAAATTAGATTTAGAAATATGGAAAATAATTGATCTTTGTCTAAAAATTTTTTTTTCCTTTTTGACAAATTTTTCTAGCGAGGCAAAAATTGAGTGAATTTTTATTTTTTGACAAGTTGAAAGTAACGCGCAGTCCTTTAATTTTTGTTTAATTTTGTTCTTTAATTGATGAAAAAGTTTAAAATTAGATTTAGAAATGTGGAAAATAATTGATATTTGTCTGAAAATTTTTTTTGTGGATTTTGACAAATTTTTCTGGCGCTGCAAAAATTTGATTGAATTTTCATTTTTTGACAAGTTGAAACTAATGCGCAGTTCTTTAATTTTTGTTCAATTTTGTTTGTTAATAGATCAAATTGTTTGAAATTAGATTTAGAAATATGGAAAATAATTGATATTTGTCTGAAAATTTTTTTTGTGGATTTTGACAAATTTTTCTGGCGATGCAAAAATTGATTGAATTTTCATTTTTTGACAAGTTGAAAGTAATGCGCAGTTCTTTAATTTTTGTTCAATTTTGTTTGTTAATAGATGAAATTGTTTGAAATTAGATTTAGAAATATGGAAAATAATTGATATTTGTCTGAAAATTTTTTTTGTGGATTTTGCCAAATTTTTCTGGCGATGCAAAAATTGATTGAATTTTCATTTTTTGACAAGTTGAAAGTAATGCGCAGTTCTTTAATTTTTGTTCAATTTTGTTTGTTAATAGATGAAATTGTTTGAAATTAGATTTAGAAATATGGAAAATAATTGATATTTGTCTGAAAATTTTTTTTGTGGATTTTGACAAATTTTTCTGGCGCTGCAAAAGATGATTGAATTTTCATTTTTTGACAAGTTGAAACTAATGCGCCGTTCTTTAATTTTTGTTCAATTTTGTTTGTTAATAGATCAAATTGTTTGAAATTAGATTTAGAAATATGGAAAATAATTGTTACTTGTCTTAAATTTTTTTTGTGGATTTTGCAAAGATTTTCTGGCGATGCAAAAATTGATTGAATTTTCATTTTTTGACAAGTTAAAAGTAATGCGCAGTTCTTTAATTTTTGTTCAATTTTGTTTGTTAATAGATGAAATTGTTTGAAATTAGATTTAGAAATATGAAAAATAATTGATATTTGTCTGAAAATTTTTTTTGTGGATTTTGACAAATTTTTCTGGCGCTGCAAAAATTGATTGAATTTTCATTTTTTGACAAGTTGAAACTAATGCGCAGTCCTTTAATTTTTGTTCAATTTTGTGTGTAATAGACCAAATTGTTTGAAATTAGAATAAGAAATAAGGAAAATAATTGATATTTGTCTGAAATTTTTTTTGTGGATTTTGCCAAATTTTTCTGGCGATGCAAAAATTGATTGAATTTTCATTTTTTGACATGTTGAAAGTAACGCGCCGTTCTTTAATTTTTGTTCAATTTTGTTTGTTAATAGATCAAATTGTTTGAAATTAGATTTAGAAATATGGAAAATAATTTATACTTGTCTGAAATATTTTTTGTGGATTTTGCAAAATTTTTCTGTCGAGGCCAAAATTGATTGAATTTTCATTTTTTGACAAGTTGAAAGTAACGCGCAGTTTTTTAATTTTTGTTCAATTTTGTTTGTTAATAGATGAAATTGTTTGAAATTAGATTTAGAAATATGGAAAATAATTGATACTTGTCTGAAATTTTTTTTGTGGATTTTGCCAAATTTTTCTGGCGATGCAAAAATTGATTGAATTTTCATTTTTTGACAAGTTGAATGTAATGCGCAGTTCTTTATTTTTCTTTCAATTTTGTTTGTTAATAGACCAAATTGTTTGAAATTAGATTTAGAAATATGGAAAATAATTGATCTTTGTCTAAAAATTTTTTTTTGCTTTTTGACAAATTTTTCTAGCGAGGCAAAAATTGAGTGAATTTTTATTTTTTGACAAGTTGAAAGTAACGCGCAGTCCTTTAATTTTTGTTTAATTTTGTTCTTTAATTGATGAAAAAGTTTAAAATTAGATTTAGAAATGTGGAAAATAATTGATATTTGTCTGAAAATTTTTTTTGTGGATTTTGACAAATTTTTCTGGCGCTGCAAAAATTTGATTGAATTTTCATTTTTTGACAAGTTGAAACTAATGCGCAGTTCTTTAATTTTTGTTCAATTTTGTTTGTTAATAGATCAAATTGTTTGAAATTAGATTTAGAAATATGGAAAATAATTGATATTTGTCTGAAAATTTTTTTTGTGGATTTTGACAAATTTTTCTGGCGCTGCAAAAATTGATTGAATTTTCATTTTTTGACAAGTTGAAAGTAACGCTCAGTCCTTTAATTTTTGTTCAATTTTGTTCGTTAAAAGATGAAAAACTTTATAATTAGATCTAGAAATACGAAAAATTATTGATATTTGACTCAACAATTTTTAGTGTATTTTGCAAAATATTTCTGGCGAGGCTAAAATGGATTGAATTTTCATTTTTTGACAAGTAGAAAGTAAGTAAGTAAGGAAGTCTTTCAATTTTTGTTCAATTTTGTTCGTTAATAGATGAAAAAGTTTAAAATTAGATCTAGAAATATGAAAAATATATGATATTTGTCTGAAAATTTTTTTGAGAATTTTACCAAATTTTTCTGCCGAGGCCAAAATTGATTGAATTTTCATTTTTTGACAAGTTGAAAGTAACGCGCAGTTTTTTAATTTTTGTTAAATTTTGTTTGTTAATAGATGAAATTGTTTGAAATTAGATTTAGAAATATGGAAAATAATTGATACTTGTCTGAAATTTTTTTTGTGGATTTTGCCAAATTTTTCTGGCGATGCAAAAATTGATTGAATTTTCATTTTTTGACAAGTTGAAAGTAATGCGCAGTTCTTTAATTTTTGTTCAATTTTGTTTGTTAATAGATGAAATTGTTTGAAATTAGATTTAGAAATATGGAAAATAATTGATATTTGTCTGAAAATTTTTTTTGTGGATTTTGACAAATTTTTCTGGCGCTGCAAAAATTGATTGAATTTTCATTTTTTGACAAGTTGAAACTAATGCGCAGTTCTTTAATTTTTGTTCAATTTTGTTTGTTAATAGATCAAATTGTTTGAAATTAGATTTAGAAATATGGAAAATAATTGATACTTGTCTGAAATTTTTTTTGTGGATTTTGCCAAATTTTTCTGGCGATGCAAAAATTGATTGAATTTTCATTTTTTGACAAGTTGAAAGTAATGCGCAGTTCTTTAATTTTTGTTCAATTTTGTTTGTTAATAGATGAAATTGTTTGAAATAAGATTTAGAAATATGGAAGAGAATTAATATTTGTCTGAAAATTTTTTTTGTGGATTTTGACAAATTTTTCTGGCGCAGCAAAAATTGATTGAATTTTCATTTTTTGACAAGTTGAAACTAATGCGCAGTTCTTTAATTTTTGTTCAATTTTGTTTGTTAATAGATCAAATTGTTTGTAATTAGATTTAGAAATATGGAAAATGATTGATACTTGTCTGAAATTTTTTTTGTGGATTTTGCCAAATTTTTCTGGCGATGCAAAAATTGATTGAATTTTCATTTTTTGACAAGTTGAAAGTAATTCGCAGTTCTTTAATTTTTGTTCAATTTTGTTTGTTAATAGATGAAATTGTTTGAAATTAGATTTAGAAATATGGAAAATAATTTATATTTGTCTGAAAATTTCTTTGTGCATTCTGCCAAATTTTTCTAGGGAAGCAAAAGTTAAATAAATTTTCATTGTTTGACAAGTTGAAAGCAACGCGCAGTTCTTTAATTTTTGTTCAATTTTGTTCGTTAATAGATGAAAAAGTTTATAACTAGATCTAGAAATATGAAAAATTATTGATATTTGACTGAACAATTTTATGTGTATTTTGCCAAATATTTCTGGCGAGGCAAAAATGGATTGAATTTCCATTTTTTGCCAAGTTGAAAGTAACGCGCAGTCCTTTAATTTTTGTTTAATTTTGTTCGTTAATAGATGAAAAAGTTTGAAATTAGATTTAGAAATGTGGAAAATAATTGATATTTGTCTGAAATTTTTTTTGTGGATTTTGCCAAATTTTTCTGTCGATGCAAAAATTGATTGAATTTTCATTTTTTGACAAGTTGAATGTAATGCGCAGTTCTTTATTTCTTTTCAATTTTATTTGTTAAAAGACCAAATTGTTTGAAATTAGATTTAGAAATATGGAAAATAATTTATATTTGTCTGAAAATTTCTTTGTGCATTCTGCCAAATTTTTCTAGGGAAGCAAAAGTTAAATAAATTTTCATTGTTTGACAAGTTGAAAGCAACGCGCAGTCCTTTAATTTTTGTTCAATTTTGTTCGTTAATAGATGAAAAAGTTTATAACTAGATCTAGAAATATGAAAAATTATTGATATTTGACTGAACAATTTTATGTGTATTTTGCCAAATATTTCTGGCGAGGCAAAAATGGATTGAATTTCCATTTTTTGCCAAGTTGAAAGTAACGCGCAGTCCTTTAATTTTTGTTTAATTTTGTTCGTTAATAGATGAAAAAGTTTAAAATTAGATTTAAAAATGTGGAAAATAATTGATATTTGTCTGAAATTTTTTTTGTGGATTTTGCCAAATTTTTCTGTCGATGCAAAAATTGATTGAATTTTCATTTTTTGACAAGTTGAAAGTAACGCGCAGTTCTTTATTTCTTTTCAATTTTGTTTGTTAATAGACCAAATTGTTTGAAATTAGATTTAGAAATATGGAAAATAATTGATCTTTGTCTAAAAATTTTTTTTTGCTTTTTGACAAATTTTTCTAGCGAGGCAAAAATTGAGTGAATTTTTATTTTTTGACAAGTTGAAAGTAACGCGCAGTCCTTTAATTTTTGTTTAATTTTGTTCTTTAATTGATGAAAAAGTTTAAAATTAGATTTAGAAATGTGGAAAATAATTGATATTTGTCTGAAAATTTTTTTTGTGGATTTTGACAAATTTTTCTGGCGCTGCAAAAATTTGATTGAATTTTCATTTTTTGACAAGTTGAAACTAATGCGCAGTTCTTTAATTTTTGTTCAATTTTGTTTGTTAATAGATCAAATTGTTTGAAATTAGATTTAGAAATATGGAAAATAATTGATATTTGTCTGAAAATTTTTTTTGTGGATTTTGACAAATTTTTCTGGCGCTGCAAAAATTGATTGAATTTTCATTTTTTGACAAGTTGAAAGTAACGCTCAGTCCTTTAATTTTTGTTCAATTTTGTTCGTTAAAAGATGAAAAACTTTATAATTAGATCTAGAAATACGAAAAATTATTGATATTTGACTCAACAATTTTTAGTGTATTTTGCAAAATATTTCTGGCGAGGCTAAAATGGATTGAATTTTCATTTTTTGACAAGTAGAAAGTAAGTAAGTAAGGAAGTCTTTCAATTTTTGTTCAATTTTGTTCGTTAATAGATGAAAAAGTTTAAAATTAGATCTAGAAATATGAAAAATATATGATATTTGTCTGAAAATTTTTTTGAGAATTTTACCAAATTTTTCTGCCGAGGCCAAAATTGATTGAATTTTCATTTTTTGACAAGTTGAAAGTAACGCGCAGTTTTTTAATTTTTGTTAAATTTTGTTTGTTAATAGATGAAATTGTTTGAAATTAGATTTAGAAATATGGAAAATAATTGATACTTGTCTGAAATTTTTTTTGTGGATTTTGCCAAATTTTTCTGGCGATGCAAAAATTGATTGAATTTTCATTTTTTGACAAGTTGAAAGTAATGCGCAGTTCTTTAATTTTTGTTCAATTTTGTTTGTTAATAGATGAAATTGTTTGAAATTAGATTTAGAAATATGGAAAATAATTGATATTTGTCTGAAAATATTTTTTGTGGATTTTGACAAATTTTTCTGGCGCTGCAAAAATTGATTGAATTTTCATTTTTTGACAAGTTGAAACTAATGCGCAGTTCTTTAATTTTTGTTCAATTTTGTTTGTTAATAGATCAAATTGTTTGAAATTAGATTTAGAAATATGGAAAATGATTGATACTTGTCTGAAATTTTTTTTGTGGATTTTGCCAAATTTTTCTGGCGATGCAAAAATTGATTGAATTTTCATTTTTGACAAGTTGAAAGTAATTCGCAGTTCTTTAATTTTTGTTCAATTTTGTTTGTTAATAGATGAAATTGTTTGAAATTAGATTTAGAAATATGGAAAATAATTTATATTTGTCTGAAAATTTCTTTGTGCATTCTGCCAAATTTTTCTAGGGAAGCAAAAGTTAAATAAATTTTCATTGTTTGACAAGTTGAAAGCAACGCGCAGTTCTTTAATTTTTGTTCAATTTTGTTCGTTAATAGATGAAAAAGTTTATAACTAGATCTAGAAATATGAAAAATTATTGATATTTGACTGAACAATTTTATGTGTATTTTGCCAAATATTTCTGGCGAGGCAAAAATGGATTGAATTTCCATTTTTTGCCAAGTTGAAAGTAACGCGCAGTCCTTTAATTTTTGTTTTATTTTGTTCGTTAACAGATGAAAAAGTTTGAAATTAGATTTAGAAATGTGGAAAATAATTGATATTTGTCTGAAATTTTTTTTGTGGATTTTGCCAAATTTTTCTGTCGATGCAAAAATTGATTGAATTTTCATTTTTTGACAAGTTGAATGTAATGCGCAGTTCTTTATTTCTTTTCAATTTTATTTGTTAAAAGACCAAATTGTTTGAAATTAGATTTAGAAATATGGAAAATAATTTATATTTGTCTGAAAATTTCTTTGTGCATTCTGCCAAATTTTTCTAGGGAAGCAAAAGTTAAATAAATTTTCATTGTTTGACAAGTTGAAAGCAACGCGCAGTCCTTTAATTTTTGTTCAATTTTGTTCGTTAATAGATGAAAAAGTTTATAACTAGATCTAGAAATATGAAAAATTATTGATATTTGACTGAACAATTTTATGTGTATTTTGCCAAATATTTCTGGCGAGGCAAAAATGGATTGAATTTCCATTTTTTGCCAAGTTGAAAGTAACGCGCAGTCCTTTAATTTTTGTTTAATTTTGTTCGTTAATAGATGAAAAAGTTTAAAATTAGATTTAAAAATGTGGAAAATAATTGATATTTGTCTGAAATTTTTTTTGTGGATTTTGCCAAATTTTTCTGTCGATGCAAAAATTGATTGAATTTTCATTTTTTGACAAGTTGAAAGTAACGCGCAGTTTTTTAATTTTTGTTTAATTTTGTTTGTTAATAGATGAAATTGTTTGAAATTAGATTTAGAAATATGGAAAATAATTGATACTTGTCTGAAATTTTTTTTGTGGATTTTGCCAAATTTTTCTGGCGATGCAAAAATTGATTGAATTTTCATTTTTTGACAAGTTGAAACTAATGCGCAGTTCTTTAATTTTTGTTCAATTTTGTTTGTTAATAGATAAAATAGTTTATAATTAGATCTAGAAATATGAAAAATAATTGATATTTGTCTAAAAATTTGTTTGTGCTTTTTGACAAATTTTTCTGTCGAGGCAAAATTTGATTGAATTTTCATTTTTTGGCAAGTTGAAAGTAACGCTCAGTCCTTTAATTTTTGTTCAATTTTGTTCGTTAATAGATGAAAAACTTTATTATTAGATCTAGAAATACGAAAAATTATTGATATTTGTCTGAACAATTTTTAGTGTATTTTGCAAAATATTTCTGGCGAGGCTAAAATGGATTGAATTTTCATTTTTTGACTAGTAGAAAGTAAGTAAGTAAGGAAGTCTTTCAATTTTTGTTCAATTTTGTTCGTTAATAGATGAAAAAGTTTGAAATTAGATCTAGAAATATGAAAAATATATGATATTTGTCTGAAAATTTTTTTGAGAATTTTACCAAATTTTTCTGCCGAGGCCAAAATTGATTGAATTTTCATTTTTTGACAAGTTGAAAGTAACGCGCAGTTTTTTAATTTTTGTTTAATTTTGTTTGTTAATAGATGAAAAAGTTTGAAATTAGATCTAGAAATATGAAAAATATATGATATTTGTCTGAAAATTTTTTTGAGAATTTTGCCAAATTTTTCTGGCGATGCAAAAATTAATTGAATTTTCATTTTTTGACAAGTTGAAAGTAATGCGCAGTTCTTTAATTTTTGTTCAATTTTGTTTGTTAATAGATGAAATTGTTTGAAATTAGATTTAGAAATATAAAAAATAATTGATATTTGTCTGAAATTTTTTTTGTGGATTTTGCCAAATTTTTCTGTCGATGCAAAAATTGATTGAATTTTCATTTTTTGACAAGATGAATGTAATGCGCAGTTCTTTATTTTTTTTCAATTTTGTTTGTTAATAGACCAAATTGTTTGAAATTAGATTTAGAAATATAGAAAATAATTGATATTTGTCTAAAAATTTGTTTGTGCTTTTTGACAAATTTTTCTGTCGAGGCAAAATTTGATTGAATTTTCATTTTTTGACAAGTTGAAAGTAACGCTCAGTCCTTTAATTTTTGTTCAATTTTGTTCGTTAATAGATGAAAAACTTTATTATTAGATCTAGAAATACGAAAAATTATTGATATTTGACTGAACAATTTTTAGTGTATTTTGCAAAATATTTCTGGCGAGGCTAAAATGGATTGAATTTTCATTTTTTGACAAGTAGAAAGTAAGTAAGTAAGGAAGTCTTTCAATTTTTGTTCAATTTTGTTCGTTAATAGATGAAAAAGTTTGAAATTAGATCTAGAAATATGAAAAATATATGATATTTGTCTGAAAATTTTTTTGAGAATTTTACCAAATTTTTCTGCCGAGGCCAAAATTGATTGAATTTTCATTTTTTGACAAGTTGAAAGTAACGCGCAGTTTTTTAATTTTTGTTTAATTTTGTTTGTTAATAGATGAAAAAGTTTGAAATTAGATCTAGAAATATGAAAAATATATGATATTTGTCTGAAAATTTTTTTGAGAATTTTGCCAAATTTTTCTGGCGATGCAAAAATTAATTGAATTTTCATTTTTTGACAAGTTGAAAGTAATGCGCAGTTCTTTAATTTTTGTTCAATTTTGTTTGTTAATAGATGAAATTGTTTGAAATTAGATTTAGAAATATAAAAAATAATTGATATTTGTCTGAAATTTTTTTTGTGGAATTTGCCAAATTTTTCTGTCGATGCAAAAATTGATTGAATTTTCATTTTTTGACAAGATGAATGTAATGCGCAGTTCTTTATTTTTTTTCAATTTTGTTTGTTAATAGACCAAATTGTTTGAAATTAGATTTAGAAATATAGAAAATAATTGATATTTGTCTAAAAATTTTTTTTTGCTTTTTGACAAATTTTTCTAGCGAGGCAAAAATTGAGTGAATTTTCATTTTTTGACAAGTTTAAAGTAATGCGCAGTTCTTTAATTTTTGTTCAATTTTGTTTGTTAATAGATGAAATTGTTTGAAATTAGATTTAGAAATATGGAAAATAATTTATATTTGTCTGAAAATTTCTTTGTGCATTCTGCCAAATTTTTTTAGGGAAGCAAAAGTTAAATAAATTTTCATTGTTTGACAAGTTGAAAGCAACGCGCAGTCCTTTAATTTTTGTTCAATTTTGTTCGTTAATAGATGAAAAAGTTTATAACTAGATCTAGAAATATGAAAAATTATTGATATTTGACTGAACAATTTTATGTGTATTTTGCTAAATATTTCTAGCGAGGCAAAAATGGATTGAATTTCCATTTTTTGCCAAGTTGAAAGTAACGCGCAGTCCTTTAATTTTTATTTAATTTTGTTCATTAATAGATGAAATAGTTTAAAACTAGATCTAGAAATATGGAAAACAATTGATACTTGTCTAAAAATTTTTTTGTGCTTTTTGACAAATTTTTCTGTCGAGGCAAAATTTGATTGAATTTTCATTTTTTGACAAGTTGAAAGTAATGCGCAGTTCTTTAATTTTTGTTCAATTTTGTTTGTTAATAGATGAAATTGTTTGAAATTAGATTTAGAAATATGGAAAATAATTGATATTTGTCTGAAAATTTTTTTTGTGGATTTTGCCAAATTTTTCTGGCGATGCAAAAATTGATTAAATTTTCATTTTTTTGACATGTTGATAGTAACGCGCAGTCCTTCAATTTTTGTTCAATTTTGTTCGTTACTAGATGCAATAGTTTATAATTAGATTTAGAAATATGGAAAATAATATATATTTGTCTGAAAATTTCTTTGTGCATTTTGCCAAATTTTTCTAGGGAAGCAAATGTTGAATAAATTTCATTTTTTGACAAGTTGAAAGCAACCCGCAGTCCTTTAATTTTTGTTCAATTTTGTTCGTTAATAGATAAAAAACTTTATAATTAGATCTAGAAATACGAAAAATTATTGATATTTGACTGAAAATTTTTTTGAGAATTTTACCAAATTTTTCTGCCGAGGCCAAAATTGATTGAATTTTCATTTTTTACAAGTTGAAAGTAACGCGCAGTTTTTCAATTTTTGTTTAATTTTGTTTGTTAATAGATGAAATTGTTTGAAATTAGATTTAGAAATATGGAAAATAATTGATATTTGTCTGAAGTTTTTTTTGTGGATTTTGCCAAATTTTTCCTGCGATGCAAAAATTGATTGAATTTTCATTTTTTGACAAGTTGAAAGTAATGCGCAGTTCTTTAATTTTTGTTCAATTTTGTTTGTTAATAGATGAGATTGTTTAAAATTAGATTTAGAAATATAGAAAATAATTGATATTTGTCTGAAAATTTTTTTTGTGGATTTTGACAAATTTTTCTGGCGCTGCAAAAATTGATTGAATTTTCATTTTTTGACAAGTTGAAACTAATGCGCAGTTCTATAATTTTTGTTCAATTTTGTTTGTTAATTGATTAAATTGTTTGAAATTAGATTTAGAAATATGGAAAATAAGTGATACTTGTCTGAAATTTTTTTTGTGGATTTTGCCAAATTTTTCTGGCGATGCAAAAATTGATTGAATTTTCATTTTTTGACAAGTTGAAAGTAACGCGCAGTTCTTTAACTTTTGTTCAATTTTCTTTGTTAATAGATGAGATTGTTTGAAATTAGATTTAGAAATATGGAAAATAATTGATATTTGTCTGAAAATTTTTTTTGTCGATTTTGACAAATTTTTCTGGCGCTGCAAAAATTGATTGAATTTTCTTTTTTTGACAAGTTGAAACTAATGCGCAGTTCTTTAATTTTTGTTCAATTTTGTTTGTTAATTGATTAAATTGTTTGAAATTAGATTTAGAAATATGGAAAATAAGTGATACTTGTCTGAAATTTTTTTTGTGGATTTTGCCAAATTTTTCTGGCGAGGCAAAAATGGATTGAATTTCCATTTTTTGCCAAGTTGAAAGTAACGCGCAGTCCTTTAATTTTTGTTTAATTTTGTTCGTTAATAGATGAAAAAGTTTAAAATTAGATTTAAAAATGTGGAAAATAATTGATATTTGTCTGAAATTTTTTTTGTGGATTTTGCCAAATTTTTTCTGTCGATGCAAAAATTGATTGAATTTTCATTTTTTGACAAGTTGAAAGTAACGCGCAGTTTTTTAATTTTTGTTTAATTTTGTTTGTTAATAGATGAAATTGTTTATAATTAGATCTAGAAATATGAAAAATAATTGATATTTGTCTAAAAATTTGTTTGTGCTTTTTGACAAATTTTTCTGTCGAGGCAAAATTTGATTGAATTTTCATTTTTTGACAAGTTGAAAGTAACGCTCAGTCCTTTAATTTTTGTTCAATTTTGTTCGTTAATAGATGAAAAACTTTATTATTAGATCTAGAAATACGAAAAATTATTGATATTTGACTGAACAATTTTTAGTGTATTTTGCAAAATATTTCTGGCGAGGCTAAAATGGATTGAATTTTCATTTTTTGACAAGTAGAAAGTAAGTAAGTAAGGAAGTCTTTCAATTTTTGTTCAAATTTGTTCGTTAATAGATGAAAAAGTTTGAAATTAGATCTAGAAATATGAAAAATATATGATATTTGTCTGAAAATTTTTTTGAGAATTTTACCAAATTTTTCTGCCGAGGCCAAAATTGATTGAATTTTCATTTTTTGACAAGTTGAAAGTAACGCGCAGTTTTTTAATTTTTGTTTAATTTTGTTTGTTGATAGATGAAAAAGTTTGAAATTAGATCTAGAAATATGAAAAATATATGATATTTGTCTGAAAATTTTTTTGAGAATTTTGCCAAATTTTTCTGGCGATGCAAAAATTAATTGAATTTTCATTTTTTGACAAGTTGAAAGTAATGCGCAGTTCTTTAATTTTTATTCAATTTTGTTTGTTAATAGATAAAATAGTTTATAATTAGATCTAGAAATATAAAAAATAATTGATATTTGTCTAAAAATTTGTTTGTGCTTTTTGACAAATTTTTCTCTCGAGGCAAAATTTGATTGAATTTTCATTTTTTGACAAGTTGAAAGTAACGCTCAGTCCTTTAATTTTTGTTCAATTTTGTTCGTTAATAGATAAAAAACTTTATAATTAGATCTAGAAATACGAAAAATTATTGATATTTGACTGAACAATTTTTAGTGTATTTTGCAAAATATTTGTGGCGAGGCTAAATTGGATTGAATTTTCATTTTTTGACAAGTAGAAAGTAAGTAAGTAAGGAAGTCTTTCAATTTTTGTTTAATTTTGTTCGTTAATAGATGAAAAAGTTTGAAATTAGATCTAGAAATATGAAAAATATATGATATTTGTCTGAAAATTTTTTTGAGAATTTTACCAAATTTTTCTGCCGAGGCCAAAATTGATTGAATTTTCATTTTTTGACAAGTTGAAAGTAACGCGCAGTTTCTTAATTTTTGTTCAATTTTGTTTGTTAATAGATGAAATTGTTTGAAAATAGATTTAGAAATATGGAAAATAATTGATATTTGTCTGAAGTTTTTTTTGTGGATTTTGCCAAATTTTTCTGGCGATGCAAAAATTGATTGAATTTTCATTTTTTGACAAGTTGAAAGTAACGCGCAGTTTTTTAATTTTTGTTCAATTTTGTTTGTTAATAGATGAAATTGTTTGAAATAAGATTTAGAAATATGGAAAATAATTGATACTTGTCTGAAATTTTTTTTGTGGATTTTGCCAAATTTTTCTGGCGATGCAAAAATTGATTGAATTTTCATTTTTTTGACATGTTGATAGTAACGCGCAGTCCTTCAATTTTTGTTCAATTTTGTTCGTTACTAGATGCAATAGTTTATAATTAGATTTAGAAATATGGAAAATAATATATATTTGTCTGAAAATTTCTTTGTGCATTTTGCCAAATTTTTCTAGGGAAGCAAATGTTGAATAAATTTCATTTTTTGACAAGTTGAAAGCAACCCGCAGTCCTTTAATTTTTGTTCAATTTTGTTCGTTAATAGATAAAAAAGTTTGAAATTAGATCTAGAAATATGAAAAATATATGATATTTGTCTGAAAATTTTTTTGAGAATTTTACCAAATTTTTCTGCCGAGGCCAAAATTGATTGAATTTTCATTTTTTACAAGTTGAAAGTAACGCGCAGTTTTTCAATTTTTGTTTAATTTTGTTTGTTAATAGATGAAATTGTTTGAAATTAGATTTAGAAATATGGAAAATAATTGATATTTGTCTGAAAATTTTTTTTGTGGATTTTGCCAAATTTTTCTGGCGATGCAAAAATTGATTAAATTTTCATTTTTTTGACATGTTGATAGTAACGCGCAGTCCTTCAATTTTTGTTCAATTTTGTTCGTTAATAGATGAAAAAGTTTGAAATTAGATCTAGAAATATGAAAAATATATGATATTTGTCTGAAAATTTTTTTGAGAATTTTACCAAATTTTTCTGCCGAGGCCAAAATTGATTGAATTTTCATTTTTTGACAAGTTGAAAGTAACGCGCAGTTTTTTAATTTTTGTTTAATTTTGTTTGTTAATAGATGAAAAAGTTTGAAATTAGATCTAGAAATATGAAAAATATATGATATTTGTCTGAAAATTTTTTTGAGAATTTTGCCAAATTTTTCTGGCGATGCAAAAATTAATTGAATTTTCATTTTTTGACAAGTTGAAAGTAATGCGCAGTTCTTTAATTTTTGTTCAATTTTGTTTGTTAATAGATGAAATTGTTTGAAATTAGATTTAGAAATATAAAAAATAATTGATATTTGTCTGAAATTTTTTTTGTGGAATTTGCCAAATTTTTCTGTCGATGCAAAAATTGATTGAATTTTCATTTTTTGACAAGATGAATGTAATGCGCAGTTCTTTATTTTTTTTCAATTTTGTTTGTTAATAGACCAAATTGTTTGAAATTAGATTTAGAAATATAGAAAATAATTGATATTTGTCTAAAAATTTTTTTTTGCTTTTTGACAAATTTTTCTAGCGAGGCAAAAATTGAGTGAATTTTCATTTTTTGACAAGTTTAAAGTAATGCGCAGTTCTTTAATTTTTGTTCAATTTTGTTTGTTAATAGATGAAATTGTTTGAAATTAGATTTAGAAATATGGAAAATAATTTATATTTGTCTGAAAATTTCTTTGTGCATTCTGCCAAATTTTTTTAGGGAAGCAAAAGTTAAATAAATTTTCATTGTTTGACAAGTTGAAAGCAACGCGCAGTCCTTTAATTTTTGTTCAATTTTGTTCGTTAATAGATGAAAAAGTTTATAACTAGATCTAGAAATATGAAAAATTATTGATATTTGACTGAACAATTTTATGTGTATTTTGCTAAATATTTCTAGCGAGGCAAAAATGGATTGAATTTCCATTTTTTGCCAAGTTGAAAGTAACGCGCAGTCCTTTAATTTTTATTTAATTTTGTTCATTAATAGATGAAATAGTTTAAAACTAGATCTAGAAATATGGAAAACAATTGATACTTGTCTAAAAATTTTTTTGTGCTTTTTGACAAATTTTTCTGTCGAGGCAAAATTTGATTGAATTTTCATTTTTTGACAAGTTGAAAGTAACGCGCAGTCCTTTAATTTTTGTTTAATTTTGTTCGTTAATAGATGAAAAAGTTTGAAATTAGATTTAGAAATGTGGAAAATAATTGATATTTGTCTGAAATTTTTTTTGTGGATTTTGCCAAATTTTTCTGTCGATGCAAAAATTGATTGAATTTTCATTTTTTTACAAGATGAATGTAATGCGCAGTTCTTTATTTTTTTTCAATTTTGTTTGTTAATAGACCAAATTGTTTGAAATTAGATTTAGAAATATAGAAAATAATTGATATTTGTCTAAAAATTTTTTTTTGCTTTTTGACAAATTTTTCTAGCGAGGCAAAAATTGAGTGAATTTTCATTTTTTGACAAGTTTAAAGTAATGCGCAGTTCTTTAATTTTTATTCAATTTTGTTTGTTAATAGATAAAATAGTTTATAATTAGATCTAGAAATATAAAAAATAATTGATATTTGTCTAAAAATTTGTTTGTGCTTTTTGACAAATTTTTCTGTCGAGGCAAAATTTGATTGAATTTTCATTTTTTGACAAGTAGAAAGTAAGTAAGTAAGGAAGTCTTTCAATTTTTGTTTAATTTTGTTTGTTAATAGATGAAAAAGTTTGAAATTAGATCTAGAAATATGAAAAATATATGATATTTGTCTGAAAATTTTTTTGAGAATTTTACCAAAATTTTCTGCCGAGGCCAAAATTGAATAAATTTTTATTTTTTGACAAGTTGAAAGTAACGCGCAGTTTTTTAATTTTTGTTTGTTAATAGATGAAATTGTTTGAAATTAGATTTAGAAATATGGAAAATAATTGATATTTGTCTGAAAATTTTTTTTGTGGATTTTGACAAATTTTTCTGGGGCTGCAAAAATTGATTGAATTATCATTTTTTGACAAGTTGAAACTAATACGCAGTCCTTTAATTTTTGTTCAATTTTGTTCGTTAATAGATAAAAAAGTTTATAATTAGATCTAGAAATACGAAAAATTATTGATATTTGACTGAACAATTTTTAGTGTATTTTGCAAAATATTTCTGGCGAGGCTAAAATGGATTGAATTTTCATTTTTTGACAAGTAGAAAGTAAGTAAGTAAGGAAGTCTTTCAATTTTTGTTCAACTTTCTTCGTTAATAGATGAAAAAGTTTGAAATTAGATCTAGAAATATGAAAAATATATGATATTTGTCTGAAAATTTTTTTGAGAATTTTACCAAATTTTTCTGCCGAGGCCAAAATTGATTGAATTTTCATTTTTTGACAAGTTGAAAGTAACGCGCAGTTTCTTAATTTTTGTTCAATTTTGTTTGTTAATAGATGAAATTGTTTGAAAATAGATTTAGAAATATGGAAAATAATTGATATTTGTCTGAAGTTTTTTTTGTGGATTTTGCCAAATTTTTCTGGCGATGCAAAAATTGATTGAATTTTCATTTTTTGACAAGTTGAAAGTAATGCGCAGTTCTTTAATTTTTGTTCAATTTTGTTTGTTAATAGATGAAATTGTTTGAAATTAGATTTAGAAATATGGAAAATAATTGATATTTGTCTGAAAATTTTTTTTGTGGATTTTGCCAAATTTTTCTGGCGATGCAAAAATTGATTAAATTTTCATTTTTTTGACATGTTGATAGTAACGCGCAGTCCTTCAATTTTTGTTCAATTTTGTTCGTTACTAGATGCAATAGTTTATAATTAGATTTAGAAATATGGAAAATAATATATATTTGTCTGAAAATTTCTTTGTGCATTTTGCCAAATTTTTCTAGGGAAGCAAATGTTGAATAAATTTCATTTTTTGACAAGTTGAAAGCAACCCGCAGTCCTTTAATTTTTGTTCAATTTTGTTCGTTAATAGATAAAAAACTTTATAATTAGATCTAGAAATACGAAAAATTATTGATATTTGACTGAAAATTTTTTTGAGAATTTTACCAAATTTTTCTGCCGAGGCCAAAATTGATTGAATTTTCATTTTTTACAAGTTGAAAGTAACGCGCAGTTTTTCAATTTTTGTTTAATTTTGTTTGTTAATAGATGAAATTGTTTGAAATTAGATTTAGAAATATGGAAAATAATTGATATTTGTCTGAAGTTTTTTTTGTGGATTTTGCCAAATTTTTCCTGCGATGCAAAAATTGATTGAATTTTCATTTTTTGACAAGTTGAAAGTAATGCGCAGTTCTTTAATTTTTGTTCAATTTTGTTTGTTAATAGATGAGATTGTTTAAAATTAGATTTAGAAATATAGAAAATAATTGATATTTGTCTGAAAATTTTTTTTGTGGATTTTGACAAATTTTTCTGGCGCTGCAAAAATTGATTGAATTTTCATTTTTTGACAAGTTGAAACTAATGCGCAGTTCTATAATTTTTGTTCAATTTTGTTTGTTAATTGATTAAATTGTTTGAAATTAGATTTAGAAATATGGAAAATAAGTGATACTTGTCTGAAATTTTTTTTGTGGATTTTGCCAAATTTTTCTGGCGATGCAAAAATTGATTGAATTTTCATTTTTTGACAAGTTGAAAGTAACGCGCAGTTCTTTAACTTTTGTTCAATTTTCTTTGTTAATAGATGAGATTGTTTGAAATTAGATTTAGAAATATGGAAAATAATTGATATTTGTCTGAAAATTTTTTTTGTCGATTTTGACAAATTTTTCTGGCGCTGCAAAAATTGATTGAATTTTCTTTTTTTGACAAGTTGAAACTAATGCGCAGTTCTTTAATTTTTGTTCAATTTTGTTTGTTAATTGATTAAATTGTTTGAAATTAGATTTAGAAATATGGAAAATAAGTGATACTTGTCTGAAATTTTTTTTGTGGATTTTGCCAAATTTTTCTGGCGAGGCAAAAATGGATTGAATTTCCATTTTTTGCCAAGTTGAAAGTAACGCGCAGTCCTTTAATTTTTGTTTAATTTTGTTCGTTAATAGATGAAAAAGTTTAAAATTAGATTTAAAAATGTGGAAAATAATTGATATTTGTCTGAAATTTTTTTTGTGGATTTTGCCAAATTTTTTCTGTCGATGCAAAAATTGATTGAATTTTCATTTTTTGACAAGTTGAAAGTAACGCGCAGTTTTTTAATTTTTGTTTAATTTTGTTTGTTAATAGATGAAATTGTTTATAATTAGATCTAGAAATATGAAAAATAATTGATATTTGTCTAAAAATTTGTTTGTGCTTTTTGACAAATTTTTCTGTCGAGGCAAAATTTGATTGAATTTTCATTTTTTGACAAGTTGAAAGTAACGCTCAGTCCTTTAATTTTTGTTCAATTTTGTTCGTTAATAGATGAAAAACTTTATTATTAGATCTAGAAATACGAAAAATTATTGATATTTGACTGAACAATTTTTAGTGTATTTTGCAAAATATTTCTGGCGAGGCTAAAATGGATTGAATTTTCATTTTTTGACAAGTAGAAAGTAAGTAAGTAAGGAAGTCTTTCAATTTTTGTTCAAATTTGTTCGTTAATAGATGAAAAAGTTTGAAATTAGATCTAGAAATATGAAAAATATATGATATTTGTCTGAAAATTTTTTTGAGAATTTTACCAAATTTTTCTGCCGAGGCCAAAATTGATTGAATTTTCATTTTTTGACAAGTTGAAAGTAACGCGCAGTTTTTTAATTTTTGTTTAATTTTGTTTGTTGATAGATGAAAAAGTTTGAAATTAGATCTAGAAATATGAAAAATATATGATATTTGTCTGAAAATTTTTTTGAGAATTTTGCCAAATTTTTCTGGCGATGCAAAAATTAATTGAATTTTCATTTTTTGACAAGTTGAAAGTAATGCGCAGTTCTTTATTTTTTTTCAATTTTGTTTGTTAATAGACCAAATTGTTTGAAATTAGATTTAGAAATATAGAAAATAATTGATATTTGTCTAAAAATTTTTTTTTGCTTTTTGACAAATTTTTCTAGCGAGGCAAAAATTGAGTCAATTTTCATTTTTTGACAAGTTTAAAGTAATGCTTAGTTCTTTAATTTTTGTTCAATTTTGTTTGTTAATAGATGAAATTGTTTGAAATTAGATTTAGAAATATGGAAAATAATTTATATTTGTCTGAAAATTTCTTTGTGCATTCTGCCAAATTTTTTTAGGGAAGCAAAAGTTAAATAAATTTTCATTGTTTGACAAGTTGAAAGCAACGCGCAGTCCGTTAATTTTTGTTCAATTTTGTTCGTTAATAGATGAAAAAGTTTATAACTAGATCTAGAAATATGAAAAATTATTGATATTTGACTGAACAATTTTATGTGTATTTTGCTAAATATTTCTAGCGAGGCAAAAATGGATTGAATTTCCATTTTTTGCCAAGTTGAAAGTAACGCGCAGTCCTTTAATTTTTATTTAATTTTGTTCATTAATAGATGAAATAGTTTAAAACTAGATCTAGAAATATGGAAAACAATTGATACTTGTCTAAAAATTTTTTTGTGCTTTTTGACAAATTTTTCTGTCGAGGCAAAATTTGATTGAATTTTCATTTTTTGACAAGTTGAAAGTAACGCGCAGTCCTTTAATTTTTGTTTAATTTTGTTCGTTAATAGATGAAAAAGTTTGAAATTAGATTTAGAAATGTGGAAAATAATTGATATTTGTCTGAAATTTTTTTTGTGGATTTTGCCAAATTTTTCTGTCGATGCAAAAATTGATTGAATTTTCATTTTTTTACAAGATGAATGTAATGCACAGTTCTTTATTTTTTTTCAATTTTGTTTGTTAATAGACCAAATTGTTTGAAATTAGATTTAGAAATATAGAAAATAATTGATATTTGTCTAAAAATTTTTTTTTGCTTTTTGACAAATTTTTCTAGCGAGGCAAAAATTGAGTGAATTTTCATTTTTTGACAAGTTTAAAGTAATGCGCAGTTCTTTAATTTTTATTCAATTTTGTTTGTTAATAGATAAAATAGTTTATAATTAGATCTAGAAATATAAAAAATAATTGATATTTGTCTAAAAATTTGTTTGTGCTTTTTGACAAATTTTTCTCTCGAGGCAAAATTTGATTGAATTTTCATTTTTTGACAAGTTGAAAGTAACGCTCAGTCCTTTAATTTTTGTTCAATTTTGTTCGTTAATAGATAAAAAACTTTATAATTAGATCTAGAAATACGAAAAATTATTGATATTTGACTGAACAATTTTTAGTGTATTTTGCAAAATATTTGTGGCGAGGCTAAATTGGATTGAATTTTCATTTTTTGACAAGTAGAAAGTAAGTAAGTAAGGAAGTCTTTCAATTTTTGTTTAATTTTGTTCGTTAATAGATGAAAAAGTTTGAAATTAGATCTAGAAATATGAAAAATATATGATATTTGTCTGAAAATTTTTTTGAGAATTTTACCAAATTTTTCTGCCGAGGCCAAAATTGATTGAATTTTCATTTTTTGACAAGTTGAAAGTAACGCGCAGTTTCTTAATTTTTGTTCAATTTTGTTTGTTAATAGATGAAATTGTTTGAAAATAGATTTAGAAATATGGAAAATAATTGATATTTGTCTGAAGTTTTTTTTGTGGATTTTGCCAAATTTTTCTGGCGATGCAAAAATTGATTGAATTTTCATTTTTTGACAAGTTGAAAGTAACGCGCAGTTTTTTAATTTTTGTTCAATTTTGTTTGTTAATAGATGAAATTGTTTGAAATAAGATTTAGAAATATGGAAAATAATTGATACTTGTCTGAAATTTTTTTTGTGGATTTTGCCAAATTTTTCTGGCGATGCAAAAATTGATTGAATTTTCATTTTTTTGACATGTTGATAGTAACGCGCAGTCCTTCAATTTTTGTTCAATTTTGTTCGTTACTAGATGCAATAGTTTATAATTAGATTTAGAAATATGGAAAATAATATATATTTGTCTGAAAATTTCTTTGTGCATTTTGCCAAATTTTTCTAGGGAAGCAAATGTTGAATAAATTTCATTTTTTGACAAGTTGAAAGCAACCCGCAGTCCTTTAATTTTTGTTCAATTTTGTTCGTTAATAGATAAAAAAGTTTGAAATTAGATCTAGAAATATGAAAAATATATGATATTTGTCTGAAAATTTTTTTGAGAATTTTACCAAATTTTTCTGCCGAGGCCAAAATTGATTGAATTTTCATTTTTTACAAGTTGAAAGTAACGCGCAGTTTTTCAATTTTTGTTTAATTTTGTTTGTTAATAGATGAAATTGTTTGAAATTAGATTTAGAAATATGGAAAATAATTGATATTTGTCTGAAGTTTTTTTTGTGGATTTTGCCAAATTTTTCCTGCGATGCAAAAATTGATTGAATTTTCATTTTTTGACAAGTTGAAAGTAATGCGCAGTTCTTTAATTTTTGTTCAATTTTGTTTGTTATTAGATGAGATTGTTTGAAATTAGATTTAGAAATATAGAAAATAATTGATATTTGTCTGAAAATTTTTTTTGTGGATTTTGACAAATTTTTCTGGCGCTGCAAAAATTGATTGAATTTTCATTTTTTGACAAGTTGAAACTAATGCGCAGTTCTATAATTTTTGTTCAATTTTGTTTGTTAATTGATTAAATTGTTTGAAATTAGATTTAGAAATATGGAAAATAAGTGATACTTGTCTGAAATTTTTTTTGTGGATTTTGCCAAATTTTTCTGGCGATGCAAAAATTGATTGAATTTTCATTTTTTGACAAGTTGAAAGTAACGCGCAGTTCTTTAACTTTTGTTCAATTTTCTTTGTTAATAGATGAGATTGTTTGAAATTAGATTTAGAAATATGGAAAATAATTGATATTTGTCTGAAAATTTTTTTTGTCGATTTTGACAAATTTTTCTGGCGCTGCAAAAATTGATTGAATTTTCATTTTTTGACAAGTTGAAAGTAATGCGCAGTTCTTTAATTTTTGTTTAATTTTGTTCGTTAATAGATAAAATAGTTTAGAATTACATCTAGAAATATGAAAAATAATTGATATTTGTCTGAAATTTTTTTTGAGAATTTTACCAAATTTTTCTGCCGAGGCCAAAATTGATTGAATTTTCATTTTTTGACAAGTTGAAAGTAACGCGCAGTTCTTTAATTTTTGTTCAATTTTGTTTGTTAATAGATCAAATTGTTTGAAATTAGATTTAGAAATATGGAAAATAATTGATACTTGTCTGAAATTTTTTTTGTGGATTTTGCCAAATTTTTCTGGCGATGCAAAAATTGATTGAATTTTCATTTTTTGACAAGTTGAAAGTAATGCGCAGTTCTTTAATTTTTGTTCAATTTTGTTCGTTAATAGATAAAATAGTTTAGAATTACATCTAGAAATATGAAAAATAATTGATATTTGTCTGAAATTTTTTTTGAGAATTTTACCAAATTTTTCTGCCGAGGCCAAAATTGATTGAATTTTCATTTTTTGACAAGTTGAAAATTAACGCTCAGTCCTTTAATTTTTGTTCAATTTTGTTCGTTAATAGATGAAAAACTTTATAATTAGATCTAGAAATACGAAAAATTATTGATATTTGACTGAACAATTTTTAGTGTATTTTGCAAAATATTTCTGGCGAGGCTAAATTGGATTGAATTTTCATTTTTTGACAAGTAGAAAGTAAGTAAGTAAGGAAGTCTTTCAATTTTTGTTTAATTTTGTTTGTTAATAGATGAAAAAGTTTGAAATTAGATCTAGAAATATGAAAAATATATGATATTTGTCTGAAAATTTTTTTGAGAATTTTACCAAATTTTTCTGCCGAGGCCAAAATTGATTAAATTTTTATTTTTTGACAAGTTGAAAGTAACGCGCAGTTTTTTAATTTTTGTTTGTTAATAGATGAAATTGTTTGAAATTAGATTTAGAAATATGGAAAATAATTGATATTTGTCTGAAAATTTTTTTTGTGGATTTTGACAAATTTTTCTGGGGCTGCAAAAATTGATTGAATTATCATTTTTTGACAAGTTGAAACTAATACGCAGTCCTTTAATTTTTGTTCAATTTTGTTCGTTAATAGATAAAAAACTTTTTAATTAGATCTAGAAATACGAAAAATTATTGATATTTGACTGAACAATTTTTAGTGTATTTTGCAAAATATTTCTGGCGAGGCTAAAATGGATTGAATTTTCATTTTTTGACAAGTAGAAAGTAAGTAAGTAAGGAAGTCTTTCAATTTTTGTTCAACTTTGTTCGTTAATAGATGAAAAAGTTTGAAATTAGATCTAGAAATATGAAAAATATATGATATTTGTCTGAAAATTTTTTTGAGAATTTTACCAAATTTTTCTGCCGAGGCCAAAATTGATTGAATTTTCATTTTTTGACAAGTTAAAAGTAATGCGCAGTTCTTTAATTTTTGTTCAATTTTGTTTGTTAATAGATGAAATTGTTTGAAATTAGATTTAGAAATATGAAAAATAATTGATATTTGTCTGAAAATTTTTTTTGTGGATTTTGACAAATTTTTCTGGCGCTGCAAAAATTGATTGAATTTTCATTTTTTGACAAGTTGAAACTAATGCGCAGTCCTTTAATTTTTGTTCAATTTTGTGTGTAATAGACCAAATTGTTTGAAATTAGAATAAGAAATAAGGAAAATAATTGATATTTGTCTGAAATTTTTTTTGTGGATTTTGCCAAATTTTTCTGGCGATGCAAAAATTGATTGAATTTTCATTTTTTGACATGTTGAAAGTAACGCGCCGTTCTTTAATTTTTGTTCAATTTTGTTTGTTAATAGATCAAATTGTTTGAAATTAGATTTAGAAATATGGAAAATAATTTATACTTGTCTGAAATATTTTTTGTGGATTTTGCAAAATTTTTCTGTCGAGGCCAAAATTGATTGAATTTTCATTTTTTGACAAGTTGAAAGTAACGCGCAGTTTTTTAATTTTTGTTCAATTTTGTTTGTTAATAGATGAAATTGTTTGAAATTAGATTTAGAAATATGGAAAATAATTGATACTTGTCTGAAATTTTTTTTGTGGATTTTGCCAAATTTTTCTGGCGATGCAAAAATTGATTGAATTTTCATTTTTTGACATGTTGAAACTAATGCGCAGTTCTTCAATTTTTGTTCAATTTTGTTTGTTAACAGATCAAATTGTTTGAAATTAGATTTAGAAATAAGGAAAATAATTGATACTTGTCTGAAATTTTTTTTGTGGATTTTGCCAAATTTTTCTGGCGATGCAAAAATTGATTGAATTTTCATTTTTTGACAAGTTGAAAGTAATGCGCAGTTCTTTAATTTTTGTTCAATTTTGTTCGTTAATAGATAAAATAGTTTAGAATTACATCTACAAATATGAAAAATAATTGATATTTGTCTGAAATTTTTTTTGAGAATTTTACCAAATTTTTCTGCCGAGGCCAAAATTGATTGAATTTTCATTTTTTGACAAGTTGAAAGTAACGCGCAGTTCTTTAATTTTTGTTCAATTTTGTTTGTTAATAGATGAAATTGTTTGAAATTAGATTTAGAAATATGGAAAATAATTAATATTTGTCTGAAGTTTTTTTTGTGGATTTTGCCAAATTTTTCTGGCGATGCAAAAATTGATTGAATTTTCATTTTTTGACAAGTTGAAAGTAATGCGCAGTTCTTTAATTTTTGTTCAATTTTGTTTGTTAATAGATGAGATTGTTTGAAATTAGATTTAGAAATATAGAAAATAATTGATATTTGTCTGAAAATTTTTTTTGTGGATTTTGACAAATTTTTCTGGCGCTGCAAAAATTGATTGAATTTTCATTTTTTGACAAGTTGAAACTAATGCGCAGTTCTTTAATTTTTGTTCAATTTTGTTTGTTAATAGATTAAATTGTTTGAAATTAGATTTAGAAATATGGAAAATAATTGATACTTGTCTGAAATTTTTATTGTGGATTTTGCCAAATTTTTCTGGCGATGCAAAAATTGATTGAATTTTCATTTTTTGACAAGTTGAAAGTAATGCGCAGTTCTTTAATTTTTGTTCAATTTTGTTTGTTAATAGATGAGATTGTTTGAAATTAGATTTAGAAATATAGAAAATAATTGATATTTGTCTGAAAATTTTTTTTGTGGATTTTGACAAATTTTTCTGGCGCTGCAAAAATTGATTGAATTTTCATTTTTTGACAAGTTGAAACTAATGCGCAGTTCTTTAATTTTTGTTCAATTTTGTTTGTTAATAGATTAAATTGTTTGAAATTAGATTTAGAAATATGGAAAATAATTGATATTTGTCTGAAGTTTTTTTTGTGGATTATTCCAAATTTTTCTGGCGATGCAAAAATTGATTGAATTTTCATTTTTTGACAAGTTGAAAGTAATGCGCAGTTCTTTAATTTTTGTTCAATTTTGTTTGTTAATAGATGAGATTGTTTGAAATTAGATTTAGAAATATAGAAAATAATTGATATTTGTCTGAATATTTTTTTTGTGGATTTTGACAAATTTTTCTGGCGCTGCAAAAATTGATTGAATTTTCATTTTTTGACAAGTTGAAACTAATGCGCAGTTCTTTAATTTTTGTTCAATTTTGTTTGTTAATAGATTAAATTGTTTGAAATTAGATTTAGAAATATGGAAAATAATTGATACTTGTCTGAAATTTTTTTTGTGGATTTTGCCAAATTTTTCTGGCGATGCAAAAATTGATTGAATTTTCATTTTTTGACAAGTTGAAAGTAATGCGCAGTTCTTTAATTTTTGTTCAATTTTGTTTGTTAATAGATGAGATTGTTTGAAATTAGATTTAGAAATATAGAAAATAATTAATATTTGTCTAAAAATTTTTTTTGTGGATTTTGCCAAATTTTTCTGGCGATGCAAAAATTGATTGAATTTTCATTTTTTGACAAGTTGAAAGTAATGCGCAGTTCTTTAATTTTTGTTCAATTTTGTTTGTTAATAGATGAGATTGTTTGAAATTAGATTTAGAAATATAGAAAATAATTGATATTTGTCTGAAAATTTTTTTTGTGGATTTTGACAAATTTTTCTGGCGCTGCAAAAATTGATTGAATTTTCATTTTTTGACAAGTTGAAACTAATGCGCAGTTCTTTTATTTTTGTTCAATTTTGTTTGTTAATAGATTAAATTGTTTGAAATTAGATTTAGAAATATGGAAAATAATTGATACTTGTCTGAAATTTTTTTTGTGGATTTTGCCAAATTTTTCTGGCGATGCAAAAATTGATTGAATTTTCATTTTTTGACAAGTTGAAAGTAATGCGCAGTTCTTTAATTTTTGTTCAATTTTGTTTGTTAATAAATGAAATTTTTTTAAATTAGATCTATAAATATGAAAAATAATTGATATTTATCTGAAAATTTTTTTGTGCATTTTGCCAAATTTTTTTGGCGATGCAAAAATTCATTGAATTTTCAATTTTTGACAAGTTGAAAGTAATGCACAGTTTTTTAATTTTTGTTCAATTTTGTTTGTTAATAGATCAAATTATTTGAAATTAGATTTAGAAATATGGAAAATAATTGATACTTGTCTGAAATTTTTTTTGTGGATTTTGCCAAATTTTTCTAGGGAGGCAAAAGTTGAATAAATTTTCATTTTTTGACAAGTTGAAAGTAACGCGCAGTTCGTTAATTTTTGTTCAATTTTGTTTGTTAATAGATGAAATTGTTTGTAATTAGATTTAGAAATATGGAAAATAATTGATATTTGTCTGAAATTTTTTTTGTGTATTTAGTCAAATATTTCTGGCGAGGCAAAGATGTATTGAATTTTCATTTTTTGAAAAGTTGAAACTAACGCGCAGTCCTTTAATTATTATTTAATTTTGTTTATTAATAAATGAAATAGTTTAAAATTAGATCTAGAAATATGGAAAACAATTGATATTTGTCTAAAAATTTTTTTGTGATTTTTGACAAATTTTTCTGGCGAGGCAAAAATTGATTGAATTTTCATTTTTTGACAAGTTGAAAGTAATGCGCAGTTCTTTAATTTTTGTTCAATTTTGTTCGTTAATAGATGAAAAACTTTATAATTAGATCTAGAAATACGAAAAATTATTGATATTTGACTGAACAATTTTTAGTGTATTTTGCAAAATATTTCTGGCGAGGCTAAATTGGATTGAATTTTCATTTTTTGACAAGTAGAAAGTAAGTAAGTAAGGAAGTCTTTCAATTTTTGTTTAATTTTGTTTGTTAATAGATGAAAAAGTTTGAAATTAGATCTAGAAATATGAAAAATATATGATATTTGTCTGAAAATTTTTTTGAGAATTTTACCAAATTTTTCTGCCGAGGCCAAAATTGATTAAATTTTTATTTTTTGACAAGTTGAAAGTAACGCGCAGTTTTTTAATTTTTGTTTGTTAATAGATGAAATTGTTTGAAATTAGATTTAGAAATATGGAAAATAATTGATATTTGTCTGAAAATTTTTTTTGTGGATTTTGACAAATTTTTCTGGGGCTGCAAAAATTGATTGAATTATCATTTTTTGACAAGTTGAAACTAATACGCAGTCCTTTAATTTTTGTTCAATTTTGTTCGTTAATAGATAAAAAACTTTTTAATTAGATCTAGAAATACGAAAAATTATTGATATTTGACTGAACAATTTTTAGTGTATTTTGCAAAATATTTCTGGCGAGGCTAAAATGGATTGAATTTTCATTTTTTGACAAGTAGAAAGTAAGTAAGTAAGGAAGTCTTTCAATTTTTGTTCAACTTTGTTCGTTAATTGATGAAAAAGTTTGAAATTAGATCTAGAAATATGAAAAATATATGATATTTGTCTGAAAATTTTTTTGAGAATTTTACCAAATTTTTCTGCCGAGGCCAAAATTGATTGAATTTTCATTTTTTGACAAGTTAAAAGTAATGCGCAGTTCTTTAATTTTTGTTCAATTTTGTTTGTTAATAGATGAAATGGTTTGAAATTAGATTTAGAAATATGAAAAATAATTGATATTTGTCTGAAAATTTTTTTTGTGGATTTTGACAAATTTTTCTGGCGCTGCAAAAATTGATTGAATTTTCATTTTTTGACAAGTTGAAACTAATGCGCAGTCCTTTAATTTTTGTTCAATTTTGTGTGTAATAGACCAAATTGTTTGAAATTAGAATAAGAAATAAGGGAAACAATTGATATTTGTCTGAAATTTTTTTTGTGGATTTTGCCAAATTTTTCTGGCGATGCAAAAATTGATTGAATTTTCATTTTTTGACATGTTGAAAGTAACGCGCCGTTCTTTAATTTTTGTTCAATTTTGTTTGTTAATAGATCAAATTGTTTGAAATTAGATTTAGAAATATGGAAAATAATTTATACTTGTCTGAAATATTTTTTGTGGATTTTGCAAAATTTTTCTGTCGAGGCCAAAATTGATTGAATTTTCATTTTTTGACAAGCTGAAAGTAACGCGCAGTTCTTTAATTTTTGTTCAATTTTGTTTGTTAATAGATGAAATTGTTTGAAATTAGATTTAGAAATATGGAAAATAATTGATATTTGTCTGAAGTTTTTTTTGTGGATTTTGCCAAATTTTTCTGGCGATGCAAAAATTGATTGAATTTTCATTTTTTGACAAGTTGAAAGTAATGCGCAGTTCTTTAATTTTTGTTCAATTTTGTTTGTTAATAGATGAGATTGTTTGAAATTAGATTTAGAAATATAGAAAATAATTGATATTTGTCTGAAAATTTTTTTTGAGAATTTTACCAAATTTTTCTGCCGAGGCCAAAATTGATTGAATTTTCATTTTTTGACAAGTTGAAAGTAACGCGCAGTTCTTTAATTTTTGTTCAATTTTGTTTGTTAATAGATGAAATTGTTTGAAATTAGATTTAGAAATATGGAAAATAATTGATATTTGTCTGAAGTTTTTTTTGTGGATTTTGCCAAATTTTTCTGGCGATGCAAAAATTGATTGAATTTTCATTTTTTGACAAGTTGAAAGTAATGCGCAGTTCTTTAATTTTTGTTCAATTTTGTTTGTTAATAGATGAGATTGTTTGAAATTAGATTTAGAAATATAGAAAATAATTGATATTTGTCTGAAAATTTTTTTTGTGGATTTTGACAAATTTTTCTGGCGCTGCAAAAATTGATTGAATTTTCATTTTTTGACAAGTTGAAACTAATGCGCAGTTCTTTAATTTTTGTTCAATTTTGTTTGTTAATAGATTAAATTGTTTGAAATTAGATTTAGAAATATGGAAAATAATTGATACTTGTCTGAAATTTTTATTGTGGATTTTGCCAAATTTTTCTGGCGATGCAAAAATTGATTGAATTTTCATTTTTTGACAAGTTGAAAGTAATGCGCAGTTCTTTAATTTTTGTTCAATTTTGTTTGTTAATAGATGAGATTGTTTGAAATTAGATTTAGAAATATAGAAAATAATTGATATTTGTCTGAAAATTTTTTTTGTGGATTTTGACAAATTTTTCTGGCGCTGCAAAAATTGATTGAATTTTCATTTTTTGACAAGTTGAAACTAATGCGCAGTTCTTTAATTTTTGTTCAATTTTGTTTGTTAATAGATTAAATTGTTTGAAATTAGATTTAGAAATATGGAAAATAATTGATATTTGTCTGAAGTTTTTTTTGTGGATTATTCCAAATTTTTCTGGCGATGCAAAAATTGATTGAATTTTCATTTTTTGACAAGTTGAAAGTAATGCGCAGTTCTTTAATTTTTGTTCAATTTTGTTTGTTAATAGATGAGATTGTTTGAAATTAGATTTAGAAATATAGAAAATAATTGATATTTGTCTGAATATTTTTTTTGTGGATTTTGACAAATTTTTCTGGCGCTGCAAAAATTGATTGAATTTTCATTTTTTGACAAGTTGAAACTAATGCGCAGTTCTTTAATTTTTGTTCAATTTTGTTTGTTAATAGATTAAATTGTTTGAAATTAGATTTAGAAATATGGAAAATAATTGATACTTGTCTGAAATTTTTTTTGTGGATTTTGCCAAATTTTTCTGGCGATGCAAAAATTGATTGAATTTTCATTTTTTGACAAGTTGAAAGTAATGCGCAGTTCTTTAATTTTTGTTCAATTTTGTTTGTTAATAGATGAGATTGTTTGAAATTAGATTTAGAAATATAGAAAATAATTAATATTTGTCTAAAAATTTTTTTTGTGGATTTTGCCAAATTTTTCTGGCGATGCAAAAATTGATTGAATTTTCATTTTTTGACAAGTTGAAACTAATGCGCAGTTCTTTTATTTTTGTTCAATTTTGTTTGTTAATAGATTAAATTGTTTGAAATTAGATTTAGAAATATGGAAAATAATTGATACTTGTCTGAAATTTTTTTTGTGGATTTTGCCAAATTTTTCTGGCGATGCAAAAATTGATTGAATTTTCATTTTTTGACAAGTTGAAAGTAATGCGCAGTTCTTTAATTTTTGTTCAATTTTGTTTGTTAATAAATGAAATTTTTTTAAATTAGATCTATAAATATGAAAAATAATTGATATTTATCTGAAAATTTTTTTGTGCATTTTGCCAAATTTTTTTGGCGATGCAAAAATTCATTGAATTTTCAATTTTTGACAAGTTGAAAGTAATGCACAGTTTTTTAATTTTTGTTCAATTTTGTTTGTTAATAGATCAAATTATTTGAAATTAGATTTAGAAATATGGAAAATAATTGATACTTGTCTGAAATTTTTTTTGTGGATTTTGCCAAATTTTTCTAGGGAGGCAAAAGTTGAATAAATTTTCATTTTTTGACAAGTTGAAAGTAACGCGCAGTTTGTTAATTTTTGTTCAATTTTGTTTGTTAATAGATGAAATTGTTTGTAATTAGATTTAGAAATATGGAAAATAATTGATATTTGTCTGAAATTTTTTTTGTGTATTTAGTCAAATATTTCTGGCGAGGCAAAGATGTATTGAATTTTCATTTTTTGAAAAGTTGAAACTAACGCGCAGTCCTTTAATTATTATTTAATTTTGTTTATTAATAAATGAAATAGTTTAAAATTAGATCTAGAAATATGGAAAACAATTGATATTTGTCTAAAAATTTTTTTGTGATTTTTGACAAATTTTTCTGGCGAGGCAAAAATTGATTGAATTTTCATTTTTTGACAAGTTGAAAGTAATGCGCAGTTCTTTAATTTTTGTTCAATTTTGTTCGTTAATAGATGAAAAACTTTATAATTAGATCTAGAAATACGAAAAATTATTGATATTTGACTGAACAATTTTTAGTGTATTTTGCAAAATATTTCTGGCGAGGCTAAATTGGATTGAATTTTCATTTTTTGACAAGTAGAAAGTAAGTAAGTAAGGAAGTCTTTCAATTTTTGTTTAATTTTGTTTGTTAATAGATGAAAAAGTTTGAAATTAGATCTAGAAATATGAAAAATATATGATATTTGTCTGAAAATTTTTTTGAGAATTTTACCAAATTTTTCTGCCGAGGCCAAAATTGATTAAATTTTTATTTTTTGACAAGTTGAAAGTAACGCGCAGTTTTTTAATTTTTGTTTGTTAATAGATGAAATTGTTTGAAATTAGATTTAGAAATATGGAAAATAATTGATATTTGTCTGAAAATTTTTTTTGTGGATTTTGACAAATTTTTCTGGGGCTGCAAAAATTGATTGAATTATCATTTTTTGACAAGTTGAAAGTAATGCGCAGTTCTTTAATTTTTGTTCAATTTTGTTTGTTAATAGATGAAATTGTTTGAAATTAGATTTAGAAATATGAAAAATAATTGATATTTGTCTGAAAATTTTTTTTGTGGATTTTGACAAATTTTTCTGGCGCTGCAAAAATTGATTGAATTTTCATTTTTTGACAAGTTGAAACTAATGCGCAGTCCTTTAATTTTTGTTCAATTTTGTGTGTAATAGACCAAATTGTTTGAAATTAGAATAAGAAATAAGGAAAATAATTGATATTTGTCTGAAATTTTTTTTGTGGATTTTGCCAAATTTTTCTGGCGATGCAAAAATTGATTGAATTTTCATTTTTTGACATGTTGAAAGTAACGCGCCGTTCTTTAATTTTTGTTCAATTTTGTTTGTTAATAGATCAAATTGTTTGAAATTAGATTTAGAAATATGGAAAATAATTTATACTTGTCTGAAATATTTTTTGTGGATTTTGCAAAATTTTTCTGTCGAGGCCAAAATTGATTGAATTTTCATTTTTTGACAAGTTGAAAGTAACGCGCAGTTTTTTAATTTTTGTTCAATTTTGTTTGTTAATAGATGAAATTGTTTGAAATTAGATTTAGAAATATGGAAAATAATTGATACTTGTCTGAAATTTTTTTTGTGGATTTTGCCAAATTTTTCTGGCGATGCAAAAATTGATTGAATTTTCATTTTTTGACATGTTGAAACTAATGCGCAGTTCTTCAATTTTTGTTCAATTTTGTTTGTTAACAGATCAAATTGTTTGAAATTAGATTTAGAAATAAGGAAAATAATTGATACTTGTCTGAAATTTTTTTTGTGGATTTTGCCAAATTTTTCTGGCGATGCAAAAATTGATTGAATTTTCATTTTTTGACAAGTTGAAAGTAATGCGCAGTTCTTTAATTTTTGTTCAATTTTGTTCGTTAATAGATAAAATAGTTTAGAATTACATCTACAAATATGAAAAATAATTGATATTTGTCTGAAATTTTTTTTGAGAATTTTACCAAATTTTTCTGCCGAGGCCAAAATTGATTGAATTTTCATTTTTTGACAAGTTGAAAGTAACGCGCAGTTCTTTAATTTTTGTTCAATTTTGTTTGTTAATAGATGAAATTGTTTGAAATTAGATTTAGAAATATGGAAAATAATTGATATTTGTCTGAAGTTTTTTTTGTGGATTTTGCCAAATTTTTCTGGCGATGCAAAAATTGATTGAATTTTCATTTTTTGACAAGTTGAAAGTAATGCGCAGTTCTTTAATTTTTGTTCAATTTTGTTTGTTAATAGATGAGATTGTTTGAAATTAGATTTAGAAATATAGAAAATAATTGATATTTGTCTGAAAATTTTTTTTGTGGATTTTGACAAATTTTTCTGGCGCTGCAAAAATTGATTGAATTTTCATTTTTTGACAAGTTGAAACTAATGCGCAGTTCTTTAATTTTTGTTCAATTTTGTTTGTTAATAGATTAAATTGTTTGAAATTAGATTTAGAAATATGGAAAATAATTGATACTTGTCTGAAATTTTTATTGTGGATTTTGCCAAATTTTTCTGGCGATGCAAAAATTGATTGAATTTTCATTTTTTGACAAGTTGAAAGTAATGCGCAGTTCTTTAATTTTTGTTCAATTTTGTTTGTTAATAGATGAGATTGTTTGAAATTAGATTTAGAAATATAGAAAATAATTGATATTTGTCTGAAAATTTTTTTTGTGGATTTTGACAAATTTTTCTGGCGCTGCAAAAATTGATTGAATTTTCATTTTTTGACAAGTTGAAACTAATGCGCAGTTCTTTAATTTTTGTTCAATTTTGTTTGTTAATAGATTAAATTGTTTGAAATTAGATTTAGAAATATGGAAAATAATTGATATTTGTCTGAAGTTTTTTTTGTGGATTATTCCAAATTTTTCTGGCGATGCAAAAATTGATTGAATTTTCATTTTTTGACAAGTTGAAAGTAATGCGCAGTTCTTTAATTTTTGTTCAATTTTGTTTGTTAATAGATGAGATTGTTTGAAATTAGATTTAGAAATATAGAAAATAATTGATATTTGTCTGAATATTTTTTTTGTGGATTTTGACAAATTTTTCTGGCGCTGCAAAAATTGATGGAATTTTCATTTTTTGACAAGTTGAAACTAATGCGCAGTTCTTTAATTTTTGTTCAATTTTGTTTGTTAATAGATTAAATTGTTTGAAATTAGATTTAGAAATATGGAAAATAATTGATACTTGTCTGAAATTTTTTTTGTGGATTTTGCCAAATTTTTCTGGCGATGCAAAAATTGATTGAATTTTCATTTTTTGACAAGTTGAAAGTAATGCGCAGTTCTTTAATTTTTGTTCAATTTTGTTTGTTAATAGATGAGATTGTTTGAAATTAGATTTAGAAATATAGAAAATAATTAATATTTGTCTAAAAATTTTTTTTGTGGATTTTGCCAAATTTTTCTGGCGATGCAAAAATTGATTGAATTTTCATTTTTTGACAAGTTGAAAGTAATGCGCAGTTCTTTAATTTTTGTTCAATTTTGTTTGTTAATAGATGAGATTGTTTGAAATTAGATTTAGAAATATAGAAAATAATTGATATTTGTCTGAAAATTTTTTTTGTGGATTTTGACAAATTTTTCTGGCGCTGCAAAAATTGATTGAATTTTCATTTTTTGACAAGTTGAAACTAATGCGCAGTTCTTTTATTTTTGTTCAATTTTGTTTGTTAATAGATTAAATTGTTTGAAATTAGATTTAGAAATATGGAAAATAATTGATACTTGTCTGAAATTTTTTTTGTGGATTTTGCCAAATTTTTCTGGCGATGCAAAAATTGATTGAATTTTCATTTTTTGACAAGTTGAAAGTAATGCGCAGTTCTTTAATTTTTGTTCAATTTTGTTTGTTAATAAATGAAATTTTTTTAAATTAGATCTATAAATATGAAAAATAATTGATATTTATCTGAAAATTTTTTTGTGCATTTTGCCAAATTTTTTTGGCGATGCAAAAATTCATTGAATTTTCAATTTTTGACAAGTTGAAAGTAATGCACAGTTTTTTAATTTTTGTTCAATTTTGTTTGTTAATAGATCAAATTATTTGAAATTAGATTTAGAAATATGGAAAATAATTGATACTTGTCTGAAATTTTTTTTGTGGATTTTGCCAAATTTTTCTAGGGAGGCAAAAGTTGAATAAATTTTCATTTTTTGACAAGTTGAAAGTAACGCGCAGTTCGTTAATTTTTGTTCAATTTTGTTTGTTAATAGATGAAATTGTTTGTAATTAGATTTAGAAATATGGAAAATAATTGATATTTGTCTGAAATTTTTTTTGTGTATTTAGTCAAATATTTCTGGCGAGGCAAAGATGTATTGAATTTTCATTTTTTGAAAAGTTGAAACTAACGCGCAGTCCTTTAATTATTATTTAATTTTGTTTATTAATAAATGAAATAGTTTAAAATTAGATCTAGAAATATGGAAAACAATTGATATTTGTCTAAAAATTTTTTTGTGATTTTTGACAAATTTTTCTGGCGAGGCAAAAATTGATTGAATTTTCATTTTTTGACAAGTTGAAAGTAATGCGCAGTTCTTTAATTTTTGTTTAATTTTGTTTGTTAATAGATGAAAAAGTTTAAAATTAGATCTAGAAATATGGAAAATATATGATATTTGTCTGAAAATTTTTTTGAGAATTTTACCAAATTTTTCTGCCGAGGCCAAAATTGATTGAATTTTCATTTTTTGACAAGATGAAGGTAACGCGGAGTTCTTTAATTTTTATTCAATTTTGTTTGTTAATAGATGAAAAAGTTTGAAATTAGATTTAGAAATATGGAAAATAATTGATATTTGTCTGAAATTTTTTTTTGTGGATTTTGCCAAATTTTTCTGGCGATGCAAAAATTGATTGAATTTTCATTTTTTGACAAGTTGAAAGTAACGCGCAGTTCTTTAATTTTTGTTCAATTTTGTTTGTTTATAGATAAAATTGTTTGAAATTAGATTTAGAAATATGGAAAATAATTGATATTTGTCTGAAATTTTTTTTGTGGATTTTGCCAAATTTTTCTGGCGCTGCAAAAATTGATTGAATTTTCATTTTTTGACAAGTTGAAACTAATGCGCAGTTCTTTAATTTTTGTTTAATTTTGTTTGTTAATAGATCAAATTGTCTGAAATTAGATTTAGAAATATGGAAAATAATTGATATTTGTCTGAAATTTTTTTTGTGGATTTTGACAAATTTTTCTGGCGATGCAAAAATTGATTGAATTTTCATTTTTTGACAAGTTGTAACTAATGCGCAGTTCTTTAATTTTTGTTCAATTTTGTTTGTTAATAGATCAAATTGTTTAAAATTAGATTTCGAAATATGGAAAAAAATTTATATTTGTCTGAAAAATTTTTTGTGCATTTTGCCAAATTTTGCTAGGGAGGCAAAAGTTGATTAAATTTTCATTTTTTGACAAGTTGAAAGTAACGCGCAGTCCTTTAATTTTTGTTCAATTTTGTTTTTTAATAGGTGAAGAAGTTTAAAATTAGATCTAAAAATATGGAAAATATATGATATTTGTCTGAAAATTTTTTTGAGCATTTTGCTAAATTATTCTGGCGAGGCAAAAATTGATTGAATTTTCATTTTTTGACAAGTTGAAAGTATTGCGCAGTTCTTTAATTTTTGTTTAATTTTGTTTGTTAATAGATGAAATTGTTTGAAAATAGATTTAGAAATATGGAAAATAATTGATACATGTCTGAATTTTTTTTTGTGGATTTTGCCAAATTTTTCTGGCGATGCAAAAATTGATTGAATTTTCATTTTTTGACATGTTGAAAGTAACGCGCAGTCCTTCAATTTTTGTTCAATTTGGTTCGTTACTAGATGCAATAATTTAAAATTAGATTTAGAAATATGGAAAATAATATATATTTGTCTGAAAATTTCTTTGTGCATTTTGCCAAATTTTTCTAGGGAAGCAAAAGTTGAATAAATTTCATTTTTTGACAAGTTGAAAGTAATGCGCAGTTCTTTAATTTTTGTTCAATTTTGTTCGTTAATAGATGAAAAACTTTATAATTAGATCTAGAAATACGAAAAATTATTGATATTTGACTGAACAATTTTTAGTGTATTTTGCAAAATATTTCTGGCGAGGCTAAATTGGATTGAATTTTCATTTTTTGACAAGTAGAAAGTAAGTAAGTAAGGAAGTCTTTCAATTTTTGTTTAATTTTGTTTGTTAATAGATGAAAAAGTTTGAAATTAGATCTAGAAATATGAAAAATATATGATATTTGTCTGAAAATTTTTTTGAGAATTTTACCAAATTTTTCTGCCGAGGCCAAAATTGATTAAATTTTTATTTTTTGACAAGTTGAAAGTAACGCGCAGTTTTTTAATTTTTGTTTGTTAATAGATGAAATTGTTTGAAATTAGATTTAGAAATATGGAAAATAATTGATATTTGTCTGAAAATTTTTTTTGTGGATTTTGACAAATTTTTCTGGGGCTGCAAAAATTGATTGAATTATCATTTTTTGACAAGTTGAAAGTAATGCGCAGTTCTTTAATTTTTGTTCAATTTTGTTTGTTAATAGATGAAATTGTTTGAAATTAGATTTAGAAATATGAAAAATAATTGATATTTGTCTGAAAATTTTTTTTGTGGATTTTGACAAATTTTTCTGGCGCTGCAAAAATTGATTGAATTTTCATTTTTTGACAAGTTGAAACTAATGCGCAGTCCTTTAATTTTTGTTCAATTTTGTGTGTAATAGACCAAATTGTTTGAAATTAGAATAAGAAATAAGGAAAATAATTGATATTTGTCTGAAATTTTTTTTGTGGATTTTGCCAAATTTTTCTGGCGATGCAAAAATTGATTGAATTTTCATTTTTTGACATGTTGAAAGTAACGCGCCGTTCTTTAATTTTTGTTCAATTTTGTTTGTTAATAGATCAAATTGTTTGAAATTAGATTTAGAAATATGGAAAATAATTTATACTTGTCTGAAATATTTTTTGTGGATTTTGCAAAATTTTTCTGTCGAGGCCAAAATTGATTGAATTTTCATTTTTTGACAAGTTGAAAGTAACGCGCAGTTTTTTAATTTTTGTTCAATTTTGTTTGTTAATAGATGAAATTGTTTGAAATTAGATTTAGAAATATGGAAAATAATTGATACTTGTCTGAAATTTTTTTTGTGGATTTTGCCAAATTTTTCTGGCGATGCAAAAATTGATTGAATTTTCATTTTTTGACATGTTGAAACTAATGCGCAGTTCTTCAATTTTTGTTCAATTTTGTTTGTTAACAGATCAAATTGTTTGAAATTAGATTTAGAAATAAGGAAAATAATTGATACTTGTCTGAAATTTTTTTTGTGGATTTTGCCAAATTTTTCTGGCGATGCAAAAATTGATTGAATTTTCATTTTTTGACAAGTTGAAAGTAATGCGCAGTTCTTTAATTTTTGTTCAATTTTGTTCGTTAATAGATAAAATAGTTTAGAATTACATCTACAAATATGAAAAATAATTGATATTTGTCTGAAAATTTTTTTTGAGAATTTTACCAAATTTTTCTGCCGAGGCCAAAATTGATTGAATTTTCATTTTTTGACAAGTTGAAAGTAACGCGCAGTTCTTTAATTTTTGTTCAATTTTGTTTGTTAATAGATGAAATTGTTTGAAATTAGATTTAGAAATATGGAAAATAATTGATATTTGTCTGAAGTTTTTTTTGTGGATTTTGCCAAATTTTTCTGGCGATGCAAAAATTGATTGAATTTTCATTTTTTGACAAGTTGAAAGTAATGCGCAGTTCTTTAATTTTTGTTCAATTTTGTTTGTTAATAGATGAGATTGTTTGAAATTAGATTTAGAAATATAGAAAATAATTGATATTTGTCTGAAAATTTTTTTTGTGGATTTTGACAAATTTTTCTGGCGCTGCAAAAATTGATTGAATTTTCATTTTTTGACAAGTTGAAACTAATGCGCAGTTCTTTAATTTTTGTTCAATTTTGTTTGTTAATAGATTAAATTGTTTGAAATTAGATTTAGAAATATGGAAAATAATTGATACTTGTCTGAAATTTTTATTGTGGATTTTGCCAAATTTTTCTGGCGATGCAAAAATTGATTGAATTTTCATTTTTTGACAAGTTGAAAGTAATGCGCAGTTCTTTAATTTTTGTTCAATTTTGTTTGTTAATAGATGAGATTGTTTGAAATTAGATTTAGAAATATAGAAAATAATTGATATTTGTCTGAAAATTTTTTTTGTGGATTTTGACAAATTTTTCTGGCGCTGCAAAAATTGATTGAATTTTCATTTTTTGACAAGTTGAAACTAATGCGCAGTTCTTTAATTTTTGTTCAATTTTGTTTGTTAATAGATTAAATTGTTTGAAATTAGATTTAGAAATATGGAAAATAATTGATATTTGTCTGAAGTTTTTTTTGTGGATTATTCCAAATTTTTCTGGCGATGCAAAAATTGATTGAATTTTCATTTTTTGACAAGTTGAAAGTAATGCGCAGTTCTTTAATTTTTGTTCAATTTTGTTTGTTAATAGATGAGATTGTTTGAAATTAGATTTAGAAATATAGAAAATAATTGATATTTGTCTGAATATTTTTTTTGTGGATTTTGACAAATTTTTCTGGCGCTGCAAAAATTGATGGAATTTTCATTTTTTGACAAGTTGAAACTAATGCGCAGTTCTTTAATTTTTGTTCAATTTTGTTTGTTAATAGATTAAATTGTTTGAAATTAGATTTAGAAATATGGAAAATAATTGATACTTGTCTGAAATTTTTTTTGTGGATTTTGCCAAATTTTTCTGGCGATGCAAAAATTGATTGAATTTTCATTTTTTGACAAGTTGAAAGTAATGCGCAGTTCTTTAATTTTTGTTCAATTTTGTTTGTTAATAGATGAGATTGTTTGAAATTAGATTTAGAAATATAGAAAATAATTAATATTTGTCTAAAAATTTTTTTTGTGGATTTTGCCAAATTTTTCTGGCGATGCAAAAATTGATTGAATTTTCATTTTTTGACAAGTTGAAAGTAATGCGCAGTTCTTTAATTTTTGTTCAATTTTGTTTGTTAATAGATGAGATTGTTTGAAATTAGATTTAGAAATATAGAAAATAATTGATATTTGTCTGAAAATTTTTTTTGTGGATTTTGACAAATTTTTCTGGCGCTGCAAAAATTGATTGAATTTTCATTTTTTGACAAGTTGAAACTAATGCGCAGTTCTTTTATTTTTGTTCAATTTTGTTTGTTAATAGATTAAATTGTTTGAAATTAGATTTAGAAATATGGAAAATAATTGATACTTGTCTGAAATTTTTTTTGTGGATTTTGCCAAATTTTTCTGGCGATGCAAAAATTGATTGAATTTTCATTTTTTGACAAGTTGAAAGTAATGCGCAGTTCTTTAATTTTTGTTCAATTTTGTTTGTTAATAAATGAAATTTTTTTAAATTAGATCTATAAATATGAAAAATAATTGATATTTATCTGAAAATTTTTTTGTGCATTTTGCCAAATTTTTTTGGCGATGCAAAAATTCATTGAATTTTCAATTTTTGACAAGTTGAAAGTAATGCACAGTTTTTTAATTTTTGTTCAATTTTGTTTGTTAATAGACCAAATTATTTGAAATTAGATTTAGAAATATGGAAAATAATTGATACTTGTCTGAAATTTTTTTTGTGGATTTTGCCAAATTTTTCTAGGGAGGCAAAAGTTGAATAAATTTTCATTTTTTGACAAGTTGAAAGTAACGCGCAGTTCGTTAATTTTTGTTCAATTTTGTTTGTTAATAGATGAAATTGTTTGTAATTAGATTTAGAAATATGGAAAATAATTGATATTTGTCTGAAATTTTTTTTGTGTATTTAGTCAAATATTTCTGGCGAGGCAAAGATGTATTGAATTTTCATTTTTTGAAAAGTTGAAACTAACGCGCAGTCCTTTAATTATTATTTAATTTTGTTTATTAATAAATGAAATAGTTTAAAATTAGATCTAGAAATATGGAAAACAATTGATATTTGTCTAAAAATTTTTTTGTGATTTTTGACAAATTTTTCTGGCGAGGCAAAAATTGATTGAATTTTCATTTTTTGACAAGTTGAAAGTAATGCGCAGTTCTTTAATTTTTGTTTAATTTTGTTTGTTAATAGATGAAAAAGTTTAAAATTAGATCTAGAAATATGGAAAATATATGATATTTGTCTGAAAATTTTTTTGAGAATTTTACCAAATTTTTCTGCCGAGGCCAAAATTGATTGAATTTTCATTTTTTGACAAGATGAAGGTAACGCGGAGTTCTTTAATTTTTATTCAATTTTGTTTGTTAATAGATGAAAAAGTTTGAAATTAGATTTAGAAATATGGAAAATAATTGATATTTGTCTGAAATTTTTTTTGTGGATTTTGCCAAATTTTTCTGGCGCTGCAAAAATTGATTGAATTTTCATTTTTTGACAAGTTGAAACTAATGCGCAGTTCTTTAATTTTTGTTTAATTTTGTTTGTTAATAGATCAAATTGTCTGAAATTAGATTTAGAAATATGGAAAATAATTGATATTTGTCTGAAATTTTTTTTGTGGATTTTGACAAATTTTTCTGGCGATGCAAAAATTGATTGAATTTTCATTTTTTGACAAGTTGTAACTAATGCGCAGTTCTTTAATTTTTGTTCAATTTTGTTTGTTAATAGATCAAATTGTTTAAAATTAGATTTCGAAATATGGAAAAAAATTTATATTTGTCTGAAAAATTTTTTGTGCATTTTGCCAAATTTTGCTAGGGAGGCAAAAGTTGATTAAATTTTCATTTTTTGACAAGTTGAAAGTAACGCGCAGTCCTTTAATTTTTGTTCAATTTTGTTTTTTAATAGGTGAAGAAGTTTAAAATTAGATCTAAAAATATGGAAAATATATGATATTTGTCTGAAAATTTTTTTGAGCATTTTGCTAAATTATTCTGGCGAGGCAAAAATTGATTGAATTTTCATTTTTTGACAAGTTGAAAGTATTGCGCAGTTCTTTAATTTTTGTTTAATTTTGTTTGTTAATAGATGAAATTGTTTGAAAATAGATTTAGAAATATGGAAAATAATTGATACATGTCTGAATTTTTTTTTGTGGATTTTGCCAAATTTTTCTGGCGATGCAAAAATTGATTGAATTTTCATTTTTTGACATGTTGAAAGTAACGCGCAGTCCTTCAATTTTTGTTCAATTTGGTTCGTTACTAGATGCAATAATTTAAAATTAGATTTAGAAATATGGAAAATAATATATATTTGTCTGAAAATTTCTTTGTGCATTTTGCCAAATTTTTCTAGGGAAGCAAAAGTTGAATAAATTTCATTTTTTGACAAGTTGAAAGCAACATGCAGTCCTTTAATTTTTGTTCAATTTTGTTCGTTAATAGATGAAAAAGTTTATAATTAGATCTAGAAATATGAAAAATTATTGATATTTGACTGAACAATTTTATGTGTATTTTGCCAAATATTTCAGGCGAGGCAAAAATGAATTGAATTTTCATTTTTTGACAAGATGAAAGTAACGCGCAGTCCTTTAATTTTTATTTAATTTTGTTCATTAATAGATGAAATAGATTAAAATTAGATCTAGAAATATGGAAAACAATTGATATTTGTCTGAAATTTTTTTTGTGGATTTTGCCAAATTTTTCTGGCGATGCAAAAATTGATTGAATTTTCAATTTTTGACAAGTTGAAAGTAATGCGCAGTTCTTTAATTTTTGTTTAATTTTGTTTGTTAATAGATCAAATTGTTTGAAATTAGATTTAAAAATATGGAAAATAATTGATATTTGTCTGAAATTTTTTTTGTGCATTTTGCCAAATTTTTCTGGCGATGCAAAAATTGATTGAATTTTCAATTTTTGACAAGTTGAAAGTAATGCGCAGTTCTTTAATTTTTGTTTAATTTTGTTTGTTAATAGATCAAATTGTTTGAAATTAGATTTAGAAATATGAAAAACAATTTATATTTGTCTGAAAATTTCTTTGTGCATTTTGCCAAATATTTCTGGCGAGGCAAAAATTGATTGAATTTTCATTTTTTGACAAGTTGAAAGTAACGCGCAGTCCTTTAATTTTTATTTAATTTTGTTTATTAATAGATGAAATAGTTTGAAATTAGATCTAGAAAAATGGAAAACAATTCATATTTGTCTAAAAATTTTTTTGTGCTTTTTGACAAATTTTTCTGGCGAGGCAAAAATTGATTGAATTTTCATTTTTTGACAAGTTGAAAGTAATGCGCAGTTCTTTAATTTTTGTTCAATTTTGTTTGTTCATAGATCAAATTGTTTGAAATTAGATTTAGAAATATGGAAAATAATTGATATTTGTCTGAAATTTTTTTTGTGGATTTTGCCAAATATTTCTGGCGAGGCAAAAATTGATTGAATTTTCATTTTTTGACAAGTTGAAAGTAACGCGCAGTCCTTTAATTTTTATTTAATGTTGTTTACTAATAGATGAAATAGTTTGAAATTAGATCTAGAAATATGGAAAATAATTGATACTTGTCTGAAATTTTTTTTGTGGATTTTGCCAAATTTTTCTAGGGAGGCAAAAGTTGAATAAATTTTCATTTTTTGACAAGTTGAAAGTAACGCGCAGTTCGTTAATTTTTGTTCAATTTTGTTTGTTAATAGATGAAATTGTTTGTAATTAGATTTAGAAATATGGAAAATAATTGATATTTGTCTGAAATTTTTTTTGTGTATTTAGTCAAATATTTCTGGCGAGGCAAAGATGTATTGAATTTTCAATTTTTGACAAGTTGAAACTAATGCGCAGTTCTTTAATTTTTGTTTAATTTTGTTTGTTAATAGATCAAATTGTTTGAAATTAGATTTAAAAATATGGAAAATAATTGATATTTGTCTGAAATTTTTTTTGTGGATTTTGCCAAATTTTTCTGGCGATGCAAAAATTGATTGAATTTTCAATTTTTGACAAGTTGAAAGTAATGCGCAGTTCTTTAATTTTTGTTTAATTTTGTTTGTTAATAGATCAAATTGTTTGAAATTAGATTTAGAAATATGAAAAACAATTTATATTTGTCTGAAAATTTCTTTGTGCATTTTGCCAAATATTTCTGGCGAGGCAAAAATTGATTGAATTTTCATTTTTTGACAAGTTGAAAGTAACGCGCAGTCCTTTAATTTTTATTTAATTTTGTTTATTAATAGATGAAATAGTTTGAAATTAGATCTAGAAAAATGGAAAACAATTCATATTTGTCTAAAAATTTTTTTGTGCTTTTTGACAAATTTTTCTGGCGAGGCAAAAATTGATTGAATTTTCATTTTTTGACAAGTTGAAAGTAATGCGCAGTTCTTTAATTTTTGTTCAATTTTGTTTGTTCATAGATCAAATTGTTTGAAATTAGATTTAGAAATATGGAAAATAATTGATATTTGTCTGAAATTTTTTTTGTGGATTTTGCCAAATATTTCTGGCGAGGCAAAAATTGATTGAATTTTCATTTTTTGACAAGTTGAAAGTAACGCGCAGTCCTTTAATTTTTATTTAATGTTGTTTACTAATAGATGAAATAGTTTGAAATTAGATCTAGAAATATGGAAAATAATTGATACTTGTCTGAAATTTTTTTTGTGGATTTTGCCAAATTTTTCTAGGGAGGCAAAAGTTGAATAAATTTTCATTTTTTGACAAGTTGAAAGTAACGCGCAGTTCGTTAATTTTTGTTCAATTTTGTTTGTTAATAGATGAAATTGTTTGTAATTAGATTTAGAAATTTGGAAAATAATTGATATTTGTCTGAAATTTTTTTTGTGTATTTAGTCAAATATTTCTGGCGAGGCAAAGATGTATTGAATTTTCAATTTTTGACAAGTTGAAACTAATGCGCAGTTCTTTAATTTTTGTTTAGTTTTGTTTGTTAATAGATCAAATTGTTTGAAATTAGATTTAGAAATATGGAAAACAATTTATATTTGTCTGAAAATTTCTTTGTGCATTTTGCCAAATATTTCTGGCGAGGCAAAAATTGATTGAATTTTCATTTTTTGACAAGTTGAAAGTAATGCGCAGTTCTTTAATTTTTGTTTAATTTTGTTTGTTAATAGATGAAAAAGTTTAAAATTAGATCTAGAAATATGGAAAATATATGATATTTGTCTGAAAATTTTTTTGAGAATTTTACCAAATTTTTCTGCCGAGGCCAAAATTGATTGAATTTTCATTTTTTGACAAGATGAAGGTAACGCGGAGTTCTTTAATTTTTATTCAATTTTGTTTGTTAATAGATGAAAAAGTTTGAAATTAGATTTAGAAATATGGAAAATAATTGATATTTGTCTGAAATTTTTTTTGTGGATTTTGCCAAATTTTTCTGGCGCTGCAAAAATTGATTGAATTTTCATTTTTTGACAAGTTGAAACTAATGCGCAGTTCTTTAATTTTTGTTCAATTTTATTTGTTAATAGATCAAATTGTCTGAAATTAGATTTAGAAATATGGAAAATAATTGATATTTGTCTGAAATTTTTTTTGTGGATTTTGACAAATTTTTCTGGCGATGCAAAAATTGATTGAATTTTCATTTTTTGACAAGTTGTAACTAATGCGCAGTTCTTTAATTTTTGTTCAATTTTGTTTGTTAATAGATCAAATTGTTTAAAATTAGATTTAGAAATATGGAAAAAAATTTATATTTGTCTGAAAAATTTTTTGTGCATTTTGCCAAATTTTGCTAGGGAGGCAAAAGTTGATTAAATTTTCATTTTTTGACAAGTTGAAAGTAACGCGCAGTCCTTTAATTTTTGTTCAATTTTGTTTTTTAATAGGTGAAGAAGTTTAAAATTAGATCTAAAAATATGGAAAATATATGATATTTGTCTGAAAATTTTTTTGAGCATTTTGCTAAATTATTCTGGCGAGGCAAAAATTGATTGAATTTTCATTTTTTGACAAGTTGAAAGTATTGCGCAGTTCTTTAATTTTTGTTTAATTTTGTTTGTTAATAGATGAAATTGTTTGAAAATAGATTTAGAAATATGGAAAATAATTTATACATGTCTGAAATTTTTTTTGTGGATTTTGCCAAATTTTTCTGGCGATGCAAAAATTGATTGAATTTTCATTTTTTGACATGTTGAAAGTAACGCGCAGTCCTTCAATTTTTGTTCAATTTGGTTCGTTACCAGATGCAATAATTTAAAATTAGATTTAGAAATATGGAAAATAATATATATTTGTCTGAAAATTTCTTTGTACATTTTGCCAAATTTTTCTAGGCAAGCAAAAGTTGAATAAATTTCATTTTTTGACAAGTTGAAAGCAACATGCAGTCCTTTAATTTTTGTTCAATTTTGTTCGTTAATAGATGAAAAAGTTTATAATTAGATCTAGAAATATGAAAAATTATTGATATTTGACTGAACAATTTTATGTGTATTTTGCCAAATATTTCAGGCGAGGCAAAAATGAATTGAATTTTCATTTTTTGACAAGATGAAAGTAACGCGCAGTCCTTTAATTTTTATTTAATTTTGTTCATTAATAGATGAAATAGATTAAAATTAGATCTAGAAATATGGAAAACAATTGATATTTGTCTAAAAATTTTTTTGTGCTTTTTGACAAATTTTTCTGGCGAGGCAAAAATTGATTGAATTTTCATTCTTTGACAAGTTGAAAGTAATGCGCAGTTCTTTAATTTTTGTTTAATTTTGTTTGTTAATAGATGAAAAAGTTTAAAATTAGATTTAGAAATGTGGAAAATAATTGATATTTGTCTGTAATTTTTTTTGTGGATTTTGCCAAATTTTTCTGGCGATGCAAAAATTGATTGAATTTTCATTTTTTGACAAGTTGAAAGTAATGCGCAGTTCTTCAATTTTTGTTCAATTTTGTTCGTTAATAGATGAAAAAGTTTAAAATTAGATCTAGAAATATGGAAAATATATGATATTTGTTTGAAAATTTTTTTGAGAATTTTACCAAATTTTTCTGGCGATGCAAAAATTGATTGAATTTTCATTTTTTGACAAGTTGAAAGTAATGCGCAGTTCTTCAATTTTTGTTCAATTTTGTTTGTTAATAGATGAAAAAGTTTGAAATTAGATTTAGAAATATGGAAAATAATTGATATTTGTCTGAAATTTTTTTTGTGGATTTTGCCGAATTTTTCTGGCGATGCAAAAATTGATTGAATTTTCATTTTTTGAAAAGTTGAAAGTAACGCGCAGTCCTTTAATTTTTATTCAATTTTGTTCATTAATAGATGAAATAGTTTAAAATTAGATATAGAAATATAGAAAATAATTGATACATGTCTGAAATTTTTTTTGTGGATTTTGCCAAATTTGTCTGTCGAGGCAAAAATTGATTGAATTTTCATTTTTTGACAAGTTTAAAGTAATGCGCAGTTCTTTAATTTTTGTTTAATTTTGTTTGTTAATAGATGAAATTGTTTTAAAATAGATTTAGAAATATGGAAAATAATTGATATTTGTCTGAAAATTTTTTTGTGTATTTTGCCAAATTTTTCTGGCGAGGCAAAATTTGATTGAATTTTCATTTTTTGACTAGTTGAAAGTAACGCGCAGTCCTTAATTTTTATTCAATTTTGTTAATTAATAGATGAAATAGTTTAAAATTAGATCTAGAAATATGAAAAATAATTAATATTTGTCTGACAATTTTTTTCTGTATTTTGCTAAATTTTTCTGGCGAGACATAATTATGCAAGAAAGTACCCATATGTATAATAAACGGACAAAATTAATATTTCAGAGTATGTTTTACCATTTTAGATATTTTTTAGAATTTTTTGCGCAAATTGATATTTTTTCTTGTAAATTTTTTCCGAGTGTTATCATTTAGGGAGGTTTTCAGCGTTTGATAATTTTTGTTATTAATTTAAAGAACTTAATTCTATATTTCTATAAATGATCAACTATTTTAGATTTTTATTAGATTTTTGTGTGCAAATTTATTTTTGTGCCCCTGTCTGCTACTACCTGTCGTACATTTTAATTTTTGTTATCCTTATATGTCAATTTTATTTTTTGTGTAATTGAAGTTTTATTTTTTTAATTGTTAGTTTTATGGTAGTTAATTTTTTTTTTTTTTATTATTAAATTAGTTTACTTTTAAATTTAATTTAATTAATTGTAACATTTCGTTCTTAAGAAATGAAATAATTATTCTTTCAATAATGATAAGAAATAAATAATTGATCATTTTTATTTGAACTTTTGATTTTTCTAATGTTTTTAGCCGCAAATTAATTATTTTCCTTCCCATATCTTACTAAATCGCTTTAAAAAGATGAGTTTTATAATAATAATTCATTTGGGAAATCATTTTTTTGATTTTCCACTTGTTTTCTAGCAAATTCCATAAAGTGGACCCAAGGCGGACTCAATTGAGTCCACGCTACGGCCCACATTTTTGCCAGGTAATTATTAATAAAATTAAAAATTCTTTTTTTTTTAAATTTGTTTGCCAATCAATTCTGGTGGCCAAATTCTGTGTACGTCCTCGTCGTGGTTGCCGGGCAACACTGTAGTCGGGACGTGCAAGCGTACCCGGGTCTCAGTGACTAAATCACAGATCCACACCCACGCGATAGGGTACCCTTCCCTCGCACCATGAGATGGGAAGTGCTTCGGCACGCAACGAGACCAATCAAAATGTTGTGGCTGTAAGCCGGTTACTATTGGTAGTATTGAGAATATCTCGATACGGACAGTGACCAGTCTGTCGTCCTCTGGCAACCACCTAAGCGTCTAGGCAAAGGATAAGATATGGGAATCCCCCTAGACGTTATAGGTATGTGCTTCGGCACGCAACGAGACCAATCAAAATGTTCTGGCGCAACAAGTCAGTTACTATTGGTAGTAGGTATACACCTACGAATTAGGTATACCCAGGCGGTATGGGCTTGGCCCATCTCCGTACATGGTAAGTGCTTCGGCACCAGTCGTGACCAATCAAAATGTTCTGGCTTTAGGCTGGTTACTATTGGTAGCAGTAATGTGGAACACGTAAAGAGCTTGAGTGTGTTGTGATAAAAACTGAATTGACTAAATAAAACTGATAGCTTGACACACTTTTGCATCTTGACCGTGAACCGATTTTCTGCGAGTTTGAGCACATAACGCTATGTGCCAGATTTGTGATTGACAAAAGTTCAGTCACAGGAACGTAAAAATTCCTGTCAAATTTTAATAGGGACACTAAGCGATTGCATAGCCTCTTGTGTTCAAGTGCTTGCTGCACCTCCTCGTGGTGTCAATCGGGAATACACTGTTTTTACACTGTAGCTAAGTCAGTAAGCGCCAAAGCTACTTGTTGACACCTGTGAAGAGGTTAGCCTTAGTCCGCTTAGGCGCCTCTGTGGTGAGCAACTGGGCATTCCTAATTCATGCTGTAGCGAGCGTCTCCCCGTGGTGTATGGGAGGAATACTGGGAAAACGGCCTGAACGTCTCTAGGGTACGATCCTGGTTGCTGTTTATGCAGCCGCCAACCGAGAATTTAGCGTCCCAAAATGCCGCCTGATGTCAAAGTGAAGAAATCGATAGGCTAATGGTTAATGGACGTGCGGTGTGTGCTCTTGCCGTGTTAGGACCCGATCAAGGGCGTGCGAATGGTTCTCTTCGTTCGTCCCTTGTAGGGCCGCGGGGGAAGTGCACATTGCAAGTATGTTTGGTAAAATCCTAGAAATAAGGGAGTGGATTCGGCTCCCCACCTAGGTACCCGCACCTGGGTATAATGGTACCATGGGCGACCGAGGTGGCCCGAAGGCGTTGCCTTCCCTCGGTCATTTGAGGTCGGACTCGTGGTGGTAGTGGTTGAAAGCTTATGCTTGAGCAAGATGTTGAAGAACACTTAAGCCTGACGATAGTATAGCGTTAAGGAGTCAGTGTCTGAAGTGTCGATGTGTGAGTCGCATGTTTCGACTCGGTTTAGCAATTATGCACAAACTGCGAGGGTCTGGAAGGTGCCCGCCCCCCCACCAAGGGGTCACACTAAGGGCAATCCACCTTAGTGCGAAAATCGGTAGGCATGTGTAGCGTACTGAGAGGATGACCCGGCGGTGATCAGAGTAACTCCCTAGTAGTCCGAAGGGTCCGAGTGATATAGTTGAGCTCGGGGTTAGTAAGGCGAACGGCTAGCGAAATGTGAACTTAAAGGTAACATAAGCTCAGCTGCAATTCGATCCTGTCTTGTTATGTACGGCAGGCTGACCTGAGAGTGAGCAGATTAGCTCCCTAGTAGCCCAAAGAGTCCGAGTGACATAGTTGAGCTCGGGGTTAGTAAGGCGAACGGCTAGCGAAATGTAAACTTAAAGGTAACAGGAGTTCCGTCTGCAATTCGGGGTGTCATGCACTGCACAATGCCGCGCCTGGTCACCGTTAGCGACCCCGTGAAGGAACCGTAGGCGGACCGGTGTGGTATATACCTGTACAGGTGGCAACCGCACGTTAAACCACGGATGCGCCTGCGCCTGCCAATCAATTCTGCGAGAAAAATTATAAAGATTTTATATGTATCAATTTTTTGTATAAGTTGTATTTTGTTCATAAAATCGTTATAAATAAATAACTGTTATTTGTTTATAACAATTTTACAAACAAAGTACAGCGTTTAAAAAATAGATTTTCTACACACTGTTCTCAAATTTTCTCATACAATTCATTCCTATCAATATGTTTTAAAAAATATTTTTTTTAAATAAGTTGTTTAAACAAAATTTGTTTAAACAATTGGAAATTGGAAACAAACAGTAGGGGTAATATATTTTTTTAATTTGCCTATGAATCCAATGTTTATTTTTAATCAGACAAACTTTATTGTCAGTGTTTTTTGCACAACCAAACTATCACACATTTTTACATATTTCCATAATTAATAACAATTAATTTTGTCATGAAATTGTTTCTTATATGTTCAGTGAGGCCCACTTCATCATCCCCAATCATTTTTTATAACATTTATTGCTTTTTTAATCGTTTATTTGCCCGCATCCAGTTTGGATGTTTTTGGATGTTTGTGGACGTTTTTACGCGCCGGCGGCATCCAGCGCCTCTGTCAGGGATCCTACTTGACATTCGCTCATACAATGGCAAGTTTTAGTTTTTCATTATTTTCCCTCAAAAAACAATTATTTATAAGTCAAAATTTTATCAAAACAATCTAAAGTAATTTACTTTATAATAATTAGTACTTTAGAAGTACATTTTATACTTATTTCTTTTAATTATTTATCAGCATAATACCGAACCGTTACCAAAGTGTAACTAAACAGTAACTTTCAATAATTACCGTTCAGGGTGGACCCGGTCGCCAGGGGAAACCGAAATAAAACTTTTTTTGAAGAAATTACATAAAATAACCAACGAAAGAAAATGAAAACTCAAGATAATTTCAGTTTTCCTTTACCGATTATTTTCATTTTTATCTTAAAATAATCAGAAAACATCACTAAAGTAATTTCAAAAGAAACCGGCGATGTGCACGAACTTTTGAGTTGAACTAAATCCAAGCCCCCCGTGATAGAAGTACATATTTTATGTTCCATACATTTTCTCAGAAAAGTTGCTCATTTTTGTTAAAAATGCAAGTCCCCAATAAAAGCAACAAATGCTTAGATGAACTGAAATAAAAGACAAACACTTCTTATACTACGTAACCTTTGTACTTCTACAATTGTATAAAAATACGTTTCGCTTTTTATTGTACCCGAACCCCCCTGTACGTGGTTCATACTTTATACGATTTTCGTCATAAAATTCGAGTAGTCGAAAATTTTCTTTATTATTTCTGTAATTAGCGCATCAAAATGCTTAAGTACATGTAGTTTCATCCAAATCCGCGAGTTCACCTATTCGGAACTTAACTCAATTTTTTAAGTTAGTTTTACACTTTTCTTAAAATTAGCCTTCAGTCTCTTTAATTCAAATTATAAATGTTTGCAATTATATTTTATTTATTTTTAGTTTTATATGTAAGAAAAATGGCAAATGATAATTTTCTTAAAACTAAATTTATTAAATGCATTAAATTTTTATGAAACCAAAGTATAAAGAATCGAATAATTGTACGATTATATGATTATTAAGGATTTCCTTTATACACGGATTTTTTCATTTCAAAATACAAGCTTATAATCTACAGTACCGGCCGAATTTGTCAGTCCGCCCATTTTTGAAGAATTAAACAACTTCTTTAAGCATACAAAGTATAATTATTAAAAAAAAATTTATTTTTATTTTCTAAAAGTAAATGAAATTTTGAAGAAAATAAGACCTGAGTGAAGTGTTTTACTACATTTTTCATTAAAATACATTTAAGGTATTAGTCGCGTAAAATGATTTTCGTCAGATTTTTTTAAAACTTTGTATCTGTATTCATGAGGTATTTATCTATGAAATGAGATCTATCCTATTAACTTTGACCACTTCTGAGCTTCAAAATATTAATTCAAAGTTTATACCTTTTACATGCAATAGCACAAAATGCATGTAAAAAATGTCTCTTATATTCATTTATAAAAAAACAAATCGTCAGAATTTCAAATAAAACTACTAAGTTACACATTGAGATAAAAAAAGTCCTTTAAAAAAAATTACCTTTATTGACCACGCCGTATAAAAAATACAATAATTTAAAAATTCATAATTTTTCATTTTCACGTGGTTTCGTTGAAAAATGTCGAAAACGTGTGAGCAATACATCACGATAACTTATAGTACCTGACTCAAAATCGTGAAAATTACATATATTACATTAGAAGAGGTCACAAGAAAGCAAGTGAGTTGATATAAAAGTTTATTTATTGTTCTTTTTATTTTGCGGGAGTTTTGCGGGAGCATTTACGCGACTAATACCTTAAAAAAGTGGAATTTTTACTGTTTCACAAAAATTCAAATTTCTGAAAAAATAACGATGGTTTTTTAAAGTTCCTATGGTGGTTTTCAAGGTAATGATCTTAGAAAAAAAACTATTATATAAGCATTAAATTGCAATTTTTGTCTTAGAATATGCAGGGCTTGAAATTTGGAGCAAAAACGATAGAAAAATTATAATGAACGTCTTGATGTCAAATGCAGATATATAAAAATTTTTAAAAAATGTTATTGTTAACAAATTTCTGAAAAAATAATATAATATATTTATTAAAATTTATAAAATTATTTTTATGCGAATATAATGTTTTCAAAATTTTTATAAATTGTTTTGTCTAAATTCCGAGCCCTGCATGTTCTAAGATAAAAATTGCACTTTAATGCTTATATTATAGTTTTATTTCTTGCAAAATTACCATGAAAACAAGCATAAGAACTTCAAGAAACCATCGTTATTTCGTTAGAAATTTGATTTTTTGTTAAAAACTAAAAATTCTACTTTTTTAAATATATTTAAATGAAAAATAAACTAAATCATTTCACTCAGGTCTTATTTTCTTCAGAATTTCATCTACGTTTAGGGAATAAAAATATAAAAATGTTAATAATTATACTTTGTACGCCTAAAGAAGTTTTTCATTTCCTAAAAAATGTGTGGACTGATAAAATCGGCCGGTATTGTATTTTTTCAATGTCTATTATTCAATCTTAATAAATAGAAATTTTGACCTTAAATTCAGAAAATATTACTGAATATTTCTAGTATTTTTTAAATTAAAAAATATTTACTTTTTGGATAAAGAATATATTTCTTTTAAGTTTTAAAATTACCTGTCATTTTTCCTGTAATACATTTCTCAATGTATTTCAATTAATGTGAAACATGCTTAAAATTTGATTAACCTCCAGATTTAATAAAACTTTTAATCTTATTTAAAACATTTCTTTAATATTGCACGAGTCTGCTTTGCGTAATGTTTCACGGACATTGAATTGAAATGTTCAGATAACATAGGTTAATAATATTTTCTCATATGTGGGAATTTCGCTACTTTAACTAAGCTTTACTGAACTGCAAATTACAATATTGCGAACCTTTCACTGCAAGGTTCAAGAAAGATTCAGGAAATATCTGGTGCTGTACTGGGTATCAGAATGTTGTTAGTTAAAAATAAAATAGAATGTTATAGTTCTAGGCGAATGGAAAATCATTAGTACACGATTTCAAAATAATACGAATAGAAAGGTACTAAAAAGATAATTAAAAATGTACATTTAAATGGATAGATAAAAATTAGTAATCGAATAGACCCGTCGTAAAAATTCGCTTTTTTTATTTTTCCTGTAGTGCGGCTTTAGCCGTTTTGTTGAAAAATTCATGGTCTATTGTCAAATTAATACATCATGCCTCCAATTGGAATTTTACGATTCAATTATTTAAAAGTAAGAAGGAAATCTTAATTGCAATGGATATTCCTTTTTGTAAATAAATACTAATAGTTCGTTTTCATCAATAAAATATTGAACCTTATTTTTGTTATCTATGAGTGTTTAATTTATTAATTATAATTGTAATAAAGACATTTAGAATTTATTATTCTAAGGTTAATAACCCTTCTAAATATAATTTACATTTTTATACAAATTAAGCACCCATGATTGCAATGAAATTTATGGAAAGTGTACACTGCACAATTTTTTTCAAGTTTCTGAAAAAAAATTTGGTATCTTCTGCTTGAAAAATAGGTACATTTTTTTCATTGTGACGCGCCGACAGACGAATATTATAAACATGTAAGCCCTGTTGTGCATTCGTTGTAAACTATGTGACTCTCTAGGTGTTTAGGTAAGCAACAGATTCTTTAATGTGTTATTAAGTAAATAAGTCAATGTCTTTTGGAAATAATAAAACTCCACGTTTTTTATCCCCATTACAAATTTAATTAAAAAAAGAAATGTTTATAAAAGTTAGAGTTTATTCAGTGTGGATTTATTAAATTACAAAATACAAAAACTGCAAATAACCTTATGACATTACCTACTAATTATTAGCATATTTTAAAACATAGCACCAACGAGCTTCAATGCCAACTTCTTAATCATAAAACAGTTTATTGTATTCGTCAAATCTAATATATGTGTGCATGATTTTTACAAGTGTGACAGTAAAAAAACAGTAGTACATATTTTTTCAATATCAGGAATTACTGTATACCAAAAAGATGATTTTCGTAACATTTTATTTCAGATTAAAAGCAACTTATTTCTTTATGCAAGGGGAATTATTTACTTCCTTATATCACTAAATAAAACAATAAGTTTATGATTTACAATTAAATAGAGAAAACGTAAGCATGCGTGCTGAATAAAAAACACTTCTGGTCATGGATTTTATTGAAAAACATACATTTCTTAAATTTCGTTTGTCATTTTGTATTTTTCGTTATAAATTTCAGTATTGGGACTTTAAGTTTATCATCAGTGATCAAAAAATGGTCCCAAAAAACATTCACAAATAAAATTAATAACTGAAAAATGTATTCGAATATGTATAAGACAAATTCTTGATGTTATGTTATAAAATTTTAAAAAAGTGGCACCCAAGGCCACAAGGCTTTTTTCCCACTGTGTGCTGTCAAACAAGCAAAGCAATTTTCAAACTTCTGCCGGATTATACTGAATGATAATCTACTGAGTGAGATTTTCGCAACAGTAAATTCTTTGTAGAGTCGTCGCCATATTAAAATTCTATAAATCCTGTTTAATGTTTAGTTTTCAAAGAATTTTAAACACTGTTCAACTACATTGGAGAACAAATTTTATGAAACTTGTAATTTTGGGGTTATTAGTATTGCTAGCTCTTTTTTCTGAACTGATACTTTTGGATAGAGTTCTTTCTCGAACTCGTTGAAATCGATGTTACTTAATTCGTTGAAGAATCGGAAAATAGTTTTTTACAATTTAAAACTAGTGTCGGATGACACTGACGTTATTCAAGTTTAGTAGTTTCCTCACTCTCTCTCTTTCTCTCTCTCTCACTCACTCTCTCTCTCTCTCTCTCTCTCTCTCTCTCTCTCTCTCTCTCTCTCTCTCTCTCTCTCGTTCTCCTCTTCCTCCACCCCCTTGCCTTCTACTTCCATCTGAGTAGGCTGCCAATCTGTTAACAGAATAATAGAATATTTAACAGAATATCCAATATGGCGGACGAATTTTTAAAAAATTGTTGGATTTCTATATAACTTGGTAACTTGGGGTTTTTGGGGTCGCTGATTACGAATCTGAAGTCAGAATTACAAAATTCAAAAATACGGATCCAATATGGCGGACGAATTTTTAAAAGATTGTTGGATTTCTATATAACTTGGTAACTTGGAGTTTTTGGGGTCGCTGATTACGAATCTGAAGTCAGAATTACAAAATTCAAAATAACGGATCCAATATGGAGGACGAATTTTTAAAAGATTGTTGGATTTTTACATAATTTGGTAACTTGGGGTTTTTGGGGTCGCTGATTACGAATCTGAAGTCAGAAATACAAAATTCAAAATGACGGATCCAATATGGCGGACGAATTTTTAAAAAATTGTTGGATTTCTATATAACTTGGTAACTTGGGGTTTTTGGGGTCGCTGATTACGAATCTGAAGTCAGAATCACAAAATTCAAAATAACGGATCCAATATGGCGGACGAATTTTTAAAAGATTGTTGGATTTTTACATAATTTGGTAACTTGGTGTTTTTAAGGTCGCTGATTACGAATCTGAAGTCAGAATTACAAAATTCAAAATGGCGAATCCAATATGGCGGACGAATTTTTAAAAAATTGTTGGATTTCTACATAACTTGGTAACTTGGGGTTTTTGGGGTCGCTGATTATGAATCTGAAGTCAGAAATACAAAATTCAAAATGGCGGATCCAATATGGCGGACGAATTTTAAAAAATTGTTGGATTTTTACATAATTTTGTAACTTGGGGTTTTTGGGGTCGCTGATTGCGTATCTGAAGTCATAATAACAAAAATTAATATGTCGAATCTAATATGGCGGACGCATTTTAAAAAAATTATTGAATTTTAACACCAAAGACCTCTAAATACCAAGTTTTATTAAAATCAAAACAATCTTTCCTTTTTTCCATCTTACCTTTGCTGGTCTGATCTTTCTCTGTTCTTACTTTAACTGGCAGGTCCATCTTTCCTTTTTTCTATATTGCCTTTGCTGGTCGGAACTTTCTCTGTTCTTACTTTAATTGGCCGGTCCATCTTTCCTTTTTTACCATCTTGCCTTTGCTGGTCGGATATTTCCCTGTTTTTACTTTAACTGGCCGATCCATCTTTCCTTTTTTCCATCTTACCTCTGCTAGTCGGATCTTTCTCTGTTATTATTCTAACTGGTCGGACCATCTCTCCATCTTTCCATCCTGTCTTTGTTGGTCGGATCAAAGAAATCAAAAGAACACTTGCAGATCGCTTTTCTTTTGACGAAGTCTTGCCCAAATGGCATATTTTTTTTATTTGTACAATGATTTCAAGAACAGGATTTTAAAGCTATATTAAAATCCAACAATTTTTTTAAAATTCGTCCGCCATGTTGTATCCGCCATTTTGAATTTTGTAATTCTGACTTTAGCGACCCCAAAAACCCCAAGTTACCAAATTATGTAAAAATCCAACAATCTTTTAAAAATTCGTCCTCCATATTGGATCCGTTATTTTGAATTTTGTAATTCTGACTTCAGATTCGTAATCAGCGACCCCAAAAACCCCAAGTTACCAAGTTCTATAGAAATCCAACAATTTTTTAAAAATTCGTCCGCCATATTGGATCCGCCATTTTGAATTTTGTCATTCTGACTTCAGATTCGTAATCAGCGACCCCAAAAACCCCAAGTTACCAAGTTATGTAAAAATCCAACAATTTTTTTAAAATTTGTCCGCCATATTGGATCTGCCATTTTGAATTTTGTAATTCTCACTTCAGATTCGTAATCAGCGACCCCAAAAACCCCAAGTTACCAAGTTATATGAAAATCGATAAGTCTGAAAAATGTATACATTTAGAAATGACTTTTTAGTAGAAAATCGTGTGCAGACGGGTCAATTTGGTTAAATATCATATGCTAAAATGTTCATAACTTTTTTAAAAATTATCGTAAATTAATTTCTAAAAATGGGTTTTAAAGCTGACACTGCATACTACATGAAGCTAATACAAAAAATTAATTAAAAAATTTCTGTTGCCCAGAAAAAATTCCCAAAAATGGCAAAAAACGCCATTTTTCGGACATTTGGCCCGGAATTACTCAAAATCCTGACGTGATGGACCATTTTGGAAAACAGATTCGTGTTCAGCGCGAAAAAACCTACAAGAATCACCCAGACCTATTCTATAAACTCACCCTCGCAGGACTGTGTTATTCATTTAATTTTACTCTCTTATATTGCGGTAAAATAAGTTAAAATTAAAATCTATGAAATCTACAAACCTTTAATTATTAAAATTTAATTTTTTAACTTGATCCCTATGATTTATCTATTGGATATTAAAAAAAATTGTCACCAAAAAGATGTATTTTAACCTATACCTGTGTAAAAATAGTGACTTTCAAATAATAATATCTCCAAAGATAAGCCGTAAATTAATTTGATATTTTGTAGAAATACGTATTGAACATTAAACTTTTTTTGCTGAAAGTTTGATTAGGTTCTTTATGATTTCGATTTTTGAAACAACTACGTTAAAAAATTAATATTTACATAAATTGTATACGATGCGAAGTGTCTTGCAGGTAAAATTGTGACTAGAAGGTCGGTCTATTCATGATTTATTTATTTTATGTTTTCAGTTTTTCAGGACCTAATTTTTCGTTAATATGTGTCAAATTCTGACCTTTGGTCCATTAAAATAAATAAGGAGTCAATTTAGATACTATTGTAGTTATGTACAGTACCGGCCGAATTTGTTAGTCCACCCACTTTTAAGAATTGAAAATCTTCTTTAAGCGTACAAAGTATATTTATTAAAATGTTTTTTTTTTATTTCCTAAAAGTAGATGAAATTATGAAGAAAGTAAAACCTGAGTGAAGTGCTTTAGTCCATTTTTCATTTAAATATTTTTAAAAAAGTAGAACTTTTACTGTTTTACAAAAATTAAAATTTCTGACAACAATTTTGGAAAAAAATAATACGATATATTTATTAAAATATACAAAATTATTTTTATGTCAATATAATGTTTTCAAATTTTTATAAATTGTATTGTCTAAATTCCGAGCCCTGCATGTTCTAAGATAAAAATTCCACTTTAATTCCTATATTATAATTTTATTTCTTCCAAAATTACCACGAAAACAAGCATAAGAATTTCAAGAAACCATCGTTATTTTGTTAGAAATTTGAATTTTTGTTAAACACTAAAAATTCTACTTTCTTAAATATATTTTAATGAAATATAAACTAAATCATTTTACTCAGGTCTTATTTTCTTCAGAATTTTATCTACTTTTATGAAATAAAAATAAAATTTTTTTAATAAATATACTTTTAACGCTTAAACAAGTTTTTCAATTCTTCAAAAATGTATGGACTGACAAATTCGGCCGGTACTGTATTTATTCCCTCAAATGCATTTTCGCTATGAACATAGCTCACTAGGACTAAATATTAAATAAAAAAAAAGCAGAGATAAATCATTAAGCTCTAGGTAATTACAACGAATTAAAACATTAACAAACTAAAAAACTTACTGCATTGACAAAAAACGGATGTATTAATTTTTTGTATAAAGAAATTTAGTTTAAATTAAATTAGAAATAAGAATGAGGAAGAATAACTTCAAACTTTTCGACATTTTTTTGCTGACAATTAATTCAAATATAATAAATCGAATGTTAAAATTTTCACTAAAAAACATTTTAAAAAATTAATAATTAAATACTTTGTCCTTATTTCTTTTAGTTACAATAAAAACATTTTAACAGATGACAGCATGACACGCTCGTCATTGTGTGCAATATTTTTAATGATCTTAACAAAAATCTTTAAAGCAGCAATATATTGCGTAAGGCCTGCTGATTCACACCTTGACTTTGTATTATCGATGTAAATAATTATTTTCTAGAGATATTGTTAAAGGTTTCAATAACATCAAAGTACATTATCGATAGGTTATCAACGTCAGTTTCGAAGTTTTCAGCGGTGTTATTTCCTACTATGTAATACATTTTCAAAAAAATTCTCTTTTTACTCTTCGCTGTCTAAGATTTTAACTTTGTCTTGATCAAAGTTAAAAGTATGACGTGACTCTGCAGCGTTTCTGCAAAGAGCAGTACTTGTTTTTTTTTTTCGATTTTGTGCATGTTTATGTAAATAGATTCTTTTTCTAAGTTCTTTTATAATTTGACCTATATTCACAATTTTTCAGTCGTTACAGCTTATTTTGTAATTAACGTCAGTTTTTTCAAATTTTGGTTTTCAATCTTTAAGAGATCGTAGTAGTGTGCTTTAAAAATTATTAGGATTTCAAAAAATAATTGAAATTTTAAGTTTTTTGCGTATATTAAAAATTGATTTAAGTAAATCCGGAACGTATGGCACAACAACAAAGTTTGTGATGTCAAATGACTTGTTGTTTTTGTTTTGGTTTATGTCAGTATCAGAATTTAACACTTTCAATCTTTCTTCAGTACAATTCTTAGTGAAGTTAAATGGATAATTGTTTTTTTGCAGTATTTTGTAGACAAGCCTCAAGTTTTTTTTCATAGAAGTGTAGTTCGGCAAGTTTTATTGCTTTAGGGGCCATTCATTAATTACGTAAGCATGGTTTTAGCTAATTTTGACCCCCCCCTCCCCCATGTAAGCATACATAAGATTTGTCGGACCCACCCCCCCTATTCTTACGTAAGATTTTTGTATAACTACCATTAAATTAGTTTAAAAGTATGCTTTTATCAGAAAGAGTTCAATTGCACTGAAACACATCATTATTTGATATAATTTAAAAATTTTTATTTTTTTAAAAATAAAAATTTAGTCTTTGCAAAATAGATAGCATAATTAAACGTAAGATTTCTAAAAATCTTAAAATGGAATACTTTGCGTAATCCAATATACTAAATAAATAATTATATTGAAGACGATCTTAAAGTAACGAATCTATCAAAAAACTACAAAAGAGAATTACTTTATGTAACATCAAATAAATTTTTTTTTATTTGTATGTAGAAAAAAAAATTAAGTTTATAAACATTTTTTCCTGTTATTGTTGTTTGTCAACAAATATTGTATTTTACGAATCTTCACAGAGAAAAGAAGATTTCTTTTGCTAAGAATAAAAATGTGTTTACATTGATTGTCTTGAAAGAAATCGTACTTATGCTTGATCCAAGAATAAGATATTATTTGGCGTAAACTCGGGTCTGCTTGACTTCTGTCATGCGCAAAACAGTTTTTCATAACCTCAAATTCTTGAGTCTATACTATTTTATACTAGGACCGATGAAAAGTTTTTTCTCAATGTTATGATGAATTTTTAATTTCTTTAAACAATTTATTGTTGAAAAATTGTAGCATTTCCAAATAAACTAAAAGAGTAAGAAATTAAAAAAAAATTGTCGAATTTTGCTTCCTCATAAAGAAAACTTGGTGATCGTTAAGATTTTCGATTTTCCGAAAATAGTCTAAATCGACTATCTAAAATTATCTAAAATTATCTAAAAAGCGTAAATTTGCATTTCAAAGCAAATGTCCACATGTATGTGTGTGTATAGCGTTTTTTGTTGCCAGGATATCTCGAGAACGCTTCAGCGGATTTCAATAATTTATCGATCTTCAACTAATTATATACCCAGTGGGCAAAAATCCATGTACGTTTTAAAAACGTTTGAAGAACGTTTTTAGAACGTTTCATGTCGGCCAAATAATGTTCTGGAACGTTATTGGAACATGGATGTTCGAATAATGTTCCAGAACATTATTTGGCCGACATGAAACGTTTTAAAAACGTTCTTAAAACGTTTTTAGAACGAACATGGATTTTTGCCCACTGGGTAAGAGAAATACAAAATTAAATTATTATTTAAATATTTTTAAACAAATTATTATTGTTAAATTCTTTGTCGAGTAATCATACAAAGATCGATTAATTACAAAATGAGGAACAACTGCATATCTGTAGGTTCAATGTGAACAAAGTTGCTAGTTAACAATATTAATATGTTTAAAAAAAGTTTAAATAATAATTATCTGTAATGGCATTTAATTACGATTACAGTCAATTTTCTTTTGGACAAAAGTGACGGCTAAAAAAGCATTTGCAGCTCTGTTGGTGGGTCGTTGACCGCTAGAAATTACATTGGAGTAAAAGAGACACATATACGGTCTGTCTTTCTTACTCTATTGCAGAATCTGTTGGTCATCGACGCCAAACAGACCGCCACAAGTTAAGGTGTGTATATTTACCTTAACTTTATATCGTGCTTCCAGATGAATTTCCATACATAGTTAAATCTTACGTAAGATTTGCTTTTACACCCCCATCTCCCCGACGTAAGCATATGTAGAGATTTTTGAACCCCCCCTCCCCTCCCCCCGACATGCTTACGTAATTAATGAATGACCCCTTATCAGTTAGTGAGTAAATAATACCTTTTTAACGTTAATGTAGTGATGTGAATAAAAATTCAGGCACCTGCCGGGGGCAATTGGTTTTTGATACCAATTGGTCTTGATAAACCCTTTGGATAAATGTAATTTTAGATCTAGACAGCGAAGAGTGGTATACACTGAAAAAAATTCTTAGTAGATTTTACTACTTTTCTTGGTTCAATAAGTCCCCAATGAATTTTTTTCTTTATGTCAACTACTACTTAAGTGGTTAATCGAAATAATAATACAATTGTTACAATAATTGTTACAACAAAATTTTTCTTAGTAAAATTTACTACTTTTCTTAGTTTATTAAGGAACAATGACATTTTTGCAATTAAGTTAACGGTAACTTAAAGTAATAAAATAGATTTGTTTATTATTATTTATTATTATTAAGATACATTTTTCCACCCTCTCTCATACTGCTTCTGTTTATTGACACCTTATATTATTTAATTATCATATTCCTAACAGAGAAAAATCCCTAAACGCTGGGGATTGAACGCACGACCCTAACATTCGCAAGCCGATACCTTAACCATCTAACCACGCACGCACGCTACAATGGCTTGCATAAAACTTAAGGACATTCTACTCATCCGCAGTTACCTTTACTATCCAAAGTAGTAAATTTTACTACATTTCTTAGTTCAATAAGGAACAATGACATTTTTGCAATTAAGTTAACTGTAAAGTTACAGTTAAAAGTAATTAAGATTATCTGTAGATTTAACCAACTTTCTTAGTAAACTTTACTACTTTTCTTAGTTCAATAAGGAAGAATGACATTTTTGCAATTAAGTTAACGATAAAGTTACAGTTAAAAGTAAGTATTATCTGTAGATTTAACCAACTTTCTCAGTAAATTTTACTGCTTTTCTTCTCTCTTAATTTGAAATTAATCAGTGAAATTTCACTGATTACCCAGTGATTTTTCACTGATTACCCAGTGATTTTTCACTATTTCTAAAGCGTATGTACGCTAATTAGAAACAGTGGTATACTTATAGCTTTGAAACAGTGAAATTTCGCTTTTTTATATTTAGAGAGTTAGTTCAATAAAGAACAATAACCTTTTTGCAATAAAGTTAATGATAAGTTACAGGTAAAAGTAACTAAGATTATCTTTAGATTTAACCAATTTTCTTATTGAATTTTACTATTTAAACTAGTGAAATTAAATCACTGTATTTTACAACTTAGTAAATTTTTTTGCAACTACAATTCTTAGTAGTTTTTACTACATTGTTTAATTTACAAGAAGTCTGTTAATTTTATTAGTCCCGATATAGTTATTTTACTATACATTATACAGTAGCACTTATCATTTTTCTGTACTTAATTTTACTACTAATTTTGTAAATTAAAGTAACTACGAACGATAGTTAATTTTACTAAGTATTTTTAACTACACTGTTAGAAAAAGTCTGAAAATTAATTCACTTTTAATTCATTCACGTCAATGAATTTTCATTCAATGTTGAATGAAATTTATATTAATTCATAAATAGATAAAATTTCATTCATGTATGTGTTGAATTTAGCTTACCTCTACATTAATATGAAAATCAATTAAAATTAACTGAAATTTAAGGAATCAATAAATGAAAAGTATTCTACCAAATTTTAATATTTCGGTTTTTTAAAAAGCGCGGTTTGCGAGGTAACTCTCATTGGCTGATCAGAAAGACGCGCGCGAGCTTGTTGTGCGCAGCGTCCTATTTTTCTTGTTCGATTGTTTGTCAACTGCCGCAAACTGTCGTCAAAAAAATCGCAAACTCTATTATAGTGCAGATATTGAGCAGTTTGAAAACTAATATATGTTTTTCTTAACGAACGAAGAAACAATCGAGGTGATAAATGTGAAGCGAAGTTGAAAAAGGAACCGTAAGTGTTTTTATTAATTATATTTGTTGCCTGTGTTACCATCTTCTATTTTAGGTTATATTTATTTGATTTTTTTTTCTCTTGTGTATACTTTCTACAAAAATGTAAAAAAACTTAACTTTGCTTCGGATCCCCTTTTTAAGGATTATTTCCCAAGTATTTATTTTCTGGTTTTACTTTAAAATTTTCTTTGAATTTTTTTGCGGCATTATTTAGTGTAGTCTATAGCGACTTTGTCAGCGAATATGCTGATATACTGTAAAAAAAATTAATGAGAATTACACATGATTTAAAAACTAACAGAATATCTGTCTTTTAACGACGTCGAACGTTGGATTAATACATCGTTCGACGTGTTAATTTACGAATCATTTGTAATTTTATATCGTCTGACCTGGTAAATTTAAAAATTTCTTATTTTTTATTTTTTACAGTGAATAAGAAAAAAATGTAAAATTTAACTTAACTTATTTGGATTAAATTCATGATTTAAATTGTTATTTTAAATTGTTATTTAAATCATTGGGACATTTACATAAAAATCATAATTTAATTAAAAAAAAACTTTTCAAGTCTCCAGATCTCTTATACCGCATGTAAAATCATAATTATTTCCATATTTTTAAAAATAAATACCTACTCTCATTTTTTAATAAATTTATTGAATTTGTTTTTACGTCTTGTTTATTTTTTTCGAAATTTTTAGTCAACTTTTCCTTCCATACAATGTTTAGATTTTTTTTATTCTTTAATTTATTGTTGGATTTGTTTCAAGTGTAATATTATAAAAATGTATTTGGTTCAATTTGCCTATACTTTTTTATTTTTAAAGGATTTTTAAATTTCTTTTATAAACTTTTTATTTATCTTTATATGTAAATTTTTTATTTTATTTTTATTAATTCTAATTTTTTGGAGATTCTAATCAAATTTTATTATTTTTTGTACTTTTTACATTTTTTCCAGTTTGTTAGATTATGGAAAAAAACATTTCTCTATTTTCTTTCTATTTATTCAATTTTCTTGACTTTTTGCTATTTTTTTAGACCTTCCTTGCGTTTTAATTAATTCTTTAATTTTTATCATTTTTCCATTTCTTAGCAACATTTTTCCTTTTATTAAATTATTTAGTTTTTATCTTGTAATTACGAATTTTTAAAAACATTAATTCGATGCTTTTATCTACCTACATTTTTTTAATATTTTATTTTTCTACTTTTTTGAAGACTTTTATCACGGTGGTTTTGAAGCCGGAAAGTTCCGACCTAAAAAGACGAGAAAATCGGCTAATGAGGAAGTGTTCTGTTCGATGTGAATATCTCAAATCCGTTGGATTTGAAATCCTAGCTGATCTTTTAATCAAGATTTTGCAAAATGATTTACAAATATACTATTTTTTAATTTCATTTTTCAGAAAAATTCAATTTTTCTTATATGGGCCATTCTTACGTAACTGCCCTACTTGGCGGCGTTGAAAAAATACACCTAAATTAAAAATATATTCTGAAGTGTATTAGTGAATTTTAAAGGTATATATGAGAGTAACTGAAAACCAAATATACATAAATATATATATTATAACTTCTAAAATATTGCACTATAACTGCTGAAATTTCAGCTCCGTGGCGTGTCCCTTTTACAAAATGTTAACTTTAATTTAATAATTTTCGGTGAAAATATCATTATTATAACTCAGCCTTTTTTAAGCATAAAGTGTCTATATTTATGAACAATTTAGGTCTATACTGCACTTCATAATACCTTTTTCATACTTAATAATCTGTAAAAATATTTTGTCCCTCAATTTTTCCAATTTTTGAACGCAATCTGTAGACTTATAATTAAGGTGTCATGTGTTTCGTTATTACGCCTTCTAATAAGTTAAATCTCAATTTTGATTCATTAGCACTAAATCACATGTGAAAAAAGTTTTAAAAAAGAAAAATTTTTACTTAAAAAAATATATTTTTGTGAAAATCGCATGCGTACAAAAAAAGCGTTCAGTTCCATGTCATTACTATTATATTACTGTTACAACTATTTGATAGTATTGTTACCATTTTCTTTAAGTTTTCATGTGAAACAAGCGATCTGCAGAAGGAATAGATTTATTTTACAATATTGTAGAAGTGAGGTTAGAATAAATGTCAAATTTCATCTCCATGGTATCACGTAAAATTTCAGCTCCATGGCCTATATGAAGTGTTCAGTGTGCTTCATGCAAAGAATCTTTTTTATCTGTGATGGTTATTTTAAAATATCATTCTATAAAGTAGTTTAGCAATGCCGGATTACACTGCTCGATCTCGATTTCAAATTATATAAAAAATAAAAGGAAATATTCATTATTAAATATTGTATTTGCTGTTCTTTTATAAAATTTTATATATGTTAACTAATATCTAAAATACTGTTAGAATATTAAATAATTTATGAATTTATTATTTAATTTCGTTGTAGCAAAATATCAGAAAGAAATTTTTATTTTGTACAATATATTTACAATAAAAGGATGCGGTTCAGCTCCACATGGCAGCCAATTTTCAAAAATTTGCTATTATTTTCGTATAAATATAGTTGTAGTAAAATCGTTTAAAATATACTTATATTACACCCTAATAAGAAAAATAAGTGCAGAGAAACATTGAATAAAAATTTTTTTTTTTTTTACCAAAACTTATCTTGAAATCGGGCAGTTACGCAAGAATCGACCTTATATATATGGGAAAAAATTCCTGAACTGTCCAGGTCAAAAAATAAAATTTATTTTAACATTGCTAAAGTGTCTCCATTGTTAGTGAAAGTGTAAATACCAAATATTTTCAAATTCCATGAAATAGTTTTTTAGTTACACAGTTTTGAAATTTAAAATTTTTTAAACTGTAGTTTTTTAAATGTATTATATTTCTAAGTAGATTGCATAAAATTTAACATATATATAGTGATTTTAAAGCTTTTTTTACATGCTATTTGATTATAATAAATGTTTTTTGTAAAAGAAAAATTGACCTTGAATATAAAGGTCAAAGTCTTAATTTAATTGTATCTCGAAATCGGATTTTTTAAAAAAATTTAAACTTATCTCAATGGAAAGCTTGACTTTTTTCCTTTAAGATATGTCGAAATCAAAGTGGAATTTTAAATACTTTTGTCAAAATACATTTTAAATACCCGCGCGCCCTCGAGAAACCAGTGGTTACTTGCGCGAGGTCGCGCTATTCGAGCGCAAGCGGGTATTTGAAATGTCTTTTTGACAAAAGTGTTTTGAGTTCCACTCTGATTTTGACATATTTAATACGAAAAAAGTCAAGTTTCTATTGAGATAGGTTAAAATTTTTTTAAAAAATCCGATTTCGAGATACAATCAAATAAATACTTTAACCTTGAAATTCAAGGTCGAATTTTCTTTTTACAAAAAAACATATACTATAATCAAATAGCCTGTAAAAAAAGTTTTTGAAATCACTATTTGTATGTTAACTTTTATGAAATTTACTTTTTTTTTTTTTTTTTTTTTTTATTATACACTCGTTTTAACGACCTTACTGGCCCAATGAGTGTCCCCCGTAGGGAGTTCCTAGAATTGTACCCTTGTATATATTCTTTAAGTGTTTTTTTGCGTCTAAATCAAAAGTTTCTAATAAATCAATTAACTCTTCAACTGTTTGTATTTTTCTTATTATTATCGCGGTTCTTATTTCATCTTCAAAATGTCTAGATATTCTCAAAATTATTTCATTTTCGGAATGTGGTGGAATTAAATCTTTAGCATTATTTATCAATTTTATAGCGTAAGCAGTTCTGGATAATTTACCAGAAGCTTCATAAACCCCGAATTGTAAATTTAAACTTATTTTAAATCTTATTTCTTCATTCCAATAACGCTTAATAAATTTTTCTTTAAAAGATACAAAATTATCGTTATGCGTCGAGACTAAATTCCACCACCTCTAGACACGTTAAAATTATATATTTAAAGTCATCTTCCCATGCCTCATTCGCTTGTAAATATTTTAACAAATCATTGAGAAAAACCATTGGGCGCTCACGACCACTAAATTTCGGCACTGGCATATTTTTCAACCACGACGATTTTTCCATGCCACCACTACTATTTGTTTGACGAATTCTATTAATTTTAGTTTCCATTACTTTTTGATTTTGTGCAATTTCTAAAATGTTTCTTTCATTAGATAAAACAGAAATTGAATTTTCCTCATTAATCAAATGAATATCACTAACTTTTCTCTCTAATAAATTCACTTTTGTTTCAGTTTCTATTAATTTTTCTTCTATTTTATTTTTACTATACTCGCATTCTTTCCTTCGCAACTCTACTTTTTTATCAATTTCCTTATTTAAAATGACTTTATTTTGTTCAATCTTTTCATTCGTATTTGTTAATCTCGTTTTTATTCTTTTTCTATCTTCCGCGGCTTTTTTATTTTTAAATTTAATTGTTTGTGATATATTTCTCAAATTTACTTTTAAATCTTTTATTTCTTCCCCATATCTTCCAATCATATCATCTAAGTCTTTTTCTGCTTGTTCAATAAATAAACATTCAATAAATAAACATTTAAAAATTAAACAAATAATATAATAATTTTATAAAAATTTTAATTTTAAATCTTTTTTGAATAAATAAATAATAAATTTTGAATAATTAATGAATTTAAATATTTTATTCCAAATTAATAATTTAAGAAATCAGAAATTCTCTCTTTATTTAAAATTAGAAAATTTAAATGTCTTTCAAAAATAAACAAAATCATTTAAACTGTATCTATTTATATTTAACTTACTTTATCAAAATAAAAATAATGATTAGCCAGACAAACAGAAGTTACTCAAAGCAATCTATACTTTTTCCAATCTAAAACAAATTATTCCCATTAATCAATTTCTTATATTCAATCTCAAATTTTTATTTTTTAAATTCAATCCTACCTACAGTCCCTAATTTTGGGGATAAATCTACGCCCTACGCTATTTTCTTTATATATATATTTTTTTTTATATGGTTTATTGACAACCTAAATTTTATTATTTTAGCTCAGAATGTTGGTTGTCGCCAAACCTACAGCAAATCCTATTTCTACACGGCGGACTGGGATCATAGATTTAACAAACTTTTGGTACATGTCATGAGCATGGCTCGGCCATTCCCCACAACACTCCACTTTTTGTTAAATCGTTTATTGAAACTTTATCATTCAACAAGGAATCTTTTAAAATTAAACAATCCTGGATGGTTACCCGGTATGTTAACTAAGAACATACAAAGCTCCAAAACAGGAGATATTTAATTTGTGTCTTTATTAAATATTAATCGAAATTAATATTTAATAAATATAAAAGATACACATTGTCGAGAGACAGTGAGATCCAATAATTTCGAAAAATGTTTGAAATACGTTGCATGTTTGAAAATGTTGAATAGTAATTCTTCCGTAATTTTGAAAATATTTCATATCGAAATATTTTTCGGCAGCACCTCACCTTCGGATAATATCAGAAGAGGAAGAGAGACCCCCCTTGTAAAATCGCCTGTTTATATACTTTAATTTGCTCTTATTTATTTTGGGACAATCCCTTTTACCAATAATTATTCTTCCCTCCAAAATCAAAACCAGAAAGTAAACAATTTTAAAAGCTTCTAGAACTTTCTAGAACATTCTGCAACGAATTTTTACTTATTTATTTATTTTCTCAAAGAATAATTAATTTATTAAATTTCTGATTTTAGATTATTTTACTTTATTTTATTTCCCATCATTTGACTATATTTTTATTAAAATTCTAACAATATTTCTTATCTTAATTAACTATTGTTTATAAACAATTTAATATATGTTGTTTATTGTTAAATTTTCACAATTCTTATTTAACTAGTTATTTTTTTGGATTTTATTATTTTTATTTTATTAAAAACAACTTATTTTCTAATTTATTCTTAATTTTTAAATAATTTAGACGAAACTCTTATTATTTAGACTTAAACTAACTTAAATTATTCTTATAATTCTTTCTATTTAACAATTTTACTATAATTTCACGTTTTCCTTTCTCTAACTTTATTATTTATTTTATTTAAATTATTAATTTTTCATCATTTACTCATTTTTCTCTTAATTCTTCTTTAAAATCGACCCATTCAATCTCCCGTGGCTCTGCGATCAAAAGCAACGACCACAAACCCACACGTCGAGAGATCAATCCCCATCACATGTCATATTTTTTTATTTCTATATTTATATTTTATTATTTATTTTACATCAAATTCTTTATTTTTATTGATTTTATTTATTAATTTATATTTATTTCAACGGTAATATGAATTGAAATGGTTTTGACCATTGAATACCATTTCAAGCGGAGAAATAATTTCCGGGAAATGCTTTCAGCACGCATTCAACACATATTATGTCTTGATTTTGTATTTTACTGGCATCATTGCTTTTGTTAAGCACTATTTTGTAAACTTGTTAAATTGCCTATTTGTCGACACGAGAACAACACGATTTTTGTATTTTCTTTTATTATTTTATATAATAACAAAAACACAGCACAGTCCACGTACCACGCGACAAACACTACACTACCCGACACTCGAACCACAGCGAAGAGGCCGATGTAGAGGATCCAGACGGTCGATGTCGTGATCGTTGGCCAGCTAATCGAACCTTGTTGACATCTGGCCGAGCAGACGGCACGAGATGACAGTCAGTCCCGAAAGTGACCGCCAGTGGTCAGCAGCGGACGGGAAAGAACAGCAAACCAGGGCCGCCAACCGGCAAGTGCCTGAACCAACGTTGCATGTGCCGGTCCCTGGAGAGCTCAGTGTGTGCTGAGACTCAAACGCAGTGACTGCTTTGTGTTTGTGGTGAACGAGAATTACGGATATCGACTGTTTTCCTGCCTGAGGCTAATTCGTTAAAGAAATGGACCCGAATGAGACGATTTGCCAGCTCAAAGGTTAGTGTTCCTCTTTTATCTCGAAGTGGAAGGTTCGGGAGGTACGCAATCGTCGGTCGTGGCTGTGCTAAGCCATAATTTAATTTCATTTTGTGAGTTGTTTCTTTGCTAGTCAGTATTTGTGTCCCAATAACCTTTCTTTCGCACGCATTGTCGCTACGAGTTGCGTGTTTCATAGAGAGAACGGTTACAGCATATATATGAATACATTTCTGTAATAATATCTATTTAATAAATCTTTTAAGATAAATTATATCATTTCTAATAAATAACGCATTTAGCAGTTCAAGTTTAATCTAAATTCATTCACCTTCTAACTTTTTAATTTAATTTTTTCTGAATTTGCATAGCATACAAGTTGAATTTACAAAGAAACTGTAACAAGTATTCATACACTTTGGGTTGGACATTTAAAAAAAAGTTACTTCCATTAAGGATACACAACATAAAAATAAGGTAAGAGTTCAAAATTTTGAATACACTGGGATCTAGAATTATGCAATTTAGATTTTTTGAGATTCATGTCTGTTTCCAAACTTTGGGACACCCTATATATAGGTATATATGTATATACATTTACATAGAAAATTACATATATAAATATCTCGTAGGCAAGTAGAAGAATCAGGCATTTAGCTTAATTCCTAGGCATTAAGCTAAACTTAGGCAAGTAGAAGAATGAATATGTGGAGGATCCGCATTCTTCTAATTGCCTGGATTCATTTAGGCATTAAGCTTATTAACTAGGCAATAAGCTAATTGCTTAAAGTGTTCCCGGCAAGTAGAAGAAAAAGGATATTCTATGACGAAGTATAAAAACAGATATATAAACAAACTTTCGAAGTAAATAATTTATTAAAAGTAAACGTTACTTTGTATTTATTTTATAAAATGCAAAATAAAATTCAGTTTCTCGTTATTTCTTCCAACTAACAGTTGACGATATTGCTGAATAATTTGAAAACGAATCTTCATACTGTTGATAAATTAGAATTTGAGAAAAGTGATGCGAAGTAATAAGTAAAAAAACTAGTAACAGATGTATTTAGAATTAAACATCTTTTTTCTTCTATTTGCCGGAAACACTTTAGGCAGTTTTCTTATTGCCTAGTCAATAAGCTTAATGTCTAAATGAATCCAGACAATTAGAAGAATGCGCATCCTTTACATCTTTATTCATCTACTTGCATAAGTTTAGCTTAATGCCTAGGAATTAAGCTAAATGCCTGATTCTTCAACTTGCCTACGACATATATATATATATATATATATATATATATATATATACTTCGCGCGCCAACCCCCCTATTTGTTTTAAATGTTACCTGTAAATTAATGTATTATCTGTATATTTTAATTAAAAAATAATTTTAAGTTAGTTATACAGTAAATTATTTATATTCCATTTAAAGATTGGTTTTTAGCCAAATTCTTTGAAATAAATTTTCAGTTTTTTAAAATTTTTTTTCTTATTTTTCTTATTTTCAATGAAAATTTATTATTTATTATTTATTTATATTTTATTTATTTGGACCTATTTTAAATCTATTTAAAGATTGGTTTTTAGTTTCTTATTTTGAACGAATTTTTTTCCAAGATGCACCGCGAGAAGGTGTAAGAAACTTTAACATTAAAGTTTATTACAAACCAATTTAGCATCTCACCTAAACTAAAAATGTGTTATAAAATTGTATTTAAATTAAAGTAACCGTACCTATACTCGATCAGTACCTATAGTCGATCAGTGATGATTTAATTGGATAAAATTAATTAATACTACTTTCAAATACTACCTCGAATATTACAAGATTTATTATCAATGTAATAAAACTATTAATTAATGTTTGATAATAAAATCATCACTGATCGACTGTAGATACTAATCGATTATTGATACAGTTACCTTATTCTAAATTATTTTAAATTAATTAAAAATTTAAGTTCAAACTAAAATTGAATATTTAAAAGAATATATTTATTTCAAAGAATTTGGCTAAAAACCAATCTTTTTTTTATATCTTTATTTTTTATTTAATTTTAGAATTTTTAAAAATTATCTCAACCTTCAATCAACCCTGACTCAACTCTGGTTCTAGCTTGGCTCTGTCCTAACTCAAGCCTTCTTCAGGCCTAGGTCTGAAGCCTAGTAAAAAACCTAACAAAAAGAAATGCTCAAGCCTGGCTCAAAACTGGCCCTAGACTGCCCCAACACCTTTTTATTTGATTCTAGAATTGTTGAAAATTATCTTTTATCTCACTCAGGCCTCACAAACCTAACTCAATCTTGGCCCAAACCTGGCTTAATACTCGCCCAAGCCTGGCTCAACCCTGACCTAAATCTGTCCCAAGACTGACTCTAGAGATTAAACATGGCTAGATGGCTAGATTAAACTTGCCAACCCTGTAAATGATTTTGAGGCTTGTCTCTATTCAACCCTGGCTCTAGACTGGCTCAAGCCTCAAAAAACTAACTCAATCCTAGCCCAATCCTAGCTCAAGACTCGCCCAAGCCTGGCTTAAGCCCTCCTCAATACTCTCCCAAGCCTGGCTCTAGCCATAGAGCTATATTAAACGTACCAACCCTGTAAATTAAACGTGGCAACCCTGTAAATTAAACGTGGCAACCCTGCAAATTAAACGTGGCAACCCTGTAATAGCTCAAATCTTGAAACAGCTGCGGCAGCGGCGACAGCTGGCTTAAGCCTGCCTCAATACTCTCCCAAGCCTGGCTCTAGCCATAGAGCTATATTAAACGTACCAACCCTGTAAATTAAACGTGGCAACCCTGTAATTCCTCAAATCTTGAAACAGCGGCGGCGGCAGAGGCGACGATATCTTTTTATAATATAGGGAGATATATATATATATATAAGAAAAAATGTATTTTTCTAAAAAATGAAATTGAAAAATCGTATATTTTTATTTCATTTTGCAATATCTTGCTTAAAAGATCAGCTAGGATTTCAAGTCCAACGGATTTGTGATATTCACATCAAACAGAACACTTCCTCATTTGCCGGTTTTCTCGTCATTTTAGGTCGGAACTTTTCGGCTTCAAGACCACCGTGTTATTCTTTCTTTTTATATTATGTAAAAATCTTGAACTAAATATTCTCATTTTAAAATAGTTCTACTGTTTCATAGATGGTTTTTTCTTTTGAAATTATTTAAAGTTTTTTTAATTTTTAATTTTTTAATTTTATTAACATTATTTACGAAGTTTGCAAACTTTTTAATGTTCCACTAATTCTAATTTACTACTCTCGCTGATTAGTTGTTTCAACTTTTCTTATTTAATGTCAACTAGGACCTAATACTGCTGTTATCATTTGTGGAAGTTATTCCCTATTTTCGATATTATTGTTCAAATCTAACGATATAAATTATATCCTTTTTTAATTTTTTATTGTTAACTAATTTTAGTCTTTTGTTAAGTACAAATGTACCAAAGGGCTTCAAGCCCATAAATATGTATATAAATAAATAAATAAAGTTTTTCACAATTTTATTCATTCTTTTTTGTTCAATTCTATGGTAAAATACTTCTCCAATTTTTCTAATTTTAAAATTTTGTTCTCTTCAGTTATTACTAAAATAAATATTACGATTTTTTAAAGAGTCTCGACCGCATGAGATAACCTCAAACTAAAAAGTGATTTTTAACAGCAAGTAAAACCATAATTAAAATGATTTCACGAAATTTTTAAAGATTTAGTTTTACAATTATCAAAAAATATTCAACGACTGTTGTCTCTTTGAAATATTCTCTGCAATTCGACTCGTTGAATTTTGTTTAAAATATTTTGTTTAAAAGTTATAAAAGAAATACACTTTTTTTTTATTTCTTTAATAACTTTTGAACAAAATATTTTAAACAAAATTCAACGAGTGGAATTGTAGAGAATGTTTCAAAGAGTAGAATGAGCTATTATTTGTCAAAATTGGTTGAAAATTCCAATTGATTATAAAGCCTTAAAGAAAAAACATAAAATGTTTAATAATAATTATTATTTTGCAACAAATTTTGGTCCAAACTAATTTTTTTTATAATTGTACAACTGAATCTTTCAAAATTTGGTGAAATCATTTTAATTATGGTTTCATTTGCTGTTAAAAATCACTTTTTAGTTTGAGGTTATGTCATGCGGTTGAGATTCCTTAGTTATCATCTTATTTATTTTTTAAAGATAAAATAAAAATGTCTGTAAATAGTTTACTTTTTTGAAAAAAGTTTAATTTTTGTATTTAGTTTCTCATCTTTATACGCTTTTCTGCTGTTTCTTTTTATAATTTATTCATATTATATTTAAATATATTTATTATGTTTTTAAAAAATTAATTTTTGATTTGAATAAAAAAAATCCATAATTTGAATAAAAAAACCAGATTTCTTTTATTATTTTTTTTAATGATGATTTTTATCAGACTTGAAATAAATAAATATAATACGACGAAAATAGTCGGTCTGTCAGCTCGGAGTGGATCGAAAAAACAATTCAATTAAAGCATGATATTTAAGTCAAAAAGTAGAATAGAAATGTAAAATATATTATTAATAAATTTTTAAACGCAAATTTTTTATTCTTTCCATTTCTAGGTTTTAAATCTCGATTCTACATTTTGACAAAGATATCGTGACTGTAATTGCTTTATGTTATTGAGATACTGTCCAGGCGATCAAGCTGACAATTTCTGATGAAATTTATCTTTTTTTATCTAAAAATTTATTTGCAGATGCTAACACTTTTTTGTCGATTCTGACATTTGGAAACTACATCATTGAAAGCATATTTCGCCCACCATAAACACATAGGAACATTTCCAAATACTTCTATTGTGGATTTAAAAAATGTGACCAATTTTTTAAATCAGAAATTTATTTAAAAAAACATATATTTCGTGCACATGGCATTTCAAGTAAAAATAGACAAACTGTTGATATTCCATTAACAGTTAATAAAAAAAGCAAGTTTATGTGCAGTGTTAATATTTGTAATAAGCAATTTGATCAGCATCCTCAATTAATAAAACACTTAAAAAATCATATTAATAAAAAAGAGGAAATTATGTGCCCTTATCGTCGTTGCAATAAAATGTATAAGAATTTAAGTTCTTTTACAAGCCATTTAACTAAATGTCATAGAAATTTGGATAATAAACAAGAAATAGTTAATTTTGAAAATACTGAAATAGATTCGAATGTTGAAGTACTGTTTGAAAATACAAACAACGTTGAAAATGTTGAAAATGAGGGAGAAATAAATGAAGAAGTAAACATGTTAGAAGAATCAAATGTGAATCAGGATACTGACCAATTTGGCAACCTTTTTCTCAAAAATATTGCACAATTTTATCTGAAACTAGAAAGTGAATATGCAATTCCTACAACGTTGATCCAGTTTATAGTTACCGAAATAAATAGACTTCAAGACGATGGAATAGATATTATTAAACAAAATTTGCAAGAAAGATTATTGGCTGAAAACATTTCATCGGAAAAAATAGATAAAACTTTAGAAACAGCATTTAACGAAATCCTGTGAAACAAAATAGAAACTGTATGAAATCGGATTACAGGAGAAAAAAATTTTATAAAAGTGAATTTGATTTTATTCAACCTGTTACAATACCAATTAATGCAGAAGAAAAAAAGTTTTTTCAATATGTTCCTATATCTGATACAATAAAAGCTTGTTTTCGAGATAAATCTGTTAATAGCACACTTGATAATGAATCTCTAATTAGAGATGACAACATTTTAGTAGATTTTGAGGATGGAGCTGCTTATAAATCCCATCAATTTTTTAAAGATAACCCTGATGCTATTAAAATTATTCTCTACCAAGACTCCTTTGAAATTGTAAATCCTATTGGACCCTAAAAAAAAACATTAGTTACTCGCAATGTATATGAGTATTGGAAATCTTCCTGAACATCTGCGTTCTCATGTGAATACAATTAAACTTGTAGTTTTATGTAAAGAGAAAGATTTTCAACACGAGAAGGTGTACGGTAAAGTAGTTAAAGAATTAAAAAAAATTGAAAGTATTGGTTTAGAGATTGATCAAAAAATTCGAAAAGGTGCTCTCGTGTTTATTACGGGTGACAATTTAGGTAGTCATGGTTTGGGAGGTTTTATAGAAAATTTCAGCACGGCATTGTATATATGCAGATTTTGTACCTTAACAAGAAGCGAGTTTAACGGTGAGAATGGAGGAAGCAAAATAGGTGAACTAAGAACTGCTAGTACATATAATGACGATGTGAAGAAAATTGGTCCTAATAACGATTATTGGGGAATCAAATTTAGTTCCGTCTTTAATCAACTACAAAATTATCATGTGTGAGCTCCAGGACTTCCTCCATGTCTAGGACATGATTTGTTTGAAGGTGTTGTAGCCTTTGACATGAAACTATGTGTAGACTATTTTATTTCTAAAAAATGGTTTACTCTACAGGAGTTAAACGATCGAATTGAAAAATTTAAATACACAGTAGACGACAACAAAGATAAACCTTGTCTCATTGTAAATAAAAGTGACAGAATACCTGGTGGAGCTTGCCAAGTTTGGACTTTTCTTCCACTTTTTCCGCTTTTTATTGAAGACAAAATTAAAGATCTCGACGACAAAGTTTGGCATTCTATTCTTCTGTTAATTGAAATAATTGAGATTATTTGTTCTCCTGTAATGCACAAGTCTTATTTGCCGTATGTCGATTCTATTATTGTCGATTACCTTGAATTAAGAAAAGAAATGTTTCCTGATAAAAAACTGCGTCTGAAACATCACTACATGCGGCATTATGCGTATTTAACTTTGTCAAAGTATATAAAACGATCACAAGAAGGTCATGGGAAGTATTAAAAATAAAAACTTCAGAACATCGTAGTCAAATTGTGCTACGTTTTGTCAGCTTGGTTCTGCTGACCTCATCAGGCACTAAGATTAACACATTGATGAACTTATATTATAAAAAACGCAAGTCAAATTACTTAAACAACAACCATTGTCAAGAAGAAAAAAATTAAGTAGAAAAATAAGTAAGTCTTAACATTTCGACAGTCGAGTACAAACTTAATTTTTTTCTTCTTGACAATGGTTGTTGTTTTACTAATTTGACTTGCGTTTTTTATAATATAAGTTCATCAATGTGTTAATCTTAGTGCCTGATGAGGTCAACAGAACCAAGCTGACGAAACGTAGCACAATTTGACTACGATGTTGTGAAGTTTTTATTTTTAATACTTCCCATGAGCTTCTTGTGATCGTTTTATACACTTTGACATTAATAATGAAAGGGATCATTCGAATAATATCGTATTTAACTTTACTATTTGTTCCCTTAATTAAAGTTTGGACAATGCGATTCGAAAGTAAACATCGCTTTTTTAAGCGGACTGTACGACACCTACTTAATTTTATTAATATTGCAAAATCACTGAGCGAAAAACATGAATTATTTCAAAGCTATTTGAGATTAGGATCTGATATAAAATTTGAAGTTGAATTTGATTCCCTAAATGCTTTTCAAATGGATTTGTACAATAAAGATATTAAAAAAACTTCAAGCGAAGCAAATTTGTTAGAAGATTTAGAGGAAAGCAACTTAGTTACAATTAAAGGCACTCAATATAAAAAAGGACACTTGTTAGCAATACGGCAAGAGGGTTACCAACATAAGATTGTATTTGCAAAAATATGCATGTTTCTTTTTCATAAAGAAAAATAATTGTTTGTTTTTTTGGAGATTGTGAAAACTAAGTTTCTTCCGCACTTGAGATGTTACAAACTGGGGCGTGCTATACTATATGAATGTTATATGTTGCAAAAATTGCTGAATTATAATTCTTTAAATGAATATAAATTGAAAAACATGCTCTGTGTCAAACCTAAATACGGTTTTGTCACCAGTCCTTTCTAAGTATAATACGTTAATGATGAATACGGTAATTAAAATTCTTTATCTTCAAAAAGTGTTCATCTTTTATTCAGTGTTAAAACCCTTTATGTAAAAACTGTTGTCTTCTTGAAGTTAATAATTAACGAAACAAGAATACTAAAATTTTCCACTATTCAAAAAATTTTCCAAAAAGTCATTCTTTTAAAGTATAGATTTTTATATTTTATTTGTTTTGAAATCAAGTTTAAAACTCACGTATTTTAAGTCACAATTATATTATTTATTCCAGTTTATTTAAGACTAATTCTTAATATGTGCTTCTTATTTTTTCAGATTTCACAATGCACTTATTTACTGTATCCCTATCTGATAGATCCAAAAAAAAATTTAATTAATGCCTACCCTCATCGGCCGCCTACTTTTCGTTCAAAATCTTAAAAGTTTTAGAACTTTTTTCACATACTTAGCAGAGGTTTTTTGGTCTGTCATTTTAAAGGTGGTCTATAAATGTTCAATACTACCTTAAAAAAAAAAAGACAGACTTAGAAGAGACGCTTAAAATTCCGTAATTATTTATAATTAAACAACCAGTCTGGCATGTCTTTGGCAAGGGGTTAGAGGTCTGGCAGTTATATTTTTATAATATTTAGACATAAAGGATTAACATCAACTGAGTCTGGTCCTTAGAAATATTATATAAATTTTGTGCATTTTTAATTGTCTCATATGTTGAAACGCAGGGCATGGATGCTGCCAGACTTTTATTTTTGCAAACAAGAGCATAGGATGCACCTATTCTCCAATTATAGGCCTTATAAAAAACACTTGACCAAAACTGTCGCTAGCTCTCCGTCTAAGGGAATCGATATTTCAAGATATAGTTAAGATTTTTAAAACTGCTGCTAAGGTCCGAAAGGATAATATACCGAATACTTTAGTAGTTTTCCCACTCTTGATAAAATACTTCAAGGAAAATGAGAAATTATTATTTAAAGTTGTTGATGTAAGTTAAATTTCATATTTTACTGTATGATACTTTCTGCTTTAAATTATACGTACAAATAATTATTTATTTTTTGTAGGAAAAGAAAACAGATACCGACGTATTATTGAGTCCAGAAACCGACTATCCTGTTCTTATCATTAGAGGTATATGTCTACATTTTAGTTTATCTAATATTTTTTACATACTTTTTTATCAAATAATATATAAGTTTGAGTGAATGATTTAATTTTGTTTCATTATTTTCCAGGAAATTCATTTTATGATGAGAATGCAACTTTTACAGTCATTTACGAAAGGAAAATTATATTTTTTTGCCAAGATGCACTAGAAGGAATATTAACAACTTTTATTATTTACTTCGTATTTGGATGCGCTTACCCACCTGAACTATACAAAACTTTAGAATTTATACAAAGGTGAATATTTTGTACTTACTATAATCAGGGTGTTCAGCGATCCTTATTTTAATCCCGACAAATTGCCTTACATTTAGTACATGATGAAAAAACATCTGTAAATAAACCTGGAAATTTTAAATTTCTGTCTTTATTCTTAAATAGTTTTAAAATGGAACTGAATATGGTAGATATTCAGAATATAATACAAGCCCTTAAATTTTAATAATTCCAAGTCCTTTAAATTTAAAAAAATCTTAAAAGTCAAATAATACAAATGTTTAAGTTATTTAAATTTTCAAATTTGATTTCTAATCCAAATTTTATTAGTTAAAAATTAATAACTTTGCTTGTAAACTTAGTTTTTGTAAATTACCTCATCAGAAAGAAAGCATTACCACTTAATTTTCATCAGATTTTTTAAAATCTTTAAAGTTTATTATTCATTTTTTATCCTTTCATAATTGATTATCGCTGTTTGATCTTTTAATAAATTTTCTAATTTAATAATCTCTTCTCTACTTCTAAGAAACAGATTAAAAATGTCTTTCTATGAAAACTGTTTAATATTTTTTTTATTATTTTTTAATTTTTTAAAAAAATATTCAGTATTTTGTATTTTATCCTACATTTTATTCTAAATTTCTTTTATTCTTAAAAGTTTTTTTTTACTTTTATTTTAATTGTTTATCTTCCTTTTGTACATATTATAAGATTTGCTAGAATTTTCTTCTTTTTATGCAAGATATTTCAGTTTTTATCATCATATTTTGATTTTATAAAATTTGGAAAAATCTACGTGTTTTTTTTTATTTCCTTATTTATTTTCATAATTTCTAAAAAGAAATCCATAAACTATTTCATTTCTTTAAAAATTTTCTTTTCTTTTTTTTTGTTATTTTTTAAAATCTTGCGTATTTTTAGTCCTCATTTCTTCTTCTCTGATTAAACTATTTTTTTTGTAAATTAAGAAATGAGTTTCGTATTTTTAAAGATGTTTCCATTTTTTGTTTTAATTTTCTTCGTGTTTGAATAATTTTACAAATTTTTTATTCAAATAGACATTATTTGACATTTCTTTTGAGTACTTTTTACTTGTTTTTTACACTTTCTAATTTTATTATTTATTTATTTTTATTCATTTTTTCAAAATATTTTTTATTGATGTTTCCTTAATTTTCTTTTAGTAATTTCTTAATTTTTCAAAGATTTTTGTCTGTAATGAAATTTTACGTTCTTTCATTAATTTATTATTTAAATATTCTTTATTTTTAAAAAATTCTAGTAAATCTTTTAATTCTTTGAAAAAGGTTTTGTAATAATAAAATATATAATTATTTAATTTTGTGTTTCTTTCATTCTTGTGTAGTTTCAATTCTCTTTTTTTTTTAAATTTATAATTTAAAAGACCAAAAAATCAAGATTTTAACTTAAACTTTATAATATCTTCATATCTTTCTCCTTCAGACTTTTTCGACTTGTTTTCAAGAAGAGGGTATAGCCACTTTTCTATCTAAAAGCAACTCTTAAAATCCATAATTTTGCAGAAAATATATTTTTTTTACTCAGAAAATAATGGACAATAGAAAATTGTGGAATTGATGCAAAATTTAATCAGTAAGAAAAATAATACATATTTCAACCCATTACTGAGAGATGCCAATTTTTTTCTTTCATAACTTTGGGTCAAAAAACTTCCATATTATTAAAAATTAAAAACATAGACATTTTCAAATATCTTGCTTTTTTATTTTATTTTTTTAATTTATTCGCAATATTGGTAAAAAATTAATACAGAACTGAGGAAAAAATTTGTGATAGAATACACTGAATACTGTGAAAGAAGTTTTATGTTTAACATTTTTTTTTCTAAAATATAAATTCTAAACTGGTAAAAATTTTAATTTAATTAATTTTTCACATCGTACGATCTTTATACGATTTACATTACACTAAAGAAAAATATTAGTGTCCCTGTTTAGAATTTCGATATTTTCAAAATATCAGTGTTCCCTCTCTTTGAATCTTTCTTTTTCTTGAAGATTTTTTTTTATTTTTTCGTAGATTTTATGATTTTTAAAATTCTTTTAATAATTTTTGAGGTTTTTTGTGCTTCTTTCCTCAGTAATGTATTTTCTATTTTTTTCTATGTACAAAACTTGTTGATAAAGGATTGATAAAAAAAAGCAAAAACATTGTCACAAATATTTTGTCTAAATTTTAATTAATTTCCAATTTAATTTTAATTTTCAACATTCATACGACATACATTTTTTTAAATAAATTTTGTGAAATTTTTATTAAACAGAATTTTTATATGATCGAAATTTTAGTTGACCCAATTTCCTTAACAGATTTTGCATTTAATAAAATAGGGGAAAAATAAAGGAAATGTGAAGGAAGACCTAAATGAAACTTGTTGGGCAACCCTTTAAAATATCTCTTATGCATATTCTAATTTTACAATTTTTTATAAATTATTTTACAGAATACTACTCTAAATTAATCGAGATTTAGGTAGCAAATCAGCTCCCAAATGTAAATACCGCAAACAGAAATTTGATTCGACGGTGTTCACCTTAGCCAAAAAACTGGAAGAACTTTCAAGTATTTTTAAATGTTGAACCATTACTATATTATTTATTTCTTATTTATAATAATTTGAGTTCATTGTCAATTTATGTTAAGTTATTACGAAAACTATGTGATCCTCAAGGTTGGTAAAACCACTTGATGAAAAAAAACACTCAAAGAAAATTTTAAGTTTTTTTGAATTTGTATTCTATTTGTTGCGCGAATAATTTAAAACATGTTAAAAATGTGACGCATAATATGCAAATTTTCATGTTTAATTCGTTATAAAAAGTGATATATTTTTTTTCCCATCCGCGTGTATTAAAATTAATTCACCTGTGCATTAAAATTAATGCACGCCAACCTTAAAATTATACATCGTATAACTAAATTTTCAATCACATATATTTCAAATTTCATTTACATGAATGGAAAAAACTTCCAGCATATGTGAATGAAAATTCAGTCAGATTTTTTTAACAGTGTACATAAAAATGGTAATTTTAACTAGGTAACAACAGTTGAAATAAATACAAATGTAATAGGTTTAACTAATTTTCTGCCGCACATGCACGAAAACCTCGTGTTTTCGTTCGCCTTACGCGGGGCAGAACTCACAGTTTTTATCTCTAACGTCACTAACCTGAAAACTGCGAGTGCTGACCCGCTAACGCGTACGAAACACGAGATTTTCGTACATCTGTGATAGAAAATAGCATATGCACCTCGGGAGGCCGATTTTTTGTCTCGCACAATGTTCTCTGAACTCGTTTCGCACTCGCTACGCTCGTGCTACACTCGTTCTTCGGACATTTGTGCTTGACAAAAAAACACGGCCTTCCCTCCCTTGATGCATAATATACTATTCACTCTACTAAGGGACTGTAGTAGGATTTACCACAAGAATTTTCTTCAGTGTATAGAAAAATAGAGGCGCATGAATATTCCCTACAACTCATTTGACATAATTCTCAATTGACATAATCTCAAATGGCATAATTCTCATTTGACGTAATTCTCATTTGACATAATTTCCATTTGACATCATTCTCATTTGAAAGAATTCCCATTTGGACATAATTCACATTTGACATAATTCTCATTTGACATAATTCCCATTTGACATAATTCCCATTTAACATAATGCTCATTTGACATAATTCTCATTTGACATAATTCACATTTGATATAATTCTCATTTGACATAATTCCCATTTGGCATAAATCTCAGTTGACATAATTCCTAATTGACATAAAATTTTTTCTATTTTAAAGAAAATTTTCCCTATCTTAAAGAAACTTTTCTTTATTTTAATAAAAATTTTATGCCATCTGAGATTTATGCCATTTGAAAATTATAACAAATAGGAATTATGTCAAATGAAAATTATATCAAATGGGAATTATGTTAAATGGGAATTATGTCAAATGAGAATTATGTCAAATGAGAATTATATCAAATGGGAGTTATGTCAAATAAGAATTATGTCAAATGGGAATTATGTCAAATGGGAATTATGTCAAATGAGAATTATGTCAAATGGGAATTATGTCAAATTGGAATTATGTCAAATGGAAATTATGTCAAATGAAAATTACGTCGAATGAGAATTATGTCAAATGAGAATTATGCTATTTGAGATTATTTTAATTGAAAATTATGACAAATGAGTTGTAGGGAATATTCATGCGTCTCGAAAAATAAATTTTTTAGAGATGCATTACATACCGTTACCCAGGTGCGAATTTTCGGTCGGCCCATGGTTGGGCCAACCGTGCAGTAAGTTGGCCCACCTTTGGCTCATAGGTCGGACCAACCGGTTAGATGATCACCATGGCCGACGTTGGCCACCGACCGTCGGCTACCATGGTTGGCCCAACTCTGGCTGCCGACCGTCGGCTAAAATGCGCTAAAATGGTTGGCCCAACTCTGGCTACCCAAGTTGGGCCAACCTTCTATCTCAAGTGCAACCTCACGGTTTGCCCAAGGTTGGGCCAACTTGATACTACTTGTACCAAATTATTCTATTATTGAAGACACATATTATTCCATAATTCACAAGTTATAAATATAATTACACAAATATAATCAAATAAGAACACAGATATATAATAATGATGAAAACCTGAAACAGAAAAATTCCATCAGTCATGAAGATTCGAACCCCGGTCTTCCAGCTGCCAGTCTAGTAGGCTAACCACCAGCCCATAAGAGGTATGAGTGATCAATACCAAATGAACCTTATAGCCAGACAGTAGAGTAACACAGACCGCACAGTGGTCTGAAACCTGATTCTAGGTGGACAAAAGTCGGAAAATCGATGTCTTTAAAAAAATTTTTTCTTAGTATTTTTATGTTTATAATATCTAGAGCATCCGTTTTTGTGTGATTCAATCACTAAACAAAATTTATATTACTGTATTAATGCTTGTACTTGCGTAAACTCACGCACAATTCATTTTGCTCTAAAAATCATAGCTTTATTTAAACGCAGCTCGTGACCTATTAAATCATCAAATTTTAAACAATCCTATATGAATTCTATAGTTTAATTCACACACTACAAGATAGTGTTAGATAAATTATTTTATTTTTAATGTTTATATTTGAAAACCGACGACAAAAGTAAGTTTGTCTGCTACTTGTATAATACAAATTTCAAAATAGAAAAAGTAAAATTATTCAAATTTTTTTAAAAAGTTATTCATGGGAGAATGTGAATTATGACCTAAAGTTTCCGTAACCATTAACACTTTTTGCCACTTTTTGCCACTTTTCGATATTTTTATGTTTAAAGCGGGCCATAAAACCCGATTCTAAAAGGACAAAAATATTTGCACAAAGAGGCTTTGATGCTATTTTATTTCTAGCAGTTTTGAGGCCGCTGATTAAAAATATGAAGTCAGATTTCAAAAATTCAAAATGGCGGATCCAATATGGCGGACCAAAAAATTACGAAATCCATGTATTTTACTAAAACATGGTATTTTAAGGTTTTTGAGGTCGATGATTAAGAATCTGTAGTTAGATTTTACAAATTCAAAATGGCGGATTCAATATGGCTGACCTAAAAATAAAAAAATTGGTTTTTTTAATATAACGTGAAATTTAAGGGTATTCGAGGTCGCTGATTACGAATCTCAAGTCAGATTTCAAAAATTCAAAATGGCGGATCCAATATGGCGGACCAAAAATGAAGAAATCATTGTTTTTAAATAAAACATGGTATTTTAAGATTTTTGGGGTCGCTGATTACGGTCATCTGTTATTAGATTTTAAAAATTCAAAATGACGAATTCAATATGGATGATTCAAATATTACAAAAATGCTTTATTTTAATACAACATTGTATATAAAGGTTTTTAAGGTCGCTGATTACGAATCTGAAGATATCAAGTTTCATTAAAATACACTAATTTTTTTATTTGTCAGTCCACCAAATTGGATCCACCATTTTAATTTTTGAAATGTGACTTCAGATTCGTAATCAGCAACCTTAAAAACATTTTAATACCATGTTATATTACAATAAATTAATGTCTTCATTTTTCAGTTCGCCATATTGGATCCGCCATTTTAATTGTTGAAATCTGACTTCAGATTCGTAATTAGCGACCTCAAAAACCTTTAAATACAATGTTATGTTAAAATAAACCAATTTTGTAATATTTGGGTCATCCATATTGAATCCGTCATTTTGAATTTTTAAAATCTAACAGCAGATTCGTAATCAGCGACCCCAAAAACCTTAAAATACCATGTTTAACTAAAATACAATCACGGAGAAAAATCGAGTTTAAAAAAAACGGTACTGAGTCCTATTAGCGTAGCAATTCATTTCCATCACGAATTACAGCAGAGCAGTGCTGTATATTTGGAACTCATTACAGTTAAAAAGCACTGAATTATATACCACTTGCGCTTAAAGGTGAAAAGTTTGGGACTCACTCCTAGTCCGCACATGTATGATTTCGGGAACGTTGTGATGGAAATGAATTGCTCCACTACTAGGACTCAGTCCAGTATAACAGGAATCATTCTAGTATAACAGTACTGAGTATAGTTAACCAACTATTTACTGCAATTAATTTAGGCTTCAATATAATTCTTGAATTCTCGATTTTTCTGCGTGATGATTTCGTAATTTTTTGGTCCGCCATATTGGATCCGACATTTTGAATTTTTGAAATCTGACTTGAGATTCGTAATCAGCGACCTCAAATACCCTTAAATTTCTCGTTATACTAAAATAAACCAATTTTTTTATTTTTAGGTCAGCCATATTGAATCCGCCATTTTGAATTTTTAAAATATAACAACAGATTCTTAATCAGCGACCTCAAAAACCTTAAAATACCATGTTTTAGTAAAATACAATGATTTCGTAATTTTTTGGTCCGCCATATTAGATCCGCCATTTTGAATTTTTGAAATCTGACTTCATATTTGTAATCAGCGGCCTCAAAAACTGCTAGAAACAAAGTGGCGTAAAATTGTGTCAAAGCGTTCTTGAGTGAATAGTTTTGTCCAGCTAGAATCGGGTTTCAGACCACTGTGGACCGTTGGCCCAACTATTAGCCCCAGATTAGGCTGACCTTCTAGTGTTGGTTTTGATTTAGTTTTTATTTATATTATTATTTTATTATATCATTTAAGAGACAGAGTCTAGCTAACGGTCGGCCCAACTCTGTCCACTGTTGGGCCGACCGTCGGCATTTGGTTGACAAAGTTTAGTCGGCATGCTTGGTTGGCCCAACTTAGGTATTTCTGGTCGGGCCAACTTTGGGTGCCGACCAAACTTGCCATTCAAGTGCCGACGGTCGGCCCAACTCTGGCCACAGTTAGGCCGACCGTCGGCACTTGGTTGGCAAGTTTGGTCGGCACCCAAAGTTGGCCCAACTTAGGTTTTTTCAGTCGGGCCAACCTTGGGTACCGACACTCTGGCAGCCAGAGTTGGGCCAACCAGGGGCCGACCATTCAACTCTGGCAGCCGACCGCAATTCGCACCTGGGTACCGTCAAGTGGGGTTATTTTGTGCGCCGTGGGGCTATTTTATGCACGCGAGGTTTTTAATGAATAAAATCTTTATATTCAGTTGCTTAGATTTGCTACTTGGTGTAAATATTTTCTGATAACTAGACTACAGAGAGTTCTAAATGAATTTACTTACTTTTTTATCAAAAATCAGAAAAAAATCGTAAAGACGTAAAAATCAAGCTTAAAATTTTCAAAGTTTTCAAAATTCTGTTCAGATCTCCGGAAGTTTAAAAGTGATTCTAAAGGTATTAGTAATACTTGTTGACAAGTTAGTTGTGATGATGTATACGTGATGCGCTAACTTTTTATTGCATGTTTTAAAAAAAAGTGTAAAAAACTGAAAAACCAGGATTTGGTGAGTTATTTTGTGCATTTTTTAAAATCAATTAAGGTAACGGTACCTGTACTGGATCAGTACCTATAGTCGATCAGTGATGATTTAATTGGATAAAATTAATTAATAGTTTAATATTATTGATGCTAAATACTACGTCAAATATTACAAGATTTAGTTGTACCAATGTAATAAAATTATTAATTAATTTTGGCTAATTATATCATCACTGATCGACTATAGGTACTGATCGAGTATTGGTACAGTTACCTTATTTTTTAAAAATTTGTCTTGTGGTTAGTAAAAATTACTTGAGAATTTCGTTTTGAAACATTTTTGTTTTATTTTTGTTATAAAAGACAAGAAATAAGCATAAAATTTCAGTTTTATACATGGTGCCTTAAAAACCTCAAAAAAGTTACATTAATAATTACATGCTTTTCAAGTTAATTTTAAAACTTTTTCTCTTAAAATTAACTCAAGAAGTGTAATAGAAGTTATTTTAAGGAAAATTTTCTTAAAGAAATAAATTTTTTTGTAAATCTACACTTTTGTAAAATTTTAGTGTTTTACTTTCAAATTAGTTAAACAATTCCTGAAAAAAAAAATATGTCTGGCTTTGTTTTCCTTTATTGTACTTTAGAATATCTAGAAATAATACTTCATGCAGTAAAAGAGTTCAAAAAAGTTTTTTACACAACTTCCCAGGTGCGAATTTTGGTCGGCAGCCAGAGTTTGTCCGTCGGGCCAAGGTTGGCACAACTCTGGCATGCGTAGTTACGTCTGCCAGAGTTGGCCCAACTATATTTTTTTTCAAGTTCCCAAAGTTGGGCCGACTCTGCAACCCAACTGTGGCACTCGCAGTTTTCCCGACCGCCGTCCCAACCTTGCCCAGAGTTTCCCCGACCGTTGGGGAAACTTTGTAAAACACAATTTTCTACTACCTACTTCGGGAGCAGTAGTTGGCCCGACTATGAATACCGTTGGTCGGCGAACCGTTATCATTTTGCTGGTTGGCCCAACTTTGGGATGAATAGTTGGGCCAACTTTGGGAACAGTAGTCGGCCCGACTTTGGGGTCAGTAGTTAAGCCGACTTTTTGGTTGGCGGAACTCGGGGCTTTGAGGTTGGCCCAACTTTGGGCTCAGTAGTTGGGCCGACTATCAGTACCGTTGGTCGGCGAACCGTTATCATTTTGCTAGTTGGCCCGAGCTACGGCATGCAGAGTCGGACCAACCGCCGCAAGGTTGGCCCGATCGTGGGCCGACGGACAATTCGCACCTGGGTAGTAGGAAATAAAATTGCTTTAAACTTCAGAACTGACGTTGATAATCTATCGATAATGTACTTTGATGTTATTGAAACCTTTAACAATATCTCTAGAAAATAATTATTTACATCGATAATACAAAGTCAAGGTGTGAATCAGCAGGCCTTACGCAATATATTGCTGCTTTAAAGATTTTTGTTAAGATCATTAAAAATATTGCACACAATGACGAGCGTGTCATGCTGTCAGCTGTTAAAATGTTTTTATTGTTACTAAAAGAAATAAGAACAAAATATTTAATTATTAATTTTTTAAAATGTTTTTTAGTGAAAATTTTAACATTCGATTTATTATATTTGAATTAATTGTCAGCAAAAAAATGTCGAAAAGTTTGAAGTTATTCTTCCTCATTCTTATTTCTAATTTAATTTATACTAAATTTCTTTACACAAAAAATTAATACATCCGTTTTTTGTCAATGCAGTAAGTTTTTTAGTTTGTTGATGTTTTAATTCGTTGTAATTACCTAGCGCTTAATGATTTATATCTGCTTTTTTTATTATTTAATATTTAGTCCTAGTGAGCTATGTTCATAGCGAAAATGCATTTGAGGGAATAAATACATAACTACAATAGTATCTACATTGACTCCTAATTTATTTTAATGGGCCAAAGGCCACAATTTGACACATTTTATTTTATGTTACAAGATCGTAAAGTGAATTAAAGCTTTTTAATTTTTAAATTTTTAAAATGTGTAATGATCCTTTAGCCTTAAATACTGCCGATTCATTACCATCGGCTGCTTTAAATTAGTAAGCATATGATTTAAGGCTACGGAAACAAAAGTTTGAATGGAACTACCTGGGACGTAGTCTTTTTCCAGCTCGTCTGTTAAATGTACTAACAGTGAGCCCACAGAAAGGTTGTTTTTACCAGGTAGGGTAAGTCGGGGGAGAGATGGAACACCTTTTTAAAAACCACTGCAAAATCTTAGGAATTCAGCAGATAATTCTAATTCTTATAAAATACATTAACAATAACCTTCGTACATTCGCACGTGAAACTGTTCTTAATTTTTTTTTATTTCTTCTTAATTTATAAAGAAATTTGCATAAAAGCAACGATTCCGGGAGAGATGAAATTGTTCGGGTGAGATGGAACATGGTGTTTCTATTTTTTGTAAATGCCCTTATGACAGAAAATTGAGAAGTAGAAACCAAATAATAAATAAAATACACTTTCTTTATTTTATTTTAAAAAATTTTTTTGCAAAAATCTTTGAATCTTTACAATCTTGAATCTTTCTTATTTAGATATTTTCGCGAACCTTGGTTTTACAAACAATGAAACATAATTTTATTTTTAATTTTTCTAGCAAAAGGTTACCATTTTATATTTTGTTTTTCCCCGCATTAAAAATATTGATACAAATTTAACCGGGCTTGTAAAGTAGTGTAAGTCACAAGAACGACATTAGTGTTTGGTTTTGGGATACAAGGTTTTTTCTATACAGACAACCAAGATAAATTGTTTTGTCTTTTACATATAAAGAAATATAAAATATATAAAAAAATAAAGTTTATTTTAATTAATTGTTTAAAGAAAACGGTACAGTATAATAATGCTGGGTTTTGTTAAACATAAAACACATGTATCGAAATGAATTAAAAAGTAATTTTTTTTGTTTACAACAGTTCAAATGTGATGAATTTTTTTTTCTGCGGGCGAAAGTATTTCTACCACAGTTTTTAACGGATTTAATTTAAATCTGAACTGTTGCTTTAAAACACCATTCTTTAGTTTAAAAAACCTGATCACAGTTCATCGATAGATATGCTTTAACATTTTAACACGTAGGTCCCATGGAAATATGTTAAAGCATATCTGGCGATCAGTGTACAATGCAAAATTAAAAATAAATATTTGTTAAAGTATTTTTTATTATTTTCATTTTGTTTTAAATATTCAAGCCCAGTTCCGCACAAATTGGAACACTATCATAATACACGTAAAAAAAAGCTGGAATTGCATCTACTCCAGGAAACTAGTAGTCAAAATACTCCAGGCTGTGGTGACAGCAGCCATAACTGAAGTGAATGTAGCTACAGTTATGAAATACGTAAGTTGCGTGAGCATGCGCGGTAGCGCTCTACTCAGCTGATAATCGACATCGTGTTAACCTTTACTTCAGGCTATAGCTGTCCTATATATTACTATTTTTTGTGATTCCCATTACTCCAGTTAAAGTAGGTTGAACTCCAGTTTATTTTACGTGTACAATGAAAAATAATGTATTTCTTATTTATTAACTGTAGATATTATACAAATATAAACATCTGTATTTTTACAAACATTACATATATATATAAATTCATATAAATTTATTTACAAATCAGGATTATATGTATTTGTCTCATGTCAACGAGATGGTGGGGAACACTTCGCCGTATCGTGCTACTTAGGCCATCTAACGCAGGTAAAAATTTTAATAATATTGGTAATTCAGATTTTTTTGAAATTAAATTTAATTCCAACCTACCAACAAAGGGTTCGTGTGGAATGTTATTTTTAGATAATAAAAATGCAGGATGTGGAATTGTTAAATTAGAAACATTCTAGAAACATCTTCTTAAATAAAACGTAGCTTTAGAGTATTTCTCGAGTCGAAATTTGGTCTTGGTTTTTGCACGATGAACATCATAGCCATTTTTTAACACAATTTTGAATTTAGCAACCGCAGCGTCAAATCAGGCTACAGGATATTCCATTCCATATAAAACTTTTCTTACAGGTATACAGCTATCGCCAGATATGCTTTAACATTTTAACCCGTAGGTCCTATGGAAATATGTTAAAGCATATCTGGCGATCAGTGTACATATCACATCATACATAGATGTGCAGCCAAGTCGACTAAGATTTTCTTGTAGATTTTTAATCGCTCAACAAGAATCTGTCTCGAAAAAATGTTAATCACGTCATAATATTGAGAAAAAAGTTCAAAAACTCAAAATAAACTCTGTTTTTTACCATTTTTGAACAACTATATCAGAAGAACCTAATATGCTAGAACTCTTTACCTGTGCTTAAGTAGAAGCTTAAACCTTTAGTTATAAGCGCAGAGCCAATCAAACTCAGAATTGTAACGATTAAAAAACACAAAAGAAAACACAAAAATGTACAATAAATAAAATAAACGCCATAATGAATTGTCATAACAATAAAATTATATTTAGTCATAAATTAAAATTTATGAAAAATCATAGTCAAAAATATAAAATAAATATAAAAGAACCGGCACACACATACTTATACCATACAGCGATTATTAATTATAAATATATAACATATAAATAACATATAACATATATATCACATGTAAGTATATAATATATAACAATAAATAAATAAATGACAAGAAATTATCAATAGAAATCAAATTAAATGTACATACGTATAATATGAAATTAATCAATAAGACAAAACAGTAAAATAAACAAAGACAATTAAATAAATGTTAAACTTATCGTTTTCGGCTATCTTTTTTATTTTTCCTTGACGAATGAGGTGATTTAAAAAAAGCAGCGTGGTAACTGGCGAAAGCATTTTGAGCATAACGGCATCACTTTATTTTATCGTGGATCACTTTTTTATTTCCTTATTATCAAGGTGTATTTCGACTTGAAATCCGTTTCTCTTAGACAAAATCCACCCCATCGTCCTCGTTTCTTTGTAAATCCTTACAGGATTTAAAATCGCCACACTCCGTGTTGTCGGCGACACACAAAGCCGTGACGATTTCGATTTGATAGCCGGTAAACGATTGTGAGGACGATGGACGCGGAAGAAATTTTTATCAATGCAAAATTTACCCCCTCCCTTCGTCAGTCTCCACGCCCTTAATACCTTCTGGCGCCCAAGTAATAAAGAGACTTGTCATATTTCTAAAATTTCAAATTAAAATATTTTTGTCGTCTAATCGAATCCCTTCTATCCCGAACGGTGGTCTATCTTGTAAAAATTTTGATAAAAAAGGTTCATAAATTTAAAAAAACCTGTTTTGGACCAACTTTAGCAGATAAACCTGACGCGTGATAGAAATCATTACTTGTGCCTAAACTGAAGCTTGATCCTACGGTTATAAGTGCAGAGTCGAAAAGACTTAAATCTAAACATGAATTTTTATGTAGCACAACTTTCTTCTGTGCGCTCCAACTCAATTTTGCAACACAGTGCTCTACGCCGTTGAAAATTCCCGTATACATGGGAACTTTGGCACTAACCCGCGCGGGAACACTACATAGGATCCATTGTATATCTCTTTTTTTATGGGATCCCGTTTCTCTCAAAATTGATTTGTATGGGTGTCACTGTGGGATCCTTTATCATTCATGCACAACTATTGTGTTTTCTAAAGACAAACTATATCGAGATACGATCCTTTTCCCGTTAAAAACTACTAGTATATATTCCTATATAAATACCCTTGTTGCTTAAAAAATACTGCGGTGTGTTCCTGTGTATGTTTGCATAAGAGTTCCTATGCCTTCTAAAAATTATCAATCTGTTTTCCTACATTCAATTTCGAGAGGGACCTTTAAATTTCTGAACATTCTTAGTGTGTGTTCCCACATGTCAACCCATAAGGGATGTTTTACCTTCTAAAAATTTTCAGTATATATGTTCCCGTATGGATTACACATGTCTTTCTATACAGGATCCTACATATCACGAAGGTTGGCTGACATGTTTCCAGCACGGGACTCCATGTGTTTTCCTGTCCAAGACCCTATTTATTTTAAGGGTTGAAAGGTAGTAATCAGGAAATTTTTTTCGATATAGGAAGGCAATAAAGTTAAACACAATATTTATATGAGCAACGTTTCAATGGCTCGGTTCGCCATCCTCTTCAGGACACTTTATTAACAACAAAAAACCACTAATTTAAGAAAAAAAATCTGACATCGCGCATCGCGCTCTGTTACAGTCTCATCGGCGCGCTTCGGGGCGCGTGAGGGACGTTGTTGCGCTTCGCGCACCAAAGTTTTAGTATTCGTCGCGCTACGCGCTCCGTTTTCAGAATAAGCGTAATGCTTCGCACTCCGATCATAAGCAATTTTTAACTTAACACTGTTTAGATTAACTCTAAATGAACTTTTCTTACAAGCTTTAAGAATATTCTTTTTGTCACATTTTTTCCTAATTTTAACTTCACGTAAAGCATGCTCTTCGTTATCAAAATTGTACACTTTCCCTACGACATATGAATCAGTTTAATCTTTGGCAGTGTTTACCTCCATTCTAAATTAGGTTTTCTCTTAAAAGATAAACCTTTTTTTGTCTTAAAGTTCTACGCCTTTAAGGAATACATTCTCATCTTGACACTCGCGCTTCAGGCTCGATACTTATACTTTCCGGAATATGCGACATACTGGAGCGAAATGAAAAATCTCAGTTACTCAAATCCTTATAGTAAAGGATTGTTGCACCCAAATGTCATTAAAAAACATTACAATTTCTGTTTAAACTTATTGATATTAGTTGACTCCTGCCTCGATACAATACCTTGATTGAGTAAGACTAGTCTTAAAATCAATATAGTATTAAACTTAAACTTAGTTAAGAGCAATGACTAACAAACAGAAATTGCACATTAGCACGATACATCATAATCATAACAGAAATTATTAATACTTTAAACACGCTTTTTTCTCAAAGTATTACTATATATATTTTTTTATTTCTAAAATAATAGCCACTTAATTTGCGTGCAGTATGTAACGATGTGAAATATAGAAATATGCTATATTCATATCGTCACTATAGTAAAGTTCAGGTCGGCTCGTGACTCCGAGTCAGTGCGACCGAGCTTGTACCTCTACCGCTCCCCACCTGTGTGCCTCACCGGCACATAGGTCACGATAGCTTGACTATATTAATCGGCACGCGCTGCCGAAAATTTAGTCTTCTGGCTGTCGAGACTAGAGGTGCTCCTCTGTCTCATGCTAGGACACTCAGGTAAAAGGCAGATTTGCGTGTGGGTGCTCCCGCCGCATTTCACCCTTGACCCTGGGTCACTAGTAGGTCAGATTGACTGCCGAGAGCGTGCGAGGATTGAGTAGAGGTGCCCCTCTCTCAAAACTCACACGTAACATCCGGAACCTTTGAGGTGAAGGATGTCCTAGACATTCTCCAAATTGATAGAGGTGATCCTCTTCGGATTGGCAAACGGAAATGGAGGATTTCAATGCCTATGGGTGCCCCCGTGACATTGGAATACGTGTTCTTCTAGGTTCTCAATTTCTTGGCTAGAGAGAGAAAAATATAGGTGCTCCTGTTTGCTTTCTCTCTACCCAAAGAAAAGGAAATAGACTCAACTCTTCCCTTGGAGGGATTTGTTGAACATAGGCGGTGGAGGGTGGTAATTATTATTGTAGTAGAAATTCTATGGGGTAAAATATTTTATACAGAAAACTTATAACTAGATATAAAAAAATTTATAGTCGAAAGTTTGTTAAATAGAAGCTAGAAAACTGAGAAAATAAATTGAATTCGGATATTTGTAATTTAATGTTATATAAAGACTAGGAAAAATTAAATATTTGTTACAGATCCAAGCCTAGAAATCTAGTAGCGGTTCTGGCTAAAGCGTCCAGTCGTGGTTTGCATCAAAAATGCAGAAATTAAAATTTCGAATGAAACGTCGGGATATAAAGATTTTGTAAAGATCTCAGATATGTTTTATTTTCTTTTATTAAAAAAAATGATGTTAAATATTTTCTTATTTTTGTAAGCTAATTTTTATTTTTGTTGAATACATTTCTATCTTATTCTTAAATTAAGAATATTTGAGTTTTTAACTGACTACACCTGTCCTTAGAAATAATGAAATTAAAAATTAACGTTAAATGTCAGCCAGCAGGCTAAGATTTATTTTGCTTTTACTTTTCTTTAAATTTTCAGCTAGAATTTAAGTTCGATTCATCGTTGGGTTGGAAAGTCCATTAATATTTAAGGTTATGTACGTTGGCCCCATCCGACGAGCGTATTCCGGAGCAACTTTTTAAATTAAGAAAAAGTCAGATCATTACAAGTATAATAAATTACAAAAGAACAAAAAAAGAGCCATGGCCGAGACACTAGACTAGTGTATTCTTATGTAATTTTTCGCGCAAAATCCGAGTCTAAAGTAAGAATTGACAGATTGGATTGATTTGTTGAGATTAGCTTAAATAAGTGCTCAAAAACACGAATTTGTGTAAAAGTAGAAACAAAATTTTGTAGAGAGCCATTACTAGTAAACAAATTGACAAGTGTTAACAACTTAAGCCAATTTGACAATACTCACTTTACAGTAAGATTCAGAGGGAAAAAATACATAGGAATAAAATAGTGCAGTGTCTCGGCGAAGACTTTTTTGTACATTGACACTAAATCGTGTTTTAAGCAGTTTTTGAGTTTATCTCAAAAACCTTAGCCAATCTGACACTTCTAACTTCAGATTAGGATTTAGCGCGAAAAATTACATAGAAATACACTATAGTAAAAACACTATAGTGTTTCAGGCATAACATATTTTTTGTGAGCCTGTGTTATTATTCATTTTCTGCCAAAATTTTTAATCTCACATATTAATTAAATAAAATTCCTTCTTAATAAATTACTAATATTGGCAGAGGTTGTGAAAAACACATCAGAGTTTTTGTTCAGAAATTCTTTTGTCAACTTTACTATTTTTAAAATGTTTTTTTGAAAATGATTAATATGAGCATTCTTGTTTATCATGTTAGAATTGCTAGCACTGATTTTATCTCTAATTTCATTTTTTAGGGTTCCGTACACCACAAGTATACGCACTGTAACTATATGTTTTTTATTTTATTATAACGCAAAATTATTTATTTATTTTACTTATAAATTCTCTTAGAATATTTTAAAGAAATATTAAATTATTAAAATAATGAAATAATATTAAAGTCAAAGCTACAAGGAAAACAGAAGATTTCAAAATATTCATTCAATTTATTACTAATCAGCAATTAGTCAAATACAAATATATATAAATCGTTAATTATAATCAAAGCTATTCGCAATACAATAGGTGACGTCATCACCACACTTAACTTTTCGAATCGAATTTAATTAAAGTTTCAAGCGAAATATTTTTGATATTGTCACGTCCGCGTGACGTGTTTATTTATAAATATATATACCTTAGTGTATATTTCACAAGTATTACATTTGATTTTTTCACTTCGGCTAAAATCAATACTTATGCAATAAACTATAATGAGAATTAAGAGCGGTAGATGTGCACGAAAATAGCTCTAGTTTCTCTAATTTATTCACCCTAAAGATAAGTAAAGAAGGTTGCTTTCCGGTCTTCCAAAATAAGACGGAAGGAAAACGGTGGTCGAAAAACTGTCACACTATACTCCGCGAGTAATTCTGTATTACTTCGCATTCAAACCAACGCAAATTTGGAGGGGTTGAATACACAAAGAAACCAAGGTTTCTTCACAAATTTGTCAAAACGAAAAATCAGTTCTTGCTTTGCCACGGTCACCTCAAGTTCTTGTTTCACCACGGTCTTCTCCAGTTTACTTTTTGCTAAGATTGTCTTCGGCTCTCGATTTCAAATATCGCTGGTAGCAAAGTCTACGAGTACTAAGTTTTGAATTTGAGCATAGTGCTCATACCTTTTGCGACATTATTGTAAAACTTGTAATTGTGAAACTGCATTATTGTGAAAAAAAACTGAAAGTGTAAAATTAGTGGAAGCGCAAGAACTCCTGACATAACTTGTCAGTAATCAATTTAATCCTTTAACCCTTTTATCAACTTAACCCTTTTTCCAATGTAACCCTTTTATCAATTAAACCCTTTTATCAACTTAACCCTTTTTCCAATTTAACCCTTTTATCAATTTAACCTTTTTATCAACTTAACCCTTTTTCCAATTTAACCCTTTTATCAATTAAACCCTTTTATCAACTTAACCCTTTTTTTAATGTAACCCTTTTATCAATTAAACTCTTTAATCAATTTATCCCTTTTTATCAATTTAATGCTTTTAATCAAATTAGTTCCTAACCTCTTTAATCAACTTAACTCATTTTAATCCTTTATCCTTTTATCAATCTGCTAACCCTTCATCCTGAATCTTTACCTCGAAGAATCTTTTGAATCGAAGAATTGCGGATCATTGACCCCTCATCAGTATATTCAACTGCTTCCACGACTTCTGCTTCGAAAAGGAACTTGACCCTGAAATTGGAGACAACTAGGACACATAAACTACTCCCGCACATCAAAACTTGGATTTGGGTCACTACAAATATTTTTCCGGTTGCTGGATGAAGTACAAGGATTCAGGTTTTATGAAGATGTCTTCCTCTCATCCTTTCAACTCTACTATTCATGTATTTAGATAAATAAAATAATTTATCACGCTTCCTAACGCATTGTTCAGTGGACTTTCTTTTGCCCTGTTCCCTTAGTTCAAAGCCTCATGGCTTTGTAAATAAATCAGGGATAAATTAAAATAAATAAATTGTAGTTGGTCTCTTTCGGACGTAACAGAATACATTTTATATAATAATTTTTTGGTGCATCGGCCGGGAAACTACAAATGAAAAGAAACTAAACAATGCAAAGTGGTTGAGAGGAAAAATCTGAAATATTTTAATCCCAAAAGTAAAATCATTAAAATAAAATTAATAAACCCTTTGGACAGGTGAAGTGAAAGTGAATTAAAATCTTAAGAAAATTTAATTTTTTTTTTCAATAAGTTAACGAATCTGAATCCTTGGTTGTAAATATATACGTTTAAAAATTTATCCATGAATGATTCTCCTGATTGTGCTTATATTTTTCTGTGGCCGAGCATTGGTCAAAATAAATTTTTCAAATTTATTCATGAATGATAAAAATAAGAATACGAAAAGTGACCGTCAGACCAGAAGTATAACCAAAGCGCTAGCAGAACAGCAAAAAACTCAAACATTTATAAATTTTAGGGAGTCTACAAATCCTAAGGTTGTTCATTAACCACCAGTATCAAAAGGAGTAGGCAATAACAATTTAAAAACTATGGAACCATCTACTAGTTTTTCAAGTTATCAATTTAATGAAAGTAAAATAAATCCCGATATTAGTTTAAAATTTTTAACTCCTAAAAAATCTTATTCAGACCAAATAACAGAATTAAGAGAAATTTTGCGAAATTCATTAAAGGATAATACATTTGATAACAGAACCGATGAAATAAATCAATTAAAAAATTTGTCACAAAATTTAGAATCAAACGAAAATTTACAAAATACTCCTGAAGAAGAAAACCTTAATACTGAACATCCTAAAATCAATAAATCAGTATCAGATAATTTTTCTAATACAATGAGTGTGCCGTACAATCAACAAGTGTCTTTAAGAGATGCTTTGGAAGTAGTGCCAGTGTTTGATGGTAAAAATATCTCTCTTTCAGCTTTTATAGAGGGGTGCGATGAGGCAAAACAAATTATTCCAGAGACACCTCAAGTAGAGGAAAACTTAGTAAAATTAATTCGTGGAAAATTAATTGCAGAGGCTAGAAGAGGAATTTATGGTTTGACTTTTGAAACAATTAAAGAATTAACGGATCAATTGAGAAAAATTTATTTACCGCGGAAAAGTGTTTATCAGTTACAAGGCGAGTTAGGGAACATTTATATGTGGGAAAATGAAACGGTTTTATCATACGCGAATCGTGTAAAGGAAATTGCTGATCAAATTTATGATGCACATCGAATAAATAATAAGGGGACTTTAGATAAAACTTTTGTTGAATCTCTGGAAAAAGATCTAATTCAGTGTTTTCGAAGAGGGTTAAAACCAGAAATTGAAATTCGAGTTCCTGACGTGTTAATTTTTAACGAGGCTACAAATAAAGCTATTGTGGTTGAAAGAAGAATAAATGCTAGTAACGAGCTGAGAAAAGGAAAGTCTAGGGCAAATGAACCAAACGAATCTGAGGTAACTTTTGCAAAAATGGAGACATTTCCTCAAGGTCGATGGGAATCCCCATCACGAACACAAAATTTTTCTCCAAATCGTGGAAATTCATGGAGACCTTTGCAACAATCGCCAAATTTTAGAACTAATTTTTCTTCTAATTTTTCAAATAACAGAAACAATGTAACATGTAATTATTGTAAGAAACCAGGGCATTTATTAAAAGATTGTAGGCGCAGAGAATATAATAATCGATTCAGAGATAATAATCAGTTCAGTAATAGTAATTATCAGTTCAGAAATAATAACCAATTCAGAAATAATAATGATCAATTTAGGGGTAATTGTAGCCAGGTCAGAGAAAACTATCAATATCGCGAAACCAATCCATTCAGAGCAAATAATCAAAACCGAGAAAACAGTCTATTCAGGGGAAATAATCAATATAGAGAAAATAGTCCATTTAGAGGAAATGATCAATATCGAGAAAATAATCGGCGTTCATTTTCTCCTACTCCAATGAATCAGGGAAACGATCAGAACCGTCCCAATCAAGGTGCAATGGGACAGGTAAATCAGGATTAAATGCACCTGAGATTGAAACTAAAGAATCAATAGAAAGTGTCAAATTTAATTTTAGTAAAGGCAATATGATTTCATCAATTTTTATTAATTTAAAAGAAATTGAAAATCCAGTTCAAATGATGATTGATACAGGAGCAGGTTTAAATTTAATTAAAAACAAAGTAATTAACACTTTAATGCAGGTTAACACTTCCAGAAAAATACAGCTTACTGGAATTAATGAACATCCTGTACATACTTTGGGGCAAGTTAAATTAGAAATTTTCGGATATTTAACGACATTTCACATAATACCTGATGAAGTACCTGTCGATGAAGACGGAGTATTAGGTTCAGAATTTTTCACAGATAATAATGTAAAAATTAATTATGCAGAAAAATCTTTAGAAGTAAACGGTCAATTTTATTCTTTTTCACTTTAAGATACATTAGTTTTACCACCCAGATCAATTATAAGTATGTATATGGTAGTCGAAAATACGGAAATAAAAGAAGGTTATGTAGGGGAGAGCGGGGCAATCCGAACCGGCGGGTAATTCGGCTCATTAGCGATTTCACGCCTTAATTAGAATCTAGGAGAGAAAGGTCGCTATAGAATATAGGTCTCAACATTTTAGTTAGGTAAACGAAATTTAGTGTAATTCTATTGATTCAGCCTCGTGTCAGGTAGAGTATTATGTTTTTATGCGTCGCGCGTACACTTCTTACTTACAAACTTTTACGTTTTTAGTACATTAATTTACGAGCCTAATTTTTTTGGGTAAGTTTTTTTTATGCTCTCAGGTGTGCTCTTTCGATACACCTATGCTATTTTATTTATATGTATCAAATGTGACTTGTATTTGTTTTAAAGTGCCAAAAGTCAGGGTGGGGTAAATGGGCTCACGCGACGGTTAATCATCTTATCCAAAAATACTTTGTCTTGATCCGCCCCTGCTTAATTATGATAAGAATATGACTACTTTTAATAATTACCAATAATGAGTGTACTAACTTTTTTATTTTTTATAAAAAAATAAAAAAAAGTAAGGTCTAATGAATTTTCTTTAATTTTAGGGGCCCCAGTCCTCCCCAAAAATTTTGACCTTGATCCATCACTGCATAATTATAATAAGAATATAGGTACTTTTCATATTTACAAAATAAAGGTTATTGAACTTTTTTATTTTTCGTAAAAAATAAAAGTCGCCGAATTGTCCCACAGGGTGAGCCGATTTACCTGCCAAATTTGCAGTTTGAGAATTTGGTATATCTGCATTCAAAATTATCTAGAGCTAAAACTATAAAAGATAAATCAAAAAGTCCTTGCAAATTTGAAAGTGCAAATGATAGGCTACTAAATGATATATCCATGTTTGGATTTAAGAAATAATTTCCTAACTTTTTTCCTGTCTGACCAAAAGTGAGCAGAATAGCCCCGGTCTCCCCTACCATTAATAACCACAAATTCAGGTGTATTTATGGGTAACGCAGTTGTTACAAATAATCAGGGAAAAGCTTACATTAAAGTCGCGAATACTCAATCCAAACCAATCAAAATTCAAATACCTAAAATAAAATAAGAAGAATTTAAGCAAATAAAAAGTAAGGTTGACCAAACCGTACCATCAACATCTAAACTTGATTATAATTCAGTCGAAGAACTTTTTGATAGTTTATTTTCTACCTCAGTTTCAAACCATGAACAATATGCTTTTAAAAAGATTTCGGGTAAAGAAAGAGTTGAACAAATATTAGATTTACTTCGTTTAGATCATTTAAGACCGGAAGAATTAAAACACGTAGAAGCTTTATTTGAAAAACATTCCAAAAGATTTCATTTACCAGATGAATATCTTACAGCTACAAACGTTTTAGAACATAATATTCCGACTAAAGATGAAGAACCTGTATTCACGCGTCAATATCGATTTCCACCTGCTCACAAAGAAGAACTTTTAAGACAAACAGATGAATTAATTAAAAATAAAATCATTAAACCTTCCCAATCTCCGTATAACACTCCAGTTTGGATTGTACCAAAGAAAGATGATTCGCAAGGTAATAAAAAATGGCGAATGGTTATCGATTTTCGTAAATTAAATGAAAAAACTATTACTGACTTTTTCCCATTTCCTAATATAAATGAAGTACTCGAAACTCTCGGGAATGCGTAATACTTTTCAGTTTTTGACTTAGCTTCCGGTTTTCATCAAATTAAAATGAGTGCAAAAGATTCTCATAAAACTGCTTTTTCTACACCATATGGTCATTATGAATTTGATCGTATGCCATTCGGACTTAAAAATGCTCCAAGTTGTTTTCAAAGGTTAATGAACTCGTGTCTATCTGGATTAATTGGAACGGAACTATTTGTTTATTTAGACGATGTCGTTATTTTTGCGAATTCTTTAGAAGAACATCAAATAAAATTTGATAATTTTATGAATCATTTAGAAGCAGCAAATTTAAAATTACAGCCAGATAAATGTGAATTTCTTCGACCAGAAGTTGTTTATTTAGGACACATTATTGATAAAGACGGTGTAAGACCGGATCCGAAAAAGCTTAGTGCAGTCAGTAATTTTCCGATTCCAAAAACTGTCAAAAACATTAAACAATTTTTGGGTTTGGCAGGTTATTATCGGCGATTTATTAAAAATTTTTCAAAAAAATCTGGACCTTTAACTCAATTACTGAAAAAAGATATGCCTTTTAAATGGGTCGATAAACAACAAACAGCTTTTAAAATTTTAAAAGATGAACTTTGCGAAGAACCTCTCTTGATAAGACCTGATTTTAATAAACGCTTTATTTTAACCACTAACGCTTCAGGTTTTGCAATCGGTGGAATTTTGTCTCAAGGCGAGATAGGAAAGGACAAACCAATTGCCTACGCTTCTAGATCTTTAAATGAGCATGAAGTAAAATATGATACTTACAATAAGGAACCCTTAGCAATTGTGTATTGTGTTTTACATTTTAGACATTTTCTGTATGGTAGGAAATTTAAAATTGTTACAGATCATAAACCTCTGCTGTGGTTTAAAAATTCAAGCGATCCTTATTCTCGTGTAACAAGATGGAAACTTAAATTAGCAGAATATGATTTTGAAATGATTCATAAAGCAGGAAAAATGAATGTCAATGCGGATGCGTTATCTAGAAACCCTGTTAATATTGCAAGAAGAATTATATTTGAATATTTATTTGAAGAAGAAGGAGATTTAGACGAAGATAAGGATGAAATATTTCGTTGGCGAATTGAGAATAACGATAATGACTATGCTGACAATGATGGCAAAAATGAAGAAGATGAATTCGAAAATGAAGACGAAGATTTAAATTACTATGAGGAAATCGATGATGATCTCTCCGAAGAATTGCATAATAAAGAAGATAATTCTGATTTTAAAGTGGTAACTAGAAGACAATTGAAGAAACTAAATCAAAGAAAAAATGGGAATCAAGATAAATCGGGTAAGTATGAAGATAAAATAAATCGGGAAAGTGTTCGAAATCTAAAATATAAAAATGCTAAGTTAACTAAATCAAGTATAAGTGAAAATCGAGTAAATAAAAATACTAAATTTGTAAAAAATAAGTCAAGTGAGTCTGGTCGGAAACAAAATTTAATAAATCAAAATTTTAAATCTGCGAATACTAAATCAAGTAAATTAAGTGGTAACCAAAATCTAGTGAGAGATGCTACCAAATCAGTGAATATTAAGTCAAGTGAATCGGGTAAAAATTCGAAGTCGGTGAATACTAAGTCGGGTGGATCAAGCGAAAATACTAAGTCGGATAATATGTCAAAATCGAAATCTTAAATCTGGTACTAAATCGAGTGAAATAATGGAAAATCTAAAAAGTGAAAAAACTAATTCTATGTATATTAAATCAAGTTATGGTGAAATTAATCGCGAAAATCTGAAAACGAAATTAAAGAAATCTAATCCTGCAACAAATAATTGTGAAGAGTCAAAAATCGAAGAAAATTTTCAAAGTCGGAGTAATACAAGAAATCTACGAAGTCGGAGGAACATAGAGAAAAGTCGAAATAAAAAATATTATTCAGATTCTATGGTCGATAATGAAGAAGATAAGGAAGAAATACTAAATCAAGGAATTCAAGTTCAAGATAAAAATCAAAGTTCGCGAAATTTACAGAATTCTGATGAAGATTCTGATCCTGATTATATGCAAAATCCTGTCAAACTAAATAAATCAAAAATCAAAAAGAAAAGAGGAAGGCCTCGTAAAATAATCGCTGATAATCAAGCAAGTACGTCAACTAAAAAGAAAAGGGGTAGTGATTTTAATGATAGTGATGATAGTATTGAAGATTACCAAGAAAATGAAGCACTTAATTCTGATGAAGAGTTTGAAGAACTTAAAGAAAACAAAAAAAATAGAGAAAATGAAGATATTGAAGAAATTCATGAAGATAAAAAAATTAAAGAAACTGAAGACTTTAATGAAGATGAAGAAGATGAAGAAAATAAATATGATGAAGATGACGGAGACAACGATATAGAAGAAGTTGATTTCGGTTTAGAAAGTAACAAACGACCCTCTCCCGAACCCCCACCCTTGGACAGTCCTTCTACTTGTGCCAATAATATCCATTCTCGTAATATTGTTGAATGTAAAGATCAATTAAGAATGAGAAAGGATAACTACGTATACTTTTTATGGACGACGTGCGTACCTCAGGATAATGGTTCAAAAAGTCTGTTCAAGCAAAACGAATTACCTAAGTTTAAAAATCTCGAAATCGGTAAAGCTAAAGAGTTTAATAAAGGAAATTTTTATCATATCGCATTACCAATTATCTTAGAATCTAGCCTTAGCCTAACCGAAATGCATAAAAATATAAAATCTTCCAGTCAATCTTTTAAAACATTAGCTGAAAAATTACAACTTCGATCTGTTAGCATTGCAAAAACAATGGTAATAAATCACGTAGACTGGAATGAAATTGTTATAATGCTTCGAGAAGTTTTTTAAAATTCCAAAATCAAAATAATAATATGTAATGGCTATATTCAATATGCAACAAACGAACAAAGAAAAGTTTTAATTGAAGAAGCACATTGATCAGCGTTAGGTGGTCATAAAGGAGTAAGCAAAACTTATAATCGCATCAGACAAAAATATTTTTGGGAAAACATGAAAACAGATATTCAAAAATACATACAAATTTGTTTACAATGTCAATTGAAAAAGCTTGTTAGAGTAAAAACTAAAAATCCTATGGTTATTACTGACACTCCAGGAATTGCATTTGAGAAAGTTTGTTTAGATATTGTAGGTCCTTTGAAACCGGTAACGAAGAATGGTAATGAGTATATATTGACAATTCAAGATAATTTAACTAAGTACTCCTTAGCAATACCACTACCAAATCATCAAGCAAGTACTATCGCGGATGCATTTATCAAAAAATTTATTTGCATTTATGGTGCACCAAAGGCCGTATTAACTGATCAAGGTCGTGATTTCCTGAGTAATCTTCTAAAACGCGTTGCAAAAAGGTTTCGCATTAGACAATTTAAAACAACAGCATTCCATCCCCAATCAAACGGTTCGCTAGAAAGATCGCATCATGTTTTAGTGGAATATTTAAAACAATTTGTTAGCAAAAATGCACAATGGGATGATTGGTTAGAATTGGCAACTTTTCCATATAATACTAGTGTTCATGAAGGAACTAAATGCACTCCATATGAATTAGTCTTTGGTCGTTTAGCCAGATTACCTTCAAGTCAACCCTTACTTCCAGATGATAAATTAAAAACTTATGACGACTTTCTGGCAAATTTAGTAACTAAATTGCACGAGATTCAATTTTCAGCTCGAAACAATTTAATTGGTGCAAAAGAAAAGTCAAAATCATATTACGATCGTAAAATCAATCCGCAAAAACCGTTCATATTAATAGACTTAGATTATCACATATTCAGTATTCTAACAAAAATTAAAATAAAGGAGATGTAATTTTCTATTTCATGATCAGATGTTAAAACTAATATAATCTTGTTGTCTTCTGCTTTGATAAAATTAACTCAATTTTTTCCAGAATCTTGGTAATAGAGGTATATGAATATTTACAAAACTTAAGAATAATTATCATTCTTACAAAATAAAGTATAATTGGCATGTTTTATATTACGTCACTTTAGTTGTAATCTCTAATGAATCATAATAAAATAGAACAATCAAACTAATAAATTTATTTTCTTTTGCAGGTTAGACTGGAAGCGATGGAAATATTAATATGTATTACTTTTACAATTTTTCTTTCTTGTAGCATGGATGCTACTAAGGATTTTTCAAGAACAAATATCTCTTTTTCTCAATTACTCGCTGTTTATTTTAAATATTTGACTTCAAAAAGGGTCCTCCTGGATCATTGGAATATTGCAACTTACATTAAATTTAATGAAATATTCCATATTAAAACTGAAATCCTCCAAATATTAGATAGTCATGAATTCCTTTGCAAAGATTCACAAATATCATGTTCTAAATCAGAATTTTCATTATATAAAAGTAAAATTCAAGCCTTGATTAAAACAATTAAAGTTATACTTAGCAATGACACACAAACAAAAAATTTAGACACAGATCAAGAAAATATTAGATCTGAAATAAACAGAACATTAAAAATAGCAGCAAACCATTTTCAAAATTCTCTTTGGAATCAATATTCTTTACACATTTACTCATCACCTATAAATGATATCATTAAACAATGCTATATTCTCAAAATAAATTTAAACAAACGGAATCCAGTTAATAATTTATTACCCATTTTGCATTTTACAAAAGAATATATCACAATCCTTGAAAAATTTTCTTAAATATTATCTCTTCCAGTAATTAATATTTGGAGCTCTTTTCTATTATTAAACAAATATAATTAAACGCTTCGTGAAATAAAATTACTCAAACCAAATGTTTATATACCCAATGACCTTCCGCCTTCAGATTTTTATAAATTATATTTAAATAATATTTTAACTAAAAAATCATTTATTCTTTATGTCAATTCTGCTACTTCCATCTAGAATGAAATTCCGGGTCTATAAAATTCATTCAATTCCAGGATACAAAGATTTAGGTTCACATTTTAAAATTTTAACTCAGATCATTAATACTCATAAATACATTGCAGTTAGTAACAACACGTATTTCACTTTAAATGACCCATGGTTTGAATCTTGCTATTTTAAATTTAAAAAAAACCATATGTGCAACATTTCAACAACTATTAAAAATCCCAAAATCGAGCAAATTTGTGAAAGTTCTTTATTCTTTCAGCATTTAGGGAGTAATTGTGATTTTAATATTTTATCAACGATACCAATACCAAACAATTCATGGTCTTATATAAACCAATCTAAAGAACTTTCTACGGAAACTGTTAAAAATTTTATATTTTCAAAAACAGGAGAAATTCCTTCAAATTACATTCAAATTACAGGAATCATCAGTAATTTTTTTCATAAATTATCCAGTGAAAAATCAATTCTCTCAGAAGAAGTATTAGAAAATTGTCAATTACAAATCAAAGAAAATAAAGAAATCACTATAAAAGAATTAGAATCTTTTGCTCAAATCTTATGTAATCATAAGTTTGAAATTGCAAACAACAATTCAGATAATATAAAATTCTATTGCTTCTTAACATTCATTATATTAATTATATTTATTATAGCAATAATTCATTTTAAAATATCACGAAATCAAATTCAAGATATATCATTTTGGCATAATCATGCAGATACTAGCGGCATAGAAAGCGCTTGTCACTTCCAAAATTCTAATCAGTCACTACTCTTTATTAGAATAAATCCTATGAATAAACAAGAAACAATAATGGAAGAAGCATAAACCTAAATAACTTTGATAGTTCCAGCATGAAACTTCTTTTACTCCTAAAAATTTCCTAAATCATCCTCTGTTTTCTATTATTTTTAAACAAAAACGAATTTCAATCTTATCACTCACTTATCCAGAATTTCCTTCAATTTTGTTTTTATCAAAGATTGAACTTCGTTACATAAGTAACAATAAATTCATACGTGATTATTAGAAGGTATAATAACGAATAAATTCACTATTTTAGATGAACTCAAATACCAACTGCCCAATTATTGAATACGGGCTTTCTAAACCAAAATATATAATTCCCAATCCTATAAGCACGGCAGAAATCGCATTCTGCTCAATGTAGTCTTCCTCGTCTATAAAACAAAGAGTATTAATGGTCTCGAAAAACGAAAATATAGTCCTTTCAGGAACAGTAAAGTAAGAATTTTCATGTTCTAAAACCTTTATACGACTTAAATAAAATTCATTAGATTTTTGCTTTCGCAAAATGAATGTTTTTTTGTTTGGAGGCATATGCCTATGTTAAAATCTAAAAATATCCTGAAATAACTATCTTCGTGCATTAAAGCAGTGAAAATTTCAAATATAAATGTTGTCTAAATTGATATGGAATTGTCGTTTATTATCACTATGCAAACTTGATATTTTCCTTACAATTATTATAAAATAACAAAATTATGTAAAATTAATACACGTTAGATTGAAGATACATTTAATAAAATACTGTAATTGTATTAATAAAATTAATCTACAGAATGATTAATGTAAGACAATTAACCCTTTCGGAAATCTTTATAATATCTATAAGAAAATCGTATGTATTAAAATGCTGGTGTGTTAATTTAAATCAATGTATGACTAAGTATTTACGAGTATGAGTCTAGTTATGAAAACCAAAAATAGGAAGAAGTTAGGCATATGTATCCATACATAATCATTCAAAAATAATTGAAGAATAATTGAGTATCATTTATGTCCGGATATCTAACAAATTCATGTATAATCTTTCTATTTTTAAAAAAATATAAATGTATTACAAATAACGAATACTCAAGCTTCCCTTTCGTATTCTTCTCGTAAGGGGGGAAGGGCGTCTTAATACACGCGTTTTAAATTACTTATTAATGTTAAACGTTATATGGAAAATGTAAAACTTAAGCTATCTCAAGTTTTTTTTTCTCTCGCTGTCTCTTGCGTATACATAAATTTTTCGCTCTATATTGTTGTAATCATCGTCTATAAAATACACTTGAGTATATTTATTGCTTTATGTATTTCTAAAAGCAAGATATTATTCTAGAACTTAATAAGAACGTTAAAGTTATGATAGAATGTTGTGTGTTTTGTGTGGTGTTTTAAAATCAATTGTAACAAAATATAGCTGCTATTTTTAGTATAATAGGTGAAAAACTTTTAAAATTTTTACTATGTGTGATTTATAAATTATAATTATCTAGTTTAACGTAGTATTTACGTATAACGTTTTTAAATATCTGAAATTATTGTCGTATTGTGCCAATACTAAAACAATAAATTTTTGCATTATGCCAGTATAGAGTCAGTAGGCCAGTATTATGTCAGTAAAGGGTCAAGATCATGCCAGTATTGCATTAGTATTGTGCCAGTATTGAATCAGTATTGTGTCAGTATTACACTAGTATTGTGACAAAATTGAATTCAAATACTAATTTTCAAAATTCAAATTAAAAATTTAAATTTTCGAATTCGGAAAATTATCAATTTCATTTCTATTTTGCGAATTTTAAAGGAAGGAGGTGTCACGTCCGCGTGACGTGTTTATTTATAAATATATATAACTTAGTGTATATTTCACAAGTATTACATTTGATTTTTTCACTTCGGCTAAAATCAATACTTATGCAATAAACAATAATGAGAATTAAGAGCGGTAGATGTGCACGAAAATAGCTCTAGTTTCTCTAATTTATTCACCCTAAAGATAAGTAAAGAAGGTTGCGTTCCGGTCATCCAAAATAAGACGGAAGGAAAACGGTGGTCGAAAAACTGTCACACTATACTCCGCGAGTAATTCTGTATTACTTCCCATTCAAACCCACGCAAATTTGGAGGGGTTGAATACACAAAGAAACCGAGGTTTCTTCACAAATTTGTCAAAACGAAAAATCAGTTCTTGCTTTGCCACAGTCACCTCAAGTTCTTGTTTCACCACGGTCTTCTCCAGTTCACTTTTTGCTAAGATTGTCTTCGGCTCTCGATTTCAAATATCGCTGGTAGCAAAGTCTACGAGTACTAAGTTTTGAATTTGAGCATAGTGCTCATACCTTTTGCGACATTATTTTGCGAATAATTCTGCCAATACCTATTGTATCGGCCGTAAAATTGTACATGTGTTGTAGCGAGTGTGTGAACTAATTGTAAAACTTGTAATTGTGAAACTGCATTATTGTGAAAAAAAACTGAAAGTGTAAAATTAGTGGAAGCGCAAGAACTCCTGATATAACTTGTCAGTAATCAATTTAATCCTTTAACCCTTTTATCAACTTAACCCTTTTTCCAATTTAACCTTTTTATCAATTAAACCCTTTTATCAACTTAACCCTTTTTCCAATTTAACCCTTTTATCAATTTTACCCTTTTATCAACTTAACCCTTTTATCAATTAAACCCTTTTATCAACTTAACCCTTTTTCCAATTCAATGGTTGGAAATACTTTAGCTAGATATTATTTAATGTAGGATTGTAAAACATTCCTATTAAAAAAAAATTTAGCACTCTACCTTTATTTTTATGGATGATATTTATTTGTTAATTAATTTTTTATAAATATTTATTTATAAATCATAAAATTATCCAAAATACTTCATATAGGGCTCGTTGGATGCGCATTTCGATAAGCTTTAAATTAGTCTATTCAGAATTGCCGTAACTTAATTTTTTTGTAAATTATTTCAATTTTTATAAATTTTTATTAATTAATTAATTAATAATTCGAAAATAACAAAAAACGTCATTTTGTTCTTTTGGTATGTTTAAAGTACACAACTTGAGCTTTCTTTTAAGCTAAAAAAAAGAAAAAAAAAGGGTCCATTTTGAAAAAAAAGTCAAAAAAATTTTTAATTTTCAAAAAAAAGGGTTAAATTTCGATTTTTAAAACATATGGGTGAAAATTTTTTTCATTTCGTTATTTAGCGGCTACGATTTTTTGAAAAACTCAATGTTCTTACTTTACCCAAATCTTCAACCCCCTCCCCCCTCTACAATTTTTAATTAAATTGCATAATATTTGGTGGTTAAAGTACTTACCCATAGCACTAAAGTTTGTGCAAATATTAGTCCGATTCAACAACTTTTAATTTTGACGCTGGACACTTGAGAAAATTTGCCCCATATAAAAAATTATTCTGTTTTGTGTACTGAACCCTAGGTTTTAGTGCGAGTGTAACTCGAACTTGCCCGATTTTTATATTTGGATCCAAATTCAACGGTAAAATTGTTGATTCTACATTTTTAATTATAGATATAATATTTTGTTTAGAAACTTTTTGAGCCATGTTAAAAATTAGACCCAAAGTGACAATATCAGAAACTTCTGCAGGAATATGTTTGTCAGTTAAATTAATGAGCCTTATACTTCTGTTAAATATTCGTACATAAGTATTTAATTTGTAATTATTTAAATTTAAAAATCTCCTAATAAATTGTTAGTTATATTTATGAAGTAACGAGTAAAATTTAAAAGCAGTAAAAAAAAAGAAATTTTCAGAAATATTTTGTTGTAGGGATAAATTAAGAATTCTTTTATTAAATAAATTTGACTGTTTTTGTAAATAATTAATATGAAAATGAACGTCCTTGATTTCTAAGCTTAACAGTTTACGTGAATAATGGAGATTAAAATCGTTAAGTTTATTGTTACAAGAAAAACTCGAAGACAAAAGGTGATTTGGGCGTTTACTTATGTGAAATTACTTATGTGAAATACTGGAAATTTATGAAAATAATAATTGAAATTTCAGATAAATAATTGAAATTTTTTAAAACTACGCCAAAAGGATGAAAATAATTAAAAATCGGAGAAAATAAGAATATAAAATTACTGAATTTGTTTTTAAGCAAAAGAAAATAATGGAGTACAAAGTTTATAGTTGCAAATTCGTAGTTTTCTCAAAATTACTTTTCTGCTTGAAATCTCAAAATACAATTTTAAAGAAATGTTCAGAAGAGTAAAAAGTGAAAGTTTAATTGTGATAAAGTATTAAAATGACTGTGTTTGAAAGACAAATCGAATATGAATTGAGATTTGACATTTGAGAAGTGACAGGCTTCAGTTTATTTACCAATGGCGCAGGTAAAGTAGGATTTGCGTATCGAATGGTAAAATCAGGTGACGCTTGTATCTTAAATATTATAAGTATTTTTTTTTAATGTAGATTACATTTTTTAAAATAGAAACAATGATTAAAACCTATTGTAAAAATATTTAAAAGCAAGTTCCATGCTGTTAATATCACCGCAATGTTACCTAATGTTCTCTTATTGCAGTTGTGTAATATCACCTCAATATCACGTTTATCTTTACAAGCTTTGTGTAATATTACCTCAATATTAACATGGTTCAGAAAAAATAATCTCGTAATATTATCGTGATATTGCCTCAATATTATTTCGTAATATTACCACAAAGTTATCTCAATAATAATCTGTAATATTACCTCAATACCCACTATATGTTCACTGTCATTTCAGAAAATTATATGGTCAGTGAACGACACCCAAATAATTAAAGAATTCACATTATTTACTCTGTTTTTTAATTCTCACATTATTAATTACACTTGTTGTAAAGCAAATTATGCAAACCTAACCTATTAAAACAGTTCCCTCAGAACAAAAGGATATCCCAGGGATATCCTGCTGAAATTTGAGATATCCTAGGGACATCCCTGGGACACAAAGGATATCCTAGGGACATTCCCAGTCTATCCAAATTTCCGCCTCATGAGATATACTCTAATGATTTAGAAAAAAAACTTGGAGGTAATAGGATTCGAACCCACGACATGCGCATAGCAAGCGCGGCCGTAACCAACTGAGCCACTGAAGCTTGTTATATTCAGTAGAGAAAAACATTAGTACTTGATGCAAAGAATATTGGTTAAACTTACAAAATTTTTATTTAAAAAAACCTAAACATATCCCAAATAGCACGATATCTTCCAGGAAGCTTCCCAGAAAGATTTCTGAGATTCAGAAAGAAGCTTCCAGGAACCTTCTAGGAACTTTAGGATGTCCGCCTCCCAGGAAGCATCCACCGGAATCTCCAGCGAAGCTTCCACCGAACCTCCAGGGAAGCTTCATGAAAGCTTCCATCGAACCTTCAGGGAATCTTCATGGAAGCTTCCATCGAACCTTCAGGGAATCTTCAGGGAAGCTTCCACAGAACCTCCAGGGAAGCTTCCACAGAACCTCCAGGGAAGCTTCAGGGAAGCTTAAAAAGAACCTCTAGATTAAAAAAAATTATTTTAATGTAAGAGTTTGAATATTAATAAATATAGATTGTACATTATCTTAATTCATAATGAAGACCTGGAATTATGGAGAAAATTTTAAAAACAAATTTGGGGGGACGAGGATTCGAACGCGGGTTCGACGCACGCAAACTAACTACCTAACCACTAAGCTACCTAAGCGACTGCCGGTACAAAGCAAAAGCTTTCTCTTGAGGTGCAAGTGATTTTATTCGGTGACAAAATGGCGGGCTTATTTGAAAACGTTTTCACTACATATTTCATGTACTTAAACATTTGTCATAAAATATTTGCTTTTATAACAGTTAATTCTAATTTAACAATATTTATGTGTTATTTTAAATAATAATTTTATTTATATTTTGTAATTGTTCTACTATTATTTAAAGTTTCGAACATTTAATACTTACTGTGACAGAAAAAATCCATTAAAGTTTCTTAAAATTTTTTTAGTTAACGATTTTAAATACTTCTCAATTGCAGTAGAGACAATTTGGTTTCGGAACTTTAAATAAGAGTTGCAGAATTACGAAATATTTAAAAATTTATTTTTAAAATCAATCCAATGTATTAATTAAAATGTTAACAAGTATTTTAAATCACATACATTAAGTACATGAAATATGTAGTGAAAACGTTTTCAAATAAGCCCGCCATTTTGTCAGCCAATAAAATCACTTGCACCTCAAGAGAAAGCTTTTGCTTTGCACCGGCAGTCGCTTAGGTAGCTTAGTGGTTAGGTAGTTAGTTTACGTGTGTCGAACCCGGGTTCGAATCCTCGTCCCCCCAAATTTGTTTTTAAAATTTTCTCCATAATTCCAGGTCTTCATTATGAATTAAGATAATGTAGAATCTATATTTATTAATATTCAAACGCTTACATTAAAATAATTTTTTTTTAATCTTGAGGTTCTTTTTAAGCTTCCCTGAAGCTTCCCTGGAGGTTCTGTGGAAGCTTCCCTGAAGATTCCCTGAAGGTTCGATGGAAGCTTCCATGAAGCTTCCCTTGAGGTACGGTGAAAGCTTCCTGGGAGGCGGATATCCTAAGGTTCCTGGAAGCTTCCTGGAAGTTTCTCTCCGAATCTCAGGAATCTTTCTGGGAAGCTTCCTGAAAGATATCGTGCTATTTGGGATCTAGTAATTATCTTAAACAAATACAAATATTTGTTACTACTAATTACTTTATGATACATTTTGGTTATAAGTAATGAATATTATGGTTATAATAAACAATAAGTAATAGCCCGTGGTCATCTCGATGCATATTGAAAATACTATATCCCACGTAGGATATCCCTGGGATGTCCCTGGGATATCTCGACGGGATATCCCCGGGATGACCCTGGGACATCTCGATGGGACATTGAAAATGCTATATCCCGCCGGGATATCCCTGGGATGTCCCTTGGTCATCCAAATTTCCGTCCCGTGAGATATCCCGTGGGATATTCCAGGGTTATCCCTGAGAGGTCCCTGGATCATAATGAGATGTTCACGAGATATCCCATGCTGTGAGGGTTGTGTTTTTAAAAAAAAACTTACTTTTGGTTCACTGATGTTTTTGTCGTTTTCGTAAATTTCGATGGAGAACACGTAATACACCGAACATCATTTTTAGAAAATTCAATTTCCTTGATTATTTTAAAATATTATGTTTTTTTATTAGTTTAACTATTTTTAGTTAATCAGTTTTCTCAATTTAATAATATACGATGTATATTAATGTGTAAATATGTTAATAATTAACCTTTTTTACGACGGGTGTCGTTCACTGTCAGAGGGTCGATCACTGTACGTGTTACCATATTCATGTTACAGGAAACCATAATTTATAAAATTTTGATAATAAAACTTACATGCAGATTATTTCAAATTCAAAAAATAATTAAATTTTTATTTAATGTAATAAATTACTTTTCTGACATTTTAATAAATTTTACTAAGTGACTAAAATATATTCAAATTCTTTTAAGCATTTGTTTATTCAAAAGTGTACACTTTTATTAACATTTGGTTAAAATTTAGTTAAAAAACATTAAAAATTGAATAAATTGCACGTATTCTGCCGGAGGATGTTCTAAAAAAAGCTTGTCGCAGTGACCACTTTTGTTCCTCAGCGGATCATCTAAAGTCAAAAACCCAAGTTTATTTCTTTCTTTTTTAGTTTTTTACGGTGCATGATCGTAGCTTTTTGGAAAAAATTATTTTTGACAAAGTGGTGAGGGGTTGTTCACAAACTACGTCACGTAATTTAAAACCTTTTTGGACCCTCGCTTCGTCACATTTCTTAACATACAAACCAGCTTTTTTCTATTTTTCTTCACACGCAGTTTGACCCCCCTCCCTTCCCTAGGACTGTAACGTAGTTTGTTAACGATCCCTGACCGGTTAAACTCAGAATATTTATTTTTGTCATAAAAGTCACCTGTTTTTTTCGATTAAAAAAAGGTTCCAATTAAGATAGAAAATCTACGATCCAGCACTATATTTTTATTTATTTCAGAAGTTTACACTAAATGAAGTTGTAAGGGACCGTAAGGCCGGTGGCCCTTAAAATTATAAAGACTAATATGTAGGAAATATCACGTGAGTTCGTCTGAATTCCGAATTGTTCCAATTAGGACAGAATATCTCCGCTCATTACTCAAGATATGTAAAAATCGCGATGCGACGTAAAGATTTTCGACCCATTCGCGGGGTAGGTTAACAATTGTTAGTAGAGATTATTAGTATAAAATTTCACAATATATAAATGTACTGTATGATTTTTTATAGTGTCTACTAGCAGAGACTGTCGCGCGCGTGTTATATGTATTTCTCGATGTACGGAATGAAAAGTTTACTTAACACTACATAAACACTACATAAAACACTACTAGGGTCCTTGCCTACCCAGTTACACGACTGTCGACAGTTTATGCAAATTTTGAGATGAAAGATGTCTCATTATTGTTATACACTGTTATATATGTATTTTGTATGTGTAATGTCTGTGATTACTATATAAATTATATATTATTATTATTTTTTATAAAACGAAAGATTAGGAATATGAAAGATTTGTTCGTCACAAGACATTAAAAGATAAATGAAGTTTCTCATTACAAAAATCAAAGCTTCAATACCCGAAAATTTAAATTTGATGGCAAAAAACATAAAAAACTACTGTAAAATTTATGATTTATTACTAGGGGAGAGTCGCCAGTTGTGAGACGGCTCCAGTTGTGAGACAGTCCATTTTTTTTAACACGAAATATAAAAAGGCTAATTGGTATACATAAAAACATTTCTTTTTATACGAGCCAACTTTTGCGTGTACACCGAAGCGGATATATGTATTGTTTGTGTTAGATGCCAACACTGTGTGTGAAAATCGACTAAAAAACTTTTTTTCAATATGTGCAAAGTATTTTTTTTTAAGTTAATTATTTGGAAAAGCTAAATGTTACGCATTTTTATTTAGTATTTTCCTTATATTTTGTAATGCAATATTGCATTGTTTCAATCTACAGTTGGAAATTTTTTTTTTCTCTTTCAAAATAGCGCCAATTTCCGGTTGTGAGACACAGCAAGTCACCAGTTGTGAGACGGTGGCGCCGACCATCTGCAATAGCCTATACTTTTCGTTATGCAGCATAAAGCGCTCTGTTCAGTTTAGTTCGTTACGTACATTTGATAACAAAACAATTATTTAAAGTGTGGGAACATGCGCACAATTTATTTCATTTGCCTACATTGCGACAGCGATTTCGATGAAGAAAACTGATAGTCATATTTTAAAGAATAAATATTTTTATTAAGTATATAATAATATGTATTATCAATATATTTAGTTATTTATATTAAACATAATGTTTCATGACAAATTTTTTAAATTTTAGCATTTTTTTATAAGTGTCTCACAACTGGACACCTTTTTTTTTTGACTAAAAAGATGTGTTCGGAAAATTGATCATAAAATTTTTCGAGTTCATCTGAACACTACACTTTCTATGAATAAAAGTTGCGTATTTAAGTTACTTTTTGAACGGTGTATTTTATTTACTATTTCGTTTACCTATTTCCAATTTATAAGTCAAAAATAAAACCCGTCTCACAACTTGCGACTCTCCCCTACTATCTAAAAAAATATTGCATATTTCAAAAAATGTTTTAGACAAGATTGGTAAATTCCATTGAAGTAGGGTAAGTCGAGATGAGATAGATTCCCAGGAGAAATGGATCACTTCTTTACATTTTGAGTCTTTTTCACTTACAGATCTGGTTGTTTGTCAGTTAGCGTGTCATGATACATTGACTAAAAGTTCATAAGATCTTGTCATTACCAAGTTTATTTAGGAAGCAATAGGACAATCATTTTTTAACTCGATCAAAAATCACTCCGATATTTTTGTCACGTGTCAAAAATAATAAGTTTCTCGTTTAATCATTATGATTTGTTACTAAAGTAGTACGTACGTGTAAGTGTGGCTGTTATTGCAAGGTGCATAATAAAACATGATTCCAATACTTATTTTAATTTATCGGGCACGTTACTTTTTGTCGATGTTCGAGGAGAGATGGTTTACTACTCTTGTTTCGTTTATATATCCAACTATTATTATTAGATGAAACCCTGGAAAGATTTCGAAAATTGATATACAATACACTTTGCAATTGTTACAGAACTCAAATCCATAACTAGCTGAAAACACCTTGCTGAAACTGTGTCATTTATAATAAATTCACAAATTCTGATTTTCATTGTCTATTTATTTAATTTAGAGAATTAACAACTGAAATTTTGCAAGAATACACTTCGCTTGAAAGTCGACTGCTCTCTTCAACTTATAAATTGCTTCTTTTCCTATTTTAAGAGAGGTGTTAGACGCATAGAGATAAGAAACTTACGAAAATAGAGAAAGAAAATTTAAGAAATAACCGCACATACCAATAGAATTCTCATAGTATTCGTTTCTTACATATGGTTCAAAACTCTCAGTTTCAAATTAACTTTCTAGTCGGCGTTGAATCTTCGTAGATTTAAATTGCAAATTGAGCACATTTTGAAACATTCTGTAGAACTAGATGAAAATGAACAAACTTAACTCTTTATTGAGAAACGAAAATTATCCATTTTTTTCGGCGTTCAGTATGACAATTAACTAATAAGCAATTAGTACATAAATTAGTAAATCTTAATGTTCCAAGTTAAAAAAAATGAAAGCTATTTACAATATTTACAGGTTGTAGCAATTAAATGAACAGTTAATAGTTGATAATTATTCTTACTAATACAATAAAATTTTCATTGCACTAACCAACGATAATAATTTATCATATATGTACAACTAATCAAACATCTTATTATGGTTGTTAATTTTGGAAAATGAAACAACGTATGGTTCTCTTTTACTATTGACTTATTTACTCAAAATATAAACTGGTAGTTTTACAAGTTGTGTTATAGGTCGGATATAAGTGGATCGTGCTGTTTGAATCTTCAATGTTCTCACTATTTTTTCCTTATCAGAAAAACATTCAACAACACGGCCAAGTTTCCATTTAATTGGAGGTAGAGATAAATTTTTTACCAGAACTAAATTACCTGTTTCCAAATTTAATTTTCTAAAACGTCATTTTGATCTTTGCTATAAGGAGTGTAGGAGCGCTAGATTTTAAGATGCGTTTTAATTGGTGTTTGACCCTTTTAAAATCCACCTTCCATAAGCCTCCGTAATGAGGCGCTGATAGCGGTAAGAATTGCCAAATTATATGATCTAACGAAAAGCAATCTCTTATCTTTGGATTATTTATGATAGTTTTAAAGGCTTCGCGTAATTCACGTTCGGCTCCTTGAAATGTGGTGCCATTATTCGAATACATGCCCGTGGGTAGACCACGACGAGTGCAAAATTTTCCTAACGCAGCTATGAAAGCTGCAGTTGAATAGTCATGGACTAATTATAAATGAATAGCCCTTGTAGATAGGCAAACAAGTAGAGATTTCTTATTTGAACTGGCTCGGCGTAGTCGACACCGCAGTGAGAAAAGCGTCTCAAAATTTGAATTCGTGCTGCTGGCAAATTGGACATAAATTGTTCTTCAGTTCTTGCTCTCAATCGGACGCAAGTTACACAAGAGTGTATAATTTTTCGAACTGAATTACTAGCGTTTTAGACTCAAAAGCGCTTGCGGATAACTCTAAGGGTTGATTGTATACCTCCGTGATAGGTTTTTAAATGCATATAATAAATCAGTAACTTTGAAATTCTCGAATTTGTAACTACGATTGGATGACGTTGTTCTAATGGCATATGTGCATGATGTAAACGCCCACCTACACGAATCAAACCTGATGACTCTAAAAAAATCGGGCAAGTACGAGTTACACTTGTACCAAAACCTAGGGTTCCGTACATTTACGAAACAAAGATGTACTTTATAATCAAACAGAGAGCTCTAATTTGGTACACATATGTATTTTCACGTGTAGGTTACAGGAAAATTATAGGGATTGACAGTCAAAACGTTGTCAAAAAAAGAAAAACTGCAAATTTTCGAAAAAAAAGTTTTTTCCTCATAACTTTGAAACTATTTGAGCTAGAGGGCTAAAATTTGTATATTTTTATGTACAGATTATGAAAATTAATTAGAACGTAAAAATTATAGAAATACTTCTACCTTCAAGTACATGAAACTTTTACTTAAGGGTACAGGCTTGTATTTCATATTAATGACATAAAAATCAAGAATTTTTTTTTAGGGGGAGGCCCTGAAATTTTTATAGGGTTTTAGGGCTTATAACAGTCTTGATTATAGGTCCTGTGGCAGCCTTGATCAAGCCTGGTATAAAATTAAAATTTTTTTTTTGTTTTTTTCATAATTTTTCAATTATTTTGAAAAAAAGTGATAACAATTTTCAATTGCGTTTTATATCGTTTTTTTAAATTCTGAGTATATAAATAAAAATTTTATTGGTTTGAGGGGTACTGTAGGACAATTAGGGTGAGCTCTAGCATAGGGGTCTAAACCTCTTTTTGGTGATTTTTTGAATTTTTTTTTTGTGACCTCATAATATTCAATTTTATTTCTAAACATAATTTTTCCATAATTTGCATGCAAAAATACACGAGTGTACCAAATTTTAGCCCTCTAGCTCAAATAATGGCAAAGTTAGAGAAAAAAAACTTTTTTTTCGAAAATTTGCAGTTTCTCCTTGACAACGCTGTGGCCATCAATTCAGATCATGTTCTCTATATTTTTCGTGCAATCAACACGTGAAAATACATATGTGTACCAAATTTCAGACCTCTAGGTCAAACAGTTTAGAAGTTAAGGGGGGGGGGAATGGTCCACTTTAATGCATTTTTGCTCAAAAAAGTTGTTATTTCCTTGACAACGCTATGAACATCACCTTGAATCGTGTTCTCTATATTTTTCGTGCAATCTACAAGTAAAAATACATAAGTGTACTAAATTTTAGCCCTCTAGGTCAAATAGTTTAGAAGTTAAGGGGGGGGAATGGTTTTTGGCTACGGACGCACGAGTCTCGCTACAAGGGTTCCGCCGAACACCGAAGGTGTACGGAACCCTAAAAATGTCCAAAGTCGATAGTGGACTTGTCGCTGCAAGTCGTGTCTTATTTTTGAGTGTCGAAATTTCTTAGAGACTCGTTCCAACACAGTGTGCCTCAACCAGTCGCAGGTGGTCTGAAAATGTAACATCAAACGGCTAATGTTGTAACGGTTCGTCTTAATTGCACGATCTTAAGCTAATAAGGATTCGTTAAGGTATGGTTGTAGCACCCGAGAGAGTGTTATTGAGACACAATTCTCATCACAATTATTAATTTATTTATACATCCTTCTATTCAGTCGTGTGTATACATGAGGTATGGTAATAAGTCCACGTGACTAATCAGGTCCGTGGTGAATTTATACATATGTAAAATCACTCTACACCTTTCAATCAACACGTCAATTCACCATTTTTAGATCAGCGGCGAATAAAACACAGTTCCTAATTCGTAGTGAATTTAACTAAATTATTTAAGCTGATTTGCAAGAACAAATTAATCATTTGTTTTTCTAAATTCGGTGGCGGAGAAACAATATTTCTTCAATCTACGGTGAGTATAAACTAAATTGTTTTATTAATCTTTAATTCAAATTAATCAAAATTAATTTTATCACTTTTTTCTAGGTTCAACGGCGGAGAAATAATAGTCCTTCAATCCTCGGTAAGTATAAATTAAATTGTTCTATTTTAATCAAAATTAATTTTATCACTTTTTTCTAGGTTCAACAGCGGAGTAACAACGGTCTTCAATCCACGGTAAGTATAAACTAAATTGTTCTATTTTAATCAAAAATTAATTTTATCACTTTTTTCTAGGTTCAACGACGGAGTAACAACGGTCTTCAATCCACGGTAAGTATAAAGTAAATTGTTCTATTTTAATCAAAAATTAATTTTATCACTTTTTTCTAGGTTCAACGGCGGAGTAACAAAATAGCGGCTTGATTTTTGTCCTTCTTCCTCTTCTCGTCGTTCTGAGTCGTCAAAGGAAAAAGTGGGAATGTGGCGACTTCTCTTTTGGTTTAAACAATTAATAAAAATAAGAATTGGCAGCCTTTCGGCGTACGCCAAAGGAAAAAAGAATTAATGTGGAATAATAATTTTTAGTAGCCTTTCGGCGTGCCCAAGTTTATGAAAGCAAAATGTCCTAATAGCCTTCCGGCGTACACTAGGATAAAATACAAGTGAAACAATATTCTTAGTAGCCTGCCGGCGTACAATAAGCAAAATAATAAAATAAAATAATGAATTGCAAAATATTCTAGCAGACTTTCGGCGTACACTAAAAAACAAAATAAAACAATATTCTTAGTAGCCTGCCGGCGTACACTAAGCAAAGCAAAAACAAAATAATCAAAAAATACTTTAGTAGCCTTCCGGCGTACACTAAAGTGGCACAAGCAACAAAAGAAATCCTTAGTAGCCTTTCGGCGTGCACTAAGCAAAAAAGCACAGCAAAATTTAAATAAAATACGCTTAGCAGCCTTTCGGCGTACGCTAAGTAAAGCAGTAGTTAAGCTCAACTGGCTTTGTCAGAGCCTTGCGGCGTGCCTGACTACAACCAGGGTATACTCACTGGAGAAACTCGTTGTGGTGGGAAAATTGAAGCACTGACACTCACTGTTATTTTTCACTGCCGAATTTTCCATCTGGCCCGCTTATAATCCCTCTTCACGCGGACTTGATAGTGAGAGAATTCACAACTTGCCATCTCCCGGTTTGTCAACTCATTTCTCCTACTTGGCGACTGCCTCTGAGACTCCTATGGTAAAACTAGTGTGTCCAGCATGTGCTGCCCTCATGCTCAACTAGTCTTTCAAATCGCGTTCGACTTATTACGAATTAAATATTCACCTCGCATTTAGAACCATCACAATGTGGAATTGTCCTAAATGGCTCCCAGATTTTAAATTTTCAAGCTTTGAAATCCTACCTGCTCCACTTTTTTAAATTTCTACCTGGGAGTTCCATATTTACCATGAAAACGCCAAAGAGGCTATTAACTTAAGAAAATATCGGAATAAGACGGGTCATTACGTATTATAACTGTAAATGTCGATAGACCCGACTTTGTTAAAGACGAAATACTTCTTAGCAATAGACATCCCCCCCGAAGTCCTCACCCCCAAGGATTACAGAATTGCTTATTGAAATGAAAAGAAATTTTTTCTACGATAATTGAAAACATAGAGGGGAAAGGTGTTTAATGAAGGTGGGGGGGGGGTGTCAAAAATCCTGCAACGATGAGTATCAATAACATTTTTAATTATCGTGGATAAAATTTAGATTCAATTCAATAAGCAATTCTGTCATCCTTGGGGAAGGATTGGGGGGCAGTTACATAAAGGGCTAAAGAGAGGGGAAAACGTTAATAAGAGTGGTTAGGCAAAGATCCTACAACGATGAATATCAATAACATTTTCAATTATCGTAGATAAAATTTCGATTCAATTCAATAAGCAATTTGTCCTTCTTGGAAGGGGTCAGGGTGGTTACATAGAGGACAAAAGAGAGGGGGAAAAGGTGTTTAATGAGGGTGGAAGGGATACGCAAACATTCTACAACAATGAGTATCAATAACATTTTCAATTATCCTGGATAAAATTTCGTTTCATTTAAATAAGCAATTCTGTCATAATTGAGGGGACGGGGTGTGTGGCTTCATAGAGGACTAGATATAGGGTAAAGGTGGTTAATGAGGGTGGAGTGGGTAGTCAAAGATCAAACAACGACGAGTATCAATAACATTTTGAATTATCGTGGATACAATTTCGATTCAATTCAATGAGCAATTCTGTCCTCCTTGAAGGGGGTCGGGGTGGTTACATAGAGGGCTACATAGAGGTGAAAGATGGTCAATGAGGGTAGGGGGTAGTCAAAAATCCTACAACGATGAGTATCAATAACATTTTTAATTATCGTGGATACAATTTCGTTTCATTTCAATAAGCAATTCTGTCATTATTGGTGGTGCAGGGTTTGGGAGGGGGGTGTCCATTGCTAAAGAATACTTCGCCTTTAACAAAGACGTGTATAGCGACATTTACAGTTATAATACGTAATGACACGTCATATTTCGGTATTCTCTTGAATATATAGTCTCTTACGCGTTTTCATGGTAAATATGAAACTCTTACGTAAAAATATCAAAAAGTGGAGCAGCTAGGATTTCAAATCTTGAAAATTTAGAATCTGGGAGTTATGTAGGACCATTCCACATTAGCCGTTGGTTGTTACATTTTCAGACCACCTGCGACTAGTTGAGGCACACTGTGCCAAATGAACTATATCAGAAAATCTACACCGTTAAATAAATCGAAGCACAAATGCGGTTGTTAAAATTAATTTTAACCAAGATGAAACGTCAGTAGATAAAGTCAGACTAGCTAATTTTGTTTGAATTTGAGTAGCATGAACTTCTTTTACCTTTGTGGTGACGCGTTGAGTTGAAAAAAAATTTTTATAGGCCACAAGGTTTTATCCTGAACGAGCCATTCAAGTCCAGACCACTAAAGAGTAAGTTGTTCCAAATTTGCTAAAAATACCCCTCTACTTACACTATTTGCTGGGTTGTCATAAGTAGGCACATGTCTCCATGCAGCTTGAGATAAATTATTTTAAATAAAAGCAACTCGATTTGCTACAAATACTTTTAAATCAGAAGGTAAATATGCTCGTTCTAAAGCATCACAATAACCGTGTAAGTCAACTGAGTTGGCCTTTTTTTCATTTTCTATCCATCGAGAAATTTTAATTTTATGTAAATTCCTTAATTGTTCGCAAAACAATTTCCCTTTACTAGCAATGTAAACGGGTAATTTATCATCCCAATCTACTGAAAGTTTCTGTGGTTCCTGGATTATGATTTTTGGAATGATGATAACCAAACATAACCACCCTAACGGATGATATAAGCGTGCTATAAGTGAAAGAACCCACCTTTAGTGGGTTTATTATTTTCTGGAACATTGGTTTGAAATTGTGGGGTTTTCATTGAAGACCTAGAATTTTAATTTCACCGTCATTTTTAAACGGTTTTTTTAAAGTAAGACCATGATTCTATGCTTTTATATCCTTTATTATGTCATAAAAATGGTTAGTCTATTCTCGAAATACAAATCCTGCGGTATCTAAACATTAAGTTACTTGAATGCGTTGTTCGGTTGCCTGACTAATTTCCTCGTAACCTAACATTATATCGTCAACATAACAATAATTTTTTAGAACAGGAATAGCCAATGGAAACTTAAGATCTTCATCCTTCAATAGTTGAAGGATGACACGCTGAGCTTGGAAAAGAGCTGAAGAGGTCCCAAACGTTACTGTATTAAGATCGTAAACCTCAATTTTATGACTTCCTGTATAGCGCCAGAAAATTAGTTGATATTGTCGATCTAGTGGATCAACAAAAATTTGCCTGTACATATAGTCCGGGAGCCACGGACAAATTTGACCTTCTCATTTCATACCGGTTAAAAATTTGATAACTGCTTACTGAGTATGTGCAAAGAACCGAAACATAAGTCTGGCAGCTAGTTAGCGGTACAGTGGATGGCAGTAGGGAGGAAAAGTACCCCAAAAAACGAGTTACTTAATATCATTTCATACCGGTTAAATCCTTATTTAAACCAAAGTTTACATTCATTCGAATTTAAAAATGCCAGTCTGGCAGTCCCTAGCCGGTACTAACCTGGTCTGGAAAAGGGTTAAACAGGTGAAAAAATCGGGTTTCCCAATATCATTTTATACCGATTAAAACCTTAATATAATGACAGTTTACATTCGTACGAATGTAAAAATACCAATCTGGCAGTTCTGAGCCGGTACAAATTTAGTCTGACAGCAGTCTGAAAATGTGCAGCCCCCTAGCGCTACCCACGTCATTAAGTTGGTAAATATCAATTTTCCGAAAAAATGATAAAAACAAAAATTGTAGGAAATAAGTTTCTCTTTTACTTTTATGTAGAACTTTTTTTTTCTTTTTACACAAATTTTTGAGTTATAATAATTTAACGTAAAAAAATTAGGAATTTTAATCATTTTTACAAAATTCACCAGTTCCATGGATACTTTAGATGAATTTTCTGAATAAATCTCATAGAGGATAAAAAAATAATTAATTTTTCTATTTACTTCTTTAAAAAAAATCAATAGTTACAGCCCCCACAGCACCGAAAATTTCCTGAAAATTTATTAAAGATTTATTTGCAAACTTCGGAATATTTAGGTGCAAAGCTTAGCGAAAATTGTGTAAAGATTTAAATGTCCCGATTAAATAAATGTTTAGCGTAAAAGTTGACTGAACATTTAAATTTACATTTTCGTAAAATTTTCGTCGCGAAAGTTTCCTGAACATTTATAAATTTACATTTTCGTGAAATTTTCGTCGCGAAAGTTTCCTGAACATTTAAATTTACATTTTCGTGAAATGTTCGTCGCAAAAGTTTCCTGAACATTTAAATTTACATTTTCGTAAAATGTTCGTCGTGAAAGTTGACTGAAGATTTAAATTAAATTTTCGTGAAATGTTTGTCGTAAAAGTTGATTCAACAATTAAATTAAATTTTCGTGAAATGTTTGTCGCAAAAGTTGATTCAACATTTAAATTAAATTTTCGTGAAATTTTCGTAGTGAAATTTGACTGAACATTTAAACTGAAATGTTAAATGTTTTTCGCAAAAGTGAATTAAACATTTAAGTGAATATTTGCTAAATTTTGAGCGGAAAGTTGACCGAATAAAAAAATTATATTAAATAGAAGGGGAACAAGTAAATTAAACAGTAATTAAATTAATATAAACACATTTATTGAATAAAATTTTGAAGATTCTGTAACGTTTTACAAATCCTTAATCTAATACAATCTTTCAACTTACAATTTCCTGTGTGTTCTATTTAATATAATTTTTTTTATTTGGTCAACTTTCCGCTCAACATTTAGCAAATATTTACTTAAATGTTCAATCCACTTTTGCGAAAAACATTTCACAAATATTCATTTTAAATGTTCAGTCAAATTTCACTACGAAAATTTCACGAAAATTTAATTTAAATGTTTAATCAACTTTTGCGTCAAACATTTCACGAAAATTTAATTTAAATGTTGAATCAACTTTTGCGACAAACATTTCACGAAAATTTAATTTAAATGTTGAATCAACTTTTGCGACAAACATTTCACGAAAATTTAATTTAAATGTTCAGGAAACTTTCGCGACGAACATTTCACGAAAATGTAAATTTAAATGTTCAGGATACTTTCGCGACGAAAATTTCACGAAAATGTAAATTTAAATGTTCAGGAAACTTTCGCGACGAAAATTTTACGAAAATGTAAATTTAAATGTTCAGTCAACTTTTACGCTAATCATTTATTTAATCGGGACATTTAAATCTTTAAACAATTTTCGCTAAGCTTTGCACCTAAATATTCCGAAGTTTGCAAATAAATCTTTAATAAATTTTCAGGAAATTTTCGGTGCTGTGGGGGAGCTGTAGAATTCACTTAATAAGAAATGTTGACGCGTAACAGCAAAAAACTCTAAATCAAGTATTACATTTTGTTACATGCCAGTAACTTAAAATTTTTAAACTTAAATAATAATTAGTTCTACTGAACAAAATAGATACTAAATAATAAACAAAATTTTGTTAGTACTTTTAATATTATATCAAACCAATAAGATAAGAATCCATTTGTAAGGAGACATATTTAAATGTATAAGAATAGTAATGATATAGTTATCCTTACATGTGCATTCTTTTGATATGTCATAACAGAGAGCAGGTGCAAGGTCGCGGTGACAACTTTGTCACTTGCTCATCCGATCGACATTATGATAAGAGAACTTAATACCCTAAACGCGGAAGCAAGCGTAAGTTACACATGGGCATCATTAATTGGATTTGAAATTAATAGATTTTATTATATGATAAGTCAATGCAAAATTAAAGAACTAATAAAGACAAAAGGTTACTTGTCAAAATATCATGTATGAGTACAATATTAATGTATGCATATATGATTGATTAGTTTTCTAATTTCAAATGTTAATTGTTGAATGACCAATGCCTTTCTGGCAGGACGAAGTGTACTGCCGAAAGCATAGAAAACAATTATCAGAACTCAGTAAAAGGAGGTTCCATGTTGATGTATGATGTGAGCAAGTGTAGTAATAATTAAAATATTGAAATTATTAATATTATCATATAAAAGATGTGCAATATATTTGCAGAGTAATAAACAGAAACTGCATTTGTTTATACATATATTAAGGGGTAAAACAATGCTGTTAGCACAGGTATTGTTTTTGAATACTGGCCCAATATTGATGCCTGTTGTCAAATTTATAAACCAATACGAAAACCCGAAACAATCTGATCACTCGTCGAGAAATCATTAAAATCAATCAATCGATTAATTAACATCTATCTTAAAATTTGTTCGAGTCATGAGTGTAGGAGTGATCTCAGATAACTATAATACGTGACATATAACACTTTTGCAGCAAAGGGTGTTATAATACACTTTTGCAGCAAAATGTGTTATACTACACTTTTGCAGCAAAATGTGTTATACTACACTTTTGCAGCCAAACGTGCTTAAATAACATAAACTAATCCCCGCTAATGACGGAAATTGTCTTTAAATACAAGTGACGGCAAATGAAGGGGGTCGAAATATTCTAAAATCGCCGCAGTGTTAACGTTGTGGAGCAACTCTTCAGCTAACCGCGATTCACGTCATGCATCTTGATTGAATCAAAAAATCGAGATCAATCCATAGAGCATCGTGTGTTTTGTGTGTTGACTGTTGAAAAGTTCCGAGATCGTCGAGCTGTCAAAAACATTATTTACCCTTTTACCAATCCCTTCTTAAACCAATACCCCTTTCAACCCTGTACTCATAAGGTAGAGGGTTGCCACGTTCAATTTGCAGGATCCACGTCCTTCATCCAACCCCCTCTTTAACCAACCTGCCCTTTAACCAATCCCTCCTTCAATCAAAACCCGTATTAATCAAGACCCCCTTCAACCCATCCCCCCTTCAACCAATCCCCCCATCAACCAATCTCTCCTTTAACCAAGCTCTCCTTAAACTAAGCCCCACTTTAACTAATCTTCCCTTCAACTAACCCCCTCTTCAACAAACCCCCCTTTAACCCTGTACTTTTTAGGTACAGGATTGCCACGTTCATTTTACGGGGTTGTCACTTCCTTCATCCAATCCCCTTTCAATAAAAAAACACCCCTTCAAGCAACTATCCTTTCAACCAACCCCCGCTTTAACCAAGACTTTTTTGAACCAATCCCCCGTTCAATTAACCCCCCATTAAACCATGTACTCTTGAGGTACAGGTTTGCCATTTTCAACTTACGGGATTGTCACGTCCTTTATTCAACCCGCCCTAACCAACCCAGCCTTATGATGATACAAAAAATGCTTTGGAAATAGTTGATAAAACTTTAAGGGATTGTACTTATACCGAAAATTTACCCTTTGATGGGAAACTCATACTATTAGGAGGGTATTTCCAACAGATTTTCCCAGTGAGTAAAAATGGTTGTTGAAAAAATATTGTTCAAGAAACTATAAAATTTTCTCATCTTTGGTAATATTTTAAAATAATCTATTTGACAAAATATATGAGAACATCTAATATCAATTTTTTTAAATTTCGTTTGAAAATAGGAGAAGGTAAAATTAATTTATTTTCTATAGCTGAAAATTAGAGAACAAACGATGTTTGCACTGAAATATTTGGATCACACATGACAGAAAATGATGATGTTTTAAGATATGTTATCTTAATCTGTCATAATACTGATATTATTAAATTAAATAATAAAATATTTAAGAAATTGTGTTGGAAAAATAAAATTTACTATAGTATAGATAGTATGAAACAAAAGGGAATGGATCAAACTGACAAGAATGTACAATTAAATTATTCAGTTGAATATTTAAACTCTTTGGAAATTCCAGGATTACCTGTTCATAAATTAATTTTAAAAATTAGTACAATAGTAATGCTTATAAGAAATTTAAGTGTTTATGATGGGTTATGCAATGGTAAAAGGTTGAAAATTTTGGAAATGCATACGTTTAATATAAAAGTTCTAATATTAACTGAAACTAAAGAAGGTACCGTAGTATTTATAACTCTGATAACTTTTGATTCTTGTGAATTCTTAAGTTTACTATTTATTTTATTTCGAAAACAATTCTTTATAGTTTTACCTTTTGCAATAACCATTACTAAATCGCAAGGGAAAAGTTTTGATAAATTAGGAATATTTTTTAATAAACCTTTGTTTTCTCATGGTCAGTTATTTGTAGCTTTATCTAGATGCATAAATCGAAATCAGCTATTTATTTATCGTGATAATAGTGAAAATTCCAAAGTAATAAATAATATTGTGTGGGAAGAAATTTTTGAATAAGCAAATTTAATAATTTTCTTAATTGGTTCAACAGTGTATTAATTGATTCATTTTCAAATAACTACATAGTTATAAATTTTAAGTATGTTTTATAGCCAAGCGAGCAAATTTAATAATTTTGTTTTATTAGTTAAGCACTGTATTAAATTATTTATTTTTAGACCAACTAAGAGTTCTGAGATTATCTATTTAATACAGTGTGACACTAAAAAGTAAAAAATTATTGTTGTTGACTTGGATTTAGACCACAATTTAGATGTAAATTTTATAAACAATTTATATTTGTAAAATTATACCTTTCATAAGATACACTGAGAAAATAAGTTGACTAAAAATAACCAATTTTTGATTAAATTTAGCAGAGAGAAGTTGTTGATATAGCAGCTGCAAAACTCTTTGTTTATTATTAGCAGATTAAATGCTACTGTTAACCTTGAAGTTTGGTTGTGATCGCCGGTATCTTGTGTTTTGTTCAGAGTCCCTTAACCTAGAAATTGTCCAGAGGCTTATTTTCTCAATGTACTTTAATTTTTCAAATAAAAAAATATTAATGATTTTGGACGTAGTCATGAAATTTATCCTGTTTAATTTGATACAACTTTATATTAATAATATATAAATAATTTATATATAACTTTAAAACAAACTTAATTAAATTGAGGGTATGTATATAGGCCAAGTTTGTCCGTGATTTTGGTAGGAAGACTACTGAATATTTTTCAATGTATTGGGTAGTTAAAGATTAAAGTTGTAATAAAATTTTGTTTATATCAATAAAATCATTGTAAATATTCATTCTCATTTTTGCTTATTTCAAAAACCCAAAACAAGTTTATATATTTTTATATATACAATTGAATTCAATTTTTCTAAAAATAATGATTAGATTCCTTACACACAAAACCTGAAAAGCTCAAAACGTTGCATAAAAATGCCATGTTTTAGCTCAATTTGTAAAATAAATCAAAAAATCGGTATCATTATGAAACGTTTTGAGCTCCTAAGGTTTTGTGTATACAAATTTAATAATGATTTTAAAGAATTTATTACTAATATTTTTATATTCTAGGTTATGAGATACGACATTGGTTACTTTCCCGAAGTGTATCTTGGAAACAAATTCATTAAAATAAATATAAAAAAGTTTTTGGGAACCCGACAGCCCATGAACGTTGTAGGTAAGATCCCGCTAACGAATTGTATTACTACAAACCAAACCAGATCAAGAAAAGTATAAGTGACAATAAAGCGTGAAAAAATATTCTCAAAGAGGATAAAATTATCCCCATCATAACCAAACACCTCGATTCTCCTCAATCAGACCACTAAGGATTATTAAGACTTATGACGCCATTCTTGTACATTATTACTGGCCCGGCATGCGTAAGAATATCAAACGCTACGTCAATCAATGCGACGTGAACTACCACCCGCAGTTTAATCCAGTAGAACGCGTCAATCGCAATCTGAAAACAATGATCACTAGTTTACTGGGTGATAACTAGCGGAAATGGGATGTCTTATTAAAAGAAATGCAGTTCGCGTACAATACCACTGTTCATTCCTCGTAAGGTGTATCTCCTGCATTCCTAAACTTTGATGGGGAACCTAGACGTATGGGTAATGAACTGCGTGATGTCAACGTCGATAAGACGACCTGACAAACCGTCAGTGACTGGACCGAACGCGTAAAGCGAATGAATAACCTCTGCACGAAAGTCAAAGAATTGATAGTCAAGGCCAGCAACAAACAAAGTAAAAGCTATAATAAAAATCGCAAAAACAACGTCATTTTCGACCAAGGAATAGCGACCTGACTACGAGATTCATCACATCTAGATCTACGTTGCGCGAATCCGCCTCCTTAATTTTGTTACTCACAGTATTAGACTAATCGTCAGACTGATTAGCAAATAGCTATTTATTTTTGTTAAGAAATTATACTTAATACTATGTACTACGACTACTCTTACTATATATTAAATAATCATGTTTAGTTTATTATTTTTCGACGTTTCATGTTAAGATCTCAGTTAAGTAAAAGTTACTTGTAGCGCGCACACGCGTCTATTTTTCGATAACTATTTTCTGTTGATCCTGTTATTAAAACACGTCGAAAAATATATAAATAAGAAGAAAAAATTAATTTTCTAAATGCTCTCCACCTTTACTTAGAACTCTTTTCTTTATACGTAGTTTAGTTAGTATTATTAGTAAACAATGGGAAAGCAGTTGCGAATTACCTATTTTTATTCCATGCATTAAGGGGTTAAACCACTCTAGAACATCAAAAAGAGGCCTAATTTTAATTTTTTTTTTAAAGAAAATTTTAAAAGTAATGAAAAATATGTTTATATATCTTGATTGGGTACACTTTAAAGAGAAAAAAACATACTTTATAAATTATTTGGTTTTAATGTATCACATATATAAGTACGTGATCGAAACTCTTTTTGAGGGGAATGACCTTGCGGCCGGAAAGGTTTTTGCTACAATTTTCATCCTAGAGCAAAAAACAAATTTTTTTTTATTTTTACATCTCAAAAGCTAGAGAAAGACGTAGGGGATTCTTTTTAATCGATTTTTACAAAAAAGGTGAGCGATTTAAGAAAAAATATAGTTTTTTTCTTAATAAATAGTCACTAAATTGTTTATAAATAAAAAAATATGCAACATAAATGTAAACCCCTACGTCTTTCTCTAGACAATGTTATTAAGAAGATACAGTTAAATTTTTTAATAAATCGGTTGAGATTTGTGGAAGTTCTGCTTCCAGCCAGCTCAAAAAAAGTATTTTTGAGAAAAACGCGTTAGAGCAACTTCATTTCAGGCGGGTAAAATTAAGCACATCTTGTAAAAATTTTTTTTGTGGAAGAGAATGAAGAGAATAATAATATTACAGGATGTTATTACACATGTCTTGAAATAAAGAGAAAATTTTTTTTTTTTTAAACTAAGAAATTCTGTGAAAAAATATCGGACATTTAGCTCCACCTGGATTCGAACTCGGGTCTTTCAATTGGCGCTTGAATGCTCTAACCACTAAGCTACAGAGGTCCATGTCAGATACAATTTCACAGATTTATCGCCTCATTCGGCCATGATATATATAGACACATATTTATTTTAGAGAATTTTAATTTTAGTAATTCAAAATTTCCCAGAATTTTTTATGTAATTTGAATTACTAAAATTAAAATTCTCTAAAATATATATGTGTCTATATATATCAAGGCCGAATGAGGCGATAAATCTGTGAAATTGTATCTGACATGGACCTCTGTAGCTTAGTGGTCAGAGCATTCAAGCGCCAATTGAAAGACCCGAGTTCGAATCCCGGTGGAGCCAAATGTCCGATATTTTTTCACAGAATTTCTTATTTTAAATAATTAATTCTTGAAAACAGTGAAAAATTCATTTGAATTTTCGCTTTCAATGTGATTTAAATATCGAAAATATCTTCCTGAATTTTCGAACTAAGAGTCGATATAGAAGGTTTCTTGAAGGCACAAACTGTGCAAGAGCTTACCTATGATTGGCGAATTTAGTTCTACATAAAAAATTCTGGGAAAATTTGAATTACTAAAATTAAAATTCTCTAAAATATATATGTGTCTATATATATCATAGCCGAATGATGCGATAAATCTGTGAAATTGTATTTGACATGGACCTCTGTAGCTTAGTGGTTAGAGCATTCAAGCGCCAATTGAAAGACCCGAGTTCGAATCCCGGTGGAGCCAAATGTCCGATATTTTTTCACAGAATTTCTTAGTTTAAATAATTAATTCTTGAAAACAGTGAGAAATTAATTTGAATTTTCGCTTTCAATGTGATTTAAATATCGAAAATATCTTCCTGAATTTTCGAACTAAGAGTCGATATAGCAGGTTTCTTGAAGGCACGCATTGTGCAAGAGCTTACTAATGATTGGCGAATTTAGTTCTACATCAAAAATTCTGGGAAAATTTGAATTACTAAAATTAAAATTCTCTAAAATAAATATGTGTCTATATATCACAGAATTTCTTAGTTTAAATAATTAATTCTTGAAAACAGTGAAAAATTCATTTGAATTTTCGCTTTCAATGTGATTTAAATATCGAAAATATCTTCCTGAATTTTCGAACTAAGAGTCGATTTAGTAGGTTTCTTGAAGGCACGAATTGTGCAAGAGCTTAATTATGATTGGAAAATTTAGTTCTACATAAAAAATTCTGGAAAAATTTGAATTACTAGAAAATATTTTTCATTTAAAAACATTCAAAATGGCGGCACTGGAGACGTTCTTTTGAAGCATACGTTATGTATCACGACTCTGCAGCACACAGCTCAACGGTCTGGAAGTTAAATTTAGAAAAAATATATACTAAATTAATATTTTTCCTTTTATTCAAGATGGTTCAAAGTACCTTTTAAGCCAATAAAAAAAATATTGACTTTTTGAAAATTCTAGAGTGGTCTAACCCCTTAAGAGTCAGGTCTGACTAACTAAGTAAATTTATTGATTTTTCCTTTTTTCATTTTTATTATTTTCAGTAAACATTAAGAATTCTTTACTTTCCAAAAACGGATTCAGCAAATGCCGCATGAGCTGCTCGCCCAATAGTGGCCGGCCAAGTTGTCTTACTATTCCACTAGGTAATGGCAATTTAGAAGGGGGGGATTACAACGATTTTAATCGTTAATGTAATTAATAGAATTGCCACTTCCCGGTCATTTCTCTCTTCGCCAGCTATACGCGTTAGAAAAGGGTTTCATTGATCCTTCGCGGATTCACAAGCCTCTATTGTATAAAAAATAGGTGAATACCAAATAGTATTTGTTTAAAATTTTTTTAAGTAATAGTTGTTACTAGTTTGACTAAGTATCTAATATAATTTATTGAATTTGTACTAAGTAAAGTAAATCTTGATAAAATTAAATATTTTTTGCAAAATACAAATAAAAAACTTCTTAGCCATCCCAGGTACGTGGTTTACTGTGGCGCAATCATAGACATCATTATTTACATTTTTGAAGTAAATTTATGAATTTGAGCAAAACTGAGCATATTTAGCTTAAAGTCATTGAACTATAATACTACTGGAACAGGCACCACGCATGTTGAGCTGAAAGAGAGCAGCGTCTGTGAGACAGACAGATGGGGGGGCATGCTTTCTCTCTCGCAGAACGCGTCATTACAATAAATGCTAAAACTTTAAAACTAATGCGTTGGTCAGTTTTGCGTGTTGTGAGTGTTTGGCACAAGCAAACTTCTCAAGCGGACTGTACAGAAAGAGACAACATGCCCATCCACAACTCTCTCTCTCTATGCCGCTTTTGTAGCGCTGTGCCTGTTCCAGTATTATTATAGTTCAGTGCTTAAAGTACGTATAATAAAAAATACAATAACATATGCAACTTTTTAAAAAGTAAGGAAACCCTTGAATCAAACATTGTCCTTTCCGAAAATTATGCTAATTTTTAACTTTTTAGTGATAAAATTGTATGAAAATATAATATAATATCAATAATTAGTTATTGATGTTTTTCCTAGTTGAAGACCACACGCTAGGCTGATGAGGTGAATAGATTTAACAAAAATGAATGCAAAATCGACAACTGGGGTTTGATTTGTACTCATTTACACTTTTAAAATCCTTTTAGAACGAAATCCTGGCTGCTCGGTTTCGCTAGATATAAACGTTTAATTAAATCAGGGAAAAAGCATAAGTTGATTTGAGATATTTAATAAATTTATTCGGGGAACTTGAATAAAATAACAAGAATAAAACTTATAAATAACACAATTTTAACTTTGTTCGTTTTGTAATTACACAAATTACATAAATCCACGAATTAATTGATTTATATTTAAATATGTCGCTAGGAGAATTCGATTACTGACTTTTTTAAATAACACAAGTTTCTCTTATTTTCAATCAGATTGATTTTATGTCAGTTCCAATTCTTTTTTTATAAAAATGTTATAAACTGTTTTGCCAGCTTTTTTAATAAATGCAAATAAAATCAAAATAATGCTAATAAATAATAATAGTAATAATAGTAAAATAGTAACAATAATATTTAAAAATAAAATCTACCTGTACTTTCAAAAGTACTAATTCTCTTACGAATTCTTTACAATAGATATGTACTTTTGTAGTATAAGGAAAACTATTAAAACATTCCGCGATACACTTTTTGAATCTGAAATTTGTGGCAAAGTTGGATCGTTAAAATTTGAATCCGTGGTTTCTTCTTTTAAAGCCATGGACAAAATTGTAAATGCTTCTTTCGCCACTTAAAAAGTACATATTAATTATAAAGATCTCGTAAGGGAATTGGAAAATTTTTTTAAAAGTACAGGTAATATTATTACAGGTAATATTATTGCTACTATATTACTATTATTATTTATAAGCATTACTTTTATTTTATTTTTTGTGACGTTCCAGGGTGAAAGAGACCTTAGCTGCAAAAGGCAAAGCTAAGGTCCCTTTCACCCTGGAGCGTAACATTTTATTATATTAAACAGGAGTTAACAAGACACTAAAAATACATGTAATTTTAAAGCACTTGTCCCAGTGTCTTATTTCCTTAGATAAAAGCGGTCTTAGAATATTGTCGGAACAAGCAGGCGAAACGATTCATAACGTATTATTCAAAAAAAGTTTGGATCCGATACAAAATCAACCAGATTATGTAATTTGATTTGATTCCGAAATGATTTGATTTCGCCTGACTTCACTTTTTTCCACTTTTAACTGTCAAAACTTTCGACAACAAAAGTCAATAACAGTGGAAAAAAGTGAAGTCAGGCAAAATCAAATCATTTTGATTGAACAAAAGTGAAAAAAAAGTGAAGTCAGGCGAAATCAAATCATTTCGGAATCAAATCAAATTACATAATCGACCCCCTGATTGAAGATAAGGGATACTTGTCTAATTTTAAAAAGGCAGTAGTCGAATTCTCATCGCGACATATTTATGTAATTACATAACGCATAAAGTTAAAATTTTGTTATTTATATGTTTAATGTTGTTAGTTTATATAAATTCCACGAATAAACTTATTATATATCTCAAATCAACTTATGCTGTTTCGCTGATTTAGTTAAACGTGGATATCTGGCGAAACCAAGCGGCTAGGATTTCGTTCTAAACAGATTTTGAAAGTGTGAATGAGTATAAATCAAACCCCAGTTGCCGATTTTGCATTCCTTTTTGTAAAATCTATTCACCTCAGATGCTCGGTGTGACTAAGGTTAGACGTCATGAAATAACGATTAAAAAATATAACCTCTTTTTTAGAAATATAAATTAATTCAACGAAAACTACAAGAAACATTTTTAAATATTTTTAATCTTTATATAGTCATTAACCTATCAGATTTTTACAAATAACTGAATAATTTATTAACAAGTTGCCAGAAAGATTACAAATTTAAATAGCATAAACTACTTTAACAAAAGGTAAAGATAAAGATAAAGACGTGGGGTCCCCCCAGGTCTTCCCCAGTCTCCTGTCCCACTGTGCTCCACTCAAGGAAACTTTTTCGCTAAGCTTTTAACATTTTTAATAGGTAATTTAGTTGGTAATATTGCAGAGAAAGGACCACTTATTTAACAACACGTTCTACTTTTTATGGCACCCATACCCCCCAGTATTCGTTATGAAAATATTTTGTACTTCTTATCGTACCGCAACCTCCCTTGTATCCGTTATTACTCTTCTGTCTTGAGTAGAAGGGGATCAGTCTGTAGGTATAATTTCCCATCTTGGGAAACAAGTTACATCTAACCGAGAAAACTTCGACCCCTTAAAGAAAAAGATTTACAGGCAATTTGAACTTAAATTTCTTTTCTAATATTGATTAATGATTGTACCGTCAAGTGGGGCTATTTTGTGCGCCATGGGGCTATTTTGTGCACGCGAGGTTTTTAATGAATAAAATCTTTATATATAGTTGTTTAAGTTTGCTACTTGGTATAAATATTTTCTGATATATAGACTACAGAGAGTACTAAATGAAATTACTTAATTCTATATCACAAATCAGAAAAAAAATCGTAAAGTCGTGAAAATCGAACAGAAAATTTTCAAAGGTCTCAAAATTCTGTTTAGATCTCCGGAAGTTTAAAAGTGTTTTTAAAACTATTAAAAATACTTGTTGACAATTTAGTTGTGATGGTGTATACGTGATGTGCTAACTTTTTATTGCATATTTTAAGAAAAAAGTGTAAAAAACTAAAAAATCAGAATTTGGTAAGTTATTTTGTGCATCCTTTAAAATCAATTATTTTTCAAAAATTGGTTTTGTAGTTAATAAAAAATACTTTAGAATTTAGTTTTAGAACATATTTGTCTTATTTTTGTTATAAAAACCGAAAAATAAGCATAAAATTTAAAATTTATACACGGTGCCTTAAAAACCTCAAAAATGTAACTTTAATAATTACATGCTTTTCAAGTTAATTTTGTAACTTTTTTTCTTAAAATAACTCAAGAAATGTAGTAGAAGTTTTATTAAGTAAGATTTACTTAAAAAAATAACTTTTTTTGTAAATCTCCATTTTTGTAAAATTTCAAAGTTTTATTTTCAAATTAGTTAAACAATTACTACAAAAAAAAATATTTTTAACTTTGTTTTTATTTATTACACTCTAGAATATCTAGAAAAAATACTTCATACAGTAAAAACAGTAAAAAAAATTTTTTACCCATCTTTATAAATAAACAAACTTTGATGCACAAAATATTTTGTGCACAACTTTGAGTTTCTATAACTCAGACAAAAAATTTTTTCTTGTCGGCTAACTCATAGGACATCTTCAGAAGGATGTCTATAACATAACTGAAAAGTTCAATTCTTTATTTTTTCAAATTCTGAATTTTAACAAAGCATAGAGTGAAAAAAGAGCGGTTTTGTGCACAAAATAGCCCCGGTTGACGGTATTCTATTTCCTTTTATAGTTTCTATAAGCCAAAAATTTAAGGACTCAAAGCTTTTGCAATTTAAAAAATTCAAATTTCAGATATAAAAATATATAACCAAAGTGTTTTTGTTATTACGATTATCTCAAAAAATTCTAAAAACTATTAAAATTTAAAAAAAATAAATGTTTGAAAAAATTTTTGTTTTTGTTATGCTGAGAAACTTTAAATTATAGTTTGTTTGAAAAGGTTTAACCTTAAAGTTTTCAAGCCGTTTATATTATATGTGAGAATAATTCTCTTTTTTTTTGTCTTGAACGGCTTTTTTACAGAAATTATTTTTTATAAAAAACTATGTTTTATAAAAAATTAAAAAATATTGTTGACTTTTTAGTTTTTTATAAAAAATAATTTCTGAAAAAAGCCGTTCAGGCCAAAAAAAAGAGAATTATTCTCACATATTTAAATTATAGTATTTGCTTTCTGGAATTTCTATATTTGTAATAAAACGTAAGAATTTAGGGATAATCGAGTTAAGATCACAATAGTTCTTAAAAAAAAATTGTGTTACCTTGTTTTCTACTATTGTAATTTCGTGAGACAATAAATTAATACATACATATATTTGGAATCAGTATTATTTGAGGTTAGAAAAGCGTAAATGTAAAAAAGTGATATTCATTTTTAACACATTTTGATATTATTTATTATGTCATGTTTAAAACTTCATTAGAATATTTCTACGACAGTTTTTTGAACAGCAATATGTCTCGTGAGCCTTTACAACTTTATAATATACATAACTATATTTTTAACAATATTTATAAAAAATATACCTGAAAAAATCGATTTCTAGTAAAATTTCAAATCTCATTCGGAATACTGAACACAAACGTTAATTATTATTTTCATTTTTACTTTAATTTAGTAAAAAATCACTTCTCAAGTTACATGAAACTTTTTCTAGTTAGTATATGACTACAACTAAAACCCTCTATTCCAGCGATAACTACGAGTGCGAATATTCGGCGTCATCGAACAGACTTAAGTGTGTCCTTTCTATCCTATTGTCAGTCATGTGCTTAAGATTGTAATGCTTGGCTCTCAGTTTGTTATTCTAAAAGCAAGAGAGAATAAAAAAAATTAAAAACATTATATTCAATATAAATTAAAAACTTATAATTATAAATTTATTTAACTTATTTTTATAATGAAATTGTAATGTTTTTTTAAACCATATTATGTTAAAAGTTTTTATTTAAACTATTAATTTTATTCAATTAAAATGAATTTATTTTTATTTATTAAAAGCTAAAGTCCTTTCCTACAATTACTTAAAACTTATTTAAAGATAGAAGCCAATCTGGCTCACAGCGATTTTAACTCAAATCATGTATGATTTTAAAAGTTGAACAAACTTAATAACTAAATTTCTTCATTAAATATTTATCTTAATTCAACATAGCTATAGATATACTGCTATGTTTAAGAATGTAGTAAGAGAGAATAAGCTATAGAATCTACCTGGGATAGATAAAGACAATAATAGAGTGTGAAACGTAAAGAGAGATGAAGGTATAGAATGTACCTGGGATTGATAAAGACAACAATAGACTTAGCATTTGTAAAGTAAAGAGAGATGAAGGTATTGTAGGGATATAGAATAGACAAAGCCAACAATAGAGTGCGAAACATAAAGAGAGATAAAGGTATTGCAGGGATATGTAATAGACGAAGACAACAATAGTGTGCATAACATAAAGGAGAGCTCTTAGTTTGTGATACTAAAAGCAAGAAAGAATAAGGCTTAGAATGTATCTGAGATAGATGAAGACAACAACAGCGTGCAAAAGAGAGAGAGAGAGAGAGAGATTTTAGAACAGTGTGAACATTCTAAGGCACTGTTGTGTGAGACCTCGATGAATATTGAAAGTTAAATAACCTGTCGATTATAATTATTATTTGTTTACAAACTGCCCTTCTCTAGGGGTGCCTTAAAGAACTATCCCTATTAAAAAGTCCTATGTAGGATACCAGATAGGATCCTACATGGGATCCCGTATAAGATCCCATATAGACACTTACTTGGCAATAGATAGGACTTATCCTATATGCTGGCAGGTAGGTGTCTATATGGGATCCTATATGGGATATTATATGGGATCCCGTGTAGGATCCTAGATATATCCTTGATAGGATCCTATATGGATTCTTACATATCATCCCATATAGGATCTTATGTATTACTACACGTATGGCCCCACATATATGATTCCATATGGGAAATCCTATGCAGTATCCCATATGGGATCCTATGTACTATCCCTTAATAGAATTTCATGTAGGTTTCCATATAGGATCTTATGTAGGATCGTACGTACTATCCCACATAGGATCCTTTGCACTTTATCATATGGAATGCCATATAGGATCAACTCATAAATGGATTTCTCATATAGGAGAACCTATGCAGTATCCCATAAGGGATCCCATACGGGATCCTATGTGGGTCGGCATATAGAAATTTATATAGGTTCCAAGGTAAGATCCTACATAGAGTTTTTTAAAAATGGCTTTTTTTAAATGCAGATGCCGTCGCATTAAGCCAATGTCAGAATTTAAACTTAACTGCTTTAAGCTCATTAGACATCCCCCTTCTTATATTTTATCTGTCTAGACTCGTTTGTGTGTTTAGGTAAGAGAACGCACTTAGAGGCATTTCTATAAAATGAACTTTCGTATAAGAAGTCATGTAGGTCCCTACATAGGTTCCTATATAGGTAATCATATAGGATCCTATGTGGGTAAACATATAAGATCCTGAAATTGGACCTACATGGAATTCTATACGAGAGTTCCCTTCATAGAACTGCCGCTAGGTGCGTTCTCACCAAAACACACAAACGAGTCTAGATCGATAAGATATAAGTAGGGAGATCTCTGATGAGCTTGAAGCAGTTAAGTGTAAATTCTAACATTGGCTTAATGCGACGGCAGATACACTTGAAAAAGCCATTTTGAATATCCTATTTAGAATCATATCTAGGAATCTACATAAATTCCTATATGCCGACCCACATAGGTTCATATATGGAATCCCATAAGGGATTCTGCGTAGGTTCTCCTACATGAGAAATGCATTTATGAGATCATCCTATATAGGATTTTATATGGGAAAGTGCAAAGAATCCTATGTGGGATAGTACGTAGGATCCTACATAAAATCCTATATGGAAACCGACATGAAATTCTATATGGGTATAGTGCATAGAATCCCATATGGGATAATGCATAGGATTTCCCATATGGGAATTATATATGTGGGGCAATACGTGGAGTAATATATAGGATTCTATATAGGGACCTATATCGGACGCTATACCGGGTGTCCCTACATAACGTGAACACATTTTAGGGTTGATATCAGCTCCAAAAATTAAGTAATCAAAAAGTTGCTCGTTTTTTGATTGAACTTAAAATGCTCGAGTTATTTGCAATTCCAAATTGGCCAATCACGCATCCCCTTTACCTTAGAGGGCATGTTCTACTTCACAGTTTATTCCCTCAAAGCTGAAAAAAAGAGTTGAAAAAAATAGTCTTAATAAGCGTGAAGAAAACGAAATTCAAGCACAATAGGGTTCGAAGGCCACGGGGATCTTTCGGTCCAGGGGGTGATCCGCCTTCACTCTTTGTATTGCCAAAAGTTGACACCTTCAACTCTTTTTTTCAGCTTTAAGGGAATAAACTGTGAAGTAAAACATGCCCTCTAAGGTAAAGGCGATACGTGATTGGCCAATTTGGAATTGCAAATAACTCGAGCAATTAAAGTTCAATCAAAAAACGAGCAACACTTTGATGACTTAATTTTTTGAGCTGATATCAACCCTAAAATATGTTCACGTTATGTAGGGACACCCGGTATAGGGTGATATGTAGGAATCCATATAGGATTCTATATAGGAGTCTATATATGATCCTATGAAGGATACCATGTAAGATCCTACACGGGATCCCATATAATATCCCGTATAGGATCCCATATAGACACCTACCTGGCAACATATAGGCATATACATAGGATCTCACATATGATCCTATGTGTGATGCTATGTGGGATCCTAAGTAGGATACCATGTAGGAGCCTACATCCTATATGGGATCCCACATAGGATTCCATGTAAGAATTTTTAGTAGGCTTCTCCTAAACGTAAATTCAGCATTTATAAATTTGTTACCTTTTGACCACTCCCTTCACCCATGTAGACTACTGTAAGTTTTATCAAATCCTCCCCTTCCCCCTCTCTTCTAGAACGTTGTTCTTTTCATTTTTATCAAAATGGATATTTAATAGATAAATACATATGGTGAACAAAAATAAGTTAAGTAAAATACGATCATTAATGTTTTAATTTTTTGCATATTGTAACAATCAAATCTACCAACATAAATCTTATTATTTGCTCGCTCGGGTAGGTTCGGCTCACATTTGGAATTACGCGCGCTATTTAAAAAGCAGAAAAATAAATAGGATAATAAAACTACGTTGTCATAGCTTGAACCCTGAAAATGATGAAAGTAGACTGACAGATGGATTTGATATTATTAACTATGCTTCCCTCTGGCGGCGTTGAATCAGCTTTTTATTAAGGATATTGGTAACAAAACCAATAGCCGACCAAGATCTTGCGACATGAAAATAAGATTTCTAATAAAATTCAATAAATCACGAATGAGGCATTAGTTTAAACAATTCCTTTTTAGGTTATGTAGTTAAAATTTGTAACTTCGAAATTTGTTTAACAATATGTCCCGATTTATTTAAATAATTTATAAAAAAATACAATTTACCCTAATAGCACTTAATGTTATTTAACTTTCAGATGACGTAACATTTAAACGTCCGGAACGTTAAAACGTAACGTTAATAAATGTCGATCTTATGTTAAAATGGCCAGGACAAAGTAACGTTATTTTAGGACTTTGAATAGACCTCCAAAATAAGGGAAGTAAACTGTCAAAAAATGACAAAATAAAATTTGACAGGAGTTCAGGAAATATTTGTTCTTTTGATTATCAGAAACATCAACCATTGACAATCAATATAATGTAACTTGTATTGATCATTGTAACGATAGCTGAAAATTAAAATTGATTTTAGCGCGAGGAAACAAGTTCATTTAATTTTGCCTGGAAAGTATACAGAATATACAATCCAGTGCACAGTCTGCTCGGTGAGTCGGGAGTAACGAAGGCGCACTCTTGCCGCGTCGATTCGCTTCCCTTTCCGCGCAACGTCACCGCTCGCCTCTCGAGCAATAATATATTCTCGTTCGCCAGAACTTTTCTTTAGTGTGCCGTCGACCGGTTTCGAGGCTTGCCTCGAGATGCTCTACGGTAGTTCTCACTGCCAATTTTCACCCTCTATCTTCCCTAGTTGGTGAGGTGCTCTTCCTGGCTAGAAGAAGATCTTCCTTTCGTCTGAAAAGGTGAAATGAGGTGCTCTTCTTTCACCAGCTCTTGAGATTTCCTAGAAGGAGTTGTACTCTGGCCTGCGGGTGCTCTCGGGTCCAGGTAACACCCTTCGCTTTCCTTCCGTTCTTTCTTCATCCTTACCTTCAGTCAATTTCCCTTTAGTACATTGGTTTCTCGTGGGGTGCTCTCCCGTTAAATCAGTGTGCGCATACCATCATGACCAACATCCTTGATTACCAAAACCACCCCTGTTGAGTGGAGGTACTCCTCGTTCAACTATAAGGTCATCCTGGAGGTGCTCCTCGGGTTGATCCTCCTAAACCTAAAATTTCCTTACACTAGCTCCGTGTCGGGTATGAACATCGGACGGAATCCGATGTCTAGATTTTTCTTGATTATTATAAAAAATAATCTCTAGCGTGCACGACCCTAGTATCGCTCGTAATCGGGGCTAAGGGTGAATTTCAAGAGTCGACCCACGTATGGAAATCGGGTTTTAAAAATGGGTAATCTTTGAGGGAAATTAGAGTAATCTTTTTTTTATGATTTATTTACAGACGCCCGGCAAAAGAGGACAAAGAGAGCAAGAGAGTGAGAGAGATGGGGAATGAGGCAGACGTGCCTCCCGTTTAGTTTTGATTATTATTTGTTTATTTGTTAGATTATTTTTATTTCTCTAGTTTATATCGAGCCTTTATTTTCGTATTTTATTTTCATTTTTTATATGATTTTATTTGGTTATTATATGTATTTCTTTTTGTTAAATATTTTTTCTATTACAATATATGATTCTTTCGAAAGTTTAAATTTGGTCTCATTACTGACTATACCTTTCTCCTATCATAATCACAGATCGAGTTTACTAAGTAAGAATGGTAATGGCTACTAGATGGCGCTTCCCGCCATATGATTTAATAGTAAAAATTATTAGATTCTAATTAAGTACCCGGACTCCATCCGGCGAGCAAATCCTTTGGCAATTAAAAATACAGATCATTACATCATCTTCTATGAGTCCTAATGCTAAACAAGCTGAAGTAAATGTCTCATGTAATACTTTATAAACAGTATTTAATGATTCGTATAAAATTGCACCTTTAGTTGTAAGTAATAATAACCGAAGGTGAAATAATTCTATGTGATATGAACCAACAGAGAAAATTCTGCTTATTGCCTTCTTCCTACATCTACGGAGCACAGTGGTTTAAATCGACAAAACCGTAGTCAAAAGTCTAAAAGAAGCATAAATCATTCTAAAATTCGTTACTTGGCAGTTTTTGAGGTCACTGATTTGGAATCTGATATTATTTTTTTGAAAAACAATATGGCGGACATGAAATGCAAAAAGCGTGTGGGAAACTTGCCTTTAGTTTTCACTTGCAAGCGAAAGTCGTGCTTAAGGTAGTAAGCGCAAGCGCATTATGAAACTAGCTACAGGCGGCAGCTTTTCTGCCGAAGAAAGATTCCGTGGAATCAGATTGTTACGGGAACAACTAGAGAACAGTTGACGTGTAAGTCCCGGTAGCGAATAGTGTTTTCAATAAATAAATTTATATTTATAAGTTAAAATGGTGCTTCCCAATTATTTTCACCTTTGAGTAATCCTGGCTAGTGGGAGGCCAATAAATATTTCAATAATTCCCACAAGTGCTCAAATCTGTTTAAAATTCGTTACTTAAGATTTTTTTAAGTGACTGATTTCGAATCTGACACATTATATTCTTGAAAAACAAAATAATGGATCCAATATGACAGTCATGAAATGCAAAAAGTGCTTAAATCTGTCCAAAACTCATTACTCGGAGGCTTTTGAGGCAACTGATTTAAAAATTTAATATTATTTTTATCCCACAGGCACAAACATGGTGCTTTTAGCTGTCTGCAGGCAGGGTCTAAATGCATTCATTTGTTCGAGCTTGTAAAAATGGCGTCCATTTTTTACCTAGGGAAAAAATGAACAGCTGATCCATACATTTTTCCACCTTAGGGAAAAAATAGACGCCATTTTCATACGGTCAAACAGATGAACGCATTTAGACCCTAACCTACAGGCATTTAAAAGCACCCAGTTTGTGCCTTTGGAATAAAAAGTATCGTAAGCAACACGGGTTTCAAGTCAGTCCAATTTGTTTACAATGATGTTTGTGTACTCGTTTACGTCTTTTGCTTCGCCCTCGACTGTCACTCGTACACAAACATCAGCGTAAACAAATGGCTGCCTTTAACTCCTTGTTGCTTAATATACTATTTTTTAGAAAACAAAATGTCTTATTCCATATAGCAGACATAAAGCGTATGAAGTTATTTGATTTCAATAAAAAACATTATTTAACCTTTACAGTACCGGGGTAACCACTATAGTGGCCACTTTGGAGATGGATTCAAAAACAACCAATAACTTGTTATTCCAGAGTTAATAAATATATTCCAGTTAATAAAAAATTCAAAATTCAAAATGGCGGATGGAAAAGGGTGAATCAAATATGGCGGATCCAATATGGTAGGCCATTTTTTGCAAAATTAATCAAAATAATTTAAAACTTGTTAATCAAGGGTTTTTGGGGTTGCTGAATCCGAATCTGAAAAATTCAAAATTCAAAATGTCGGATCCAATATGGCGGACGAAATTTTGAAAAATTGATCAAAATTATTAGAAACTTGTTATTCGGGGGTTTCTTAGGTCACTGAATCCGAATCTTAAATCAAAAAGTAAAAAATTCAAAATGTCGGATCGAATATGGTGGACCAATTTTTGCAAAATTGGTCAAAATCGTTTAAAACTTGATATTTGGGGGCATTTGGGGTCGCTAAATCAAAATTCGAAACTTAAAATAGCGGATGCAAAACGGTGGCTGAAATATGGCGGATCCAATATGGCAGACCATTTTTTGCAAAGTTGATCAAAATCGTTTGAAACTTGTTACACGGGGGTTTTTAAGGTCACTGAATCCGAATCTGAAATGAAATATTCAAAATTCAAAATGGCGCATCCAAAATGGCATAGAAAATTTGGCAAAATTGGTCAAAATCGTTTCAAACTTGATATTCGGAGGTTAGTGGGATCGATGAATCCGAAGCTAAAATAAAAAATTCAAAATTCAAAATGACGGACCCAATATAGCGGACGAATGTTGCAAAGTTCATCAAAACCGTTTGAAACTAATAACCTGAAGGGTTTTGTGGTCGCTTAATCCGAATTTAAAATCACAAGTTCAAATTGTTGAGTTCAATATGGCATTGACAACTGTTAAACATTGCAACTGCTTTAATGTAAAAGTATTTCTTATTTAACTATATTTATTGACCACATTATTAACACCCTCTCTTCTATTATAAAGCTAATTTATATACACCTAAGAGTGATAACCATGAATGACCAGCTACAATCAACCCCTTGTAACCAACCCTTATTAGGATATTTAAGCCATATTACACTTGCTTATATTCACAAGCCCCAAAAAGTTTTTAACACTTGTATCTGACCTAGAAAATATCTCTGGTTCACCTAAAAGTGATCACCACTGATGACCATCCACAATCAACCCCTTGTGACAAATCCTTATTAAGATATTTAAGCCATATTAATTTTGCTTGTATTCACTAGCTACAAGTATTTTTTAACACTTAAGTCTGATTCAGAAAATGTCTCTAGTACACTTTGGAGTGATGAACACTAATGACCAGCTACAATCAACCCTTTGTAACTAACTCTTATTAGGATATTCCACTCATATCAGATTTGCTCAAATTCATTGGCCCCAAATTTTTTTTTAACACTTGTATATAGCATAGACAATGTCTCTGGGGGCCAGCTTAGGGCCAGTAAATCTGAGCATAACTGATATGGCTTAAATATCCTAATAAGGGTTGGTTACGAGGGGTTGATTATAGATGGTCATCACTGGTCATCACTCTCAGGTGTACCAGAGACATTTTCTAAGTCAGATACAAGAGTTAAAAAATTTTTGGGGCTAGTGAATAAAAGCAAAAGTAATATGGCTTAAAAATCCTAATAAGGGTTGGTCACAAAGGGTTTTTTGTAGATGGTCATCAGTAATCATCACTTTTAGGTGAACAAAAGACATTTTCTAGGTCAGAGACAAGTGTTAAAAATTTTTTGGGGCTTGTGAACCAAAGCAAAAGTAATATGGCTTCATTGTCCTAATAAGGGTTGGCTACAAAATGTTAATTGTAAATGGTCATAACTATTTATCACTCTCAAGTGTACCAGAGACATTTTCTAGGTCAGCAACAAGTTTTAAAAAATTTTTGGGGCTAGTGAATCTTATTAAAAGTAATATGGTTTCATTGTTCTAAAAAGGGTTAATTGCAAAGGGTTGATTGTAGATGGTCATCACTGGTCATCACTCTTCGGTAAACTAGAGATAATTTCTCGATCAAACCAAGTGTTAAAAATTTTTTGAGCCTTGTGTATCTAAGCAAAAGTGATATGGCTAGAATATCCTAATAAGGGATGGTCACAAGGGGTTGATTATAGATGGTCATCAGTGGTCATCACTCTTAGGTGAACTAGAGACATTTTCAAGGTCAAAAACAAGTGTTAAAAAATTCTTGGGGCTTGTAAATCTATGCAAAAGTGATATAGCTTCATTGTCTTAAAAAGGGTTGCTCACAAAGGGTTGATTGTAAATGGTCATTACTGGTCATCACTCTCAGTTGTACAAGAGACATTTTATAAATAAAAAACAACTGTTAAAAAATTTTTAAGGCTAGTGAATATATGCAAAAGTAATATGGCTTGAATATTCTAATAAGGGTTGGTCACAAGGGGTTGATTGTAGTTGGTCATCAGTAGTCATCACTCTTCGGTAAGCTAAAGACATTTTCTAGGTCAGAGACAAGCGTTAAAAAATTTTTGGGGCTTTTAACTCTAAACAAAATTGACATATAATTCATTGTCCCAATAAAAGGTGCTTACAAAGGGATGATTTGGGATGGTCATCAGTGGGAATCACTCAGAGGTAAACCAGAGACATTTTTTTCGTCAGAGACAAGTGTTATAAAAATTTGTAGGGCAAGTGAATATAAGCAAAAGTAAAATGACTTGAATATCCTATTAAGGGTTGGTCACAAAGGGTTGATTGTAGATGGTCATCACTGGTCATCACTCTCAGGTGTACCACAGATATTTTTAACGTGAAAAACAAGTTTAAAAAAATTTTCGGGGCAAGCGAATCTAAACAAAAGTAATATGGCTTCATTGTTCTAATAAGGGTTGGTTGCAAAGGGGTTGATTGTAGATGGTCGTCAGTGGTCATCACTCTTCGGTAAACTGGAGACATTTTCTAGGTCAGAGACAAGTGTTAAAAAATTTTGGGGCTTGTAAATCTAAGCAAAGTTGAAATGGCTTCATTGTTCTAATTAGGGTTGGTCAGAAGGGGTTAATTGTAGATGGTTATCAGTGGTCATTACACTTAGATAAACCAGAGACATTTTCTAGTTCAGAGCCAAGTTTAAAAAAATGTTTAAGGCTTGTAAATCTAAGCAAAAGTGATATAGCTTCATTGTTCTAATAAGGGTTGGTCGCAAAGTGTTGATTGTAGATGATCATCACTAGTAATCACTCTCAGATGTACCAGAGACATTATCAAGGTCAGAACCAAGTGTTAAAGAATTTTTGGGACTAGTGCATATAAGCAAAAGTAATAGTGCTTGATTATCCTAATAGAGGGTTTGTCACAAGAAGTTGATTGTAGATGGTCATCAGTGGTCTTCACTCTTCGGTAAACTAGAGACATTTTCTAGGTCAGAGACAAGTGTTAAAAAATTTTTTGGTCTTGTGAATCTAAGCAAAATTGATATGGCTTGAATTTCCTATTAAGTGTTGGTGACAAGGGGTTAATTGTAGATGGTCATCAGTGGTCATCACTCTTCGGTAAACAAAAGACATTTTATAGGTCAGAGAAAAGTGTTAACAATTTTTTGGGACCATTGAATATAAGCAAAAGTAATATGGCTTGAATATCCTAATAAGGGTTGTTTACAAGAAGTTGATTGTAGATGGTCATCAGTGGTCTTCACTCTTAGGTAAACTGGAGACATTTTCTAGGTCAGAGACAAGTGTTAAAAAATTTTTGGGGCTAGTGAATATAAGCAAAAGTAATATGGCTTGAATATCCTAATAAGGGTTGGTCACAAGGGGTTGGTTGTAGATGGTCATCAGTGGTCATCACTCTTCGGTTAACTAGAGACATTTTCTAGGTCAGAGAGAAGTGTTAAAAAATTTTTAATGCTTGTAAATCTAAGCAAAAGTGATATGGCTTCATTGTTCTAATAATGGTTGGTTGCAAAGTGTTGATTGTAGATGGTCATTACTGTTTATGATTACTCTTAATTTTACCAGAGACATTTTCTAGGTCAGAAACAAGTGTTAAACAATTTTTGGGGCTAGTGAATCTAAGCAAAAGTAGTAGTGCTTGAATATCCTAATAGAGAGTTGGTCACAAGGAGTTGATTGTCGATCGCCATCAGTGGTTATCACTCTTCGGTAAACTAGAGACATTTTTTAGGTCAGAGATAAGTGTTAAAAAATTTTTTGGCCTTGTGAATCTAAGCAAAAGTAATATGGCTTCATTGTTCTAATAAGGGTTGGTTACAAGGGGTTGATTGTAGATGGTCATCAATGGTCATCATTCTGAGGTAAGGGGTCGTCCATAAATCACGTGAGCCAACAAATGGGGTAGGAGGTCATGAAAATTATTACGGTTTATCACCGGGGGGGTAGGGGGTTTTCCCTCTGTTGATGGATATTTTAACTGCAAATTTTTATTAAAAACAGAGACTTTCTTAGTTCTACTTTCCCTGGAATTCTTTGGATTATCTTCATTTAAAAATTTGATTTGCTTGGAATAATTTTTTAAAAATCTTTATTTCAGCATAAACATACGTGTTTTCTTGTAGTTCGTGGTTTAATAAAAATTACGAAAGTTACAAATTATTGAACTCGTTTTTTTCCGTTTACAAGAAAATGATTAATAGTATGCTAATAACTAAATTTATTGGAAATTTCTCGAACTTTCGATAAATGCAATAAAAAATAATTAATATGAAGAGAATATACCTTAAAAGTTAATATTAAACTTAAAAAGTGTTTTTTCTCAAAGAATGACGTTAAAGATTTTTTTATTTTTTTGTTTCAAAATAATCTTCTATAAGTAAGAAAGTTTTTCCGTATAATATTGGGCTTTCTTTTTCGATTTGACCCCCCCCCCTGCGCATTTTACTTAATTAGTAAAATAAGTTAATAAAATCTAATAATATTTTAATTTTCAAGATAAAAGGCGTTACTATAGTTTAAAATTTTCGTCAATATATCAACTTTTTTATGTCGTATAATGTTTTTTCTTTCCAGCTAAGGGCTGCAAAATATCATGCGTAAACGCTTATAACCTCCAAAAAATATAATAATTGTGCGAAAAAGAAACTAAAAACTAAAAATTATAGGTCTAAATAACTACGTGATTTACATAAATTATTTAACCGCTTAAAAAAATAAACTTGAACATGCATTATAAGAAGGAAGAATACCATCAAAATCATCCCCTAAACATGAATTTTCAAAAATTAATAAATATTCCTAAACAAGTAGACAAAAACATTCTTTAGAGAATTTACAAACTTAAAATATTACTAAGAATAAGAGTTCTATGAAACTTGCCCCTTCAGCATAGAAAACCACCCTTAAAAATCTTCTCTTAATCTTTAATCCAAAAAATTGACAATTTTTTATTAAACATATAAACTAAAACAATTTTCAGAGTATTCTCCGGCTTTAAAAATTACTCAGAATGTAAAAAGAATAAATTTTAAGCGGTTTTTTGTTGGTCAATTTCTTTATTTCAGATTAAGGAATGATTTTCAAGTGTGTTTTTCGATGCTGAAGGGGATAAGGTAGATAAGAATACATTCAAAGCAAGGTTTTGAGTAATTAAGGGATGATTTGAAAAAGTGGTTTTCGATGCTAATAAAGGTAAATTTTATAGGTTTTTATTCTTATTGAATTTCAAAGTTTGTGAATCCTCTAAAGATTGTTTTTTGTTAACTTGTTTAAGAATATTTGTTATTTTTTTAATTCGTGTTTAGGGGACGACTACACAGCCACACAAAAAAAAAAGTTCTTTGGCCTAGGTATGAGACCCATATTTTCCTATGTATTTTGATGCGCTAAAACCGAATCCGCCAACGTGACGGGAACGGTCCAGTGGGCCCTTCGGTACGTTCCACCGGACTGTTCCCAAAAGGGGACCAGACCGTTCCGGATTTCACTAGGCCAGGAACGTTCCCTCGGAACGTTCCAGAACGTTATTTTAGGAACCTTAATACACATTCAAAAAATTAATAATGTTAATATCGTGCGCAGTAGTTTTCTATCGCATTTAGAGCTGCGCAGTTGATTTTAGTGATCACTGTTCTATAGAAGCAATCATATTAGCAACAATGAATAATAATAATAAAAAAAATTTCAGTTTTTTCCGCATAATTTTTCCGCAATCCGCACTGCGATTTTTCAAATGCGTATGAACGTTCCTAAAATAACGTTCTGGAACGTTCCGAGGGAACGTTTCTGGCCTAGTGAAATCCAGAACAGTCTTGTCCCCTTCTGGGAACAGTCCAGTGGAACGTACCGAAGGGCCACTAGACCGTTCTACCCACGTTAACGGAACGGTCGGTGCTATTAGGGAAACATCAAATCTTCGTTAAAAATCATCGTAGAACAATCTTTAAAGAACGTTTTAAAGGTCATAAATCAAGCTTTCTATTGGCTTTAGTCATGTATTAAAGTTGAATCTGATTCAGATTCTAAATAACAAAAAGTGTCATTTTATTAATTTTGAGGTTAGGTCGAAAATCAGACCCGCTAGACCAATTCTGATGGCGGATTCGGATTCAGCGCATCAAAATACATAAGAAAATATGGGTACCGTACCCAGGCCATGAAACTTTATTTTTGTTGTGTTGCTGTGTTATGAAGGGTTGTTTCTTATTATAATGCTTGGTAATGTATGATTATTTCTTTGAATGCGATTAAGTATTTTATTTAAATCTTCTAGTTATTAAGACTATAAATTTTATTTTTTCGTTTATTTTCCGCATAATTTTTATACTCTCTGTGGGTTTTTTTTGGACTTCATGCATGATAATTTTCAACCCTTAGGTGGAAATAAAAACCACCATGCGACATAAAAAAAATTAATGTTTTGGCGAAAATTTTAAGCTATAATAAAGTCTTCTATCTTGGAAAATAAAATGCATAGAGGGGTTGCCGAATTGAAAAAGAATGTCCAATATACCTATGAAAAAATAAAGAATATAAAACCGACTTCTAATTTAAATGAACGAGGAATTTTCAATAAACAGTCTGTAAACTTATTGTTTAAATGCCTTCAGTATTTTAAGTAATTTTTATAGTTATTCAAAGTCACGTGATAATCGAGGGGGAGTGGGGGGTCTAAAATTGGCATAAAACTTATCACGTGATTTATGGACGACCCCAAGGCCGCCTTAAGGTCATAGTCGACATGGCACGGGAGAAAGCACGCGCTGAAGATATTTTAAAAGCCTCTCAAAATTAGCTGAAGGAAGCTTGTGAACAAGCCACGAAATGCCAACGCGAACTCCAACACGTGACTAAAGAGATGTTTACGGACATTGTTCTCGAAGTTTATCGGGCTCAGGTCGAGCATCGTGAGCTAAAAATGCGCCCGAAGGCGCCTGATGGCTGCTTAAACTGCAGTGTCAGCGGTCATTGCCACAGATCCTGCCACAAAAGTTACAACGGGGACTTTTGTCAACGCTGCAGCACTGCTGGATTTTCAACAAGATACTGCCCATGGCCGCATTTCCAGGTGCCAACCGAAAACTTCCGCCTCATCTACTCTATAAGGGCTGTCGCAGATCGCTAAGTGAGCCTGATATCCCAATAAAAACCAACAAGAGCGCAAGCACTCTGACGGCGCAAGATTACAAGACTAGTCACGCATCCTGCTACTTAGAAGATGAAGAACGAGTGGACTGCAGTTCCGATCCATTGTGCATCCCACCGACGAAAGATAAACAAGCAGGAAAGTAAAGAACCTTAAATACACGCGGACTTCGTTTATACCAGTGTTCTCGACATGGACTGAAGTTTTTTTTTGCGTATAATTTTACATTATTTTTCTTGTAATCGTCAGTGACCAAATAAGTTACGCTTCTCCGCAAAGTTTATGCAAACACTATGCAAAATTTTTTAATTTTTCTTAAATAAGACTATTTTTACATTTTGCTTATAAAACACTCGTACCTCCACGCCGAATATTTTTCAAATACTCTTGACGCAAAATACAAGCGTCCTGACACTGAGCCAACAATTGTAGACATTTTTATTTAACCATTAGCCAGTGTCAAGTTAGTAAATAGGTAAGTCATTAAAAAGAGAGAGAGAAAAGAGAGAGAAAAAACGAAGAGAGAATTATTTTTTTCGTTAAAAGAACGGATGAACTCTTTCGCGCTTAAATTCACCGTATTCTTATCTTATCACATTGCTCTATTTTTCTTTATAAATCCGAACAAGTATGATGAAGCCGATACAAATTTCGGGATGAACCCGCAAACTATGACCAGCATCAAGGGAAATCAGGAGTTTAAAAGGGGGGAGTGTGGCCTGCCTTATCATCTTTTTAGTTAAATTTATTTTAGTACCTGCCGCAACCCCTTGTTGCAGCCATAAACTTCGACACAGAATCAGAGTTTGAGTGTTTATAACACCGGCACACAAAAAAAAAATTTCGATTGCCAGAAATGCCATGTGGTAGGTTCTCTTCCTTAAGATGTATCTAAAGAGAAAAATGTAGTCTGACCTAAAAGTTAGTTCGTGTTCTTTTTTTATAGGCATGGTAGGGGGATGAATTGATTTCTATGAGAATTTACTTAATTTCTATATCGAAAACTGAATTTTCGCTTCTTCTGGATGTTGATTTTAATTCAGTGACTTTAATAACATAAAAATTGGATATATAAAAAAAATTTTAAACGGCGTATCTAAAATGGTGGATTTTTTAAAAAAATTTTTGGATTTTCTTGAAACTTGTTACTTAGTTTCTCAAAATACAAAATGGTGGATCATATATGGCGGACGGTATTTAAAAAACCATTTGAAATGCTTAAAACTTGTTACTCGGGGATTTTTGAGGTCGCTGATTAAGAATCTGAAGTCTGATTTTTAAAATTCAAAATGGCGGATCCAACATGGTGAACGGTATTTAAAAAAAATCATTAAAAATGCTTAAAACTTGTTCCACGGGGTTTTTTGTGGTTGCTGATAACGAATCTCATGTTAGTTTTTGAAATAAAAAATGGCGAATCCAATATGGCGGACGGTATAAAAAAATGCTTTAAACTTGTTAGACGGAGGTTTTTGGAGTCCCTGATTACGAATCTGAAGTCTGATTTTCAAAATTCAAGAAGGTTGATCCATTATTGGGGACGAATTTTTTTAAATCCATTGGTTTCGCTTGAAAATTGTTACTAGAAGGTTTTCGAACTCGCTAGTTAAGTATCTAAAGTCTTATTTTTAAAATTCAAAATGGTGGATCCTGTATACGGGACAAATTTTTTAAAATCTATTGAATTCGCTTGAAACTTGTTACTTTGAAGTTTTCGGGGTTGTTGATTACGAATTCAAATCTCTTGACAAGTGATCGTTTAATTTTATCATGATTATGTTTATTATAAAAAAAATTCTCGTATCCTTCATGTGCTTTTGCAAGTTTATAAATATTTTTTGCATTTAAAATAGGGTTTTCTGATGTGGCCTATAAGCAACGACTAGTGGCTTTCCTCTTCAAAGTAGCTACTAAGCGTTACATGATCCTTTTCCAAAATACCAAGTTTCAAGCATTTCTAATGGTTTTTTTCAAATACCGTCCGCCATATTGGATCCGCCATGTTGTATTTTGAATAACCAACATCATAATCGTAATCAGGGACCCCAAAAACCCTCGAGTAACAAGTTTCAAAGAAATCCGAACAATTTTTAAAAAATCCACCATTTTAGATCCGCCATTTTGAATCCGCCATTTTGAATTTTTTTTATATATCCAATTTTTATGTTATTAAAGTCACCGAATCAAAATCAACATCTAGAAGAAGCGAAAATTCAGTTTGGATATAGAAATTAAGTAAATTCCTATAGAAAGCAATTTCTCAAACTTCATCCCCCACCTTGCCTACAAAAAGAGAACACGAACTAACTTTTAGGTTGGACTACATTTTTTTCTTTAGATACATTTTGAGGAGGAGAACCTACCACATGGCAGTCCTGGCAATCGAAATTTTTTTTTGTGCCGGTGTAATTGCCCGCGCTATTAACTAGCGCAATTAGCGCCACGACTTTTGGTGGATTAACCGAATTAGGAGGTCGGCCTACTTACAAACGGCCCCGAAGGTCGTGTCTAGAAGTCACAGTCGATTCGTCTCCAGAGAGACGCCGTGCGTTGTGCCCTAAGCACCCTTATTTTACAAAATTATATTTTCTCACGCCTTTCGTGAACTTCGTAACAAACTTTTTGTACGCGGCGTATTCACGCTATGGTATTTAAAGATTGCTAAATAAACCGTTCTATGTTAATTGGACTCTTGGTTGTTTTTGTGCGTCTTAACCAAAAATAGTGTAGTGGCCAAACCGACTTATTTTGGGTTATATAAACTCCTGTCTTTCGGCGCTTTCCTGAAAGCTTCATTTTACCGGCCGACCCGTTAGCTGTGGGTGTTCTCAACAACGGTAAATTTGCGTTGTTCCTCAAGCTTTCGCTCTCGCCGCTGGATCATGCTTGTTCCTTAAGCTCCTCCTCTTTTAATCAAGTGAAAGTCTCGCTCTCCAACTTTTGTGCCGGACAGTCCGAGCCGAACCCCGTTTTTTTAAAGTATTAATTTATTTAAATTTCAAGTCTCGGTAAGGTTCGCCACAAATTATACACTCTGTAAGCGACTGTGAAAAAAGGCTTGACCATACAACGTACGGGTTTTTTTCCATACAATCGTATGCAAATATTACAACAAAGTATGCTGACATAACTATACAACGTATGGTTTTTTCCCATACATTCGTATGGAAAAATTACAAACAAATATACTAAAATAACCATACAATGTATGGTTTTCTTTCCATACAATTGTATGGCAAAATTACCGTAATGAAAGGGTTAATTTACGTCTAATACATGTATGGAAAATTTACTACAAAATTTTTTTACAGTGTACGTATATATAATTAAAATCTATTTTTTTCAAGAAACCACTGATTTTTTAATTTTTAATGGTTATATGATGTTTTGAAGGGTTGGTCAGATGTTTGCGATTTAAAATACTATTGGCATGACTTTCTGACATTTCAAACTACCGTTAAAAAAAAAGATTAGAGGTAACGGACAATTTTTTAAAAATAGCCTTCCTGGGGAACCGTGTTTCACTAATAACGTATGAGTTTTTTATTTTAAAAATCAATTCTTTTGGTTTTTTTTGCTTTAACTTATTACGTCACTTTCCTAGAAAAATTCTATGATCCACGGGGGGGTCATGGGGGTCATGACCCCCCCTGGAGCTAACTTAGATTTGCATGAGAGAGAGAGAGAGAGACAACACTATAGTGTTGTCTCTTTCTCTCTCATGTATAACCCCCTCCTGGAACCAAGTCTGGATCCGCCACTGAGTATACTGCTGTATTAAGGGATGGAATAGCTTGAAAAAAAATTATGGTAGATATATGATACTTTAATCAGTTGAATGATAATGTATATTATAAGTTCAAAATTCAACCATACCGTAAGTAGCAATGTGAAAAATTAAATAAATACGAATATAACGTCTCTCTCACTCTCTCTCTCTCTCTCTCTCTCTCTCTCTCTCTCTCTCTCTCTCTCTCTCTCTCTCTCTCTTACTATCTCTCACTCATTCCCTAACTTTCTCTATTAAAACATATTTACCTGTAGGGCGTTTTGTAGGTATACTTCACGTGTTTACAGTAAGAATTATCTGCTTTGTACTGTAAAATATTATATTATGCTTAAATATTACACTTAAACTCTAGAAAAGTACAATAAATATTTTTTTGTCATTTTACAAAGCAAAAAATTCTTAAAATTTTTTGTAGAGGACTTTTGTGTCAATGAATATGAACCTGGTATCAGACTTTTTAAATTTAAAATAGCGGACTCAATATGGCGGATCCAAAATTAAAAATTAACAAATCCTCTCGAAAATTGTTACTCAGGGGTTTTTGAGGTCGCTGACTACGAATCTATCATATTTCAAAAACCAAAAGTGACGGATCAAACATGTCAGAAAAACAATTTAAAAATTAAAAAGCCTTACAAAATTCGTAAGTTGTGTGTTTTTAGGCTCGCTGAATATGATTTCTAAACACCGGTTTCAGACTCAGCGACTTTAAAAAACACACCCACATAGCACCCAAACTTCTCTGAAACTTGACAGAACCTCGCATGGCGAGGTTAGGACCCTTGAGTGCCGAAGTTCATACAAGCTTGTGTCGGTGTTTAAATGTCCGCATGTATAGAATATTTACACGAAACCTTGAGCGATTATTACATTTTCAATGTTCAACAAATATTCACGGGCAATGTTCAGTCAATGATCTATCAATATTCCCCCATACATATATGCATAGGAAACGATATTTTTATAACTAGGCGAAAATACGATGTCAATATTGACACAATATTGACTGAACATTGCACGTGAATATTTGTTAAACATTGAAATATGATTTTCGTTTAAGGTTTCGTGTAAATATTCTATACGTGCGGACATTTAAACATCGACACAAACTTGTATGAACTTCGGCACTCAAGGTTCCTAACCTCGCCATGCGAGGTTCTGTCAAGTTTTAGGGAAAGTTCTATATTGCGTGACTCAAAGGGTTTAGCTAGATGATGTAACAAGCTTAAATGACAATATTTTTGTAACGCTAGATTATATAATTATTTTTATAAATGACAAAGAGCTCTTCTGACTTATTTCAATGTTCTTTACAATAAATTATTCAAAAAGACCAAAAAAAGAGAAAGGTTCTCGCGCCCTGCACTGAGAGACTTTTTGTTCCACTAAATGATAACAATCGGTCAAAGTTTGGTATAGAATCGTTCGAAAGTAGGGAAAACAGAAGAAAATCTAACTGCTGGAATATATTTATATCGAAATTTGGTGTCTTCTTATCAATATTTAAAATTATAACACTGAAAATTAATATTATGTGTATAAAAGATTAAAATAAGTTGTCTGCAGGGGCGTGTCCAGACAAGATTTTTGGGGGAGGTCATATATGAGAGAGAAAGAAATAGCACTATAACGTTATCTTTCTCACTCTCATATAAATTTAACTCTTCTAGGGGGGATCATGCCCCCTTGACCCCCCCCCCCTGAACACGCGCCTGTTTGTCTGACACAGGTCTGTGACAATTTTTTACACGGCGTGTGTCAAATTCAAGTCTATAGAACGAAGCGAGCCGTAAACATCCAAGTTCTTCCGAGTAGCAGTGCGTATGAAGTGAGCTCGAGAACCTGGGACAAAAAATGCATGGGGGCCCCTTCGGAAGTGCACTAATTTTAATTGTACTAGTTGCGTTATTGATAACAAACAGCTGAAATGTCAGGATGTCATAAACTTGTAGATAAATAAATTTAAGTGGTCTAGTAGTTAGGGCTTTCGACTTTCGTGCGTGCGTGCGAGCTCCGTTAAGTGTGCAAAAGTCAGGAAACTTTAAAATACTAATATAAGCGTCGATAAGTTTCAAAAACTGATTGTTCTGTATTTTTATAAATACACAAAAAAATTTGATGTAATTAGTTTCAGCTTCTGATACGTACCATATGAATTTCTGAATTCATCCCGGATTTCCCTACTTTCAAACGCTGTATCAAAATGTGATATTCATTCAAACAATCAGAATGAACTTTAAAGTTTTTTTTTTATTATTTGTTTAATTTGTTTAAATATTTATTGTGATTTTATACTTACTCTGAATGGAAGTTTGTGGTGAAACATCTTACTTAATAGACAATACTTCTTGGTCATCAACATCTACATGTTTAGTAGTTACTGCTAAAAATTAGAAACAATTATTTCAAAAAGACAAGTTTGCACAGCTTATCTCAATTGAAATTCAATTAAGAATGGTAAAAATGACAATAATTACTTACTTTGATTATTATGCAGAGCATGGCTATTCTATATGTCGGGGCTGTCTGCTGTTGTATCGCATAAAATCCACTGCAGTTGTGGAATATTAAGCGCAATTTTTTTCAAATCGCTTAAAATTCTTTTCGTAATTTTTTCTAACGTCTGCTGACCAAATTCGCCAGTACTAACACCGATGTCAAAAAATGCTTTTACTAAATATCCGTGCACCAGTTTTACTTTTTACACTGTACACATATATACACACATACAAGCACACTACGCGACGTTGTACAAAAAGAAGTAAACGAGCGTGGATAAGACATTACTAAAGTCTGATGATAAACGGAAGTTTTTCTAACCAGTATATAGTTTTAATCAATTTTACTGAAACATTTCTAAAGTGGAAGAAATAAAATGAATGTTTTATTTCAAAAGGGCTCTGCAGGTTTATGTAACTTTTAAATAAGCGTAAATTAGAAAGTTTTTTAAAGTTTGAGAAATTAGTTTAAAAGTAAAATCATTAATCAGATGATTAAAAGGTTTCCATTCTTAATGTTATCTGAAATTCTTTTCTGTGTTTACAAAATAAGGATAGATGCAAAGAAAAAGGCAAATTTATTGTTTAGTGAAAAATTTTTATGTCTCCAAAGGAGTGTTTAGGGACCAAAAAGTTTTTAAAAAGGCATATTGATATTTGCTTTTTTTCTTGATATTTAAGTATATGTACAGTAGAATGGGGAAAAATTATTATGTGGTAAAACCACCAATTGGCTTTCATTTTCTTGTTGTTATACATACAAACTTAACATTCATGATGATTGATTATTTTGACAGTCTGCACAAGTGAATTTAATTCTATGACGATGAAAAAAATGTCTGTCTCAATACAGTATAAACATTGAAATTTGATCATGATGTCAATGTTTTTGCTGTTTGAGAAGGATATAATTTTGTATAAAGTATGAATAAATTGAAATGACAGATCATTTTGTATTTTGTTCATTTGAGTGATGCAAAAGTAATTATGTTATTTATTTGGCGATTTTGTAAGTGTTTCGAGCTTTATAGAGTTTTTTCTCTAAAATCTGCAAGTAAGGCAAAATAACCAATGCAGTGCTAAGGCAAACTACTAATATCTTTTTGCGCGCTTTATGAGTTCATTTTTTATTTTTAAACATTTTTTCACGTTCTACGCAAAAGATTCTAGGGAAAGCCAAAGTCACGGAACGTATAACGTTTTCAGATTAGATATGGAGGTGGAAATCGGTCCAATTGTACCAGGGCCTAGCAATGATTTAAAACCACCGGACAAATGACCACATGGCGCAGAGACATCAGGACAAACCCCGCTCCTTAGAGAGAGAAAATATGTTATCTTAGGAAGGTCAATTGGATTAAACTTTAAATTTTTTTTTTTCGTCACCAAGCTACGTTTTGTCAACTGGGTTTGTCGACCTCATCAGGCTATTTGTTAAAACATTAAACACTTTGTTTTAACATGTCAAAGATTAAAATTTAAAAAGTTGTCAAAATTAAGAGCGTTTTAAAATTAGTATACTCTCTTCGTTTCATGTCAAGCAACGGTCGAATGATAAGTTATCGTTCGACCGTTCCTTGACATGAAACGAAAATAACTTATCGTTCGACCGTTGCTTGACATGAAACGAAGAGAGTATACTAATTTTAAAACGCTCTTAATTTTGACAACTTTTTAAATTTTAATCTTTGACATGTTAAATGTCAATTTAACATTAATTTAATTATTTGTTAATGTTTTAACAAATAGCCTGATGAGGTCGACAAACCCAGTTGACAAAACGTAGCTTGGTGACGAAAAAAAAAAGATTTAAAGTTTAATCCAATTGACCTTCCTAAGATCACATATTTTCTCTCTCTAATAAACTACAATGGAAGGAAACAACTCTTTGATATTAGACCCCGCTCCTGTTGACGGCCAGTCAGCAGTCCCTTTCTCGATGAGGCAGTAATGCAAGTATTAGCAGTAGCGTTAGCGCGTTCAGCAATGCTTCGGCAGATGAAGATCGTCTATGCCAAGAGAAAAGGAATAAGTGCGTACAACTGCGAGAAAAAGAGGCTAGCTTCTTTTCTAAAATGGAAACTGAACTGTGCGGGATGTTAAAAGCCTGCACGGTTCAGCGGAATGTAAGCGAGGTAGTCCAGAAAGGACTTAAGTCACTCAAGGAGTGGCTACGTGCCTTAAAAAAGAAGCATGAGTAAGCATACAAGGCAGACGTTGCTCTTCACACGTCCCTCCAGAGAGCAGTAGAGTCGCAAGATGAGCGAAAAAAGATGCGAGACCGCGTCCAGGCAAGTGCAATGAGAAGCCTTGTCCTGGAATGCGAAAGTCGAAAGCGCTCATAGCAGGACCAAAGCTTCCCTCTTCATGAAAGGTCAAAGAAGAAGTCGGAGGACAAAAAGTCGTCTGCTGATAAAAGGAAACCCGCACGGAAGACGACTGCTCCCGAGTTGCGACTGCAATCGACACTTGAAGCCTCAGGATTTACAAAAACTCTTGCTGAAGTAGTGTCAAGCAATCGACAACCGCAAGAGTCCCCTCCGCGTTTACAGCCTCCTGAAACGGATGAATTTCAGGTCTCCAAAGACAGGCACGCATGAGGAAGAAAGCAGAGAAGGATAAGAAGAAGGAAGTTTAACAAAGAGCGGAAAAAAAAACTTTTAAAACACGCTCAACGGAGGCGATCAGATCTCAGCGGAGAGCCCAGAGGTCTATGCTGAGATTCTGAAGGACCTAAAGAAGTCCTTAAAACAAGAAGACTATCGAGCTGAGGTTTTAAGCACGAGGAGAACCATAAACAACGAGGTTCTTCTCATCGTTAAGAAAGGAGGTGAAACCTCAAAGTTTGCGAGTGCTCTAGCCTTTGCCCTGCAAGACAGGGCTAGGATTACAGCCCTGGTTAGCAAAAAAAACTTTGGAGATTAGGGACCTTAATAAGACAACTTCAATAGAAGACGTCATTGAGGTCCTGAAGGATAAGTTAGGTCCAACCAACCCTGAAAGGACAGTCAAACTTGTTTTACGATTCCGTGAAGCAAAAATGGCGTTAGTTCATTTACCCGAGGCAGAGGCACAAACTCTGCTAAAGGTGGGAAAAATCCGGGTTGGCTGGATAAATGTTCCAATTAAAGAGCATGAGGAGGACCGAGGTGCCAAAAACGCCTCGGATATGGTCACTCTACCAGTACCTGCAAAGGCCCCGACAGGTTTAAAAACTGTCGGAGATGCGGCGGGCCGGGTCACCTGACAAAGAACTGCACAGCCGTCGATCCCAAGTGCATCACCTGCACGGACTAGAATAAGAACGACTGCGCTCATTGAGCCAGCAGTAAAGCCTGTCCAATATACAAGGAGAAACTGCAGAAACTGATACAGGCAAAAGCCTAAAGTTTCTGCAGATTAACCAGCACACAGCGAAGAAGGCCGAGGACCTGATGCTGGTGACGGACAGTCAGGAGGGGATCGATGTTCTGTTCTGTAGCGAGCAGAACAGAAGAAACGATCTTGCCCACTGGTACCAGGATTCATCAGAAACTGCAGCCATTCAGGTCTTTAATCCCGATTTGCAAGTAGACAAGTTTCTGGAGACGAGCAGTGGGTTTGTGTGTGTGGAAATTTCATGTATACGTATGTATAGCTGCTACTTCTCACCTAACGACCTACTGACAGCCTTCAAAGCGAAGATATATGAACTCGAGACGAGCCTGCGAGAATCCAGTTTGGATGTTCTCGTCACAGGTGACTTTAATACAAAGTCGTCAGACTGCGACGAGACAAGGCTCGACAATAGAAAAATCTTAATCGCAGAAATGGTCTCCAGGAACAATCTGATAGTTGTCAACAGGAGCCAAAAGTGGACGTTTAGGAGAGATAATAATATCTGATCAATTATTGATCTTACGATAACAACGTCTCTCCTAAATAGTCGAATAAAGGACTGGCGGGTCGCTTAGGATCATACCGAAAGTGACCACCAGTATATCAAGTTTTCAGTCTCAGGGGGAGACACACCAAAAGCCATAACACAGGTAACCCAGTAAGAACGGCCCTAGGTGGAACATTGAAAAAAAAGAAGTCGATAAGTTCGGCCGGTCCTTTGAAGAATCCCTATTCATTGAGGAACTGGGATGGGTGAAGAGGCCGAACAATGTGGATGCAGAGGTGCGGACGGTGAATAATATGAATATCACTGCATGCGACGCGTCAATGCCGCGTCGCAGAAGCACCACTCCCAGAAGGGGTAATGTATATTGGTGGTCAGAGGAGTTAGCCTCTTTGAGAAAAGCATGCGTCAGAGCAAGAAGGAGATACGACCGTTCTAACGGAGATCCTCTGCTAAAGGACGCATATAAAGAGGCCAAAATGACTAGCTATAAAGAGAATTGGCGGCACATCGAGACCTTCATACAACATGTTATGAAGGTTAAAGATCTCGATGGTCGAGAAAAGAAGTAGTCTCCGTAAGTCGAGGCAAGACATCGTCTAGGCGATAGCGAAGGGGTATAAGACCACTCAACGAAGGCGATACGCCAGCCAACAGGGCTAGCCGGGAGTGGTCTTAAGACCCCAGAAACGGGTGTGTTTTTAACGGGTCGGCAGAACATCGCTATCCCCGCAAAACCCTGTAGTACAGGCTACAGAGTACCTGAAAGCAGATTTTCTCACCCTACGAAAAAAAAAGAGTTCTACACAAAAAAACTAATATAGAGGAGACTGGGGCTAAACCGGACGGATTTAGTCTTTTGCAAAAAAAAACATATAAATACATATTTTTTGCCAAAGTATAATATACCATTTTAAAGCTTGTTCCTTTAACTAAAAAATACAGTTGTTCCATCTAAATAATAATAGACAGTTCTGTTGGTAAGTCGCTTTGAATATGACCATCTCGAAAACGAAAATCCCGAAAATGGTCGGATTAAACCGGACACCCTATGGGGCTAAGTCGGACACTCCAAATTTAGCCAAGGTTGAAATACAAATATGCATTTTTTAAATTCAGTAAGAGTCGTTCCTGAGACACATTTCACTCATTTAATACAAAATATATTATTTTCTTAGACATATTATTAACATTGATGACTGATAGTAACTGTATGAAAAATGTCCATTACAAAAAATTTCAAAAAGGCTAAAAAAAGCTTTTCTTATTTTCAGACATATTATTTAGATCGATGCAACACTTTTTTTTAAAAAAAATATTATGAGTGGTTCACAGAAAATCACTGTGAGTTTTACATCAACATTCAATATAGCAATTCTGATTTGTCCGGTTTTGCCCCACCCGGTCATCTCATAATAAAGGTGCAATATTTTTGTTCTTTTAAAAGTATTAAAAAAACTTTTTTTAAACTAAATTCTATGTGCCTTAAGCTATAAAAAACAGTTAGCAAATAATAAATATACTTTATTTAAAGTGTCAAAAATCCAAAAAGTATAAGAAAAAATTTTTTTACTTTTAGCGAAAAAACACGATTTTTCACACTTAGACCGCCACACAGTGGTCTGAAACCCGATTCTAGCTGGACAAAACTATTCACTCAAGAACGCTTTGACACAATTTTACGCCACTTTGTTTCTAGCAGTTTTTGAGGCCGCTGATTACAAATATGAAGTCAGATTTCAAAAATTCAAAATGGCGGATCTAATATGGCGGACCAAAAAATTACGAAATCATTGTATTTTACTAAAACATGGTATTTTAAGGTTTTTGAGGTCGCTGATTAAGAATCTGTTGTTATATTTTAAAAATTCAAAATGGCGGATTCAATATGGCTGACCTTAAAATAAAAAAATTGGTTTATTTTAGTATAACGAGAAATTTAAGGGTATTTGAGGTCGCTGATTACGAATCTCAAGTCAGATTTCAAAAATTCAAAATGTCGGATCCAATATGGCGGACCAAAAAATTACGAAATCATCACGCAGAAAAATCGAGAATTCAAGAATTATATTGAAGCCTAAATTAATTGCAGTAAATAGTTGGTTAACTATACTCAGTACTGTTATACTAGAATGATTCCTGTTATACTGGACTGAGTCCTAGTAGTGGAGCAATTCATTTCCATCACAACGTTCCCGAAATCATACATGTGCGGACTAGGAGTGAGTCCCAAACTTTTCACCTTTAAGCGCAAGTGGTATATAATTCAGTGCTTTTTACCTGTAATGAGTTCCAAATATACAGCACTGCTCTGCTGTAATTCGTGATGGAAATGAATTGCTACGCTAATAGGACTCAGTACCGTTTTTTTTAAACTCGATTTTTCTCCGTGATTGTATTTTAGTTAAACATGGTATTTTAAGGTTTTTGGGGTCGCTGATTACGAATCTGCTGTTAGATTTTAAAAATTCAAAATGACGGATTCAATATGGATGACCCAAATATTACAAAATTGGTTTATTTTAACATAACATTGTATTTAAAGGTTTTTGAGGTCGCTAATTACGAATCTGAAGTCAGATTTCAACAATTAAAATGGCGGATCCAATATGGCGAACTGAAAAATGAAGACATTAATTTATTGTAATATAACATGGTATTAAAATGTTTTTAAGGTTGCTGATTACGAATCTGAAGTCACATTTCAAAAATTAAAATGGTGGATCCAATTTGGTGGACTGACAAATAAAAAAATTAGTGTATTTTAATGAAACTTGGTATCTTCAGATTCGTAATCAGCGACCTTAAAAACCTTTATATACAATGTTGTATTAAAATAAAGCATTTTTGTAATATTTGAATCATCCATATTGAATTCGTCATTTTGAATTTTTAAAATCTAATAACAGATGACCGTAATCAGCGACCCCAAAAATCTTAAAATACCATGTTTTATTTAAAAACAATGATTTCTTCATTTTTGGTCCGCCATATTGGATCCGCCATTTTGAATTTTTGAAATCTGACTTGAGATTCGTAATCAGCGACCTCGAATACCCTTAAATTTCACGTTATATTAAAAAAACCAATTTTTTTATTTTTAGGTCAGCCATATTGAATCCGCCATTTTGAATTTGTAAAATCTAACTACAGATTCTTAATCATCGACCTCAAAAACCTTAAAATACCATGTTTTAGTAAAATACATGGATTTCGTAATTTTTTGGTCCGCCATATTGGATCCGCCATTTTGAATTTTTGAAATCTGACTTCATATTTTTAATCAGCGGCCTCAAAACTGCTAGAAATAAAATAGCATCAAAGCCTCTTTGTGCAAATATTTTTGTCCTTTTAGAATCGGGTTTTATGGCCCGCTTTAAACATAAAAATATCGAAAAGTGGCAAAAAGTGGCAAAAAGTGTTAATGGTTACGGAAACTTTAGGTCATAATTCACATTCTCCCATGAATAACTTTTTAAAAAAATTTGAATAATTTTACTTTTTCTATTTTGAAATTTGTATTATACAAGTAGCAGACAAACTTACTTTTGTCGTCGGTTTTCAAATATAAACATTAAAAATAAAATAATTTATCTAACACTATCTTGTAGTGTGTGAATTAAACTATAGAATTCATATAGGATTGTTTAAAATTTGATGATTTAATAGGTCACGAGCTGCGTTTAAATAAAGCTATGATTTTTAGAGCAAAATGAATTGTGCGTGAGTTTACGCAAGTACAAGCATTAATACAGTAATATAAATTTTGTTTAGTGATTGAATCACACAAAAACGGATGCTCTAGATATTATAAAACATAAAAATACTAAGAAAAAATTTTTTTAAAGACATCGATTTTCCGACTTTTGTCCACCTAGAATCAGGTTTCAGACCACTGTGCGCCATTACTTCTATTAATGTAACTAAATGTTATTAAAACCTAATGACGTATATAGTTCACATATCAACACGTTGACAGAGTGTTTAAACGATGTGAAACACTTCGCAGAATTAGAGATATTTGACTTGTCCGGTTCAGCCCCATGTCCGGTTTAGCTGCAGTCTCCCCTGATCAAAATCGTTTGAAAAAAACTAAAAAATTATATTTTTTTAAATAAACAATCACAATTTTATTTTGTTGCAATATTTTATTTAGAGTAAATTTTACTAATTAAAAAAATGTTTATATTAGTACTAATAGTTGTTGTGTGGTTATTATTTATTAATTTTGATGTTTTTTCCGGAAAAATAAAATTGGTGGTTTTACCTCAATACATGGGGTGAAACCAATAATTGAAAAAGTCATGTAGAAGGGTGTAGCTCAGAATCTAGAGGAGGTCAGTAATTTGGTACTAAGAGTAAAATATAGTCAAAGAATCAATCTTTCGAACGCCAATTAGTTTTACTCTGTAGCCACTCTGTTTTGAGAATTATAGTTGGAAAGATCAAAATTGGTGGTTTTACCCCACCCTACACATCTCAGTGAGAAAATCACGGAAAAAGCCATGACGTTCTAGTTTAATATACCTACTTATTTTACAGGATTATGATTTTAACCTTAAAAAAAAAACTTTCGCGCAAAAAAAGGTGAACTGCATGGCTTTTTCATTTCTGTAAAATACCTGTGTATAGAAAATATATAAATATAAATATATTATTTTTTTAAAAACGATATGTTCTTCGGAAAAGGTATACACAATAGTTTAAAATATTGCTAGTTTCAGAGGTGCTATGTTTGTAATAAGTTTTCATTTTGAGGGCAAAGGAATGAGCAGTTTACCTTTAAAAGTCCTTAACAATTTTCACGCAAATTGGTAAACTTTGCCTAATATATGATGCATTTCACGTCAACTGTCCAGCCAAAAAAAAATTTTGTTTAATCCTTTCCCAATTTTTGTTACAAGTTGTCATATAGGTAAGTAATTTATCAGCCAAATATTTTTGGATTATATAAAAAATTGCCCGAGGGCATGTCTAACATTGTTGACTAAAATATAGAATTCTACCTTATCCCCCATATTTAATTTGTTCATAACATGACTGTTTTTCAAAATTATAAATAAAACAAAGATTCATGATACACTTTATGACCTTCTAAAACGATTCCCAAAATTTCAAATCAATATCGTTTTTGGTTTAGGCTAAAAGACGTCCAAAAAATTTCACCAATATTTTAAAATGTCGGTAATTCCCTAAATTTTTTTGGACGTCTTTTAGCCTAAACCAAAAACGATATTGATTTGAAATTTTGGGAATCGTCTTAGAAGGTCATAAAGTGTGTCATGAATCTTTGTTTTATTCATAATTTTGAAAACCAGTCATGTTATGAACAAATTTAATATGGGGGATAAGGTAGAATTCTATATGTTAGTCAACAATGTTAGACATGCCCTTTTGAACTTTTTGTTCAAAACTTTGTTTAAATAAACTTTGCTTATTTATTAAGCTTAAAAAAAATGATAAAAAAATTTTTTGGTACATGATTTTTCTAGATTTTTTCATTAGCTTTCGATTGGCGTGGTCTATTTTAAATTTTTTTTTATTTTGACCAAAATTTATGAAAATTAAAAATAAATTTCACTTTCTTTCGTCTTCGGGCTCGTTTTATTTTTTTTAATTTTATTTTCAAAAGAAAGCTGAGATTTTTCCTACAAAATATGTAATTTTCAAAAAACCCTTTTTTTTGTTTTTGAGAAATTTAATGTTGAAGTTAGCGCGCCACGTCAAGGCGAAGTCTCACTCTACCGCCCCGCTTGTTGCTGTGCGCTGTTTGCATCATTACGTGGATATTTAATTATTCTAACCCTTAATTGAACTTTTCTCTGTATTTTACAGTGCTGAGACTGACATGAAAACAATTAAGTGCCTGCACTATAGTTCTTTTGTTTATTTTTATATGTTTAAATTTTGTTGGTAATTTTTTTATATTGATTCTCATAGAAAAAGTATTGTTTTACCTCCACAGGATCGATTAAGATTTTCTGAAATATCTTGACATATTTTAAACTCAGGATGTCAAAAATAATGTTTTTAAAAAATGTCTTGCTTATGTGTGTATGTAGTTATGTATGTTAAGATTATGTTAGGCTCTATATTTCAAAAACAATAAGTTAAAACAATGTTTTTTTTGAGAGATTATAGGTCTTTAGGAGGGACAAATTATGCCCTACTTTTAAGTCTGATCTATCACTTCTACCTACATTTTTTTGAAATTTAAACATTTTGAAAAAAAAAAATTTCAAAAATGTACAAATTTTTTGAAAACAGTAAAATCAGATTATTTTATTTTTTTTATCTTTTTAAAAATGCATCGATTAAGCTCTTAGCGATCCTTTTAGTGCAAATTGATAAAAAGTTATTAATATTCTATAAACAAAAAATATTGAAAATTATGTTCTTTAACAGATTGTATTTTTATATTTTATTGCTTTTTTAATATATTTCTGCCCACTTGTAGGTCACTAAAAATTAATCAAGTGAGCTCTTTGCGAACGGTCTAATGTAATGTTATTCAGAGTTATCATTGTTTAAAAAAAATTAAGTTTCGTAACTTACGGAATCTTATTTACATTTTATAAGAAATTATATATACACCTATTTTGCGGAGAGCTTAAAACCACATCGATTGGTATACTTAACTTGTCCCCCTTAAAAAAAATGATAAAAAAATTTTTTGCTACATGATTTTTCTAGATTTTTTTCGTCTTCGGGCTCGTTTTATTTTTTTTATTTTTTTTTTTAAAAGAAAGCTGAGATTTTTTCCTACACAATATGTAATTTTCAAAAAACCCTTTTTTTTGTTTTTGAGAAATTTAATGTTGAAGTTAGCGCGCCACGTCAAGGCGAAGTCTCACTCTACCGCACAGTGCAGTGGTGCAAAAGTGGAATTTACTGTTCAAAATAGGCTACAGCCTCCAATTCTTAACGGATTTCAAATCTTTTTTTATTAAATTATTCAGGATAAAATTCTTAAAAACTTTGTGGTTTTCGTTTTTTTTTTTTTTTTAATTAATAATTATTTAAACAAATGTACCAAAAAAGTACCTTATAAGGTAAAATTCTTTACATTTTTCTCGAGATATACTAAAAAAAGGCATAATATTTATGAAATATGTCATCATGACAAAGAAAAATTTAAATAATTGCAATCTTGATCTTAGTTGTTGTTTATTATAAAATGTTATAAAGAAATTAGAGTATGACTTAAAAAAGACGTTTTTATTGACAAAAATTTGTATTAAAATTGTTTTAATTGCAATAGTATAAAATGTTATTGTCATTTTAACTTTTTTAAATAAATTGTTAATTATAAATTGTTTAAATAATGTATTATTGTTAATATACAACTATTTAAGAAATAAACGTAGGAAGTTGTAGTTTTTTTAAAAGGGTTAAATTAATTTACTTCGGGTAATTGACATTCAAGTTGTATAAGACTATATTATTGTTAATAATTGTTAAGACAAATAATTGTTGATATTTAAAAAACTGTATTACCAATTCACTTAGAAAGATACAGTTTGCTTCTAATTTTTTATTATTTTCCACTATACATAACAGAAATACATGTCTGTTAAAACCTTTCTGTAATGTTAGTAATTGTTTAAACAAATAACTATTAAAATTCAGTACTTTCTTTTCTTATGCATCTAAAAAATAATGATTATTTTCAATTTTGCAATTTTGCTTTTGCGTGTGACAAAAGAAAAACGAATCATCAAATAACTATTTCGTATATTATTTAAATTAATATTAGTTTAAACAACAATTATTTATACGTTAATTTATTTCGTTATACACCTACAACTCGGCTTTTTTTAAATTTTTGCAGATTCTTACTGTGATTTTTCTAACATAAACACACATATTTATGCAATATTCATATATATGTAATGAGTATTGTAAAAATTATTTAATTATATAATTGCTGATGTTTATTATTTACATTTATGATGCATCTTCAAACACACAGTTTCCTCTAAATTCGCAATTTTTTTGAACATTTGTGATAAACATTCAGAAAATATTATAGTATATATTATAGTGATCTGTTAAAGACTGCAAATTAATACTTATACCCAATTATGTGGTACTTATAGTTTGAGCATATCATTTTTTTTATGACACGAATTTGATGAGCAGAAAAAATATGTTCTTCATGCGACTGAGATTGAATTGATTGATCATTATTGATTTTTCGAGAGTTTCTTATGATTAAATGTAATGTTAATTCATTAGAAAATATATTATCAATTCTAAATGGTTTCATTGCGATTGTGGATTATGTTAAAATGTCCATTTTATTTATTTGAAAAAAAAACCAGGATAATAAGCGATGAAGCAAGAAATTTTTTAATTTCTTAGCTTTTTAAATTCAAGTCAAATGGTAGAATTAATTATAATATAAAGGTCTAAAAATTATTTTAAAAAAATATAATGATGAGAGATTATGAAAAATAAGATTAGACAATTGTTGCACTTCGACTTCCGTAAGTATATACTGCTGTAGATTTAATACTTTAAATTATTTTTAATTTTCTGTTATTCTTTGACATCTTTATTTAAATATTAGTTTGCTTACATCGATTGATACACTTGAGAATTACATTAAGTAACTTTAACATCTGCAAGTTCTGATTCAGAATTTTTCTTTTCAATATTGCTTTTTATCTTGAACGATTGGCTTTCATCCTTACTGAAATGTTATTTTACATTCTCCAACTGTTAACACTTTGGCTTCTGTAAGTACTGCTGCAGATTTGGCATTGTACATTATTTTTAATCTTCCAATAATCATTGCTATCTTTATTGAAATATTATTTTACATTCTTTAACATTTACTCTTTGGCTTCTGTAAATAGTATTAGAGTTTTCTTATCATTATTTCTACCATAATAAGCCTCCATTTCTATTGCAATATTATTTTGCATGTTTAGACTGTTGCATATACTAAATACTTTAAACAACTTCATCTTCTGTAAGCACTGACTGAGATTTTATATTTCAACATTGCTCTTAAATTTTACCATTGGGTTCTATCATTAGCTTATATATATTTAATGTCGTATTAATTTGAACTATTTTACTGTTTTCTTTAATTGAAAAATATTTTTTTGTTATTCTACTTATTATTATTATTCTATCTTTGTAAAAGTTGGAAAAAACGTTTTACGGGTTTTAGGTCAGGATCGCCAATTTTGAATTTTGGAAGGTTCAGATTCGTTACCGAAATCTCAGTAACTGATGAACTCTTGGTTTTGATGATTGAGATCAGTTTAGATCAATAAAATTAACAGTCACTTCACTTTAACAATAATCCAATTTATTGATAATGCACTATTTTTAACAATAATCCAAGTTTGGTAACTTCACATACACCTTTTTCACTCATGCACTCTCACATTCACACGTTACTGTATTTAGTTCGAATAATCTGTCCCTTTTCGATCGAGACGATAACGACAACTAATTCAAAAAGGAAAAGGTGCGAAAAGGCAAGCGTAGGGATTTGAATGTGCATGACGTCAGTCAGGGACTGAGAATGAATTTAATCGCCCTAAATATAATTAATTTCCTTCATTCTGTAACAAACCGTCCGCCTTGAAATAATTAATTTCAATATGAAAATCAGACGATATAGATTTAATTTTACTTGAGATTTCATAACTTTGAACAACTTAACATGAACAAAACTAAGAGAGAACTAGAAAACAAAATAATTTTTTCTTTCGCTTTGGTTTAAGTAACATAAATGTATAATTATTCCTGCAAAATTTTGTTTCCTAAAATTGAAAGAATTTAAAATTTTAACTTTTATCATCTAGTTCACAAGGCAATAAAACGAGTTCGGTGATTGGTCGCACATATTCAGATTCACTCGTTTTTACTTTAACTACGCGAATTACATTGTCTGATCCAGGAAAACATTCAAGTATTCGGGCTACATTCCATTTAGTGGGAGGTAAATCTGGTTTTCGTAACAGAACAATCTGCCCGATTTTAACTGGTGATTTTTCGATTTTCCACTTTGTTCGATGATGAAGCGATTGTAAATAGTCCGCAGACCAGCGCTTCCAGAAACTCTCAAATAATTGTTGAGTTTGTTGCCAGCGAGATAATCGGTTAACATTTAGATTTAATAAGGACGCTTGTGGCACAGCGTTGATTGGACCGCCAATTAAAAAATGTCCGGGCGTTAAGGGATCAAGGTCATCGACGCTATCAGTGTAGGCACCGATGGGTCTTGAATTTAAGACTGCCTCGATTTGGCAAAGCAAAGTTGTAAGCTCCTCATAAGTTGGGGTTTTATCTAAAAGGATACGTTTGAGATGGGATTTCACACTTTTAACTCCAGCCTCCCAGAGTCCTCCAAAATGAGGCGCTGCTGGGGGGATGAAGTGCCAAGTGGTATTATCTTTGGCAAGTAAACCCTGGAACTTTGAGTTTGAAATAGCTAGATTAAATTCCTCAGTCAAAATTCTATCCGCACCTTTAAAGTTTAGACCCTGATCGCTGTGCATGTGAGTAGGACTCCCTCTCCTTGAACAAAACCTTTTATACGCGGCGATAAAAGCGTCCGATGTGAGATCAGACACAAGCTCAAGGTGAACGGCCTTTACCGATAAGCAAACAAATAAAGCAATATAACATTTTTGAGATTTATTTCCGCGCCCGCCCGCCATTCGTACCTTTAATGGACCGGCATAATCAAGTCCACAATGAACCAAAGCTCGTTCCTGTTCGGTTACACGGGATTTTGGTAGATTGGCCATAATTTGAGAAGTTAAAGTACCTTTAACTCGAATGCATGTTAAGCAATTATATAAGACTGACTTGATTTGAGGACGTGGATTAATTAACCAAACACTTTGTCGCAAAGTACTCAAAGTTAATTTTTCTCCACCATGTAAGCACTTAATGTGAACATCAGTGATTAGTGCTTTTACAAGGGGATGTTTTCCAAGAATTACTGGATGTTTTGATTGAAATGATAAATTAGATTTATCTAAACGGCCACCTAAGCGAATGAGACCATTTTCATCTAGAAAGGGATTTAAGGGAGAAAGTTTGCTTTTTCGAGATATTGTCCTTTTGTGTTGAAGATCATAAAGCTCATCGGTAAATAGTTGATTTTGTAGTAATTTATATAAGCTTTGCTTTGATAATGTTAAATCAGTCGCAATAAGGTTATCAGGATTTTTATTTAGGTTTGAGGCTGGACTCTTGTTTTTGATGACACTTTCTTTTAGGACTCGAATGTATTTCAGGACATAAGCAGTGATTCGAACTGTTTTTTGCCAAGAATTAAATTTAAATAAGGATTGGAGCAGATTGGTAACACTTGAAGTGTTAACGTGATGTGTTACAGATTTACATTCTAATTTTAAATCATTTGAAGAAAGAGCTATTTGATCTGGCCATTGATTAGGAGGGTTTATGAGCCATTCCGGACCGTTCCACCACAGAGGGGAAGATTGCAAATCAGAAGGTGTTAACCCGCGTGAAGCAAGGTCTGCCGGATTACTTTTTGTAAGGACATGCTTCCATAATTGATTTGGTAAGAGAGTCTGCACTTCAGCAACTCTGTTCGCCACGAACACTTTCCATTTGGAAGGGTGAGTGCTTAACCAAGCCAAGACCACCTTTGAATCAGTCCAGCAGTGTACTGGCAGATATTTGAAGGCTCTAACAGTTTTTATATAAGTCATAAGTCGAGCTAGCAGTAAGGAAGCCAACAGTTCCAATCTTGGAATTGTTTGTTCCTTTAAAGGAGCAACTTTTGATTTACCTGTAATTAAGGAAACTTGAACATTTCCTCCTTCATTAATTGTGCGCAGATAAATTACGGCTCCATATGCAACTTGTGAGGCATCAGCGAACCCGTGTAGCTCTGCATGCTGATTGGTTGGATTCATATGATTCCACCGAGGAATTAATATTTTTGAAAGAAGCTTTAGTGATCTGAAATAATGTAACCACTGATTTTGCAACTGTATTGGTAAGGGATCATCCCATTTTACCTTACTTAGCCAAGTTCGCTGCATAAGGATTTTTCCAACCAGAATGACGGGTGAAATCCACCCTACAGGGTCAAATAATTTGGATAACAAGGATAGAGTCAGACGTTGTGTTAAATTTTCCGGGATATCAAAGTTGATTGAAAAGTGGAACATATCAGTACTCGCCTTCCATGCTATACCTAAAACCTTAATCCCTTCATCATGATTAGAACTTAAATTCCAAGAAATTCCATGATTACTAGGGTCGATGTCGGAGATTAAGTCAGGGTGATTACTTGCCCATTTTCGCGGTTCTAATTGAGCTCTGTTCAGTAACTTAATTACTTCGTTGCGAACCTGTAATGCATCATTTGAATAATGTTCTCCAAAAAGAAGATCGTCAACAAAAGTGTCATGTTGGAGGACAAGGGATGCAGCTGGAAAGTTAGATCCTTCATCCTCCACAAGTTGTTTTAAAACTCTAAGAGCAAGATACGGAGCAGATCTGGTTCCGTAAGTGACGGTATTCAGTTGGTACTGAATCAATTCTGACTCCGGAGATGTTCGCCAAAGTATCCGCTGATAATCTCGATCTTGAGGATCGACGAGGATTTGGCGGTACATTTTAGCTATATCTGCCAGTAGAACAAATTTATATGAGCGCCACTGAGATAGGATGCTTAACAAATCTGTTTGGAATTTGGGACCAGTGTGCATATGATCATTGAGCGAAGTACCGTTTGATGTTTTGCTGGAGGCATTAAAAACTACCCTAAGTTTCGTTGTCTGGCTATTTTCGCGAAATACCGGGTGGTGAGGCAAATAAACGATTGGGTTACAAAATTGATTTGAATTTGGAATACGACTCATATGATTTAGGGTTTCGTACTCAGTCATAAATTGAGTATAAAGATTCTGATGCAAAGGGTTTTTTTCTAATCGAGATTCAATTCGTTTTAACGATCGTTTTGCTATAAAACGAGATTGTCCAATTTCAGGAGGTGAAACTTTAAAAGGAATGCGAACCATGTACCGACCGTCTGGAATTCGAGAATGAGTGGAAGCAAAATGGGATTCGCAAAATTCGTCATCAGGGGAAATAAGTTTTTTTGAGGGTATGTCTTCATTTTCCCAAAATTTCGTGATTGATGAATCTAATTGTTTTAACGACAAACAATGGTGTACTGTAATAAGTGGGTTATTATGCAAGTTCGAATAATCTGTCCCTTTTCGATCGAGACGATAACGACAACTAATTCAAAAAGGAAAAGGTGCGAAAAGGCAAGCGTAGGGATTTGAATGTGCATGACGTCAGTCAGGGACTGAGAATGAATTTAATCGCCCTAAATATAATTAATTTCCTTCATTCTGTAACAATCTTTCTTTTAAAAAACTAACATGGATGTTTTAAACTTGCCCAGAAAAGAACTTTGTAACTTTTTGATAACACATAAGAGTAGGGACATTACTGATTTATTACTCTATTTAGAAAATAAATACTCTCTTGATGCCGAAAAACTGGCAATTGTTAAACGTGACTTAACTCGGTTTTTTTTCACCAATTTCCAAAAGAAATGGAAGGATTCTTTGCATGTTAAAAGCCAGTTTGAAAATAAATATAAAAAATGGGTAAACTCCGATTTTGTAGTCGATTTTACATCAGAAAAAACGAAAGTGGGAAGGAAATCTGAAGAAAGTTTCGAAGACTCTTCTGTATCCACTAAAAGAAGAAAACTGATTGTAATTGAGGATTCTTACTTAGAATTAGAAATTCAAGAAACATTTTTGCGAATATTGAGATAAAGTGGAAGAAAAACATTAGCAAACAAAATTCTCAATTTGCTGAATACTGATAACTTTGAAACTACCAATCATGCAGAATTAATTAAATTTTCTGCTGAAGAAGCTTTAGCTTTAATTGAGGATACAAAACTCGAAATATCAATATGAATCAATCCAATCTCAGATGAAAGAACGAAATGCAAATATTCTTCCTACTTATCATCAAATTCTTGAAGCAAAAAAAAAAAAAATGTTATCCTTCAAATATAAGTACTACAGAATTGGGTGCATGTATTAATTTGCAATCCTTAATAGATCATACATTATCCAGACTTTTCGAAGATCCAAACTTATCTCTTCCTGTTCTCGAAGAATCGAATAAAATTTTCAATTTAGATTTTATTTTAAAATATGGATGCGATGGTTCTTCCGATCAAAAAAGGTACCATCAAAAGTTCACTGACACTAACTGTTCAGATGAATCAATTTTTGCAGTGTCAATGGTGCCTTTATGTTTGAAGAACACTGAAAACTCAGAAATTTTGTAGAAAAGTCCCCATCCCTCGTCTCCAAAACGTTGCATTGCAATTTCTTTTGAATTCGCAAAAGAAACAAAGGAAAAAACACGCACAGAAATGCAGGGTATTCAAAAGCAAATTAACAAATTGCAGCCAACAATAATTGAGAGACCTGATGGTACATATGTTGTTAAAACTGAAATGGCCCTTACTATGGTTGATGGTAAAGTGTGCCAAGCTTTAACTGACACGCCTTCATCATCATGTTGTTATATTTGTGGAGCAAAACCAACAGAAATGAACAATTTGGAACGTGTAAAAGAGAAAGTAGAGAACAAAACTAATTTTGATTATGGACTTTCGACCTTGCACGCCAAGATAAGATCAATGGAATGTATCCTTCATATCGCTTATCGTTTAGATTTCTGCCAATGGAGTGCAAGGTCTGCTGAACATAAAGCTTTAAAGAAAAAGTCTAAAAAACGAATTTGCAAAGAGTTTAAAGAAAAAATGGGGCTACATATAGATCAGCCTAGACATGGTTCTGGTTCATCCAATGATGGAAATACTGCCCGCAGATTTTTTAACGATGTTGAGATGACAGCGGAAATAACAAAAGTGGATAAGGAACTCATCCTACGGTTTAGTAAAATTCTAAAAATGTTAGCTGGTAGTAGAAAAGTAGCAACAGATTTTTTTAATGAATACACTTATGAAAAAGCTGAAAAGTTTGTAAAGATATACCCTTGGTATTATATGCCAGCTTCATGTAGGATGAGACATCTTTTGATACAAGGCCAATGTTTTTCATATTAATAATTTGACAGAAGATGGTTTTGAATTGAATTAAGCTACAACACTTTTTTGTTTATATTAAATGGAATTTAAATAATCTAAACGTGTATTAAAATAAAACCACCACAGAATATTTTTATCGCACGCAATATATTACTGTGAATTTTGTATACAAAAAAACCCTATATCTCTGAAAAATATTAATTAATTTTCTTCATTTCGGTCTTATTTTAGAGATCTTAACCTGTATTTCCATATAAAAGAAAATTTAAGATATTTTTGTATAATTAGTTTGCCTGCATGTTGTTACAAAGTTTCAAACTGAATGTTATTCAAAAATACGCAAAATTCAATAAACAGAAATACTGATATCTCGAAAAAAGGAGCAGCTGGGATTTTGATCTCTACGTATTTTTACTTCTGATATGATGCAGAAACATCCCCATCAACCAGATTTTGGATCCATTTTTGTCAGTTAATTTTTTGGTTCAGGCATAGTGTGTCATGATAAGTTCTAGAACGCTTTCCAATGTTTTATCCTATGTAAAAAATGAGTACTGAAGGTAAACGTTAAAAGTTAACGAAAAAGGAAACTCTTATATTGGTTTCGTGAGTAAGAGAGAGAAGGCAAAGCGTTAAAAGTTAACGAAAAAGAAAACTTTTTTACCGGCTTCCTTGGTAAGAGAGAGAAGGTAAGCGTTAAAATTTAACTGAAAAGGAAACTCTCACCTCATTAAAAACTCGTTAAATTTAAATTTTAATTTATCTCTCTCTCTGAAATTTTAGCTCATTATACAAATATTCTTCAAATTTAAATGTTATTTCTAAATACAAACAATAAACTACTTGCTAAGCCTAACATTGTTCGAGCAAACCAGTGGGGTCAGGCTTTGCCAAGCGGATCGGCTAAAATTAATTATAAAAATTCTGTTTCTAATGAGACATCATTTTTGTTATTCTTAAACTATGTAAATTAGGCTCCAAAATTCTTAGAACAAAAAAATTTTTTTTTTCAAAGTTATTAGTGGTTGAAATTTTTAATAGTGCAAAATGAAAACATATTTTTCTCGAGATCTTCTTAACCGATTTTAAAAGTTAAAACAGCATTTTAATTGTCTTGAAACGTAGTTTTTAAAAATATTTTTTGTTCTCAAGAATTTTTAATTTTTATCGTTTTTTAAATTATTTATTTAATAAATGTTAATAAAAAACATCTTTCTGCGTGCATTACGTATAATTTTAAAATACTGTTGTATTCTTTACACTTTTTTGATAATAAAACCGTTAAGAAAAAAAATAACACGCTATTAGAGACAAATATATTAAATTTTATTTTCGGCGTGCAAAAAACATTTAAAACTTAATTACATAAATCCGTTGACAATAAAAACCATTGAAAACAAAATAAAACTTAAACATACATAATTTTTAAACTTTCATTCACTACCTATGCAAAAAAAATTTTGAACGCCGAAAAAAAAATTTAATATATTTGTTCTTAATCGCGGGCCATTTTTTTTCTTAACGATTTTATTTTTAAAAAAGTGTAAAGAATACAACAGTATTTTAAAATTTTACGTAATGCACGCAGAAAGCTGTTTTTTATTAACATTTATTAAATAAATAATGTAAAAAACGATAAAAATTAAAAATTTTTATGAACAAAAAATATTTTTAAAAACTACGTTTCAAGACAATTAAAATGCTTTTTTAACTTTTAAAATCGGTTAAGAAGATCTTGAGAAAAATATGTTTTCATTTTGCACTATGAAAAATTTCAATCACTAATAACTTTGAAAAAAAAATTTTTTTGTTCTAAGAATTTTGGAGCTTAATTTACATAGTTGAAGGATAACAAAAATGATGTCTTATTAGAAATAGAATTTTTACAATTTTAGCCGATTCGCTTGGCGAAGCCTGACCCAGCTTGCATAATGTGAGTTTATGGTTTTAGAAAAAGAGACAAAATTTTCGAGATATAACGAAACGAGAGATAAATACATTTAGTGCGTTGTATTGAAAGTGAAACTTATTGAAATGTTAATAATAAATAAAATAGGAATATTTATAACGTGAAAATAAATAGTGCCTATTATTGTGTATCGTTTATTAAGTGTTTAATAGAAATGTGTTTAATGAGAAAGTGTATAGTGTTTATTAATGTGTTATTTAACAATTAAAATAAACAGATACTTTGATGACATAGGATAAAGAGGTGAATTAATTTAAAGTATTATTGATACATATGTGTATGTGGAGTTAGATCATGAGACGTAGAGAAAGAGATTAATTTTTTATTAATATTGTTCTTTTGAAATTGTTTTTAAAAAATGAATTCTCAGTTAAAGAGGAGATATTTGAGATTAAGTGATGAAGATTGGAATATTATTCATAATGGGGATATGCTAAATGACAATCACATGTATAAGTTTCAGGAATTATTGGAACTTGCATCAGGTGGTAGTTTCCAAATGCAAATTACAGGATATTTAGAAATGTTGGATGAAATAAGAGCAATTAATAAGAATAAATCACATATTTAAATATTGTTTAGTGGTTCTGTTAAAGAAGAAAAGAGAGATAATAATTCTGACAATTTCATCATTTCTAGCGATTGGAATAAAACAAGTAAAAAAAGTCGTGCAGAATATCAAAAAGAATATCGTCAAAGGCTTAAATTAAAACGACAAACAATAATTAATGAAAAAGAAAGAAAAAATTTACTTATAAAAGATGTAAATAGGTAAACAGATTTGTATGTTTATTAGGGTGGTCCACAAAAACACGAATTTTAGAAATTTTAATGGACTGGTACATTTTCATAATCTTCATAAAAATTAGATACTCAACCCTTTAACACCCGAGCAAAATTGAGAGTAGGTATGCAAAAATGAAACACCATTCTAGGGGTTTTCGGGGTCGCTGATTACGAATTTGATGTCAAATTAACTATTTGCCAATTGACAGCTGTCAATTCAGTTGTCAACTATTCTAAAACCTGATTATTGTTAATAAAAACTTCTTCTCGCGGGTTTTTTGGGTCGCTGATTACGAATATGATGTCAAATTGACAATTTGACAATTGACAGCTGTCAATTCAGATGTCAACTTTTCTAAAAAGTGATCATTTTTGACAAAAATGACGGTATAAGGGTTTTTGGGATCGCTGATTACGAATATGATGTCAAATTGACAATTTGACAATTGACAGCTGTCAATTCAGATGTCAACTTTTCTAAAAAGTGATTACACAGCCCCAAAAAAAAAAAAAGTGTCATGTACTTTTGACCGGAATACCTTAGCCCTATGTATTTTGACGCGCTGAACACGAATCCGAAGTCCATTTTGCTCCATCACGTCAGGATTTTTTTCTAACCTCAAAAAACATGTCGGATTTTGAGAGGTAGGCGACTTTTTAAAAAAATTTGAAGATTTACTTCAAACTTGGTATCTGGGGGTTTTTTGGGTCGCTGATTACGAATCTGAAGTTAGATTTTCAAAATTCAAAATGGCGGATCCAATATGGCAGACGAATTTTTAAAAAATTTGAAGATTTACTTCAAACTTGGTATCTGGGGTTTTTTTGGGTCGCTGATTACGAATCTGAAGTTAGATTATCAAAATTCAAAATGGCGGATTCAATATGGCGGACGAATTTTGAAAAAAATCGAAGATTTACTTCAAACTTGGTATCTGGGGGTTTTTTGGGTCGCTGATTACGAATCCGAAGTTAAATTTTCTAAATCACACTACCTGGTACAACATCCCTTTTCAGCATCAAGCAAAAGTCGGCCATCATATTTACGCACCACCTTCTTTGATAACGACGTTCCATTTCTTTAAGGTCTTGATGAAATCGCTCTCCCTGTTCCTCACTGTAGTCTCCTAAATTTTCGGGGAAGTACTTTAGATGTGATTCTAAGAAATGTAGCTTCAAGCTCATCATGCATCCTTGCTTTCCGAAGTTTGTTATCATATAATTTGCCATTTCTTCCCAATTCTCGCTTTTGTTATTCCCCAGAAAATTTTCAACAATTAGTTTAAAACTAATCCATGCATTTTTCTCAGTTTTACTCATGTTTCTGACAAATTTCTCATCTTTTAATAATTTTCGAATTTGTGGGCCATCAAAAACTCCCTCATTTAGTTTGGCATCAGAGACCTCAGGGAATTTTTGTTCTAGGTATTTAAAACATTTTCCATTTTTATCTAAACTCTTAACAAACTGTTTTGCTGCTCCTAGTTTAATGTGCAATGGTGGAAGCAATACCTTTGAGGGATGAATCAATGGCTTCTTAATGATATTTTTCGATCCTGGTTTAAAAGATTTTCTTTTTGGCCATTCCTTTTTTTTGTAATGATTCTTTCTATCTCTACTATCCCACAGACACAAAAAACAGGGCGTTTTTGTGAAACCTGCTTGTTGTCCAAGCATAATACTTAAGATCTTAAAATCCCCACAAATTTGCCAGTTATGTTCTTGATATTTTATTTTATCTAAAACTAGTTTTACAGATTCATAGCTTTCTTTAAGTTTTGTAGAATGAGCCATAGGAATCGAACCATAAATATTAGTATTATGAAGTAATACTGCTTTTAAACTTCTTTTAGAAGAGTCTATGAATAACCTCCAATCTTCATCTTTGTATACGCCAGGTTTTAATTGATCCATTAACCCATTAATGTCAGAACAATATACCAATGACTGCTTTTTGTCTTCTGTAAAATATTTTCTGAATTCCTTTTCCCTATCGCGATAAAAGGAAGATGTAGTTCCTTTCGATAGCATTTTTTTCTTCTTAAGAACTGATGCAAGATATTCTGCAACATCTTTTGGTAGTTTTAAATCTCTGATGAGATTGCTGAGTTCTTCTTGTGTGAACTTTTCAGGTATTTCTTCTTCCTGTTCACCAGTTGGAATGTAATAGTCATCTTTGTCATCAATACTCATGTCGTCATCTATATCACTAAATACATCTTCTACTTTTGAACAGTCGATTTCAAAATTTTTTGAAGAAGAAGGTGTATCACAAAAAATTTCTGGTTTTGTTACAGTTGTCACATCAGCGTACAATATTTTTCCTTTATTCTTGTTATTATAACCTTCTACATTGGTCATGCCAAAGTAACAATCTTCTTGTTTCAATGGTTTTTTCCACAGCATTGGTTTTTTAAATTTAAAGTACTTATCCTCCTTAGTATTATTCCAACGAGTTAACATTATGTGACAGGATAAGCAAATTTTGTGTGGAACCCAATTTTCATTTTGATCGGCTATCTCTAAATCAAAGCAGTCTTTGTAAATTTGTCTAATATTGTCATTGATTGGTTTACAATTCTTTGGATCATCGAACTGTCCACATATATAACAAAATGCATCTGCATTGCTATTGCATATGTGTTTTGATCTTAATGCTTTAAAATTAATTTTTGAAGCATTTGAAGTTTTTGTGTTGTTTTGATTTTGAAAAGCCATGATTTATTGAATAACCCGCACGTTAGGGATCCTGGTCCGATCGCAGCCGAGTCCACCGTCCTAGGGGTGATAACTCTCATACCTCCCCAGGCCTAAGTATGAGAGCTTTCCGACTTTGACGAGGACAATGTCAACTCGTCGTCGGACACACTACGGTATCATCCTCACACCCTAACGCCCACCTGCAAGGCAGCGCGCCTACGCTGGCTTCGTTACTTCGATAAACAGGAAGCGAATCATTCTACACATCCCCTTTCGAGGCAGTTGTCATCGCCTACTACATTTATCGAAGCAGCAGGATTTAAATTGTGCCAAAGCTCAATAAGAACGTTAGACATAGAATGACAATGATATGTCCATCAGGAATAAGATGCAGAATGGAACAATGTACTTTCTTATTTGGCTTCTGCACCAAACATATCCAATCTGTTACCAAGGAATATTTTATGATAAAATTGTAATAGAAGTCATATTTGAAAATGTGAGAAACTCGCTTCGAAATCACAATCAGCAACTTAAAAACCTGAAGATACCAAGTTTCATAAAAATTTCGAAAATATGACGTCAGATTCGCAATCAGCGACCCAAAAAACCCCCAGATACCAAGTTTGAAGTAAATCTTCAAATTTTTTCAAAATTCGTCCACCATATTGGATCCACCATTTTGAATTTTGAAAATCTAACTTCAGATTCGTAATCAGCGACCTGAAAAAACCCCAGATACCAAGTTTGAAGTAAATCCATAAATTTTTTTAAAAAATCGCCTACCTCACAAAATTCGACATGTTTTTTGAGGTTAGAAAAAAATCCTGACGTGATGGAGCAAAATGGACTTCGGATTCGTGTTCAGCGCGTCAAAATACATAGGGCTAGGGTATTCCGGTCAAAAGTGCATGACACTTTTTTTTTGTAGGGCTGTGTTATTTTTGACGAAAATGACAGTATAAGGGTTTTTGGGTTCGCTGATTACGAATATGATGTCAAATTGACAGCTGTCAATTCAGTTGTCAACTTTTCAAAAAAGTGATTGTTTTTGACGGAACTGTCAGTGTAAGTGATGTCGGGGTCGCTGATTACAAATATGATGTCAAATTGGCAATTTTTCAATTGACAGCTGTCAATTCAGATGTTAACTTTTCTAAAAAGTAATTATTTTTGACGAAAATGACAGTAATATCGGTTTCGGGGAAGCTGTTTACAAATATGATGTCAATTTGACAATTTGACAGCTGTCAAAGCAAATGTAGGATAACAGCATATAAGAACATTTTCAATGATTATTTTTTCCTTCTTTTCATGAAAGAAATTGAATATCAAATTATAAATGGACTTTTTACGTTACATATAGGTATTTAACAAATCGTTAAAAAATGCAACAAAACAAATTATCTGTATGAAACATATGTAACTTTAATAGAAACTTTTTATGAAATGTATTTATAATACTTGTATGTATTAATAAATTTTGTTAAGACTGGATGTATCAACTTTCGTCAAAAATTAAAAAAATCTGCGAGCGACAAATCACTCAGCGACAGACGAAAAGACAGATTGTACAATGAATAAACTTTTTTTTGCTTGTTACAATCTGGGCTGATTTCGATTATGTGACAACTGTTAGCTGACAAATTCACATTATATTCGTGATCAGCGACTCCAAAAACCCTTATACTGTCATTTTTTTCAAAAATAATGACTTTAGTTAAGTTAACAACAGAATTGACAGCTGTCAATTGTCAAATTGTCAATCTGACATCATATTCGTAATCAGCGACCCCAAAAACCCTTATACTGTCATTTTCTTAAAAAATAATGACTTTAGTTAAGTTAACAACAGAAGTGACAGCTGTCAATTGTCAAATTGCCAATTTGGCATCATATTTGTAATCAGCGACTTTGAAAACCCTTATACTGTCATTTTCGTCAAAAATAATCACTTTTTAGAGAAGATAACAACTGAATTAACAGCTGTCAATTGTCAAATTGTCAATTTGACATCATATTTGTAATCAGCGACCCCGAAATCCCTTATACTGTCATTTTTGTCAAAAATAATCACTTTTTAGAAAAGTTGAAAATTGAATTGACAGCTGTCAATTGTCAAATTGTCAATTGGACATTATATTCGTAATCAGCGACCCCGAAAACCTTTATACTGTCATTTTCGTCAAAATTAATTACTTTTTACAAAAGTTGACAACTGAATTGACAGCTGTTAATTGTCAAATTGTCAATTTGAAATTATATTCGTAATCAGCGACCCCAAAAACCCTTATAAACATGTGTCACTTATTTATAATTATTGTTACTACTTGGGAAACAAAAGTTATTTTTTTATGTTTGAGGAGGCATCTAGGATACGCCATTTTGAATTTTTTTATTTTGGTACCAGATTTATATTAAGTAGTTCAAAAACTTTTAAATTTTGTGTCGCAAAAATTTTTTTTGACTTTGATGTCCGTCTGGGAGCTAACTGATTTTTTTTCACGATTTTTGAGATTTGCATTCACATTTGGTTATTTATTTATAATAAAATAATTTTTTTTCATTATTTATATTTTTTTCTAGATACTAGCATTTATACTGAAGAAAATAAGCTAAACCGCATTAAAAAATATTGATATTCAAGAAAGTTACAGGCCTTTTTGCAAATGGTACATATACGTCCCGCAGGCGTTAAAAGGTTAACCATTATTTAAAAAAATTTTAAACTTAAAATTGAATCATCGACGGGCATTTTTAGTCCCTTGTGGGAATTAACACGTAAAAGAAGCAATGAAATTTTCAAATGTTTGTACACTTCTCTGTAATTTTCAAAATATAATGACCAACTGTACCGTTAATGTCCTTTACGTAAACAAGATATTGAGAAAAAAGTAATCTCAAAATTTAATATGGAAAGTTATTATTCACAATCAAAAAACACCAAATCGGCTGTTTTCAAAGTTACTTTTCTATCATTAGGAATTAATTGTTGGACTAGAAATTTCACTGAAAGAAAGTACGTTGTATTGACAGCAGATACTCTAAAAATTAACAAGATCCAGTAATAGTAAAAAGATGAATTGATGAACTGAAGTTTAGTGTTTTTATGTTATCGGGAGTTTATGGCCATCATGAGAAAATTTTACATGGTCCTGCTGCTTGCTGCTGGGGAAACTGAGTAGGGTTAAGGATTAAAGAAAAAAATTCTTCAGACTTTTTTCTTCGTCACGCATTTTAAGCCAGCTCATAAAATTTCTCTTTCATATTTGTTCGAAAGTTTCAAAAACCGTTAGGTGTAGAAAAAACTTCTTAAACATTTTAGTAATATTAAAATTTTAGTAAACAATTGGAAATTGTATTCCGGGTGGGAGAAGGGGGGTAGACTCCTCTAACAAAAGTCACTTAATTTTTGTTAAAAAATAACGGGTTTAAGGAGAACCTGCGGACCTCCCTGTTAATTTAAAAATTTAATTTTAATTTATTTTTAATTTACAAATTTTACACTTTTAAGTTTGTATTTTGCAAGGGGGGGTATGTACTGCGTGAGAGAGACCTCGATGGAATTTTTTGAAAACTATATTTTTGAATACTGTTAGAGTCATACAAAAGCTCAGTAGGTGCCAAACGTTTGGTCAATTTTCTCATACCTAAAAGTCATTCCAGGGAATCGTGCTTCAAATGCCTAAAAACAAATCAGCAGCCATATTGCAAGGGAAAATTGAACATGTGATTGTTATGTTTTACTCTGATTATTGTCTTTATCAATATTTTACTTTTTAAGTTTAAGTATGTTAATAGGTTAACTTCAACTAAATAGTAGACCAAAATAGTATAAAATATAAGCACTAAATTTAACACTTAACGTCATTTTCGTATTTTGTCTTGCATGCAACAAAAAATGACAAAATGACTTTAAAACTTATGTTTGCGTTCACTCCTTCACTTTGTTTAGGTAAACTATTAGTATTAGACACAAAATCACTTTGTTTTTCACTTCAAGAACGCGATTTAGTTAAAATAGATCGAACAACACAAAATAGAAGGATGCCACGACGACGCGCTGCAAAGAATGAACAAGTTAACGATAGCAGAATGGCGTCTTTTTAATCTGCTGACATAGGCATAAAACGGCATTAAACTTCTTGAGGCATTGACTGCGTTCAAAATTGTTTTCTTGAATGCATTGAATGGCATTAAATTTGATACATTATCAGAAAGCATTTAATGGCATTTGGATCTAATTCGTGGTGTTTCGCTTGACGGTAAAGAAACGCATTCAATTTTTTTCATAAAATTTGTGAGCATTCAAAATGATTAAAATGAAACAAATATCAATCAAGAAAACGCGTTAAATGGTATTAAGGACAAAAACGGAATTAGTAGACATCTGTCAGCATTCAAATGACTGTTTTTTTAAATGCCAATTTATGCGTTTTAATCAACCTCTTTTTACCGGGAAGTTAGAAAATGTCGATAACGCGAAGTATTAAAACCATTTATTTAGTGGAACAATAAGAGGACGATATTGTTAAAAAATTACTTCCTACAAATAGACCAGTACTTCAGTACTTTTTTTACCAACATCGTACATTAAAGAAAAATGTTCGTCAAAGTGCTGTTTGTGCTGTGTCAAAGTGCAAAAAAATGCTTGAAAATAAAAATATACCAGTATTGAATAAAAATAATTGTGTGAGAAAATTGGAGAGATTGTACAAGAAGTGGCTTAATCTTTTTAAATCGAAAGGAAGGACAAGTGTCGTGAAACAAGTGCTCGAATTCGAATTCTAAAAAACATTAGACCTTGTTTTTGATGTTTCGAGAAAAACTATCATTTTAGAAGCAATTGATTCTTCTTGTGAACGAAATGATAGTGACATTATGAAAAATTTGCAAAATTACAGTTGGGAAGATTGCGAGGAAGAAAACATAAATATTGTTAAATATATGGAAGTAGAAAATAACCAAGAAAATGATTATATATGTACTGAAAGGTCAGTGTTAAACAAACAAACCTTACTGTCTCCAGAATTGTGTGTAGCATTAGATCGTACGAAAACTTCCGATCGAAGTGCTACATACATTCTTGCTGCAAGCTACAATGTAGCAATTAAAAATGATGCAGTTGCATTAAGTCGTCAAACAATCAGAACAATGCGACATAAAGTAAGGAAACAAATGGCTTAAGAAATTAGAGATAAATGAAAGGCTTTAACGCAGTTAGTTCTCCAACGTGATGGTAAACTTTTACCAGATCTAATGGATAAACTAAAAAAGGTGGATCGACTTCCTGTACTTGTTACAGGCGTTAATACTACTCAGTTGCTCGGAATTCCACAGTTGAAGAGTGGAACTGGAAAAGCACAAGCTACAGCAATAATTTCTTTACTTAAAGAATGGGGATTGGCAAAGAATATAGTTGAAATGTGCATTGATACCACCGCAAGTAACACTGGTCCAAAAGTGGGACCCGATGTAATCATGTTTAAAAACTATCAAAAAACTATCAATTGGTGCCAATATAACCTTAAAAACTTTGAAAGTGGTGTAGCAGACCCGAAAATGCCTGCTGAAATAACAGTAAACAAGGACTCTCTTTTATCGTATTACACTGAAATGTTGAAGGTAATAATAGTAATAATAAAATTAAATTATTTATTTATATAATATATACCCAATGAAAAATTAACAACTGGCGCGGTTTCGCGCTAGTACTGACCGGTGCTGCGCAAGGCTGGCGCAATACTGTAGCAAATTCCGGTTAAGCACCATTGAATGTGATTTTCCGGTTATTATAACCAGAATTCTAATTAATGTTCTTAGTATTCTGGTTAGCTTTACCTGAATTTCCGGTTACAACCTGAAAATCATGTTAAATAGGGCTTAACCGGAATTATATATTATATTATTTGTTGATAACAATAAATTCTGCCAAGTTTTGGTGCTGGAGGTACTGCGCCAGCATTGGGTCAGTACTGACTGCCTATACAGGAAATCAATATTGGCGCAGTACTGATACAGCTTTACAGCCAGTACCGCGCCAACTCTGGCAAGCCAACCCTTGGCAGAAACAACAGGCGCGGTACCGCGATAGTTGTTAGCATCGTCATAACCCAGAAATTTTTCTTTGGGATATCCTATATAAGAAATTACTTAGCTGTTTTCTGTAGACGCTGTGCAAGCGAGAGAGACAAATGCATTAGGTAGGTTAAACATTGAGAGAGACACTAGACATTTCTGTAGACATTACGTCTACAGGAAAAGAGACAAATGCATTAAGTAGCTTAAAGATGGAAAGAGACATTAGACATTTCTGTAGACGCTCAAAGGCGTAGGTTCTGGGGGTTTAGAAAAATCGACCAGAATAGACCAATCAGATAATTGCTCATATTGGAAAGCAAGTTCTGATTGGTTTGTTCTATTTTCTTCATCCCCGAAATTGAGAGAGACGAAATGCAGATTGTTATTATGAGGCGCCTATGTGCAAACCTCTGCATGTGTGATGTGAATATCGTTTAGAGTAATTAGATGCACCAACGCATATACATATATGCACATATGCATAAGTGATTGTCATGTCCGAAGTTTATTTTGGAGTAAAATTATAAGGTAAGTGTTAATCTTATAAAATGAAGTAGGTTTGTTTACATGTCAAACATAACCTTCTAGGTTATTTATTTTGTAAATGTAGGGGAGAGGGCCCCAAGATGGACAGGGCGCCAAGATGGACATTTCGTATAAAATTTTTGTTCAAGGTGACAGCGCCTTGTGTTTTCTATCATTCTTGTTGTTTATATAGACGAAGATTTTGATGCGCATTTGAAGAAAAAAACAGTTTTTTTGTTCTACACATACTACCTGATTTTTCGTCTAAAAAAGTTTTGTTGCAGTTTTTCCTTAAGTTGGTATCGTTATTTAAATTTGTGATTTAGAATAAGTAGTTAAGGTTATAATATTATTTATTTATCGTATAATAATTTTCTAATATGATTTTACTAATATTGTGTTTGTACAACAATTTTTACTGGGGCTCAAAAAATGATGTCCTGTACCCCAAGATGGACACCTGCCATATCTTAATGTATTTATTTTCATATTTTTGATTTTACACTTTTTTCAATAATTTTTTGAGACAATAAATTAAAATTTTGTATTTTCCACCATAAAATGTATTGTCGTCGTACACTACAAAGTTCACCTGCTTTCCCTAATAGGCAACTTAAACTGTACAGCTTTTTATGTTATTATTATGTGTAACAATGCGCACTGGCACTATTCGTGTCGGGCATGTTACATTTAACATTTTTGCATGCTCAACATATTGTTGCACATGCGCAGTAGTGCACTACCACTGTCTAAATGTGCGCACTACGACACCTTGTCATTTCGCATGCGCGGTAGTTCATTATTGCTGTTACACATGCGCAGTGATGCAGTGTAGTAGTCACACATGTGCTCTTGTGAAATTTAAAAATTGCGCATGCGCAGTGTTTTTTTATTATTACTGTAATTAATGACCAATAATTAAAAACAATATTTATGTTTAATAAAAATTTTAAAATTTAAGAAATTTAAGAAATTTACGAACAAAATTTATATTATTGAAGATAAGACCTAATAAAAATGTTTAAAATGTATTTAATTTTATAAAATTTATTCTTTTCATCTTTAAAATATTTATAAAATATAACAAATTTTGTTCTGTAAGTTTTTAATCTTTCATACTTTAATAAACAATTTTCTGGGGGTACTGGAGGGGGGGTTTAATTTAATTAACATACTCTCAGAAAATCTTCCATTTAATTATTGTGTAAAAAATCCTTTTAGAAATGTACTTATTTACTTAGAATACAGAGTTCCAATGTTCTCCAAGAATTCACGTAATAGCACATGGTAATCCTATATAAGAAATTACTTAGCTGTTTTCTGTAGACGCTGTGCAAGCGAGAGAGACAAATGCATTAGGTAGGTTAAACATTGAGAGAGACACTAGACATTTCTGTAGACGCTTAAAGGCGTAGGTTCAGGTTTTTTTTTTTTTTTAAGTCATTTAAAAAATAAAATTTCATTATTTTCCATGTGTAAAATTTGGTATGTGCAATTTACTCTTAAAATTGTATGTTTTATACAATGTATATGACTTTTTTGTTAATGTGTTTTTCTATGTTCTTTCGATTGGACATAGTTTAACTGTCATTTATCGTCCAAATTTTAACAACTGCGCATGTCTAGAGTTAAGAGAAAACTACTGCGCATGCGTAACTACCTAAGGATGCCACTGCGCAGGTGCATAGTTTATAGAAAGCTGTGCGTATATGTTTTTATCGTTGAATATGATCGATTTGCTTTTTATTATGTTTCTTAAAATATATATTTCTGCAATTTTTAAATAATTGCTTTTTAAATTGTAAACTATATATTGTAGTTATTTTTTTAGTTACATGGATTTGCATACAATTAACTTAATATAAGTAGTAGTATTTTGTTTGTTTAAAAAATTGGGATTACCCAATATTCTTTTGTTGGTGATTTTGGCAACTTATTCTAAAATATTATCACCAGAAGTTGTTGATCGTTACATTTCAGCTGAGATACCTGACAAGAATGTAAATCTCTCATTGCATGAAATTATAATGGCAAATAATATTTATGGTCCTTGTGGAGATTGGTGTTTAGTTGATGGAAAATGTTCTAAAAATTTTCCTGAAATTTTACAAGAAGAAACTAGCGTAGAAGATAATTTTTATGTCGCATATCTTCTAAGAGATGCAGGTAAAAATTATATGAAGCCAAATGGTTATGTTGTTAACAATCGTTATGGTGTACCTTATTTTCTTAATTGTCAAAAAATTTAATTGTCAAATAAATGTTGAAGTAGTATCAAGTATTAAGTCGGTGAAATATTTATATAAATAAATATTTAAAAGGGTCATGATTCCGCATCAATTATCTTTACCAATAGTAATGGAGAATCTACTATTAATCATAATGAAATAAATCATCATGAAGAAAATGGATATGTAGGTCCAGTTGAAGCTGCATGGAGAGTATTAAGTAAACATTTATCCAAAAAAAGTCATAGCATATGTCGTTCACCGCTGCATTTACCGAATGAACCATATAATTTTATTCAACAAAAACAAGGAAGTCAAGAAATATCATTTGATTTTAACAAAAATACACAGTTATCTGATTATTTTAATTTAAATAAACGTAATGCTAATGCTCATAAATTTTTTTATACTGAAATTCCAGAATATTATAGATGGGATAAAAAGGAATGTGAGTGGATCGAGAGAAGTAATAAAGAGAAAGTGATAGGAACAATGTATTCTGTTAATACAAGTGATATAGAACTGTTTCATCTTAGATCGTTACTCTTTACAGTAAAAAGTGCAATTTCATATGAATCATTAAGAACTGTTGATAGAGTAATTCATCAGAGTTTTACGTCTGCTTGTTTAGTATTAGGCCTTTTTGAAAATGATCAGGAATGGAAAGAAACATTAGAGGAAGCTTCTTTGTGGATGATGCCTTATTCACTTCGTGAATTATTTATAAGGATTTTAATTAACTGTCGTCCAATAAATGCAGGTGAACTTAGGAAACAGTTTAAAGCTCATATTCATGATTTTCCTGGATTAACCGATGTTGAAGGTGAATGTGAGAATTTAGAAATTTATTTTTCTGTGAATTTTGACGAAGAAAGAGTCTAAGGCAAAGAAAGATAGAAAGATTGTTGTTGATTCTGTATTAAATGCAGTAAATAATTGTGGCAAAAAAACTTGTCGTAACTTATATGTGGATGGTTCTGGAGGATCTAGCAAGACATTTATGTACATAACTTTGTGGCATTTACTAAGAAGTGAAGGTAAAAATGTTTGTAATGTGGCTTTTACAGGAATAGCTGCAACTTTACTTTCTATGGATATAACTGTTCACAAAGTATTGGGATTACTTGTGCCGTTATATAGTGATTTATCATCCAGTATTAAACTACAGTCTAAAGAAGGTTTGGTTTTAAAAGTTGTAATGTCTTTATTTGGGATGAAGCTCCAATGGCACCAAGGTAGGCTTTAGAAAATATGGATAGAACATTGAGAGAAATCATGCAAATCGATACTCCTTTTGGTGGTAAAATAATCATTTTAGGAGGTGATTTTAGACAAGTTTTACCAATTAAAGAAAGAGGTACAAAATAATTAATTATGAACTTGTTTAGGGGAAAGTCGGATAGCACCGGCCATCGGGTAGCCGCGGCCACTGTTTATTTTATGTATAATACCATATTTTTATCATTGAAAGAAATTAGAAATGGTGTATCATTTAATTTAACTTATTTTTCAATTGATATCCATAAATGATTCTCTGACGATTATTTAAGACATAATTTGTTGTTACTTTACTGAGTTATATAATTAAAATAAAAAGTTTCTTTTACTGTGGCCGGACTTACCCGATGAAATTTTGAGGGTTAGAATTTTAGTCCTCATATTTGTCCTTATGTATTTCTTAATTAATATGTTTATTTTATTATTGGAAGCATTTTAAGTGTTGATAAATAGTTTGTCTTCAACATAAAACAATTTAATTATTGTTCTTGAAATATTTACACAATTTATTGACCAAAAAGCTTAAGGGGCCGGGGCTGCCCGACTTTTCCCTATTAAAAAGAGTAAATTGAGAAAGAAATTTTTAATATTTACATTATCTGAAAACATGCGAGCTTTACCAGAAGAAACAGAGTTTATAGATTTTCTGTTAGAAATAGGAAATGTTACAAATAATGATGTTAAAGATTGTGTTCATTTACTACAAAGAATTATTGAAAAAGGAAATGTTGATACTGCAAGAAATACGTATGAACACTTGATTAAAGAGAAAAAATTTCAAGAATTGTCATTTGATGCTATTTTGGCACCTAGACATATTAATGTTAATAACACTAACAAACAAAATGTATTGTTATTAGATAACGATAAAGAAAAAGTATATAAAAGTATTAAATGTATAGATAATTCTGATAATGTTAATAATCATGATGTTATTTTACCAGAATATTTAAACACTTTATCGCCATCTGGTTTACCACCACATTTATTACATTTGAGAATACCTTCAGTTGTAATGTTAATTAGAAACCTTAGCATTAATAAATGTTTATGTAACGGAACAAGATTATTGGTGTTAGATTTACCAAATCATGTAATTAAAGCTGAAATATTGACCGGAGATAAGTGTGGGAATATTGTATTTATACATCGTATATTATTATATTGTGAGAATTTTTATCCTTTTACATTCAAGAGAAGACAAATTCCAATCAAACTAGCCTTCGCTATTACTATTAATAAATATTAAGGACAGACATTTCATAAAATTGCAATTGATTTAAGAAAATATGTAATTAATCAGGGTCAATTGTATGTATCATTGTCAAGGGTTCGCTCTTTTGATTCAGTTAAACTATATCTAGGTAATCAAAGAAGTGAAAAATATATTAAGAATTATGTTTATAAACAAATTTTTAATAGGTTTAATAAAATTATGAAATATATTGTTATATTGTCATGATAATTACTTTTATTGGATCGCATGTATTACCTCCAAAACCTAATTGACTGAACTTATAATTGACCGAACTTATAATTGCCTGGAATTTAATTATCCGAATTCGTAATTCTCTTAATTTGTATTTGTCAGAATTTGTAATTATCAGAACTTGCATTTGGCCTAACTTTTAACTTCCCGAATTCGTATTTGTTATAAATTTAAAATTACTTAACTCGCATTTGCGATTTGCATTTCTTAAAATTTTCAACTTCTCGAAATCGTATTTTATTTATTTATTGAAGTTCCTAGGGCTAAAGTATTTGTTGGTACTTCTACACTCCAAACATGTGGTTGCATTTGTCCGAACACTAAATTTGCATTTTTTCCAATCTTTCAAATTACCGAACTCGTATATAGCAAAATATTAAACTACCCACATTTAGAACTGTAAGAACTTCTAAATCCCTGAATTTCCATTAGTCTGAACTTTAAAATAATCAAACTTACATTTGTTAAAATTTTGAAACACCCGAATTTGCATTTGTCCAAACTTTGTAATCACTGAACTCACGTTTCGTTGAATTTTAAAATCTCCGAATTTGCATTTGACTGAACTTTTAAATGACCGAACTTGCATTTATTCGAACTTTCAAATCACCAAACTTGCATTTGTCATATATTACATCGATCTATCTTCAATAACATTTTTTTTCACTTTTTTTGTAAATGCTATTTTCTTTCTTCTGATATTTGCTTACAATTTATTTTTAACAATTGTTAAAAAAAAAGAAACTGTGGAAAATTAATATTTAGTCAACATTTAAGGAAGCTCAAGTTAAACAGATCTTTCTATTGATAGTTCAGATAATTCTAAGGATTTTCGTAACAAAATATAAAATAAAATTCAGAACAATAGTGATATAATTATTACAACCCTATTCCCGTTACATCATATTCTATAAGCTGTCCTTTATTTATTCATATGTTAAAATGACACCATGACATGGCGCGCGTAGCGCGCAGTTTTTAATCTTGTATTTACAGTAAAACTGACGTATATCGGATTCCAGCCTACATCAGATATTTCTGCCGGTCCCTTGAATTTATATATCATGTGTTTTTACCCGGATAAATCGGATTCCCGCTTATATAGGAAAATTTTTTCAGTTTCTCGAAATCCGATATACGTGAGTTTTACTGTATTTGTATATCTATTTATCCTAATCGGAAACTTTCAATTTAAACAGTACCATGCCAGTACTGGCATACGGTTTTTAGTATTAGCTGTTATTTATTAATTTTATGAATATTATCAATATTGCAAGTTTTGTTAAGTAGGGGAGAGTCGCTAGTTGTGAGACGGGTTTTATTTTTGACTTATAAATTGGAAATAGGTAAACGAAATAGTAAATAAAATACACCGTTCAAAAAGTAACTTAAATACGCAACTTTTATTCATAGAAAGTGTAGTGTTCAGATGAACTCGAAAAATTTTATGATCAATTTTCCGAACACATCTTTTTAGTCAAAAAAAAAAGGTGTCCAGTTGTGAGACACTTATAAAAAAATGCTAAAATTTAAAAAATTTGTCATGAAACATTATGTTTAATATAAATAACTAAATATATTGATAATACATATTATTATATACTTAATAAAAATATTTATTCTTTAAAATATGACTATCAGTTTTCTTCATCGAAATCGCTGTCGCAATGTAGGCAAATGAAATAAATTGTGCGCATGTTCCCACACTTTAAATAATTGTTTTGTTATCAAATGTACGTAACGAACTAAACTGAACAGAGCGCTTTATGCTGCATAACGAAAAGTATAGGCTATTGCAGATGGTCGGCGCCACCGTCTCACAACTGGTGACTTGCTGTGTCTCACAACCGGAAATTGGCGCTATTTTGAAAGAGAAAAAAAAAAATTTCCAACTGTAGATTGAAACAATGCAATATTGCATTACAAAATATAAGGAAAATACTAAATAAAAATGCGTAACATTTAGCTTTTCCAAATAATTAACTTAAAAAAAAGTACTTTGCACATATTGAAAAAAAGTTTTTTAGTCGATTTTCACACACAGTGTTGGCATCTAACACAAACAATACATATATCCGCTTCGGTGTACACGCAAAAGTTGGCTCGTATAAAAAGAAATGTTTTTATGTATACCAATTAGCCTTTTTATATTTCGTGTTAAAAAAAATGGACTGTCTCACAACTGGAGCCGTCTCACAACTGGCGACTCTCCCCTATATTTATTATTTTTCAGGTACAAAACACTCGAGATGATTATAAGGAACTACTTAAACTTGTAATCATTTTTTTGGGTGGAGTTCCATCAGAAAAAGTTTCCTTTAACAAACCTGGCGCAAATCACCATGCAAAATGGATGGCTAAGGCTTTATATACTCTCAAAATGTATTTATTTAGAAAGGAAGTTTAGGAAACTCCTGAAACCACTAACTCTTTGCGAGAAATGTGCGTTTTCATAGTGCTCCTGTATGCTAAATATTGGTTTTCCTCAAATAAAGCAGATCAAACTGCTTTAAACAATTTAAAGTTGTTAAAAGGACTTTTTAAGTGTGAATCAGTAAAACAAGAAATCCGCGACGTTGTTTTGCGAAAATTTTAAAACCATTTATGGTACTTAAGTGAGGAGTTAATTGGTCTGTCTTTCTTTGACGAAGGCGTAGCAATTGACTGTAAGTACAAGGTGATAAATGCTTTGAAAACTAATCCCGATAAACGGATTTCAATTCCATTAAGATATGCAAATCTGCAAAACTTAAAATCTAATGATATTAATAGTTTATCACTTGATAAATTTGTTACATCCAATACTTTAAAATTTTTCAAAATTTTAAAAATATCGACAGATTTTTTAAATTTTGATCCGTCTACTTGGAGGTTGAGATCTGATTACCGGCAAGTAGTGCAGTTTATAATCAGTTTACCTGTCATAAATGACAACGCAGAGCGGGCAGTGGCACTAATGACTGACTACAATAACATTTTGACCAAAAATGAAAACGAAAAGCAATTTCTATTACAAATTGTAAATAAAGAACGTCGCGACAAACCAAATTGTAATAAGAAATCATTGTGTTTCCGTACTTCTTTTCTAAGTATAAAAATTTAGAAAAATTAATATGTAGGTAACTGTAAATAATTTTATAAAAAAGATTATTGTAAATAACCCCAATGAGAAATTTCGGGCTAAACTGGCGTATACTGCCAATAATGTTGGCCAGTAAGAGCAGCCACTGCTGGGCCAATGCTGGCGCAGTACTGAATTTCTAATTTTTTTCGTATTATATCATTTACTTTATATTTAACCCATTAACGCCCAAGAGAACACTATCAAAATTTTAAGGCTATTTCTTGTTAATAACAAATTTCTTTAAAAATTTAAAATAAATCACTTTCAACGTAAAATTTATTGCTCTTTCAGATTCTGTTATAAAAACTTGTTTATAACAAACATGTAAAAAGTTATAAACAATTATTTAACAAAAAACATGATACTTTTCACAAAAAAAATTGTTAATCAATATTTTCATGTAGAACAAGAAAAGTGATTTGGTTAAAGCATCAAAATATCGTATCTTTAAGTTCTCAGCTGTAAATATTCACAAGAACATATATGAAAATACAAGATGGCGGCTACAGTATGGCGACTCAAATCACTTTTTTTGTAAAATATTAGCCTATTGTACCAAATCTTCAAAAAATTTTCGAATTTGATAAAACTTGGTACCCGTGGGTTTTTGGGTCCCTGCAGTGCAAAAACATGGTGACTTAAATTGGACAAAAATATCTTAAATTAAGATACATTAGGTGTCTAAGACAGGAAAAATGTCTTAATTTAAGACATTTTTTAACAATTTAAGACACCTGTTTTTGCAGTGTGAGTACAAATCTGAAGTCATTTTTCAAAAATCCAAAATGACGCATCAAATATGTCAGTCAAAAATGAAAAATTTTAATTTAATTTAATTTTTAATTTAATTTTAACCAAACTTGGGTCACAGGGGTTTTGGGGTCTTTGATAACGAATCTAAAGTCATTTTTCAAAAATTGAAGATGGCGGATTCAAAATAGCGGACAAAAATAAAAAATTTCAACTAATTTCATGAAACTTAGTATATAGGGGTTTCCGGGTCCCCAATTGCGAATCTACAGTCATCTTTTAATAATTGAAATTATTATTATGTTCGGTTATTACATCTGTACCAAGTTTCGTAAAAAGTAAATAAAAATTTGAATTTTCGTCCGCCATATTGGATGCGCCATTTTGGATTTTTGAAAAATGACTTCAGATTCGTACTTAGGACCCCTAAAACCCACGGGTACCAAGTTTTATCAAATTTGATTAATTTTTCAAGATTTGGTACATTAGGCTAATATTTTACCAAAAAAGTCACTTTAGTCTCCATATTGGAGTCTCCATCTTGTATTTTCGTACATGTTTTTGCAAATATTTACAGCTGAGAACTTAAAGACATTATATTTTAATGCTTTAACTTAATCTCTATTCTTGTTCTACATGAAAATATTGAGTAAAAAATCTTTTTTGGGAAAAAATCGTGTTTTTTGTTAAATAACAATTAAATTTTTATTACATGGTTATATAATATTTAACATTGTTTGTAACTTTTTACATGTTTTTTATAATCAAGTTTTGATAACAGAATCTAAAAGAGCAATAAATTTTACGTTGAAAGTCGTTTGTTTTAAATTTTTAAAGACATTTTTTATTGACAAAAAATAGCCTTAAAATTTTGATAAAATTTGTGTTCTCTTGGGTGTTAATGGGTTAAATCCATCATTTGATGTATTGCACTGTATTGCACCAGCACTGGCTACCAGTGGCTAATATTTTACAAAAAAAGTGATTTGAGTCGCCATACTGTAGCCGCCATCTTGTATTTTCATATATGTTCTTGTGAATATTTACAGCTGAGAACTTAAAGATACGATATTTTGATGCTTTAACCAAATCACTTTTCTTGTTCTACATGAAAATATTGATTAACAATTTTTTTTGTGAAAAGTATCATGTTTTTTGTTAAATAATTGTTTATAACTTTTTACATGTTTGTTATAAACAAGTTTTTATAACAGAATCTGAAAGAGCAATAAATTTTACGTTGAAAGTGATTTATTTTAAATTTTTAAAGAAATTTGTTATTGACAAGAAATAGCCTTAAAATTTTGATAGTGTTCTCTTGGGTGTTAATGGGTTAAATCCATCATTTGATGTATTGCACTGTATTGCACCAGCACTGGCTACCAGTGCTGCTCCAGTACTGTCAGTCTGTACTGATTACTGTTATAATCTCAGAGTTAGGTCAATACTAAGTTAGGTAATTTGTTTAAATAAATTTTGTAAAACAATTAAAATTTTAGAACAATAAAATTAAGATACTTTTATTTTTCATTTCCCTACAATACTGCAATAGTTTGTTTATTTGAACAAAATTTGGTTTCTTTTTGGGAGTTAGGGGATTAATTATTATTACAATTTTTAAAAGAGCAATTTAAGCAAATAGTGTCCGATTTTTGCCGCTCTTTTTTTATTGCAATTATCTTGAAAATAATGTAAATAATTTAATGTTAAAGTTTTTTATTTTGCAATTTTTGAAAAATATGTTTACTTCGGTAAACGTTATTGAAATGTGAACAAAAAAAGGGTTTTAGCAGGTTACATGCTTGAAAATGTGAGTGTACGTCGAAAATAAATTTGACGAATTTATGGCTTTCTGCTTTAAAATCTTGGGATACCTAGAGCTTTCTTCAATAGACCATTGTCCTACTGTAAGCTGCAGGCGTCCCATTGTAACCCATAAAATTAAAGTATTAAAAAAATTGACGAAAAGTGCAACAATCTTTAACAGCCCGTCGATGATTCAATTTTAATTAAAAATTTTTTTTAAAAAATGCTTACGTCACGAATTTTTTTGAAGATTATAAAAATGTACTAGTCCATTAAAATTTCAAAAATTCGTGTTTTTTGGACGACCCTAATGTTTATAGTAAGAAAAATGTTGAAAGTCAGTTAAAGTATCTTAAAGAAGTAGAAGGAAATGATAAGAATGAGAATTTATAAAGAATAGTGAGCCAGACAAAAATTGTTAACACCTCTAATCAGAAAATTAAAAAAAGTAGTGCAGAATAACAAAGAAACTATCGTCAAAGATTGGAATTGAAACAGAAGATATGCCATGATAAAGATGAAAATAATGAAATACTATATTCAAAAGATATGCAGAAGAATGATGTAAGGATTTGTGATGAGAAAATAAAAAAAACTCTTGCAGGATATCAAAAACAACAGCGTTAAAGATAAAAAATTAAAAAGAAACATAATCGAAAAGGAAAAAATAGATGTTTAGGAACATACAGGTAAAAAAATAGTCATTTATCAGAATGAAAATAACCTTGATATTCGTGATTTTTCTTATGAAGAAAGAATATTAATAACACAGGCACACAAAAAAAAAAAAAGGTCAAATACCAGAGGGCAGACCAACATATTCCTAGGTTTTTGAGGTCGCTGAAACCGAATATGACCATGAAAATATTATCTGCTTGCCCATTTTCCCCCTAGCCCCCCCCCTTACACCACTCCTGGGGGGGTAACATTTCAGTTTTTCCAAAAAGTCGAAAAGGCAGTCTATTCCTATGTTTTTTGGGGCGCTGAATCCGAAAAAGACCACCAAAAGCCAATCCCCCCCCTCCTGCACCCCCTAACACCCCCTGGGAGGGGGTTGGAATTTCGAATTTCACGAAAAGTCGAGTTCGGTGGCTATTTCTATGTTTTTTGGGGCGCTGAATCCGAAAAAGACCACGAAAAGAAAATTCCCCCTCTCCTTCACCCCCTATCACCCCCTGGGAGGGGGTTGGAATTTCGAATTTCACGAAAAGTCGAGTTCGGTATCTATTTCTACGTTTTTTGGGGCGCTGAATCCGAAAAAGTCCACCAAAAGCCAATTGGCCCTCCCCTTCACCCCCTATCACCCCCTGGTAGGGGGTTGGAATTTCGAATTTCACAAAAAATCGAGTTCGGTGTCTATTTCTACGTTTTTTGGGGCGCTGAATCCGAAAAAGACCACCAAAAGCTAATTCCCGCCCGCTTAAGCCCCTAATATCCCCTTGAGTGGGTTGGAATTTCGAATTTTATGAAAAATCGAGTTTAGAGTCTATTCCAATATTTTTTAGGGCCATGAAACTGAAAAAAGGGATCAAAAATAAATTCGTCCCCTCATTCACCCCCTAGCACCCTCTTACCCCCTCCCATGGGATGGGTTTACAATTTCAATTTTTATGAATTACTTCCACATCTACTTTTGCAACTAGGACACCTCCACGCGGTGAAGGCGGATAACGGTTAACCGGCTAAGTTCCTAGGTAAAAAAGATGCCTTCATGGCAAAAGTAGGGAAGAAGATTACGATGCAGGGGAGGGAGACCCCAGTATCGGCGGCTGGTCAGGGTGAGCAAGCGGGCCCGCAGGCGTCGTCATCATGCAACCGCAGCTCTAGGGTGGTGGGCAACTTGTCTACTTTTGAGTTAAATGCTTCAAGAAGAAAAATTAATGGAAATAGAGCTTTGCGTTCAAATCGTGAAAATCTTCAAGGCGCTTCTGATGGTCCTACGGACAATGGTATGGATATTCAAGATAATACCATTCACACCTGTAACAAAGACAGATCCATGTTTTGTTACGTATGTGGTAAGTTTGAAATAGAAAAATATCGGAGAGACTTTTCTAAATATGAGGATAAATACAATTCTCTTTTTTCATTGCAGATTGAAAATGGTCGGGGAAATTCATGGGTACCGAGCAGTATCTGTAACAAATGCAGGGGTACATTACAGCGCGGGTCATCCAATTCAAGCGGCAAGAATTTTTTGAAGTTTCCTGCTATGTGGAAAGAGCCTAAAACTCAAGTGGAATGTTACATTTGCTCCATCAAATTTAAAGGTATGATGTCTCCTAATCACGCTATATATCCAAGTATTCCATCTTTCACCCCTCCAATTTATAATGACGATGATGATGTTTCAGATGATGATGTCAAGATGGATGTCACTGCTGATACAGTGGAAGTTGAAAGTCAAATGGACCTTAATGAGCCAACTGTGGATTCCAACAGTACTTATTCCGGAAGTGAAGTTGACTCGAATTCTGACAGTGATGAAGGAGATGTTCGCTTCAAACGAGATCGACCTATAAAACTATGGGATCAAAAAAAGCTCAATGATGTGGTAAGAAATTTGGGTTTAGCCAAAGATGCAGCTGAGTACCTTGCGTCGAGTCTCAAGGAGGACGGTCATTTGGCTAAAGGTACTAAGGTTTCTTCTTTCCGAAATCGGGAAAAAGAATTTCTTCCCTTTTTCAAAAAAGAAGAAAGTCTTGTCTACTGCACAAATATTCGGGAGCTTATAAATTCTTTGAAACCAAACATTTACAAGAGTGAAGAATGGAGGCTTTTCATCGACTCTTCCACCCGCAGTCTAAAAGCAGTACTCTTGCACAACACCAATGAATTAGCCTCGATCCCAATAGCGCATTCCGTTAATATGTCAGAAGACTATAATTCTTTGAAGCTGGTACTCGAAAAAATAAAGTACACGGAACATAACTGGCAAATTTGCGGGGATCTGAAAATAATAACAATTCTTTTGGGTCAACAAAGTGGGTTCACAAGTCATCCGTGCTTCTTATGCCTTTGGAATAGTCGAGATCGAAAGAACCATTATAATAACTTCCAATGGCCTGCTAGAACCTCTTTTGTTCCTGGCTTGGCAAATGTCCTCAAAAATCCTCTTGTATCACCGGAAAAAGGTTCTTCTTCCTCCATTGCATATAAAGCTTGGGTTGATGAAGCAATTTGTAAAAGCCTTAAACAAAGAGGGAAAAGCTTTTTTATACCTCCAGGAGAAATTTCCGAAAAAGTCGGAACAGAAACTCAAAGAAGGGATTTTTGATGGGCCAGAGATTCGGAAGTTGTTGCGCGACGCTGAGTTTAAAAAATCAATGACAGTTGTGGAAAGAAATGCTTGGGTTAGCTTTGTAAATGTAGCAGAAAATTTTTTTGGCAATAAGAAAAGTCCAAATTACAAAAAGGAAATAAAAAAGCTGCTGCAGAACTACAAAAAACTTGGATGCTTGATGAATCTGAAACTGCATTTCCTGGAGTCCCATGTAGACTATTTTCCGTCGAATTTAGGGGACTATAGCGAAGAGCAAGGTGAAAGGTTTCACCAGGATCTAAAAGAAATGGAACGTCGTTACCAAGGGAAGTGGGATGTGAATATGCTGGCCGATTACTGTTGGACACTAAAAAGGGATTCACCAGAAACAAAAAGGGCTCAGAAAAGAAAACCTCTCAGAAGGTCATTCGAATCCAAGCGAGTACGGTACCATAGGCAGAAATGAATGCCAAAAAACTAGTGATGCATTTCGAGAATCTGTCCTTTCATAAAAGATAAAAGAGACGAAAACAGTACATTCATTTGTTTCCAATGTAATTTTCACGAGATTCTCATTTTTTCGAGACTTTTTGAGAAGAGATCTCGCTCAAATGCATCACTATAAAAAAACTAAATGAGCGAAATTCGTTCTAAGGAAAAACACATTAAAGCAGCGCCACCAATCGTGAGAGGCAAGGGGACTCACGTTAAAAAAGCACCCCAAAGGGAACAAAAACTACCACGTCCACGCCGTTGTTCCTGGGTCGCGCTAAGTGTAGTAAAATCAAGATCCATCAAATTGTGCTGGTACATACTTGTGTAATCATCGGTGCCTACCTAGTTATTATTTATTCAAATGCGTAAAAAAAACATTGCTTATTCTTCTTAATTACACATAAAAGAGAACATATCAACCCCCCTCCCAGTGTTAGTAACTAGATGCTAAGAGGTGAATAACGGAACGAATTTACCTTTGGTGTCCTTTTCCAATTTCACCGCCCCCAAAAACATAGAAATGGACACCGAACTCGACTTTTCGTGAAATTCGAAATTCCAACCCCCTACCAGGGGGTGATAGGGGGTGAAGGGGAGGGCCAATTGGCTTTTGGTGGACTTTTTCGGATTCAGCGCCCCAAAAAACGTAGAAATAGATACCGAACTCGACTTTTCGTGAAATTCGAAATTCCAACCCCCTCCCAGGGGGTGATAGGGGGTGAAGGAGAGGGGGAATTTTCTTTTCGTGGTCTTTTTCGGATTCAGCGCCCCAAAAAACATAGAAATAGCCACCGAACTCGACTTTTCGTGAAATTCGAAATTCCAACCCCCTCCCAGGGGGTGTTAGGGGGTGCAGGAGGGGGGGATTGGCTTTTGGTGGTCTTTTTCGGATTCAGCGCCCCAAAAAACATAGGAATAGACTGCCTTTTTGACGTTTTTGGAAAAACTGAAATGTCACCCCCCGAGGGGTGTAAGAGGGGGGCTAGGGGGAAAATGGGCAAGCAGATAATATTTTCATGGCCATATTCGGTTTCAGCGACCCCAAAAACCTAGGAATATGTTGGTCTGCCCTCTGGTATTTGACCTTTTTTTTTTTTTGTGTGCCTGTGTAATATACATGTTTTAAGTTATAACGAACATTATTTTGGTAAAATGTCGTTTTTTGCAAAAAATGCAAGGCTTAACTTTTTGAGAAAGAGAAAGTTTAAAAGAAATTAACTTATTATGATTGTTCCAGTCATAGTGGTGTATAGTTGCTTTCAGAAAAATACCCTCATAAATTGAGAAAATTGTTAGGTGGATCTCATAAGAAATCTGGCAATTTAAGGAATAATATGAGACTTTACAATAATTCGTTTGATTTTGCATTTTTAAATGCCAATGTAGTTAATTTTTAATTTATAGAAAATAGACATATATTTTCCTTTTTTTTTGGCCTATGGCTTTATTTATAATATTAATTAATGCGCATGACGCGTTTCGATACAGAATTCTGTATCCTCATCAGATAAACTGTAAATAGATTACATAATTATATTACAGATTGCATAAAAAGTTAATACAGTGTTTTTTTAAGGATCTATATCTTGAAGCTATTCCAATTTGAAATACATAATAAGTTTTTTTTATAAAATTTAAATACATAACTGCAAATTAAGATAAATTTTTTTTGAAAGTCAGTTATTATTTAAATTTTATAAAAAAAACTTATTATGTATTTCAAATTGGAATAGCTTCAAGATATAGGTCCTTAAAAAAACACTGTATTAAGTTTTTATACAATCTGTAATATAATTATGTAATCTATTTACAGTTTATCTGATGAGGATACAGAATTCTGTATCGAAACGCGTCATGCGTATTAATTAATATTATAAATAAAGCCATAGGCCAAAAAAAAAAGGAAAATAGTTAACTTTTAATATTAGAAGGCCGGGACCATTTTGTTATAAAGGTCATGGTCGAATTTATGATCAAATCAACAATGCCTTGTTTCCTGAAATTGAAAATAATTGGTCAATTGTTCCTGTTTAATCCGGAAGATACAATTCGCTAAGGATTAAACAAACATGACAACTTAGATGTTGTTATATTCTGTGTAACAAAAAAAAAGTTGTCTGCACTTTTATAGAGACCTAGTACAAGTTGTAGGTCTAGTAAAACTATGAAAAATGGTATATGAGAAATTTCCCAAACACCCCCAAAATTTCATCTTATGGTCAAAAAATCGTTTTTTGTGAATTTATGTAAAGAATTACTAGTAACTTTCTTAATTTTTAACGGATTTTCAAAAAAATTTTTTTTTGGTTTGAAAAGTTTTGGTTATTTTAAAATCAGCATACTTTATGTTTTTTCGTGTTTAGTACTGATGACAGATTACATTTGTTGTTTGGAAATAGCATTTCTTTGGCCTATGATAAGGTTGATGATGCCATATCATTGGAGAAAATAGAGAAATTCGAACTTTCTGGTCACTTTTCGATTTCCATTTTTTGAATTTTGAAGATCATTCAAAACATTCGAATTCTAGTTGATACCAGCGATCAGAAGTGGTATAATTAGGTTAAAAAAAATTTTTGTAGCCATCAATCACTGCTGTGTTATTTTCTACTTTCAAATGATGCATTTTATTAAGCGAAAAATCACATATGAAACAAAACTTATTTCTATTGTTACACATATAATCATAAATAAAGAATGACCACTGAAACTGTTTTTTTCCAACATGCTGTTGGAGTGTGCTGAAAGACAAACTGTAACAAATACAATGCATTTGATGAGTAGGGTGGTCCAAAAATGCATGGGAAAAAAGTAAAGTCGGAATTTTAATGCTATCACCCCCTAGGATTGTTCTATATAAAAAAATACCCCTGTTTTTTTTGTTTTTTTTTTATAAATTTAGAGGGGGCTCAAAGCGCTCAAAGTTTCCCATGCAAAATGCATGGGAAAAAAATAACTTTTCGTAGAAATTGAACAGAATCCATGAAAATCAATATTTTTTGATCGGGTTAGTCTGTTTCTTTTCAGGAAGCTTTAAATATTAATACCCAATTGTTTATTTAACTTTTTATAAATATTAACTATTTTTTATGGGGTCCCCAAGAACCCCCCCAATTTTCAAAAATACAAAAATAGCTTAAAAAATAGTTTTTATGGTTTTTTTAAAAAATTTTGGCATGATTTTAAATAAACAGCATAATTTAATATTCAAAAACAATATTTCATATAATAAAAAAATTGTTTAAACAAATTATATTGTTTATTTGCAATTTTTTACCGAATTGCGCTACGAGCTTACAACTTTTTCCTAATTTTGCAACTTTTTGAGGCCATTGGAGTCAAGCACTAACAAAAACATAAAATTAAAAATTTTAACAATTGTTTAAAGAAGTTATATAGTTTATTTACAATTTTTTACCAAATTGAGCTACGAGCTTGCAACTTTTTCCTAATTTTGCAACTTTTCTTGGACATTGAAGTCAAGCACTAACAAAAAAGTTAAATTACAAATTTTAACAATTGTTTAAACAAATAACACTGTTTATTTACAATTTTTTACCAAATTGAGCTACAAGTTTGCAACTTTTTCCTAATTTTGCAACTTTTCGAGGTCATTGGAGCCAAGCACTACCAAAAAAGTTAAATCACAAATTTTAACAATTGTTTAAACAAATAACATTGTTTATTTACAATTTTTTGCCAAATTGAGCTACGAGCTTGCAATTTTTTTCTAATTTGGAACATTTCGACTGCGGTGGTTTCAATTTTTTAAAATATGAATTTGTTTAAACAATTGGTACCCGTGTAGAAAAATTTTGGGGCGCTGGCCGGGCGCTGGCCAGACCGTCTATTTTGAGTCAGGGCGCTGGCCAGACGGTCTTGACATGGCGCTGGCCAGAACTGTTACGATTTATCCATGATTTCGTCTAGACTAGACGGTCTGGTTAGCGGCTAGTCAGACCGTCTAACCAGCCCCAGATCAGACCAGCTAATTAGCGCCTGTTCAGACCGTCTAGTCTATACGAAATCATGGATAAATCGTAACAGTTCTGGCCAGCGCCATGTCAAGACCCCCTGGCTAGACTCAAAATAGAAGGTCTGGCCAGCGCCCGGCCAGAACACAAAAAAAATTTTTATGCATAAAAATGACTAACATAATTATTTTCAATTATTATTTTATGATTCTAAGGCAAGTATGCTACATATTATTTATTTTTATCACCATTACAACGTATTGCTAACAATTACCGATAAACTTATAAATTAAAATTTGACGCATGAGGGAATTGAACACGCAACCCTGGGCTCTAAAAGCCTACGCTCTTACCAACTACGCTATATACGCTCGCTTGAAAGAATTTTCCGTATTGTCCTTATAAGTTATGTTCATAGATGTAATTTATAAAAGTTAAACTTCTGAGGTTATTCAGCGGTTTTTGGGGTCGCTGATTACGAATCTCATATCAATTTTCCAAAATTCAAAATGGCGGATCCAATATGACGGACGTAAAATTTAAAAATTGTTAGATTCATTTAAAATTAACAATTCAGAGGTTTTTGGGGTAGCTAAGACCGAATTAAAAGTCGGTTTCTAAAAATTCAAAATGGCGGATCCAATATGGTGGACGAATATTTTAAAAATCATCAGATTCATTTGAAACTTACAATTCGGGGGTTTTTGAGGTAGCTGAAACAGAATTTAAAGACTGTTTTCAAGAATTCAAAATGGCGCATCCAATATGGCGGATGAATTTTTTTAAAATCGTCAGATTCATTTGAAACTTGCACTTTGGGGGTTTTTGGGGTAGCTGAAACAGAATTTAAAATTGGTTCTCAAAAACTCAAAATGGCGGATGAATTTTTTCTAAAATCGTCAAAATTATTTAAAACTTACAATTCGGGGATTTTTGGGCATGCTGGTAGCGAATTTAAAGTTGGTTTTTAAAAACTCAAAATGGCGGATGCAATATGGTGGACGAATTTTTAAATAATCGGCAGATTTATTTGAAACTCGCTATTGTTGATAGCGAATTTAAAGCCGGTTTTCAAAAATTCAACATGGTGAATCCCATGTGGCGGAAGAGCAATTAAAGACTGGTTGGTTTGTAAAATTGGTTAAGTGTCGCCTAAACGGCCTATAGAGAACACTTAATAAATATTCCAATACGGACAGTCTGATCGGGCGCTGGATTGCTCTGGGTCTGGCCGTCCGGTCAATATTTAATCATTTTTTTTAATCTGGACGGTCTGAACGGGCGCTGGTCAGACCGCCTGGTCGATACTTGAACATTTTCTTAATCTGGACGGTCTGATCGGGCGCTGGCCAGACCGTCTGGTCGCTACTTAATCGTTTTCTTAAACTAGACGGTCTGATCGGGTGCTGGTCAGACCCCCTGGTCGATACTTGAACATTTTCTTAATCTGGACGGTCTAATCAATCGCTGGTCAGACCATCTGTTCGATACTTAAAAAGTTTCTTAAACTAGACGGTCTGATCGGGCGCTGGCCAGACCGTCTGGTCTATACTTAAACATTTTCTTAAACTAGACGGTCTGATCGGGCGCTGGCCAGACCGTCTGGTCTATACTTAAACATTTTCTTAAACTAGACGGTCTGATCGGGCGCTGACCAGACCATCTGGTCGATACTTAAACATTTTCTTAATATGGATGGTCTGAACGAGCGCTAGCCATACCGTCTGGTCGATACTTAAACATTTTCTTAATCTGGACGGTCTGCTCTGGCGCTAGTTAGCGCCTAGCCAGACCGTCTAGACGACACTCAACAAATATATCCATTTCGGACGGTCTGGTCGGGCGCTGGCCAGCGCCTAGCCAGACCATCTAGACGACACTTAACAAAATATTCAATCCGGACGGTCTGACCGGGCGCTGGTCAGCGCCAGGCCAGACCGTCTGGACGACACATAATATATTTTTCAGTCCGGATGGTCTGATCGGTCTGATCGATCCGGATGGTCTGATTTCAGTTTCATAAACACTTGTAAATAAACAGTGTAATTTGTTTAAACAATTGTTAAAATTTGTAATTTTACTTTTTTGTTAGTGCTTGACATCAATGGCCTCGAAAAGTTGCAAAATTAGGAAAAAGTTGCAAGCTCGAAGCTCAATTTGGTAAAAAATTGTAAATAAACTATATAATTTCTTTAAACAATTGTTAAAATTTTTAATTTAATTTTTTTTGTTAGTGCTTGACTCCAATGGCCTCGAAAAGTTGCAAAATTAGGAAAAAGTTGCAAGCTCGTAGCTCAATTTGGTAAAAAATTGTAAATAAACAATATAATTTGTTTAAACAATTTTTTTATTATATGAAATATTGTTTATAAACATTGACTTATGCTGTTTATTCAAAATCTTGCCGAAATTTTTCAAAAAAACCATAAAAACTATTTTTTAAGCTATTTTTTGTATTTTTGAAAATTGGGGGGGGGGGGTTTGGGGACCCCATAAAAAATAGTTAATATTTATAAAAAATTTAACAAACAATTGGGTATTATTCTTTGAAGCTTCCTGCAGAGAAACAGACTAACCCGGTCAAAAAATATTGATGTTCATGGATTCTGTACAATTTCTACGAAAAGTTATTTTTTTCCCATGCATTTTGCATGAGAAACTTTAAGCGCATTGAGCCCCCTCTAAATTTAAAAAAAAACAGGGTGTTTTTTTTCGATATAGAACAATCCTAGGGGGTGAGAGCATTAAAATTCCGATTTTACTTTTTTTGGACCACCCTATTGATGAGTCTTCCTTATTTTTTCCTTTTTACTTTTTTGTAACAATACTAAAAATTTTTTCTCATATATCGTTGCAAATAAATTAGACGAAAATGGAAAAAATAACGATAGGTCCTTAAAGGGCTAAAAGAATTTTTTTTAAACTTAATTATATCACCTCTGATCGCTGATATGAACCACAATTTGCGTAAGCGTTGTTTGTTCTTTAAAATTTATGAAATGGAAATTCAAGATGATCAGAGTATTTGAATTTCTTTATTTTCTCCAATAATATGGCATTATCATCCTTACAAACAACCAAAACATTGCCACTTTTGCATTGAATAAACCTAATAAAGCATATATTTCACTTGGATCAAGATCAAGGGAACGACACACAATATTAAATATAAATATTCAAAAAATATTAAATCTATCAAAAATACAGTGTGAGATACTTGCTTTTCGAGGTAATCAATTGAATTTAATAAAAAAAAATTAAAAAGCACCTTGATGAAAATTCCCCCATCAAATTTGAAGTATTGGCAAATTTAGTGAAAATTTTCTAAAATCTTAAAATTCACGTAACTCCGTCAATTTTTATTTAAACTGTTTCAAAACATGCTCATTTTACGCGGACTTAAGTGTACTTTCAAGAAATTATTATAAAAAAATCGTTAAGGTAAAATAGCATTCTAAAAACCTCGTTAAATTAAAAAAAAAGGAAAAAATCGAAGAATCGCAATTATTTTCAAGTGCGGTCTCGTCAATTTTTATTTAGAGTAAACAAGCAATTCACAGTTAGAAAAGTTTGCTTTTCCCCTTTTAAACCAAAAAAAAAAAAAATTTTGAAAATCCGTTAAAAATTAAGGAAGTTATGAGTAATTCTTCACATAAATTCACAAAAAACGGTTTTTTGACCCTAAAAGGAAACTTTAGGTGTGTCATTTTAGAGATAAAAAACAGTTTTTCAGTGGTTTTCGTATAAAATATACTGTTACTTTGTCATTTTTGGTCCGATTTCAAAACTTTTTTAATTTAAAGCTGAAAAACAAGGCCTTCAAAAATTTTTGTGACATTCATAATTTTCAAAATTTTACCAAAATTTACTAAAATAAGTATAAAAAAGTTTTCAGAAAATGATAAGTACTACAATTAAAGAGGCCAAAAAAAGAAAGAACTGTTTTTTGCTTAAATAAAAAACTACGAACGTAAAGACAAAAAATGCAGTAACTCCGTCAATTTATAACCAATTTAATTCAAAAAAGATCATTCGACGCAAAATTAAATACACTTTAAATAATTTAGCCACAGAAAAAAACATTCTAAATAAAATTGGTCCGTTAATCATTGCCAAAGTTGAAAAAATTCAAAAAATTTGACAATTTTCGAACTTTTTTACTTTTTTTCTACCGTAAATTTTACTTGAAACATAAAACCTCTATTACGTATACAAAGCCTTGTTTTTCAGCTTTAAATTAAAAAACAATTGAAATCGGACTAAAAATGAGGAAGTAACAGTATATTTTATACAAAAATTTCAGAAAAACTGTATTTTAACTCTTAAATAAAATTTTTTAGGTGGGGGGGGGGGGGGGGGAATTTAATACACATTTTTTTCATGACAAACAACTCAGACTAGGTCCGATTCAAAGTAATTTTTCATTGTCATTTTTTGTTACACAGTGTTATTGAGAGATTGTAACGCATATATAAATTCTTTTTTTATGATATCTGAGATCAATGAAATGGAAACTGCGTTAGCAAATAAAAATAATGAAGAAATTCTAAAATTACAACTAATGTTTACTTAAAAAAAAGGATTGGATAAAGAAAGGTACAATTTTCAATGGTGTAATGAAGTTGCTACTATTTTTAATACAAATGCTAAAGGTTTAAAAACAATTGAAAAAGTTATGAATTCATCAAAATCCGGATTATTTTTTTTTAAATTAATCATTAAGCATCCCTTAAACAAATCCTATAAACAAAACTTGCCTGAATTTGACCCTTTCTGTTTTATACACTGAGAAAAATGTTTAGTCATAGCAACGAAAATTTGGTTGAGCAAACCAAATGATTTGGTTGTTATTTAATCAACCAAAATATTTGGTTGAGACAACTAAATTATTTGGTTCAGTGTTGTTTGTTGGCATAACAAAAACTTTTGGTTGTCACAACTATATTTTTTTATTCGGGAAAACAAAAAGTTTGGTTGTCATAAAAAACATTTTTATTTGGGAGCTAACTAACCCAGGTGCGAATTTTCGGTCGGCCAACACATAATTCACATGTTATAAATTTAATTACACAAATATAATCAGATGAGAATGTAGAAATTTCATATTAATGAAAACCTGAAACAGAAAAATTTCTTTAGTCATGAAGATTCGAACCCGGGTTTTCCAGTTGCTAGTCCAGTAGGCTAACCACCAGCCCATGAGAGATATGAATGACCAATATGGAATAAACCTTATACCTAGACAGTTCAGTAACAGACACCGTTGGCTCAACTATCAGACCCAGGTTCGGCCGACCGTCTGGTATTGGTTTTTATTTAGATTTTATTTATATTATTATCGGCAGCTTACTTACAAACTAATCACCAATTTTTTTTAATAATTGTTTGGTTGTCACAACCAAATTATGTTTAGATGTCACAACCAATTTATGTTTGTCACAACTAAATTATGTTTGGTTCAACCAAATAAGAGCAACAAAATAATATGGTTGTCCCAAACAACTTGATGTGTTACGCCAATCAAATCGTTTTGTTATACCAATCAAAATATTGTTGTTACAACCAACAATGGTCAACTAAAAAATATTGTTGGTAAAACTAAACCTTTTTTCTCAGTGTATGTGGGTCATTCCATACGAAAAGGCAAATAGCTGAGTCCACTCGTAGTTTTAATCAATTTGAAAGATTCATAGCTTAAAATTTAGCATTTTTTATAAACAATCGAATGCCGTGTGGTGTTTTTTTAAATTTTCAAAATAGCGGCTACCTCAGCTGGAGATGTAACTTAACTTTTTTATTTTCTGGTTTAAAGCGATTTTTATACTTTTGTTATTTGGGACTAAAATTTCTCAAAACAAATTTTTCTTATGTTTTTGAGATCTTCGAAATGAAAAATATGACTAAAACATCATAAATAACAAATTCAAGATGGTGGATCCAAAATGGCGGTCAACTTTACAAAATGTTATTGGATTTAACTGAAACTTGTTACTCAGGGGTTTTTTAGTCGCTGATTACAAATCTGATTTCAAAATTTAAAAATTCAAAATAGCAGATCCAATATGGCAGACGAATATTTCGAAAATTATACGAAAATGGATATATCAAATCGATAAATTTAACCAGCGGCAAGTAAATCCATGTAGCAGCCACGAAACCTTCGATCAAAGACGTCGTCCGCCTGTTTACGTACTGATTTTTTTTAATATTTCCTACCTCTTCTGAATTAGGAACAAAGTAATTAGTCTTGTACATGGTCATAAAAACTTCTATAGAATATCTTTCCATTTCTTTTCCCCATGTTGTTCTTTTAAACATTTCAAACTTATTTCGCGGATTCAAAATTTAAACTGCGCAGTATACCCAGTTGATTTTATTATAATGTTTAAAGAGTTTCTCTCGAGCTGTAAGTAGAGCTGATAAAATTCGTTGGGAAACATTACTGGAAATTTTTGTTTCCAATTCTTTAATTTATTCATCCAGTTTGTCAATCGGCATGTTAAATCCTATGACAACATAGGGTAGTGTAAAGTACAGATCTCCGCTCAAAAGCTTTGATAAAACTTGGAATTGTCGATAGTACTTGCACACTTCTTAAAGAATTAACCACTCTTCGTCTTCTAAAAGCAAATGTGTCAATTTTGCATTATTTTGACATAGCAGAATTAACGGTTTCTGCATTCCAAGTCCTATTTTGATCATTTCAAAGCTCGAATTCCACTTCGTACTAACATTGATATTTGGGGATATAAAATTTATGTTGCAAGATTCCCAACAGTTTTCTAATTTATTTCTCCATTGTTCAGACTTCTTTAGGTTAGAAAAAAGTTTTCTCAATTTTTCAAGTGCAGTTTTGCAGCTTAGTTCCTAATTTTCCAGATCAACTACCGTTTCTACCTCACTAAATTCATCAGATTCATCGTTTTTATTGCTGTTCTCCTCAGTCTTACCTGGACATTTTTTTATGTAACATATCTAGTTAGGTTAAGTTGAAATATTTTCAAGTTAAATTATTTTTTATCCTAATCATTAAAGCAATGGTTCAACCTAACTCAACTATATCCCTGATGTCTCCATTGCTCTCTATAAATCTAAAACAGTGACTTTTTTCACGGTTTCAAAAACACACTTAAAAGAATAATACGATTAAAAATAAGTATGCTATTTAATTAAATAAATTCCGGTTAAATTCACTAGAAAACCCTGTTATAATTTTTGGTTAAAATTTTGTTGTTAAAATATTGTGGTTAAATATTTTTCCAAATAAAGGTACAGAAAATTCCAGTTTAATTTACCGGAAAAAAATATTTGCAAATAAAAAGACCAGATTTACATAACGTTTAAAAAATATCCTGTTAATTTAACCAAAGAATACTAATAAACAGAGCGTTACCGAAATTTCCGGATATTCTGACCAAAATTTAAAAGACATTTTTGCAGCGAAAGGTTAGTCACTTTTAACTGATTTGCAATTAATTTTAAATCAATAAAAACGTGAAAGAAGAGTACCTGAAATTTTACAATTTAACAGATTTAAAGAGTACTGTATTTTATAGGTTCTATAAGAAAACACATATACATTATTTTTATGCTTTTTCAAAAAATACTTTTTTAATATAATATTATTATCTTGTCTTTAATTTATATTTTAGATTTTTAACTTTATTTTTTTTATAATAAAATTTGTCAGGAGTCTAGTTGAATCAAATTAAAAGAGCAAAGTTTATTAAACTTTTATTAATGTCAACTTAACCTTTTTTTAACATGCTGATTGACAAACTGGATGAATAAATTAAAGAATTGGAAACCAAAATTTCCAGTAATGTTTCCCAACGAATTTTATCAGCTCTACTTACAGCTCGAAAGAAACTCTTTAAACATTATAATAGAAGCAACTGGGTATACTGCGCAGTTTTAATTTTGAATCCGCGAAATAAGTTTGAAATGTTTAAATGAACAACATGGGGAAAAGAAATGGAAAGATATTCGATAGAAGTTTTTATGACCATGTAGAAGACTAATTACTTTGTTCCTAATTCAGAAGAGGTAGGAAATATTAAAAAAAATCAGTACGTAAACAGGCGGACGACGTCTTTGATCGAAGGTTTCGTGGCTGCTACATGGATTTACTTGCCGCTGGTTAAATTTATCGATTTGATATATCCATTTTCGTATAATTATTACACAGTGTGCCTCAACCAGTCGCAGGTGGTCTGAAAATGTAACAACAAAAGGCCAATGTGGAATTGTCCTAAATGGCTCCCAGATTCCAAAGTTTTAAGATTTGAAATCCTAGCTGCTCCACTTTTTGATATTTTTACGTAAGAGTTTCATATTTATCATGAAAATGCGTAAGACACTATCTATTCAAGAGAATACCGAAATATGACGTGTCATAACGTATTATAACGGTAAATGTCGCTATACACGACTTTGTTAAAAGCGAAGTATTCTTTAGCAATGGACATCCCCCTCCCAAACCCTTCACCACCAATAATAACAGAATTGCTTATTGAAATGAAACGAAATTGTATCCACGATAATTAAAAATGTTGTTGATACTCATCGTTATAGAATCTTTGACTATCCTTTCTACCCTCATTAACAAACATTCCTCTCTATCTAGCCCTCTATGAAGCCACGCACCCCGCCCCCTCAATTATGACAGAATTGCTTATTGAAATGAAACGATATTTTATCCACGATAGTTGAAAATGTTATTGATACTCATCGTTGTAGGATCTTTGACTGCCCTCCACCCTCATTGACCATCTTTCACCTCTATGTAGCCCTCTATGTAGCCACTCCACCTCGCCCCCTAATTATCACAGAATTGTTTATTGAAATGAAACGAAATTTTATCCACGATAATTGAAAATGTTATTGATGCTCATTGTTGTAGGATTTTTGCCTAACCCCTCCACCCTTATTAAACACCTTTTCCTTCTCTCTTTTGTCCTCTATGTAAGCACCCCGACCCTCTCCAAGGAGGACAGAATTGCTTACTGAATTGAATCGAAATTTTATCCACGATAATTGAAAATGTTATTGATACTCATGGTTGTGGGATCTTTGCCTAACCACCTTTATTGACCACCTTTTCCCCTCTCTTTAGCCCTCTATGTAACTGCCCCCCAATCCCTCCCCAAGAATGACAGAATTGCTTATTGAATTGAATCTGAATTTTATCCACGATAATTAAAAATTTTATTGATACTCATCGTTGTAGGATCTTTGACAACCCCCCCCCCCCCAGCCTTTATTGAACACCTTTCCCATCTATGTTTTCAATTATCGTGGATAAAATTTCGTTTTATTTCAATAAGCAATTCTGTAATCCTTGGGGGTGAGGACTTGGGCCAGGGTTGGGTTGTTTATTGCTAAGAAGTATTTTGCCTTTAACAAAGTCGGGTCTATCGACATTTACAGTTATAATACGTAATGACACGTCTTATTCCGATATTTTCTTGAGTTGATAGTCTCTTAGGCGTTGTCATGGTAAATATGGAACTCCCACGTAGAAATCTCAAACAGTGGAGCAGCTAGGATTTTAAATCTTGAAAATTTGAAATCTGGGAGCCATTTAGGACAATTCTAGTTAGCCGTTTGTTGTTACATTTTCAGACCACCTGCGACTGGTTGAGGCACACTGTGATTAGTTTGGTATATATCGATTATCGATTCAAGTCCTATGCTTTATGCATTCTTTCATTCATTCATTCAATAATTAATTTATTCATTCACTCATTTAATAATTAATTAGTTCATCCATCCATCCATTCATTCATTCATTTATTCAGTCTCTGACTTTAATCACTACCCCCTTTCTCGCCCACAACCTCAAATGTGCGTAAATGTATAGATATTGTCTGGGAACGACGGACGGACGGACAGACCTTGGTCATGAAACCCTAAAAACTTAAAAGATTAAACCCCGATGGCACTGAAACTTACAAGAAATTTCCATGCAAAGTTCCAAAGTAAATTAAGGAATCATTTGCGAACTTACTGGCAAATGTTCTGGAATACTTTCGGAGAGCTTTATTTAAAAACTCTCTAAATTTTAAAAACTTTCTAACAATTTTTTTGAGAGTTTTCTGTAAAATTTCTTTGGTAATTCCCAAGTCTCTTGTCTTAGGAAATTACTTGAGAATTTTTTTGAAAATTTTTTTAAGACTTCCTTTAAAAACTATCTGCAAACTCCTTTGGAAACTTGCTAAAATCATTTTAAACGTTTTGGTCTCCTCTCTTAATAAATTTTCTACGGGTTCTCGCTGAAACTACCTAGAAAGTTCCTTTAAGAAATTCCTGGAAACTTCTTTTGATAACTTCCTGAAAACTTCATTTAAGAACTTTTAGTTAGATCCCGTTAAAAAATTTCTGGTATCTTCTCTTGAAAACTTCCATGAAACATTTCATTGAAACTTCCTGGTAATTTCCTTTGAGAACTTTCTACTTACTTTATTTAAAAAGTTTTTTATAACTTCTTGATAACTTCTCTTTGAAAATTTACGGTAACCTCGCTTGGAAATTCGTCTTGGAAAGTACCTGGTAACTTACTTAAAAAACTTCTTGGTACCTTGTCTTGAAAATTTTTTTTTGAAAACTTTCTAATAACTTCCCTTGAAAACTTTCTGGTAACTTCTCTTAAAAATTTTCTGGTAAATTTGTTTCAATAGTTTATTTGTAAGCTTCCTGGAACATTTCCTAAAAAATTTCTAAAAAATTTTCTCCAAAACTTTCTGTTTGATGCTTTGCAAACATTCTAATCTTAGTTACAGTTTGATTGCTATCCATTTGAATTAAATTCCAAAAAAATCGACCAGTTGGAAAAAGAATGTGTTCGGTTTTTTAAATTAAAAATTTAAAAAACACTAAACACATTTAAAACAAAAATTTCATTTTTCTTGATTAAAAAATTAAAAAACATTAAACACTTTTATAATAAAATTTTTTTATTAAGAAAGTGCTTAATGTTTCTTAATTTTTTAATTTAAAAACCAAACACATTCTTGCTCCAACTGACAGATTTTCTTTCAAATTTAACATTTTAGTCTATTTTCTTTAAAGCTTCTTAAAAAGTTTCCTTAAAAACTTTTTTAACTTTCCTTGGATTTTGTTAGTAAGTTTATTGTTTTAAAAATAAATAATAAATAATAATTAAATTTTATAGATAAAATATTTACGTCCGTTTTCACACATAGTCAAAATTAATTGTCTGTCTTATAAAATAAACTTTTTTTGACTTATAAAATAGTTTAACATTTTTTTTTTTTTTTTTTTTGCGTAGGATGTGTAAACCTGCCTTCAGGTACCCTGTAGCCCGTACTACAGGGTTATGCGGGGGTGGCGATGTTCTGCCGACCCGCTAAAAACACACCCTTATTTGGGGACCTTAGGACCACTCCCAGCTAGCACTTTTCGCGCGTATCGCCATCGGGAGTAGTCTTATATCCCCTCTTCTGTCGCCGAAGCGACTTTCTCCCTTATTCTACGGGACCTCCATTCTTTGGCGACCATCGAGATCTTTGACCCTCATAACATAATGTATGAAGATCTCGATGGTTCGCCAATCCTCGGGAGAGCGAGTCATAAGCGGGATCATGTTCTCCGGTGTAACCTTGCGATTAACATCGGTAAACATAACCCGCCTCTCCGCGTCCCAACGCTTACAGCTGAAGAGTGTGTGCTCTGGGTCGTCCACTGGGAACTTGCAGTACACACACTCCGAGCTATCAACCTTTTTAAATCGCTCCAGATAGGAGCCGAAACACCCGTGCCCTGTGAGAGCTTGGGTTAAATAGTAGGAAACCACTCCGTGTTTCCTACTTATCCAGGTGGCGAGTGTAGGTATCAGCCGATACGTCCATCGGCCTGTCTCCTCCCCGCTCCATCGTTCTTGCCATCTGTCTACGAGTCTGCTTCTCGCATCTCGGCGAATTTGGTCCTTGCTGGGTCTATTATCTTCCGTATATACGGAAGAATTTCTCTTCTTGAAAAGGAGGAAAACTTCCTCCCTTTCTTGTGCCAAAAGATCTGCCGGCGGGACGCTGGCAAGGACCTGAGCAGCACACGTCGGCACTGTCCGATAGGCCGAAATAATACAGGTGCTGCGTATAGCAGCTTTGAAAGGGCAACTCTCGCCACCAGTCTCCTCTTTGCTTCAGAAGGCCCACCAATGTTCGGCATTAGACGAGCTAAACTTGCCGAACACTGTCCGGCCTTCTGACATGCCACGGCTATATGGTGTTTAAAATTCAAAAATTTGTCTAGTTCGACACCTAAATATTTGATATGATTCCTCCATTGGACCTCGAATCCGTCTATCTGAATACCAGGGGCTGTATAACCACGTCTGTCTGTGACTAGCAGCGCTTCGGTCTTTTCCAGAGCCATTTGAAGGCCTCTGGCCTCCAGCCAGCTCTTTGCCCGTCTCAGACATTCGTTCACCAATACGCCCAGGGCTTCTACAGTTTCGGCAGTGCATACGATCAACGCGTCGTCCGCGAAGCCGATGATCACCGCGCCTTTAGGTAGACCCATTCGCAAGAAGTCGTCATACGAGACATTCCATACGAATGGTCTATCCTCGAGCCTTGAGGGGCACCTCTCTGCATCTCCTCTTTCAGAGTGCAGGTGTCACCCTCGTATATTACCCACCTGTCGCTAAGATAATTATCCATTATCCGCAACAGGTAGGGCGGTATTCCTTTGTTTCTCATCGACTTGATGAGATCTTCCCATCGCGCGGTATTAAACGCGTTGCGTATATCGATGGCTACTAACGCGCAGAAGCCCTTTTTCTTCCCTGGTCCCAATTTGTTTTTTCCTTCTCTGGCTAGGTCCACCGCCTTCTGAATGGCGTCTACTGTGGACAGGCCTTTGCGGAAACCAAATTGGTTGTCAGACAGACTATTCTCTCCGGTCAAGTGAGATTGCATTCTCTGCAGAACCATGTCCTCTAGAAGCTTACCCATCGTATCTAACAGGCATATAGGCCTGTAGGATGCGACTTTATCTAGAGGTTTGTCTCCTTTCCTTAGGAGGACCAGCCTCTGTCTTTTCCAGTAGCGGAAAAACTCTCCTCTCTTCAGGCAGTTGTTATAGCAGTCTAGGAGAATCTGAGGTGAAGCAACGATCACTTCCTTAAGGATCTCGTTGCCTATCCCATCTAATCCCGGCGCTTTGCCTGGCTTTAACCTACTGCCTGCTTTTTGTAATTCTGTAAGAGTGAAGAGTTCTTCCTCACCGATATGACAGTTACTCCAGTCCTTCCTAGGCCATGGCTCTGCTGGAGGAAATAAGGCCTTTATGATTTGCCGGACCCAATCGGGATTCTCTAGATTAGGTTCTTCTAGCTCTTTCTTTTTGCAGCGCGTATCTCCTTCGCGTATCTCGGATCGCTCCGAGTTGGCACAGCCGAGTTTTTCGTTCAGGGCCTCAGCAACATCCTTCTTGGAGGTGGCTTCATCGAGGTCCCTGATCTCCAAAGTCCTCTTGTTTACGAGAGCCGTGACTGTGGCCCTCTCTTGAAGTGCCTCAGTCAACGCTCCCGCAAACTGGGACGTGTTACCTCCTTTTTTGAGGACAATGAGAAACTCGTTATTGAATGTTCTCCGTGTCCTAAAAACCTACGCCCCTGAGTCTTCTGGCTTCAGGGTCTTCTTCAAGTCTTTCAGGATCTCGGCGTAGGAATTAAGATCCTTCGCCGAAATCCTGACGGCCTCTGTTTGCCGAAGCCTTTGAGCAGGAGCTTTTTCTTTCCGAGCCTTCTCGGCTTGCTTCCTCTCTTTATTCGATTTGTAGCGCATGCGAGCCTCTTTCTTTTTGGCCTTGTAACGCTCAAAGCCTTCTTCATCTTTTCCATCTGGGGGCTGTGGAGGCTGAATTCCAGAGGGTTCAGCGGCCATTTCTGCTCCTAACAGGACCTGCGCACAGGTCCTCTGAGACTGAAGGCCTTCGGCATTCTTGGCTGCCTCGCCAGTCTTAGAGGGCGTGTCTGACATCGTCAGGGAAAGCGTACGCCTTGGTAAGGGGGCCCTTCTCTTGGTTTCCCTTGTAGATAACGTAGGTGAATTATCACCTTCGTTCCGGGGCCGCTTCTTATCATCGCTCTGCTTTTCCAAGCTCGCACTCAACGAGGTCGCCTTTGCAGACGTTGGGGCCTGCACTTCAATAAACCGCAAATTTCTGCGGATTATATCGAAGGCTGCCTCGAGAGCTTTAATTGCCTCTTGGACCTCCTTTTTAATATTCTTTCGTTTCCCAATGCCCTTCCTTATCGTGTCGAAGAACTCAGGAATGTCCTCCAATTGTTGGGCGACGTTTTCCTTAAAGAGTTCTTGCTCACCAATCCGAGCAGTCTTGGGAAGACCGACGTGACCAGAAGTAGATGGCAGAGCCTCTATCCGGTCTTCGTTTACCTCCATATCCTCAACTAAGTTTTCCGTTTCATGTTCCATGCTAAAAAAGTTTACCAGCGCCTCGTGCGTAAAGTGGCGGGCCGCCTTGATTGGGAACGGGTACACCCTCGGATACTGCGATCCTACCCCAGATCCCTGAGGCCCAATCAGCTGCTTAGCCGTTCCTGGAATACACGGACGGAACGGACTCGCCAGTAACAATGCAGGTTCCGATCCCTTACATCCATTACGCACTCGCCGATCAATCCCGAAGGGGCTGGCTCCTGGCACCCTACCGCAGGTCCACCTCGGCAGAGCTACGCTCACATCAGACTCGTACATGTCGCGGTTGGAAACGCCGTGACAGGACTTATCACTCCCAGTGTACTGCCTGTAGGGTGCCGATCGGCTAGTGTCGTTGGTCAGACCGAACACACAACCGGTCCATCGGGCGCCAACCCTGGATCGAGGCTACTCCACACCAACTTAGAAAAACCAAGAAGGCAGGAGTGTCCTACTCCTCCCAGAACCCATGTAGTCTACAGCTGACGAGGATGGTTAGCTCCCATTTGGAATCCGAATTAACATCATCCGCACAGGATAGCTAGTGCACAGGTTCACAAAACGGCGACTACCCGAATTAACGGAGTCCCGTTCATTCCCCTGTGCCCAAACTCGCCAGACATCGGGAGTCGATGAGTCCTGGGAAGAGCCGAACAGCTCGTCCAGTGATGGCGTCCGAAGGACAAGCGCCTGGCCGGTCCTAAGCCCCCTCACCACGACAAGGTGTACGTCCGTTTTTACACATAGTCAAAATTAATTGTCTGTCATAAAATAAACTTTTTTTGACTTATAAAATAGTTTAACATTTTAATCTATTATTAGGTTAATATAGATTGTGACTTGGCAAATTTTGTCAGTCACGATTCAATATTTTAAAGTTTGTTTGACAAGAAAATTGATATCGTTCAAAGTTTTAGTCTCGAACACATTTTCGATGTAGACTTTGTGAGAAAATTAAAAATAGATATTATCCGTAAATTCGTCCAGAGAAGAGCCGACAAGTATTAAACTCGAAGCCTTCGATTAATATTGATAATTTATGAGTTTTTCTTTTTACATTAACTTTATGGAAATTCTTTGGCTAAAATAAAATAACTTGTCGAGAATATGGCTTCGAGTTTTATACTGTCACCTGAGTTACTGGAAACAGAGGTTAACACGACTAATATTTAATTGTATAATCCTCTTGTAATGTCTAGTGCATACCAGGTAGCCTAAACCCCCCCCCACGAAATGGTAACCAACTACCCATTTATTTTATACCACGAGTCAAATTGGAAGGAAACTCATCTCATTTAGAGTTGAACGACCCCTTGTGAGAATAGGAATTCAGAAAGTGCAGAAAATGACCCTTCTTATATGATTTATATGTATTATTGTTCTTAACCATCTGGTAGCGATAATTAATTTTACAAAATTTATATGTGTAGTAGTTTTGAAATTATTGTCAAATTAGATATGAATCATACAGGTAGCCATTCACGGTTAAGGGGGTCTTCTACTCTCAAATTCAGTGGGTTTTTGGGAATTAATTGTGAAGAAACTACTGAATATTTTTTGACAAATTTTTTTTATTTTCAAGATACATCCTTGAACTTTGAAATTTTCTTATTCATGATGAAATAAAAATGGTGGTGATCTTGAAACGCCCTTGCGTAAACGCGTTTCAGAAATGCAGAGGTCCCGCTTGAGTCACGGTTTTCGCACTGGTACAATCTAAAATCAAAAATTGAATTTTTTTCATGTGTATAGTTGCGTTGACTATTTTTTCCCGTGGCAGATTTCTTTATTTTTTGATTTGTCAAAATTATGCGAAAATTCGCAAAAATGTTCATTTTTTTTTTTTGACTTTAAAGGGCTATAAAAAAATCGAAAAAAAAATTCAAAAATCTTTCATAGAGAAAAATAGCTTCATCATTTCTGAGTAATTTAAAAAGAATAAATTAAAATCGGACCATTTTTACTATAAATAGCGTGACTCAGCAGCTTAAAAAACACTACTTTCGGGGAAACGAGTTTAAAGTTAACACATGGTGTATAACTTGATTGTTGTAACTTATGAGTTAATCTGCTAATATCAGGTCCGTACAAGGGTTTTTGTTTTTATAGGGGTCTTTAGACATTAGCACGGATAAAAAAATTATAAATTGGTAATTTTTTGATAATGGAATCATTATAAATAAACAAATGTTACAAATGAACAAAAATTCGTGGGTTTTTCCGGTTCATAGAAACATGCAAAAGAACGTGATTCTCATGAAATCCTTTCTGTGGCGTATTCTCAGATGCATATAGATTGAAATAAAAAAGGAAAAAAATTTTTTTTTTGAAACCCCGGGAGTAGAAGACCCCCTAAAGCATATGATGCTCCCCCCTCTTAAATATTCTTCTTGAACCCAAAGAATTAATTATACTATTACTATAATACAGGATAAAATTGTTCTACGTCAGATAGCCAAACTTGTTAGTTCAAGATAAAAGTATCCAAACCCCGTCAATCTTTTCTAATTGTTTACCGCCCCACTATCATAAATTGTAATAATTAAAATTAAGATACTAATGTGTTAATTAATTGAATTGTGTAATAAAGCATATTTTGTAAGAGTTTATTTAAGATTATTGAATAAATCCCCCCAATAAAAAAAACACGTGTTTTTACACATGTAAAACATGTATAAAACACATGTAAAACACGTGTTTTTCACGTTTTCTATACATGTTTTATACGTGTTTTCTACCTGTTTTACACGTGTAAAACACATATCGTTTTCGACACGAAAACATGTGTAAAATACGTGTTTAACACGTATTTTGAGACTTGCATTTTTTATAATTTTTTTAAAATTATTTTGTGTATTACACGTATTTTAGGACTTGCATTTTTAAATGATTTTGTTCTATAAATCGTGTTTAACACGTGTTAAACTCGTATATTTAGACTTATATTTTTTAATGATTTTTTTTTATTCACATCGTGTTTAACTCGTTTATTTAGACTTATATTTTTTAATAAACTGACTTTCTTTACATCGTGTTTAACACGTGGTAAACTCGTATATTTAGACTTATATTTTTAAGTGATTTTTTTTAATTACGTCGTGTTTAACACGTGTTAAACTCGTATATTTTGATTTCTATTTTTTAATTAATTTTTTTCCTTTGCTTCGTGTTTAACACGTTTTAAACTTGTATATTAAGACTTATATTTTTTAGTGATTTTTTTTTATTTACGTCGTGTTTAACACGTGTTAATCTCGTATATTTAGACTTATATTTTATAGTGATTATTTTTATTTACGTCCTGTTTAACACGTGTTAAACTCGTATATTTTAGACTTATATTTTTTGGGGAGTTTTTTTTTTAACATCGTGTTTAACACGTGTTAAACGCGTATATTTAGACTTATATTTTTTAGTGATTTTCTTTATTTACGTCGTGTTTAACACGTGTTAAACTCGTTTATTTAGACTTATATTTTATAGTGATTTTTTTTATTTACGTCGTGTTTAACACGTGTTAATCTCGTATATTTAGACATATATTTTATAGTGATTGTTTTTATTTACGTCGTGTTTAACACGTGTTAAACTCGTATATTTTAGACTTATATTTTTTGGGGAGTTTTTTTTTTAACATCGTGTTTAACACGTGTTAAACTCGTATATTTCAGTCATATATTTTTTTGGGAGTTTTTTTAACATCGTGTTTAACACGTGTTAAACTCGTATATTTAGACTTATATTTTTTAGTGATTTTTTTTATTTACGTCGTGTTTAACACGTGTTAAACTCGTTTATTTCAGTCATATATTTTTTTGGGAGTTTTTTTAACATCGTGTTTAACACGTGTTAAACTCGTATATTTAATAGGGTGGTCCAAAAAAGGTCGGTTTTTGAAAATTAAAAATACTGTCGCAGTTTTATATTCTGCAAAAAAATACAAGGCATATCTCTTTTTTTATAACTTTTTAAATTAATAATTGACTTGTCCCTAGGGTTTGAAAGGTTCTCAGTGCTTCTTCTACTTATCCGTCGTATTTCACTTATGGGTAATAATCTAAATCGTATCCTGGAAAGGGTTTGTGGGTGAAAAAAATACAATAGACTTGCTTCTGAGTAGGTAGAAATGGTCGACTTCAATCCTAGACCCTTTACTTCTCCTTTTCGTCAGTAGCAATGCACAGGCCTATATCAGTTTCGCTCATAATGATGGCTGTAAACCGACGACGGGCAAAAAACCGTAAACTTCAATTCAAGAATGTGTCCCTTTAATATTTATAAATCAATTTTATTTTTTCATGTACTATTGTCAATAGAATAAACTTTTATTTCATGTAAATTTTAAATAAATTAATTTATATTTACTGGTAAAAAATTGCCTCTAAAAACTGCCTATTTAATGATTTTTCAGGTTTTTTCTAACTGAATAACAACTATAAATATATCATTTTGGAAATTTTTTTTGTTTCAATAAAATATTTTAATTGTCACCTAACAGTTAACGGAAGTACATTGCAATAGGAAATCAACAAAGCAGGAAAAAATAAGATTGAAAATAAATTGCTTGTTTTACGTGTTAATTCCCATAAGAGACAAAAAGTCGCAGGGACAAGCCAATTATTAATTTAAAAAGTTATAAAAAAAGAGTTATGCCTTGTATTTTGTTGCAGAATATAAAGCTGCGACAGTTTTTATAATTTTTAAAAATCGACCTTTTTTGGACCACCCTAATATTTAAACTTATATTTTTAGTGAATTTTATTCCTTTACATCGTGTTTTACACGTGTTGAACTCGTATATTTAGACATATATTTTTTTTATGAATTTTTTTCCTTTACATCGTGTTTAACACGTGTTAAACTCGTATATTTACAGTTATATTTTTTAGTGAATTTTTTTCCTTTACATCGTGTTTCCAAGATATTTTCAAGCCTGTCTCTAAATCAAAATTTGTAGTTAATTTTTGTTATTAAAAGCAACAAAAGTGCTTAATTGCTAGCTGCAATTTACACTTGTTTGCAAAAGATCTGTTTGATTTATTGAAAATTTGGTTTTAGTTCAGAAAAATGTGTTTTTTCTTTAATAAAGATTTTCCAAGATATTTTCAAGGCTGTCTATAAATCAAAATTTGTAGTTAATTTTTATTATTAAAAGCAACAAAAGGGCTTTATTGCTAGCTGCAAGTTACTCTTGTTTGCAAAAGATCCGTTTGATTTATTGAAAATTTAGTCTTTGGGCAGCAAAATCGGTTTTTTCTATAATACATATCTTCCAAGATATTTTCAAGCCTGTCTCTAAATAAAAATTTAACAATTATTTTTGGCACCTATTTAAGAATGAAATGTTTTTAAAATTGTAAGAACCTATATTTATTGGAAGAATATTTTCTTATTTTCTTGGGAATAAAAATTTGATTTAACACTGTAAAAAGAGCTGTCTTATTTTAAGACATAAGACATTTAGAAAGCAACTTACGGTAAATTCAAGCTATTTCCTTTGTTAATAACTTTGAAAAATTCTTTCTCCTTAATGTATAACTAAGACACTGATGAGTAGGATTCCTATTTTAAAGATAATATATTTTTAAAATTTTAGGAGTCAAGAATAAAAAGAGGAATATCAGGAAGAGGGCCACGGTTGCTTGCCTTCCCCCCCCCCCAACACTTACTTTTTTGCGAGAGAGAAAGAGGTAACATTTTAGTGTCGTTATAGTGGAAATATAATATAAAATAATAATATTCAGAAATTTTGCCCCTCATGTATCCTCTATTTGAAGTATTTTGAAATTTGGCCCTTATTTAAAGTATATCCAAAAGTTGACAAAGGGGGCAAAGTTTTTTTCCCCACAGTAGTCACAGTACATTTGCGCATTATGAATATTATGACTTATCATAACCCTGTTAAATGCAAAAAACAGTTTTCAAATATTGCTTATTATTAAACTTAAGAAAAAGAACAACGTCTCGTAGAAAGAGGATGTAAAGAGTCTCTCTGGTTAAGATAAGCAAAATGCCCTTGTCCATGGATTTTAGATTTGATCAAAAAAAAAGGGGAGTATGGGGTGAAAAAATAAGGTACTTACGGCCCATTTGATCAAAACTCCCTAAGGCCTTTAGGGGGTCAAAAAATCGTTTTTTTAAAATTATTTTTACTTGATGAAAGAGTGGCTTAAAAATTCAGAAAAAATTCATAAAGCTAGAGATTCCGAAACAATTCCAAACTGTAAAAAACATTTTGTTTCTGAATTTTTAAAAATATGGAACTACTTTTTTTCGTCATTTTTTGAAGTATACAAAGACCTACTCTTTAAATTTCTTAGAGTGAGTTTTCACTCCACTAAGAGTGGAAATTGAGCCACTCCAATCAAGAGTAAGAACCTCACTCTTATAGAGTAAGGTTCTCACTCAGTTTGGAGTGAAAGTTCACTCTTTAAGAGTGAGATCTCACTCTTTTAGAGTGGGTCTTTCACTCTGATGGAGTAAGTCTTTCACTCTGATGGAGTAGGTCTTTCACTCTGATTAGAGTTTCTTAATTTACACTCTTAGTGGAGTGAAAACTCACTCCAAGAAATTTAGAATTCATGGATTTTTTCAGATTTTTTTGCGATGTGCGCCACCCTTAAAATTCTATTTTTTCCAGTTTTATTATGAACACAGAAACGATCAGAAGGCAGAGACAGATGCAGACAAGGTTTTTTTTTTTGGGGGGGGGGGGGGTATTATATATGAGAGAAAGACATGGCACTATAGTGTTACCTTTTTCTCTCACGCACAAATGTAAATTTTGGGGAGAAGAACAAAAAAAAACCCTCGTGGAAATCAAGTATTTTTTAGGAAAAAATCTCAGCTTTCCAACTAAAATATTTTCAAAAAGAAAAAATTAATCAAAAGTTGAAAAAAACTCAAATTTATTTTTACTTTTGAAAAAAAGGGTAAAATTTTTAATTGTTTAAAAAACTGATATTGTCTTCTAAATCTATGTTAAAAATCAAAACAAAATCGTTAAAACAAAATTTTTCTATGAGCAAAAGAGAAAATGTTAGGAAATGTTGAATAAGTAGATGTTCATCAAAAGCGAGAAAATTTAACCCCTTTGCATAGAAAAAAATTAATTTTTGTAAATTTGCTACAAAATACTTAAAAATTAATATTTTTCAATGCACAAACGATATTTCTGTTAAAAAAACCTTTAAAAATGAAATTCTAATTCTTATTTATTACAGAAATTGTATGAACTATTTTTTGCAGGACCGCAAAAAATCCCCAAAATTGCAAAAAAGTTGTTACTTGGAGTCGAAGTACAAATAAAATTTTTTTAAATAAAAATTATGCAATAAAGTTATATTTTTTTAACATTTCTGAAGAAGAATATAGTTTGTGCAATGAAAAACATTTATTTTTAACGATTTTATAGCAAATTTAAGAATAAGCGATTTTGTTTGATACCATGATTAATTTTCCGGGTAGAGACCAAATATTTGAAAACATCGCTCAATTAATAACCACCCTACTTCTTCTTTAGAAGAGGAATCTGGTCAGCAAGAGAATCCAGAGTCATTTTGCTGTTGAAAATGTTTTTTATAGACCATATTTGATTATCAAAACATTTTAAGTTATTTCAGAGTATAAAAATGTGAGTAATAGATGAAAATCTAAGGATAAAAATAATCCAAAGGTATTGATTTTTATTTTTAAAAACAATTGCTGAATAAGCAAATGATATTAGTATTAAATTAGTAGTTAGTTGCGTAGTTCAAACCGCTTAAGGGGCAATCCATAATCTGCGAAAGACCTTTAGGGGGGTGGGGGTGCGGGTTCTCGATAATCTTACGAAATCTTACGGTAAAGGAGGAGGAGCTTTATCAAAATCTTACGTAAGTACCCTGAATCTAAATTAGTTAAAAATAACTAATTTAAAAGCAAAAACTCAGTCACTAATTTAAGTAATCATATTTTTACTTATCATTTAGTAAAAAATAACTGATTATTGGTCAAATTCATTTTAAGGTTATGTCAAAATAACTAATATTTTAATAAAAATTCCGCTTACTAATTCAATTAATCAAATTTTAACTATTTTTTCAGTTATTTTTAGGGTTGTGTACCATAAAAAGAAATTAAAATCACTGTTTGTCAGATTTCGCACCCCCTCTACTTTTCAAACTGTATGAGCCAGAGACTTCAAATTTGGTAAACATATAGAATTTCACATTGGATTTACAAAAATAAAATAAAAAACGCGATTTGAGCTCATTATCGTGGTAAAATATGTCAAAACCACAAATTTCAGCCTAAATTCCTATCCTGTATAATAATTTGCCAGTGTCCCTTTAGCTGAAAGTTTTAGTTTCAAAATGGGCAGAGATTTGGCATTGTTCTCCTATTGTTCTTCTTTTGTCTGCATTAGAATGAGTCTATTGTTCTCCTTTTGTCCAAATAACAATGAGATCATTATTAGCCTTTTGTCGAAATTACAATAACCTTATTATTAGCCTTTTGTTAAAATTACAATGAGGTGATTATTAACCTTTTCTTTACCTTTAAGAAGTAAGGGTACTCTGGGCGTTTACTTGAAATTACCAAATGATTTGATTGTTAATTTCTGTGGGTAAGTTTCGCCTCTTTTTGAAAAATGATGTTGATGAGAGGGGATAGTTTTGTTTTGTAAGGCCGAGTGAAAAGATCGTCCTGAGTCTAAAAACGCGATGAGGATCTGAGACAAATTTTTGACAGGTAAGTAATTTTACTTGTTTATTAGGGTGGTCCAAAAATGTACAGTAAAATAATATTCCATAATTTATTTAATAATTTATTAAAAATAACCACAACAATTTGCAATTGTTTAAACAAATTATTGTTAATAATAATTAACTTTTTGACAAATGCATCTAGAAAGACACAACTTTTTCCTAATTTTACAAATTAATTGGCTCTGGTTAGAAAAAGAAAAATTATTGACTATAAATTATTATCAATAATTGGTTTAAACAATTTTAAAAGTTGTGGCTACGGATAATTTTGCAGAACAGTTTATTGCTTTCAATTTAAAAAGTTATTAAGATAAGAAACCTACAAATCGCTAGGAGTTTTTGGATATAAGTTATACATGAACAATACATTGTTTAAACAAAGTAAAAATAATAAATTATACTCAATAATTTTTCCTACTTTAACCAGAGCCCATTTATTTGTAAAATATTAAGAAAAACTTCTGTCTTTCTAGGTGCATTTATAAGGAATAAATAATTATTAAACAATAATTTGTTTAAACAATTGCAAATTGTTGTTGTGGTTATTTTTATTAAATCCATTTTTTCATTTTTAATATAAAATATACGTAAGTCAGAAAAACTAGAATTCGCTAGGTTTATTTCAATGATAGTTATAAATTAACAATAATAGATTGTTTAAACAATGTAAAAATATTAACTTCTAATGAATAGTTTTTCTTACTCTAACTAGAGCCCATTTATTTGTAAAATTAGGAAAAAATTGTATTTTTTATGTTTATTTGTAAAAAATTAATTATTTATAACAATAATTTGTTTAAACGATTGCAAATTGTTGTTGTGGTGAATTTTACTGAATTCTTTCTTCATTTTAAATATAAAAAATATATAAGTCCGAAAAAACTACAACTTGCTAGGTTTATTTGAATAATAGCTGTAAATTAATAATAATAAATTGTTTAAACAAATTAAAAATAATAATTTATAGTCAATAATTTTTCTTTTTCTAACCAGAGCCAATTAATTTGTAAAATTAGGAAAAAGTTGTGTCTTTCTAGATGCATTTGTCAAAAAGTTAATTATTATTAACAATAATTTGTTTAAACAATTGGAAATTGTTGTTGTGGTTAACTTTACCAAATACTATGTTTAAATGTAAATGTAAAAAATAGTAAAGTAAAAAAAAACTACAACTCGCTAGGTTGATTTGAATAAAAACTGTAAATTAACAATAATAAATTGTTTAAACAAATGAAAAATACTTAAAAATATCTATAAACATCCGTAAGATGACAATATGTAACAATTTTGTTAAAAAATCCTTAAGAAACTATTAATTTGTAATTTAAACAAATTTGTCATTTTTTTGCATTTATGGGGGTTGTTTATAACCCTATAATAAATAGTTAATATTAATAAATTATTAAATAAATTATGGAATATTGTTGCTTAAGAACTTTTCAAGATATGATTCACTGTATTGTTATTTTGAGTGATTTTTGAGGATTTGGTAGCGAATTTATGAAAAAAATCGTTTTTCATTTTTTTGTCGATTCTGATAGATTTTTTGAGGCTCTTTCACGTGGTGTATTCTAAAAAAAAAAATTTTTTTTAACACGTAAGCCCCCTTTTCACTGTCCAGGTCACATATTCTTTATTTATCGTATAATAATATTTTTAAATGATTTTACTAATTTTGTGTTTGTACAGAAAATTTTACTGAGAATAAAAAAATTGTGTCATGTACCTTAAGATGGACAGGCCCAAAATCTCAATGTATTTATTTATTTAATTCCAACTTCTAAGAGAATTTTAAAGTCCATCATCAACCCCAAAACTACCCTTATTTTTATTTTTTATGTAAAACTCTCGTCAAAAGTAAAAAATATATTTTTTTTTACAAGTATTGTTGTACGATTATAAATTTTTTCAAGTGCACCAGTTTCAGTTTTTAGCTCCTACCCCTAATCTTAGAACAACCCCTATGCTTAATCAGAAATTGGAAAATATCCCTATAACTTTTCTATTCTTATGAAATTTTGCATTTAATGGTTTTTTGGGTTCCTGATGAAGATTTTTGAGTCATTATTTAAGAACTCAAAATAGCATGGCGGATCCAAAATGGCGGATTAGTAAAATCAGGAACCCTTAGATATAAATTTTCAAATAACTGTTCCATTTTCTTAGTAAAAATTAAATTTTTTAATTTATTAATAGAATTTACATTTTGATATTAAAAATTCTATTATATCAAAATCTATTCTTCTATTTACTTTCGGTTTTGCTTATACATATATTCTCTAGGTTATATTTATAGAGTATAATAAACTATCTTTCCTCGAACATCGACAAAAAAGTATGTGCGCGACAAATCAAAATGACTGAGAGAGATTGATTTCTTTTTATTTTTTATTTAAATAAAATAAGCTTTAGAATCATGTTTTATTAACATATATTCATTTACGGTAACAGCTACACTTTGAAGAATGTGTTCAGTTAGTAACAAATTAAAAAAATTAAAGAAGAAACGTATTATTTTTGTCACATCACACAAATTTCGGAGTGTTTTTTGAGCGAAATTAAAAAAGAATTGTTTTATTGCTTCCAAAATAAAGTTAATAATTATAAGACTTTTTGAACTTTTAGTATATGTATCATAACATGATATCTGATAAACAACCAGAACAGTTTGTTAAAAAGATACAAGATGCATCTTCTTGCTATGTCAAAAAGTGATTTATCACTCCTCGTGATCCATTACTCCTTTATTTAATCCATAAAAAAAATACAATGGGTATTGCAAAAGAAAGAATATTTTTTAGTTTGAATAAGAAAGATTTAGAAATTCTCATTGAGGGAGAAATCCTAAATAATAATCATATATACAATTTTCAAAAACTATTAGAAGTCGAATGTGGATGCTATTTTCAAATAAATATTATAAAAATAATATAAAAGAAGTTTTTGTTTCCATTGTATAAAATATATATAAAATAATACTTTTATTCATTAAAGAAAATTCAAAGATTTTAAAAAATTCTTTTATTCACATTTTCATTTATTACGTTTTAAATAAAATAGCCTAAAATACGCCTAGCATACACCAATCATGCGGTTATGTTCAAGGTTATGTACAAAAAAAAATTTTATTGCTTCAAGTTTATCTTTTGATTAAAATGTGCTTTTACTGTTTACATGGAATTGAAAGGACAAAAAAAGATTTTATGTTAGATTTATGAAATTAATAAATTTAAAAAATTTTTTTACTTACTTTTAGTAATAAATATGATTATAACTTTTTAAACCTAGCTACTTCTTAAAATAAAGAATGGATAGAATGTTACAAATTAGACGCGCGCATGCGCGCGCGCAATATCTTGCTAGTTTAAAATAATAACCTCTTCCCCTTTTGTCCGTAAAAGTTTTTGACTAACACCAGGGCAGCCAGCAGACTTGCAGATTAAAACTGGTAAAAAAAAAAAGGTTAAATACACACGCCCATAGCCAGAAATTTTTTTCGGGGGGGCTACGTGCCTGTTAATACAACAAAGTAAATTGTAAAAAGACAGAACTAATTAAAAAAATAATGAAAAATAAGAAAATGAAGACTTATAATTCTATAAAATTTAAATCTGGTGAAAAAAAATTAAAATTTTGAATACAATAATTGAGATATTGACGAAATAATTAAAATGTAAAGAAATTAATTGAACAATGACATAAATTATTGAAAGCTGGTGTAAAAATTAATTAATTCATAAAATAATAAAAATATTAAAGAAAATAACATTTAAAGAAACTAATTCCAAAATGTCAATAATATTTGATTATTGACAAAAATAATTTTAATTATAAAAAATTAATTGAAAAATGACAAAATTCATTGATATTGGTGTAAAGAATTAAAAATTTATAGACAATAATTGAAATATGAAAATATATTAGCAGTTTGAGTAAAATAATTAACAGTTGCAAAAATTAATTGACTTTTAATAAAAATAATTAAAATTTTAAGAGTAATAATAATTTTGGAATAAATTACTTTTTTATTATAGTTTCTCGTAATGTAATATTCATTTTATCAGAAATAATTTTGACACATTTCAAAGGTAATTCAAAAACGCATAAATTCGAAACATTTAAATTTTTTAAAGAAAAGATGTAAAAAATCATTGTAGATCAATTATCTTTAATTTGTTTAAAATTTAGCTTTTACCTACCAAATAACTTCTTGTATAATTTCATTGAAGAATAGTTTACCATATTACACTCCTTTCCGTTCTTTTTTTTGGTTATTTTTTTAACATAAATTCGGCAGCCTGTCGAACATTTGTGGTTCTTTGTTGATACTTTTTTATTAGTTATATTTGTTATCGACAAAACAGATATTTCAAAAAAATATTGTGTTCTTAAATGACTTTGACGTAAAGCGTAAACATGAAGTGCTGCGCGCTCTAGTTCGATTCTCTGAATATCGATATTCAAAGTATCGAACCAGATTGAGCAGTCATCTTTACTGATATTTAGGCTTGTCAAAGTCATCTAAGAACACAATATTTTGTTAAAGTTTCTGTTATGTCAATAACAAATGTAACTAATTAAAAGTATCAACAGAGAGCCATAAATATTTGCGTGGCTACTGGTTTTATCTTAAGAAAATAACCAAAAAAAAAAAAGAACGGAAAAGAGTGTAATATAGCAAACTAATCTTTAATCAAATTATACAAGAAATTATTTGGTATGTCAACACTTAATTTTAAACAAATCAAAAATAAATGGTCTACAATGGTTTTTTAAATCTTTTCTTTAATAAATTTAAATGCTCTGAATTGATGCATTTTTAAATTGCCTATTAAATATGTCAAAAGTATTTTTAATAAGATTTATATTAGTTTACGAAAAACTATAATAAAAAAGTTATTTATTACAAAATTATTATTACTCTTCAAATTTCAATTATTTTCTTCAAAAGCCAATTAATTTTTACAACTTTTAATTGTTTTTCTCAAACTGCTAATATTTTTTTCAAAATTTTAATTATTCTCTACAAATTTTTAATTCTTTACACCAGTTATCAATGAATTTTGTCATTTTCAATCAATTTTAAAAATTAAAATTATTTTTGTCAATATTAAAATATTATTGACATTTTGGCATTATTTTCTTTAATGTTTTTATTATTGTCATGAATTAATGAACTTTAACACCAGTTTTCAATAATTTCTGTCATGATTCCATTAGTTTGTTCTTATTTTCATTATATCATTATTGTATTCAAAATTTTAATTTTTTACACGACTGTAAATTTTTTTTCAAATTTAAAGTCTTCATTTTTTGATTTTTCATCAATTTTTCAAATACTTCTATCTTTTTACAATTTTTTTTTAAATTTTGAATTTCTGTTTTTGAATTATTTTCTTTATACGCAATTATTTTTGAAATTTCGAATTATTTTCTTTAAATCTAAATGTCCGTCCCATCTGGCAGCCTTCTATTTAATATCAGTAATATCAAACTCATTAATGCCTACTCACTTTTTTCACAGAATAAATCACTATTCACTTGCTTTTTTCACTTAAAAACTCACTATGTACTCAATTTTTTGTATTCAAAATTTTGTTTTTACTAGTTTCAATCTGCAAGTCCGCTGGCTGCCCTGGTGTTAGTCAAAAACTTTTACGAACAAAAGGGGAAGAGGTTATTATTTTAAAATTTAGGCTGAAATTTATGGTTTTGACATATTTTACCACGATAATGAGCTCAAATCGCGTTTTTTATTTTATTTTTGTAAATCCAATGTTAAATTACATATGTTTAACAAATTTGAAGACTCTGGCTCATACAGTTTAAAAAGTAGAGGGGGTGCGAAATCTGACAAACAGTGATTTTAATTTCTTTTTATAGTACAGAACCCTAAAATATAACTGAAAGAATAGTTAAAATTTGTTAATTGAATTAGTAAGCAGAATTTTTATTAAAATATTAGTTATTTTGACATAACCTAAAAATGAATTTGACCAATAATTAGTTATTTTTTACTAAATGATAAGTAAAAATATGATTACTTAAATTAGTGACTGAGTTTTTGCTTTTAAATTAGTTATTTTTAACTAATTTAGATTTAGAGTACTACGTAAGATTTTGATAAAGCTCCTCCTCCTCTACCGTAAGATTTCGTAAGATTATCGAGAACCCGCACCCCCACCCCCCTAAAGGTCTTTCGCAGATTATGGATTGCCCCTTAAGCGGTTTGAACTACGCAACTAACTACTAATTTAATACTAATATCATTTGCTTATTCAGCAATTGTTTTTAAAAATAAAAATCAATACCTTTAAATTATTTTTATCCTTAGATTTTCATCTATTACTCACATTTTTATACTCTGAAATAACTTAAAATGTTTTGATAATCAGATATGGTCTATAAAAAACATTTTCAACAGCAAAATGACTCTGGATTCTCTTGCTGACCAGATTCCTCTTCTAAAGAAGAAGTAGGGTGGTTATTAATTGAGCGATGTTTTCAAATATTTGGTCTCTACCCGGAAAATTAATCATGGTATCAAACAAAATCGCTTATTCTTAAATTTGCTATAAAATCGTTAAAAATAAATGTTTTTCATTGCACAAACTATATTCTTCTTCAGAAATGTTAAAAAAATATAACTTTATTGCATAATTTTTATTTAAAAAAATTTTATTTGTACTTCGACTCCAAGTAACAACTTTTTTGCAATTTTGGGGATTTTTTGCGGTCCTGCAAAAAAAAGTTCATACAATTTCTGTAATAAATAAGAATTAGAATTTCATTTTTTAAAGGTTTTTTTAACAGAAATATCGTTTGTGCATTGAAAAATATTAATTTTTAAGTATTTTGTAGCAAATTTACAAAAATTAATTTTTTTCTATGCAAAGGGGTTAAATTTTCTCTCTTTTGATGAACATCTACTTATTCAACATTTCCTAACATTTTCTCTTTTGCTCATAGAAAAATTTTGTTTTAACGATTTTGTTTTGATTTTTAACATAGATTTAGAAGACAATATCAGTTTTTTAAACAATTAAAAATTTTACCCTTTTTTTCAAAAATAAAAATAAATTTGAGTTTTTTTCAACTTTTGATTAATTTTTTCTTTTTGAAAATATTTTAGTTAGAAAGCTGAGATTTTTTCCTAAAAAATACTTGATTTCCACGAGGGTTTTTTTTTGTTCTTCTCCCCAAAATTTACATTTGTGCGTGAGAGAAAAAGGTAACACTATAGTGCCATGTCTTTCTCTCATATATAATACCCCCCCCCCCCCCCCCCAAAAAAAAAAACCTTGTCTGCATCTGTCTCTGCCTTCTGATCGTTTCTGTGTTCATAATAAAACTGGAAAAAATAGAATTTTAAGGGTGGCGCACATCGCAAAAAAATCTGAAAAAATCCATGAATTCTAAATTTCTTGGAGTGAGTTTTCACTCCACTAAGAGTGTAAATTAAGAAACTCTAATCAGAGTGAAAGACCTACTCCATCAGAGTGAAAGACTTACTCCATCAGAGTGAAAGACCCTTTCTAAAAGAGTGAGATCTCACTCTTAAAGAGTGAACTTTCACTCCAAACTGAGTGAGAACCTTACTCTATAAGAGTGAGGTTCTCACTCTTGATTGGAGTGGCTCAATTTCCACTCTTAGTGGAGTGAAAACTCACTCTAAGAAATTTAGAGAGTAGGTCTTTGTATACTTCAAAAAATGACGAAAAAAAGTAGTTCCATATTTTTAAAAATTCAGAAACAAAATGTTTTTGTTTTGTTTAGTTTTGTTTTGTTTTTTCACCCCATACTCCCCTTTTTTTTTGATCAAATCTAAAATCCATGGACAAGGGCATTTTGCTTATCTTAACCAGAGAGACTCTTTACATCCTCTTTCTACGAGACGTTGTTCTTTTTCTTAAGTTTAATAGTAAGCAATATTTGAAAACTGTTTTTTGCATTTAACAGGGTTATGATAAGTCATAATATTCATAATGCGCAAATGTACTGTGACTACTGTGGGGAAAAAAACTTTGCCCCTGTGTCAACTTTTGGATATACTTTAAATAAGGGCCAAATTTCAAAATACTTCAAACAGAGGATACACGAGGGGCAAAATTTCTGTATATTATTATATTATATTATATTTCTACTATAACGACACTAAAATGTTACCTCTTTCTCTCTTGCAAAAAAGTAAGTGTTTGGGGGGGGGGGGAAGGCAAGCAACAGTGGCCCTCTTCCTAGATCCCCCAATGCCAGACAGATGATACGTCAAAACAATCGCGGGAATGAGTAACTTGCAAGAGTAACTTGCAGCTAGCAATAAAGCCCTTTTGTTGCTTTTAATAATAAAAATTAACTACAAATTTTGATTTATAGACAGCTTTGAAAATATCTTGGAAAATCTTTATTAAAGAAAAAACACATTTTTCTGCCCTAAAACCAAATTTTCAATAAATCAAACAGATCTTATGCAAAGAAGTGTAAATTGCAGCTAGCAATTAAGTACTTTTGTTGCTTTTAATAATAAAAATTAACTACAAATTTTGATTTAGAGACAGGCTTGAAAATATATTGAAAAATCTGTATTATAGAAGAAACCCCATTTTTCTGCCAAAAGTCTAAAGTTTTAATAAATAAAAAGGATCTGTTGCAAACAAGTGTAAATTGCGGCTTGCAATAAAGCACGTTTCTTGCTTTTAATAATAAAAAAAAAATACAAATTTTTATTTAGAGACAGGCTTGAAAATATCTTGGAAACACGATGTAAAGGAAAAAAATTCACTAAAAATAAGTCTAAATATACGAGTTTAACACGTGTTAAACACGATGTAAAGGAAAAAAAATTACTAAAAATAAGATTAAATATACGAGTTTAACACTTGTTAAACACGAGGGAAAGGAAAAAAATTCACGAAAAAATATAAGTCTAAATATACGAGTTTAACACGTGTTAAACACGAGGGAAAGGAAAAAAATTCACTAAAAAATATAAGTTTAAATATACGAGTTTAACAATTGTTAAACACGAGGGAAAGGAAAAAAATTCACTAAAAAATATAAGTCTAAATATACGAGTTTAACACGTGTTAAACACGAGGGAAAGGAAAAAAATTCACTAAAAATAAGTTTAAATATACGAGTTTAACACGTGTTAAACACGATGTTAAAAAAAATTCCCAAAAAAATATAAGACTAAAATATACGAGTTTAACACGTGTTAAACACGATGTAAAGAAAGTAAATTCATTAAAAATATAAGTCTAAATATACGAGTTTAACTCGTGTTAAACACGATGTTAAAAAAAATCTCCCCAAAAAATATAAGTCTAAAATATACGAGTTTAACACGTGTTAAACACGACGTGAATGAAAAAAATCACTAAAAAATATAAGGCTAAATATACGAGTTTAACACGTGTTAAACACGATTTATAGGAAAAAATCATTTAAAAATGCAAGTCCTAAAATACGAGTAATACACAAAATGATTTCAACAAAAATTATAAAAAATGCAAGTCTCAAAATACGTGTTAAACACGTATTTTACACATGTTTTCGTGTCGAAAACGATATGTGTTTTACACTTGTAAAACACGTATAAAACATGTATAAAACACGTGAAAAACACGTGTTTTACATGTGTTTTATAAATGTTTTACCCGTGTAAAAACACGTGTTTTTTTATAGGGCAATGTTAATGGTTTATCATTTTATGATTTATAGCGTAACCTCTTTCTCAATGAACGAAACGCGCCCTCTCTAATTAATCCTGAACTGAGCAGCCCTGTATTATAATATTCTGGTTTGTAGTTTTAATGCATGATGTATTGTATTATAAAATTTTATTTTATCCCAGAAGCACAAACATGGCGCTTTTAGATGCCTGTAGGTAGGGTCTAAACGCATTCATTTGTACGACTGTGTAAACATTGCGTCCATTTTTTTCGTAGGGAAAAAAGGAACAGCTGATCTATGCATTTCTTTGACCTTAGGGGAAAAATAGACGCCATTTTCATACGGTCAAACTAATGAACGCATTTTGACCCTAACCTAAAAGCATTTAAAAGCACCTCTTTTGTGCCTTTGGAATAAAAAGTATCGTAAGCAACACGGGTTTAAAGTCAGTCCAATTTGTTTACGCTGATGTTTGTATAAACGAATGGCTGCCTTTAACCCTTTGTTGCTTTATATACTATATTGTTACTAAGATACTGGAGATGTCGGACTTATATCTTTCCCTTATCAAATTTAATTCTTCCCGTTCACTCACACGTACTCACACACACAAACACACTCATAAACATCTATACTGACGATGCGTTGTCGCTACAACTAACTTCACTCGTAATCGCACCCTTTCACGTACTCACAGACACACACACTAACGCACGCACACTAACACAAAAACAATCACGCACAAACACTCTACTCATACACACACCCACAGTGACACCAATCTACCTCACACCAACAATCAGACAAACACTTACATACACCCTCGGTTCTATCACACACATCTTACACACACACAAACACCTAGACTGACGATGCGTTGCCGCTATACTCTTCCCTTTAATTTTGGTTACTGAATTGGTTTGCCGGTTCACACCAATAATTGATTTTGTGTAATTTTGAGATTTTCTTCTGGATTCGCCTTGAGACTTAATGGAAATAACCACCATGGTAGTTTGTTAAGTTAAAGTTACCCTTACAATGAATATTTAGAGTTGAGGTTAACGTTTTTTATTATTTAGAAACTTTAGATATCGTAATATATTTGAAATTATTCTTAGCGTTAATACCGAACTATCGTGTCCCGAAGGACTGGCGCCCTCTGGCTTGCTTTTCTTTTCTCGTTGACAACCAGAGTATTAGTTTTTAGGTAAATAGATTATAAGTCTTCAATTCCAATCTTTTGTTATGTATTCAATTTTGAGGTTATTTCCTTTTCTTGCTATTTGTTTTAAAATATTGAGTCCCCATTAAAAATCTACTTTACAAATGGCGCCTAACGTGAAGCCCCAGAGTTAAAGCCATTGAGAGAGACGCTCGACTTTTCTTTTGATTATTTCTATTAAGTTTCTGATCTAAGTTTCTTAAGTTAAGCTTACAGGAACAAAATCAAATAAATAAAACAATAATAACCCCCCCTTCTTATCACAAGCTGTTTAAATATCGTAACCACTAAATTTGTTACCTTAAAAGCAACCCTATAGCAAAATGAATAACCCAGAGGACTCCTTTTTCCCACCCAATCAAGAAGAACAGAACACTTCTTCTGACTCAAGAAACCACAACGCCCCTGGTAGCCAAAGTGAGCTTAATGAGAGACGAGCCCCCCATGACTCGGGAAACCAAAGAACCCTCGAAGAACAGGGAACACGATGAAAACCAGGTAGCCAAAAACCCTCGACCTCCCGTAATTCTTTATCCCTACCGCCAAACAACAATAGTGGTATAAATCCGAGGGATAAATAAATCACTACTTTAAACCTTGAAGTGTTGATTTTAGAATTAGCCACGCACAGTCAACCTCTAGATGGAGCTGATGCCGTTCTAAGACAACGTTTACTCCGTTATGAAAGTGCACAGCGAGGAGAACCCCAAGACCCTACAGTTTTGACAAATAGGATGGCCCGTGCCAACATCTCAGAATCCGAGAACGATTCGACGGAACATAGCCGAAGTGCAACTTTCCGCAAGAATGTGAGGAATGAAAATCTTGAATCTCAACACACTGCTAGCTTCAGCCGTCGTCGAGGATCTATCGTAAGAGAACCCTTGCGCATGCCCCCCTCAGGTGCGAAAAGGAGAAATAGAGGTCCTGAAACTCCACCACCACCACCAAATAACTATACCCGTGATACGAATCTGTTCACTGATTTTATTCTCAATAAACGCGCACTATTTTCGACCTTTTATCCGGCTCGATAAATGTTTCGAGCGAAAACCTGGTGAGAGGAAGAGGTTTGAGAATTTTACTTTACGGAGAATAAATTACAGAGAACAACAAAAATTCAAAAAAATTAGAACACCTTCAATTAAGAGAAATACCTTTTTTATTGATTAAATCCGTGGTCAAGCAAATTTAAATGACAATCACACACAATGAGAGCTATGTCCTTTGTAATTGAGTGTTTTGTTTGTCTAGTAATTACACCTGTAATTTCTGTTGATTTCGCACCACACAACACAATAGAATTTACAGAGAAATTTTAACACTTGAGAAGATGCCTTCACAATGAGAAATGCCTTTACATCGTTTGAGCATTATCTTATTGATAAATAAACCAAAATTATGAAAAATTCGCTATAGAAATTGATTTTAATTTTGATTAACCCTCTCCCGTAAGCGCCTACTCTTCTCCTGTAAAATACATGGGATTTTTTTAAAATAATTCTTTACTTTATCAATATTTTTTTAATCGGTTTGAAGGTTCTGAAAGTGCATTCTTTTACCTTGATATTGACCTATTATACTGTAATGTCCTGGATTAAACACAGGAAAACGCCAACCAACGGTTAAACATAATTTTTTATTATTGAATAATACACAAAGATAAATTTAGGCTCAGGGCTAACGCCAGACTGATTCTTAGGTTAATGATGCGCGCGAACACGCTAACGATTGTGCTGCGCTCTGTGGCATTTGCGAACTCTAATAATTTAAATCTAATTTAAACATATTCTACAATCCTCCGGGACAATTTTAGGCTCATGCACCTATAACTATCTTTATACATTATAAATCTGTCTAGGCTTCCTTATTCTAGTGGATCGTCTTAATTCAGTGTCAACATAGTTTTTCGCTTCCGACTCTTCGTTCATTACAGGTAAATCCTGACCGTTTACAATTTCCAAGTCGGCGTTTGTTTCAACTGGTACCACAACGTCGTTATCACTTGTTAATATTGATTTATCTACTAAGTCACAATTTTCTTGACTATTATTCTGAAGAGACAATTTACAAGGATTCTATTGATCAACGTGACGCTTCCAATTTCTCCTATCACATGTACTCACTTCATACGAAACTGGACTTAGCTTTTTCGTGATCTGAGCATTGCACCATTTACTTTTTTTTGCCGAATAGTCTTTAGCCATCACAATCTCTTTCTCCTTAAATTCTATCATTCTGTTACTTCTATAGTTATTCCTTTGTTCTAACTGTTTTTTAACTACTATATCTTTCGCCATTGATTTTAACAAATCCCAGCGGGGTCTAAATTTCCTACTTATTTGTAATTCTGCAGGTGAAACCTCCGTAGTGCAATGAGGCGAAGAACGATAATGAAACAGAAATTTAACTAAAGCAATATGTTTATTAGTGCTTTTTTCACTAATTAATAAGGTAAATTTTCCCTTAAAAGTTTTTACTAAATTCTCCGCAGCTCCATTCGTAGCTGGGTGATAAGGAGCAGTTTTGATATGATGAATTCCATTCTTTTTTACGAATTCTGTAAACAATTGCGACGTAAAAGTCGTTCCGTTATCTGTTACTAATTTTATAGGTTATCTCCACACAAAAAAATACTCCTTAAAAGCTTTTATTGTTTCCGGCGCGGCGATATTTGTCATTTTCTTAACCTCAATCCATTTTGAATAAGCGTCAATAATTATCAAATACATATCTCCTTCTAATGAACCTAAAAAATCCGCAAGAATACGGTTATTTGTCTCGTCGGGCCAATTCCACGGATCCAATTCCACTTTAGGTAGATTATTCGCATTTTCTAAACAAGACATGCATTTTTTTCCGATATTTTCAATTTCGTTATCCAGTTCCGGTCACCAGATATGTGATCGAGCTATTCCCTTCATTCGAACTATTCCCATATGACAGCTATGAAGTTCTTTCAGCAGTTCTTCTCTATGCACTTCCGGAATTACCATTCTATAACCCCACATTATGCACCCATTATCGATATATAATTCTCTACTTTTTCGTAAAAATGCAATCATTGTATTTGGAACTTTTTTCGGTCATTCATCAATAATAAAATTTTTAACTTTACTTAAAATTTCGTCTTTTTCGGTTTCTTCCCTTATTAGGTCCGCTAAAATAATAACCCTTTCTGAAACAAAATTTAAATACGTAAAATCTTCCTCATTATTATTTTCATTATTCGAATTTGATGGTTTTATACAACGAGAAAAAAAATCAGCGCTTTTGTTATCTTTTCCCTTTAGAAATTTAATTTCGTAATCATAGCCTGCCAAATATACACCCCAACGCTGTACCCTGCTTGCAGCCATTTGCGGTAAACCCTTTTTTTCACCGAATATAAATGTCAAAGGCTTATGATCAGTTTCTAGAGTAAAATGTTTGCCGTAAACATACTGATGAAATTTCTTAACTCCGAAAATTAATCCGAGCGCTTCTCTGTCTAATTGAGAGTAACCGGTCTCCGCTTTTGTTAAAGTTCTCGAAGCAAAAGCTACTGGACGTGCTACATTTTTTTCTAAAACGTGCGATAAAATAGCTCCTAAACCGTAAGGAGACGCGTCAGTCGTAATTTTTACTGGTAAGTTCGTGTCAAAAGGCATCAAAACTTCACTCGATGTTAATTTTTCCTTTGCTTCGACAAATGCTTTTTCACAGTCTTGATTCTATTTCCATTTATTTTCTTTTTTTAAGAGTTGATAAAGCGGATACATTAAGCTCGCGTAAGTTTTTATAAATTTAGAATAATAACACAGGTCTACAAAATCAGACTTTTTTTTTTTATTAGATATCTGGGTGGTTTCCGAAGTATTTTTGTGCGCTAAACACGATGCCTGGTTCCAAAATAGCGCATCACGTCATGATTTTGAGAAAAGTGGGGGTAAAGACCCCCAAAAACGTGTTTTTGGGGTGTTTCAACATTTTTTCCTATTTAACCTGACGTGCTAGAAACTTCAATAAGGTCTTAAATTAAAGCTTGAAATGTGCACTTTAAGATCCATATTCGAAATACTAAAATAAAATAGATGCTTTAGAGAAAAGTGGGGGTAAATATCTAAAAAAACGTCTGTTTGGGGTTTTCCAATATTTTTTTTCCTTTATCTTAGGTGTTAGAGTCCTAAAGTGCACCTTTTAAGCTTTCATTTAAGACCTTATTGAAGTTTCTAGCACGGCAGGTTAAAGAGGAAGAAAATGTTGAAAAACCCCAAAAACACTTTTCTCAAAATCATGACGTGATGCGCAATTTTGGAACCCGGCATCGCGATCAGCGCACAAAAATACATCGGAAACCACTCCAATATCTTATAAAAAAAAACCTTGTAGACCTGTGTAATTCATCATTCCTAAAAATGCTTGCAATTCATTTACGTTAGACGATTTTTCAATTTTATTTATAGACTCAATTTTGTCTTGTGACACGGAAATACCGTTTTTTTCTAGTTCGTAACCTAAAAACTTTACTCGATCTGTTGCAAACTCGCATTTACTTTTTTTTAATTTTAAACCTGATTCTTTTAAACGATCTAAAACCATTTTTAATCTCTTATCGTGTTCTTCTCTAATTTTTCCCGTGACAAAAAAATCATCAAAGAACCCTACAACTCCCTCAATTTCCGACCATAATTTCTCCATTTCTCTCTGAAACAGACCCTGGCGCAGAAGAAATTCCAAAATTTAATCTATTGTAAGAAAATAGCCCTTTTTGATCATAAATGATCTGAAAGGTGACAAAAATTTTGTAATTTAATAAACTTAAAACATTTATCTTTCCAATATGATTGTTTAAAGCAGATCTCCATAAGAGACCATGCTAAATAAATAATTTAATAACTTCTAAATTATTTAGCAAAAAATTCTCAAACTTTGCATGCTTCTTTATTATACTAAATAATAACATTTCTTAAAATTTCAAAAATTTCTGACAGTTTTTAATGTTTGTCCGATTCCTCCTTAATCATTTTTACCATAAACTTATTTTTTAGATGATTTTGGGATGACTTATATTTTTTAATGGAAATTTTACGAAATAGTATTCAAAAGTTGTGCATATATATGACGAAACATTTAATATAGAAACTTTAATAGTTTCTTTAAAAATCCTATTCTAAAAAGGAACGGACGTTGTGATTAACTTCAGACGTGTAAGACCCTTTTGTGTTATCTTATTGGTTAGTAGGTATATTCGATAGTTTTCAATTTCGACTTTCTGATTATCCTAATAATTTTGTTAGTAAAATATTCAACATTAATTTTAAATTTATTTAACAACATATTTTATTATTTTAGGTATTTAAAATTATATTAATTTTAATTAAGGCTGTTGGAAGGAGAAAATTTGCAGTGGTCCTCAAACACTTTCACCTCCGCTGGTCGAAAATTTGGACTTATGAATTTTTTTAAAAAAACCCAGACACTTTTTTGAAAAAAGGGCTCTGGCTGACCATAGTATTTGAGATAAGGAATTTTTTAAACCTTTGTTTTACTCGAACCGGTGTTCCTACAAGCGTCAAAATGATCCCCCGTTTTGACATTGACAGATTTTCTGTAGAAGATGGCCGCCCCACGTCACCTGATCATATGGCAGGCCGGAAGTAGCGTCACCGTTACCATGGATTCCACTCGGGCTATGACAAGATGGACTCCGCACTCTGTTTACAATCTGTCAGTTTTGATGTCGAACGTGGAGATAATTTTCTCGCTCGTGGTGAAATTGTGTTTCCCAAATTCCCCATTCCCTGCGAAGTTTGGCATGAAAGTAATTTTCCTGTATAAAAGTGTCTAGTGTTTTATAAAACAAACGGCAACGACCTTGTGAATTTGTAGTGTTATTATATCTATGTCTCGTTTTCTTCGAAAAGTGTTCACACACTGAGAACAACAAGAGTCTTTCTTGCTTAATAATTCCACTATTACCCCTAATTCATAAAATTCCAGCAAGTTTCTTCAATCTTTTTATTTTTCAATCAAATTCTGGGCAATGTTTTTATCAAGCACTATACTCTGACTTGATTAAATATTGACAATGGCACATTTTCTGACCCTTCTGCTACAATCTGTCAGTTTCAATGACAAATTTGACATTAATTTTTCCACTCATGAAAATGTCTATTCGTGAAAAATTAATTTTTCCTAAATTCCTTATTCCCCAAAATTTGACAAAAAAGTAATCATCATATTAAAAAGTGTCCAGTGTTTTGTAAATCGAGACACTTTTATGGAAAAAATATTTTCATTGCCAAAGTTTTTGAGATAAGGAAATTTTTCAATGTTTCTTTTATGCGAACAGATGATCCCACGAGCTTCAAATTTATCTCCCGTTTCGACATTCACAGATTTTTTGTATCGTCTGCAACATAAACATTAACATAACATAAAATGTCTATACCTATTAAATAAATTTTTTCCAAATTCCTAATTCCCCAAACCTTGAGAAAATCATAATCATACTTTCAAGAACGATTCTATTAGAGTTTTATGCAACAAACGTCAAAGAACTTGTATTATTTATAAGTCAGGTTGCATTCAAAAATGTTTTCCCTGACAGAGAAAAGCAGGTTTTTTTATCTTTTTCATTCTTCCTCTTATTTTTAAAATTTTAACAAGTTTCTATTTTTCCTTTTTCAAATAAAATTCTCGGCATTGTTTTTATCCAACAGTCCTCTGACTTATCGACCTTATTCCACGGCAAGCGAAACATTTACCATATATTTCACAATTTTTTCTTTTTTAATCAAGATGTTTGTCCGAAAAAAAATCTCTGTGTTGCCAAACTTTGTGCAATAACAAATTTTTCTACATATTTCTTTTCAACGAAGAGATGATTCTACTAGCATAAAATTGATCCCCAGTTTTGACATTTACAGATTTTTTGTTCAAAATCTCGCCAGACAGGAGCTTCACTCCTACAGGCACAGGTGGCGCATGCTACATACAAAAATCAAAATCAAACTTCAAATTCATTTTTTTATCCAGAGAAGCTTAAAAAGAACCTCTAGATCGACTGAAAGAATTGAAAATGCTTAAAAATTGAAGAGAAAAAAGGGAAATTTGAGAAAAATATTTTAGAATTTTAGAAAATAATTGAAAAATGATTTTAAAATTTAAAACTTGAAGAAAATAATTAAAATATGAAAAAAACAATTATAAGTTGAAAAAAATTAATGAAATTAAAAATAAATAATTGAAAAAATTGCAGAATTTTTTTAAAATTTTTAAAATATCCGTTTGCTTTTTTCAACGTTTGTATGGTCCCCATAATGGTCTATTTTTGACTGCGGAATATATTATAAAATCATTGTAAATAAATAAATAAATACAATTTTTAAAAATTGAAATTTGAGAAAATTAATTGAAAATTTGAGAAATTAATTGAAAAAAATGAGAATAATTCAAAATTGAAATTGAATTTCAAATTTAAAGTATTTTTTTAATCTATCATCATTTTATTTTATAATTCAATTATTTTCTTAACTTTAAAATTTTATAATCAATTTTTAACTATTTTCCCTACCTTTTAATTATTTTAATTATTTTTAAATTAATTTTCTAAATTTTCAGTTATTATTCCAAATTTAAATGATTGTATTCAATTTTCAATTTTTTAAACGATTTTCAATTATTTTCTTTCGTTAAAAATAAATTACGTAATTTTTCTATTATTTTCTCCCATTTCTAATTATTTTCATTCTTTTTGCATAATTTTCAAAAATTTTAATAATTGATCAGAAATTTTAATTATTTTCATCATATTTCAATTAGTTTTTAAAATTTTTAATTTATTTTTATCATAATTTCGATTATTTTTTTCAATTTTAAATTACTTTTATCATTTTACAATTATTTCCCTACATTCTTAAGTATTATTCTCATTTTATAAAATTATTTTTCAAGATTTTTAAGAATTTTTTTTCAAAACTCAATTATTTTCTTTAATTTTTAATTATTTTCATTTGTTTTCATAATTACCAAACATTTTTACTGGTAATATCTTAAGTTCCAATTATTTTCTTCAATTTTGAATTATTCGCATTTTTTTCAATTAATTTCTCAAATTTTCAATTAATTTTCTCAAATTTCAATTTTTAAAAATTGTATTTATTTATTTATTTACAATGATTTTATAATATATTCCGCAGTCAAAAATAGAACATTATGGGGACCATACAAACGTTGAAAAAAGCAAACGGATATTTTAAAAATTTTAAAAAAATTCTGCAATTTTTTCAATTATTTATTTTTAATTTCATTAATTTTTTTCAACTTATAATTGTTTTTTTCATATTTTAATTATTTTCTTCAAGTTTTAAATTTTAAAATCATTTTTCAATTATTTTCTAAAATTCTAAAATATTTTTCTCAAATTTCCCTTTTTTCTCTTCAATTTTTAAGCATTTTCAATTCTTTCAGTCGATCTAGAGGTTCTTTTTAAGCTTCTCTGGATAAAAAAATGAATTTGAAGTTTGATTTTGATTTTTGTATGTAGCATGCGCCACCTGTGCCTGTAGGCGTGAAGCTCCTGTCTGGCGAGATTTTGAACAAAAAATCTGTAAATGTCAAAACTGGGGATCAATTTTATGCTAGTAGAAGTATCTCTTCGATGAAAAGAAATATGTAGAAAAATTTGTTATTGCACAAAGTTTGGCAACACAGAGATTTTTTTTCGGACAAACATCTTGATTAAAAAAGAAAAAATTGTGAAATATATGGGCGAATCCACAGAACCTGTCGATTTCATGTTACTCACCGATTTTTCTATTTTAGAAGTATCATATTAATCTTTTTAAAATTTCTACCAATTTATAGTATCCCTGATAACCAATTGAACTAAGAAAATTGAATAAATGCAAACCTTTTCGTCTTATATAAAAAATGAAATAGAGTTAAGTTACTTAAAAAATCGAATTTGTCGTGTTATTCTAGGTATCAATTTTATTTCTTATGGGTATAACTTGTTCGGCATAGATTGAAACAATTCCAAACGATGGTGAATTATACTTTACTTAGTGTAGAATCTATTGAAGGCAGAAAAAAATATGTGCCCTTAATTAACAAGAAATGGTAGTCGCTGAAAGTAGCGTTACTCATTATTTTAAAATAATGAAATAGCTATACATTTTTATAAATATTTTTTACGGCGATTATTCGATTTGAATTTTTCAAATTGGTACTTGTTGTTTTTTAGCAGATGAACAAATCTAGGTATAATAGAATAGTGTGCGATTAGAATTAAAAAAAATATTACAATAATTAACACTCTATGTTTGATCGTGAACGATTCAAAACTTAGCCTTTTTTCAGGAGCACAACTACAAATTAAAATATAATAAATTGAAAACATGTGTGATTATTTAAAGACATTATTATAATTTTTATATACAAACGCCAAATTCTATTTTCAATTTATAATGTCTAAAAGTTAAAAATAAAAATAAAATTAAAAGAAATTTAACTGAATGAAGGTATTTATAAATATAAAGAATAAAATAACCATTCATTTGTCTTATTTTCAATCTTGTATTAAAATCAACGTCAATAATGTCTGTTTATTGGTTAAGATAATTTAATTTGGAGAATAAAAAATAAATGCTAAAATGAAATTATAATTTATTAATTATTATGTTAATCGTAAATATTAATTGTATATAAATAATTGTATGTTATCATATTTTATTATTCAAAATGTTTTGCAAATATGACAAATATATATGCCAAAAAACAAAAGAAAGAAGTACACATTTTTTCATTAAGATTTTCTGAACAAAGATTACATAGCTATTTTCGTTTTTGGCTTTTAACTCGAACGGCATTAAAATAAAATGGATCACGCAAGAAGGTAATTGTTCTTAAATACTTTTCAAATAAAATAAACCATAAATGAAAGGTGTGCTCGTAATTTGAAAATTTTTATTTTTATAAGGGAAAATCGACCGGTTCTGTGGATTTTCCCATATGGTAAATGTTTGGCTTGCCGTGGAATAAGGTCGATAAGTCAGAGGACTGTTGGATAAAAACAATGCCGAGAATTTTATTTGAAAAAGGAAAAATAGAAACTTGTTAAAATTTTAAAAATAAGAGGAAGAATGAAAAAGATAAAAAAACCTGCTTTTCTCTGTCAGGGAAAACATTTTTGAATGCAACCTGACTTATAAATAATACAAGTTCTTTGACGTTTGTTGCATAAAACTCTAATAGAATCTTTCTTGAAAGTATGATTATGATTTTCTCAAGGTTTGGGAAATTAGGAATTTGAAAAAAATTTATTTAATAGGAATAGACATTTTATGTTATGTTACTGTTTATGTTGCAGACGATACAAAAAATCTGTGAATGTCGAAACGGGAGATAAATTTGAAGCTCGTGGGATCATCTGTTCGCATAAAAGAAACATTGAAAAATTTCCTTATCTCAAAAACTTTGGCAATGAAAATATTTTTTCCATAAAAGTGTCTCGATTTACAAAACACTGGACACTTTTTAATATGATGATTACTTTTTTGTCAAATTTTGGGGAATAAGGAATTTAGGAAAAATTAATTTTTCACGAATAGACATTTTCATGAGTGGAAAAATTAATGTCAAATTTGTCATTGAAACTGACAGATTGTAGCAGAAGGGTCAGAAAATGTGCCAATGTCAATATTTAATCAAGTCAGAGTATAGTGCTTGATAAAAACATTGCCCAGAATTTGATTGAAAAATAAAAAGATTGAAGAAACTTGCTGGAATTTTATGAATTAGGGGTAATAGTGGAATTATTAAGCAAGAAAGACTCTTGTTTTTCTCAGTGTGTGAACACTTTTCGAAGAAAACGAGACATAGATATAATAACACTACAAATTCACAAGGTCGTTGCCGTTTGTTTTATAAAACACTAGACACTTTTATACAGGAAAATTACTTTCTTGCCAAACTTCGCAGGAAATGGGGAATTTGGGAAACACAATTTCACCACGAGCGAGAAAATTATCTCCACGTTCGACATCAAAACTGACAGATTGTAAACAGAGTGCGGAGTCCATCTTGTCATAGCCCGAGTGGAATCCATGGTAACGGTGACGCTACTTCCGGCCTGCCATATGATCAGGTTACGTGGGGCGGCCATCTTCTACAGAAAATCTGTCAATGTCAAAACGGGGGATCATTTTGACGCTCGTAGGAACACCGGTTCGAGTAAAACAAAGGTTTAAAAAATTCCTTATCTCAAATACTATGGTCAGCCAGAGCCCTTTTTCAAAAAAGTGTCTGGGTTTTTTTAAAAAAATTCATAAGTCCAAATTTTCGACCAGCGGAGGTGAAAGTGTTTGAGGACCACTGCAAATTTTCTCCTTCCAACAGCCTTAAGTTGACCGTAATTTAGAAATTACATTTGACCTTGAAATTCATGAAAGAAAGGCCTTTCGACAAACTTCAGACGTGTAAGACCCTTTTTCGCTCTCTCATTGGTCAACAATATCTTCGATATTTATCGATACTTTTTTGTTGTTATTTTAGTGGTAGTTTGATAGAAGTACAACATTTTAGGTCAGTTGTTCACATTTAATTTTGTAATTTTATTATATTTAATAGAAATTTTAATTTACTTTGGAATAAGAGTGCTTTATAAAATATATTCAGTGAAGTGTTAAGTGGTTAATAGTGTTTTAGTTTTATAAGAGAAGTAGTGTTTCCTTTTAGTGTGCTACACATGTCAATATTCTGCAGATTTATACAGGTGAGTAATAATAATGTTTCTCATTGCTTTCTTTTTGTTTGATTGATTTAGTAAAATGTTTTTATTAATATTATATTGAAACATAAAATTAGGTTAGTAATTTTTCACTTTCAAAAGTAACGTTTAAGGTTAGATTATTTGTGTTATTATGTAGGTTCAGTCACATGACGATCCGCCTTACATTTAATGACAGGTGAGTAATAGTAGTGATAAATAATAACAATACTTTTCATTGATTTTTTTATTTAATTGTAAATTAAAAAGGTACAGAGAATTTTGTTATTTTTAATTATTATTTTTGTTTTTATCATACCAAGTTAATAGTTTTGCACTTTTAATGGTAACATAAAAGTTAAATAATTGTTATAATCTATAAAAATACATGTAGCAATTATTTGGCAACAGGTAAGAAACAATAATGTTTTCCATCAATTTATTTTTTTTTAATACAAATTCAAAAGTTAGATATAAAAATTTTTATTATTTTTAATTATTATTATTAATATTATTATTATAATTTACATAAAAGTATATTACTAGTTTTGCATTTTCAATTTATATTGCGTTTAGTCAAATTTAATTTCGTATTTGAATTTTCAAGTTTTAATTCGTTTGGAGAGAATTCAATTGGAGACATTTTTATTCTTTATAATTTGTGATAAAAATTGTACATTTTTATTCTAATTTGATAGTTAGACATGAAATTAATAAATTCCTTTTTTTTAAATTACGATTCCATAGTTACAATTAAAATAAATTTAATCCCTTAAGAATATGAAATCAATGGAATTCCCTTTACAGAGTATAAATTCATAACAATTAAATTTATTTTAATAAAACAGAATTAAAACGCATTAAAATTATGAAAACATGATCACTAACACTTTCTATTCATTGCTTTAAGAACTGTCTATTGGTTTCACGTGATATTTCAATTAAAAATTTTAAATCCATTTTATGGATGGAAATAATTATTATCTAATTCTATATAAAAAATAAGAAAACACAGTACCGGCCAGTACTATGTGGCCACTTATATAATTTATTTACTCATCCCTTCGGGTTTGAGGGCCTCCGCTTCTTTTACATTTAAATACAAATTAAGTACAACAACGCTTACAATTATCCTTACTTAAGCTTTACACTAATTACATAATCAACTTAACCTAATCGCCGCTCTTCTAATATTTTACTTAACTAACTGCCAAGTGTCTGGGCTTCCGTTTCCTGTTCCTTTTTTTTCTTTTCAGGGTTAATCTACCTCTTCGCCCACCCTTTTATTAAAACCCTATTTCTCACTCTTTCCTTTATCATTCTCATATCACATTCTAAACATACCCATTCACTCATCTTTTTCATATATTCCTCTTCCAATCCTTCCAAGATTTCCATTCATCCACTAACCCAGTTACTTCTTTTCAATTGCTCTTTTTACCTTCTCCCTTCCTCTTCTAAACCTATTCCCGGTCCCACTTTGATAACCCCTTGTGTATCCTCTTTCACCAGCTATTCCACTCCATCCACCCAAACACTTTCTCTATTCACTTTCACTACTCTTCCGTTTCTTTTTTCCGCCCACGTTTTTTGCTCCAGCAGCCATTTTATCCTACTCTCTCTCCATGTTCTATCAACATCTATTCTCTTAACACTTCCTTTCAACCTACTTTTCAATCTTATTACTTCCATCCTAGCATTCTCATCTTCTAATTCCACAATCCACAATTTCGGTTTTTCCATATCCTCTCCTCTCACACCCTTAACGTTCTTGATCTTAACTTTCGCCCCAATTCTTGACAACAGTTTTCCTACCTCCTTTCTACCTTCTCTCCATTCTACCTTTATACCTTTAATCACAATATTTCTTTTTCTCCTCTCCTTCTCCATCACTTCTACTCTCATCGCTAATTCCCCCATTTTTATTTTTAAATCGTCATCTACTTTTTCTCTACTCACCTCTTTTTCTTCTGCTCCTTCAGTTAATGTTACTCTCTCCCTTTCTACATATTCTCTTGTCCTTCTCTCCTCACTCTCTTTTATTCCTTTTTCTAATTCCTCCATACTTTTCCACATATCTTTTTTCTCCTCTTCCCACCTTACCTCCCACTTTCAATCATCTCTAACATTGCTTTCATTGCCTTTCGTAATCCCTCAATCTGTTTAAACCTTTTTTTGTCTAGTTTCCTAATTTCGTCTAATTCATCCCAAACTTCATCTAAGTCCTCATCGTTCTCCTTTACTGTTCTTTTGATAAGCCTAAGTAAAACTTGACAATCCTTACATTCAACACTTTATTCGACATTGTCAAGTTCTACCTTATCGACACTCTAACACTCTCTCTCTATACTACCTCTCACTTACTTCGCATGCCGTCACCATAACCTCACAATTTTTCTTCTTTTTTTACAGCTTTTTACACTTTATTCATTCAATTACCTCTTCATACACTCTTTTCATTTACACCCTCGCACTTCACTCTACACTTACCAACCACTCCACAGCCCACCCTTCAGTTATTATTTATAAATTTTTCACAAAACTATTTCCCACTCACAAACGCGTCAACTACTTATCGGTACCGGAAACGAAAGCCACTATGTGGCCACCTGTTTTAAGTGATTCAGATTAATTAATTTTTCTTCGATCTTATTCTAAAATAAAAATTTTTTTGTGTAATTAATTCAAAACTAAATAAGTTCTGAATAAAAAAAACCCAGGGTGAAGTCGTTTTGTCCACTCTAAAAAAATTTAATTTAAAAAAATGCTAATTACAGCGTTTTTTTAATTATTAATAACTTTTAAAATAACAAAGATCTTCTTACATTCTTGGTGTGATTTTAAAGATATCTTCCTATAACATTTAAAAAATGCTTCACTATTGTTGCACAATTTTTTCTTAGTTTTTTCCTGAGGCTAAAGTGAGTACAAAAAAATGCAAAAGTTTAAATAATATAATTAGTAAGAAAAATATTTTTTAATGTTATAATCAAAAAGATTTATAAAATATTTTTGCAGAAGCTTAGAAAAAATTAATTCATTATAATTTTAAAACATATTTTTTTCACTAATTATATTATTTAAATGTTTTTCAATTTTTTGTACTCACTTTAGTCTCCGGAAAAATCTAAGAAAACAATTGTGTACCAATAGTGAAGTATTTTTTAAATTCTATAGAAAATTATCTTTAAAATCACACCAAGAATGTAAGGAGATCTTTATTATTTTAAAAGTTATTAATAATTGAAAAAAACGCTGTAATTAACATTTTTTTTGCAATAAATTTTTTTAGAGCTGACAAAACGACTTCATCATGAGCTTTACTGTATATTTACTATAAGATTCACTTTATTATTTATTATTTATCACTTACAGTTCATTTCTTTAATAAACACTTTTTGTTTACCGTATTAAGAACTATTCAACACAAACTCTTAATAAACAATAAGCATATTAATACTATACACGTTCACATTAAACACATTTCTATTATAAACACTTAATAAAAATACACAATAATTAGCATTATTCATTTTCACATTATACACACTCAAGTTCTATTCATTAATAACTTTCACTACCATGTACTTCTATACCACGCACTAATGTATTTATCTCTCTTTTCGTTGAAGCTCGAAAATTTTTTCTCTTTTCCAAAACCAATTATAACACTCATTATGCAAGAGTTGGCTCGAAAAACGATTTGCTTATTTAGTCTATTGTTTGTATTTAGAAAGAAAAATTTAAATTTGAAGAATATTTGAATAATGAGGTAAAGTTTCAGAATTTAATTTAATTTCTCTCTTTTCATTAAATCTCGAAAATTTTTTCTCTTTTCCTAAAGCCATTGACCTTCATTATACAAGGGTTTGATCGAAGAATAATGACACCCTGCAGGTAGTCTATTGTTTGTATTAAGAAATAAAATTTAAATTTCAAGGTAATTTGTATAATGAGCTGAGTTTCCTTTTCCGTAAACTTTTAACAAATACCTTCTCTCTCTGACCAAGGAAACAGGTATAAAAGTATCCTTTTTCGTTAACTGTTAACGCTTTTCCGTTAACTTTTAACGCTTACCTTCAGTACTCGTTTCTTATATAGGACTCCCCCGTTAAATCAAATATACAAATATTACCTATAATTTAAAAATCTTTAATTTTAGCAATTGTACAAAATAACATTTCTAATTTTTGTAAGTGTACAAAATATTGTAAGAAAGTACCATCTTGACTAAAAACCTTATTTAAAATTTTTTTTTTTTGGAGTCAGTATCATTTCGACTTCGGCTCGTATGCAAACATTTTACTACAAAAATCACCTATTTTACGTACCTGTATTACAAAAAATTATTTTTAAGTCATAATTTTTGTCTTCTTATATGTTTAAAAACCTATTAGAGTATTTCAAATAAAAACTCCCGATTAAACCCGATCTTTGGCTTACAAATCAGAATTTTAAAAAGCTTGTGGCGATAGTAAAGCAATTTTATTAGGACGATTTTTATTTATCAGATATTAAAAACAGAATATTAGGGTAAGATGTAATGCAAGAGATAAAAAAGCAACAAGTGTTTTCGATTTTTGCACTTTTACTAGTAAAATTTTGCTTATTCTATTAATCACTAAATTGAAAGTTTTAGAAGTTATGCAATTATCAACAAAAAAGATTAGTATAATATGTCATTTTTAATGTAAAAGTATGCACTTTAAGAATCTTTAAACTCTTTAAAAAAATATTTATAAGGTGAAGAATTATTTTAAAAAAACCAAATGTTCAAAAAATCCCATTTATTTTACATGGTGAGGCGATGGCGGTGGTTGCCTTTAAAGTAATTCAATGTAAAAAACTAAAAGTTTATAAATAGATATAGAAGTTGAATGAAAAATTTTATTTAATTTATTCATGCCTTAGCTGGTGGACTTTTTGGAAATGATCGGCTTAGATTCGCGTGTCATGTGATTTATTAGTTTTTCCTTTCTTGAGTCTTGGACCAGTAGGCAGGGCGAGGGCTGACGGAGCCTTATCATTGATATCAGGAAAAACGGAGAAATCAGTTAATTGATCAACGTACCTTGAGATCGACAGGAGGATCTGCGCCACGCTTCTCAGTGCCGGCCGAGGACGCTAAGGGGTGAGGGTTAATCAATTGATCACTTTTTCTTTTATGTGTGACGAAGCGTTTCGTCACTGACGAGATAAGTTGTTAAGTTTTAATTTTTATTTTTGAGTTGTGGGAAGTATAAGCTGCACAGGTGCCTTCTTCCGTTAATTAATTACGGCCCTGACTGGCGCTTTATTTCCGCTTCGTCGCAGTTCCCTCGAATAATTCCGTTTTGGAGATTGTGTGGGGTGGTCAGACGCCAGATTGGTGGAAAATGTGCTTCGCGCGATTTTCCGCATTTTCCCGCGTTCACCGAGGCGACCTCTTTTCTTTATTTCAGGTAGATGACGATGAGAGGGACGAGGACGGACGGCTCTACGTACGGGAGAGACGGAGCGCGGAGATTTGGAGACGATGCGCGGGGCCACCACCCCTAAACGATTAGCGCGCGTGAGGTGCCGGTGATTTCACAGTTCCGTGGGATATCTTGTGACAAGAGCACGTGCGCCGAGTATTCTGTTTCTATTTGAATTGTAGTGAGTGCTAATTAATTGGACGTGTAAGTGTGACGTCGGTTACACCCTGGTGTTAAATAAATAACGTTGGAAGAAGTGAATTCTATTTTGTTTAATTGGAGTGGTTGTCCAGGAGTTGCCCTTAGTCTCTTAATTTCGAGGTCGTGAGTCCAACAGCGTGTGGAAACCGGCGGGAGCACGTGGTCGACGAGGAGCGAGGTACGAGGCATAGAGTGTAAGTATTTTTCCACGTGGGTTGCTCGGTCGGCGTGATAATGGTCTCATCGGCAGAACTTCCCTTTGGTCGGCGAAGTTGGTGCGGTTAAATTGAATAATTTGAGTAGTATGTAATATTTGGAGGAAATAATATTTCCGATTAGAATTCATTTAATTACACTATTACATATGTAATTCCATTTTTGAATAATAAAGTATTTGCAATTAATGTAAATTGCTTTGCAATATTTGTTCGTTCGATACAGATCGTACAAGTTTAGTCTGAATTGTAAAATAGATTTTTTCTGATTTTTTTATTAGTGTTGCGTTTTAAAAAAAACTAGATTTGGAGGTTTCCACCATCGAAGAGAAGTGAGCTTAGAAAGAAAACTGATTGATTTGTGAAGTCTTGGAACCGCAGTTTGGTGTTTTTTAATCCCCGACACTAGGTGTGGGAAAACGAGAAAGTCTTCGAGTCAATCACGCTTCGCCTTTTCTGTTTCTGGAAATAACGAATTTTCCATATCCTCGTGGAGAATACCATCGTCTCGCTCCGTCGATCTTTGAAAGCTAAGTGAATTACTCAAAACTTACAATTGATAAATCGATTATCAAATTTTTTTTAATTGATTCTTTGAATATCTTGATTCTGAATCGATTTGTGCCTACATCTATTAGGTAATTTTATTAATACTGTTAATGGTCTAATTTAAATTAATAACTCATTCTTTCTGTTCACTGACGTCAATTCGTCATTTTCATAAAATTTTGAACGATTGTCTATTTATTAATAAATTTATCATTTAAATTATATTTTGGTATGCGTATGCGTGTTGTGGTTTATTTCAAAAAATTTTTTTCCAATAACCACGTATATTGTTTAATGGACGGAGAATTATTATAAATTGAAAGTTATTAAATTATGAAGAAAATAAAACTTTTATATTATTGTCACTCGAATTAATGAGCTTTTGTTTTCTGTGTATTTGACCTTGTCTAATTATCTTGAATTGTCGGTTGCTGGTCCCTTTAGAATCATTAGTTTGTTGTCTTATTTTCGATAATTATCACCTTGAGCATCATTTAATTTTAATTTACTTAATGAATAAATTTTAAATAAAATAAATGTATTACATTTGGCGCTCAACATGGCAGGGTCGATACTAAACAGCCTATTTTAAAAAATCGTATTCATAATATTGTATTATATTTGAAATTTGTTGTTGCATATTTATATTATTTTGAAAATAAAAAATAAAAAATATATATATATAAATAACAAAAAAAAAAATAGAATAAAAAGTTTAGTTTGGGGAATAAAGTTTTAAATTTATGTCTGTATCGGATAGAAAGACGAGGTCGAAACAAGGCTTATTATTGAAAGGATTAGAAAGCCTAAAATCTAAAAAGAATAAGGATAGAAAGAGTTTAGAAAGAGAAATGGCGGATGATAATGATGAGACGTTGTTATTATTACAATGGGAAATGTGGACGCTTTAGAAGAGGGTTAATCAAAATTCAAAATCAATTTTTTGAACTAATTTTTTCATAATTTTGGCTAAAGATTTGATATAGAGGGGGATCCAAAAATTATCTTTAACTTGGTAAATAAGAGCAACCCTAATTATCATTCTTCTTCTTAATTTTCTAATTTAATAAAAAGAGATTTTGCGTCTAAATGATCAAATAGTACATTGTGTGACTAGTGGTAAAAAAGAATGATTCCTCGAGAGTGAAGTTTGCTGCATTCACTGGAGAGAAATTATCATTTTACCACGTGTTACACACGAGATTTTCTCTAACACCTTGCGAAATGCGTTTCCGAACATATCTTTATAAACTTAACTAATTGAGAAGAGTTGAATGTATTATTAAATAGGTGATGCGTAACTTCAATGACAATAACATATTCGGAATAGTGCTTTAGGAAAATTTTGCATGCGGAATAGTGTTTCATGAAAATTCCGCAGGCGTAATAGTGTTGTTAATGACAATGCCGCATGCGGAATAGCATTTTATGATAATTACGCATGCAGAATAGTGTTCTATGACAACGCATGCGATTGGAATATAATTCCGCATTTTAGTACAATTGCATAATTGTACTAAAACAGTATTCCGGATGAGCAATTATAATGCGGAATTCCGCATTCCGCATTTTTTCCGCATTCTGCATTTTATTCCCATTACGTAATTATCAGTATTATTAAACAGTATTCCGCAGTATTCTATCAGTATTTTATAACCTAAAACAGTATTCCGCATGTGTAATTATTATGCGGAATTATCATAAAATACTATTCCGCATGCGCAATTTTCATAAAACACTATGCCGCATGAAAAATTTTTATAAAGCACTATTCCGTATGCAGAATTTTTATAAAACATAATTCCGCATGCGTAATAACTATAAAACACTAGTGGTGGACCTACTCTTCTAAGCGGATAGTTTTTTCCGTAATATATTTTCGCCACTGTTTTTAAGAGTTGTGAAAAGTATTACTTTCGACACACGTTTTAACTTAGAAAGTTGCAGTTTTAGAACTGGTGTTGGAGGAAATATATTTATTAAAAATGCAATAGTATTTATGGTTATTTATTTGGAATATTTAAAATCTTCTGCACACAAACAATTAGGATTGTGCATGATAAAATAAGTCCTCAAACAGCAAAATTTTATTTTTACAAAACGTCGGTTTTTCAGGCTGAGCTGCTTGTAGACAATTTGCTAGTTTCAAGAAACATTCAGTGTTTTAGTTCTATTAAATTTATTAATATTTATAATTGTTTTTATAGTAATATTCTGTAATAATAGAATATTGTTAACTGTTTACCGAAGATTTTGTGAGAAAGGAGATACAGTGCCCAATAACACTTGATACGAACAAAAATAAAATTTTAATTGTTTTTTAAAAAAAATATCATTACAAAGTATCAATTTTAATACTATTATTATAGGTAGGTCAATGAAGAATATTTTGGTTATGTTAACTGTTTTGACATTTTAGAACAGTTGATCAAACATTACGATTTTTTGAGAATCTTGTTACATTGAGACGAGATGAGACGAGATTTAAAACAAAATAACGATAGGTTTTCTCATTAATGCTCATTTCTCGATAATCTCGCTTAAATGCAACTCTAGTAATTAATGACAGATATGATAATTTTCGACGAAACCAGTCGTATGTAGGGGTAATTTTCTACTTAAGCGGTTTTGATCAAAAATTATGATGATAGTGATTTTCCTCTTATTTACGAGTTTGAACAGTAGATAGGCTAAGAGGTTTCTGTATAGTAGGAATCTTTTACCGGCATTACCGACATTTTTTTAAGCAAAATTAAGATTGCGGCATATTTCGCAATTTGAAAGAATGATTTTGTGGAGGGTGCATTCCTTAAGGATGATGCATCGAGGTTCTTTGTTTTAACGTGTGAGAAATAGTTTTGACATTATTGATGTTAAAATTCTTCTCAACTATATTTTGAAAGGTTTATAACTTCCTGCAAGCTTTACCTGTTTTTGCTTTTAATATGTAAATTCTCAGTACTGATATGTTTTGTTATTCGAATATCAAATTCTTTTTATTCATCTTAGCACGATTTTAAAATGTTTATGATCAATCTCTTTAGATATGAGCAGGATGTATAATATTACATTATTTGGAGAATAGCTGACAAAATGTGTTTAGATTTTTTGAAGTGAGAATGGATTTATATGTATATATCTTAATCAGGTGCCAGTATATTAATATTTTTTATTAGAATATTAGTCATTTCATGATCTCATTTTCAGATCGTGAGAAAAGAGAAATCTTTAGAGTAAGAATTCTTCAAAAACATCAGTATTTGCGCAAGTGGTCCTCCGATTTCTTTGAAACCGTAGGAAATAATAGTCTTATATAAGTTACATTTAATACTAAAAGGATTTTAAAAATTTTTCAAAATGGCGGCCGCTACGCTATGTTGAATGTCTTAGTTGCGTTGTTTTAAAAAATTAATATCTCCGAAACTTTTTTATGAATTTTAATAAAATTTACAGACAATATAGTTAAAAATATGTAGTTTTATTTTATGTTATGACCAAAAAAAATTTTTCAAATTTTGACCAAAAAAAAGTCAAAAAAATTTTTTGATATAATTTTTAGTCATTTTGAACCAAAAGTTGAGATTTCTGTTTGCAATGAAAATATTCTCTTTATTTTTACCTTTATTTAAAAAAAAAGAAAATCTTGGAGACTTTAATAGTTCTCGAGATTTTGCATTTTTTGTGGACCAGTGCAAAGCTTTAGCAGTAGCGCTGCGCTACATAGCACTGTGGTGCAAAAAAAGCGTCCGTGGACAAATTAACATAGAGCCCACAAATATTAACCGATTTAAAAGTTTTTTTTTTATTTAAAGGAAATAAATTCTGCATAACACCTCTGATTTTGTTTTTTGAACAATAGTTTTTTCATTTCCAATTTAAACCAGTTTAATTTTTCATGAAAGACTATATTTAAATTAGGAATGACAAAAAATGTTGAAGTAATCATTAAAGAACAAATTCTAATATTGAGTTAATTGTTTAAAAAATGTTTGTATTTGTTATAACCAAATTAGTAGAAGAAAATTATTTTTATGATTTACCTGATATTTATCAATATAAATCTATCTATTATTCAATATTTATAACTAATAAGTGATTAAAATTACAACATTTATTGTAAACAAATTATTTGGTTTATTTATAAACAAATTTTATAAACAATTTTACTTGTCCAATTCCTTATCATAAAATTACTGAAATTTTATACAAAATGTACAATATTATTGCTGCAGATTGTTGAAAAAAGCAGAATTTAATTATTTTTAGGATTCCGTACACCTTCGGTGTTCGGCGGAACCCTTATAACGAGACTCGTGCGTCCGTAGCCAAAAACCATTCCCCCCCCCCCCTTAACTTCTAAACTATTGATTTCGAAGTTTTTTTTTTTATTTAAAGGTAAAAAGTTCTGCATGTCACCTTTGATTTTGTTTTTTGAAAAATAGTTGTATTCATTTGTTTATTTATTGTTAAAAGTGAAAAAAAAAAAATTTCCAATTTAAACCAGTTTAATTTTTCAGGAAACGCAATGTTTAAATTAGGACTGACAAAAAATGTTAAAGTATTCATAAAAGAACAAATTCTTATAGTTAGTTAATTGTTTAAAAAATATTTGTATTTGTTATAAACAAATTAGTGAAAGAAAAATATTTTTATAATTTACTTAATATTTATCAATCTAAAGCTATCTATTATTTAATATTTATAACTAATTAGTGATAAAAATTACAAAAATTATTATAAACAAATTATTTTGTTTATTTATAAACAAATTATTTGGTTTATTTATAAACAAATTTTATAAACACTTATACTTGTCCAATTCCTTATCAAGAAATTACTAAAATTTTATACAAAATGTACAAGATTATTGCTACAGATTGTTGAAAAAAGCAGCATTTAATATTTCTTTAACATTTAAATTGTTTAAACAATCACTAATTAACGAATCCATAGCATCATTATTTTTAGTCGTACAGGCTTCGATCTTTTTTCTTATCTCCTTAAATTTGAATTTTTTTAAAATTTTTTTGAAAAGTTGATAATTATGAATAATTAGTATTGTTATTAATAATTTTATAAACAATTTCACTTTTTCAGTTCTTTACTTCGAACTTAATGAAATTTTAAATGCAATGTACAATATTATTACTAAAAAAAGTTGAAGGAAGAATAATTTAATTTTTCTCAACATTAGCATTGTTTAAATAATCACTAATTAACTCTTCATCTCTAAAGAACTGGTCCAGTAAAATTGTTATAAAATTATTAATAAAAATACTAATTATTTATGGTTATTAGGTTTTCATAAAAATTTGAAAAATAGTTCAAATTTAAGGAGATAAGCAAAAAGAACGAATCCTGTACGACTTAAAATAATGATGCTATGGATATGTTAATTAAAGATTGTTTAGACAATTTAAATGTTAATAAAATCGGGCAAGTACGAGTTACACCCGTACCAAAATCTAGGGTTCCGTACATTTATGAAACAAAGATATACCTTATTAACAAACAGAGAGCTCTAATTTGGTACACATATGTATTTTCACGTGTAGATTACACGAAAAATATAGAGAACATGATCTGGATTGATGGCCATAGCGTTGTCAAGGAAAAACTGCAAATTTTTGAAAAAAAAGTTTTTTTTCTCTAACTTTGCCATTATTTGAGCTAGAGGGCTAAAATTTGGTACTCTCGTGTATTTTTGCATGCAGATTATGGAAACATTATGTTTGGAAATAAAATTGAATATTATAAGGTCACAAAAAAAAATTCAAAAAATGACCAAAAAGAGGTTTAGACCCCTATGCTAGAGCTCACCCTAATTGTCCTACAGTACCCCTCAAACCAATAAATTTTTAATTTGTGTACTCAGAATTAAAAAAAAAGATAACTTTGACGCTATTTGAGCTAGAGGGCTAAAATTTGGTATATTTGTATATTTTTATGTACAGATTAAGAAAATTAATTAAGAACGTTCAGATTATGAACACTGAAAAAAAATTTTGTTAATTTAATATATGATTTGGGTGAAAATTTCAATGCAGCAGAAAGTCACCCATATATGTAAATTTAACATCAAAATAAAGAGACATTTAGCAATGATCTAGAGTTAATCTTAAGAATTTTATTCACCTGAAAATCACATGCAGCAAAAATCGCAGTTAGTTTTTTCTGTGAAAATACTTCTATCTTCAAGTACATGAAACTTTTGCTTAAGGCTACAGGCTTGTATTTCATATAAATAACATAAAAATCAAGAATTTTTTTTTAGGGGGAGGCCCTGAAATTTTTATAGGGTTTCAGGGCTTATAACAGTCTTGATTATAGGTCCTGTAGCAGCCTTGATCAAGCCTTGTATAAGATTAAAAAAATTTTTTTTGTTTTTTTTTTCATAATTTTTCAATTATGTTGAAAAAAAAAGGGATAACAATTTTCAATTGCGTTTTATATCTTTTTTTTTAATTCTGAGTACACAAATTAAAAATTTATTGGTTTGAGGGGTACTGTAGGACAATTAGGGTGAGCTCTAGCATAGGGGTCTAAACCTCTTTTTGGTCATTTTTTGAATTTTTTTTTGTGACCTTATAATATTCAATTTTATTTCCAAACATAATGTTTCCATAATCTGCATGCAAAAATACACGAGAGTACCAAATTTTAGCCCTCTAGCTCAAATAATGGCAAAGTTAGAGAAAAAAAACTTTTTTTTCAAAAATTTGCAGTTTTTCCTTGACAACGCTATGGCCATCAATCCAGATCATGTTCTCTATATTTTTCGTGTAATCTACACGTGAAAATACATATGTGTACCAAATTAGAGCTCTCTGTTTGTTAATAAGGTATATCTTTGTTTCATAAATGTACGGAACCCTAGATTTTGGTACGGGTGTAACTCGTACTTGCCCGATTTTATTAACATTTAAATTGTCTAAACAATCTTTAATTAACATATCCATAGCATCATTATTTTAAGTCGTACAGGATTCGTTCTTTTTGCTTATCTCCTTAAATTTGAACTATTTTTCAAATTTTTATGAAAACCTAATAACCATAAATAATTAGTATTTTTATTAATAATTTTATAACAATTTTACTGGACCAGTTCTTTAGAGATGAAGAGTTAATTAGTGATTATTTAAACAATGCTAATGTTGAGAAAAATTAAATTATTCTTCCTTCAACTTTTTTTAGTAATAATATTGTACATTGCATTTAAAATTTCATTAAGTTCGAAGTAAAGAACTGAAAAAGTGAAATTGTTTATAAAATTATTAATAACAATACTAATTATTCATAATTATCAACTTTTCAAAAAAATTTTAAAAAAATTCAAATTTAAGGAGATAAGAAAAAAGATCGAAGCCTGTACGACTAAAAATAATGATGCTATGGATTCGTTAATTAGTGATTGTTTAAACAATTTAAATGTTAAAGAAATATTAAATGCTGCACCTCGACCAAGTACACCAATGATCACAAGTGCACCAGAGTTATTTCCCTCCGTCATCTTCATCTTCAGGATCCTCTTCCTCAGACTCTGACGTTAGACAAATAATTAAAGAAGAGCTTTCTCAGCAAATGTCTGTTTTTTCTGAAATGTTTAACAAATTTACAACTACGCTACACAGTGGTCTGAATGCCAAATCTAGGTGGACAAAAGTCGGAAAATCTATCACTTTCAAAATTTTTTTTTTTAGTTTTTTTATGTTCTATTATATTCAGAGGGTCCACTTTTGTATGATTCAATCACTAAAAAAAATGTATATGACTGTATTAAGGCATGAATTAGCGAAGACTCACGCGTAGTTTATTTTGCTCTGAAAATCATAGCTTTAATTTAACAAAGCTAGTGACCTATTAAATCATCAAATTTTAAACGTTCCTATAATATGAATTCTAAAGTTTGATTTACACTCTGTAAGATACTGTAACATAAATTATTCTACATTTAATGTTTATATAAGAAAGCCGACGACAAAGGTAAGTTTGTCTGCTAATTTTATATTACAAAATTCAAAATGAAAAAAGTAAAAATGTCCAAATTTGTCTAAAAAGTTATTTATGGGAAAATGTTTATTAAGCCTTAAAGTTTCCACAACCATTAACACTTTTTGTTACTTTTTGCCACTTTTCGATATTTTCATGTTTAAAACGAATCGTGAAACCCGGTTTCAGATGGACAAATCTATTTCCTCACAGACGTTTTGATGCTATTTTACACCACTTTATTATTAGCAGTTTTTGAGGTTGCTGATTACGAATTTGAAGTCAGATTTAAAAAATTCAAAATGGCGGATCCAATATGGCGGATCAAAAAATGAAGAAATTATTGTATATCAATAAAACATGGTATTTAGAGGTTTTTGGGGTTGCTGATTACGAATTTGTTATTAGATTTCAAAAATTCAAAATGACGGATCCAATATGGCCGACCTAAAAATAAAAAAATTAGTTTTCTTTAATATGACATGTCATTTGAGGGTTTCTAAGGTCGCGGATTACGAATCTGAAGTCAGATTTAAAAAATTCAAAATGGCGGATCCAATATGGCGGATCAAAAAATGAAGAACTTATTGTAGGGGAGACCGAGGAGGAAAGTAACAGAGGTGGAAAGTAACAACGTTTATAACTTCTAAACCAATCAGCGGACAGACATGGTCCTAAAGTAATTTTTAGTCAGTTTTACCCCCTCTACCTCCCCCATATCATGCGCGAGCTGGTTCAGGAACCGTATGTCTGATATTGACTTCAGATAATCCGTGACCCTGAAAACCCATTAATGCCATGTTATATTTAAATAAACTAATTTTTTATTTTTAGGTTGACCATATTAGACCCGCCATTTTGAACTTTTGAAATCTGACTTCAGATTCGTAATCCGCGACCTTGAAAACCCTTAAACGCCATTTTATATTAAAGTAAACTAAATTTTTAAATTTTAGATCGGCCATATTGGATCCGCCATTTTGAATTTTTAAAATCGAATAACAAATTCGTAATCAGCAACCCCAGAAACCTTTAAATACCATGTTTTATTGATATACATTAATTTCTTCATTTTTTGATTCGCCATATTGGATCCGCCATTTTGAATTTTTGAAATCTGACTTCAGATTCGTAATCCGCGACCTTGAAAACCCTTAAACGCCATTTTATATTAAAGTAAACTAAATTTTTAAATATAAGATTGGCCATATTGGATCCGCCATTTTGAATTTTTAAAATCTAATAACAAATTCGTAATCAGTAACCCCAGAAACCTTTAAATACCATGTTTTATTGATATACATTAATTTCTTCATTTTTTGATCCGCCATATTGAATCCGCCATTTTGAATTTTTAAAATCTGACTTCAGATTCGTAATCCGCGACCTTAAGAACTCTTAAACGCCGTGTTATATTAAACTAAACTAATTTTTTTAATTTTAGGTCGGCCATATTGGATCCGCCATTTTCAATTTTTCAAATCTCACTTCAGATTCGTAATCAGCAACCCCAGAAACCTTTAAATACCATACTTTATTGATATACAATAATTTATTCAGTTTTTGATCCGCCATATTGGATCCGCCATTTTGAATTTTTAAAATCTGACTTCAGATTTGTAATCAGCGACCTCAAAAACTGCTAGAAACAAAGTGGAGTAAATTTGCATTAAGGCGTTTTTGAGTAAATAGTTTTGTCCAGCTAGAATCGGGTTTCAGACCACTGTGCGCTATCTGTAAAGCTAGATAAAATGTCAACGAGAATCGATGAGAACGAACCAGGCAGGTTTTTAAAACAATTTTCCCGCCTTTAAAACAATTCTATTTTCGTAAAAATATTATTTGTAAGTTGAAAATTAATAAATATATGAGTGGATAAATCGCATAGATAGGAGCCACAGAAAACTACTAGAGTATAAGTATAAAAGTGTATCTTTTGTATAAATATTGATATCAATAAAAATTATTTGACTTGACTTGATGAGAACGAAAATAAGATTGAAGGGCTTTCATCTAGACTGACATCAATAGAAGATACTGTGGCTGCTTTAAAGTCTCAAATTATTAACATTAAATCTCCTGGTTTAAATGAGCAACAATGTCTGACTAAACTTGAGGATAGGATAATGAGAAAAAGTAATATTATTTTGCATGGCATTCCGGAGCAAGACATGCTTTCTTCGTCTCATGAAAATGTCTCTGTGAATGTAAACACACAGATTTCTAGTTTGCTCGATGGTGCTGTTTCTCCCTCTTTGATAACTTATACAAAAATTAAAAGAGTGGGTTTGCCTTCTCAGATCCAGAAGAAACCTCGTCCAGTCAGACTGATATTCAGCTCTCAAAGTCAAGCTCACGTGTTCCATCGGGAGTTTCTGTCTGCCAAAAAAGTGACGGTGAGACCGGACGTAAAGGCATGCTGGGTTACTTTCGATCGCACTCAACGACAGATAAAGGAGCTGGCCGTATTAAAGGAAGAGTTAAATCGTCGACTTCAGGCGGGGGAGCCGGGGATCAAGATAGTGTTCCGTCGAGGATGCCCTGTGATTACTCATGTAAGCGCGGATACACAGGCAGCGGCGAATTAAATGTGTGTGTTGATAGTGACTCTCTAGACTTCTTTGACGGAAGAATCAGTTTGTTTACGCAAAAACTTCGTAATATTATTTTATTGGCATCCAACATTTCATAATTGATGATTACTTGTTTTTGTGAATAGAGAATATGATTAATCGCTGTCGATATTATGTTATATTTTTGTAATTTATTCTCACTCGTTATATTTTAAATTTTTATTTTTACTTTAATGGATTCTTTACACCCGTGTATTATACATTAAATAAATAAATGAATAAATAAATAAATAACATTAAACTACATATTTTTAACTGCATTGTCTGTAAATTTTATTAAAATCCATGAAAAAGTTTCGGAGGTATAATTTTAAAAAAAACGCAACTAAGATTTTCAACATAGCGTAGCGACCGCCATTTTAAAAATTTTTAAAAATTCTTTTAGGATTAAATGTAACTTATATAAGTCTATTATTTCCCACGGTTTCAAAGAATTTGGAGAACCCCTTGCAAATCCAGATATTTTTAAAGAATTCTTACCCTTTATTTAATTTATTTCCTGAAATTATTTTCAACAATTATATTTTTTATTCATCTGACCTTGTAAAAGCAATATAAAAGTGAGGATACGCTTGTTAATAATTATTAGTTACAAGTAAATAAATCGCTTGATAGGTGATTGTTAAACAAGAAATTAGTTCGTTTTAATTATCGAAGAAAGAAGAACGGAAAAAAGATAGATTCTATAGATTTTGAAAAATGGATTAAAATTACGGAAAATGCTTATGTTATAGTTATGTTATAGTCCATTCTGAAAAATGGATTAAATTGGTACTGAAAAATATCAGTCTGTTAAATAAACTTTTAAAATCAAGAAAGGAATTGATTAGTGTAAGTAAAAGAAAAAGAATTTTAACATCTGTTGGGATTTTAAAAACTATCTGCGAAAGATTCAAAGAAATTCAGAAAACTGGTGGAGGTAGTTTGACAGGAAAAGAAAAGAGAATAAAATGGGAAAATTTAGAATCAGCCTTTGAGAATAGAATTAGAACAGGAACAGTTATAAATTTAAAAGAAAAAGATTTATTCAACTTTTTAAAAGAGTCGAAATTTTAATAAAATCACGTCTGAAAAAAGCCTTAAAAGAAAATATACAAGAAAGAAAATCTTTTAATAGAAAAAATGAAATTATTTTCCCCTTTTTCGACTTGGATTCAATTCTTAATGAAATAAATGGATATATTCTTAAAGAAGTTGAGGAATTTAATGAAAACAAATCAGGTTGGTCATTGCAGGAAATTTTAAATCTAATGGTAAATATAAATAGACATGCGCCAATTCAAGTAGGTTGTTCTGAAAATACGAAATTGCCAAAATTTATAACTGATAAAAAGGCTGTTGTAAATATAAAAAATACAGATGAATACTGTTTTCTTTAGTCAGTAATAGCAGTATTGTTTCCAGTTAAAAAAACCCAAACATAATTAGTTCTTATCCTGATTTTAGGAATGTTTTAAAATACGAGGGTATAAATTTTCCTATACGTTTTAAAGATGTGTCTAAATTTAAAAAAATGAATAGTTTGAAAATGAATATTTATGGTTTGGAAAAAGTTAATAAAAATGAAAAAGAAATTATCCCTTTTTATTTAAGTGATAATTTCTCTAAAAAAAATACTATTCATTTATTAATGATAAAAAAGAAGACTTTGTTTACAATAAATGAAAATGATAAATTAAATAATCTTACTAATAATAATAATAATAATTATCAATTCGCGTGGATTCGCATTTTATCACGATTATTGAAATCACAAACCAAAAAACATAAAAATCGCACTTGGTTATATGATAGATGTTTATGTCATTTTAATTATGAGAACACATTTTTGAGACATAAAACCGATTGTATGAAATTAAATGAGTGTAAGGTTATTTTACCGACAGATGAAAAGAATATTTTAAAATTTTAAAATTTTAGATTTAAAGAAAAGGTGCCATTTGTACTGTACGCCGTCACTGAAAACCTTTTGGAACCTTTTTATGATAATCGAATAATATGTAAGACATATAAGAAACATAACACAGCCCCACAAAAAAAAAAAGTGTCATGTACTTTTGACCGGAATACCTTAGCCCTATGTATTTTGACGCGCTGAACACGAATCCGAAGTCCATTTTGCTCCATCACGTCAGGATTTTTTTCTAACCTCAAAAAACATGTCGGATTTTGAGAGGTAGGCGATTTTTTAAAAAATTTATGGATTTACTTTAAACTTGGTATCTGGGGGTTTTTTGGGTCGCTGATTATGAATCTGAAGTTAGATTTTAAAAATTCAAAATGGCGGATCCAATATGGCGGACGAATTTTGAAAAAATTTGAAGATTTACTTCAAACTTGGTATCATGGGGTTTTTTGGGTCGCTGATTACGAATCTGAAGATAGATTTTCAAAATTCAAAATGGCGGATCCAATATGGCGGACGAATTTTTAAAAAATTTGAAGATTTACTTCAAACTTGGTATCTGGGGTTTTTTTGGGTCGCTGATTACGAATCTGAAGTTAGATTTTCAAAATTCAAAATGGCGGATCCAATATGGCGGACGAATTTTTAAAAAATTTGAAGATTTACTTCAAACTTGGTATCTGGGGGTTTTTTGGGTCGCTGATTACGAATATGATATTAGATTTTCAAAATTCAAAATGGCGAATCCAATATGGCGGACGAATTTTGAAAAAAATCGAAGATTTACTTCAATCTTGGTATCTGGGGGTTTTTTGGGTCGCTGATTACAAATCCGAAGTTAAATTTTCTAAATTTAAAATGGCGGATCCAATATGGCGGCCGAATTAAAAAACATATTAAGATTTACTTGGCGGCAAGAATATGGCTGATGAATTTTTTTAAAATATTAAAATTAACATAAAATTTGGTATCTAGTGGTTTGTGGGGTGACTGATTGCAAATCTGAAAACAGATTGTCAAAATTCAATATGTCAGTTCTGAAGTATATAATTTTCCTTTATTCCTTTTTATGGTAGCGCACTCTTTTGTTTTCGAAAGATCTGTGTAGCGGTTTTCTCTTTAAGTTCACACTACCTGGTACAACATCCCTTTTCAGCATCCAGCAAAAGTCGGCCATCATATTTACGCACCACCTTCTTTGATAACGACGTTCCATTTCTTTAAGGTCTTGATGAAATCGCTCTCCCTGTTCCTCACTGTAGTCTCCTAAATTTTCGGGGAAGTACTTTAGATGTGATTCTAAGAAATGTAGCTTCAAGCTTATCAAGCATCCTTGCTTTCCGAAGTTTGTTATCATATTATTTGCCATTTCTTCCCAATTCTCGCTTTTGTTATTCCCCAGAAAATTTTCAACAATTAGTTTAAAACTAATCCATGCATTTTTCTCAGTTTTACTCATGTTTCTGACAAATTTCTCATCTTTTAATAATTTTCGAATTTGTGGGCCATCAAAAACTCCCTCATTTAGTTTGGCATCAAAGACCTCAGGGAATTTTTGTTCTAGATATTTAAAACATTTTCCATTTTTATCTAAACTCTTAACAAACTGTTTTGCTGCTCCTAGTTTAATGTGCAATGGTGGAAGCAATACCTTTGAGGGATGAATCAATGGCTTCTTAATGATATTTTTCGATCCTGGTTTAAAAGATTTTCTTTTTGGCCATTCCTTTTTTTTGTAATGATTCTTTCTATCTCTACTATCCCACAGACACAAAAAACAGGGCGTTTTTGTGAAACCTGCTTGTTGTCCAAGCATAATACTTAAGATCTTAAAATCCCCACAAATTTGCCAGTTATGTTCTTGATATTTTATTTTATCTAAAACTAGTTTTACAGATTCATAGCTTTCTTTAAGTTCTGTAGAATGAGCCATAGGAATCGAACCATAAATATTAGTATTATGAAGTAATACTGCTTTTAAACTTCTTTTAGAAGAGTCTATGAATAACCTCCAATCTTCATCTTTGTATACGCCAGGTTTTAATTGATCCATTAACCCATTAATGTCAGAACAATATACCAATGACTGCTTTTTGTCTTCTGTAAAATATTTTCTGAATTCCTTTTCCCTATCGCGATAAAAGGAAGATGTAGTTCCTTTCGATAGCATTTTTTTCTTCTTAAGAACTGATGCAAGATATTCTGCAACATCTTTTGGTAGTTTTAAATCTCTGATGAGATTGCTGAGTTCTTCTTGTGTGAACTTTTCAGGTATTTCTTCTTCCTGTTCACCAGTTGGAATGTAATAGTCATCTTTGTCATCAATACCCATGTCGTCATCTATATCACTAAATACATCTTCTACTTTTGAACAGTCGATTTCAAAATTTTTTGAAGAAGAAGGTGTATCACAAAAAATTTCTGGTTTTGTTACAGTTGTCACATCAGCGTACAATATTTTTCCTTTATTCTTGTTATTATAACATTCTACATTGGTCATGCCAAAGTAACAATCTTCTTGTTTCAATGGTTTTTTCCACAGCATTGGTTTTTTAAATTTAAAGTACTTATCCTCCTTAGTATTATTCCAACGAGTTAACATTATGTGACAGGATAAGCAAATTTTGTGTGGAACCCAATTTTCATTTTGATCGGCTATCTCTAAATCAAAGCAATCTTTGTAAATTTGTCTAATATTGTCATTGATTGGTTTACAATTCTTTGGAACATCGAACTGTCCACATATATAACAAAATGCATCTACATTGCTATTGCATATGTGTTTTGATCTTAATGCTTTAAAATTAATTTTTGAAGCATTTGAAGTTTTTGTGTTGTTTTGATTTTTAAAAGCCATGATTTATTGAATAACCCGCACGTTAGGGATCTTGGTCCGATCGCAGGCGAGTCCACCGTCCTAGGGGTGATAACTCTCATACCTCCCCAGGCCTAAGTATGAGAGCTTTCCGACTTTGACGAGGACAATGTCAACTCGTCGTCGGACACACTACGGTATCATCCTCACACCCTAAAGCCCACCTGCAAGGCAGCGCGCCTACGCTGGCTTCGTTACTTCGATAAACAGGAAGCGAATCATTCTACACATCCCCTTTCGGGGCAGTTGTCATCGCCTACTACATTTATCGAAGCAGCAGGATTTAAATTGTGCCAAAGCTCAATAAGAACGTTAGACATAGAATGACAATGATATGTCCATCAGGAATAAGATGCAGAATGGAACAATGTACTTTCTTATTTGGCTTCTGCACCAAACATATCCAATCTGTTACCAAGGAATATTTTATGATAAAATTGTAATAGAAATCATATTTGAAAATGTGAGAAACTCGCTTCGAAATCACACTCAGCAACTTAAAAACCTAAAGATACCAAATTTCATAAAAATTTCGAAAATATGACGTCAGGTTCGCAATCAGCGACCCAAAAAACCCCCAGATACCAAGTTTGAAGTAAATCTTCAAATTTTTTCAAAATTCGTACGCCATATTGGATCCGCCATTTTGAATTTTGAAAATCTACCTTCAGATTCGTAATCAGCGACCCAAAAAACCCCCAGATACCAAGTTTGAAGTAAATTCATAAATTTTTTTAAAAAATCGCCTACCTCTCAAAATTCGACATGTTTTTTGAGGTTAGAAAAAAATCCTGACGTGATGGAGCAAAATGGACTTCGGATTCGTGTTCAGCGCGTCAAAATACATAGGGCTAGGGTATTCCGATCAAAAGTACATGACACTTTTTTTTTTGTGGGGCTGTGTAATCCGACAAGCGTTGCATTTTATTTAAAATGTGATTTTAATGATTCACTATCAGTATTTAAAACTTATAGAGAAGAGGATTGCACTTTATGGTTTATGTAAAAATTAACAAGTATTGCTGATTTAATTGACTCATATTTAATAAAATAGTGCCAATGGAAACTTTAACTTTTCAGCAAGAATTAGAATTTAAAAATGCAAATATTTGTCATATTTGTGAAAATTCATTTGAAGATAATGATCAGAAACAGCGAGATCACTGTCATTTCACTGAAAAATTTAGGGGTGCAGCTCATCAGGGTTGTAATATTAACTATAAAAATTTACATACGATTCCTGTAGTGTTTCACAATTTGTCAGGTTACGTTGCATATTTTTTATAAAAGAATTGTGCACTAGTTTTGAGGAACCTGTAAAACTTTTGCCTATAAATAAAGAAAAATATATCTCTTTTACTAAATATGTAGCTGGGACATTCTATTTCTAAACGACCATCTTCAGAAACAATTGCCAATTTCGGCCGATTTAAGACATTTTTTAAATAAATATTTCTTCTACCTACTAAGGCCAAATTACTTTTTTAATTAGCAGTTTTAAAAGAAAAATTCCTGAATTTTATAATAATAAAAAGAACTCTGTTCAAATATATTTATTTTATATACAAAATGTAGTTTGAAAGTTAATCTTTCGAATATCTTGAAACATGTTGTTTCAAATGTATTAAAAGTATATATTAAAAGAAAGCTTAAATATTCTAGTTTTTATTTCCGTAAAGTGAATAATGGACATTTCAGGGGATTTTGAGGAATTTAATAAAATTTACAGTCATATCAGAGGATAAAATATGTTTGCATTGAGAAACATTGTTTGAACAGATTGGCATTTGTTTTCTTTTAAATTTTGTATTTTTTTTAACTTTCAATTGATATATAATTTTATTTATATATAAATATATGTATTATTTATATTTCATTTCATTTTTATTCATTATTGTAATATCATTTCTTGTTAATTTTTTATTCTATTAGTCTTCAAATTAATAGATAATTTAAAAGCTAATAAAATACTAAATTTAAAAAAAGACAGATATTTTTAATTTTAATAAATCTGAATCAACGTGTTTTGAGATATTCGAAAGGTTAACTTTCAAACTATTTAGAAATAGAATGCCCTAGCTGGTAAAAGTGTATGGTTTAAGTTTTTAGATTCTTTTAGGTTTATGCCTAATAGTTTAGATAATTTAGCAGGTTTTTTAAAAAATGACGAAAAAATAATAACTGCAAAATATTGCAATAATATTAATGAATTTAATTTACTGGTCAGAAAAGGGGTTTTCCCGTATGAATATATTGATAGTTAGCAAAAATTGGAGGACAATAAGTTGCCACCAATAGAAGCATTTTTTTCAAAGTTAAATAATTCAAACATGTCACATGAAGATTATGAGCATGCTTGTCAAGTATGGAATATATTTAATTTGAAGAACTTAGAGAAATATTCAGATTTATATTTAAAAACGGACGTTTTACTTTTAGCTGGTATTTTTGAAAATTTTCGAAAAACGTGCCTATTAGAATATAATTTAGACCCCTTACACTATTTTACGGCTCAAGGCCTTGCATTTGATGCAATGATGAAATTAACTAAAGTAGAATTAGAATTAATACAGGATATTGAAATGATACTTTTTATTGAAAAAGGAATCAGAGGAGGAATTTCTCAATGCTCAAATAGGTATGGAAAAGCAAACAATCGATTTATGGGGCCAGAATTTAATTCAGAAATTGAAAAATCTTATTAAATATATTTTGACGTAAATAATTTGTATGGCGCAGCGATGAGTCATTTTTTCCCCTATTCTGGTTTTCAATGGGAAACCAATTTATCAGGAGTTGATGTTAATAAAATTGAGGATGATTCTCCTTATAGATATATTTTAGAAGTGGATTTAGATTATCCTGAAGAACTTCACGATTTTCATAAGGATTTGCCCTTATGACCTGAACACTTTATCCTCCCTGCTGAAGGGAGCAAATTACCTAAATTAAAACCACATTTATTTTCAAAAACAAAATATAAAAGTAATTCATTATAAAAATTTTAAAAATTATTTGCAACATGAAATAAAATTAACGAAAATTCATAGAATATTAAAATTTAAGCAATCTCAATGGTTGAAAAAATATATTGACTTAAATACAGAATTCCGAAAAAAAGCTGAAAATATATTTGGAAAAAATTTCTACAAGTTAATGAACAATTCTGTTTTTGGCAAAACCATGGAAAATATAAAAAAGCATAAAAATATTAGAATTATCACGAAATGGAAAGGTAGATTTGGAGCTAAAGCTCTTATTAGTAAACCAAATTTCAACAGCTGTTATATTTTTGACGAAAATTTAGTTATAATTGAAATGAATAAAATTCAAATTAAATTTAATAAACCGATTTAGGTTGGATTAAGCATTCTTGATATATGAAAACTCTTTCTTTATGATTTTCATTATAACTGTATCAAAAAACTTTTACTGATAAATCAAAATTAATGTATACAGACACTGATAGTTTAATTTATCATATTAAAATTCCATACATATATGATTATATTAAACAAGATTCGTAATTTTTCGATACTTCCAATTATCCCGAAAATAATGGTTATGGTATAGGTACAATTAGAAAACAAAAAAGTGCTGGGTTTAATGAAAGACGAATGCGATGGAAAAATTATTACTGAATTTATTGGATTAAGATCGAAAATATATTCCTATAAAATATTAAACGAAGATTGCGAAAAGAAAAGAGCTAAAGGGGTCAGATCTTCAATATTAAAAGAAATTACATTTGAGGACTATAAAAAAAACACTTTTTTTATACGAAAACTTACTAGAAAATCAGTATTTAATTCGCAGTGAAAAACATCAAGTTTACACTGTGCAACAAAGAAAAGAAGCTTTATTTTTTCAAAAAAGGTAGTTGATCCCTTCCGTAATTCTTATGTTTAAAGAAAACTTCAGATGGAGGAACGATCAAAGGAAGGATATAAATGAAAAAAGATTTTTTTTCATATTTTATCATTTTGCGACGTTTTTTTGGAAGGATTCTCCAACCTCTTCAGGCTAAAATTTTATTAAAAATTGGTCACAAAAATTTGTTTACACAGATAATTCACAAATTTCACTAATAACAACATAGTCCAGTCAAAAGAAATAAAAAACTAAAACATTCTCTTAAATTACCTTAAAAGTCAAATTGAAATATGTAAAAGGAACATGTTAATCAGTTTTTTCCTTTTTTCGTCAAGATTTTAAAACTATTTTTTCTTAAGCGAGAGATTATTAAGACTTGACCACAACACATTTCGACAGTTACTAAGCTTAAAATCACTTGTAATAATATTTATATAAATTCGTAGGTCGGTGAACTGAGAATATAGACAAACGTCACAACACAGACGTCTTTAAAATATTTAAAAGATATATATTAGCATAATACAATTATGAGCTCAGCTTAGAAATAAGTGGAAAATATGATTTATTAAAGACAAGTATATCTTCTTTTTTATTGACAGTAAATTTATTAGATTTTATAAAAATCATTTCAGACAAGAATCTTTTTTTCCTATTTTGTTCATAATCGAGAATTTCCACTTCATTCCAATCAAACTCATGACCAAAGTTTTCACGATGTTTATTAATAACAGATTCGGGTTCTTTTTTTGAGGCATGTTCATTCACACGTGTCCTTAAATATCTTTTTGTCTCCTCTACATAACAGACAGAGCAGTTGTGATGAAGCGTTTCGTCACTACGAATTTCATTTGTTGTTTTTCAAAACTCTCGTTCGAGTATTTGAATTTTATCTCACTTTTATAAAGTGGAAAACGAGCGGCCGGGCGCCCTGAAGTCACGGCCCTGACCGGCGCTATTTCTGCTTCGTCGCAGTCCCGTCGGATAGCCACGTGAAATTATGAGGGGTGATAGCGCCGTCGAGATTGGTGAAAATGCCTTTCGCGCTATTTTTCCGCGTTTTCCCTCGCTTATCGAGGCGACCTCTTTTTCATTTTGCAGGTGGATTCTACGAAAGCGACAGAGTCCGAGTCTTCGCGGTCGGCGGTGAGACGAAGAGAGAACGAGGAAGGGGCGTGTCCCCCACCCCTTTGGGACTACGGAGGACGTCAAGGCGGTCAAGCGGGAACAGCAGTCCGTGTGTGGATCGAGTACCGGCGACACGTTTTCGCGAAAATTCCGTTTTTCCTTTACTTAAATTTTGTATGGCGGTTGTACCACGGGAGTTGGTTTGAGCTCTGTTGAATAAACGAGTAATACTTTATACGTGTGGTTTTCTTTCCTGCGATAGTGCCTTATTAGGGAGTTTATTGTTGGTCGCCTGGTTTGTTCCTGGTTGTGAGCCGTGGTTCAGCAGTTCCGGTACCTTTTGGATTTGGCGGTGGTAAGTTTTATTTTCGTTTCTGGTCGTGGTGTTTCTCAACAATTTTCGTCGTTGGTCTCGTAAGGCGGAATCTCCCTTTGGTTGGGGAAATTTGATAATGAAATCCTTTCGAGAGAGAAAATTTAAATGGGCGATCGAGTATTGAATATAAGTTCTACATAATAATTACTTTAATTGAATTTTGAAAATATAAGTTTAATTAAGTCATTACACAGTTTTTACATGAAATTTTATATACCACACCTGTTTTATCCCATTTTTCAGAAATATCTTTCCCAAGTTTTATAACCGAACTCAAGCTTTTTTCTACGGATGTGATGGTTAGAATATTAAATTTTTTTAAAACATTACTGAGTTTTTGGTAAGAATTGTTGAAAGGTAAACAGACTTTTGGTACCTGCCTATATAAAGTTGCTCGATAATTTTTATCAATATTTTTGTTACATTTAATTTTATTTAAACGAATTTTAATGTGTTGTTGAATAAAATCAATAGGGTAGTCAATGTTTCTTAAAATATTTTTGATACGATTTAGATTTCCAGTATGAAAAGAAGGATGTGCAAGTAACATTGACCTATCAACTAAATTGAAAATGATATTTTTTTTTTGTTGAAGCGGGTGATTTGAACAATAACTAATTATTCTGTCAGAAGATGTTACTTTCTGGTACCAATTAGTAATCACATGGTTGTTTTTTCTGATTATACATAAGTCCAAAAAGGGAATTTTCCTCTCCTGTTCAAATTCACAAGTAAACTGTAGTCTTTCTTCATAGGAATTAAAAATATTTTAAATTAAATTTATTTATTCTTTTTTAATACAAAATAGAGTATGGTCAACGTAACGACCATAAAATAAAGGAATACAGTTAGGTATATTTATTTTTTAAAATTTTTAAACAGTCATTTTCTAAGTCCGTCATTACCATGTCTGCAAAGAGAGGAGAAATGGGTGATCCCATAGGGGTACCAAAAATTTGTTGATAATATTTTTTGTCGAAAGAAAAGAAGGTGTTTTCAAACAAAAACTTGGTACAATCAACAATTTCATCGAATGGGACATTACAATTATTATTGATACTAATTATACGACGATCTAAGCTCTGAAGAACAAGGTTGAGAGGAACATTTGTAAACAATGAAGTGACGTCAAGAGAGATAAAAACATAGTTATTATCAATCGGCAAAGCTTGCAATTTTTTGACTAGTTCAAAACTATTGTCTATATGTGAATCAGATTTTAGAATGCATTTTTTCAAATCATTACAAATAGTCTTAGCCAAAAAATATGTCGGACTATTAACAAGAGAAATTATTGGTCGAAAAGGAACATCTTTTTTATGTATTTTAGGAAGACCATATCCCTTCGCTAAAACACAATTTGTAAGCGTCAAGTCGTCATTGTGATATACCTTATCTAAATAGCCATTTTTATTTAAATTTTTAGTCGTTTAGATGTGTCATTTCGAAGCTTAGTTAAGGGATCTTTTACAACTTTTTTATACGAAGCAGTGTCCGAAAAAACATTCGTCATTTTTGAATTATAGTCCGATTTTTTCAAGCAAACTGAAACATTTCCTTTTTCTGCTTGTGTAAAGAAAACGTCAGGATTATCTTTTAGAAATTTTTTTGCTTTCATTAATTTGTCTGAAGTGGATCGCTCAACGATAGATGTATGTTTCGTACGTTTCAAATCGCTCAACACTACATTGACAACATTATCTCTAATTTCACTTTTTATATCTGCGATCCATTCTAAATTGCGTACTGTACATTCTAGATTTTTTATGGTATGTACAATGTTTTGTTTAGAAATTTTATTAGGAATGATAAACTTAGGACCAAGAGAAATTACATCGGCGACATCTGGTGGAATAGGAACATCGGCCAAATTAATCAACCAGTCGTCTCTATTTCGATGAGTCATTGGTAATTGTTTTGAAATTAAAAAACTTAATTTTTTTTTTTGGTGATTGCTATTATCCTTGATTAAAATGCGTTGGAATGTTTTAAAAAAAATTTAATATTCTAACCATCCCATCCGTAGAAAAAAGCTTAAGTTCGGTTATAAAACTTGGGAAAGATATTTCTGAAAAATGGGATAAAACAGGTGTGGTATATAAAATTTCATGTAAAAACTGCTCTGTCTGTTATGTGGGGGAGACAAAAAGATCTTTGAGGACACGTGTGAATGAACATGCCTTAAAAAATTATTTATATAAATATTATTACAAGTGATTTTAAGCTTAGTAACTGTCGAAATGTGTTGTGGTCAAGTCTTAATAATCTCTCGCTTAAGAAAAAATAGTTTCAAAATCTTGACGAAAAAAGGAAAAAACTGATTAACATGTTCCTTTTAAATATTTCAATTTGACTTTTAAGGCAATTTAGTTTTACTGTTAGGTTATGCCTATGTTTCACCTCCAATAACACAAAAACTAATAGACATAAACAAGTTTTGATTTATGTATGTGAAAAAGCAACTCAAATTCTATCGATTCATATTAACAATTAAAAATCAAATGTTTTAAATTTTACAAGAAGGGAGTTTGAACTTGTGCCTGCCTATGTTATTGTTAGGTTATGTCTATGTTTCATTGCTAATAACAGAAAAACTAATAGACATAAAGAAGTTTTGTTTTCTGTATGTGAAAGAGCAACTCAAATTCTATCGATTTATAATAAAAATTAAAAATCGAATGTTTTGCAGCTAAGGTCCCTTTCACCCTGAATCGACACATATACTTCCATCCTTGTTCCTCAATTTGTAAAGTATGGGACCGGTTATAAAAAGCGGCTGGCTCTATGGGAGGCTCATATTAATTAAATTCTAATTAAATCATTGACACGAGCATAGTGCGATGTACTGTGGTAATTTCTTTTTCGATTTTAGTGAAAAAAAGTGAGTAAAAGTATTAATATTTTTTGATTAATTAAAAACAATTTTAATCAATTGTAACAAATAGAATTGAATATTTTATAACATTTAAAATTTAGAATAAATAGAAAATTTATTATTAAAATGTTAAGTGACTTTTGAGATGGTCCTACTTAATTTGGTCCTGGAGGATCCAAGCTACCAAGGTCAGAAAGACCTTGTTTAAATTTCATGGGATCGTTTATCCTCTCCAAAAAAAAGGGTTCGAACTATCCGCCAACAATAAGGTAAAATTTTGGATTCTATACTTTTAAAGAAAAACATCGGAATGTTACCAATTAGGAAATTTGAGGACCAAGGTGGGGCATTATTTATGAACTGTCACAGGTGAAAAAAAATTTGCTCCAATTAATTTAAGATTTTTAAATTTGCATGTACTATTAAAAATATACTTAAAATATAAATTTCAATGTTTTTGAATGACGGGTTGTCTATTTACAGGGGCTCAAATTTTTCAATTTTTACTATGGGCGTCTACGTTCAAATGGTGATAACTCCTATAAAAATGAAGTAATTGTAAAAAACTACGAGGGTTTTGGAAAGCTTTTTTGACGCACTACACAACGGTTTCACTTAAAATTTACGAAAAATAAAATTTCCATTTAAAAATTAATAATAAAAAATATTTTTTGATTTTTGACCAATTTGGACATCTTTGATTTTTTTTAAAACACCTTCAAAAGAAAGTAAATTTCCTCCCCTTTAAAATGATATATTGACCAAAATAGGGAGTTTAATCGTTTTAAAGATATAAAGCATTTTGCGAGCCGCAGCAGGTCTAATGTATTCGTAAATACATTTAAAAATTCAAATTTTTTATCGCTTTTGCTTTATATTCAATATTGCATAATCAATATTGTTTCGCTGTAGTTTTATATTAAGTTGTTTTGTTTGTTTGAAAAATAGGTTATCTACAGATATTACTTAGAGAAGCTTCTTCGAGATTTTTTTTTAGAGGTTGGTTTTTTTGATTTTCGTTTAGGAAAAACGTCAAATTCCGTTGCCGAGGAATATCTTTTTAAAATCAATGATTTTTTATCAGAAGGCATAACAAAATTATATTTTAAAGTTCCTGGCACAGTTTTTGCCTCTGAAAAACGCGATTTTAAAAATTCAGCAGTGTTAATACAATCTTCTTTGGAACTGAAAAAAACGGCGGCTTGAGTAAAATGTTCTTTTGTCCAATTATATAACTCTTTCGCATTTTGAATTTGATCTTTCGATGATCTTTGAAGGCTACCTCGTGCAGCTTGTCTCTTTAAATTACCACCTACGCCATCACAAGGCCCCTTTCCATGAGCTGATGCATGGAAGCACCATTTTGCAGGAATTTCAAAATCATGATTGTGAAGAGTAAGATTAAAAAAATTATTTTTATTTTTAAAATGTTGACTTGCGCCATCTGAAAAGTAGGTAATTTCTTTAGGATTGAAATTGTCTTTTAAATACTTAATTACAATTTTTTGGTATTCAAAAACTGCTGCAGTATCATGATTTAAATTATCTGATATTATGGCTAATGATTTGTGTTTTATTTCATCGGCTTCTCTATAGTATATAACTACGGTAAAAATTGAACACTGGTCATTATTCCAAAAATGAGATTGAGCAGAATTTTGAAGGACAAACGCAAAGTTTTGGGCAAAATCAAACATTACAAGAAATTGACCTTCTTTCAAATCGTTTTTAAAGTTTTGAAGAAACGAAGATTGTTCTTTGGCAATAAAGTCGTGAATATTAAGCTTTTGCAATCGACCACAAAGTCGATCGATAAATTCATCACTCATTGCAATCTCTGTCTTCAAGGTGCATCGGTCAGTCTCTTGCCAAACTTGAAATTCTACTGAATCAATAGAATTTTCATCTAATAGACTTTGAAGGTAATCTTGAATTGCATCAATACCAGGGCACTTTGTGCATTCATTAAGGTGACAAGCAGGACTAGGTACACTACACATTAAACATTTTAAACAGTCTTTATAATTTTCTAGCTGTAAATTTGAATTTTTTGTCAGTTCTCCAAGATTTATTGCCTGCAACATAAGATTTACGTTTTCGTGATGCACACAAACGCAAACATTATGTGTGCCACTAGATCCAGCCAGTACGCAATGTTGAGGCCGAAGTTGAGCGAATTTCGAAAATCCAATTTTAATGTTTGGATTTTTCATTTTAAATTCTTCAAACAATTCAGATAGATTGCAAAGAATTAGCCTTTTTTGAAAATGTTGTCGAGTACCATCTTGCATTTTTACGGAAACGAAATCCTTCATTTCAGGTAAGAGTCGACTATTTTCATCGTGTTCGTAAAAATGTTTAACTTTTTTTTCAATGTCAGGAGCTAATTTCTTCCCTCCCAATTTTGGATTTGGTGAAGCTAATATCCCCTGCTCAGCTACTAGCTTTTTTGCTCCTTTAGCCTGACGCTCAGAACAACCAAATTCTTTCCTCATTCTATCACGACCCCAGGATGCAGGTGCAAGAGTTAGGAGTACAATTTTTTCCGAATCGCTGCTGGAACTCTTAAATTTACTTTTAATCTGTTCAAGAACTTCAATTGCAGCTCTACAATATTCTTTATCACAATGTAAGTTTGGTTTCTTAGGACTTGACGGAACAGAATGATCGTCATCTGAATCAATTTCATCACTATGGACGAAAGGAATTTCGAGGTCTGCAGAAAAATCTGTATTATTGTCCAATACAGGATGTTCAAAATCATCATTTGGCAGTTTTCGTTTTCTGGAAGATTGTGAATTTTCCTTCTACATGCCCAACATAATTTTGCATTAAGTGGAACATTTTCTGGTAATTTTTCTACTAAAATCTTAGAAGGTAATCTTAAATCTTTACCCTTTCCATGATTTTTTTCTTGAAATGGATTAAAACACCGATCTCTCCAAACAGTAGGCGATGATTCCATAATGTCGAATTAACAAGTAGAAAGCAATGTAAAATGATCGTACACAATGAAAGTTAAAGTAAAATCTTAATAATAATAATTACATAAAAAACTTATCCTGAAAAAATAAAAAAACTAGTCAAATAAAAAAGATTTGAAATCAAAGTGATGAAATTTCACTGCAAATTTCAAAGAAACTTAAAATAGTAAAATGAAAACGTTAGAAAACCATTTCTTTTTAGTACATAAATGTGTTAAATTTTCACATTTCAATTGTAGAAAATAACTCTTAATAAAAAAAATTTCAAACAAAGAAATAGTAAAACATAAAAACAAACTGAACAGTAAAAAAAGAAAACTCAAATTATGAGTGTAATATTATTCAATTTGATTTAGAGCAAATATAGGAGCTTCCGTTGAAAAGTTTGAAAAAGTGCGCTGCGCTGCCTTTACTTCGGATGCCTAGTGCGTTTGAACGTGATTAGCTTATAGCATACAATGGCGTCACATGCGCTTCCATACAATGGCGTCACTTAGCGCTGCGCGCTGCGCGCTGCGACCTGCAGCGGCTCGCAAAATGCTTTATATCTTTAAAACGATTAAACTCCCTATTTTGGTCAATATATCATTTTAAAGGGGAGGAAATTTACTTTCTTTTAAAGGTATTTTAAAAAAAATCGAAGATGTCCAAATTGGTCAAAAATCAAAAAATATTTTTTATTATTAATTTTTAAATGGAAATTTTATTTTTCGTAAATTTTAAGTGAAACCGTTGTGTAGTGCGTCAAAAAATCTTAAATTAATTGGAGCAAATTTTTTTTTTCACCTGTGACAGTTCATAAATAATGCCCCAGGTGAGGAATGAGTTCGGAAGCCAATTCTGGGTCGATTGCCACAGAATTTCTTAACAATTTTGCAAGAAAGGAAATTGACTCAGCAGGTTCAACGACCTGCTGCCTTGAACTTGACTTGCAAGCAGAATTGTGCAACAAGAAAAGTTTCGTTTCACAAGAGTTAAAACTTGCAATTTTATTTTTATTTTTACATATGCGGCTTATTGTTAACTTGAAAGGTAATAACGGCAGGAAAAGAAGGGAGGAAAATCTTTAGGAAAAAGAGACATGACTTGAACGTGAGAAGTCTCGAATGTGCGTTTGCACCTGCTGTCCGCAAGTCCAATGAAACACAATTTTAATGCTTAATTGCTGTTTGTCAATTTCAGAATTTTTAAGGAATGTTTCATTTAAACCAAGTTCATTTCCCTTGCATTTCGTAATGCTGACGAGTCGGTGTATTATTTCTGATGTTTGTGAAAAGGAAATTATTTGACTAAACTCAAATGATTTTTCTTTTTTTTTATTTATTTAAAAATTGTGTATTTATCTTTCTTCTTTTGTAATAAGGTTTTTACTTTGAATATGATAGGTACTATCATAACATCAATTTAAAAAAAGAATATTGTATAAAATTAAATTGTTTTCTAATTTATAAAAAAAAAATTTTTTTTTCAAAATCTATAATAAAACTATTTATTAATTTCACTAGTTTGATAAATCCTAATTAAAAAAATTTTATAGTTTTACTAAAGTTTTTTGAAAACATTTTGATTTTTTTTTAGTTTTTATTGCCTTTTATATAAACTATTTTTAGATTTTCTTACTTTAACATTTTTTTTAAAATATATTCTTTATTAAACTTTATTTCTAAATTTACTTTTTAATTTTTTTAAATATTTATTTGTCATTTATAATTTATTAAAAAAACTTTATTTATTACATTGTTTATAAAAACGTTTTGAATAAAATTTTTTAAATTAGAGTTTTTTGCAAATTTTTTTTCTTTAAATTTATTTTTTAAAATCTTGAATGTTAAAGCGATACAGAAAAAAAATGAACAGGCACGCAACAATGATGGTACTTGTACAAGCGCTTAGGAAATGACTGGCATGGTCAGTGGATATTGGATTAGGATTTGGTAAATAAATAAAAATGGTTACTTAAATAAATTAAATTTATTCTTAAAAAAAATTATTTTTCTATATATATATTATATAAAAATTAAATTATATATATTAATTATATTTTTTATTCAATTTTTATAAATATTGTAATGAATAAATTTAATTTATTCAAGTTAAACTATTTTTTTTTTATTTATCAATAATAATGACTTTAGTATTTTAAATTTTAAACTTATTAAATTTTTAATGTTAATATTTAAACAATTTAATTTTTTTAATTAGTTTAATTTTCTTTAATGATAATAATTTTAAAGTTATAGCTTTAAACTATTTAATTTTTTAAACAAATTATATAAATAATTTTTGGATTATTTGTTTGTTGCAGCACGAAAATAACTATTCAGGTTTCAAAATGATTTTCCATGTACCAATTGAGTAGGTCAATAATTGCACTGATTTACAAAGGCTCACAGACTTTATAACATTGGCGTCAGGGGTTAAAAATACGGTCTGTTTAATGAAATACCATCTCGTGAGGACGAATACTTTCTCGAGCATATGGGAATCGTTGTTGAAGTAAAACAGATGGAAGACTTTGCGTTCTTCTTGCAACGTAGTCCAGACATATAAACGCTATTGGGAGATGGATTTGATTTTGACATCATTAATTCTCAGGACGATCTACAGGAGGTCAATTTTAATGAAAACGCTGCAGAAGTAGAGGAGTCTGACATGGAAACAAATTCAAAGTTACAAGTAAATTTCTACGGGTATCGCGATCAGGATGAAGCTGGAGATTCAAAAATCCAAGGGGAAAGTGGAGAGAAACAAGAGGGAGAGCAGAAAATAATAGATTAACGATGTTGTTCGAGAAAATTATTTTTATTCTTTTTATATTTACTTCAATGTTTTTGTTATTTAAAATATTATAATCATTTTATATATATATATATTTTTTTTTTTTTAAATTTATTTTTATTTGTAACATTATAATTAATTATTTATATAAATAAATAAATATTATCAAATTAAAAATTTAATATTTAAACTATGTATTAATAAAATATATTGTACAAAAAAATAATAAAATTCCTTTGTATACTCAATGCAGCCAACGAAAGTCCCCCTAAGCCAAAGTCTAATGTCAATCTTTTACAAAGTATAAAAGACTTTATGATCGACACTAAGTTTAAAACATCACAGAGGAGAATGGGATATGTGTTTACTAAAAAGCGTCTTTCCATGAAATGACATAGAAACAAATAAAAGCATTGTATGTATAGCTTTTATCTCAGTATTTATCAAGATGGAGTTTCAAGTACAGTCGATTAAACTACCTGGGGTGCTATTCTGTGACTTCACTTCACATCACTTCACTTTCACTTCACTTCCCTTTCATTTCACTTCCCTTTCACTTCACCTTCACTTCACTTCACTTTGACTTCACTTCACTTTTACTTCACTTTACTTTCACTTCACTTCACGTTCACTTCACTTCACTTTCACTTCACTTTCACTTCACTTTCACTTCACTTCACTTCACTTTCACTTCATTTTCACTTTACTTCACTTCACTATATATTATTTATTTTATATATTATTATATATCTGGGACGTTCCACGTCAACAAGGACAGACCTGAGTCCAAAAATGGTCTTGACCGATTTTAAAGTTATAATGTTCAAAAAATTTGTAAGATTGTCTACTTTTTAATGCCTAATAGTGTTTTTTAAAAATTCGAAATGGCGTTGACAATATGTCGAAAAAAGGCGTTTAATTAAAAAATGTATGTAAATTCAACTTCATGTATTAAAAGTCTAAAATAGACCAACCTGACCTCAAACTCTTTAATAAACAGTTTTTGCGGTCGTTGAATGCAAATATAATGTTGGTTTCTCAATATTCAAAAGATTTGAGCTTCCTTTTCCAGTCAGTTTGCCAGTCAGTCTGCAAACTATGCCTTTAATTTCATTAGAGTAAATTCAAATGATGAGCAATGAAAATAACGATGTGGGGCGATTTTAAGGAGTTGGTGATGTTAGGTTATCAGACGATATCGTTTCTAGGTGACTCTAAAGAAATTTCCATCTGCTAGTCTGTCAAAAAAAAAACTTTACCTCCATTGAGAAAAATATTTTCTTGCTTTAAATATAAGTATTTATTTTAATGATTTTGATTGAATAAATAATATTTTTAATTTAATTTTAATGTATCTGAGATATCTAAAGTTTTGATTGCAATATATTTTATGTTTAAAGGTAATATTCTGTTTTTTTTATTAAAAACTAAATTTTGTTAAAATTAAACCAAAATTAAACCAACTTTAAAAGAAATATATTTTATGTTTGATAAAAACATATTAAATGCGCAGAGGCCTTTGTGCACTTAATACGGCGCACAGTGTACGAAAAAGCTGTTTTTGTGGACAAAAGTCGCTCGACAGCTCAATTTTCATTCGATTTTAAGGTTTTTTTTTTTTAAACTGATCGTTAATTCATAGGCAATGCTCTCCTGCTGCTAAAAATTAATTTTATGTAAAGCTTTTTTTTTTATTTGAGGTTAAACATTAAAATTCTGTTTATTAAATAAATTTGTTACCGCAAAGAAATATTTTCCATGCAGAATCACTAAAAAACACAAAATGTTTACATTTTAGTCATGAAAAATTTGTTTTTATCATAAAAATCATAAATATGAGGTTATAAATAAATTAATGTTAAAAAATTATTCTAACAATAGTTATAATATATAATATGTTAAATTTCATATTTTTGTTTAAATTTTGTTAATTTTTTAATCACTTTTAAAAAGAAAACTTAAGTATGCTAGATGTACCTATTACTGCGAATGCATCAATTACTGCGATTTTTTGAAAAAGTTATTATGCACTTTTCATGATTGTAAAATTAACTCAAATTAATTTAAAAAATTATTTAAAACCTTTTTTTGTTACAATTGCCAATAAAGATATACATTTAAACGATTAATTATTTAATTATTCTACATTAAATTACAATTTACCGCAGTAATTGGAACATGCGCGTGTTTCTATTACTGCGGGCAACCTAACCTTCAAATACACGTTATTCTCACCGCAGTAATTGGGGTACAGTAATTGATAAACTGAACAAATCCGTACGAAAAGTTAAACTAGAACTGAATTTTGTTATACAATTACCGAAAGTATTTTATTTGCAAAGTTAAGTTTGAGCTTCTTTATTCAAGACAAGTTAAAAGGTCTACTGATTTCTAAGCAATTTCTTAGTTCCATTTTTGTCCACGTCATTACTTAACTGTGAAACTGCATATCCCTAAATTCAACCTTATAAAATTGAACTTGTTAAAATAAGTTTCAGAAATTTTGATATTGTTGCAGTGTAATTGAAGGACTTTCTTTCAATAAGTCAAAAATTATGGTGTGACAAACATGAACTGAATTTGAAGCATTATAACTCCAAACAACATCATTTAGAAATACAATCACGTTTAGAGTACACTGAGAGAAAATTATAGTTATGGGTAACATAATGATGTTCACGGTAACCATATTTAATGTTACAAATACGGACAGCTATCTAGATAGTAACAGTTACCACCAGATTGTACGGAGTAACATCTTGATAGTACGGGATACAATAACTATATTTTTTTAACATCATTGATGGTAGCCAGTAGCATAATGATAATACCGTATAACATAACCTTTTTAACATCAAAATCTTACTATCGGTTTCTCTCAGTGTAACATTTTTGGCTCCAACAATTATCTCATATAAAGAATATATTTTATTACCAAATTCATCATTACAAGTTTTCAGCTTTTTTATTTTCTTGCTGTTTTGTCTAAAATTCACCTACATTTCTAGAATTTTACTAACAACCTCAAATTCATTTAAATCTAAGACCTGAGATTCGGCACTTTCAACTCATGTATTATTTTTATTTCTAAAGCTTCCTCTAACTCTTCCTTACTGTGATTAGAAGCAAGTTTGTATGCACGTCTTCTTTTAGTTTTGCTTGATCCGTTTTTTAATAATAATCGCGTACGACCTTCTGTAATATTATCGCAAATATTACTTTTTTACTGTGATCTATTAACTGTAAAATTATCATTAGGTTGCTCTTGAAAACATATAACAAAACCTTTTCCAATTAATGTTTTGAAGTTTTTAATAAATGCTTTTTTTGTTTCAAAGTTTCCACTTTTCTGCATACTGGCTGAACACATTCAGGAACTTTTTTCTTACCTGAAATAACTGTTGTTTAAAAAATTTGTTTTCACTTTCAATGTTTTTCAAAACCTAATCTACTTTACCCTTATTTCAAAACAATTAAAAAAAAAGAACAAAAGATTTACGAGATTTTTATGAAATGCATTTTCATATGGAACTTCAAATGTTTTTTCATACTAAACAAAACATTTATGAAAATATCAAAAGTTTTTTCACATGTCAAACGCATGATGCGAAAATGAATTATAAAATAAATAACTTAAGTTTGTGCGAACTTTTTTGGAATACTAATTCCTGTGATGGTGGAAGTAAAGTAGATTCTGTTCTGAATAAAATTCAAAGTGAAAATAACTTTTCTAAAGAACAATTATTACAGCTAAAGAAAAGGTTACTGAATGTGTTCTATCCCCAGTTTTCAAAAAAGTGGCAAAATGTTAGACGAAATAGAAAAGCATTTATTGAAAAGTTTGAAGTATTCATTGGAAAAGATTTTGTTGTGGATTTTCAAGAACAACTTGATGATGGTGTTACACTTAATATATCTAATGAAAAAAGTAATATTCGTGATAATATTAAAGAAGGTCGTCCGCGATTATCATTTGAAGAAGGTTCAAGGAAGACTAAAAAAAGACGTGCAGATGAACTTGCTTCTCATCACAGTAAAGAAGAGTTAGAAGAAGCTTTAAAAAAGAAGAATAAAGCATGTGATGAAGTTTCCGAACCTGAAGTTGTAGATTTAAATGAATTTGAAGATATGGATAAAATCTTAGCAATGTACGTAGATTTAGATTTAACAGCCAGAAAATATAAAAAGCTGAAGATTTATAATGATGAATTTGGTAATAAAAGTTATCCTTCGTATGAGAAGGTTGTTGAAGCTAAAAATGAATGTTACCCTGAAAGTGATCATATAAATATATCGGAGTCAGGAGTAGAGATTGATTTTATATCCTTATTAATTCACACGGTTAAAAGAATTTTGTCGTTGTTAAGTACTGACATATTAAAATCTCTTTCTGAACAAAAATTAGTTTTAGTAGGGAAGTGGGGGATGGATGGAGCTAGTGGTCAACAAACTACAAGACAAAAGTGGTCATCCCAAATGAATAAGAGCAGCGATGATGATGAGGACGAAGATGAGAATGATGATTTGAAAAGAAATATGGACGATTCTATATTCTTGGTTTCCTTTGTTCCTCTTCAATTGAAAGCAAATGATGTTGTAATTTGGAGTAATGATACTCCAAATTCAGTTCATTTTTGTCGAACGATAAAATTCGACTTCGTTAAAGAAAATCCTTCAATTACTGAACAACAGTATCAAACCTTCACAAATTTATTGGAACAGGTAGAAGTGTATGAGCTTGAATTTAGTAATATAAAGTTGAATGTAAGTTTCGATGTAAAATGTACAATGATAGATGGCAAGGTATGCAATGTTCTGTGCAACCAAAGAGCTTCAAATTGCTGTAATATTTGCAGAATTGGTCCCAAGAAAGTTAATGACCTACAGTTTGTAAGGCAGCTTCAGTGTAATATTGAATACTTTAAATTTGGTCTATCTACGTTACACTGTTGGATTCGCTTTATGGAGTATTTGCTTCATATAGCTTATAATTTGGATTTTTGTAAAGGTTCTGCAAGATCGAAAGAACATAAGGAATTAAAAGCTTTAAGGAAAAAAAAAATTCAAGTTAAATTAAAATCTTGTTTAGGATTAACTGTTGATGTTGTTAAACAAGGTGCAGGGACAAGTAACACTGGGAATGTAGCTCGCTCCTTTTTTGCTCAAGCTCAAGAAGTAGCTAAATATACAGGGTTGGATGAGAATTTAATTACTCGATTTCATGACATTCTCCAAGCCATAACTTGCGGTAGAATGATTGATTGTGACAAATTTCAAAAATTTTGTTTTGAAACAGCTGAAACATGCGTGGCTTTATATAATTGGTATCCTATGCCACCTTCTGTTCATAAAGTTCTGATTCATGGCAGCGAAATAATCAAATCATTCGATGTACCGTTTGGATGGCTATCAGAAGAACCCCAAGAAGCCAATAATAAGATCTTTCGAAAAGTAAGGAGCAAAAATAGCAGAATGTCCAGAAGAGAACTTACCAATAAAGATACGATTCATTATCTCCTGGTATCTTCAGATCCTAAAGTAAGCTCTTTCAGGATTAAGGAGCAAAGAAAAGTAAAGGCATTGACAAAAGGAGCTGAAAAATTGCTTAAAAGTTAATAGTTACACATTAGTTTCAAGTTATTCGTTACTTTAGTTCTTTTGTAAATAAATTAATTAAAAACATAAAAAAAAAATAATAAAAAACAAAAATACAAAAAAAAAACCCTCTTCGTAAGCTGCTACCTTGTCGTTGGTGAAGAGGCTTAAACACAACTATACAAATTGAACAATTTGTATTATTTTGTAACAAAATGCAGTTTTCCTTTAACTTTACTACACCTACTGATTTCTTTAGCATAATGATTTGTTCTGTTTTCCTTAAATATTTTTCGAATGTACTAAAACATAAAGTACTTGCAACCAAAACACATGAAAAATTAAATGTATAGGTTTAAAAAATTATTTTTTTCAAAAATGAATTGATTGATTTTCGATGTTTCTTTTAACATATAAACTAACTTTAATTGAAACTTCTCTTGTAGGTTAAGAATACAATTTGGTAAAGATAAAACAATATTTATCATTATTCGTCGTTCCATAGAGTTTAAATCATGAATTTAATAAATGAAACAATTTCAATTTACAATTTTTTTAAACATTGAAGAACACTATATTCAAACATATAAAAAGAGTTTCAATATTCATCAGTGGCTATGTGAAGGTAAATAATCTATAACTTTATTTTTGAAAAAAGTCACTCTTTAGATATAAAAACCAAAAAAATTATTTCAAGTTAAAAAGTTTTTTTGAATGAAAATGGCACCCAAATGAATAACAGTAGTGTAGATGTGCCAATTACTGCTGTGTGAAATCGAATTCCAATAAAACTTTGAAAAAGGAGATAAATATTGTGACTTGGAAAGTTAAAAGGGACCTTACGTCAAAAAATCGATTTTTTTTACTAATAGGTGATTCTGAAAGAGAAAAGTTTACTCTTTTGAATGAACTAAACATAAAAAAATCGATTTTTTTGACGTAAGGTCCCTTTTAACTTTCCAAGTCACATATGACTGAGTTTAAAAGCATTATTGTTATCTATTGAAGTAGAAGCCACTAATTATAATATACAAAGAATTTAAATAACAAATTTATAAAAAATTCTCTGTGATACTATTACTGCGGGTATGGATCAATTACTGTGCCCCAATTACTGCGACAAGAATAACGTGTATTTGGAGGTTAGGTTGTCAGCAGTAATAGAAACACGCGCATGTTCCAATTACTGCGGTAAATTGTAATTTAATCTAGAATAATTAAATAATTAATCGTTTAAATGTATATCTTTATTGGCATTTGTATCAAAAAAAGGTTATAAATAAGTTTTTAAATTAATTTGAGTTAATTTTACAATCATGAAAAGTGCATAATAACTTTTTCAAAAAATCGCAGTAATTGATGCATTCGCAGTAATAGGTACATCTAGCATACTTAAGTTTTCTTTTCAAAAGTGATTAAAAAATTAACAAAATTTAAACAAAAATATGAAATTTAACATATTATATATTATAACTATTGTTAGAATAATTTTTTAACATTAATTTATTTATAACCTCATATTTATGATTTTTATGATAAAAACAAATTTTTCATGACTAAAATGTAAACATTTTGTGTTTTTTAGTGATTCTGCATGGAAAATATTTCTTTGCGGTAACAAATTTATTTAATAAACAGAATTTTAATGTTTAACCTCAAATAAAAAAAAAAGCTTTACATAAAATTAATTTTTAGCAGCAGGAGAGCATTGCCTATGAATTAACGATCAGTTTAAAAAAAAAAACTTTAAAATCGAATGAAAATTGAGCTGTCGAGCGACTTTTGTCCACAAAAACAGCTTTTTCGTACACTGTGCGGCGTCACTGTTTTTACGTTAGATTACTTTTCCGGTAGAACATGTGGGCGTCGCGTCGTTTCCAGTGATTATGCGTGTTTATCAATTTTTTGCAAACAAATATATTTGCAATCGTAGTTTTGTTTTTATTAAAGTGATTACTTGAGTGTGAAAATGATATTATTTTGTGCTCAAGTACATTTACTAAACTTATTGTTTTTTTGTCTCTTTTTCTTGTCTAATTCATATCCCCACATTTTCATAATTGTGTGCAGCTAATGAGAAATGTAGTTTTGTTCGGTTTTGCACAGATGGTACATTAACACTTGAAGTAATATTAAACTACAAAGAATGCTTTATATAAAGTAAGAAACAAACATTAAACTAAGGCGGAACATATTTTGTGTTTACAATAAAAAAATTTTGTGTTTTAAACAAAAAAATAATATGTTAAAAATAAAAATTTCTTTTATTTAAAATAATATTTACTTCGCTTAAAACAAAAAAACTACCGTCAAGTGGGGCTATTTTGTGCACAAAACCCGTTTTTTTCCACTCTATGCTTTAATAAAATTCAGAATTTTATAAAATAAAGCATTTATCTATTCAGTTATGTTGTAGACATCTTTCTAAAGGTGTCCTATTAGTTAGCAGACAAGAAAAAAATTGTAGTCTGAGTTATAGAAACTCAAAGTTGTGCACAAAATAAACCCCATGGTGGGGTTTATATGGTGGGGTACAATAAAGGAAAACAAAGCCAGAAAAATTTTTTTTCTAGAAATTGTTTAACTAATATGAATGTAAAACACTAAAATTTCACAAAAATGTAGATTTACAAAAAAAGTTATATCTTTGAGAAAATTTTACTTAAAATAACTTCTATTACACTTTTTGAGTTATTTTAAGAGAAAAAGTTTCAATACTAACTTGAAAAGCATGTAATTACTAATGTTACTTTTTTGAGGTTTTTAAGGAACCATGTGTAAAACTGAAATTTTATGCTTATTTCTTGTCTTTTGTAACAAAAATAAGACAAAAATGTTTCAAAACGAAATTCTAAAGTAATTTATACTAACTACAAAACAAATTATTGAAAAAAATGGGATTTTAAAGAATGCACAAAATAACCCACCACAAACACTTTTAAACTTCCGGAGATCTGAACAGAATTTTGAGAACTTTGAAAATTTTCAGCTTGATTTTTACAACTTTACGATTTTTTTTCTGATTTCTCATAAAGAATTAAGTAAATTCATTTAGTACTCTCTGTAGTTTAGTTATCAGAAAATATTTATACCAAGTAGCAAATCTAAGCAACTGAATATAAAGATTTTATTCATTAAAAACCTCGCGTGCACAAAATAGCCACACGGCGCACAAAATAGCCCCACTTGACGGTATTTTATTTAAATTAAATTAAATATTTGTTTAATTCAAACAATAAATATGTTTAAATCAAATACATATATTAGATCAAGCAAAAAATTTGCTTTCATCAAACCTAATTATGTTTACTGTATAACAAAGTGAAATTAAGTTTTAATGAAACATATAATGTTTCATTCAAACAAAATTTTTTCTTACTGTAAGCGAAAGAAAGCTAAAGTAAGGAGGGATGGAAAAAGCGGGGCAGTGTGGTTTTTGAGAGTTGGAGATTTTAGGTTATCAAATGATATCGTTTCTAGAAGACTGTTAAGTAATTTCCATCCGCTAGTTAGAAAAAATTTTACCTAAACCAAAAAAAGTTAAAGTGAGGAGAGATGGAAAAAGCGGGGCAGGGTGGTTTTTATGGGTTGGTGATTTTAGGTTAGGTACACAAATTACGTAAGCCATTAAGGGGTGAGGGAGGGTTTGATGAAATCTTACGTAATATTTTTTAAAGGGGTCAGTATGGGTTTATTGTACAAATTTTCAAGGATTTATTTTTTGTATTAAAATATATTTTTATAACATAGTCTTTTTATACATAAAAATTGACATTTAAAAGTGACAAAAAATATTTTTCATTTTTATTTATGATTGTTTATTTCTGCGAAATAGCTGCTTGAAGTTAGCCTTAAATTTTACTGGCTGACACGATATCTGGAGTTTGGATTGTCTAAAATAAAAAAATCAAGTATTTTCTTAAAACTTGGATCTGTAGTTATCGCATGAACTAGGATCTTTTAATTTCGATGAAAGGAAACAAAATGGCGGAAGTTTAAATTTTTTACCTTTTTTTTACAACTTAATTTGTTTAAAAAAAGGGTTAAATATCAATGGATCTTTATTATCCTAGTTCATGCCAAAGCGGCATGTGCATAGAAGAACCCCTAAAAATTTGAGCTTAATCGGTTCAATAGTTTTTCTTAAATCGTGTCGGCCAGGTCGAAAAACGTTGTTTTGAGAAAAAGGAGTTAAACATTCGCACAACCAAGGGTTGCTAGCGCTGGTCACGCAATATAAATATTTTTATCCCACAGGCACAAACATGGCGCTTTTAGATGCCTGTAGGCAGGGTCTAAACGCATTCATTTGTTCGACCGGGTGAAAATGGCTTCCATTTTTTCCCTAGGGAAAAAATTAACAGCTGATCCATGCATTTTTTTCACCACAGGCCAAAAATGGCCGTCATTTTCATACAGTCAAACAAGTGAATGCATGTAGACCCTAACCTACAAACATTTAAAAGCACCAAGTTTGTGCCTTTGGAATAAAAAGTATCGTAAGCAACACGGGTTTAAAGTCAGTCCAATTTGTTTACAATGATGTTTGTGTACTCGTTTACGTCTCGGGCTTCGCCCTCGACTATCACTCGTACACAAACATCAGCGTAAACAAATGGCTGCCTTTAACCCCTTGTTGCTTAATATACTATCTATTGTACTTTTAATTTTTAAGGTAAAAATGACTTAAATACATAAATACTTTTCTCTAACATTGCTGTATATTATCAAATAATAAATTTTACTGATAATGCTATAATGACATTTGTTTAAACAATTTTTTACTGCTATGCTATGCGCCTTATGCTTCTGCAGTATCGCGTTTTTAGCATGTTTTTGAACTCTACTACCTATATATTAGTTTTTATCTTATTTCTATAGGTACACTACCGTCGGAAATTGTTGGTCCGATCGATTGGAGCTGATCAAAAAAATACAGCTCAAATAAGACCACGATATCTTGGTTAAAATTAAGATAGAAACTTGACATTTAAAAATTTGGAAAGCTTATTAAATTCTGCCTTAGAATACCTATTAGTTAAAATTTTTTAAAATTCCAAAGTGATTATATTAGTTGATGTGTTAGAAAAAAAAATTCTCGATTTTTCAATTATCGTTCCATATGTTCAGTTCGTTGCCTGATTTAGAAAAATTGAATAAAAAAATTGAAATTTATATTGTTCTCTTCGTTGAATTGCCAGCTTTAATGTGAGCTAAGGGAACTTGAAAAATATTGAATGGTTCACCAGATATGACTAAATATGTCCGAGCATGTTTTTCTCGAAAATCAATCAAAAACGTGGTTTTTGCCTAAAAATGAAGGTTTTTGAGAAAAATATGCTCGGACGTTTTTAGTCATATCTCGTGTTTATGAAAAATAAATTTTTTTTAAAAATAAATCCATACTGACCCCTTAATTAACAGAATATATTTTTTTTAATTTAAAGAGGGATTTAATTGATACCCTTTAAAACATTAAACATTAACTATTATAATTTATCTATTAATTTTTACTATAAAAGCAATTAATTTGGAAAAATAATGCAAAAAGAAAATTTTTCCCACCGAAGATAGTAAAATTACATGTAGGATAATAATATTTACGTTTTTAAAAAAAAATTACCTTTCCTGCATTAACAATTTACTATCTTCGCTGGGAAAAATGTTTGTTTTACACGAGTATCCTAGATTACAAACCGAAAACCACTCTTTCAGTGCATGCCTTTAAGACTGTAATGAAAGTTACTATAAATTAATAATCCATATTATTTACTTTTAAAGATACTGCAAATATTTTATTTAAAAAAAATTTTACTTTGACTAGATTAAGAAAATGCTTTTAAAACATTTTTTTGATAAAAATTAAGAAAAAAATAGATCTTAGTAAAATTTCAAGCGGCGGGGGGGGGGTGTAAAAAAATCTTACTGTGTCTTACGATGGGATGGGAGGGGGTAAAAAAATACTAAAAAATGGCTTACGTAATTTGTGTAGGGCCTTTTATCAGATGACATCGTTTCTAGGTGACTCTTAAGTAATTTCCATCTGCTAGTCTGTCCGAAAAAAAACTTTACCTAAGCGAAAAAAGCTAAAGGACGGAAAAAGCGGGGCAGTGTGGTTTTTAAAGGTTGTTGAGTTTAGGTTATCAAATGATATTGTTTCCAGGTGACTTTTAAGTAATTTCCAACTGCTAGTCTGTCCGAAAAAAAACTTTACCTAAGCGAAAAAAGCTAAAGTAAGGAGGGATGGAAAAAGCGGGGCAGTGTGGTTTTTAAGGGTTGGAGAGTTTAGGTTATCAAATGATATTGTTTCCAGGTGACTCTTAAATAATTTCTATCTGCCAATATGTCCGAAAATATATTATATATAGCGGTGAGGCATAAAAATGTAGATGTGGGGTGGTTTGGGGATCATTTTTTAAAATTTTTAAGACGGTTTTGTAAGTGTTCAAAGGGAGGGTAGCAATCTTTTGTTTTACTTTTTTCAATTTCTTAAATAATTTGTAGCAGATTTGCTGACTGAAAGGTTTTTGTAATCTAGAACCATTTAGGTACGTTGTACTGTGTGTGTACCCTTTAATTTTGAATGAAAAAAACTGTTAATTTTTTTTTAGTTTATTCATTAACATTTTTTATTTGGGTGATAATAAAGTAAGAAACTGCAAAGTATAATTAAATTTCACCAAGAGCTTTTTTCGATGCATTGTACAAAAGCGGGTCCAAATTAAATTTGTGTCCGTCATTTTGAATTGTAAAAATTAACCTCAAAATCGTAATAAGTGACCCAAAAATCCAAAGGAATCACTTTTAAGCGAATTTAATCGATTTTTAAATTTTGTGTCCGACATTTTGAAACTGCCATTTTCAATTTCCAAAAAGTAAGATCAAAATTGCAATCAGCTACCCCAAAAACCCCCAAAGGTTTTGATTTTTCAAAAAGTAAGCTCAAAAACGTAATCAGCGACTACAAAATCCCTCAAGTAGTTAATTTCAAACAAATTCGATAGATTTTTACATTTTTGTTAGCCATTTTGGATCAACCATTTTTAATTTTGAAAAACCAACATAAGATTTGCATTCAGCGACTGTTAAAACTGTTAGTTAAAGAGTTTGAGGGCAAGCTGGTCTTTTCGGATTTTAATACATAAAATTATTTGTAAATTTTTTAATTGAACGTCTTTTTCCGCCATATTGGCATCGCCATTTTCAATTTTCAAAAAACGCCATACGGCATTTAAAAGTAGACAAACGTACAATTATTTTCAACTATATAACTTTAAAATGGGTCAAGACCATTTTTTGACTTAGGCCTGTTCTTGTTGACGTGGAATATATATATGTATTAGAGTATGTCGAAATTTATATGCACTCGTTGCAAAAACATTGCTCTCGTTTCAGAAACTACTTCTTGTCACGCATGTTACGAAATATACTATTATAAATTCACGAGGAATTTGTTGTAATTTTATAGCTGACTATTGTTAATATATTCATATTTTCTATTTGATTGTTTCTTTGTCTATCATTCCTCTGATCTCTTTTTGGAAATTGATTGTATTTATATCGAAACTTATTCGTTTAAAGTTATTTGACGATTAATGAATTAATGGGTCATACATATATTTTTCTTTAGATATATTATTCATTTTTATTATTATTATTTTTATTATTAAAGTGCCCAAAAGACAACTCGGTTACAACAAATAAAATGAATTTCATTCAAGTATGCATTAATTTTAATTTAATTGCGCATTAAAGTAAAATTAAAGCAATAATACCTTAAATTTGAGTTACCGATGAATGACTGTTATTTTCGCGTCGGTAATAAGATAAGTTGCAGAATTATTGTAGTGCAGTTTGTGGTACAGTTTTGTAATACTTATAGTGTAAATCGTGTTCAAAATAAACTTCTTTGATGAAGATTAAAATGAACATTAACTTCGTGACTATGGTTTCTTGTCTCTTTATTTTTAATAACTGAATTTAATGAATATTGTAACCAACAATTCGTAGGTTATGTTTTCAGTGCGTCTATTTCTATTCGCGTGTGTATTTTGCAAACAAATGAATAATTATTAAGTGAATACTCTAATTCGTATGTTTTTTAAGATAATAATTCAAATGTTCATAAATTGCTGTGCTTCTATTCAAAAAGTTTTCTACACGTTTTGTTTCTTTGAACTTTCTTGCATACGCGTATTTAAACAAAAGTTCATTAAAATCTAAGACAATATGGATGAATTTTCATTCACCTTTGTTGGAAGTTTTTTCCAACCACCTACATTAAAATTAATGCACATGTGCATGAATTTTCAGTCACACGTAACTGAATTTTCAGTCACGTGTTTTTCATTTTCATTTACGTGAATGGAAAAAACTTTTAGCATATGTAAGTGAAAATTCAGTCAGATTTTTCTAACAGTGATATTGTTATGAACAATATATCGTACTCATTTTGTTTCTTCGTGTAATTAACATATACGAAGAAAGACCGTGTGACTGTAAATTCCACTAAACCACCAAACTTCAAACCTTCATAAGTCGGGAATTAAATGAATCTCCATTATTTTTTTTTTTTAAATTGAAGGTGAAATGATAAGGAATATAATTAAAAAATTAAAAAAACAGGAAAGCTCATGTCCAAAAATCAAATCAAACATTTTTTTGAACTTTTTTTGTCTGTAATTTTTTTTTCTTTTAATAATAAGAAGAAAAAATTAGAGCTGTGCAAAATTGTAAAATTCGATCCTCTCCATGAGAATTTACATGGGCTCGGTTCGGTTCGAATTTCGATCCCATGTAAAATTCGAGTTTCTGCACAGCTCTAGAAAAAATCAAAATAAAACTACATTTTAATTTTTAATATGCCTGTAAAATTTATTAAAATAAAAAAAATTGTAGAAAATATAACACTTTTAAAAATAAACTTCCTCAAATTTCAACATAGTGTAACTTCTGTCATTTTTTATATTTTCAAAAATCCTTTATGGCTGAAATAGTACTCACCTAGCACTATAATTTATTCTAGTTTCTTTTAAATTTGTGACATGGGCCAAAAATGATTTTTTTCTCACATGGAAAGCATCAACTAGTCTCTTTATTTTACTCAAATTTTAATGCTTGTGAAAAATAAGTGACTTGTGAATGTCTGTTTGAACGACACATTATTGAATATTTGTACTATCTTTTTATTAATTTAATGACAATGTCTAATGCAAAACATAACCTCAAAATTTTCGTTTAAATATCCTACAAATATCCCAGGAAGCACAGATATCCACCGTGGATATCTTATGGATATCTTAGAAGAGGGAACTTTTAATATCTCAGGAATATCCCAGAGACGTCTTAAATATCCTCTGGATATCTATGGGATATCCATAAATTTCTCGATATATCTCAGAGATATCCCAAGAATATCTATTTGCTGTACAGGAACTAACTTTTATGAAAATCCGTTAACTTTTTAAAAATTGATCTGACATATTGGATCCGCCATTTTGAATTTTCGAAAACTGACTTCAGATTCTCAATCAGCTACCTCATAAATCCCCTATAACTAACGTTTATGAAATTTTGTTAACTTTTTTAAAAATTGATCTGATATATTGGATCCGCCATTTTGAATTTTTGAAAACTGACTTCAGATTCGTAATCAGCGACCTCAGAAACATGTAATTACCAAGTTTTATATAAATCGAAGAATATTTTGATGTTTTGGGCATGTTATCACGATTCCGCACCACTGTGCACGGTGCTCTGGAGCGAATTTAAATAAAATTTTAAGGTAAATAAAATTTTCAAGGGGATTCTGTTTCTAGGTGATATTAGAAAGAAAATAAACGTAAAATGAAAAAAATTCACTTGGCGCTTTTTTTTGGCAGCGAAAATAAGATTTTTTGCTTCATTTTCAAACTTTGATATATAGCTTCTTTTGAGAAATAATATTATCACCCTAGCAATGCATTTTAAGACAAAAGTTCTCAGTATATTTTGCAAGTTGTGAATGTCAGCTTTCAAAAAAAAAGCTTGTTTGTGGTACTAAAATTATGTTTTTCTGGAAATTTAGAATTTAAATCGTAAAATTTGCAAATGTTTTATCATTTTTCGACTTTTAGAATCAATTTAGTCAATAAAATGAATTATTAACTGGAATATTAAATTTTTTCTAAAAGATATCAATTATCTATATTATGAACAAAATCTCTTAATGATCAATATTTTTTATTAAAATTTTTTTTCAAAATATCACATGTTATTTAAAAAATAATGTACTTTTTTGCATTTTTATCTTTTATGTTGCGTTACATTATATTTTATTGTAAAAAAACTTTAATAAAAAATATTGATCTTAAAGGGTCGCAGTCACAAAGAGAAAAATCGATGATTTTTAAGATTTTTTTGTTTGTTTAAACCAATAGGGTAAATCTTTATTAATCTTTTTGCATTCTATTGTATATTTCATTAATATTGCCTGTAATTTTTATTAAAAGACTATTAAAACTTTATAAGTTAACGGTAATTTCTCGAAGGTATACTCTCAAAAAGCGTTTTGTGGTGAACACTCTTCTTCTTCACAGAGTCATCTCAAATAAAAAACTCAAATTGATTGCGATAAATTATTAGTTTTCCTAGTCCTTAATCGAAGCGATTTGATAAAAGAAAAATTTTGACGAAATGGCGGAAGGTAAAAGTCAAAACTTTGAATTTAGAGAAAAATTTCTCTGTTTAATTGTTAATAAATAAATTAGATTTTATCAAAATAAAAAATCCTTCTATTAAAGACTGCTTTTTAATGTATAAAAAAAGAGTTCCAAATTTGGGAAGGATCGGTCAAGCGGTTTTCTTGTAATCTTGATCACCGATATTGAAAACATGGTTTCGAGAAAAACGAGTTTAAAGTTTCAAGTTTAACTTACAACTCGTTACAAATCTATTGCGCTACTCCACAAAGAACTTGCTTACTTCCACAATTTAATAATTTAGATTATTAATCATCTTAATAAACAAAAAATCGATTTTTTGAAAGTTATGACTGCGATTAAACCCTTAAAAGATTTTGTTCATAATACAGATAGTTTATGTCGTTTAGAAAAAATTTAATGTTTCTGTTAATAATTCATTTTCTTGACTAAATTGGTTCTAAAAGTCAAAAAATGATAAAACGTTTGCAAATTTTACGATTTAAATACTAAATTTCCAGAAAAACATAATTTTAGTACCACAAACAAGCTTTTTTTTTGAAAGCTGACATTTTCTACTTGCAAAATATACTGGAAACTTTTGTCTTAAAATGCATTGCTAGGGTGATAATATTATTTCTCAAAAGAAGCTATAGATCAATGTTTGAAAATGAAGCAAAAAATCTTATTTTCGCTGCCAAAAAAAAAGCGCCAAGTGAATTTGTTTCATTTTACGTTTATTTTCTTTCTAATAACACCTAGAAACAGAATCCATTTGAAAATTTTATTTACCTAAAAATTTTATTTAAATCCGCTCCAGAGCACCGTGTGTGGGCCATTCAGGAATAAGTAAGTGTCCCTGGAATGAAATGAATGACACTTAACTATAGCATAATAGACGTTACATTGCCTTGATTTTTAACTCCTTGACTGTTGAATAAATTTTAAAGATCAACGTTTGGAACTAATTTTAGCATTTCGTAAAATGCTTGATGATTCATTCTATTGTGATCATGAATAAGTATGTATAGGTACATATGAGGCAAAATTCCTGATCTGTCCAGGTCAAAAAATAAAATTTATTCAAACTTTGCTAAAGTGTTTCCATTGTTAGTGGAAGAGTAAATACCAAATATTTTCAAATTCCATGAAATAGTTTTTGAGTTACACAGTTTTAAAATTTTGAATTTTTTTAAAATGTATTTTTTTAAATGTATTATATTTCTGAGTAGATTACATAAAATTTAACATATATATAGTGATTTTTAAAGCTTTTTTTACAGGCTATTCGATTATAATAAATGTTTTTTTGTAAAAAGAAAATTTGACCTTGAAATTCAAGGTCAAAGTGTTAATTTGATTGTATCTCGAAATGGGATTTTTTAAAAAAAATTTTACCTATCTCAATAGAAAGCTTGAGTTTTTTTCTATAAGATATGTAAAAATCAGAGTGGAACTCTAAATACTTTTGTCAAAAATACATCTCAAATATCCGCGCGTGCTCGAATAGCGCGACCTCGCGCGAGTAACTGGTGGTTTCTCGAGCGCGCGCGGGTGTTTGAGATGTATTTTTGACAAAAGTATTTAGAGTTCCACTCTGATTTTTACATATCTTATAGGAAAAAAGTCAAGCTTTCCATTGAGATAGGTTAAAATTTTTTTAAAAAATCCCATTTCGAGATACAATCAAATTAACACTTTGACCTTGAATTTCAAGGTCAAATTTCTTTTTACAAAAAAACATTTATTATAATCAAATAGCCTGTAAAAAAAGCTTTAAAAATCACTATATATATGTTAACTTTTATGTAATCTACTTAGAAATATAATACATTTAAAAAAATACATTTTAAAAAAATTCAAAATTTTAAAACTGTGTAACTCAAAAACTATTTCATGGAATTTAAAAATATTTGGTATTTACACTTCCACTAACAATGGAAACACTTTAGCAAAGTTTGAATAAATTTGATTTTTTTACCTGGACAGTTCAGGAATTTCGCCCCATATATTTCAAGCTTTATGAAAATGTCTCTATGTCCTGGTTTTCATTGACTTTTGAATTAATTTTAGTAAATAAATTTTTCACGTGTTTTAGTGTTTAAAATAAATATCTAACATTTATTTAATGTCTAAGAATATATTTAAAACGAATATTTTTAAACTTTTTTAAAAATATAACTTCTAACGCATTTATTAAAAGATTAAAAATATTTCAAATATTCTATATTTAAATTTTAATAAAACAAGTGTTGGACTTTTTAAGATAATGTCAGAAATAAGTTCCTAAAATATTAGGGTCTAATATATTTCAAAATAAAAATTTTCAAAAAATAGGGTGCGTCCGACTTACTTAAAATATAACGGTTTGACCTCTAATAAAAAACCAATAAAAATTAGAATTTAATTTTAATTTGTGCTATTTGCACTTTTAATGGGTAAAAGTTAAGATAAATTATGAAATTTATATAGATAAATATTAGGTTGATTAAAATGTTAATTAATTGAAAGTAAGATCTTTTAAATTTCAGATGAATTAAATTTAAAATTGATATTGAGCTATTAAAGTTTTCATAGATTAAAATTTAGATTAATTAAATTTTAGTAAAAAATTAAATCTTTGGAAAATTGAAAATTATATTTATAAAGCAAAAAAAATACGAAATAAACAAAATAGATGGAATATAAGACAAATTAACGGAATAGATGAAATAATTGAGTAAAAATATGAAAAGTTACCAGTCTCAGTCTGTTACCATTGGAAATATATGTTTTATCTAGTTACAAAAATTATATATACACATATATAATATGCATAAAATTTGTTGTCAATTAAACAGTGGCAGTGGCGTGCGCAGACTTTTTGATTTGGGGTGTCCCGGCCGACTGAAACCCCTAATGTAGTTTGTAAGCGCGGCCTTTTATACAAAAAATTGTTTCGTGTGTCCTATATATTTTGCTCGAGGCCTCAAGTGGACAAAAAATAATCGTATACCAGCGGCCCAATAGAGCATTTTGGATTCATTTGGGGTGTCCTGGGACACCCTGGACACCCCCGTGCGCACGCCACTAAACAGTGCTTCAAAATGTACGTACCGAAATGAAATTTAAATTATTAAATATTTATAAATATATTAAATTATAATTTAAAATTATTCAATGGTCACAGAGATATTAAATAACTTTTTATAAATATTATATTCTTATGCATTAAAATTTAGATTTCGTTGATAACTTTATAGAAAACAGCTTTATAATAATTCGATCACTTTTTTTTCTATTACTAGGTTTCTGAAATGTATTCATCTTTCATTTAGTATTTCTTTTATAGTCATAGAAGAACTCTGTGACTTTGCTAAATCTTCGTCTATAACCAAGATTCTACAACTAATCGAGGAATATTTAGACAACTTATTGTTTTCGTGTACTTTTAAGAAAAGTAATTATTTAAACAAATAAAATTGTTTAAATAATTGTGTATTTTTCGTAAAATGTATTAAACATTTTTCTGTTACTTCACAAAAATGAGTTTGTTGTGATAGATGATTTCCATAAAAATAATTTGATCCTGGGGGAAGTTAAAAATATTGTTAATCACATGGTTAAGGAGGTTCTATTGTAAATAGAATTAACATTACCATTTTAATTAAATTTGATTCACTGATCGATAATGGTTTTTTAATGATGGAGTAAAATTTTTGAGACTTTAAGGTACTATTGAAAAAACATCGACGCTCCCTGTTCACATAATTTTTATTGAAAAACAAATGCAAGACAAGTCTTATTGACTTCATGGTGCAATAAAATTTATATTCGTTTTACAGTGCAACATAATTCTTATTCAAAGTTGCTTGCAAAACAATACTTACTGAAGCCAGCTGCCAATATTTAATTCCTATTCAAAAATGTGTACAAAATCATTATTAATATTACGTACGAGAAAAATCATTTTCAAATTTAAGTTAAATTTAAAATTATAATAAAGGTAATTAAGTGAAAAATTGAATATTAATTGCGAATTACTTGAAAATAATTTATCAACTAAGTTCATTAACTTTTTCTATCACTTTTTCTACATGTGTCTTAGCGATCACAAATGAAAATATATAATTATAATTTCAGAGATACATATATAGGTTAGTAAATAATTTAAACTGCATATTAAAAATAAGTATAAATAAATATTTAAAAAGTAAATATTTAAAACTGCATATTTCTGACGGTAAGTACCTAATAAAATGTTTTATTATTACTAGTAAATCTACTAAAGAAGCTTATACTTTTATGCAATTTTAAATAATTCGACGCCCCCCGTTGATAACATGTTTATTAAAAAGTCAATAAAATAAAATGTTAATTTAAAAAACAGTCGAAAATCATTTTTATTATTAATTTTGTAAAATATGATTTGTATTCAATTGTTTGTTGAATTAAATGTCTGTTGAAGTTGTGTGCCATAGAATGTTAATTGGACCGAACGTACACTATAATGTTTATTTAATCAAATATATGCAATAACATTCTATTTCAATCTTCAAAACTATATTATAAAGTTAATACAAGGCTATATATGTAAAAGAGGTATTCTTTTTTAATCTTGTACCTAAAAAGTAGGGGAATAGGTTCGGTTGTGGGCACCCTTTTGTTTTTGACTCATAACTTGTGACCAATAAATATGATAACGACGTTTACGTAAATATTGAAAGCTAAGGACCTTAGCTAACTAATGGCAAATAAACTAAATTGATTTCATCGATTAAAAAAATTTAATTAAAAATTTAAGGAAGTGATTATTTTTCGAGAAAAAAAATTTTTGGTTCGGTTGTGGGCACCCTTGAAAAATCTACTAAAAATGGGGAAAAATGAACTAAAGGGCCATTCATTAATTAGGTAAGGATGATTTCTACTAATTTTGAACCCTCCCTCTCTCATATGAGGACAAATAAGATTTCTCTAACCCTTCCCCCCCCATATTTTGTAAGTTTTTGTAAATAACGTGCTTTTAGGAGGAATTTCTAAATAAAAAAAATATCTTACGTAAGAATGGCTTCTAAGGGTGCTTGTTACTTCCACTACAATTGCACTTCACTAACACTTCACTTCCACTCCGCATTCACTTCATTTTTACTTCACTTTTACTTCACTTTCACTACAATTTCACTTCACTTCCACTTCACATCCACTTCACTTCCACTTCACCTTCACTTGCACTTCACTTGCACTTCACTTCAGTTCGACTTCACTTCCACTTCACTTCCATTACAATTGCACTTCACTTCCACTTCAATTATACTCCACCTCTACTTAACTTCCACTTCAAGTCAATTTCATTTCCACATCACATCCACTTCACATCCACTTCATGTACTCCACTTTAATTCCTCCTCATTTCGATATATCAATTATCTCTCTATTCCTTTTTCGGACTTTCTCTCCCACTAAACCTTAAATGCACAGCTACTGACTGTGAACGAAAGACGCAAGCCAAAGTCTCGTTATGAGTATTGTGGACCTGGACCACGAAACCCTTAAAATTTATAAAACACTATTAAATGTTGTAAGAAATTACTTATGATTACTTCCACGACGATATTTCACGATTTGTCAAGAATAAGAGTGGTGCCCACAACCAAATCAATTTTAGTGCCCACAACCAAACTAGGCCATTATTTTAAAACTTCTAAAAAAATTTTTTCGTTGTGAACATTGTTGTTGTACTCGGAATTGGATCACAAAATATAATATACTTACTGCGTAAATACGCATTGAACTTACCTTTTCGCTTGATTCACTTTGATTAGTGGCACTTTTAAAAATACTCTAAAAAACTTTAATGTTCACTTTAACGTGTCAAAAAATTTATTTACATGTAGTAAAAAGCACAGGTGTCCAATCATTTTGTTTTTGCATCAAAAGCTAAGTACAGACATAACACAACAATGACATTTGTCACATTTGACGAAATTTATTTCTGTCAAAAGTTTCGCAGGGGTGCCCACAACCGAACCACTTCCACTACAATTCCGCTCAAATTTTTTATACTGTTTTAATTAATAATATTTTTTTAGTTAAAAATATTAAAACCTGAATTGATAATTAAATATAATTTGGAATGATTAAATAAAAATATTAAAATTAAAAAGTTGAATTTATCTACTGAAATTTATTTTTTTTTAAACTTTGTCATTTCATTAAAATTTAATATTATTTTTCAAAAGTTAAACATATTCTTTTTTGAGAAATTTATTATTTTTTCCATTAAAAAATTGTATTCAAAGTGAATTTTATCTAAATTATAATATATTTCAATAAATTTAAAATAAAAAATTATTATGTGTCGTATAACAATAACAATAATAATGATGATAATAATAGTAATAAAAATGTAAGTTCGTACTTTTTGCTTACCTGTATATTTTAAAGTTCATGAGTTAAATATTAAAAATTATCATAATAGCTACTAATTGTACAATTTATAATATTTCTAAAATTATGTTCTAAATAAGAAGTTTAGAGTTCTATTTTATAATTTTATTTTGGTTTAAAAAATAATCAAACACTGATTGTTTGATAAAACTTATGTGGTTTTTTGTGTTTTTAAATAAATAATATATTTTTTACAGTTTATACAGTTTGGAATCTTTTTAAGTTTTCATATCTTTGTTTCAATAATAATAATAATAATAATAATAAAAATGTTAGTTAATATTATTTGCTTACCTGTATAGTTTAAAGTTCGTTAGTTAAATAATAAAAATTGTCTTCAAAGCTACGAAATAGTGCAATTAAACCGCCAGCGTTCAAAATTATGTTAAATCGAAGTCTTGATCATTTCTTTTAACTGGTGTGTTTGAAATAAATATAAACATATTTTAAACCTAATTTTATTTAAATTTGTGAAGACCAATCAATAAGATTCTTTGTAATGGACTAGATAACATCACAATGACTACGACGAATTTTACACGCTTAAATAAATTCCTGAAAGAATAATGTTAAATTTAACAGATTTTCAATGCTTTGATTTATTTTTTAAGATTATTTTATAGGTAAGTATTGAAACTTTTGATTTTTAGTTCAAAACATCAAAAATCTGTATAAAAAAAAATTAGAAACAAATAACACTTTTTAGATTTAGTCAATTTCAGTCTTAATAAAATCAGTAAAATTCAACTACAAATGCAGAAATAACAATTTTGATCTTTTATTGAATCTACTACTATAAGATAAATATCTTTAAATGGTGAATTTGATATATCCAAAATACGAAGGAAAAAAAGTTTAATCACATTATTTTAATGATACATTAATTTACTTAAATAGGAATAAAAAAATAAAAAAATATTAAAAGATATGTCCAAATATTGTGGATAATATTCTAAAACAAATATTACTAAAAGGGTAGTTCATCATAGAACTTAAAACATTTCATTATCAACCAAAAATATTTCCTGCTTATTCCATGAAAAATACAAGGAGTCTCAACTGCAAATTTTAAAAGTAAAAAGTTAATGTCTTCATAACCCAAGAAGCTATTTTCCTAGAATTTTGGAGTAACTTACGAACTTTAAACTATACAGGTAAGCAAATAATATTAACTTACATTTTTATTATTATTATTATTATTGAAATAAAGATATGAAAACTTAAAAAGATTCCAAACTGTATAAACTGTAAAAAATATATTATTTATTTAAAAACACAAAATACCACATAAGTTTTATCATACAATCAGTGTTTGATTATTTTTCAAATCAAAATAAAATTATCAAATAGAACTCTAAACTTCTTATTTAGAACATAATATTAGAAATATTATAAATTGTACAATTAGTAGCTATTATGATAATTTTTAATATTTAACTCATGAACTTTAAAATATACAGATAAGCAAAAAGTATGAACTTACATTTTTATTACTATTATTATCATCATTATTATTGTTATTGTTATACGACACATAATAATTTTTTATTTTAAATTTATTAAAATATATTATAATTTAGATAAAATTCACTTTGATTACAATATTTTAATGGAAAAAATAATAAATTTCTCAAAAAAGAATATGTTTAACTTTTGAAAAATAATATTAAATTTTAATTAAATGACAAAGTTTAAAAAAAAAAAAAATTTCAGTAGATAAATTCAACTTTTTAATTTTAATATTTTTATTTAATCATTTCAAATTATATTTAATTATCAATTCAGGTTTTAATATTTTTAACTAAAAAAATATTATTAAATAAAACAATATAAAAAATTTGAGCGGAATTGTACTTTTTAGGTACAAGATTAAAAAAGAATACCTCTTTTACATATATAGCCTTGTATTAACTTTATAATATAGTTTTGAAGATTAAAATAGAATGTTATTGCATATATTTGATTAAATAAATCGTACGTTCGGTACGTTCGGTCCAATTAACATTCTATGGCACACAACTTTAACAGACATTTAATTAAACAAACAATCGAATACAAATCATATTTTACAAAATTATTAATAAAAATGATTTTCGACTGTTTTTTAAATTAACATTTTATTTCATTTGCTTTTTAATAAACATGTTATCAACGGGAGGCGTCGAATATTTACTAACCTATATATTTAACTCTAAAATTATAATTATTTATATTAATGTGATCGCCAAGACACATGTAGAAAGATTGGTAGAAAAAGGTTATAAACTACCAAATGATAAATTATTTCAAGTAATTCGTAATTAATATTTAATTTTTTACTTAATTACCATTATTATAATTTTAAATGTAACTTAAATTTAAAAACGATTTATCTCGTACGTAATTCGTACGCTAGCTTCAGTGAGTATTATTTTGAACGCAACTGTGAATAAGAATTTTATTGCACTGAAAAACGAATATGAGTTTTATTGCACCATGTAGTCACTAAGAATGGTCTTGCATTTGTTTTTCAATAAAAATTATATGAACAAGGAGCGTCAATATAATGTAATTGTAATAATGTATAATGTAAGTGTAATAATATATGTAATATAAATACGTGATAGATATATGGTCGATTCTTGCGTAACTGCCCGATTTCAAGATAAGTTTTGGTAGAAAAAATTTTTTTTCATTCAATGTTTCTCTGCACTTATTTTTCTTATTAGGGTGTAATATAAGTATATTTTAAACGATTTTACTACAACTATATTTATACGAAAATAATAGCAAATTTTTGAAAATTGGCTGCCATGTGGAGCTAAACCGCATCCTTTTATTGCAAATATATTGTACAAAATAAAAATTTCTTCTTGATATTTTCCTAAACGAAAATAAATAATAAATTCATAAATTATTTAATATTCTAACAGTATTTTAGATATTAGTTAACATATATAAAATTTTATAAAAGAACAGCAAATACAATATTTAATAATAAATATTTCGTTTTATTTTTTGGATAATTTGAAATCAAGATCGAGCAGTGTAATCCGACATTGCTAAACTACTTTATAGAATAATATTTTAAAATAACCACCACAGATAAAAAAGTTTCTCTGCATGAAGCATACTGAACACTTCATATAGGCAATGGAGCTGAAATTTTACGTGATACCATGGAGCTGAAATTTGACATTTATTCTAACATCACTTCTACAATATTGCAGAATAAATCTATTCCTTCTGCAGATCGCTTGTTTCACATGAAAACTTAAAGAAAATGGTAACAATACTATCAAATAGTTGTTACAGTAATATAATAGTAATGACATGGAACTGAACGCTTTTTTTGTACGCATGCGATTTTCCCAAAAATAATTTTTTTTAAGAAAAAATTTTTCTTTTTTAAAACTTTTTTCACATGTGATTTAATGCTAATGGATCAAAATTGAAATTTAACTTATTAGAAGGCGTAATCACTAAACACATGACACCTTAATGATAAGTCTACAGATTGCGTTCAAAAATTGGGAAAATTGAGGGTCAAAATATTTTTACAGATTCTAAGTATAAAAAACGTATTATGAAGTGCAATAGAAACCTAAATTGTTCATAAATATAGCCACTTTATGCTTGAAAAAGGCTGACTTATAATAATGATATTTTCATCGAAAATTATTAAATTAAATTTAACATTTTGCAAAAGGGACACGCCACGAAGCTGAAATTTCAGCAGTTATAGTGCAATATAATAGAAGTTATAATATATATATTTATGTATATTTGGTTTTCAGTTACTCTCATATATACCCTTAACATTCACTAATATACTTAAGAATATATTTTTAATTTAGGTGTATTTTTTCAACGCCGCCAAGTAAGGCAGTTACGTAAGAATCGCCCATATATGAGAAACTACTTAATTCCTAAAAGACTTAATGTAAAATTCTAAATACAAAAATGCTTATAACTTTTTCACCAATAGGTACCTTGTGGTTTTAAAATTTTAACTGCATCATTAAAAAACCATTCTCTACGAGTGGACCAAATTTGATTAAAATGGAAATATTAATTTTATTATCAGTGGCGCCCAATCGGCTGGAGCAAGGTGGGCAGCCGCCCCTCCCCCCTGGTCGAGGGGTGGGTGGTGTCAAGAGGATGGTAAAAAATATAAATAAAAAATTTAATTTTACGTATCAAAATAATCAGAAAAGTACGGAATTCAAACACCCCATGAACTTACGAACATATGAACTATGGTTAATTTGATTTTAATATAATTTTAAACCTTATATTTAATCTCGTAGCTGTTTTTTAGTTAGAATGTCTTTAAAATATTGGTTTTCAAATTCAAGTATAACCATACATTATTAAATAATTATATTTTTAATCATTAATAATATGTTCCTATAAAAAATTCATAAGTACCCTATTGGAAATAACAAAATGAACGCACCAAGCGACAGAATATTTTCACTGTTGTTGGTTATTTGAAACTATATAAATATTAAACTAAAATAATTTAAAATTAAAAAATTAAGGAAATTGTAGGAATAATCGTGGAATATTAAAGAAACTTATTGATACTCAAAAAAATGATTGAAAAATGGAGAAAATTTTTGAAAAAAAAAAAAAAAATTCGCGTCTGCGTATCAAAAGCCGATATGTATTGATTATTGAAAATTTAATTAAAAATTAAACAATAGAATTGAAATTAGAAAAAAAATTTAAAATTGAAAAAACAATTTAAAATTTCATTAAAATTATCGTAAATTAAATTTTCAATGAAATTTGAAGGAAACTAAATATTGATTAGTCAAATTTCACTGATCCATATCAGTAGCTAAATTCTTACTACAAATCAGTGAAATTTCACTGACCTAAATTTAGAGAGTATAGATAACTTTAATATGTGAACCTTTTTTTAATTTTTTTTGCTTGTCAAAATTAGGGTTCATGAAAGGGGGGTGGTATCCTGGAAACAAGTCTGGCCCCCCTGCTAGAAATCCAATGGGCGCCACTGTTTGTTAACGATATCTAGAACCATCTTAAACAATTACAAAAATGTTTCTAATAATATTAATTTTACTAAAGAGATTTATATTTTTCTTTGACTTTAATATAACCAATTTTATGTGTTTTTAAAAAGTTGTTGTTTAAACACAATCCATTTGTTAATAATTGTAATTTTCCTATAATATGGATTAAAATTTGTCGATAAATTAGCAAAGTTTTTCTATGCTTGCTGGTGATGGTTTTTTAATTATAAATAATTATGTACCTTTATAATATGTAGTAATACAATTTTTTTAAAAAAAATAGTTTAATTTTTGTGTGAAAAATTAATATTAAATTTTTATGAGAAAAATAGTTACGTAAATATAAAGAATAATGAAATGGCATTGATTTAAGAGAAGCAGGTTTAAATACCCCAGTAAGGCTTGAAAACTCATGGATGTAGATTTAGTACTTGAACTTAGCATGCTTTATGCTTAATTATGATAAGAATATGACTACTTTTAATAAATACCAATAATGAGTGACTAATTTTTTATTTTTTATAGAAATTTTTTTTTTATCTTCATCCACTACTGTATAATTATAATAAGAATATAGGTACTTTTCATATTTACAAAATAAAGTATTATTTTTCGTAAAAAATAAAAGTAGCCGATTTTCCTTACAGAGTGAGCCGATTTACCTGCCAATATTGCAGTTTGAGAATTTTGTATATCTGCATTCAAAGTTATCTAGAGCTAAAACTATAAAAGATAAATCAATAAGTCCTTGCCAATTTAAAAGTGCAAATGATAAAATACTAAATGATATATCCGTGTTTGGATTTAAAAAATAATTTCCTAGCTTTTTCCTGTATTATCAACAGTGAGCCGAATAAGAAAATATAAATTTAGTATTAGAATGTTACCGACCACTACACTAGGCTATTATGGTAAAATAAAAATATTTCTTTATACTAAAACTTTCAGTAGACTTTTAGAAGCATGTGAACAACATGACTAAATATTTTTAAAAATTCGAATGAAATTCTGAATTTTTGTCTAGTATAGAATACGAAAGTTGCGTTTTTGTACCATAACTACCTCGGATGACGGTATTATTTATTTTAATTACCTGTGAGTTCAGTATATGAATGTTCAAGTATTTATGTTATTTTTAAATATAATTTTACAAAGAAAAGAAAACTAATCTTTTGAAATATTATTTATTTGATTTTTATAAAACTTAAATAATCTGTTATACCTCTTGGGGATAAAATGGAGCTTGTAATGAAACACATATTGCATTAGCAAAATCAGCAATACTGATAACAATCAAGGTCAACCATTGCCTTTTAGTAAATTGGCCCATTGTTAACGTGAATATTTTTATAGACACTTGTTGATTTTATCGACGATTTTAAAAGAATATGGGTATTTGATTATTTCAAGGATTGTTTTTATTATTTTTAAATTAATAAATCACTCCTAATCCAGAACGAAAAGAAAGTAAATTTTACATTATTTGTTAATAATAACTAAAATTTTAACATAACTTGAACATGTTTAAGGGTAAAGATGTGCAAACTTTTGGCTTTGTATATGAACTGTTCTCTTAAGTCAGATCATTTCTTGTGTCAAAGGTTATTTGATAAGAAATGGTTCCAATTTCTTATCAACAAAAAACGTTCAAATATGTTGATAAATGAACTTAAAATAACTCAAACGTATTCCGTATCAAATTTTAAGGTGAGACTAAAATTAGAAAATATATTTAAATGAATTTTGTATAATTTTTTTTTAACATGGACTTGAGTCTCTAACATCTTCCTCGAATTATTAACTTTGAAATTTTTTTAATTTAAATCCAAAAAAAGATATTATTTCTCTCTCAAATTAAAGATGTTTTTGTTACAGTTACAACCGACCCATGAATTATATGAAAGTATATTTCTTTGCTCCCTCTTTACAGCCTATAAGGATTGTATGTTTGATATTTTTACACCTCCAATTGAAACATAATTACCTTCTCTTGAAAAATATAGCTTATTGTTTTATTAAGAATTTGTCCATTAGGGTTTTTAAACAAAAAAATCTTAGAACGGAAATTGACTACAAATGGAAAAAAAATTACCCCTATTTTATTGTTTTTTGATCTGACAATATTAAGGGGTGCCGCACAGTGGTCTGAAACACAATTCTAGCCGGACAAAACTATTTACTCAAACACGCGTTGATAAAATTTCAAACCACTTTGTTTCTAGCAGTTTTTGTGGTCGCTGATTACGAATCTAAAGTCAGATTTCAAAAATTCAAAATGGCGAATCCAATATGGCGGACGAAAATGCAAAATTTTTTCCAAAATTTATAAAACTTAGTACATAGGGGTTTTCGGGGTTGCTGATTCCGAATCCGTGCACAATTTTCCAAAATTCAAAATGGCGGATCTAATATGGCGGACAAAAATTCAAAATTTCTGCAAAAATTTATGAAACATGGTACATAGGGGGTTTTTGGGTCGCAGATTACGAATCTATACATAATATTTCAAAATTAAAAATGGCGGATCCAATATGACAAACATTAATTTAAAAAAATTAGTGTATTTGAATAAAAATTAGGATTTAAGGCTTTTTGGTGTCGCTCATTACAAATCTACAGTCAGACTTGAAAAGTTTTAAATGGCGGTTACAATCTGGCTGACATTTTCTTTAATAAAATAGTATATTTTAATCAATATTTAGGTTTAGGGCTTTATGAGGTTGCTGATTACGAATCTGCAGTTAGTGTTTCAAAGTTGAAAATAGCTGATCTAAAAAGTCCTAAATTGTAATTTTTATCCAAATACACTAATTTTTTAAAATTAATGTCCGCCATATTGGATCCGCCATTTTTAATTTTGAAATATTATGTATAGATTCGTAATCTGCGACCCAAAAAACCCCTATATACCACGTTTCATAAATTTTTGCAGAAATTTTGAATTTTTGTCCGCCATATTGGATCCGCCATTTTAAAAAATTGTGCACGGATTTGGAATCAGCAACCCCGAAAATCCCTGTGTACTAAGTTTTATAAATTTCGGAAAAAATTTTGCATTTTCGTCCGCAATATTGGATTCGCCATTTTGAATTTTTGAAATCTGACTTTAGATTCGTAATCAGCGACCACAAAAACTGATAGAAACAAAGTGGTTCGAAATTTTATCAACGCGTGTTTGAGTAAATAGTTTAGAATCGGGTTTCACACCACTGTGCGCCGCGTCTAGGCCTGTCCGTTCGAGCACTACAACGTCGAGTACCACCCGATTTGAAGACAAATATTTTCAAAAATGGCAAAAATTGACAAGAATCTTTTATGTTCATCGAAAGTTAACGTCTTAATTTACATTTCTCAATAATTAATTTTTCGGCAGTTGTCGGCAGCTCTATCTTATGGTATCTTGAATGTTGAAGTGTATAAATACAGTAAATAGTTGCCTTCAGTGCTTTTTTTTAATTAATAGGTTAAAAATTAGAGGAATATTTCTTAAAATATCTTCCAAACAGTAAAACGAACTGTTAAATTAATATATGGGACGTTCCATGTCAACAGGGACAAGGCCGGTGCCAAAAATCTATAGCACCGATTTTAATGGTTAAAAGCTTAAAATCTTCGTCTTTCAGTCCTTTATCAAAAACAATGTGGTACTTTTTAAAATTCAATATGGCGACCAAAATATGGCGCTTTATATGAATGAAAAACACAACTTTAAATGTTAAAATGTTATTTAAGGTAAGAAACATAAGACAAATAGCTTGTAAGTAGATATTATCAACAACTGCATGTCTCTAACTGAAGATATAAAGACATAACGGCAAAATAAAACAAAAATTCAAAATGGCGGATACAATATGGCGGACGAATTTTTGAAAATTATTCGGATTTACTTGAAAATCGTTACTCGGGGGTTTTTGGGGTCGCTGATTCCGAATCCGAGTCAGTTTTCAAAAATTCAAAATGGCGGATCCAATATGGCTGACAAATTTTTTTAAATTATTCGGCTTTAATTGAAAATTGTTACTCGGGGGTTTTTGGGGTCGCTGATTCCGAATCCGAGTCAGTTTTCAAAAATTCAAAATGGCGGATCCAATATGGCGGACGAATTTTTTAAAATTATTCGGATTTACTTGAAAATCGTTACTAGGGTGTTTTTGGGCTCGGTGATTAAGAATCCGAAGTCAGTTTTCAAAAATTCAAAATGCCGGATCCAATATGGCGGACGAATTTTTGAAAATTATTTGTATTTACTTGAAAATCGTTACTCGGGGGTTTTTGGGGTCGCTGATTAAGAATCGGAAGTCAGTTTTCAAAAATTCAAAATGGCGGATTCAATATGACGGACGATTTTTTAAAAATTCTTCGTATTAACGAGAAAATCGTTACTCGGGGGTTTTTGGGGTCGCTGATTCCGAATCCGAGTCAGTTTTCAAAAATTCAAAATGGCGGATCCAATATGGCGGACGAATTTTTTAAAATTATTCGGCTTTAATTGAAAATCGTTACTCGGGGGTTTTTGGGGTCGCTGATTAAGAATCGGAAGTCAGTTTTCAAAAATTCAAAATGGCGGATTCAATATGGCGGACGAATTTTTGAAAATTATTCGGATTTACTTGAAAATCGTTACTAGGGTGTTTTTGGGCTCGGTGATTAAGAATCCGAAGTCAGTTTTCAAAAATTCAAAATGCCGGATCCAATATGGCGGACGAATTTTTGAAAATTATTTGTATTTACTTGAAAATCGTTACTCGGGGGTTTTTGGGGTCGCTGATTAAGAATCGGAAGTCAGTTTTCAAAAATTCAAAATGGCGGATTCAATATGACGGACGATTTTTTAAAAATTCTTCGTATTAACGAGAAAATCGTTACTCGGGGGTTTTTGGGGTCGCTGATTCCGAATCCGAGTCAGTTTTCAAAAATTCAAAATGGCGGATCCAATATGGCGGACGAATTTTTTAAAATTATTCGGCTTTAATTGAAAATCGTTACTCGGGGGTTTTTGGGGTCGCTGATTCCGAATTCGAAATCAGTTTTCAAAAATTCAAAATGGCGGATCCAATATGGCGGACGAATTTTTTAAAATTATTCGGATTTACTTGAAAATCGTTAGTAGGGTGTTTTTGGGCTCGGTGATTAAGAATCCGAAGTCAGTTTTCAAAAATTCAAAATGTCGGATTCAATATGGCGGACGAATTTTTAAAAATTATTTGTATTAACGTGAAAATCGTTACTCGGGGGTTTTTGGGGTCGCTGATTCCGAATCCGAAGTCAGTTTTCAAAAATTCAAAATGGCGGATCGAATATGGCGGACGATTTTTTAAAAATTCTTCGTATTTACGTGAAAATCGTTACTCGGGGGTTTTTGGAGTCGCTGATTACGAATCCGAAGCCAGTTTCCAAAAATTCAAAACGGCAGAACCAATATGGCAGATGATTTTTTTAAAATTCTTCGTATACACTTAAAAATCATTACTTGGAGGTTCTTGGGATCGTTTATTAGGAAACCGACAATATTTTTCTAAAATTTAAAGTGGCGTTTCCAATACGACAGATAAAATACAATTTTGTTAATAATATTTTTGAAGAAGAGTATTTTGGAAGCTCTCTGCGTTAACAGGGTGGAGACTGTCTTCAAATTTAAATTATGAAGCCCGCATTACTTTTTTTTTAATTTTTTAAAATTAAAAAATTTTTTTTTAAATTTTTACTTATTATTTCTATTTTTTTTATTATTTCAATTTTTTAAATTTTTTACGTTTTTAAAACTTGTTTATTTTTTACTCTTTAAAATTTTGTTATTTAATACTGCACAGTAATTAAAATTTGTGTTGCATCTGAGTAACGTTTAACTTCCAATTTTATTCCATCAATCGGAACAAAGCAATGTCCGCTTTGGATTTTGGAGCTAGCCTGCAAGCTCAAGCATCCAATGTCATCTTAACATCACATGACCATTTTAATTCGGCAAAAAATAAATTTGAGGATATAACAATTTTTGAGTAGAGTCAAAAAAACCACAGTAGCACGCAAAAAAGACTTTCAAAAAGATTCGTTTAAGCTCCTAGTGTAACCAAAATCCAAAGCGGACATTCCTTTGTTCCGATTGATGGAAAAAAAATTGGAAGTTAAACGTTACTCAGATGCAACACAAATTTTAATTACTGTGCAGTATTAAATAACAAAATTTTAAAGAGTAAAAAATAAACAAGTTTTAAAAACGTAAAAAATTTAAAAAATTGAAATAATAAAAAAAATAGAAATAATAAGTAAAAATTTAAAAAAAAATTTTTTAATTTTAAAAAATTAAAAAAAAAGTAATGCGGGCTTCATAATTTAAATTTGAAGACAGTCTCCACCCTGTTAACGCAGAGAGCTTCCAAAATACTCTTCTTCAAAAATATTATTAACAAAATTGTATTTTATCTGTCGTATTGGAAACGCCACTTTAAATTTTAGAAAAATATTGTCGGTTTCCTAATAAACGATCCCAAGAACCTCCAAGTAATGATTTTTAAGTGTATACGAAGAATTTTAAAAAAATCATCTGCCATATTGGTTCTGCCGTTTTGAATTTTTGGAAACTGGCTTCGGATTCGTAATCAGCGACTCCAAAAACCCCCGAGTAACGATTTTCACGTAAATACGAAGAATTTTTAAAAAATCGTCCGCCATATTCGATCCGCCATTTTGAATTTTTGAAAACTGACTTCGGATTCGGAATCAGCGACCCCAAAAACCCCCGAGTAACGATTTTCACGTTAATACAAATAATTTTTAAATATTCGTCCGCCATATTGAATCCGACATTTTGAATTTTTGAAAACTGACTTCGGATTCTTAATCACCGAGCCCAAAAACACCCTACTAACGATTTTCAAGTAAATCCGAATAATTTTAAAAAATTCGTCCGCCATATTGGATCCGCCATTTTGAATTTTTGAAAACTGATTTCGAATTCGGAATCAGCGACCCCAAAAACCCCCGAGTAACGATTTTCAATTAAAGCCGAATAATTTTAAAAAATTCGTCCGCCATATTGGATCCGCCATTTTGAATTTTTGAAAACTGACTCGGATTCGGAATCAGCGACCCCAAAAACCCCCGAGTAACGATTTTCTCGTTAATACGAAGAATTTTTAAAAAATCGTCCGTCATATTGAATCCGCCATTTTGAATTTTTGAAAACTGACTTCCGATTCTTAATCAGCGACCCCAAAAACCCCCGAGTAACGATTTTCAAGTAAATACAAATAATTTTCAAAAATTCGTCCGCCATATTGGATCCGGCATTTTGAATTTTTGAAAACTGACTTCGGATTCTTAATCACCGAGCCCAAAAACACCCTAGTAACGATTTTCAAGTAAATCCGAATAATTTTAAAAAATTCGTCCGCCATATTGGATCCGCCATTTTGAATTTTTGAAAACTGATTTCGAATTCGGAATCAGCGACCCCAAAAACCCCCGAGTAACGATTTTCAATTAAAGCCGAATAATTTTAAAAAATTCGTCCGCCATATTGGATCCGCCATTTTGAATTTTTGAAAACTGACTCGGATTTTGAATCAGCGACCCCAAAAACCCCCGAGTAACAATTTTCAATTAAAGCCGAATAGTTTTAAGAAATTCGTCCGCCATATTGGATCCGCCATTTTGAATTTTTGAAAACTGATTTCGAATTCGGAATCAGCGACCCCAAAAACCCCCGAGTAACGATTTTCAATTAAATCCGAATAGTTTTAAAAAATTCGTCCGCCATATTGGATCCGCCATTTTAAATTTTTGAAAACTGACTTCCGATTCTTAATCAGCGACCCCAAAAACCCCCGAGTAACGATTTTCAAGTAAATACAAATAATTTTCAAAAATTCGTCCGCCATATTGGATCCGCCATTTTGAATTTTTGAAAACTGATTTCGAATTCGGAATCAGCGACCCCAAAAACCCCCGAGTAACGATTTTCAAGTAAATACAAATAATTTTCAAAAATTCGTCCGCCATATTGGATCCGCCATTTTGAATTTTTGAAAACTGACTCGGATTTTGAATCAGCGACCCCAAAAACCCCCGAGTAACAATTTTCAATTAAAGCCGAATAGTTTTAAAAAATTCGTCCGCCATATTGGATCCGCCATTTTGAATTTTTGAAAACTGATTTCGAATTCGGAATCAGCGACCCCAAAAACCCCCGAGTAACGATTTTTAATTAAATCCGAATAGTTTTAAAAAATTCGTCCGCCATATTGGATCCGCCATTTTAAATTTTTGAAAACTGACTTCCGATTCTTAATCAGCGACCCCAAAAACCCCCGAGTAACGATTTTCAAGTAAATACAAATAATTTTCAAAAATTCGTCCGCCATATTGGATCCGCCATTTTGAATTTTTGAAAACTGACTTCGGATTCGGAATCAGCGACCCCAAAAACCCCCGAGTAACGATTTTCAAGTGAATCCGAATAATTTTCCAAATTCGTCCGCCATATGGGATCCGCCATTTTGAATTTTTGTTTTATTTTGCCGTTATGTCTTTATATCTTCAGTTAGAGACATGCAGTTGTTGATAATATCTACTTACAAGCTATTTGTCCTATGTTTCTTACCTTAAATAACATTTTAACATTTAAAGTTGTGTTTTTCATTTATATAAAGCGCCATATTTTGGTCGCAATATTGAATTTTGAAAAGTACCACATTGTATTTGATAAAGGACTTAAAGACGAAGATTTTAAGCTTTTAACCATTAAAATCGGTTCAATAGATTTTTGGCACCGGCATTGTCCCGGAAAACATGGAACGTCCCATATATAAACAAGTTTTTGAGTTTATGTTACAAAATATCAAAAAAGTGGCAGTCAAGCCTTATGGCGCAATTCTTCCTGAGAATTTCAAGAAAAAAAAAATTAAAATCCGTTAAGATTTGAGTTGTCGGCAGACTTTTGTCCAGCAGCGTCATTTTTTTCCCGTCGTTCTATTCAGAGCACAATATAAACAAATAAGAGGTATGTTTACTTTCTCATACAAAATAAATGATGAGTTCTTGAATCCTTTCGTTAACATTTCCTCGAAATGCAAGCCCTCCTTATTATTTCAGTTGGCCTCTTTATATTATAATAAATGAATTAATAAATTTTAAATCAAAACAAAACGCTATATATCAGCTCATGCCCAAACAGATAACAATAACAAATAATAATCGATTCTGGAAAGCGGAGAATGTTTTAAATAATTATTTTAAACATCATAAATTGAAAAAAAAAATAATTCTTTAAACAAATTGTTATAAACAAATGGTTAGATATCAACATTTTTTTCAGAAAAAAAAGTTCTGTAAAGTAGAAAATGTTTTAAATAATTAAATTCAACATTAAAAATTATTCAAAAAATTAATTGTTTACACAAATTGTTATAAACAAATGGACAAATATTAAAATTGTTATCCTACAAAAAATTCTGAGTAGTGGAGAATGTTTTAAATAATTAAATTTAACATTATACATTTTTTAAAAAATTAATTATTTAAACAAATTGTTATAAACATTTCGACAAATATTAAAATTTTTATCAGAAATCGATGGAGTCACTTATATGTGACATTTTCAATAGTTTTAATTTTTTTGTTATAAGTAAATAATAAATAAAAGTTAAGTTTCTTTATAAAGTGTCCCGAAAATACATGGGAAAAACAAAAAGTTGTAAGAAAAACTGTTTCGTAGAATTGATATAAAATTCATGAAAATTACTATTTTTGATCTTATAACGCTGTTTCTCTTAAGGAGACTTTAAAGAATAAGAAATAATAATTTATTTAAAAAATTTTGAATATTAACTATTTCTTAAAAGACCCCCCAGAACCCCCATAAAATCAAAAGAAAAGAGAAAGATCGTTAAAAAATATTTATCAACATTTTTTACAACATTCGCACCAAAATTTCGTTTAATTACATACAAAATAAATTAACTAACAATTGTTGCATGTGTTTTTTTAATTTTTTTATACAAATTAATATTGTTTATTTGCAACTTTTCATCTAATAGAACTAGAAGGTTGTAACTTTTTGTTAATCTTGCAACTTTTTAAGCTTAGTAAAGCTAAGTACTAATTGCAAAGTAAGATCAACAATTATAACAAATTTAAACAAATTAATATTGTTTATTTGCAACTTTTCATCTAATAAAGCTAGAGAGTTGGAACTCTTTCTTAATTTTACAAGCTTTTATTTTTGAAAAATGAAGAAGAAATATAGCGAAAATTTTTAGTGGCTTTAGGGTCAATGTATAAAAATAAATGTAAAACACTATAATTACGTAAAAATTTTGAACAATGTATTTTCAAATAAAAACTCATCAAATCTCTTTACCACGACAGCATTGTTTCTGATAATGTTTATTATTAGTCTGGGAACTATTTGCAGTATTCCGCAACAACTACACTAAAAAAATTTTTTGTCATATCAACAAAAATTTTGTTGGCTCAACGAAATTTTTAGTCATAGCAACAAAAATTTGGTTGGCTCAACCAAATTTTTGTTGATAAGGCTAAACATTTTTTTCAGTGTAGTAGTAAATACTGTTTTTGATCCTCAAATCTGTCAAATCTGTCATTAATTTGACATTTCCCTCCGCAATATCATTAGTCACTTTTACTCGATAAAAGAATTTACAATATTAGTTTGTTTAAACAATTTTCATAATTATGGATCTTCCTTAATTATTAGTATTGGATTTTTTATTGGCTTGAAGAGGTGCAAAATTAAAAAAAAGTTACAACTCTCTAGCAGTGTTAGATGCAAAGTTGCAAATAACTAATTTTAATTTGTTTAAACAATTTTCACATTTGTCAATTTTCGTTTATTATTGGTATTCAGCTATTAAAGGCTTAAAAAGTTGCAAAATGAAGAAAAAGTTACAATTCTCCAGCTCTATTAGATAAAAAGTTGCAAATAAAGCAAAAGCAGCCCTCATACTCAGTTTTGCAATAAAAAATAGTGTCAAACGTGGCATAAACTGTTCATAAAGGTGGCAAAATAGTGGCATATTTTTATTAACAAATATAAATAAATTTATTGATTTATTTAATCTTATGGTTGAAAAAATAACAAAAATTAACAGTATTACTGTTTTTATTTTATAAAATATATTAAAAATACATTAAATTAGAAAAATATGAAATACTTCATTTACAAAAGTTCTTAAATAGTAAATTTTTTTTTCTATTTTAAGTGGACTAATGGAACATTACTAACCTGGCCATTATGATAGTAGTAGAGCTTTGCCGGTTCCAAAACAGTTACCGACCTGAAATCTGCAGAAATCTGTAACGGGGTAGAAATCTGTTTTACCGGCCGAGCGTAGGAATCTACTTTACCCTAGTTACCGACCAGATGGCGCTGTATGGGGGATTCCCCGCGCCATTTAGAATTTTTACCCCCACTTTTGCGCGGGAATTTAAATTTTACTCCCACTTTTGAGCGGGAAGTTCAATTTTACCCCCACTCTCAGGATTTTCAAGCCGCCATTTTGAATTTTTACCCTCATTTTCGCGCGGTAAGTTTAAAATTACCCCCACTTTTAGGTATTTCAAGCGGGGATTTCCCTACTTTTGAGCGGGCTTTTTCTGTTGTAAGTGAGAGTTCTACGTTACCGACAGCCATTTTAGTGAGTTAGCACACCGGCCACTACTGATAGACGGGGCTGCAATCGAATCGCGCCAAGTTTTACTTAAAATGCTAACCCTTTTAGTTTGCATAAAGTGTTATGTAAGAACTAATTTGCATATCATTAGCAGTCTCAAAAGTGAAAGGTGCGCAGCAAAGATACGCGTGCGGTTAACGGGGTCCAGTGCGAGTGGATAGACTTGGGAAAGAGGAGTTGCGCGCGCAAACAACAAAGTGGGGGTAAGAAGAGTGGGAAATTGGAGAAAGAGTGGGGTCCATGAGATATAAGAAGGATTTGAAGCCAAGTGGAGACATATCTGTTACAGACTACATCAGCAGCTAAAGCAGCATCAAGAGCAGCTCCGAATCCTCTACTAGGTAAGCCCTCTTCCACCTTAAAGTCTAGTTTTTGATTTTAGCTTAATAATATGTTTTGATCTAACAGCTCTATTTTGATTTGCTTACAGATATGCAAAACAATGGACGCCACCTTAAGCAAAATCAACTCTCTTGGACGTTTGCAGCATCTGCTACCCACGAATCCGCTTGCTGAGTTGGATGTCAATGCCCTTTATATCGTAACTAGTATAAAGAGGATGTCAACCAAGTATGGATTCAAATTTGCAGTTGATTTGGATGGTGAATTCCGGACGTTCCTGCCAGCAAGGTTTACGAATCTGTTTGAGAAGGAGCCAGACAACTTTAAGGTGCTCGATGAAGCCGTGGAATCTAACAAGTTAAAATTAAAATATATTGGTGGAAAATATAATATTATAGAATTTGAATTTATCTAATAAATGTTGTAATAAAGAGAATTGTAATATACTGTAAATATTCAAAATATGTGTTTAAATAAAAGCAAAAATTTACTTATAAATTGTTTCTTTTTATTCTCCCTTTATATTTTAGAAATATAAAAAATAAAAAAAAGAGAAAAAATATAATGAAAAAAAATAAAAAAAGAGAAAAAATATAATGAAAAAAAAATAATAATAAAAATAATAAAAAATAAAAAGAGAAAAAACAATAAAAAAATTTAAAAAAACAGAGAAAACAATTTAAAAATATAAGGTAAAGCAATAAAGACACTTTGGTCTTTAGTGAACGATTGAAGCAAAACAAGCGTGTTCAAACAAGTCTCAACTTGCTTTTTAAACAGAACAAAGACATCGTCTAAGAATTGATTCATAAAGTCTTTCTATTATAATACTAAGGGTTTAGGTAAAGCAGTAACGACTTTTTGCCGGAACAAGCGTGTTCAAACAAGTCTTGACTTGATTTTTAAACAGAACAAAGACATCGTCTAAGAATTGATTCATAAATCTTTTTATTATGAAACTAAGGTTTGGGTAAAGCAGTAAAGACACATTGATTTTTAAAACTATTCAATTAATTTATTCATATTAAAAGTTCAAATTCATTTTTATACATATTCCCATTGCTCATAGTAAGATTTTAAACTATTAGACAGAGGATGTAATTCATCAGCACCTACTATAGATTCTATAGGTTCACACATTACATTTAAAAACCAATTTCGAAGAGCTATTACATTGTTTGCAGCACAATTTTCAGTTCTTATACAATGGTATGTACATGTAGTTAACAATAAGTCTTTTCTTACATTTCTAAGCGGTGGACAATCTATATCTTCTTAATTTCGTACATTTAACAAATATTTTTCTAACCACTCTTTCTTTTCAACACCTTTTGTATAGATAGTTTTCGCTCCTTGTAATGTTTCTTGAAAAATAGCTCGCAGTTCATCATAAGGTATTTTTCCTTTACCCCAATGGAGTCCATGGTAATTGAATGTCAACCATGTGTTCATACTTCTGCAACGTTTCGATAGTGAATCATAATGATAGGGTGGTTGAAAGAAATAAACTTGAGGAGTAGCATCTGCTTCCAGTGGAAGAATAGCCAACTCCTTGACAATGAAATCGTTGCTGGACTGTTTAAAGCCATGAACGTCTACTATGAACTCCATCCTGGAATAGAAATAAAATTCTATCCCAAGAACACAACTTATATACCAGTTCAGTTACTCCTCCTCCACTTTTACAATTTCTTGACAATACCGCTGATTGGTTTATATTGCACAATGCGATCATGAATGACTAGACAGTATGCAGTTGTTGCATCGGGGATATTATCTGTAGACTCAAATTCCAAACGTACATCGACTGAGGTCTACTTCAGGAACTCGTTTTGTTTTGAGCAGTCAATCACAATTAATGGAGCCGATGATTTAAAATTTGACATATTTAATATAGGTTCCGAATCTCTTCCATAGTAAGAGTATTGAAAGTTAGCATACATATCATATAATATAGAATACTGATTTTGATCAAAGTGGAGATTTAAATTTCCATAAGGATAAGATTGTGAGTTCAAAAACAGTTTCACATTTGTGAGGTTACAGTGGTCAAAAAAACATGCAGTAACTCCCAATTTATCTTTTCTTTCATGTTGAAATCCAACAATTACATATCTTGGTCCATCAACTGGTCCATCATAAATAATAGAATTTTTATCATTACGTGATCTTATTAAAGTAAGTTCATGTTTAGCATTCGTAACAATTTTCTTATAATCTTCAGCAAAACCGAAAATCATACTCAGTGGTATTGTTACATTAAAATATCCATTTGTCAATGACATTCTTGAAGTTGATTCAAACTTCACAAATCCTGCATTTTCTGCACGGTTAACTTGAGAAGGTGTTAAAGATACTAAGTTTTTTATAGTTGTAGTGTGTCCAACATACTTGCATCGATCAATCTCAATACCATTTAATTCATAACGAATTTCATCAAACAAATAAGCTGTAGCATTATTTGTAAGATGGACATTTTCTGTAAGAGTGATTCCATCATCCTTAGTTAGCCTTCCAAATATATGTAATGCACTTTTACTTGGTAAAATAGACAAATCTTGATTTTGTACAACAATTTGGATTTCATCGCTGTTATTAAAAGATGACGATGCATATGGTTGATGACTATGAATTTCATAATTAGCAATGGATTCATCAAAATTCACTGCTGTTGGAATGCTCAGAATTTCTTCCATTTTTCTTAGAACAGCTGCGCATAAAAAATAGGTAAAGTTGATCTCTTCTTTTCCTCTTTCTTTTTCTTATTTTCGAGGTTTGACTTGTAGACCGAGTTGCTTCAGGTAAAGTTGATTCTGAGGTGTTAACACTCTCCGAGTCACATTCACACTGATCTTCTCTGCACATGTTGATTGACTTTTATAACTGCCACCAACCTTCTTTTTGTGATTGTACACGATACCCATTACATAGATTTTATATGTAAACGTATTGTTATTGTTTCCCCTCTGTAATTAACCAAGCTACCGTCCTGATCAATTAAACGAAGCTGAATATTATGTATTGTCTTCACGGTGATTGGAAGGTAAATGATTCGAGTTGGAACTTCCGTGATCTTATATCCAGGAGGAACAACAGGAAAAAATTCATGTATAGTATGCACTTTTTGATTATTTATATACGCTTCTGTTGTAATATTACACTCAACTCGTAGAGTATTCACTTTCAATATAGATACAGGTAAATCAGAATTATGAGTTTCAGCGGCTTTCAGTTCACGAGGAGTAAATCCTAATAACTTACCAATTGAATCTTCATAATAAAAATCAATGTTACGATTAGATTTAATTTTACAACCTAATGTATTGTTGTTAGGTGTGATAAGTAAATCAATGTTATTTGGTAACTTTGATTTAATATAAGATTCAATATCTTTAATTTCATAACTACCTGTAGGTATTTCAATTATGAAATCATCTATATACAACTTATTACAACCAATATCAATATTAGGAATTGAATTATATGTAAATAAATCAACAAGTCCAAGCGCATAATTTTTGTTTTTTGAGAGTTCAATTGGTGGGAAGTATGCAGTTTCAAGAACTGAAGAGTTCCCTGTTAACGTTAAAGTGAAAGAGTCAGTCATGATTGACATCTATTTTTATACTGATGCTCATAGTTAATTACACATGCTTATATATCTTAAAATTATTCTTAAGATTAAGTTGTCCACATAGAAACTTAAGATATAAGTGTCCGCATATGAATGTATCGAAATTTTGATATCTCACATGATTATATTTTATACAGCTACCAACACCTAAGTAGACAATTAGATCTAATGGTGGTGAAAGATTTCCAAGACTATCAAAATATTCAGTTTCATTATTTATCTTTTTGTAAGCTACCCAATGGGTTCCAGGTCCTTCCTTGTCATCAAGATTAATTATTGCTGACTCATATTTCCGAGGTCCTGCAATGGGTAATTCATTCCGCATAAAAACTCCGCGAAAATGAGGTATTTTCATAATTTTAGCAAATTTAAATAGATCAAAGTTCGTTAGCGCGCGGTGAGGTAGCTGCAATACTAGTTTTTTTGAATCCTCTTCTTATTCTTCAATTCTTTTCCTTGATACGGCTGGAGATAAAGACCAAGTCCTTGGCGATAAGGTTTTAGATGTAATCCCTAGAGCACTAAGTCCCGCAAAGATTGGAATAAGTGGTAAAATACCACCAACTTTTGAGGGCACGGAAAGAATTCGAGGTGATGAAATTTTAGATTTACCTCCAAACTTCTTTATTGCTTTTTTTGCACCAATCATAGCAGTTCGAATAGTATCTGTTGAATTATTGTTAGGTTTCATACTCTTTTTAGCAGCATTTACAACCTTATTCAATGTGACACGTTTCTTATTCTTAGAAACTGTCTTCTTCTTCTTCTTCTTCTTCTTCTTCTTCTTCTTCTTCTTCATCTTCTTTTGCATCTTTTTCTTTGTCTTATCTTTAATTTTTAAACCCATGCCGAATTCAGATTTAACTTTCATTATGTTGGTTACCGCTAATGCAGCTGCTTTTTCACTAATGCTAGAGTCCTTGGAAAGAACTCGTTGCCACGCCTTTTCAGCTAGTATTTTGTCTGCAGAATTTCTCGCTGTTATGTTTTCCCGATCTTTCGAATATGCTATATCGTGCTCTTTGTAAGCTGCATCCAAAGAGTTTATACCTGGATCACCACGTGCCAAACGTTTTTTTAGCTTAGTACCAGGTCCACAATATTGATATCCAGGTAAATGCAGCTCAAACAGTAATTTATTGATCATGGGAGTCTTTTTTCGAATAGTATTCGCGCAGCTTTTTGTGGACCCTCAAATTGTGGAAAAACGAATGCTCTTCTGTCTTTGATTATACATCCAAATGGTTTAAGCTTTGAAAATATTTATTTATACTCAAAGTCTTTACAACAACCAAAATATAAATTTCTAGAAAAAGTACTGAGTAATGTTGATGGAATAAAGTACTTTCCATTCAGTGAACATGAGCAAGTGGTTTCACCTAAAAATGCTGAACCCAATTCTATCTTTATTTTCGATGATATTGCTTGTAAAAAGCAGGACAATATGTCAGAGCATTCTTTTGTATAGGTAGACATGTTAACGTTGACAGTTTTTACTTGTGTCAAACCTATGCCCATATTCTTAAACATCTAGTTAGAGATAATGTCCACTTACTGGTTCTTTTCAAACAGGATGATAGAAATCTTAAGCATGTTTATAATGATCATGTAAACACGGTTATATTGTGGTTATAGATAAAGATAGAAATTTAAATGAAGGTCGTTATAGAAAAGGTTTTGATTGCTTCATTCAGTTATAAATATCAAATGTTTCTAAACAACTACTTTAGTGCAATTTTAGACTTCAATATATAAACATGTTTCGAAAAGACGTGGAAAAACTTCATCAAATTGCAAAAGCAAGTGAAGCTATACGACGGAAACATCGCATACTTAAAGGTGGTAGAGATGATGCAGAAAATATGTTAAGAGAAACTTTTCAACTATTGGTTACTCCATTAGAGAAATTAGTGAATATAACTCAAACACCTATTAAGATTGAAAATGTTAAGAAAAGAGAAGAAATAAAAGAAGAGGAATATGATGATTTTGAAATAACTTTTAAGAGTGCTATTAGTGGAAATATACCATTCAATACATCCACTTATGATAACAGCATAGAGTTTTCGGATCCTTTTGCTCAAGAAGCAAATCTACTTAATATGTAAAATGAAAATGTGATTAATGAATTAAAAAATGATGAGTTTCATAGTGATTCTACAAATCAAGATTATAATAAATTGACAAATAAATTTATACAAATGCTACATAAAAATAGAAAACAGTATTTGGATATGGTTTATGGAGTACGTAAACTTCCTAATGGTACGTTTCTAATTGGTGATACACAAATAGATTTTGAGGGCCCATACATTAATCTAGTGGGAAAGAAAAAATATTCAAAAACAGATGGTCTGTTAGAACTTTTATTTGGACAAAAACCTGATGAAACTGCAATAAGTTCAAATGATTTAGAAAACTATAAAGAAATTCTCACTTCTACAAATGCACATAGAAAAAATTATAGTCCAACTAAACCTTTGCGTATGAGCACGAGTTTCAAATTCACTAAAATTCTTGCAAAGCTTTTCCCAAAAACTTTTAAAGAAAAAGAGTCTATTACCACAAGTTATGATAGTCAAGAGAAAGTCTTATCCAGACTACGTCTATTGGGATGATCCAAATGAACTTGTAGACCGTTTACGGTTGCTCATGGCTTCCCAACAAGCTGGTAATTCAAGTCATAACAATGAAATTATTTCGATTATTGAAGAATTACGTGAAGCTCAAATCATATATTAAGAAGGTGAAATAAAAATCAAGATCATTATCAAGTTAAACATTGATGTATTCAGATACATTGAAATTATTGAAAATGGCTGATAAAAAGTTAGTAGTAGTTACAGAATTACATAGACAAGCTAGGAGAAATTATCCACGTCGTAAAGTGCAAATGCGTGGAATAGATGAAACTTGGCAAGCAGATTTAGTTGAAATGCTGCCATATTCTAAAGTTAATAAAGGTTTTAAATATATACTTACGGTTATAGATATCTTTTCCAAGTATGCATGGACTACACCTGTAAAAAGCAAAAAGGGAAAAGATGTTTCAGCAGCAATGAAATCTATACTTGTAAATGGACGGATTCCAAAAAAATTGCATACAGATAGAGGCAAAGAATTTTATAATTCTCAATTTGATAGTTTAATGAAGTCATATAGAATCAAACTTTATTCAACCTTTAGTAACTTAAAAGCTTCAATTATTGAAAGATTTAACCGGACTCTGAAGAATATGATGTGGCCACAATTCAACTTGCAAGGAAATTACAAATGGACACATATCTTACCATCACTTGTTTCGCAATATAATAATAAGATGCAACGTACTATTGGAATGAAACCAAAGGATGTCAGCAGAGAGGATGAGTCTGAACTATTGAAGCGCATCTTCAAGCAAAGGGAAATTAAACCTAAGAAGACAAAATTCAAAGTCGGTAATCGAGTTCGAGTAAGCAAGTACAAAAATGTTTTCAATAAAGGATGCACACCCAACTGGACAACTGAAATATTTACCATTACTCAAGTGAAACGAACAAGCCCAGTAACATACAAGCTGAAGGATTATCAGAATCAACCCATCGAAGGCGGCTTCTATGAAGAATAGATCTCCAAAGTGAAATATCCGGATGTTTACCTCGTAGAGAAAGTTCTTAAGCAGAATAGTGATAAAATCTATGTAAAGTGGCTTGGATTTGATAATTCACACAACAGTTGGAAAAACAAATCTGAATTGTAATCATATAATACAAGTTAAAGTTAACTTTTAGAAAAGTTAAAGGTAACTTTAGAAAAGTTAAAGGTAACTTTAGAAAAGTTAAAGGTGACTTTTAGAAAAGTTAAAAGTAACATTTAGAAAAGTTAAAAGTTACTTTTTGAAAGTTAAAGTTAACTTTCAGAACAGTTAAATGTTACTTTCGAAAAAGATAATTTTATACTAAAATAATGTTAAGCTGTTTTATTCAAATAATGTTAAAGTAATGTTAAAGAAACTTTGAGATTATGTAAAACTAATTCTTAAAATGTAATATATTAAAGTTATCTTGAATAAACAATTCATAAAATAAATATTTATGTAGTATCTGTTATTAACCTTATCTCTTAGTTTCAAATAATAATTTTTAAGTAAAACAGAGTTGCAAGCATGCATATAAAGGTTTTATTAAATGAAGTAGACAAAAATTAATATAGATATAGTTTTCATTTATTGTCCTCTCGCTCTCTCTCTCCCCCCTCTCATTTCTTTAAGTATTTACAAATATAAGTAATAATAAAATGTATAATAACAAAGATAATTTGCAATAAATTTACAAACAGTTTGCTTAAACTAGTGTCATTTCTACATCATTAGAATGTAAATTGTTTATATTATAATGCCCCCAAGCGAGGGTGTCCGTGCTATTTTTTATTAAATATCTTTTATCATCAAACGGACTGAAAGCTATTTTTGTCTGTTTTAATGTGTGTACATTATGGAGTTTTGACCGGATACAATATTGTGTTCTAGCTACCATTTCAACATTTTTTAAGCAGCAGACATAGTCATCAAAGGTAATTGTTTTCTTCACTACTACCTCCTTAACACTTTTAGCCTTTTTTATAAAGTCCTGATCCTCTACTCGAATGCTATACATTTTACTCCGTAAGCCAAAAAATTCTGTAATAACTCTCCCACTACACTCATCTTTCATGAGACCTAAAACTTTTTTATTGACTTGCGGCATTCCATGTATATTATCAACAGGATAATCAGAAGTGTCAAATTTAGAAATATCTGCTTTCATATCAGAATAGATATTTTCACATTTGACGTGATAAACAAGACTATTGGTGTCAGTATAGAGCAATTTACAGTTATCATTATACTTTTTTCGCATGTAATCGTAATGAAAATCATACATGAGTGTTTTGGAAATGTCTAAAACGCTAAGACCAATATAGATTGGTTTATTCATAAGCACTTCCGTTTTTCTAAGTTTCACCGCAACTAAATTTTCGCTAAAGATAGCTCGCGAGTGGAAGTTAGTTTTAGATATAAGAGCTTCAGCTCCATATCTACCCCCCCCCCCACTTTGTTACAAGTTAAACGTCAACTCGTTTCCGTACGTTTTTCATTGTCTTACCGTACACTGCATTATTCATTAGCTTAAATAGATTTTTTTCAAAATCATTTGTAGCGTTCGTTCGCATCATGGTATTAAAATCCACATAACTTTTCAACCAAGCAGATTGTTTGAATTGTAAAATTCTGTGAATATGTGTAAGTTTAATACCATGTGTCAAAGTGTGTTTTAGTGCACGGTAATGGATAACGTATTTTTGTTTCGGTAGAAGGGTAGTTAGTAACTTTGTCTCTTTTGATCCTGGCGGTTTTAAGTGTTCAGAACAGAATGGCAAATCACTGTGATTGTTGTGTAATTCATCGGGGTAGACTAAATCAACTTCTAAAATATAACCAATAGGTGCATCATCTTCAACATTAAAATAAAAATTATTATTTACATTTGGTACCCACTTAAAACCACCGTAGGGAACTGCTTGTATCATAGCCCAACCATACAGGTTGTTCGCCTCCAAGTACATAATGTAAGTTGACTCTTCTTCTTCGTTATATTTTTCCATATACTGATTATGAGCTCTGGCATATCTATTTGAACACTGGCTTACTCCACCTCTAATACCACGTTCAATAAACATAACCATATCTATATCAGTTAGAAGTTCCAATCTTACATTACTATACTTTAACATAGCATCCCAGCTCAACCCAGGTGTTGTGTAATAATGAGCTGGATCTAAACCATACGCAATAATACACTGGTTTCTAAAATTTTCAAAAATATCTGCGAGTAGTAAAATGTCAGTTTTCATATACAAATATACATAATCGCAGAGATTTTTGCAATTAAATGCATTCCAAACTTTTTGTGCATGTAAATAATCATCATTGCTCACATGCGAATCGTTTAATGTACTATAAAATTTTTTTATTGGAGGTAGTTGTGCCTCATTAAGTTTTGCCCTGCAATCCAAATACTCGTATGGAAAAATTCCTTTTCGGGTTAACAGTTTTACATTATTTTTGGAGTAGGTGGAAAATTTCGAATTTATTATATTATGTTGAGGAAGATAAGATGACAATTTATCCAAAGAAGATGCCATAAATTTGAATGAATCAATGAATCGAAAGTGGATAATACTCCCTTGAACATGTTTAGTAAAGCTAATATATTTTTCTTTGTTAATGGGGAGGAGGTCAACTTTACCTTTAAACTCAGTGGCAATGGATTTTATAATGAAATGTGCATCGTATCCACTTAAATTGTGGAATACTACAGGAATAGCTCTTGAATCCTGATAGTTGACATTACAATCTTGATGTGCTACCCCCCTGTACTTCCCAGTTATATGGCAATGATCTTTAACTTTTACAGCCCCTTGCGCGATAGACTTTTTACAGATATGACAAATGTTAATGCTTTGAAAAGCAGCTTGCTGACTTGCATTTCGTTTCTCCATTGGAATGTTGACCATAAATACAGTCTTAATATCCTCTGCCATCTGTTTTAACTCTTTAGCAAACCACTTCGCAGGATCTTCTTTATCCTTAGGTGATGCTTTGTATACTGACAAAGTATCGTCATAAAACACTTTAAATAGTATCCAATGCTCAGAAGTTTATGGTTTTGAAATACTTCTGTGCAATCACCTAAGGTTGAAGATTCCGTTTCAGGAAGCAATATGCTCTCGCAGTCTGCATATATGATAAATGGGGCACGCTCTTTATTATTGAAATTCTTGAATTGAATTACATTGTTATTAGACTGTGGTAAAATTACTTTAGTTTTATTCAATTTATTGCAATCTTCAGTGTGTTGAATAAGTCTTTCCTCACTATGAAAATAATGCAAACAGCGATCGCAAATATACGTCTTGTGATCATGTTTAGACAATTGACTGCTTACAAGTAGCGACAAACTTTTAATCCAAACATAATGATAGTTTACTGAAAGAATTGATTTATCATCAGAAGCATCTTCCTCAACATTCAAACTTTCGTCTATGTAATGATCTTCAATGCGTAAAAGATTCACATGAGAATCTCTTTTCTGTGATGTAAGGTGTAATGGTGTTACACTAAAATCATTATTAAGCTTTTGAAGACCATATACATTGACTGAAATTTTATTTAATGATTCGAATTTTGCAACATCATTTTGAGCTACAGGAAATTTAATCCCCGTGAAATCTAAATCATGTTTATAGTCTTTGTTATTCGATAAACGATTTGGATTAGAAGAAGCTGGATGCAATGCTGATAAAATCGACCACTTGAAGCATTCATTATCCTGGTTAAAAACATTGACGCAGGCAGTCTTTTGTTTAATAACAGTTGGTAGCTTGATGAAAGAGCTAGCGTGTAAGGGGCTGAATTTATTAATGTTAACGTCAAGTCTATGGATAGAGTCAAGAGTCCAATTGGATTCTTTTTCCTCAAATTCTTCCATTTTTCTAAGTGTTAACTGTTTTACATTAACATTATAAAATTCATCTAACTGAGTTGAAGGTAAAATGTCGCTCGCTTTAACTGCAAAGTGTTTTAAGGAAAATTCTTCTGAACCGTCAGGTAGGGTTTTCTTAAATTTGGCATACAATGTTGTATACGTTTTTACCGGACCAAGCGTGTTCAAACAAGTCTAGACGCGATTTTTAAAGGGAACAAAGGCATCGTCTAAAAACTCATTCACATCTATATGTGTTAAATTTACTATTGTTCCCGACTGTAATTGATTATTAAAGGCTTTATCCGTGTCAACCCACTGAATTGTTTAATTTGAGTTATTGAGCCCGGCGCCGCTCTTCTCTAATGAATTAAAATGACATTTCAAATATTGAACTCTATTTAATAAATTTAAGATTTTTTTTCTTTGTTGAACCGTAAAGCTATACCTATTCAAGAATCTTTTTAAAATAGCGTATTGTCGTTTACATTTAAATTGCCATTCGAATACAGCAATAAGTTGAGAGTCACCCGGGTTGGACATTGCAGAGCATAACTTTAATTCCGCAGTGTCAATGAAATTGGTGGAGCATTCACAAATTTCATCAACACTGTCAGCAGAGGCAAAACGTTTTTGTACAATATTTCTATAGGGAGGCATTTTGATAATTTATTTAAAAAAGAACTTTTTTTTATAAAATCTAAAAAAGAAAACTGAAAAAGAAAACTAAAAAGGAAACTGAAAAAAGCCTGAAAAAGTGCTGAAAAAATGCTGAAAAAAAGGCTGAAAGAGAAGCTGAAAAAACAGAAGTGGAACGAGCTGCGTTGTTCTCACTGAAGTCGGGTTGAAGATTGCTAAATTCTCACACCAGAGGAAATAAGGTTCAGACTAGAACTGTGTACCTAAAACAGAAGAAGAGAAAAATGTTGTAAACAATGAATTGTTATTTACTAGTAACTTTTCAAAATTATTTGTAAATAAACAAAAAATTGTTATTTTATTTGTAAATAAACAAAAAATTGTTATTTCATTTGTAAATAAACAAAAAATTATTATTTTATTTGTAAATAAACAAAAAATTGTTATTTTATTCGTAAATAAACAAAATCTGTAAAGCTAGAAATACTTACGGAGCTGCTCTTGGGAGAGAACCTGCTGTTACGTTCGGACAAATAACCGAATATATCAGGAGTTATAACAACTTCATCAACTAAGTTTATCCTAGTTTTTATATTTATTTTTAGGGGTCGTTTACTTTATAAAACCTACGGGGTTTTCGTTAAGATAATTCTTTGTGTACTTACTCTTGTTCTTGCAATATAAAATCTCGAAGTCAATATGCTCAATATCAAATTTTAGAAATTAAATTAGTAATTCTTTACAAGACGGCGGCTAGCCAATACTGGGTAATCTCCGCAAGCAAGGAAACTCTCAATATTATCTGAATTTAATATCATTTATTCAGCAACAAATTAAAGTTTATAAAAGTACAAGATCAAAGTAAATTACAATTTATACTCGTTATTCGTTATTTATTATTATACAATAATATTCTTCCGTTATTCATTAGTCATCATATAATTGCCTTTCGGTATACGCTTTTACCATTGATTTTCAACATTCAATATTAGTAACAAAACAATAACTTACATGTAATTTGAAGATTTTTCGTTGTTGGTGGTTTACAATTCCAACTAGCGTTAGAGGTCGATGTTTCCAATCGATGGAACTTGATAAATGCCTTTACAACTCAGGATTGTTGACGCACCAAAACACTTGGTTAAATGTCTAGTTTTGCGACGGTTTTCACAATAATTATTAACAATATTTTAATTGACAATCTCAATTACACATTTTGAGTTGAATTAACAATAACGTTCAAAATTTTGATGTATCGACGGGCTGTCACGAAGATATTCACTTTACGGAGGTTCTAACGTATGCAACCCCTTCCATTGTGTGTTGCTTGTATTTAAAGACGATTTCCGCCTTTTGCGGGGGTTAGTTTATAATATTTGCACACGATCTCATGCAAAAGTGTAGTTCAGCACGATCTCATGCAAAAGTGTAGTTTAACACGTTCTCATGAAAAAGTGTAGTTGGTCACGTACGATTGTCAGTCGAGATTACCCCCAGACTCTTGACTTAACTTTTATTTGTAACAGCTTTAATCGATTGTTCGATCGATTGATTGAATATGGCAAATTTAACACATTCATTAGTATTTCAGAAAATGAGTCGAAAAGTAACCTCAATGACACAGATAAACCAACTATATTAGAGTTTAGGTTCGACCACAGGCATCAATACTGGTACAATATTGGCATTGGTCAATTATCATGATTTGACTATCAATACGAGATGTATATGGGTACAGTTTCATGCTTTATTTTGAACAATAACTTTCGCTTTGATAATATTGAATTTATTTTTATTTACGACAATTGTATTTTAATATTTCTTTTCTTGCATATTTTTAATTCATATAGGGTTTTGAAATTATCTCCAATTTATCATGATAATTGTTTTTATTACTTGATCGAAGGTAATTAGTTTTCATGGCAATTACTTTCTTTTGTCCGGCTCATGGTATCATTCGCATTATGATAAGTATGTATCATAAGGCATCAGACATCACTGCTGCTCTACTTTATCTTGATTTGACTCGTTACTCTATTATCATTTGATGATAATAGCCACATACTGGTAGTAAAATGCCTGTAATCTAACGTGTACCCCTTTGATTTGTATAGATTTTATGATTTTACTGATCACAGATCACCACATCAATGCTTCCGCCAGTTACTGTATTTGAACATTTCTTATTTTTATTTGAGATTTGCTTGGATTAATTGCGCTTTTAATTTCATAGTTTATCAATATTAATGATTAATACACGTGTTATTTATTTATTAAATAGCCTTAAATCACAGTAAAGGCCAAAACATTGACAGTGATAACTCGTATCAATGATATAATTTATTTTGTAATTACTCTATTTTTTTAGATCTATGTACGGCGTGATTGCCTGCGCTCAGGCGCTAAGTCTGACTAGCGGTTAACTGCACTAATTTGTTAACCGCAAGTCAGTTTCCTAACATTCGTATTTGTTTTATGTTAAACAAGGCACAATGATAGCCTTTCATATGTTAGTTTGTGTATAGACAGCTTAATTTGTCATAATACAATCCAACTTTACCGTTCACCGTATTTAAATTTTACGCAAGTATGCCGTGCGTTCCTATCTTATCGACGTCGCGGTTAACTATTTATCGATACTGCGATTATGAATGTTAAATTATTCTATTGATTTATTATTCGGAGAGTCTCATTGTGATAAAATATAAGCTAATCGTCTATTTTTCTTCTTTTACTTTACTCTTTTAACGGCATACATGTGTAATAATATCACTATGTAAAAACAGTTATCTGAGCGGATAATTGATCTTGTAATTGGATATTAGCAAAGGTTCAAGAATGATTTTATTTAGTAACGAAACTTTAAACCTGGCCCGTATGTTTACATGCCTTTTAAGTGATGTGAAATCACATAATTATCAGCATTAAACTAGTTAGAGTGACAAATGCTTGATTAATTTAGATGTTTAGTTGATCGCGGGGCTGCCTACTTTCAGGCGCCATGCATCCCCAAACCTTCGTTTCTACCCTTTTTAGTTATTTCGAAACGAAAAAGAATTTATGGACTGTTAGGGACATAACAGTCCTCCCTCCTTAAAATACTTCTTCGTCCCCGGAGAAGGCCAACTATAACATTGATGAGTACAAATTTTTATTTTACCCTTGTCTTATTTTTATTTATTTATTTATTATTATTATTATTATTTTTTTTTTTCGTATATATATATCTTTGTTTTTTTGTTTGTTTCTTTGAGAATTACCTAAAATACATGTTCTGTCAATATTGTATTGTTGAGAGAATGATTAGTTTTAACTTTTTATTGCAAGACAGATGCGTTGCCTCCACGCATAATCTGTTGTTTTCCAGGTGCTTATCGCACTCAGCATCCTTTTGCTATGCTCATCAGTTTGGATATGAGTTCATTGCGTTGGTACTTAGTGTCTAAATGTAAATGCTCTCAGTGTCAGTTTAGTGATGGAAGAGTGTCTATCCATTATGGATGAAGAAACAATCCCCTTTTTTGAAAACAACGACGGAGACCATCCATTGTCATTGAAGATGGAATTCAACAATCCGCCTGGTGAGTAATGTTATGATTAATTTTGTTGAGTGGCCAAAATCCTCGTAAAACTGCATTGTTGAATGCTTTTTATCAGTTCTTCGTTAGTTGTTACTATGACGGACGCTTCAGTTGTTTCTCTTGAGGAAAATAATCTGGAGAACCTTTTGCAGGATTCTATTTCGGGATTTGATTTGGACGCGTTCGGTGATCCCACTATTATTGATAACATAATACCCGCCGCGTGTTTTGCGGATAGTAGTGTTGAGACTGATTTAAATTTTTCTAAAAGTGTTACTCCCAAATCAGTAGCATTAGAGTTGCGTATAAGTGAAATAGAGGAGCATCTTAATATTTTTAAAGTTGCCGTGTGGAATATCAATCCTTCCAAGGCTGTAGACATTTTGTGCGGACTATGCACCACTTTGACCAAACATCCCGTGACGTCGCATGATCTTTCGGTTTTACACGAGTTGGATGGCCGCCGTCGAGGGGTGTTATTAAGGGTGTCATCGTTGCAACTGAAACGCGCGATTATTGACAATAAACAATTCTTTTCTTATCGGGGATTTAGTGTCGGATTTGCTTGATTATGGAAATAAATTTCCCTTTTTCATTTTATTCTTCTCTTTTAGTTTCTCTGCTAGAGCGGCGTCGTCAGAGGACTCGAGTGTTAGCGAGTGTGCCTGGGCTTCGACGAAAGAAACCTGTTCCCATGGGACTTTTGACGAGGGTTTTCTTCCAAATTTCGGACTGGGTGATCTATTCGAGACTAGCAGAGAGTTTGCAGTCTTATTTAGATGTTAATCCTTTGGATCGTGGTGGTCCTTCAAGAAGGAGAAGGGGCCGCCCTCGACGCGGAGCAGTAAGGAATGTCATGACGTGGATTGACTCAGGAGCGTTAAATGAAAGTACACATAAGCAGGACCTGGTGCAGTACCGCGCCAAGATAGCCTCCATTAGGGAAGAGTTGTTTGAGCTGGTAAAGAAATGCATTTCTATACCTCCTTCCACTTCTCAAGCCGGATGTGACAACCAAATTCAAAACGGGTATGTATTGTAATTTTCTTTTCTTATTGTCAACTAGATGTCATCTGTTTTTAGATATTATCCGTTTTTTTTTATTATTTTCAGTATTGTGAGCGTTAACTTGGGATTCTGTCCATGTGGGCGCTACTTTGGTCGAGTGTACCATGCCATCAAATGCAGATGTGGTACAGTCCATGATGATACCAGAATCATGGGGTTGGAGGAAATCTGGTTGGATTGAGACGGATTTCGACATCTTCTTGATCAAATTTCCCTTTGAATTTACACATTTATCTAATATTCTTCTTTTATTATGTTTTCTATTTTAATAATCTTAGTATTTTTCATACTTTTCGTCTCTTTTTATTTTTTTTTGTTTGTATCCTCAATCTTTATATTGACACACATATACTCAGACAATTTCATTAAAACAATTTATCTAACCTGTGAGTTTTATTCGTTAAATCCCTGTTATTTTATCTTATTTTGCATAATGATAAGGTTATGACATAGTATTCTTTAAACTTAACTAATCAATGTTTTAAGATTGATATTCTCCATTTTTGATTCTAATAATTAAAATGCGACTCTACATTTTGATATAATTTCAAATCATATTTCGATTTTAGATTAAAGTGAGATTTAATTGAGTTCTTGAATTTCAACATACAATTAGTTTTACTCAGATAACTGTTCGTTTTTTTTTTGTTGTTGCTGCAATAATTTACCTATAATAAAAGGAAGTCCTATTTCAAGGCTAAAATAAAGTAAAAACTGTCTTTGATTAAAATGCAATAGTTTCAAAACAGCCTTTGCTGAGTATACAATTTTTTTCTTTTGCCTTAAATTGTGCCAGAAACTTTTTATTCAAAATTTTTCAAATCTGCATGACAACGCGAGGCACTGATATCATGAGAAAATTAATCTATAATTATTGTAGATTTATCGTAGCTAAGATAGCTTCTTTTATTCTTTTATCTAAACATTTATATATCTGGGCTTACTGAATTTAAGACATGTCTTAATTAAGGTTCTCCTTTTATTATGTTTTTGTGTTCAACGACATCCTTCCTTTCTTTTTAAATGAACGATATCGATAAATAGTTAATCATAGTAGATAATTTTTAAATTTGGGCGACCATCAACAGTATGTGCCGTTTTTTTTTTTTTTTTCTTAAACTACAATTTAATGAGCGCGCCGGCAGTTTTGTGTTTTCATTTCGTTCATAAACATACCTGTGCGCATATATACTCACATACATGCACACAGCCAGATGCAAGTATTTACTCACAGGGATATTTATTCAACACAATCAACCTAAAGGCAGTCGCAGAAGGACCGCGCGAAAACGAGTGAGATGCATATAGTCGTACCCATAAGTGCGTCTTTCTCGCCTCACGGACTGTCCAGGGATGCAAAGGCATTCACAACTCAAATTCCCTCACGTAAACTACGTTAGTTTTTACAATAATTAATATACGTATTATACGTATATTACTCGCTTCTATCCTATACGCGCACACAGCTAGGTGCATGTGTTTACTTACAGAGTTATTTGTTCGACATAATCAACCCAAAGGCAGTCGCGGACGACCGCGCGAAAACGAGTGAGACGCACAGCGACGCGCGCATAAGTGCGTCTCTCTCGCTTTACGGGCTGACCATATATATACGTATGAATATAACGTGCTCATAAACGAAACTTGATCGATTAACCATTATAATAATAATAATAATAACAATATTAATAATAATCTTATAAACAACAATAGTAATAAACATCATTACTATTGTGTGAAAATCTATGAAAATCTCCATCACATATTCCATGAAAATTTGATAATTCACATTGTATGTTCTAGAATATGCCATGATTTGTTGCCTTTGGGTTGAAACGCCTGCTAAAATTTTTAGAGACAGTCAATGCACACATATATCTATACATATATATACACGCAGGTGGAACCATGTATTTATCTGACTGAATGTTCAATCAACATTATCAACTTACGGCAATCGCAAGGGACCGCGCGAAAGTGAGCGAGACGCACACAGCCGCGCGCATAAGTGCGTCTCTCTCGCCTTCGCGGACTAGAATCGCACCGGCTATGTATGCCAGGTCACGCGTAACTCGAAATCTCCTACGTAAATTACGTTTAGGTTTACAATGGTGAAATACATATTTTATGTTTATTAGTTCCTTTTACTGAAATACGTTGTGTGGGAAATTCTGAGTGCAAATTACATATGCGATACATATAACAACTCCAAACACCTTGTTTAGAATAAAATAATTAATCAAAATCAAGCAAAATTCAAACTCACAAATAGCAATAACAACAATAATGTTTTGTCATTATTATCACTTCCGACATTATTTATTGCGAATTTTATCTAACAACAGTAATTTACGTTCAAAATTTCAGACTGTTCAATTGACATAATCAATCCAAAGGCAATTGCAAGGGACCGCGCGAAAGTGAGCGAGACGCACACAGCCGCGCGCATAAGTGCGTCTCTCTCGTTCTCGCGGACTGAAATCGCACCAGCTATGGATGCGTAATACGCAATCTCCTACGTAAATTACATTTTAGAATTTTAAATAAGCAGAGTATTTTACGTATATTACCTCTTTTCTTCTAAATTACATTGTATAAGAAATTTTGAATTCAAAATCACCTATGCGATAATTATAATAACTCCAAACAACTTGCTTAGAGCAAAATAATAATTTGAACAATCAATGAAAAATTTAAGCTCACAAATAATAACAACAATAATAATAATCCTTTTTTATTATTATTATTTTCAACAATATTCACAGTAACTTCTATTTAACAATGGTAATTTATTTTCAAAACTTCTGTTTGTTCAAGTGACACAATCAACTTAAAGGCAATCACAAGGGTCCGCGCGAAAGCGAGTGAGACGCGTATAGCCGCGCGCATAAGTGCGTCTCTCTCGTTCTCGCGGACTGACCAGGCATCGGTCGGTCATCTTACACCCGTATGCTTACACTTAATTACGTTCGAGGTGGAATCCAACCGCATATTACGATCAACTTCATGTTAAATTGATTAGCTTGTTTAGTGATTACTTAAAATGTGTCAAATTCGAATATTTATTATATTAAAAACCTTTATTATCAAGCATTTGGCACTTGAGCATGAATAATGCGATTAGATTCCTCCCGGACAATAAAGTGGATAGGAATCATATTCTCATGTCGAATTTTAATACTTAATGGATAAATTAAAAAATTCATTCAAATTTTTAATAGTTTTAACTATTTACTTAAATAAATTTATTTAATTTAGATAATTATTAATTTTACTTGATAGCGTTTGTTAAATGATTTCAGTTTTCTTGCGTGATGGTCGTCGACTTTTTGATTTTGAATTTTTAGTGTCTCCCCTCCCTCCTTAGACTTCAGCGTCCTCGATGAGTTTTTGAGTTTTGATGTGTATATTTGGTCTTTCTTTTATTGGTAGTTGTTCGTAGATTAATTGAAAAGCTAATGCAATGTAATCCTTAGCTGAGAAAATCCATGCTATTAATGATTTTCGCATGATGTTCCTTCTTCTATAAGTTTGGTTATTGGTAAATTGAATAAATTTTTGTTTTGTGTTGTTGTGGGGTTATTGCTGGTTCTTTTACGTCTTCCGTTTAATAGCGTGAGGAAACCATACATATATTTGGCCAAAACGAGTACTAGTATAATCATAGCAAGTTCGACGAATGTCCATGCATAGTCAACTGCATCGAGAATCCAACCGATTATTGGTATGTTCATTGCTTTCTTTAACTGCCAATCTGTAAACATTGTGTTACTTTAGTATATTTTCGATGGAATTTAGAAACAAAATGATATTTTGTTCCTTGGGTTAGTTGTTAGTTTAATGAGATTAAGTTATTTGCATAATGTTTTCTCTGGTAGGTCATTCTCTTTAGATTCTATTTTCCGTTATTTATTATAGTTTCTAATATGTCTTAAACCTTGCGCTTTTACTCATTATTGATTTTAATTATATACGATTTTATTTGACTGCGATAGCCTTTTCTATTGCTAATAATAAGACGATAATAGAAATTTGAGGATAATAGTAATATTAATAATAAAATAATATCATGGGTATTATTAGTAATAATGTTATTTAATGATAGAATAACGTGATTATCGATAAGAAATAAGAATTAATTAAATAATAATTAATAATAATATAATAATTAATAATTATTTGAATAGATATAGTGTTTATAATAATAATAATGCTTTATTATTTATGTATATAATTAACTTTGTTTAAACATGTACTAATTAATTATATGTAGTTTCGCTAAATTATCATTTTAAAAAATTTTTTTTTTTTTTTTTAGTGTTTGGTGAAAATCATAGGTTTATAATTAGAATTCTAATATTATGCATATTATAACTAGGCTCCGAACTGTAACAGCTATTTAGTTTTTATTATTAGATAGATATTATGATTATTTAATTCTTAAATTTAATTAACTTTATTATATCATCTTGAAGAAATTTTTAGAGTTATTGGTAGCAATATCAATACTAATCTAATTATTGTGTTAGCTAGATTATGATAATATGTGTTAATTTTTTTTTTAATAGATTGATTAAAATAATAATAGTGATTATTTATATATATATATATATTGAATAATAATATTTTGCCATTCGTATGTGTTTATTAAGATATTTCCGATATTCCTGTTTTAACGAAACATGTTATGACATAACTCATTGCACTTGGTATACTTAGAATAATTATTTTTATTATATTTTCTTGAAGAAATTTTTATAATTATGTATAATAATAGTATTAATTAAGTAATAATTTGATGGATTATATTGAAAAGATTGACTTAAATTATAATTTTTTTATTTAGGCTATCTTGGGATAAAATGATATTCTATGATAATATTTGATTAACGTAATAGTATATTAATAATTATTTTGCCATTCGTGCATATCAATTATTTTGGTGTCCAATTTTATGTTTTTAATGATTATAGGAATGCTTGTGTAAATATCTGTTTTATTTTCTACCTTAAATTTTTATAGAAAGAGGAGAGATGAAGGCAACCACCATTTCCTCACCCTTCATTCTCTCGTCTTTCTATTATTTTGTTTTTATTTATTCATATATTTATTTTATTTGTCATTAAAATATAATAGATACTAGATTAATCGTATAATAGAATTAACTACATTAGTAATTTAATAACAAATTTTTACATCTCATCAGTTTTGTACCTAATTATCTGATTATTATAATTTTTACAATTTTTAATTTAATTGATTATGACTTTGATTAAATAGGAGCAATAATCAAAAACCTTGATGTGCTTCAATTTCAATAGAAAACAGGGTTTTTAGATTATTATTACTTACTGACGCGTATCAACATTAATATTTAAGTTAAGAAATGCTCCTGGGAGTTCCCAAGTGTCATCTATAGTGACTTCATGTAAATTTTCTTGTTTTATAAAATTTTTGTTTTTTATTGTATTTTTACATTTATCGCTAACGTGCCCTCGTCGAAAACAAAACTCGCAACAATTTTCCCATTTATATAATTTAATTTTTAGCGTGTGTGGGTCATCTAACGCGAGGACGTATGATAATTCGCTGGTTTTTTTAAAATTCTTTTCTTCGCAAAAAAAATAAGTATCATGCAACATCAGTAATATTTTCTTTGCTGCCGAATGTTCTGCATGCTTTTTAGTTTTCTTTTCATCCCCTATCGCAGAGAAAACATTATCATTTTTCCAATCAACAATACTGCATTTCATGGAATATGTTTTATCATGAGAGGAGCCCGTTTCGCTATGAATTTGATATTTTGGTTTATCCAAATCATACTCGGCTGCTAGTTCTTCTAGCGTCCCTTTATGAAAATTAATTTTTTGTAAGTCTCCTTTTGGAAAAATAGTTTTTGTAACTATTTCTGCCTTGAGTGCTGGGGTGTTGATCATCGATGTAGTCATCCTAAAAAAAAAGAAATTTCATGTTATTACTTATGAATAGGCAAGTTTTAACTTGTCTACATGTTTTTGAAACCTGTGACCTTCATTGGTTATCAAAATAGCAGTGTGCTTATCTAAAATATTTACTATTTCATAAGGGCCGTGGTAACGCGGGTCAAATTTACTTGACTTAGTTTCTTTTATTACGTACGCTTTATCTCCTACTTTTCCGGGGAAAGTTTTTATATGTCGGTCATAATTTATTTTCGATTTTTCTTTTGCAAGTATTAAGTTTTTTGCTGCTAGGTCCCTACTTTCTATAAGTCGATTTATTAATTCTGACAAGTATGAATTGTAGGTTTCGAGTTTTCTTTCTGAGGGAAAGGAACTAGGAGTCCTAGCTGTTCTTCTGAATACTAATTCAAAAGGGGTGAAGTTAGTAGCTTCGTGCACCGATGTGTTGTAAGAAAACATAGCAAAAGGGAGTAATTTATCCCAATCATCGTAATTTTCCGCGTAACTCTTTATATATTCTACTAATACGGCATGACTCCGTTCGAGAGCGCCGTTAGTTTGGGGCCGGTATCCGGACGTTGTCACTTGTTGAACGCCGAAGATTTTGGACAATTTTCTCATCAGTTTGCTTATAAAACACCCACCTTTGTCTGTTAAAATCGCTCTAGGGGATCCATATCTAGAATATAGTTCTGTTGCTACGGCATGAGCGATAGTTGTTGTTGAGACATCCGGTACAGCTACGGCTATACAATATTTAGACAAATGATCCTGCATAGTTAATATGTGACAATTTCCGTCGGAAGTGGTAGGTAGTTTTCCAACAGTATCCAATGATACTTTATCAAATACATCGAGGGGTGTGTCTGTTATTAACATTGGTTCTCGAGTTTTTACTCGAACCAATTTTTGCTCCTGACATGTAAGACATTTCCTGACAAATTCAGTCACTTGATCTTTTATCCGTGGCCAATAGAATTTTTCGCGGATTCGTCTATAGGTTTTTACGACTCCTTTATGTCCTCCAAACTTACTACAGTGAAATTCTTTAATTATATTTGCCTTAAGGTTTTCTTCAGGGACTGAAACTTGCCCATAGCATACACAAATATTAATGCTGCTATTTTGGAAAACGGAATGTATTAATGATAATAATTCTCCTTTTCCCAATGAGTCTGTGAAATCGCCCCAGCGTGATATTCGTGCTTCTTTAACATTTTCACGTTGGAATGTTGTCTTAAGGTTTAGAAGTCCAATTCTCAAATCTTCTTTTCTTAATTCATCAAAATGATTGTGCTTCACAATCAATGTATAAATGTTGTATTTCCCTCTTGGAGTGATTAGAAATTGCCCCTTTTTTGGATTTTTATTCTTCATTTCTTGGGGTTCTACTGCTCCTATGTCGACCAATAACCTGCTTATAGGGGATGTAAATTCACAATCAGCAGATAGGAAATGAATATAATTATTTCTGAGATAAGTTAAATTTTCTCTATTTCCCAACACGCTAGAATTTAAGTTCGATTTTGTTTCTTCTTTCTCTTGATCGTAAGTTGAACCTGGTTGAATACTGCTCACTGAAGTGTGTACTCCGGCCTGCCAGTCCTCATTCGTGTCGTCACAACACTCTTCTCTATCCTTATTCTCTTCTGTGGATGCTTCTACTGATTGCGCTTCATTTTCGTCCTCTGAAGCGTTATCTTTCTCCATCATTGCTGATTCAATTGTCCTTGGAGCTACGTATGGAGTGGATACTGCAGTGGGACGACGGAAGCTAAAAGGTGTTTCCAACTGCTTTGTTGAAAGGTCAAAAGTCACACTTTTTCTTCCTTTTGCTGTGAGCGATGGGGTCAAAGGAGGCAAAAGTATTGAAGAGGGAGCTTCTTCCTCCTCTTCAGATCCTAACTCGCCTTTTTCTTCTTCTTCATATACTGGTAATCAAGCTTCTTCTTCCAACTCCGTTAAACCAATACTGGCCCAGTCCAATAAATCATCAAGTTTCTTTGCAAACTCTTTATTGGTTCCTGTAACAATGGAATTTGCTGCTTCATGAACCTCTGGATCATCATCTCCATCCGAATGTACCGGCCAATCCCTGGGTTCTAATTCTGGATCTTGCATCCAATCTTGATGCTGAGATATGGATTGATTTAACTTGGCAAATGCCTCTTCCAGTTCGGTAGCAAGTTCTTTCCTTGGCTTCGGTTCCGGGCTCTTTAAATGTTGTAAGACATTTTCTTCTTCTTCTTCTTCTTCTTCTTCTGAGCTTTCATCACTTTCACTCATGGGTGGACTTATCATTACTTCTTGTTGATTTGTTCCCAAGTTGGGCTCATCTTCTTGTGGCTCAAATAACTCTGCTTGAGTTGCTGATACCTCTGGAGGCGCGCTTTTGGGTGCCCTAAAGTGTGATGAAGATAGTGGAGGCAGATTTAGACTGGGAAGTACGCTTCTGCGTTTTCTCAGTAGTGGAGGATTAAAATCAGCATCTGTTTCGTGATCTAAACCATATTCTTCATCATCCTCTTCTATTATTGCTGGTTTAGACCTGTTTTCTAATTTCCTTCTTTGAAGCAATCTTCCTCCTATCGAACTTTCTTCTAGTTTTTCTTTTGATGTTGAAGCCTTTACATCAGGTTTTAATTTTGTTGGTTTCGATGTTGCAGATTGCGCAGATTTGCTGGTTGATGGAAGGCCTTTGCCAGAAGGTCCAGACAGTGATTTGCTCCTTGTTAGACGACTGGCTGTAGGTTTATTCACGGGCAATTTAGATTTTGTGGATTGTCTACTATGCATCAGGATGTTAACTATTTTTTCTTCTGAATCCTGATTTTCAAGGTCTAGAGTTGCAGATTCGCAATCTTCTGTTGCTTCAATAGGATTCCTGGATAGTGCATCCGCATTTGAATTCAACTTGCCCGGTTTGTACTTAAATTCGTACTCATAATCTCTTAATTTTAAACGCCATCTTATAAGTCTCTGTCCTGGATCCTTAATAGTTGCAATCCATCGAAGAGGCTCATGATCACTCACTAGAGTGAATTTCTTTCCATATATATATGGTCGAAAATGTTGCACTGCTTGTAATACAGCTAAACACTCCTTCTCTGTTGTTGAATAGTTTGTTTCTGCAGGATTGAGTACTCTGGATAGATAAGCAATAGGCAAATCTATTCCGTCTTTTTCTTGGCTCAATACTGCGCCTATTGCGTAATTGGAAGCATCCGTTGTTAGCGTGAATGGTTTATCGTAATCAGGACGTTGGAGAATCGGACTTTTGCACAAGGCAGATCGAAGGTCCTTGAAGCTTTCTTCTTCTTTAGAACCCCATGAAAATTTAACTTCCTTTTTCAGTAGGTTAGTTAAAGGCTTAGCCCTGGCAGAAAAATCCTTGATGAATCGCCTGTAATATCCAGCCAGTCCTAAGAATTGTTTCACATTTCTGGGTGTTTTAGGGGTGGGAAAATTTTCTACCGCCTCTATTTTCTTTGGATCAGGCTTACTACCTTCGTTATTGATTATGTGACCAAGATACATCACTTCTCTACGTAAAAATTCGCATTTTTCCGGCTGTAGAGTGAGATTTGCTTCTTTTAACCTTTCAAATAGTCTTCTTACCTTTTTATCATGCTCTTCAAGGTCGTTTGCTTAGACAACTATGTCATCTAGATACACAAATAGTTCGATTCCTTGTAGTCCTAACAAGACCAGATCCATGAGCCTTTGAAAAGTTGCAGGTGAATTTTTTAATCCCATAGGCATTCTTATGTATTCATAATGCCCATTAATTGTGGAAAATGCCGTTTTTATTCTGTCGGACGGGTCTAGTTCTATTTGGTGAAATCCACTTGCTAAATCAAATAACGAAAAATACTGTGCTTTTCCTAGGCAATCTAAGATGCTGGCAATGCAAGGGATGGGATAAGCATCCCCTATTGTTTTCTCATTAAGAGCTCTAAAGTCGATCACGATACGCCATTTTCTTTTTCTACTAGCGTCAATCTTTTTAGGAATAATTAACAAAGGAGAGTTGTAAGGTGAAGATGAAGGTGCTATTGCTCCTTCCGATCTCATTCTTTCTATCACTTTATCGATTTCTTCTTTCTGAGAGGGTGAAAATCTATATTGTTTCGTATGTATAGGTACCTCATTTATTGTTGGTATTGTGTGCTTCACTAAAGGGGTAGAAGTGAGAGCTTCTCCAGGAAGATGAAAATTTTCCGGAAAATCCTTTACTAGTTGTATGACATGATCTTTTTCTTCCGGTAATAAATGCTCTAGTTGTAATTTTTCAATAATAGCTGATGTTCTATCAACAGGAGGAGTTGCAGGATCTTCGGAATATTCTTCATCTGAATCTTCACCTGGTAGGTTGTAATACTCAAAAGGTATTAGTTCTTGGGGTGGTACATCCAAACTGACGTCATCTGAAGTCGTATTTATGGCTAACACATGGCAAACACCATTTTGGTTAGTGACTGCTCCTTCTCCAACAAAAACTCCTTTTACTGTTCTTATTAATGGTAGATATCCTTCCTTGATTTCTTTGTTGAGAACTTCTATCGGAACGACCTGTCTTGTCCTGGCCTTAATAAGTAATTTATTCTTGTGATTAGCCTTATTTTCGACTAAGGCATCCCTTGCCCTTACTGACTCATTATCTGCGAAAAATATTGGTTTAATAGGGTCGGAATAAGTGACTATTGAATTGTGCCAGAATGAAATCTCAACTCTTTCTTGTCTGAGATAATCCCTGCCTAATATTCCATCCGAATTAATCGGAAAATTCGATGAAACTACCTGAAAAGTAATCAATGAATTTCCTAGGGTTATTTGTACAGTCCCTAGGGTTGAAATGGTGAACGGGGATAATCCAGCTATTTGAATGGCTTCATCTTCTGATACTAGTAATTCCGGATCAAGCATACATAGTTTGACAATATTTACGTCGGCTCCTGTATCAATGAGAAAATTTGCTTTAGAGTTTATGAAGCAGGGGGAGGATAATTCTATCACTGGTGATTCTTGGTTAGTTCTTGCGACGAGAATTTTTCTTGTCTCTTGAGTATCCTCACATTTGCTTGACGCTGGTCTATTTTGTCTAAACTCGTCGTCGCGTCGGCACGAGGAGCAGAATTTAAGTTTAAATTCTTATCATTGTTTTGAACTGGTGATTGAGAACGGGGAGGTGTCCTATTTCCTGAATAGGAATATCCTTGATAAGGTTGTTGAGGTTGAGGTGGTTGGTGGTAAGGATATGGATTATAAGGTGGATGATATGGGTAATATTGATGAGGTTGGTAATACCCTGAAGTTGAAGGGGGTGGTCCATAAGGATGTTTTAAAATACCCGAAGGGGTTGATGATTGAGAATAGTCTCTGGGAGCTGGAACTGGGGGTGAAAATCTCACATGAGGACTAGGACTTCTATCTCGCGATCCATTTTCATTAGTTTGTTGATAACGCGAAAAATGATAAGCGTTATTGTAGTTTACCGGTTGGTAATGATGTCTGTATTCAAACTCTAACGCGTGTTTTAACGCTCCTTCAAGAGTTTTAGCTCCTCTAGCTTCTACTACACTGGAAACTCCATCTGGAAGACCTCTAATGAACGCCTCCAATGCACAATCCGTTAAAGGTTCCATCATCCCTTTCGCCTTTTCCATCCCATATTTATCTTCTAAAGCCGCTTGGGCTCCTGACATCAATAAAGTTAGTTTATCATAAAACTCGCTGGCACTCTCATTTCGACCTATTCGAATTGTAGACATCTCGTGCAAATACCAAGAATAGGATTTGCGTGGTGCAAATCGTTGTTTTAAATGCTGAATAATTTGTTCAGTATTGTTGAAAACTTTGCCATGGGTACTATCTCTGGCAGCACCTTTTAATTTTGATAACACTGCTTTGGTGAATTGAGCTTCACAATTCGCGGGTACACTAGATTCTCCATTTATGATGTCTTGTATAAAATCTCTAACGGGAATATTTTTTCCGTCGTAAAATGGGATGTTCATCACCCCTTGTTGTAAGGCAAAACATTCCGCCATGGATGTAACCATCGCATCATTTAATGTTCGATCTATTGTTCCGGAAAAGGAACCATCCTTGTTCAGTTTGTGCTGATGAGTCCCGTCTTGTGGCATTTTTATTTGTAATTTATTCAAGTCTTAGTTGAATTTTAATTTAACTACAATAAAACTTGAGAAATTTTCTATTATAGTATTCCACTTTAATTGAAAGAATAAAATTTTAATTATTTACTCAAGCGTAATTAAAATTATAATTGCGAGATATTATTTTAATTGAATTATTTCACTCCGTTGAGAAGAAGTATTTGCTTCCTTATTTGCATTAGGTTTAAAAAGAGAAGCAGCTATTATCCCTACTACTTTGCACTCTCTTAACCACGCATTGAAGTCTCTTGCGCGTGACCTTCTCGTTCACCGGGGAAGTCCCGTGGCTCTTCCGCGGTCGCTGTGGCTGTTCTCCTTAAGAAGATGACTCGCTCGCTCGCACTGTAGCTTATATATGCAGTTCGAGCAACTGATAAGAAGCTTCAATGGCACAGTGGTCAAGACGCTGGACCCGCAATCCGAGTGTCTCGGGATCGAATCCTAGGGGGCGTAAAATTTTTTTTCTTTTTATATACCGAATTGTTGGTTAATAACAATGATTATTTATTTAAAATTTTTCCAATTTATCAATTTTCTAAAATTATTATAATCAAAATTATTTATTTGTTACAATTTTCTGATGAATCAATAATTAGACTTTTAAATGGGTAGCAATTATGCTTTGAAATCAATTCTAGAATATCGTTAATAACTGTTGTGTGTCCAATGAAAAATAAACTAATGTTAATTAAAAATTTGCTGTCCGATCGTTGCAACATAAAATAATGAGAATGAAAATCATTCGGGCCTTAAACTTAAGTTAAGCAGGGCTCTATGTAAATACAATAATGAAAATGCTCCTAGAATTATGTAGATCCAAACTATTAGGAACCAAATCAATAAATATTGATCACGCAATAATTGAGTAGGATGAATCATGTGAAAGTTGTATTATTTAATTAAATTTCAAATGAAAATTATTTTAATTTTACAATGTGAAACTGTCTGGATTTGTTCCTAAAAACGGTATTCCCAATATTCCAGTTATTTCGGACGATTCAGATTTAACTGTATGAAAGGTTACGTAGTGATTAGCGATCAAAATTCGCACTGTTCCTGTCGTGGAAAAGGTATCTTGATCTAAAAAAAGAGACTCGGATTTATTTATTTTCACGTGTTTCGCTAATTTCTTCTCGTCAATTAGATTTATGGTGACAACTGGGCTTGCTATGAATAGATTTCTCGATTCTTTAAAATCGTGTGAACTCAAGCGTACTTTGGGATGTAGGTCCTTTTTAAATGGCAGGTTCGCAAAAACATACATTCCTTAAACAAGCTGTATTACTAAATTTTAGTTTTCTAGTGCGTTAAACAATCGCATTAGCACAATAGTTCCAAATATTACATAGGACCAAAATGTGACACACCAAAGTGCAGCACAAAAGTACTCGTTTTCCAGCAAATTAATAAACGAGTTCATTACAATCAACAAGCATAAATTGTTAGCAAAACCCCTTATTGTCGTTGCTTGGATTTATCAGGCTAGATTCTTATAGGTTAAACTCGCTCATAAAGGGGTGCCCTACGACTCCAGCTACTCTTAATTCTTGTCCTGTACTAACAACGTTAAAAGGCACGGTTTTGTCTAATATTGGGATTAGAACAACACCGCTTGTTGTCAGCTGTTTTTGCTGTATTACACACAATTTTGAATAATTTATTTTCATAAAACTTTCCAAACAGTCCTTTTCCACTAAATTTATGGTTAAAGTAGGGTCATAAACAAAATCACCCAATTTATTCCTCAAACAATCTGAATATATAGTGACTATGATTTTCTTTTGATGTTTGATAGACAAATTAGATGACATTAGTACAACAACTTTTAATTTTATTACTAGGTTGTGTTTTACACAAAATTGTTAACTTTTTCATTCAATTATTAAAAGTGATATTATTTTTCTTAATTAAAACATTAAAAAAGTTAGTTTAATTAAAATTTTAAAATAAGGATTTCCACTATTAAACAACTTACTTTCTTATTCTATTAAGTGGAGAAATAGAAAGGTTTCAATTGTTGGGATCACTACCCTTCGGGTTTGTATAATATTTTAACCCTGGAGGATCAGGATACAATATATATACATATGTAATACTTAGGAGTTTAAAATATTTTGACTCCCTCAAATCTCTAAATAGTGTGACTTGAAACTGATTTGATATAATATAGTTCCACTGAATCTTTTGATTCCACAAGTTTTCAAATTAATGGAAAGTACACATTCCGAATACCATATTTTAATTCTCTAGAACAGGGGCCAATGAAATTCAAAATTATCATGAATTTTGAGAATTCTAGAGTTTCCTAGATTTAAAAAGAAAATCATCCGAAGACATTTCACAAAAACGTAAAATCCTTATGGACATAACAATTTTTAACCTTAAAAGTGCAATGGGAAAATTAAGGACATTAAATGTCGCCTTCTAACCATAGAAGAACAGGACGAAATAATACTTAAAATTATTAAAGAAAATAATATTATTATTCTGCTGAGTTGAGATTATTTATTCAACAGGAATTTATTTATAAATGAAATTCGACTTTGGAGTTCAAATAATACAATTTTTATTGGTTTTTCTAAATTAACACATTAGTGATTCTTATTGAATTTTTATAAAACATTACTAGTTCGCAAATTTAAACAATGAAATTGTTATTGTTAACACTTTTAGGCGTTCTTTTTACACGCTTCCTCAAGATTTTTTATTAATTCGTCAAAACAATCTTTTACTTCTATCTGGTTCTTTAATATTTTAATCTCTAAATCACTCGGGTTTTTAGGAGGGTTGTTTAGTCTTTTTGCTGCCTTTTTTCCTCCCCTCGATCGAACTCTCTTCTTAGCAGGATTTGGCATACTGCAAAAATATTACTTTTGTAACCTCGGCCATTCTGACCACTAAATTTAATACTATAAAACAAAGGAGCAACTTTAGAGTGCAATGAAGTTATATAATGAATTTTTATAGTTAAGTTTGTAAAAAGGTTAAAATGGTGAATAATTGATTTATTGAATTCTTCGAATTGTTGAGAGATCTGCCGAAAGGCGTTTCTCGTCAATTCTAAAAGATGGATAGATCTGCCGAAAGGCGTTTATCAATCCTTCATTTTTTCAATAATTATTAAACACAATTCCAAGTTTAAATTTTTACAGTAACTCACGTTAATATCGAATAAAATGATTATTCAGTATCAATGATAAAATCAAATATTGAGTTTTTCGAATCGTTGAGAGATCTGCCGAAAGGCGTTTCTCGTCAATTCTAGAGGATGGACAGATCTGCCGAAAGGCGTTTATCAATCCTTTATTTCTCAATAATTAATAATCCTTCAAATACTATTTTTGTTTTTATTGAAATTGGAGCTTTTTAAACTTGTAAGCAATCTGCCGAAAGGCGTTCCTTAAAAGTTCTAGAGATTACTCTATCGTGCCGAAAGGCGTTTAGCAATCTCTTATTTTTCCAATTTTCAATAATCACAAGTAATCAATAAAAATTTTTTTTTTTTTGTTTCAAAATTAAAATAATTAATTACACTCTTTTAAATCACTAGCGTTTACACGTAAATGACCATATGGTTAAGACAGTAAAATTTTAAGATAGGCAGGCTTATACTGTTTTTGACAACTTTTTATTTAATAAATAATCCCAGCAAAATTTTAATAAAATTAAGAAGGGTATTTTTTCTAATTGAATTGTATTATTCTCAAATAAATGATATAATCGAATGAAAATGACATTTAGGTAATGTTATAAATTTTAAGCAATAATTGAATATGAGTGCTTTGCCACCCAAAATATGTAAAGAACTACCACAATTTGTAGCAAAAATCTTTAGAGATTTAATAAAATCATTTCAATTTATTACCATTGTAATAAAAGTGCATAAGAGCAAAATGAATAGTTTCAGAAAGGCTAGTATCATGCATCAATTTATTGGCAATAATAATCAAACTATACTTATTATTAATGGATTAACAAATAACGAATTTATTTTTACGAATATCAATTATTTAACCAAAAGTGCATCCCACTTCTGACACCAAATCAAGCTGTTACGTTCGGACAAATAACCGAATATATCAGGAGTTATAACAACTTCATCAACTAAGTTTATCCTAGTTTTTATATTTATTTTTAGGGGTCGTTTACTTTATAAAACCTACGGGGTTTTCGTTAAGATAATTCTTTGTGTACTTACTCTTGTTCTTGCAATATAAAATCTCGAAGTCAATATGCTCAATATCAAATTTTAGAAATTAAATTAGTAATTCTTTACAAGACGGCGGCTAGCCAATACTGGGTAATCTCCGCAAGCAAGGAAACTCTCAATATTATCTGAATTTAATATCATTTATTCAGCAACAAATTAAAGTTTATAAAAGTACAAGATCAAAGTAAATTACAATTTATACTCGTTATTCGTTATTTATTATTATACAATAATATTCTTCCGTTATTCATTAGTCATCATATAATTGCCTTTCGGTATACGCTTTTACCATTGATTTTCAACATTCAATATTAGTAACAAAACAATAACTTACATGTAATTTGAAGATTTTTCGTTGTTGGTGGTTTACAATTCCAACTAGCGTTAGAGGTCGATGTTTCCAATCGATGGAACTTGATAAATGCCTTTACAACTCAGGATTGTTGACGCACCAAAACACTTGGTTAAATGTCTAGTTTTGCGACGGTTTTCACAATAATTATTAACAATATTTTAATTGACAATCTCAATTACACATTTTGAGTTGAATTAACAATAACGTTCAAAATTTTGATGTATCGACGGGCTGTCACGAAGATATTCACTTTACGGAGGTTCTAACGTATGCAACCCCTTCCATTGTGTGTTGCTTGTATTTAAAGACGATTTCCGCCTTTTGCGGGGGTTAGTTTATAATATTTGCACACGATCTCATGCAAAAGTGTAGTTCAGCACGATCTCATGCAAAAGTGTAGTTTAACACGTTCTCATGAAAAAGTGTAGTTGGTCACGTACGATTGTCAGTCGAGATTACCCCCAGACTCTTGACTTAACTTTTATTTGTAACAGCTTTAATCGATTGTTCGATCGATTGATTGAATATGGCAAATTTAACACATTCATTAGTATTTCAGAAAATGAGTCGAAAAGTAACCTCAATGACACAGATAAACCAACTATATTAGAGTTTAGGTTCGACCACAGGCATCAATACTGGTACAATATTGGCATTGGTCAATTATCATGATTTGACTATCAATACGAGATGTATATGGGTACAGTTTCATGCTTTATTTTGAACAATAACTTTCGCTTTGATAATATTGAATTTATTTTTATTTACGACAATTGTATTTTAATATTTCTTTTCTTGCATATTTTTAATTCATATAGGGTTTTGAAATTATCTCCAATTTATCATGATAATTGTTTTTATTACTTGATCGAAGGTAATTAGTTTTCATGGCAATTACTTTCTTTTGTCCGGCTCATGGTATCATTCGCATTATGATAAGTATGTATCATAAGGCATCAGACATCACTGCTGCTCTACTTTATCTTGATTTGACTCGTTACTCTATTATCATTTGATGATAATAGCCACATACTGGTAGTAAAATGCCTGTAATCTAACGTGTACCCCTTTGATTTGTATAGATTTTATGATTTTACTGATCACAGATCACCACATCAATGCTTCCGCCAGTTACTGTATTTGAACATTTCTTATTTTTATTTGAGATTTGCTTGGATTAATTGCGCTTTTAATTTCATAGTTTATCAATATTAATGATTAATACACGTGTTATTTATTTATTAAATAGCCTTAAATCACAGTAAAGGCCAAAACATTGACAGTGATAACTCGTATCAATGATATAATTTATTTTGTAATTACTCTATTTTTTTAGATCTATGTACGGCGTGATTGCCTGCGCTCAGGCGCTAAGTCTGACTAGCGGTTAACTGCACTAATTTGTTAACCGCAAGTCAGTTTCCTAACATTCGTATTTGTTTTATGTTAAACAAGGCACAATGATAGCCTTTCATATGTTAGTTTGTGTATAGACAGCTTAATTTGTCATAATACAATCCAACTTTACCGTTCACCGTATTTAAATTTTACGCAAGTATGCCGTGCGTTCCTATCTTATCGACGTCGCGGTTAACTATTTATCGATACTGCGATTATGAATGTTAAATTATTCTATTGATTTATTATTCGGAGAGTCTCATTGTGATAAAATATAAGCTAATCGTCTATTTTTCTTCTTTTACTTTACTCTTTTAACGGCATACATGTGTAATAATATCACTATGTAAAAACAGTTATCTGAGCGGATAATTGATCTTGTAATTGGATATTAGCAAAGGTTCAAGAATGATTTTATTTAGTAACGAAACTTTAAACCTGGCCCGTATGTTTACATGCCTTTTAAGTGATGTGAAATCACATAATTATCAGCATTAAACTAGTTAGAGTGACAAATGCTTGATTAATTTAGATGTTTAGTTGATCGCGGGGCTGCCTACTTTCAGGCGCCATGCATCCCCAAACCTTCGTTTCTACCCTTTTTAGTTATTTCGAAACGAAAAAGAATTTATGGACTGTTAGGGACATAACACCTGCTGCTACAAAACTCTGAAGCGAAATAAGATTTCATCTCTTGCGAACGCCTATACATTAGAGGCTCTCCCACTCTCACAAGTCCCCCCACACTCAATCACTCTGGGAAGCAAGCGCGCAGCCTGCAGCAGCATGCCGCGCTGAGATGCGTGGGCTGGGTCCTAGCGCCACCCACTCCCAACCACCCACTTGAGTCGCCCACTTAGGCTCGAGCGTTAATATCACTTTCCCTTGATTCCTCACGATTTTTATTATGATTTTTGAAATTTGATAACATATATGCAAAAGTGGGTGGTGTTTTGAAAATTTAAGTCCCAATACATTAGATTCGTAGGTGAGTTGTGGGTGGTGGGTGGTGTTGAGAAATAAATCGAGATATTTAAAACATCTATTAGATGTGTGGTAGGCGGTGGGTGGAGTGGGTGGGGTAAGAGGGGGGGGATAGGGTAGATACAATGGAAACATATAGTGGTGGGTGAATGCAAATAAGGTGGGTCAGTGGTGGGTGGTAGGTAAGTTGTAGAAAAGGGTTAAAAACAATACATAGCGTATGCAAATTAGGTGGGTGGGGGTAGGTGATATGCAAATTAGACAAATTGGGTGGTTGAATAGTAATGATATGCAAATTAGTTATTAGGTCAAAGTTAACAACAATATACAATTTATGCAAATTAGATTGGTGGTATTAAGGATATGCAAATTAGTTCTTAGGTAAAAGTTAACAACAATACACAGTTTATGCAAATTAGATTGGTGGTATTAAGGATATGCAACTTAGTTGTTCGGTAAAAGTTAACAACAATACCTAAATTACGCAAATTACATTGGTAATATTAAGGGTATGCAAATTAGTTCTTTGGAAAAGTTAACAACAATACGCAATTTATGCAAATTAGCCGCATGGGTGGTATTGCATACTAATGGTATGCAAATTAGTTCTTACATAACACTGTATGCAAATTAAAAGGGTTAGCATTTTAAGTTAAACTTGGCGCGATTCGATTGCAGCGCCGTCTATCAGTAGTGGCCGGTGTGCTAACTCACTAAAATGGCTGTCGGTAACGTAGAACTCTCACTTACAACAGACTAAAAGCCCGCTCAAAAGTAGGGAAATCCCCGCTTGAAATACCTAAAAGTGGGGGTAATTTTAAACTTACCGCGTAAAAGTGGGGGTAAAAATTCAAAATGGCGCGCTTGAAAAACCTAAGAGTGGGGGCAAAATTTAACTTCCCGCTCAAAAGTGGGAGTAAGATTTAAATTCCCGCGCAAAAGTGGGGGTAAAAATTCTAAATGGCGCGGGGAATCCCCTATACAGCGCCATCTGGTCGTTAACTAAGGTAAAGTAGATTCCTACGCTCGGCCGGTAAAACAGATTTCTACCCCGTTACAGATTTCTGCAGATTTCAGGTCGGTAACTGTTTTCGAACCGGCATAGCTCTACTACTTATGATGTTCTAATAGTCTCCAATATTTTAAGGTTTATTTTAAGTCTTAGAATCCTTGTTTTCAATTTTTTCCCCGAATATTAGAAAATCTTCCCAACTAGTGGATTTATTTCGTAAAGTTTGATAAAATTCCCTGTTTAAAAAAAATTGGAAATTATTCTTAAAGATTATAAAAATTTCCGAACATAGTGGATTTTTTCCGGAAATTCGTAAGTAAATCCCAGGAATTGGTGGAAAAAATTCCAATGTTTCAAGAAAAAATATTTTTATCAAATCATTGGAATTTTTTTCCAAAAAAAAGGAAAATTGTCTAAATGCGATGGATTTTTCCCCAGAAAGAAAAAATATGAATCCTAATTCTAGATGAAAATATTTCCGTAGTTCAGAAAAATGGACTTATTCAAAAAGAAAAAATCGTAAATTAGTCCTAAAGATTTGAAAATTTCCATAATAATAAAATGGATTTCCTCTCAAAGTTCAGAAACAAATCCTACAATAAACTACAATGCGTTTCCTTCTCTTTTAGAATTGAAATTTAAAGAATATTATAAAAAATCGGGCAAGTACGAGTTACACTCGTACCAAGTCGAAGGGTTCCGTACCGCTCTAATTTTTTTCAATTTGTGGCGAACCTATCGAGACTTTAATTTTTAATTATGATTAATTTAATAAGAAAAAGCTGATAGCTCTGGGATTTGCTCGAGAAGGCCGGCACACAAAGTAGACGAGCGAGATTTCCAAACACGAGGACTCACAATTAATCGAGAGAAAAAGAAGCGAGCATGGCGAAGCACAGAAGAAGTCGATGGAGACACAAACTTACCAATTTGTTGATCACAAGCGGAGAAAGATCGAAACAAGCGTGGTCCGGTGGCACCGGCTAGTCGTTGCAATGCGGAACGAAAAACAGCTGATTTAATGTTTTTTTAGGAAAGGTTGCCACTCACAGTCCACACATAAACAATAATCCAATGGTTATATCGAGATCACAAATATATTTGGCACAGAAATAATCGCTATAAAGCGCGCAAATTCGTACAATTAAATCAAGGAAAGTGTGAAAAACAATTTATAAAATCGAGTGCTAATTGCACGGCGCACGGGGCGTCTCTCTGACGAGACATCGACCGTGATCCATGACACGACCTTCGGGCCCTTTCGTATCTAGGCCGAGGTCGTCCGATTACTTAATTCGTCCGTTGACCGAAGATTGCAGCAGCTTACGCGCTTTTAATTAGAGCGGAAAATATAAAATATAATTTGAACATTAGAGTTCGCACGACTGGCAGCAAGAAGGATCAGCGTGTTTATTTACTTTTAAATAAATTATTAAATAAAGGCGTTAAGGGACGCCACATTCCCCCCTTCTAAACTGCTGATACTTCTTGGTGCTGGCCCAAGTCTGTGTAATCCTCTCGAGGTTATTTTAAATTCACCATGCTTGCTCTGAAATAAAATGAAAAACTAAAAATGCAATTGATTAATAAAAGAATCTCTCTAATTTTGCTTCTAATTTTCTCTCTCTCTTTCTTGCTTAATCTAAATATTCCTTGATAATATTTTTAATTTTAACGCAACAAAATGTACGGGGAAATTGTAGCTTAGTAATATTAATTTAAGAGAAGTGATAATGAGCAACGAGATTGTTTGTGCCATAGCGTTAATACATATAAATTAAACAATCGTAGAAATACATAAATTTTTTTTTTTGGCTTATCAAAAATACAAGTAAGTTAGTTTGGTAACGCAATTGTGCGAATATAAATTAGTAGTGACAAATAATAATATACAAAGAAAGTTCACGGCGCAAGTAGCGCGACTTATCAAATTGTCTTTTTTATTTTCTACGGGCCAGTTCTTAGGCTTTAAAAGTCCGAGTTGGAGCTGGTCTCGAAGTCCTCATCGTCGTCTTCGTTGTCCGAGGAGAGCGTGGAGGCTTTCAAGGTCCTGGGGTGCTTTAGGAATGTCACTAGATGGTCAGTCTTTGATTTCAGAGGCCGAAGCTGATTCTGATTTGGAGCAGACTTCAGAAGCGTCGTGAACAATCATTTTGGGTGTAAAGGAAGCAAAAAATTCCTGAATCTCCAATTCTTGAGCTTTTGAAGCTCGTTTGTTGAGTCCGTTGGCTATCAGCCGTTTACAACACTTGTCACATGATGGATCCGGCAAGGAAAGCAGTTGGCGGCAGCATTTGATCCGATGATTTTGTGAAAAGCTTCTTAATGCGCAGCAAAACTCACATCTGCATCTCGGTCTTTTGGAAAATCTTCATTATGTTATCCGCTTCCTTGGTGACGGAACCTGAAGCGCACTATAAGCGCATGGACTGGTGCTGGATCTGCTTTAGTTCCTCGTTGTCAACCTTGAGCTCATCATCAAGCGCATCCTTCTTTTGTCATTTCAAGAAGAAACAAGAACTAACTTCTAGGTGAAAAATCTGCTGCTTGCACAGATTTGACCTTTTTTAAGTTCGGCAATTTCTAGTCGCGCAGCAGCTATCTTGGCCCTACCCTTCTTCAGCTACAGGGAGAAGGCAACGGGCGGCCTAAGCAACGCTTCGTACTTGCTCCTCAGAATCAATATCAGGACACAAACTTTGCCTGATAAGGCTATTGAATCGAATGAATGAAGTCGTCCATCAGGTGCAGGACTGAGGCGCATAATAGTAGCCTCGATGTTGACCGATTAACTGGCTGATGAAGCGCTGAAGTAGTCCATTGTATAATCTGTAACAGAGGAAAACACACGCGGAACCTATCGCAACCTAGGGCTTCTTCGAGCAATTTTTAAATCGTTGACATAATATTTTCCAATTATTTTACCATCATTGTCGCCGATGATAACCACCATGGGAGATAACCTTTTTAGCACTTTCGCTGGCCCTTTATACTGAGGTGCCAGCTTGGCGCTGTAACCACGAGCTGCGCTAGAAAGCGTCTTATTTGGATAATAAACGAGATCCCCTGGTTATAAATAATTGTTATCGTTCGACCGGTTTTTGTTATAATACTTACTTTGTTTCTTTCCAGCTTTCGCCATAAAACTTTCTACTTTTAAACGCAGCGCTTCCATGCGCTTCATGCGTTCGATCCAATCAGCTGTCATTTCGTCGGGGGTCAAGTCTGTCACGTTTACGTCAGGAATTTGTTCACCGGAACGCCTAGACTCACGTGCGAGATTTAGAAAGGCAGGTGTGACTCCTAACGATGAGTGGACCGTAGTGTTGTAGGCGAATTGTACCTCCTCTAATAATTTATCCCACTCGCGCTGATCGTCGCCTAGAAGACTGACGATCATTGTTTTGAGATTAAGATGCACACGCTCAACTGGGTTTGATTGAGGGTGATAGACTGGGGTCGTGATTTGAATTGAACCGATTTTCCGTAAAAAACTAGACATTGTTCTGTTCACAAATTCGGTCCCGTTGTCAGTGATAAATTTATTCGGACATCCCCACCTATGAACTAAAGTGTTGAGCGATTTGACAATTTTAGGTCCGTCCGCTTTTGCAAGAGCGAAGCACTCTGAATAGCGAGTGTACGTACCCTCGCAAACCAAAACGTAGCATTTGCCCGATTTAGAGCGCGGAAAAGGGCCGATGATGTCCAAGGACACTGTGTCCCATGGCTCGGTGACTTTACGGGGGTACATTAACCCTCGAGGTGGCGTGTAATCAGGTTTGCACCTGAAACAAGTCTCACATTGGTTAATGTAGCGCTTTACGTCTTCTCGCATACCAGGCCAGTAATAATGCTTAGAAATCGCTAGGTACGTTTTTCTAATACCCTGGTGAGCGAGTAGTGGGGTGTCATGATATTCTTTAATTTTCGGTAAAATCTCGTCTTCTTTCAAGACCTTTTTCCAGGCGTTGTTATCGCCTATAATTTCTTTAATATGGTCAGGTTTATAAAAATAGAGCGCTTTTTCCTGATCTAGTTTAAACCTTGAATTTTCGTCAGGATTGCTTTCTGATTCTCTGACTTTTTTGTCGTACCAAGAGTCTTGCCTTGCAGAATTTAACTGCGAGGTGGAAAAGCTTTCGGGACCATTTTCGTACAAACGAGACAAGGTGTCCGGCGCTTCGTTAGTGGAACCTTTACGGTGCTCTATGATTGCATCATAAGCCGATAACTCCATTGCCCACCTTGCAAGTCGACCGATAGGATCGCTGAGTGTGCACAGCCATCTTAAACTAGAGTGGTCAGTGATGACTCTAAAGCTCGTACCTTCCAGGTAATAGCGCAGCATTCGCACGGCAAATACCACGGCCAAGCATTCCTTTTCGGTTGTGGTGTAGTTTAATTCTGCACCCCTTAAAGGTCTGCTTAAGCACGTTATAAGATACTCTCAATCCTGATCCTCTTGCACTAATATAGTGCCAAGTCCAGTGTCGCTAGCGTCGGTATACAGTATGAACGGTGAATCGGCGCGAGGAGCGACAAGTGTCAGCGCTTCACTGAGCGCTTCCTTGACTTGTAAGAACGCTTTTTCACATTCATCGGACCATATCCATGGCACTTTTGGGCTAGCTAATTTATATAGAGGCCCTTGAATTTTCGCAATATTGCGTAAATGTCGGTGGTACCAGTTTACGGATTCGTTGAAACGGCGTAACTCTTTACGATTTCCAGAGCGCGGATAATTTAGAATTGGTTCGACGCGTGCCGGGTTTGGTTTAAGACCATCTTTGTCTAATAAAAGGCCTAAGAATTCGACTGATTCTTTAGCAAAAAATGACTTTTCTCTATTAATAGTCAGTCCTGCGTTTTGCAGTATCTCGAATAAAATACTTAATAAAATTAAATGTTCCTCGAACGTCTGGGATGTAACTATCCAGTCGTCGAGATATGCGTGGACTTGATTGGTGTATTTTTCCGGTAATTTATTTTCTCTTACGTACTTCACGAATTCGGCTTTCAATCTGTCCGTAAATTCTTGGAACGTTGCTGGGGCATTCGTGAGGCCGAATGGCATGCGTGTCCATTCAAATAATCCTCGACCAGAAGCGACGAAAGCGGTGTAAGCGCGACACTTAGGATCAACTGGGATCTGGTGAAACGCTTCGCTTAAGTCAATGGTGCTAATGACTACGGCTTTAGTGAGCGCGCCCAATATAGCATCCATGCGTGGCAAAGGATATGCAGATTTTTTCGTAAATTTATTAGGTTTACGATAATCTATGCAAAATCTGTGTTTGCCATTTTTGCGCATCGTTAATACAATTGAACTAGACCACGAACTATTACTCGGTATTATAAATCCTTTTTGTAATAATTTATCGATTTCTTTATTAACTATTTCATTCACGGCAGGACTACGGCGATACGGCTTTTGTTTAATAGGCGTCGGGTCGGTTAATTCAATCGTATGCATAGCAAGGTTGGTAACACCTGTTCCCGAGTTGAGTCCTTTAGATAATTTTTCATCTAAAAATTTATTTATGCGCTGCTGTTGTTCCGGTGTAAGCTCACTCAATTGCATTGAGTTTACTGAAGTGCGCTGAACTTGCACAGAATTCAGTTGATTTATTACAGCCGAATCTTTAATAGTCCAAAAGCGTTGGACAGTGTCGATGACGATTTGCCATGACTCTATTAAATCCATGTCTAAAATAATCGGCGTTGTAAGTCCGTCTAAAACTGCGACCCAATGTTCATTATCAACCAACAATCATTAATTGGAATTGTAAATTTTGCCGAATAACGTGGCGCGGCTACATGATCACGCTGGGCGAGTTGTACGCCAGCGCGGGTTATAGCATCGTACACGGGTTTGCCGTTTGAATAATTTTTAATTGAATCGTATAATTCATCTGACACAAAGGTGCGATCGCTACCTGTGTCGATGAGACCAATGTGTTCCGTATTTCCGATTCTAATGCGCGTCGTTATAGTACAACGCTTTTGAGAAGGGTGGGCGGAGCAAGGCCTTTGAATACTCTGCACTCAGGCTTGTAAACTGCTGCTAATAGGCAGGGAGTTTGACTTACTGTGTGCAGCGACAAGACGGGGGACGTGCCCGTTCCGGCCGAATATACTTGTTCGGTGGAGGGGGACTCCTCGTCGGTGTCTGAGTATTCCGTTTCCGAAGCGCTGTACTCGATGTCATCGTCGTCGGTCTCAGGGTCAGAGGCGCTGTCCCCACCACGGCACGCTTGGTTAAGCGTGGGTGTATTAGGAGGGAGGCGCGGTGAGTCCTGTGAGGTGCGACTGTGAGTCGGTACGGTGCTCGGATTTGATTCGTGATTATTAAAATTATTTGTTTTATTCAAACCGTATTCGTTTTTACAATTTCCGTTAATGCCGTTAGGATTTTTATTTTTGAAATTATTGCCGTGTGAATTTTCGATATTAAAATCATTTCCGTGTTAATTTTCGCCAGGAAGATTTAGTCTCTCCTGGCATCCTTCTCGTTTTTTGGAATATTCGGATTATGCGCATTTTGAAAAATGATAATTCGAATTTTGGTAATTGTGTTGCCAAGGGTGCGTGGGTGACAGTTGCGGAGCATGCGGCTGCATGTGAGGCTGCGGCGGTGGCGCGTGCGTACTGCACTGGCAGTTTGGCGGACAATTCGAAGGAAGTGAAGGATACTGCTGATTATAACTGTAATTATAATTAAAATTGCGATTGTATCCGTTCCATCCGTTCCTATTGTTTCTACCACGGTTGTTATTGAACCGATTTCCGCCCTGATAACCGTTGTTTCTGCCGTTATTTGTGGGTTGACGATTGTCAAAACCACGATTTTCCCGTGTGGGAGGTCTACGTCTCTCCCCCCTTCTCGTCGACGACCCGGAGTGTGAGGAAGACGAAGAAACTGAGGTAGAACAACGGCGTGGTTGGTGCGGGGTAGTGGTGGGAGGGGTGCGTTTTGTGCTGTCTTCCACCTTTTCAGTCGTCGATTTTCCGTCTTTAAAATTATTTCCGTAAAGCTTTTTTCCAAAAGCTTCAAACTGGCGCTTGTATTGCTCTATTTTGTTTAAATTTGTTACTGGTTGTTTATTGTTACCGTTATTTTTATAATTGTTATTTTTCTTATTTTGCGGGGGTTTGGCCGCACTTAATTCGGGTTTAGGGGCATTTGCAGTTTCCGGTTCTGCGTCAAGAGGTTGTGAATCCATTGCGTTCAATTGGTTTTGACCTCTTGGGATGCGAGGTTTCCTAGAATCTTGCACGCGCAGTTTATCGGTTAACTGCATTAATTCCAGTTTTTTCTGATATTTACGGATTTTATCTATTAATTGGTCGTAAAAAGCGAAGCTACCTAGAACAAATTGTAGAATTAATTCCGAATGCAAACCCGAATAAATTTTATCTAACTCATTCTTTTCCGAAACTTTTTGTTGTAATTTGTTATATAAGGCGTAGATTCAAATAACAAATTCGATATCCGATACATTTTCCGATTGAATTGCGCGCTGGATCTTGTTTGTTATCTGCTAGTCGTCGTTCGCATCGCCAAAAATTTTTCGAAATTTGGCTGCGAAATGTGCCCATGAGTTCCAGCTATTGCGAAACGTGGTAAACCAGGTGTACGCTGAGTCGCTGAGAACTTGAGAGAAAACAAGAAGCGCGTCATCGGGATTGATCGAAGATGCATTGAGCTTGCGCTCAAATTCATCGATAAAGTCATCGGCGTCTAATTTGCCAGGGAATTTTAATTCCCATGATTTAATAATTTTGTTCATATTAGGCTTGGGAATTCTTGGCGCTTGATGAGAAAAATTGTCATTATGATTTAAATTTAAATTTAATAAAGGTTGATTTAATTGACCATTTTGAGTCGAGGGTGTCCGATTGTAAATTCGAGGAACATCGTCAAATTGTAAAACGCGTGTGGGGACCGGTGCCCTGTGAGCAGGCGTCATGAGGGGGTAAGGGGGGAGCGAGGACGCCGTACTTGTTCCTGCCGCACAGTGTACGAAAAAGCTGTTTTTGTGGACAAAAGTCGCTCGACAGCTCAATTTTCATTCGATTTTAAAGTTTTTTTTTTTTAAACTGATCGTTAATTCATAGGCAATGCTCTCCTGCTGCTAAAAATTAATTTTATGTAAAGCTTTTTTTTTTATTTGAGGTTAAACATTAAAATTCTGTTTATTAAATAAATTTGTTACCGCAAAGAAATATTTTCCATGCAGAATCACTAAAAAACACAAAATGTTTACATTTTAGTCATGAAAAATTTGTTTTTATCATAAAAATCATAAATATGAGGTTATAAATAAATTAATGTTAAAAAATTATTCTAACAATAGTTATAATATATAATATGTTAAATTTCATATTTTTGTTTAAATTTTGTTAATTTTTTAATCACTTTTAAAAAGAAAACTTAAGTATGCTAGATGTACCTATTACTGCGAATGCATCAATTACTGCGATTTTTTGAAAAAGTTATTATGCACTTTTCATGATTGTAAAATTAACTCAAATTAATTTAAAAAATTATTTAAAACCTTTTTTTGTTACAATTGCCAATAAAGATATACATTTAAACGATTAATTATTTAATTATTCTACATTAAATTACAATTTACCGCAGTAATTGGAACATGCGCGTGTTTCTATTACTGCGGGCAACCTAACCTTCAAATACACGTTATTCTCACCGCAGTAATTGGGGTACAGTAATTGATAAACTGAACAAATCCGTACGAAAAGTTAAACTAGAACTGAATTTTGTTATACAATTACCGAAAGTATTTTATTTGCAAAGTTAAGTTTGAGCTTCTTTATTCAAGACAAGTTAAAAGGTCTACTGATTTCTAAGCAATTTCTTAGTTCCATTTTTGTCCACGTCATTACTTAACTGTGAAACTGCATATCCCTAAATTCAACCTTATAAAATTGAACTTGTTAAAATAAGTTTCAGAAATTTTGATATTGTTGCAGTGTAATTGAAGGACTTTCTTTCAATAAGTCAAAAATTATGGTGTGACAAACATGAACTGAATTTGAAGCATTATAACTCCAAACAACATCATTTAGAAATACAATCACGTTTAGAGTACACTGAGAGAAAATTATAGTTATGGGTAACATAATGATGTTCACGGTAACCATATTTAATGTTACAAATACGGACAGCTATCTAGATAGTAACAGTTACCACCAGATTGTACGGAGTAACATCTTGATAGTACGGGATACAATAACTATATTTTTTTAACATCATTGATGGTAGCCAGTAGCATAATGATAATACCGTATAACATAACCTTTTTAACATCAAAATCTTACTATCGGTTTCTCTCAGTGTAACATTTTTGGCTCCAACAATTATCTCATATAAAGAATATATTTTATTACCAAATTCATCATTACAAGTTTTCAGCTTTTTTATTTTCTTGCTGTTTTGTCTAAAATTCACCTACATTTCTAGAATTTTACTAACAACCTCAAATTCATTTAAATCTAAGACCTGAGATTCGGCACTTTCAACTCATGTATTATTTTTATTTCTAAAGCTTCCTCTAACTCTTCCTTACTGTGATTAGAAGCAAGTTTGTATGCACGTCTTCTTTTAGTTTTGCTTGATCCGTTTTTTAATAATAATCGCGTACGACCTTCTGTAATATTATCGCAAATATTACTTTTTTACTGTGATCTATTAACTGTAAAATTATCATTAGGTTGCTCTTGAAAACATATAACAAAACCTTTTCCAATTAATGTTTTGAAGTTTTTAATAAATGCTTTTTTTGTTTCAAAGCTTCCACTTTTCTGCATACTGGCTGAACACATTCAGGAACTTTTTTCTTACCTGAAATAACTGTTGTTTAAAAAATTTGTTTTCACTTTCAATGTTTTTCAAAACCTAATCTACTTTACCCTTATTTCAAAACAATTAAAAAAAAAGAACAAAAGATTTACGAGATTTTTATGAAATGCATTTTCATATGGAACTTCAAATGTTTTTTCATACTAAACAAAACATTTATGAAAATATCAAAAGTTTTTTCACATGTCAAACGCATGATGCGAAAATGAATTATAAAATAAATAACTTAAGTTTGTGCGAGCTTTTTTGGAATACTAATTCCTGTGATGGTGGAAGTAAAGTAGATTCTGTTCTGAATAAAATTCAAAGTGAAAATAACTTTTCTAAAGAACAATTATTACAGCTAAAGAAAAGGTTACTGAATGTGTTCTATCCCCAGTTTTCAAAAAAGTGGCAAAATGTTAGACGAAATAGAAAAGCATTTATTGAAAAGTTTGAAGTATTCATTGGAAAAGATTTTGTTGTGGATTTTCAAGAACAACTTGATGATGGTGTTACACTTAATATATCTAATGAAAAAAGTAATATTCGTGATAATATTAAAGAAGGTCGTCCGCGATTATCATTTGAAGAAGGTTCAAGGAAGACTAAAAAAAGACGTGCAGATGAACTTGCTTCTCATCACAGTAAAGAAGAGTTAGAAGAAGCTTTAAAAAAGAAGAATAAAGCATGTGATGAAGTTTCCGAACCTGAAGTTGTAGATTTAAATGAATTTGAAGATATGGATAAAATCTTAGCAATGTACGTAGATTTAGATTTAACAGCCAGAAAATATAAAAAGCTAAAGATTTATAATGATGAATTTGGTAATAAAAGTTATCCTTCGTATGAGAAGGTTGTTGAAGCTAAAAATGAATGTTACCCTGAAAGTGATCATATAAATATATCGGAGTCAGGAGTAGAGATTGATTTTATATCCTTATTAATTCACACGGTTAAAAGAATTTTGTCGTTGTTAAGTACTGACATATTAAAATCTCTTTCTGAACAAAAATTAGTTTTAGTAGGGAAGTGGGGGATGGATGGAGCTAGTGGTCAACAAACTACAAGACAAAAGTGGTCATCCCAAATGAATAAGAGCAGCGATGATGATGAGGACGAAGATGAGAATGATGATTTGAAAAGAAATATGGACGATTCTATATTCTTGGTTTCCTTTGTTCCTCTTCAATTGAAAGCAAATGATGTTGTAATTTGGAGTAATGATACTCCAAATTCAGTTCATTTTTGTCGAACGATAAAATTCGGCTTCGTTAAAGAAAATCCTTCAATTACTGAACAACAGTATCAAACCTTCACAAATTTATTGGAACAGGTAGAAGTGTATGAGCTTGAATTTAGTAATATAAAGTTGAATGTAAGTTTCGATGTAAAATGTACAATGATAGATGGCAAGGTATGCAATGTTCTGTGCAACCAAAGAGCTTCAAATTGCTGTAATATTTGCAGAATTGGTCCCAAGAAAGTTAATGACCTACAGTTTGTAAGGCAGCTTCAGTGTAATATTGAATACTTTAAATTTGGTCTATCTACGTTACACTGTTGGATTCGCTTTATGGAGTATTTGCTTCATATAGCTTATAATTTGGATTTTTGTAAAGGTTCTGCAAGATCGAAAGAACATAAGGAATTAAAAGCTTTAAGGAAAAAAAAAATTCAAGTTAAATTAAAATCTTGTTTAGGATTAACTGTTGATGTTGTTAAACAAGGTGCAGGGACAAGTAACACTGGGAATGTAGCTCGCTCCTTTTTTGCTCAAGCTCAAGAAGTAGCTAAATATACAGGGTTGGATGAGAATTTAATTACTCGATTTCATGACATTCTCCAAGCCATAACTTGCGGTAGAATGATTGATTGTGACAAATTTCAAAAATTTTGTTTTGAAACAGCTGAAACATGCGTGGCTTTATATAATTGGTATCCTATGCCACCTTCTGTTCATAAAGTTCTGATTCATGGCAGCGAAATAATCAAATCATTCGATGTACCGTTTGGATGGCTATCAGAAGAACCCCAAGAAGCCAATAATAAGATCTTTCGAAAAGTAAGGAGCAAAAATAGCAGAATGTCCAGAAGAGAACTTACCAATAAAGATACGATTCATTATCTCCTGGTATCTTCAGATCCTAAAGTAAGCTCTTTCAGGATTAAGGAGCAAAGAAAAGTAAAGGCATTGACAAAAGGAGCTGAAAAATTGCTTAAAAGTTAATAGTTACACATTAGTTTCAAGTTATTCGTTACTTTAGTTCTTTTGTAAATAAATTAATTAAAAACATAAAAAAAAAATAATAAAAAACAAAAATACAAAAAAAAAACCCTCTTCGTAAGCTGCTACCTTGTCGTTGGTGAAGAGGCTTAAACACAACTATACAAATTGAACAATTTGTATTATTTTGTAACAAAATGCAGTTTTCCTTTAACTTTACTACACCTACTGATTTCTTTAGCATAATGATTTGTTCTGTTTTCCTTAAATATTTTTCGAATGTACTAAAACATAAAGTACTTGCAACCAAAACACATGAAAAATTAAATGTATAGGTTTAAAAAATTATTTTTTTCAAAAATGAATTGATTGATTTTCGATGTTTCTTTTAACATATAAACTAACTTTAATTGAAACTTCTCTTGTAGGTTAAGAATACAATTTGGTAAAGATAAAACAATATTTATCATTATTCGTCGTTCCATAGAGTTTAAATCATGAATTTAATAAATGAAACAATTTCAATTTACAATTTTTTTAAACATTGAAGAACACTATATTCAAACATATAAAAAGAGTTTCAATATTCATCAGTGGCTATGTGAAGGTAAATAATCTATAACTTTATTTTTGAAAAAAGTCACTCTTTAGATATAAAAACCAAAAAAATTATTTCAAGTTAAAAAGTTTTTTTGAATGAAAATGGCACCCAAATGAATAACAGTAGTGTAGATGTGCCAATTACTGCTGTGTGAAATCGAATTCCAATAAAACTTTGAAAAAGGAGATAAATATTGTGACTTGGAAAGTTAAAAGGGACCTTACGTCAAAAAATCGATTTTTTTTACTAATAGGTGATTCTGAAAGAGAAAAGTTTACTCTTTTGAATGAACTAAACATAAAAAAATCGATTTTTTTGACGTAAGGTCCCTTTTAACTTTCCAAGTCACATATGACTGAGTTTAAAAGCATTATTGTTATCTATTGAAGTAGAAGCCACTAATTATAATACACAAAGAATTTAAATAACAAATTTATAAAAAATTCTCTGTGATACTATTACTGCGGGTATGGATCAATTACTGTGCCCCAATTACTGCGACAAGAATAACGTGTATTTGGAGGTTAGGTTGTCAGCAGTAATAGAAACACGCGCATGTTCCAATTACTGCGGTAAATTGTAATTTAATCTAGAATAATTAAATAATTAATCGTTTAAATGTATATCTTTATTGGCATTTGTATCAAAAAAAGGTTATAAATAAGTTTTTAAATTAATTTGAGTTAATTTTACAATCATGAAAAGTGCATAATAACTTTTTCAAAAAATCGCAGTAATTGATGCATTCGCAGTAATAGGTACATCTAGCATACTTAAGTTTTCTTTTCAAAAGTGATTAAAAAATTAACAAAATTTAAACAAAAATATGAAATTTAACATATTATATATTATAACTATTGTTAGAATAATTTTTTAACATTAATTTATTTATAACCTCATATTTATGATTTTTATGATAAAAACAAATTTTTCATGACTAAAATGTAAACATTTTGTGTTTTTTAGTGATTCTGCATGGAAAATATTTCTTTGCGGTAACAAATTTATTTAATAAACAGAATTTTAATGTTTAACCTCAAATAAAAAAAAAAGCTTTACATAAAATTAATTTTTAGCAGCAGGAGAGCATTGCCTATGAATTAACGATCAGTTTAAAAAAAAAAACTTTAAAATCGAATGAAAATTGAGCTGTCGAGCGACTTTTGTCCACAAAAACAGCTTTTTCGTACACTGTGTGCCGGGGGTGTCGTGCTTGTGGCCGTTACCGTCACCGTGGTAGTAGGAGCGGTGGGGGGTAGGCAAGTGGGCAGTGACGACCCGTCCTGTGTAACGTTTCTGTAGAGGGTGCGATCTATTGATTCCCAACGAGAATCATGCCACGGTGATTGCGCAACTTTCATTTGTAACTCCGAGATTTTTTGCGTTAGAGTCTCGATTGATTTAGTTGATTCGAGCCGAAGCGCTTGAATCTGTTGCTGATTATCAAATTGAAAAGCGGCAATTTGATTTCGAGTCTCTTCGAGATGTTGGGCAAATGTTTAGGTCATGGTCGTTTGAAATTGAATCGACTGTTGAAACAAGCTATTTGCCTGAGTTTGAAGCTCGGAAATAAAAAAGGAGAGGCGCGTGGAAGTGGATGATTCTAAAGGGCTTCTCTTTTTTGGAGGTCGACCTTTGCGTGTTGTGAATGAAATTTTAGGAATGGCTCCTGGGATAGGGGGTGGTGCACGGTTTTGATTTGTGTTATTTTCAGTAGCGTTTGAATTATCGGCGTTTGCATCGAAATTACCTGAAGCGTTGTTGTCAGCTTCAGACTGGTGCTCGTTTGCGCTAGGATTTGATGGGGGTGGTGATTGAGGCAAAGTGTGCGTCGGCGCAAAACCACCACGTGACCTTGTAGGCATTCCAGTTTGCTGTTGTGGGCTTTTCTTGTTTCTCGTCATTGTAAAAAAAAATTTAAAAATTTAATTTATTTGTTGGGACAAGATCTTGAGTTTGCGTTAAATTACGAAAAACGAGAAAAAAAAAAAATTTTAAGTAAAATTGATTTTCAACTTTTAATTAATTTTAGAAAATAAAAAAAAGTTTTCCAAATTTTATTCTTATCTAAATTTGGAATTTAGAATGCAAAATGCATTTTTAAGTAATTTTGGTATTTTAAATTCTTTAAATTTATATTAAATTTGATTTTGAAATTTTAATTCATTGTGAATATTTTAATTCTAAATTTTAAATTTAAAACTGTGAAAACTGGTGAGAAACAGCAAGTAAATTCTCAATTTACTGCGATAAGCAGTATTTACGCTTTTTTAAGCGTTTTTGTTTACATTTGACGGTGAACGGACAACGGGTTTCGTTTGAAACGGGAGACAAAATGCGTTTCAAAAATTTTTGAGAATTATTATTTTTGGTTAATTTTCATGATGGTTAGTTATAATGCGCCATTAAGAACTCCGATTTAGAAATAAAAATGTTACAAACTAACTTCAGTTTTGAATAAAAAGTGACTGTTCTGATTCTAGTCATTGACAAAAAAATTAATTATTTAAATAAACTCTATAAAAAAATGGACATGTGTTGTCTACTTTTTAAAAATTTTAAAGAAAAAGATACAGATAGTCATTTGCGTTATGATGGTTAGTTATAATGCGCCATTAAGAACTCCGATTTAGAAATAAAAATGTTACAAACTAACTTCAGTTTTGAATAAAAAGTGACTGTTCTGATTCTCGTTATTGAAAAAAAAATTAATTATTTAAATTAACTCTATGAAAAAATGGACATGTGTTGTCTACTTTTTAAAAATTTTAAAGAAAAAGATACAGATAGTCATTTGCGTTGTCCCTACAAAACGATCAGTCGAGCTCGAGCCTACTGTGACAGATAAAAGAAACGCATTTACAGGATCCTGTGGTGGGGAGTGTTTTCCCTAATACAGCCGATCTGCAATTGCGTTGTGTCTTGGACAACTTTTGGATGGAAAAAGATACACATTTGCAGGCCACAAAGATGTGTATGCTTTTATTTAACACGCGAGTAGCGTGCTCGGCTACATTTTTGACAGAAAAAGATCGCATTTATATTATTTTTATGTATGTTTTTGTCTGAAATTTTTCATTCAATCTCACTGACTAGTTCATTTTTCATAGAACGCAAAATACTTTCTGTAGCTTCTTACAATTATTTCATCATTTTCTTCAAATTTCATAATTTTTAATTATCGTTTTTTTTAATCATTAATTAAAATTTCTAATTACTGTTAACATAGCTAGATGCAGCTTTTTTTACGAATTCATTGATACCAAAAACTCAAAATACTCAAAAGTGTCACTTATGTATGTTTTTCCCTAACACGGCAGATTTACATTCTTCATTTTTTATTGTTTTCTTCAAATTCTATAATTCCTGGGTTGTTCAATTTCTTTTTTCTTCAAATATCACTTATTTCCTTCTACTTTCAATCCAATTGTTCAATTCCTGAATTATTTTCTTTAATTCTCAATTATACTTTTCGACATTCAATTCCATTCTTCAATTTTCTAGTGTTTTTTTCAATATTCATTAACTCTATCCTTTTTACAATTTTTTTTTTTTTAAATCTTAATTATTTTTTTCAATTTCCAATTATTTTTTCATATTTCTTTCAATTTCTCAATTTCTTTTAATTTTCAATTTCTTCTTAATTTTCTGCAATATTCAACAATTCTCAGCTTTTTTAAATTATGTTTTTCTTACAATTTTAATTTGAATTGATAATTTTTAAATTATTTTTATCAATTCGCAATTATTTCCGTCGATTTCTAAATTTTTCTGCTATTTTCAAATATTGTCTTCAATTTTTAATTACTTTTTCAATTTTCAATTATTTTCTCTAATTTTTAATTTTTTTGTTCAATTTTCAATTGTTTGTTTCAATATTCAATAATCTCAATAATATTACCAAAAGGTAATATTGCAGAAGAAGGACTTTTCCGAATTTTCGATATTTTTTTACCGGACAATTTTTTTTCCACTTATTTTAGTACCAAACTTAAAAATCCGGTGGGGGAGGTTAAAAAAGTTAAGTAGTTTTTTTTATTTTTAAGAAAAACTGCAAAAATTTATTACATTTTTGACATTTTCAGCTTTTTTCTGTAATATTTCCGAATTTTTGGTATTTTTTCACGGGCCAAATTTTTTTCCACTTATTTTAGTACCAAACTACAAAATTAAGCATTGGAAGCTGAAATAGTTAAGTAGTATTTTTTATTTTTAAGAAAAACTGCAATTTTTTCAATTTATTTGTGGCAATTTACTTATATGTACTAACAATCGATATTTATCCGAAGTTTTCAATGTTTTGGATTCCATTAAATAACTTTTCACTTTTTTAGGCACCAAAACAAATAATCCGGTGTGAAAGATTAAAAAAGTTTACCTGGTTTTTTGATTTTTACAAAAAGCTTTCTTTTTTTAATATAATCAAATTTCACTGATTTAACCAATTTTTTTGTTTAAACTACTTTACAAATTTCAATATCTGTTTTTGATTTATTGGTTAAGTAAATATTTACACTTTCACTATTATTTTGACAGATGTAAACATGCTCAGGGTTGTATAGGAGACTGCAGTGACACGGAGAGGTGGGTAGTGATACGTTTTTCCAAGCTGTCAATGTTTACGTAAGGATGAATTCAGATGCGGAGGATTAAGGGTGCCGTCCCATGGCTGCGTTTTGCATTGCGTTGTAATGAAAAAGAAAAAGACAAAGTATATGTGTGTCCTTTTCTCTCTCATTACAACGCAATGCAAAACGCAGCAATGGGATGGCGCCTTAAGAGATCAAGGGAATAGAATAGGCCTAACGTAGAGATCCTATAAAAAGAGTTGAGACACAGTTGGTTTCTGAGCATCGCCAATAAACCGGAACCAGCAGTTCCAGTTAAAAGGCGCGAAATATTTACATGGAAAAATTTGAATTGATTTAAATGGACGCGATTTGAGGTTATGTTGCAACATTACAAAATCACTTCTGGTTCCGGTTTAATCGCAACCAATCACGAACCATCACACTTGTGTCTCAACTCTCTTTATAGGATCTCTAGGCCTAACGCACATTCAATCGTAATCGCTAATCTTTAATAGTAAGAATGAGAGGAAGTAGGACAGACATATATCTCTGTCCTGCTTACTCTCATTATTACGATTAAGGATTAGCGATTACGATTCATTGTGCGTTAGGCTATAGATCAATCAGAAAATGCTTTCCAATGTGAGCAATTATTTCACTGGTTTATTCTATTCCCCTGATCACCCTAGAATTAGGGTGAAATCAGATGAATGCGTCAAACCCTGCATCATAATGAATGAGAAAATAAATTAATCGTAAGAATGAGAGGAAGGAGGACAGAGATATATGTCTGTCCTCCTTCCACTCATTTTTACGACTACGGATTAGCGATTACGAGTTATTGTGCGTTAGGCTTAGGGCCTAAGCAGACTGAATACGGATACGGGACTAGAGCATGAGATAGAAAAAGACAGAAACATTCTCTGTCCTTTATTATCTCATGCCTTGCTCCCTTAACCGTATTCATTGTGCGTTGGGTTTTACCTTGTATGTTTCAGGGTTAGGAAGTTGCGTGCTAAGCGTGACTTGATTGGTCTGTTATTTTACGCGAAATATTACCAACCAATCGGAATACTATAATTCAAATTATCCAATTTTAACTTAATACATTTGAAATATGTTTATAAACAAGTCATTCTATTGTTAACAATGGATTGTGACGGTTGTGTTTGGAAGCATACTGATTTTGCTTAAATGTGCAAAAGAGAACCACGTAAACTAATAGAGTTTCTGCAGAAGCACAATGTGGTTAAAAAGGAGGTAAATTGCTCGACGTGCGGTAAGCCAGCATCTTTAAATGAAGAAAATATGATATGGCGATGTCAAAAAACTGACAAGATTCGGTAAGGTAAGAAAATTGTCATTCAAAAGTGGAACTTTAAGATTTCGGTTAAGAAGGACACTTGGTTTGAGAATTCTCATATCTCCATACAAGAAGCTTGTGAGTTTATCTCATATTACATTTTCTTAAGACCTCCAAGAACTGAAATTTTAAAAATGAACACGGCTTTGCGGAACACACTATTGTTGACTGGGGCAATTTTATAAGAGAAGCTATTTTTCATTGGTGTATTGAAAATACATCAAAAAAAATTGGCGGACCTAATAAAATTGTTGAAATTGACGAAGCCAAATTTGGCAAACGGAAATTTCATCGCGGTCGGATTATCGATGGGCAATGGTTGTTTGGAGGCTTTGACCGTAAAACAAGGGACATTTTTATTGTTCCAGTACCGGATCGATCAAGTTCTTCATTACTGGATGTAATTAAGGACAGGATCGTAGAAGGTACAACAATAATGTCTGATTGTTGGAAATCCTATATTTGTTTAAATCAAGAAGGTTTTCAACATTTTACGGTCAACCACAAATACAATTTTGTGGATCCTGACACTGGAGCCCATACGCAGCATATAGAGCGGACTTGGAGAGACACTCGTGACCACATACCACGTTACGGACGCGTTGAGGAACACATGGACGGTTATATAGCTGAGTTCCTTTTAAAAAGAAAATTTCAGAATCACACTGAACGCTATCATCGTGTTTTTGAAGCAATTCAAACGATGAAAGCTTATTCTTCGGAAACTGTGTAAGTTTTTATTGGTTTCATCATACATAGTGTTTCATTCACAATAACAATCGGCCCTTCTCAGGGCCAACAAATATTCATACGTAGAATTTTTATTGAAATAAAACAAATTATGTCTGAAAAATGTATGTTATAAAGTAACAAAAATAATATTTTTATTTATTTACACCTTATATTTTACACCTTCTTACCCATTCTTACCTCCTTACGTTAAGAAATTTAAATCCCATAAAATTTATAAAATTTCTACAGCTAAACAAACATGTAAATAAAAATGATATCTCCTATTTTCAACATCAACGTTCTTCACTTTCAATCAGTTTTAGAATGCTTCCAATAACAATCCAATCTGTTCACAACAATGCTTAATATGAATAGTCACTTTTTGTTTTAATTATTTTATTTAAATTTCAGAATATTCTCTCCGTAAGAGGAGAGCCTGTTTTTAACAGAATGTAAACATCAAGGTTCGGCAGAACGATAAAGCAGCTGTTTAAAATTAGGCCAACGCACAGTGACATCGTTACCCCCTATCTACATGGGAGCTGATCAAGAAGACTAGAAACAGGAGTACAAACTCGGCTGCTTAAAATCGGGAGCAATGGTCCAAACCGTGGCAGTATGCATAGGCGTGCTACCCCGAGGCGCGGTCGTCTTCTGCGCATTCCCACCACCGATTTCACTGATGCATATTTTCATGCGACCAGAATTCATGTAGTTAAGCATATGGTGGGAATTGGTGGGGATGCGCAGAAAACTACCGCGCCTCGGGGTAGTACGCCCAAGCGTCCTGCCACAATTTGGACCATCAGTCCCACTCCATGTTGTGTCTCCTGTTTCTAGTCTTCTTGGAGCTGATTCTGCGTTTACGCATCAATACCAGAGTTGGGAAGTCACGCGTAACTTCCAGTTTTTGACGTTGAGTTGTAATGAGATAAAGTAAGACACACATATACACCCCTGTTCATAAATGCTGTCCTTCCGGTTTATTGTTTGTTTATTGTTCTAACAATAAACCGGAAGGACAGCATTTATGAACAGGGGTGTACTTTGTCCTTTTCTATCTCATTACAACGCAACGCAAGCCGGTGTATTGGACGCCGGCCTAAGACGTAAACTTAAAACTTAAGAATGAGAGGAAGTAGGACAGTCATATATCACTGTCCTACTCTCTCTCATTTTAACCCCCTATCTATATGGAAACTGATTCTGCGGTCATGCGAGTGAATGCAGAATGGTGTATTTTTAGATTATGTAGATTTAATCTTTTAAGTTGGTTTGTTATGTTTGGGGGGGCTTCGCCCCCCAACCCCCGCAAGGAACCCACTAAGGGGGGGTAGGGTGCCACTGATAGTGGCACCCCAAAAATGTGGGATGTCACTGTTAGTGGCTCCTCACCCCTCCCTTAGTTTGGTACCCCCTCGTTCAGTGAGTTCTCGCTGAACGCGGGGCCTACGTTAGTCACGCGTAACACCGTATGGAATCCGGACCCTTAATTTAATTTAAAATTAAAGAAACTTATTAATAATAAAAAAAAAAATTATCCAAATATGAGAGTTTAAAAATGTAAATGAAAATAATTAAAAATTGAAGAATCTAATTTAAAAATTTTAAGAAAATAATTAAAAAAAACATTACAAAACGACGAAAAAAATTGACAATTGCAAAGAAAATACGCAAACTGACAAGAATAGCCGACAAGAGAGAAAAATAACAAAAAAATGTAAAGAATAATTCTAAAATTTCAAGAGAATAAATGAAAATTGAAAAAATTGTAGAAAATAATTAAAAAAATAACGAGAGCAATTGCAAAATGGAAGAAAATATCCGAAAAATGACGAAAACAATTGACAATTGAAAACAAAATTAAAAAAATAGCCAGAGTAATAAACAATTTTAAAAAATAATTTTAAAAATTGAACAATCAATATTAAATTTATTTAATTATATTAAATTTAAACTAAATAATTGAAAAATTAGGAAAATGAAGAATTGAAGAATGTAATTGAATTAAAAATTTAAAAAACTAATTAAGAATTTAAAAAAAATAGTTATAGTATTGAACTCAATTGATAATTGAAAACAATTTTTATCATTGTTAAAAATATTTTTAAAATCAGAGAATTATTGAATATTGATTATAATTTCAACTAATTAAATGCATTCTTTATAATTGAATTCTATTAAAGAAAAGGACAGCAGGCAAATACTTAGAGAGTTATTAAACATCTGAGTTGAAAATAGTGTCCTTAGTGGCCTTTTTTAAAAAAAAAGTTTTATTAGTGGCATTTTTTTTAAAACAGCAGCTAAATAGTGGCTAGGGTGTCCGTTAATAATGACATTTTGGAATTTTGTCCATTTCCGGGTCTCATTTTATCACAAATTGAAAAAAAAAAGATACGTATTTTTTCATTTTTTTTTAAATTAATATTTAGTGGTGCCTGTAGGCTATTGAAAATTTGCATGTATTTTGCATGGTAAAAAAACTTTTTTTCGTAGATTTCCTGTAAAATCGTTGAAAATTAATATTTTTTGACCGGACTACTCTGTTTCTCTTCATAAATGTTCAAAGAATAATATGCAATTTTTAACTTATGAAATTTGTTAAGTTTACTATTTTTTACAGGACCCAAAAGTTGACCAAAAAAAAACTAAAATAGGTTATTATTGGCAAAAAATATTAATTCTCAAAAAAACGAGAAATTTAAACTGCTAATTATGGTTTCTATTGTTTTTGAGGTCCCTGATTACAAATCTGAAGTCATATTTCAAAAATTCAAAATGGCGGATTCAATATGGCGGCCATGAAAATTTTAAAATTAATCAATTTCTAGAAAATTTCGTACCAGGGGGTTTTGGGGGTCTCTGATTACAAATTTGAAGTCAGATTTTAAAAATTAAGAATGTCGGATCCCATATGGCGGACATCAAAATTCTTAAATTAATCAATTTTTATGAAACTTGGTATCATAGGGTTTTTGGGGGCCCTATTTACAAATCTGAAGTCAGATTTGAAAAATCCAAACTGACGGATGCAATATGGCGGGCATAATGTTTAAAAAATTAATTATTTTTTTTAAACTTAATTATGTAATATCTTATCCCAGTAGCCAACAAAATTTTTGTGAATGTTCTATCTAAATTTAAATTAGTTAGTATTTATTAGCAAGAGAAGGTTTGTTTACAAATTAGATGACACGATTTTATAGATGGGTGATTCTCCTGAAAGGGATCACTTCACGTGTTTCCAACGTGAGTTTCAACATTTACAATAGTTTTTAATTGATATTTCCTTGAGTTTGCAATTTAAAAAAAAAACCCCAAAAACCCTATGATACCAAGTTTCATAAAAATTGATTAATTTAAAAATTTTGATGTCCGCCATATTGGATCCGACATTTTTAATTTTTAAAATCTGACTTCAAATTTGTAATCAGAGACCCCCAAAACCCCCTGGTACGAAATTTTCTAGAAATTGATTAATTTTAAAATTTTCATGGCCGCCATATTGAATCCGCCATTTTAAATTTTTGAAATATGACTTCAGATTTGTAATCAGGGACCTCAAAAACAATAGAAACCATAATTAGCAGTTTAAATTTCTCGTTTTTTTGAGAATTAATATTTTTTGCCAATAATAACCTATTTTAGTTTTTTTTTGGTCAACTTTTGGGTCCTGTAAAAAATAGTAAACTTAACAAATTTCATAAGTTAAAAATTGCATATTATTCTTTGAACATTATTCACTAAATATTCCACTAAATATTAATTTTAAAAAAAATGAAAAAATACGTATCTTTTTTTTTTCAATTTGTGATAAAATGAGACCCGGAAATGGACAAAATTCCAAAATGTCATTATTAACGGCCACCCTAATAGTGGCATTAGCTGAAAAAAGTGGCAAAAAGTGGCAATAGTGGCATGAGTATGAGGCCTGCAAAAGCATTATTTTGGCCTATTATGTATTTTGATATCACCTGCAATTCTTTTTATTTGCTTCCTTAATATATATATATATATTTTATTTAGAGAAGTGTAATTTTTAATTCCTTTTTTTATCTAGTAAATACAAAAAATCTCAAAGAAATAAAAAATATTGTTTTTGAGAAAATTGAGCTTTCTTATACTTCAAAAAACGGACATTTTATAATTTTTCAAAAGTTTTGAATTTTCTAAATTTGTGAAGAAAAAGTATCTAAAATATTACTTAAATAAAAAAAACGAAATAAGCTTTTGGCGCTCTATTAGACAAAACATTGACTTTTTTGTATTTTCATGAAAAAAATTATTCAGACTTTTTCTACATCTCAGTGGATATACCGAACCTATTGGAAAAAATTCTCTTTTCATTTAAGGGCATGTGATGAAATATGAAGTCACTGGTACAGGCAAAATTTGTCAGTAACTTTTCTCTTAAAATATTGAATATTTTTTCATGAAACTTGGTAGAATTACTTAAAATGACATTATGAAGGTCTCTAAGACCCGAATTTGTTTAAATTTTGGCCCAAAATTAATTTTCGTAAATTTTCGAAAAATTGCAAACTTATTTAAAAATTAATTTTGGGACAAAATGGGTCTGAGAGACCTTCCTAATGACATTTTAAGTAATTCTACCAAGTTTCATGAAAAAATTTTCAATATTTTAAGAGAAAAGTTACTAACAAATTTGGCCCAAACCAGTGACGTCATAATTCATCACATGCCCTTAATAACAAGAAAAGAATTTTAAGAATAAAGAAGGTAGTGTTTTTGAGAAAATCGAGTTTTTCAATATTTTAAAAAATGACAAAAACTTTGAAAATTAAAAAAAATTTAAACGTCTAAATTTGCAGAGAAGAAGCATCTATACTGCTACTTAAATTAGAAAACAGAATAAATATAATATATAAATGATAATATAAAAAATAATATATAAATAATATATATCGCCGTATTAGCCAAAGTACTCTCTAAATCTGAATTAGTTAAAAATAACTAATTATTAGTAAAAAAATGACTAATTGTTAGTAAAAACATAACTAAAAAATAGTTAAAATTTGACTAATTGAATTAGTAAACAAAATGGCCAGGTTGATAATGTTCCATTAGTCCAGTTAAAATAGAAAAAAAAAATTTACTATTTAAGAACTTTTGTAAATGAAGTATTTCATATTTTTTTAATTTAATGTATTTTTAATATATTTTATAAAATAAAAACAGTAATACTGTTAATTTTTGTTATTTTTTCAACCATAAGATTAAATAAATCAATAAATTTATATATATTTGTTAATAAAAATTTGCCACTATTTTGCCTTGAATAGATCAATACCAATAATAAACGAAAATTGACAAATGTGAAAATTGTTTAAACAAATTAATATTAGTTATTTGCAACTTTGCGTCTAACACTGCTAGAGAGTTGTAACTTTTTTTTAATTTTGCACCTCTTCAAGCCAATAAAAATCCAATACTAATAATTAAGGAAGATCCATAATTATAAAAATTGTTTAAACAAACTAATATCGTAAATTCTTTTATCGAGTAAAAGTGACTAATGATATTGCGGAGGGAAATGTAAAATTAATGACAGATTTCACAGATTTGAGGATCAAAAACAGTATTTACTACTACACTGAAAAAAATGTTTAGCCTTATTAACAAAAATTTGGTTGAGCCAACCAAATTTTTGTTGCCATGACTAAAAAGTTGGTTGAACCAACAAAATTTTTGTTGATATGACTAAACATTTTTTTTTAGTGTAGTTGTTGCGGAATACTGCAAATAGTTTCCAGACTAATAATAAACCTTATCAAAAACAATGCTGTAGTGGTAAAGAGATTTGATGAGTTTTTCTTTGAAAATAAATTGTTCAAAATTTTTACTTTATTATAGTGTTTTACATTTATTTTTATACACGTAAAAAATTATTTCAGTATATTTTGCAGAACTTATATAGGAGTTGCGGATATACAAGATTCCAGAACGAAGTTTTTTATAATCTCAGAAATTTTCATTATTTAAAGCGGAATATTTTAGGAGTAACTGTAAATAGTTCTGTAATTTTTGAAATAGATGTTAGTGTTAAAGCGTTTTGTATTTCATACAGAACAATTTATGACAAAATGTTAAAAATACTTAGTACAAACTATGTTTGAGACTGTTTGAATTTGCACTATGATTTCTGCCGTAACCGTTCCATAAGAGTTCTGTAATATTCTATATCACGCTGTATAATGTCACGTGATACTTGTAAGCCGCGTGGTCGCACAGAATAAGTCAGTTACTTAAATTTTTATTAAAAAAAACACAATTATTAACAATACTTAACCTATAGGTATAATTATTGACATTTTAATATCAAAACTTTAAACAATTGATTTTATTTAAAAGAAATTGATTTGACGTATAGGTAGAGCCGCACGGTCAAGGGTGCTTTAGGCAACACATATTACAGAACTCTTGTAGTGATACGTCTGACCAGATAAAGCAAAATTTAAATTACCTATATTTTTAAATTATACGGATATTTTCTTTACATTTTCCTGAAACTCCCCTTCACGTTTTCTAAATGATTCTGATTTAAATAATACGAACTTCTGCTCTGCGTCGGCTGTTCCGAAATTAGTTGTGAGTGGTAAGGGGCAACTACGGCGAGACGTTTGTGACGTCACAGTGACGTCACTGGCGCCAGTGCGAGAGAGAAAGAGATAGTGGGGACAATGGGAGTGAGAGAGACAGAGGAGCGGTGTGGGGAAAGGGGAAGGAATTGACATTTTGGGCCAGACATCAAGACGTCACAGACTGTGTGTGAGAGAGAGAAAGAGGGGATAAGTATCGTAGAGAGGGTAAGAGAGAAGGAAGATAGTGGGTGTGTTGGGCAATTATGGGAGCCAATCAGAATGCGTCCTATAGTTGCCCAAGCATAAAACTAAGAGAGTGGGAGTAGTGGTAGTGGAGGCATGAATGGAAGAGGGTGGTGTTGAAATTACGGGACCCAATAACAAGCGTTTCCCAAAAATGCAGAAAAGAATGGATGATGCAATACTGTGAGATGCGAGCTAGAGAGAGAGAGAGAGAGAGAGAGAGAGAGAGAGAGAGAGAGAATGGAATGTCGTGAAAGTCAACAAGTCTTGTTCGCAACGTTAAAGTGTGAGCGCTAGGGTGGCGGTGCGCTATTGTATTAGATAAAGGGGGGATGGCGAAGAATTGAGGGCGCCGATCAAAGAAACGGTTATAATTCTTTGACGCTCGAATTAGTTCTCTCCTGAGTCGAAAAAATTGTGTTTTTCAATTTTAGTTTTTTAAAACTAAAAGCGAATGCAAATGAAATGCAATAATAATTGAAAAAGTTATTAATTATTTTCTAAACTAATGCAAAATTACAAACCTCTAAACTTCGATCACCTCGTTTATCTGACAAATTTTCACCACCAATGTACTTTGTGTTGCAAAGTTGTTTATTAGGACCTAAAAAAATTTCTGGAAAGTATGAGTACACAAAAATAATTACAACTCAAAAAATAACGATGTTATTGTTATTTATAAAAAAAGTTTTCTGGAAAGTATGAGTACACAAAAAATAACGATGTTATTGTTATTTATAAAAAAGTTTTCTGGAAAGTATGAGTACACAAAAATAATATTACGAGAAGTAAAATTTTAAGAGTTCAAAATTTTTACTGAAAATTTTAATACAATTGTAAAACAATTAAAATTAAATAGTACAATGAAAAAAAATATTAATAAAAGGTAATGACATTATTTATATTAAAGAAAAAAAAATCAACCTACATTGATGAAATGAACCCTCGACGCTTCTGGTTTTTGAGCACAAGAACAGCTACGAGTATAGTTGTTAGAAATAGTGACTTAGAAATATAAGTTCGGAATTCTATTCTATAATATCAAATTAGAAATAAAATAAAATGTTTAAAATTTATTAAGATAAATTAAAAGCATAGAAGAATTTAACATTTGAAATTTTTACATGTAATTAATAATTTTTTTAAATTATTAAATTTTTTTTTATTTTTAAATCTTTAAACATTTTTTACTAACTTACTCTAATGTGGGGGTAGGTGAAATAAAAAAGTTATATAGTCTTACAATATTTATTAATTTTTCACACACACACACACACACACCCAGTTACATATATAAAAATACATTTTAAAAACATTTTTAGATTTTTTATTTTTATTTGAAAAACAATAAAATTATAATATATTTTTTTAATATAACTTCCACCGACCATCAGGGCGCAAATACATGTCTGCGTCGAACGCTGCGTTCTTACGTTGTATGGTGAGAGAGAGAAAGACAGAAATATAGTCACATCTTTGTCACTCTCACCATTCAACGCAAGAACGCAGCGTTCAACGCAGACATGTAATTGCGCCCTCAGGATCTTACATTACACTATCGTCATTAAAATCGTCATAGTTTTCTAAGTCTTTTTCAATGTTTCCAGCATCTGATTGTGAGGGATCTTCGTCCATTATATCTATTCCCTCGCCACTACAATGGAGAAAGTGCATGGCTACATCATCCACATTTCCTTCCAAAATTTCTGTTTCAGCTTGACTGTCAATACAGATGACTTCTGGCTCGCTTACAGCCAGCCTGACCCTCGAATTAGATGCGCAACCGTTCTCATTATTCTGTCGTTGACCTACTACCATAGTTTCTACAGGGCGCTGGGAATACCATACTGTAAACAAAGAATAAAAATTTTAAAATTAAAGTTTATATACAAAATTATTATATATAACAGTGAAAACAATCATAATAATATCAATAATAATAATAATAATAATAATAGCGCTAATAATAATAATAATAATGAGAAGCGGACAAAGTATCAAAACCTTCTGTTTGAATTGAGTAAAATATATCCAGGCTACAGGGTCAGATTAATTGTTCTTGTACTCGGTAGTTTAGGAGGGATGCGAGCTTCATTTGTGACCCAATTACAAAAAATTCCTAGCTGCGAGCACAAGGCTAATGCGTTGGCGGTTCGCATGCAGAAGGCTGTTCTTCTGAACTCTTTAAATCTGGTTTGGCAGCACTGTTCATTATAAGATCCTATTCGGTAGCTCTAAAAAAGCATCCAACAACGTTCTTGACCACCGCTTAAGAATATCGGCGGCAATGGGTGAGAACAACAGTGTAAGAAACGAAAATAACAACTCTAGTAAATGAATCACGCTTTTGCTTACCCTCCAGGACGGATGGAGCAATAGTGGATTAGAATATGTAAAGCAAGAATGGGAGAGGTTGTTTTAGTGAGGTATTACCACAGCACGTGGTCGAGTCCCACACGAACAAGTGCGTAAATGCATTTTTTCCTCTCCTAAACTTGTTTTGTAAAAAAAAAAAAAAAAAAAAATAATAATAATAGCGCTACCTCAAACATCGTGAAGTAATAGTTCAGTAAAGCGAGTACTAACTAAGAGACAGTGATTTTTGTTTTCTTTTAGTTTATTAAATAGAAATAAATATCATTAAAGATCTATTATTAAATAAATAAATAAATTAATAATAAATATTGGATAATAATTAAATAATAAATTAATAATAAAAATTATGTAATACATAAATAATAATAAATTAATAAAATAATAATAAATATTAAATAAATTAATAATATAAATTATATAATAGATAAATAATAATAAATTAATCTTCTACACGAGGACGTTTATAGCCGTAGGGTAGAGAATTATAATTTTCTACTCTACGACGTTTCATATTGACTACTCTACAAATTTTTTTTTCATCACGAGTTACTACTTCATGTAATCGTGTGGTTCGAATTACTCGTGACGATAAGTTTATAGGATCAGCATTCAATGTAACAAGATCACGAATCGAGTCAAAATTAATTAATTGAAAGTTTTTAAAATTTAAAGTTATGCCCTTAGCCTTGCAAACACTGGGTTCGCTACCGTCAGCTGCACTAACCTTAAAATCGTAAAATTTTGGCCCACCAGATACGAACGTTGAAATAAAACTACCCACACCGTAGTCTTTTTCAATTTCGTCTGTTAAGTCGCCCAAAAGTGAACCTACATGAGGTTTGTATTCTTCTGGTGTATTACGGCTTACGTAAATACACGAGTCAGTATCGTAATATAATACCCTTCTACCTAGTTTAGAAAGATATTCATATAACTTTAATCTGGCTTGTGCTGTTGTGTAAGCTGCAATGACAACATTAGTGTTTGGTAAAGGAGTACAAACCTCGGTCTTGTACAGCCAACAAACATAGAGTACAGACTCATTAACAGGTATGATGTCGTTGATCTCAATATCTGGGTTAATAATCATTTCGAGTAATTTTGTCCGTGTACGTACAAGTGTCGTTCGTGGTAAATTATCCCGTTGTCCAAACTTACCCCAGAAAGAGTTAAGACAGAGTTTTGCAACAGAACGAAGTCCTGGATTTTTTTTTATATTGGCATAATCTAGTCTTATTCCTTCCGCCCTACTGAAAAATCCTATATAGGATCCTACATAGGATCCTATATAGAATCCATATGGATTCCTATGAGAATCCACGTAGGATCCTATATAGGATCCTATATAGGTATTGTCCTATAGGAATCCACGTGAATTCTCATAGGAATCTATGTGGATTCCTATAGGTCGCCTATAGGACAAGTCCTATACAGGATCCTATGTGAACTCTCCTATAGGAATACATGTAGGATCTCATATAGGATCCTGCATAGGCGTCCCAAAAAATTTTTGTACACCCTCCTACATATGATCCTACGTAGGTTCCCATATAGGATCCTATATGGGAACCCATATAAGATCCTACATGGGTACCCCCAAAAAATTTTTTTGTACCCCTTCCTCATGCGCAGTCGTCTTTTACGTATTCTACAATACTTACGCCTGCGCAGTAAATATTTTTCGTCCTTATAATGGTGCTTAATGTATATTTGAATAAAAGTTGTTAAAAAAAAAACAATTAATTATGTGTACATAATTTTTTTTGGGCGCCCATAAAAGATCCTATATAGGATCCTATATGGGAACCTACGTAGGATCCTATGTCGGGGGGTTTACAAAAATTTTTTTAGGACGCCTATGTAGGATCCTATATGAGATCCTACATGTATTCCTATAGGAGAATCCACATAGGTTCCTATATAGGACGTGTCCTATAGGCGACCTATAGGAATCCACATAGATTCCTATGAGAATCCACACGGATTCCTATAGGACAATACCTATATAGGATCCTATATAGGATCCTACGTGGATTCTCATAGGAATCCATATGGATTCTATATAGGATCCTATGTAGGATCCTATATAGGATTTTTCAGTAGGGCGAGGACTCGTAATGTGAGATATATTCTTGTTTGGAAATATCGTCTGTACAATTCAATGGCCAACCACTTGCTTCTTGCTTTATCTTTAAAAACTTGTTTATATAAGATACAAAAAGACCACCCTCGCGAGTGATTGGGTTGTATTGTGTAGTTTTGTATTGCCAAATTTCGAAAATTTTGACAATACGATAACCTTCTTTTACTGCCACCTTCAGTTCATCGGAAACTCATGTCCCCTCAATTACTCGTTGAGATTCATCCTCGTGGACACACTCGCTCTGTTCGAAAGTGTCACAGCATGAGCGATAGAGAGGAAACATGAGTTTCCCATGTTGACGGACAGGTAAAACAGGGTGGTACAAATCTCGAGGAGGTAAAACAGAACAAAGTATTAATCCCTCGACATTGGTAAGATCGTTATTATTACCTGTAAGCTTTTGACATTCTTCGCCAATGTAAAGTTCAGGATGACCAACAGGAAATTTTCCTGTTTTACAAATAAAAGGATATAAAGAGCACACATCTTTATACTCTATTATTTCGCCATCTGATATCTCGTGAAACGATTTAGTGTTACCAGTTCGGCCACCATAAAACGCATCACGAGGATTCAATACCTTGTTCTTTTTTAAAATCTGACTATTGTTTAAAAATGTTTGTAACTCCTTGTTATTTTCTTTTCTGTAATTAGAGTCACATTCTCACATTTCAACGAGATCATACCCACTATTACGAATTTTGTCGGAAATCGCACGTGTTTGAGCATACCGATCATCCATATTTGTTTCCGAGTTACAAAGTTTTACATCTCTATTAATGTTATAACATTTTGGACATTCATGCCAGTAGCAACCATGAAACTGATAAACACGACGTGTATTTGTATCAGTGTTTTCATAGTAACCATCAACTAGGATGTTTTCTAAAAGTCTGTGTTTTTTGTTTCGTCCAGCGTGCGTGATAGCAATCCCTTCCTCATATTCAACGGATAAAAGCCATTCTATTGCTGCACGAGATTGATTGTCTACCCATCTATAACCTCCTCTTGAAATAATTGCAATAGTGTTTTCTTTTAGGCAATGGGTTCTAAAGAATTTATTGCAAGAAGAAGCAATAGTTTTGCAATCTGCAAAAGGGCAAACACTTCCACATTCGAGGAATATTTTGCGAAATGCTAAGCAAGCACTTCGTAAAATATCCACATCGTTTTTACAGTATGATACCAACTCCTCCCAGAGATTAAACTTATATGAACTATCAGTGGATTTTTCACTATACCATTTTAGAAATTCTATCCTCGCCTTTTCACTCATTGTATCAGGAGAATAAAATTTCATGTCTGGTAATTTTCCAATGTAGTTTCTGTTCTCTGGGGTATTGAATAAATGTGGAAATGTACCCTTTTTCTCACCTATACCCTTTAATCCTAATGCAGAGGGTAATGCAGCTAAAGGAAGTTGTAAATAATTTAAACTGTCAATAAAAGTGGTGTTACCTACTTGCATTGAAATAATTTTTGTCCCGTTTTGTATGAGGATGGGATCCTTACCACTTCCACTAGAGTTGTTTGCAAGATGGGCTAGTATAAATTGTGAACCATACCCACGTGCGTTATGGGCAATGCAAATTTTTTTTTTAAAGTTTTTGACCGGACGCAATGCAAATTCAATAAAGTCATAAACGGGATCTTCTCTGTCAAATATATACTCATGTACACCACATTCACTACAAAGTTGTGTCATGTCTTGGTTATTAAGACAAAACGAGCAAACCTGTTGGGCTACACAAAGATTAGGTTTGTGTATATTAACAGAGTCGGTCCCTGGGACAGTATTGTTTTGCTGTGTCTCGAAATCAAAAAATATAAAAATTACTGGTTTTTTTGGCTTACCCAAATGATTAATTTTATTCGAATCACTTTCTTTTGCAACGGCCATATAACAATCGTAGTTGTACTCACGTTCGCATTTGCAAATTTTACAATAAGAAAGACCACAGCCATGCTCTTTCTTTTTGCTAAAATTGACCAAACGAGAACACGAGTCGCATATTCGCGAAATATCACAAACAGATTTTCCATTGGAATAAGAATTTGGTTGTAAATGTCGATTGTAACATTCTTCACCGAAGAAATATCGTAAACATGTCACACATTTACGATTATTTCTTTGATTACTATTATGATACGCTTCTGAGCAAGGGGGTTGCGATAAACAAGCACTACATTTATGTGAACATCTGTGCTCACATTTTCTTTTATAAAATTTATTTCTCAATAAAATATTTAATTCCATCGAAAGCAGGTTCAGCACCCCGTGCATAATCTTTTTTATCAAAAATCATCAAAACTGTACTTTCACAAACTAAATATTGTTGAAATTTATTTAATTCACTAATACCACAACCTTCAGGAAGAATTCGAACTTGTGCATCCTTAATTAATTTTTCAGCCAAATTTGTTTGGATTTTTCCAATATCTCTGCGAACATCCAACCATTTCTTATGTATAGGACCCTCTCGAGTGGTACCGCGCACGGCATTAATTATCCCACAAACAAAAGCCCTAGGAAGACACTTATTTTCTTTGTTTTGAATACTTAAAATCGATTTCTTTTTGCTATTATCTGCTGAATTTTTATTCCATGCACCACCACTGAGATTTTGCACACATTGTACATTGATTTTAAAACTATCATTAAATTCAAATTTTTCTGCACTTTGAACAACAGAGAAAATAATACCCCAGAAATCATTGAAGCTAAAATCTTTTACTTCACGAATTGACAAATATCCACAATCTTTTGCAAAAGTATCGGAATCAAATTTGACCCCAATGAAATCTGATAGCTGATATGGTTGAATAATTGTATCAAAAATTTCTCGTAGAGCCGATTCGACCCACACAATAAGATTAATTTTTCATTCGGTAAACTAGTGAATTTAATAAGATACTCGTTCCCGTGTAACTTAAATTTAGGAAAGAAGTTCCTAATTTTTCTAAGACTTTAAATTTTGGGCTTTGACTAAAATCACCATCTCTGTTAGTGTTATCGCTAATGCGAGATGGGCCTGGTATGGGGCTGGTAGGTAGCACAATCCCTTGTCTAGTTTGTATCACATCGGATTCTATACACATGTACAAAAAAAAGTTTTTTTTTCAAATTTTGAAAATGCTAAATTTTTATTAATATTTTTTTCAATTTTTTAAAGTTTACAAAATTCTAAATAGACTTTCCACTATATTTACTTTGTTATATCTCATTTAATTTTAATTTAATTAAATTGGTGGGCGAATGCGGTAAAAGAAAGGGAGAATAAAAGAAACTATTTCCAGTCTAAATCAATTGCTCTGTCAAAACTTGCCAAATAAACATTTGTTAATGCCATGGAATTAAATATAGAGAACAAATCCTCGGAAAAAATCGTAGAGAATGTTTCACTGGATAATATAAAATGAGACCAAATATTAGCCCGAAAAGAGGAAAAAAATTAGAAAAATTGTGAGAAAGAAAAACTTGGAAAATTTTGTACATATTTAAAATTTGAAATCAATTTTTTAAATTTAATAATCCCGCTTAATAGATTGTTTATTCTTAACTTTATAAAATAAAACGACTTACGATTGTTGGAGAGAAGTTCCATCTCATTTTCCTGTAAATCACGTTCACCTGGTTGTGGTCTGACTATCTCTCTAATCCATGGTGAGAGGTCAGCAGGTGGTCCATCACGATTCACAATAACTTGACACTCACTGTCCTGACTAATTACACTAGATTGTACCAATTTTTTATTTTCTGTATGATGCCTACACTTATTAAGTTCAATTTCGTTCACTATTTCGTCACTATTGTCATCTACAACCATCCCCTCCTCCCCTTCCTCATTCACCTCTTTATCATCCCTATTTTTATTTTCACTATTATTTGTAGTGGTTGCACTATTATCCGTACACTTTTTACGCACAATTTCTTCCACTACAGTGACACTGTCATCATTATCAACAACCATATCCCCACTCCTCTCGCGCACTTCTTCTTCTTCTTCTTCTTCTTCTTCATCAGAAAAATCTTCAGGTACTTCAGGTACTTCAGATAGCTGAGTGTAAATTCCATATTTATCTTGTAAATCAAATGGAGAAATTTTTTTTAACGACCGTATATGAGGTGTAAAAATTGTTGGTGATGGCGGTGTTGGTGTTATTGATGCTGGTGTTGGAGTAGGTTGTGGAAGTGGGGATGATTTAGCTGCTGATATTATCGATGATGACGATAATGACGAAAATAAGGATGATGATGATGATGATGACGATGTCGATACCAGATGATCAAACCGCACTGTTGTCCACCCTCCTGTACTGGTGGCTGTAAAAAAATAATAATAAATATATTTAATATTTTTTTTAAAGTGTAATTTTTAAATAAGTATAAACAAAATAATACCTACAAGCTATGGGTTCTTGTTGTGTGCTCAAGTTTGTTGTGCCCTCTTCTCTCTCACATTGTACACCTGAAAAACAAAATTTATTATTTATTTATATATAATATTTATTTCTATCATTTTTATTTAATGTTTATCAAGTTTATTTTAATTTTACTTACCAGGAATACTTTTACGCTTCCCGTATTTCGCTTCCATAGGTTTAAGCGAGGTAATCAGATGGTTTATAGGGTCTTTTAACCATTCATCATCTTGCATTGCAGGTTGAATGGCTTTCAATCCATCTGTTGATAACAAGTTCAATGCTTGATAAATAAGCAATTGAACTTTTTCACGGTTAAAATCACCCACCACTAAACCTGACTCAAGAACAATCACGAGCTTACGAAATTCGCGAATAGCATCGTTCATTGCGTTTATACGTTTAGACATTTTTCGGCCATAATGCTGAATTTAGAAAAATTACGCTGAGAAAATTTTGGGCAGCAAGTTAGTTTGAAGTCACGAGAGAAACTGGTGTTTTCACGCTGCGTTTGTCAGTTTTATGAATTTTCACATTTCCTACCCTAAAAATGTAGGTGGGGGTCGGCTAGAAGACTTTAAATATGATAAATATATGCATCTTCTGAAATTTCAGAAAAACATAGTGCATGAGAGTATGAGAGTGAGAGAGAGAAAGAAACTGGAGTGGGAAATGTCTTTGGAAACGAGTGCATTTTGTCTAACACAAATTAGTACAAGTTATGGAAAACAGTCCACGATGCAAATTTCATGGAAGAAAGAAGCGAAGCCAGACTAGATGCGTTATTGTCTAGCCTAGAGGTAATTTACATAGACAGGTCCTGTGCGCGTCAGGTGAAGTGACAAACAAAAGGGATGCACTAGCCACGGTTTAACGCAAGAACAGAACTTTCTAATACTCGAATTTCTGAAAATTGTTGAATTTGGAAATTATTGATAAAACATTCTAAAAAATATAGAATTATTAAAAATGAAATATATTCTACCTCTATTTAGTTAAGATATATTTAATAATAAGTTTAAAAATAAAATCAGGTTATTCTAAATTATTTAAAATATATTATATTTTTATTCATAATTTTAAATTAAAAATAAATGAATAAATAATTAATTAATAATATAAACTTGTAAAAAGATATTTTAAATTATATTACATCATATATTATGTGATATTTTTTCCCACTATTATGATAATCACATTATCTAAAATCTATTATAAGATGTACAAGTATGAACGTGTTTTTTAAGGAAAGTATAAAAGCAAACGTTGTACGATATTCTCTAGTCATTCTGTAAAAATTGTTTCCAGTAATCATGTCAGGTGTATTGTCAAAACTCATGGCGAAAACTGTCGTTGACTCTGACAGTGAGAATACACAAGCATTTGATATGTCTGTAAACTACTCTGCAGTGCAAAACAAACGTGAATATCCTGAAGAAATGTTATCTTCAATGTATGTTTAAAGTGAGAAACCAGTAAAAAAGTTTAAATCTCTACAAAATCATCCGATGATTTTTACCACGAGTTATGATTTAAATAATTCGTGTTCTAAGAAAGTTACTATTGGCCTTGAAATTCAAGAGGGTGGACATTTTGTACCTACTATACGTTTCACCGATAAGAGGTCACGAGGAATTTCGCTACATGTTGAAGAGTGGATAGAATTGTAGAAAAAATTTGATATTATTTGTGCTTACCTGGAAGGTAGAAACAATTACACATTAGACGGTTGTGTTCATCGTCCAGAACCTTTAAAAATTGGTAGTTGTGTACTACTTTTCACAACATCATACAACGCAAAAGCAATTTTAATTGGAAGAGTTTAACCAGTGATTGTGACGCAAATGTAGTGGCTGATGATATAAACGGGAAGAGAAAATATAATTTTTCGAATAATATTGTCATGCAAGTGAACACGTTTGAAGGACTAATCAAATTAGTTGTTTGTATTGATGAACGTGTGAGACAGTTAATAAAAATTATTGACAATGTAAAATTGTGTAATGATAGTTTTGTTAGTGAATTGTGTACATATCTAGAATCACAAAATATTGTAAAACCTGTCGGTGAATTTATAGCACAATTGTTAAATGTGAAATTTGAATTTTTTAAAGATTTAGTTAAGGCTAGATTACCGTTGGAAGAATTTGTAAATTTCTACTTTGAAATTATATTTTCTGAAATATCATGTTTACTAACTGACTTACTCTCTCTAGAGGTTAAAGAGAATATTTGTCAAAAATTACGAGAAAAAAAAAGCAAACCAAAAAAGGAAACAACGAATAACTCTTGCATTTTACTTTTCGACATTTTGTTCTGACAATGTTTTATTGTAACATTATTATTATCATTATAATCAACATCTGTATTTACGAAATTGTTATAAAAAAATGCACTAGTTTCGAATAAAACAAATTTCTTGTTCATCATATCTTGTGTGTATGTGAGTCTGTTATTTCTTCCTATTAACCTTATTTTTATCCTATCAACTTACGATATATAAAAAAATAATAAATTTATTTAAAGGGTTCTTTTTAATAATATTTTTGGTTAATTTTCTTAATAAATACTGAGTAATATTTTAATATTTTTGAAACTTTCCGACAAATTGCTTTAAAAGTTTTTATTTCAAATTTTCGGTGGAGATAAGTGGCGAGACGACTGCGTCGGCGGCGGCGGCGCGCGCGTCGGTCCGCAAACTCGTCTCAAATAAGCTAATATGAGACGAGGTATACGCTACGCCAAAAACAAGCTTAAATTAGGCGTACGTACCAGGTTTAAATAAGCTTATTAAACCTGGTTCGCGTGCGGAACCGATATCAGCTTATAGGGTTCCGCACAATGCGCGCGTTTATTAATAAGCTTATTGAGAAATAATTTCTGAAAAAGTATAAAAAGAATAACACAATAATTTTTTTGTTAGTGTAAAAAATAGATACACGCTGGAAACACCTGTTTACATCAATGATTTGTGGTCCTACAGGCTGCGGAAAGACATTTTTTGTAAAACATTTTTTAAAATATGTTGAACATATGTGTGATACACGTTTTATGCGTGTTTTGATTTATTACTCAGAGTGGCAATCTGCTTATTCTGAGTATGGTAAAACTATAGAATTTAAGGAAGGACTACCGCAACTTGCTGATTACTCAAATGATAACAAATGTCCGAAACTAATTGTTATCGATGATCTTATGCGTGAATCTTCAAATAACACAATTGTCGATCTTTTCACTAAAGGTAGTCACCACAAGAATCTCAGTGTAATTTTTATTACACAAAATTTATTTCATCAAGGTCATGGACAAAGAGACATTTCACTTAATGCGAATTATATTATTGTATTTAAAAATCCACGTGACTTCTTGATTTAAAACAGTCTACGCCCGACAATTGTCGTTTTAGAACGAATATATTTCCGAGTGATGAGTTTTCGTATGTTTATTTACCGCTGAAAAGTATAAAAAAAGTAGATGGACACGAACAGATACCAGTTGTAAGATTGTAATGGCGTCGAATATATGCAAATGTATTGGTGTGAAAAACACATCTGCTTTAAATGCATTTTATCACCTTGATACTAAACAAAAACGAGCAATTCTATCGTCAGCTGATTCTAAACTTATTAAGTGTATTTGCGAGTGTGCATTAAATATTTTAGCTGGAAATATATTGCTTAAAACAGTGGAAAAACGTAAATTAAAAAAACATAGACAAAAGTTGAGAAAATTAGCAGAAGCAAAAGGAAACTGGAAAAATAAAAAAAAGTTTATTTTACAAAAAGGTGGAGGTTTTCTACCCCTTTTACTGGCACCAATTGTCGGTAATATTCTATCAAATCTATTCACATAAGTTACTTTAATATTTTAAAATATGGAACACGCGAGAAAAATGGTTTTAGTTCCTAGCGAACAAATTGAAAAAATACAAAAACAATCATCTTCTTCATCAACTTTTGGTAATCCACATGTTTTTCTAAACAATTCTGGGGTGGAGAATAATATGAAAGCAAATAATCAAAAAGATAATACTGTTACTGAAAACGTTTATAAATTACCATTAGCTACTATTCAGACACCTGGAAATGTTATGACTCGTCTTGACAGTGAAATGAGTCTAATTTTAAACTCACCTTTTTTAAGAGATGAACGTGAGAAATGGAAAATGTACCATCAAGTATTACTTAAATATCTTTTTTTCAGTAGTGTTACAAGTAAACCAGAAACTACAACAGAAAAAAATAATAACAATAACGAAGATGTTGAAAATAATGCATCAATGAGTGTTGAAGACATTCTTGCTACTGTCCCAAAAACTTTTAACCTCAAAGCAGCAATACTACTATCACGTCTCGTTAAACCAGATTTACAACAGCGTTTCAAGTGGGACGCACGTGGTGTTGTTTCTATTAATGGAAAACAATTGCAAAATTCAAATATTGCTGATTTATTAAATGATGCTTTAAGAAATAGAAAAAGAGTTAATCCAATAGGAAGACTTCAGTTTGCCACTTTCCTTCAAGGGGTTGGTATTTCACGTGAAATTGTGTCAAATACTGAATATTGGAAAAAGAATGTACAACAATCGTCTTTAAATATACATTTCAAACGGAACCGGTTCAAAATCCTCCCATGAAGCATCTTATTCTGGCATTGAAAAACTTGTACAAGCTGTACGCGGTAAAATATCAAGAAAAAAGGTTGTTGATTGGTTAAAAAGTCAAGACACCTATAATTTACATATTCCTACACGTCGTATATTTCAACGTTCATTTTATAATGTTACAAATATTGATGATCTTTGGGAAGTTGATTTGGTAGATTTAAACAATTTGAAAGATTATAACGATAATTATGTATACCTTCTTGTAGTAATAGATGTATTGAGTAAATATGTTTGGTTAATCGTACACTTAAGGAACGTATGTGGCGGTATTTCTCACATCGCAATACACATCGTTATGTAGATGTTTTACAACAAATTGTACTTGCTTATAATAATACACGTCATACAGCTACAAAAATGCGACCGTCATCTGTGACTTTAAAAAATGCAAGAGAGGCTTATTTGAATATTGTAAAAAAATACGATAAAACCGCATTACACGGTGAAAAAAAAAGCTAAATATAAGGTAGGTGATTTTGTGAGAATCAGTAGAGAGAGAGGAGTGTTTGAGAAAGGTTATGAAGCAGGTTGGACTGAAGAAATTTTTGTCATAAATCGTATTTTTAACAAAAGAGAAAATTCACCTACAGTCTACGAATTGAAAGACTTGGACGGTGAGATTATAGATGGGCATTTTTATGTACGAGAATTATCAGCTGTTAAGAGAGACAATCTTCTAAGAGAAACTGAATTTATTATTGAAAAAATAATTCGAAGTAAGGGTAACGGTGTAAAAAAACAATTACTTGTAAAGTGGAAGGGTTACCCTAAAAACTTTAATTCATGGATACCTGCTTCTGATTTAAAAAAAATAAAATAAAATAAAAAGCATCACAATGGAAATTGATGAATTTTATTTAATCTTACCAAGTAATAGTAGTATGAAATATTTTCCACATAATACAACAACACGCTTTACTACACAACTACCACATGAGATTCGATTAAGTGGCCGTTGGGCTGTTGCGCTTACTGAAATACAATTTCCTCGTACATTTTTACACGTAAGAGATGACAATTCCGAGAAAATTGAAAATCGTATTGCTCTAATGACACTCGTGACAAATGCTAATGTGAAAGAAAATTATAATAAAAATGTGGATGAATTATTTATAGATGGAGAAAATATACTTCAAAAATATAAATTGTCCTTTCCCATGAAAAGTGAAACGGAAATGAATGAGATTAATGACAATAGTATTAGAGAGAACTACAATCCTCAACATCTGCTGAGTGGAATATGGCGTCGTCCTATTGTCTCGCATTTTCGCCCAGGTGTATACAATAAAATTAAAGATATTATTACAGCGATAAACCAGACAGATATTGGTAAAAGTCATGTAATGTTAACTTTTAACAATGATGGAAACGGATATGTTAGAGTAGAGAAAATTTGTAAAAACGATTGTAAACTAGGCAGTGAACATTATCTGGTTATAAGTGAAAAAATATCTCGTATTCTTGGTTTTTCACATAAGAAAATTTTACCCGTGAAGTCGTGTTATGCAAATCATCCTGCTAGCTTGACAACAGGACTACCTGAAAAAATGTTTATCTACTGATAATTTTTATTTTGCTTGAGATTTAAAATCTATACAAAAGAGTCTTTACAAAGTTCTTAGTTGTTTAATCCATACATTAATTCATACATAATACATTAGTTCTTATTTATAATACATTTGACAAAAGCTGTAGTTTTTTTGATTGAATTCTTATCTGGGTAGCTTAGTAGGTCTAACCATATTTTTCTTATTTCATTCGGGCTATCAATCACGCTTATATATTTCTTCCTTTCCGAAGTAAATGTTCTACATTCTGTTATTACATGATAAAAATAAAATTCTTCCTCGATTACCTCGTAGCAGAATTTACAATACTTATTTGTTTTAAAGATGCATTTTGAATTTTTGATTATAATTCTTGGTTGAAATTTGTTCATTAAACGGATCTGTGCTAATATTTTTAAGTTATTTAATTTTATTCCTCCAGTCAAATATTCCTGCGGCCCATTGTTTAGTTTTAAACATGAGTATACCATTAGGGAAGAGGAGGACTGAGCCCCCCTGCAATCTCTCTGGAGTAGTATGTTATTATATTTTTCTAACCATAGAGCTTTATTTCTTTGCATTATTAAAAGATCCAGGGATTCCCATTCGTCCCCTATCCCTATTTCGCAAAACAAACTTTTAACCTGTGAAGCCCAATTATATTTGACTGAATTTGTTTTTTTCTTTTCCATATTTCTTAATTGTTTATAACATTTATTTGGATATCGATTTTCCGTCATTTTTAGTATTTTTTCTAGGAAATTTAACAATTTTTTAAATATTTGCACTGAGATTTGTCTAATGCCCGTTTCAATCCTGATTGCATAATGGGGCGTATTATTTGGTAATTGGAGAACTCTTTTATAGAATGTTGTCTGAATTTTTTCAATTGATTCTAAATATCTGAGACCCCAGATTTGCGCGCAATACATTAATACATTTATTGTTAGGCTGTCAAAAATCCTGTTAATTGATATTAATGAGTCTATTTGGGATTTATAAATTATTGACAATGTCGAGTTCATTGCTAGGTTACTTTTTTTTAAGATTTATTTTTTGGCATCCGTAAAGAGAGTCGAGTTACTAAATGAAATACCCAGGTAAACATAATTTTTAACAATTTCTATTTCCTCCCCTCCAAATTTAAAAACAACTTCCCTTTTTTCTTTTTGACCATGTCCCCCTCTCTTGAACTCCATAATTTTTGTTTTTTTAATATTTACTTCCAGTTTGTTGATTTTACAATGTTCATATAAGTACTTAAGTATGGTTTTCATATCTACCACTGAGTCCGAGAGAATGACAAGGTCATCTGCATATGCCAGGATTAGGATTTCGGTTTTGTGCTCTATTGCTATTCCCCTCATTCCTTTACTCTTAAGGAATTCCTCCAGATCTGCTATGAATAAGGTAAATAACGTCGGGCTAAGGATATCTCCCTGCAATACCCCCTTTGTTATTTTTATGTTTTCGGTTGTGCCTCTCGAACTCTTTACTTTTAATTTTGCTTTATCATAAAAGTCTACTAAAATTCTAATGAGCTTTGAGCCACAGCCTTTTGCATAAAGTTTTCTCCACATAATACAGTGATTCACAGAGGGAAAGGCGCTTTTAAAGTCCACAAATAATGCAAATACTTTGTTTTTTGGTAAGCTCAATCTATACTGAATCAATGAATTCAATGTAAAAATATGATCTTCACAGCTTCTTCCCCTCCTAAATCCTGCTTGCCATTCAGGTATCAGTTCATTTTCTCCGCCCAATTCACCACCCTCTCAGCAAGGATCTGTGTAAATACTTTCGTGAGACAGTTCATCAAGGATATGGGTCTATAGTTGGAAGGATCATCTATTTTTCCCTTTTTATATATCTTTTTGACATATGTTTCGGACCATGAATTAGGTAATTTTTCCGTTTCTAGAATTTTATTGAATAAAGAATTTAAATAGAGAATTAAATTTCCCAGCAAATTTTTTAAAAACTCGTACCCTATTTGATCTGGGCCAGCAGCTTTTCCGTATTTGCACTTTCTTAAACTTATTAAAGTTTCATCTAAAGTGATGCTTGAGTCTAAATAATTATTTTTCATTTTATCAAATTTTAAGTTTAATTCATTCATTGGTTTACTTGTGTGTATTGATTTGAAAAATTTCTCCCACTCATTTATATCTATTACTTCTTGATCAGCGATTTTAAATCTAAAATTATTAATTAATACCCAAAATTGTTTAGCGTCTTTTGTTGATGTTATCCTGTCTGTAATTATTTTTTTATAATCTTCTTTTTTTTATTAATTAATTTATGATATTCATTTTTACTTTGATTATATTTTTGTAAAATGAGCGGGCCAAATCTTTCCTCTTTACATGTTTTTAATAATTTTTTTAGGTTATTTTTTACTATCGTACATTCAGAATCATACCAAGGTTTTGAAACACGTTTTTTTGTTTTTAGAGTTATTATCATATCTGACTGTTTTGCTGCTTCTATAATAGATTTAGAGAGGTTATTAGATATTTCTTCAACCGTGATTGGATTCTGAGTGTTTGTAGGAAATTTAATTATATTCTTATATTTTTCTATATTTTCTTCCTTCCATTTAAGTTGAGTTTGCATACTGTTTTCTCCACTTATCGTATTTTTGCCCTTTAAGGATACACAAATGGGGAAATGATCAGATCGGGTTGGGATATATAAGACCTTGAAATCCTCAATTAACCGTACGCCAGATCCCTCACACCATACCAAGTCAATAATAGAAGTACTATTTTTTTCCGCGTAAGTAAATTGGGCGGGGTTATCACTTCGAGTTCTCCCTTTTATTACATAGAAACCCTCATTTTCAAAAAATTCTGTCACTTTTATTCCCCTTTTATTCTCAACATGATCTAAAGTTGTTCTATAGTTAAATATATTTACATTATCAAAACCAAGATTTCCCTCAAATTGATTTAATCCTCCTATTTTTCCATTAAAATCTCCACCTATTATTATAGTGTGATTTGGTAGTTGTAAATGTATATCGTATATTTTTTCTTGTAATTGATTCAAGAATTTATCAATATCTGAGTTTGGACTTGAGTAAATTAGGCCTACCACTATTTTTATATCATGATTTTCAATCTTTACAAATATACAATCTTCGTCTATAGAAATAGAGTCTACTTGGTATTTACTAACATTGATTAATATCATCACACCCCCCCTTGCCCTACCTTTGTTAAATACTTTTACTGCTTTCTTATGAATTATCTTACTTTTAAAATTACCTGTGGGCAAGGGGAAGTTCGGTTCTGACACATGCCAAGTCTCACTCACACATACTATGTCTTCCTCTCCAATGACGTCACTTATATCCTTTAGATTGTGAATTCCTCTTGAATTCCAAAATATTATTCTTGGCTTGGTTTTCTTGATATCCCGTTTACATCTCTGTCTCCTTCTTTTTGATTTTCTGCTCCGCTTGGTAATTTTAAAAAATCCTTTATTGATTTGTCCTGTTGATTTTGAATCAGCTTCTTAACTTTTTTTGTTCCCCGTGTGTTATTTTTTGTTGTTCGGCCTCTCTTACGGCTACTTAATGATTGAATGGACACTGATGATTCCCCTCCTTCCGATTCATAATCCTCATCTTGTAGTCCATTAGGATTAAACTCTTTTTCCTGCATCCAGTTCTGGATTTCTTGCAAGTTGTATAGTGTGTTGTTGATTAATATTTTAGTTCCTCCAATTTTTGCTATTATTTCTTTTTGGTTTAGAATTGATTGGATTTCTTTAAGTTTTTTACGTATTTCCAATTGGTTCTTAGTAAAATCATTAGATATTCTAATACTTAACGGTTGGAACTTCTGAGCATTTTCCAATATGTACTCTTTGCTTCTTGTATTGTCCAGTTTAAGTAATATAGGTCTACTTCCAACGTGTTTTCCCAATCTTACAGCTTTTTCTATTTGTTCTTCTTTTATGTTAATATTTACTTCCTTGAGTGTTTTCAGGACAGTTTGTAGCGTATCTTTGTTTCCTTCGGGAGAGTCTTTTATATTATACAGGATAATGTTCCTGAATCTTTCTTTAATTGCTAGGTTTTCAACCCATTTTTCTAACATATCGACTTTTTCAGTCAACTCATTGTTTTTTCTTTGCAGTGTTGTGCACTTATCTTTATAAACTTTTAATTCTTGCAGAATTTTTTCGTCCGAGCTTCTCAGGCTTTTGACCTCTTCTTTTAGTTGTCCAACATCAGTTTTTGTCTCTTTAGTGTCTTTTTGGATATCTATGAAGATTGATTTTAAATCTTCATTTGCAGTCATTTTGAATATAAGATGCACAATTCTCTTTTAAAATTTGCACTCTTTACCAACTAAAATTTGGTCACACTTATCACGAATAACTCAGCACTTAATTATATTTCTGTGATATCAGCTTTTGACAGCCCGTAAACACAAACACGACTGCTCTCCTCGAAGGCTAAATCAAGACTCCCTTTTATCTACTGTGATGTGTGTGAGCCACGTATAACAGGCGATGTACAAACACCACTTTTAAGAATTATACCTGTTGATGATCGAAACTATATTTTTGCTTCTACTCAGGTTACACAATTATCACCTCCAAATTATATTCCTCTTATCCGTACGCAATTCCGTACAATAGAAGTTGATATAAGAGATCATATTGGTCTTCCTATACCATTTGAGTTTGGTACTCTGACTGTGACACTACATTTCAAAAAAATTGATTAAATAGAATGGCTCATTATATCGATTATTATACTTCGCAGGTGGGTAGAGGTGGAATATTAAAAATTTATGTTGAATCACCATATCAGAGAGGACATGTGATTGGAAGTTTTCTTGGAGGACTTTTTCGACGTGTATTACCTGTACTGACACGGGGTGCTCGAGCTGTTGGTAGAGAAGCATTACGCACTGGTCTTCACACTTTAGACGATGTTGAGAATAACATACCGTTTAAACAAGCAATCCAAACACTATTTCAGGAGGGCCGAGACAATTTAAAAAGGAAGGCTATTGATAAAATTGAAAGTCTTATGAATGGTTCTGGTTATAAAATTGATGCCAAAAATTTTAGAGCTCAGTTGAATAAAGTACTTGGACAAGCAAGTGTCAAGCGTGAAAGAGTTGTAAGGAAAAAAGGAGGTAAAAGAAAAAAAAGTAATCTCAAAAAGAGTAAAAGAAAAACAAAAAGAAAAAAAGTAACTAGGAGAAAAACAAATAAAAAACCTAAAAAAAAAATTAAAAAACGAATAACAAGGAAAAAAGGAAAGAAACGTAAAATATCAAGAAAAGAAATACAAAATTTGATGATATTTTTGGTACTAAATAAAACTAAAAATGTCTTTCCTACATTCTCACTCTTGCGAGTGTTTAAAAACTGAGTTAGATCTATTTTCATTACCACCTACACAAACATCTATTGAGAGTTCACAATGAGTTCATTATAAACCTGTTTCCTCTTTATCCGATGATTCCCCAATAGAATTTGTTATTCCTGGACATGGTGAAGAATACATTGATCTTGCACACACCATGCTTAGTATTCGTGTTGATTTACATACTTTGAAAAAAACAGATACAGAGAAAGAAACGTTTCAGCTGGCTAGTGTCGTAAATAATTTACTACATTCACTATTTAATCAGGTGGATGTATGTTTTAATCAAAAACTTATCTCGCCAGCAAATAATGCGTATGCATATAGAGCTTATTTGGAAACTCTTCTTAATTATGGACCACAAGCAAAAAACAGTCATCTTACCTCTGCGCTATGGATTACCGATACAGCCGGAAAAATGGATGATATCACTTCAGAGGACACAGGGTTCAATGAACGACGAAAATATTTAACTCATGGTGATTCAATAGATTTGATTGGTCATCTACATTGCGATGTATTCAATCAAAATAAATTTCTTTTAAATGGTGTTGAAGTGAGACTACGTTTGGTACGTACAAAAGATGCGTTTGTTCTCATGGACCCAACAGGTGAATGTAGCATTGACATTGCAGAAGCTACTCTACTTGTTCGTCGTGCAAAAATAAGCTCTGGTATTTTACTTGCACATGCAAAAGCACTTTCTCAAGGTACGTCGAAATACCCAATCACACGAGTTAAGGTGAAGTCGTTTACTTTACACAGTGGAGTACATGGTGATACTCTTGACATTGTCATTCTTGGTCAACTGCCTAAAAGAATAATAATTGGGTTTGTTGATAATAAAGCCTTTAACGGTAACACTAAACTTAACCCATTTAATTTTCAAAACTATTTAATTAATTTTCTCTCACTATATGTCGATGGTATGCAAATACCATCTAAACCATTACAACCTGATTTTAGTAAAAAAGAACTTTATGTGGAGGCTTATCAAACTCTCTTTACTGGGACCGGTATACATTTTCTCAACGAAGGTAATGATATTAAGCGGTTTGATTACAGTGAAGGTTTTTGTCTTTTTGCTTTTGATCTTACACCTGATCTTTCTGCAAACTGTTATTCTCATTGGAATCTTGTAAAAAGTGGAAGTCTGAGAATTAAAGTTCACTTTGCGGTACCATTGACATGTACAGTAAATTGTATTGTTTATGCTGAGTATGACAACGTGTTGGAAATAGATTCGTCACGACAGGTTATTGTTGATTTTGGAAGTTAAGTTATTCACGAAATATAACCCACCACATGATACACACATGTGTAATTTGAAATTTAACATTTTTCTTTATCTATGCCACACCACACAGTATTGCATCACCCTTATAACGTATATAAACCGGAAAAGACAGGTTTATTTCTACCACTTTCGTTGAACAGTAAGGACGGTAGCTGTGCGTTAAATTATCAAATTGTTGTTGTGAAGTGATGGATTTCGTTGTCGATATCCAGGGTTTTCGTGGCGTGGAAGGTGAATTTATTGAAAAAGAAGTGGCTGTGCTCGCATTAAACGAAGACTTCATTGGACATTGGATTGCAGCACCACCATACCCATTTACTGAATTGAGTCATTGTGCAAAAGAACAAAACAACTGGTTAACTTGCTCATTTCATGGAATTGAGTGGTTCGAAGGTGACGTTGCTCTTAAATATCTACATGCAAACTTACGTACTGTGGCAAAAACAGCGGGGAAAATTTATACGCGTGGCCAAGAAAAGGCTAAAATTCTTCAAAATGTGATGAGCCGTCAAATTATAAACTTGGAACTAAATAATTGTCCAAGTTTTAAAAAACTCCAAGAATCCGGTGGTTTTTGTCTGCATCATGGTTTTAAGAAGGAAAAATCTTATACATGTGCAGTAAATAACGCTTTTAAATTAAAAAAGTGGTTATTGCAACAAAAAACGGAACAAGTTTTAATGTTACCACAAATCGGGATTGATGTGGCAGGATATGGTGGAGAAGAAACACTAAATCCAACACCAAAAACAAAAAATTGTTTACCGATGTTTAATAAGAAAATAAAAAAGGTCAGCTTTGATGAAAATATTTTAAAAGATGCTGGAATTATATGTGATGGAATAAAAAAGAAACCTTCTACTACTACTGCTACTACTACTACTACTACAAATGAAGTGAATAAACTTCTTCAAAATTTTTCATCACTTGGTGCACCATTTTTAAAAAAAGACAATCATGAACAGTCTACAGATTCTACAACTTCTACAAGTAATTCCTCGGAGTACCACTAGGGTGTTTCCAGCGGATAGGATTCCTAACCTCTTGATGAAACCGGTGTCAATTATAATTAATACTGATGGCTATCGAAAACCGGGCGCTCAGTGGATCGCCATCTTTATTGATTAACATGACAGAGGAACCTTCTTCGACAGCTACGGTCTTCCGCCTCATATTCCTGAACATGTTGATTGTCTGCGTCGAAACTGTACCTTCTACCAGTGGAACACAGAACAATTACAAAGTTTCTCTTCTGATGTATGTGGTCAGTTTTGTGTTATGTTTCTTTTTTATATGTGCAGTGGTGTCAGCTTGTGTGATTTTGTTAATCTTTTTTCTAAAGATTTTGTAAAAAATGATTTTATCGCTAATTGTTTTTATAAAAAAATTTTGAATAAGATTAATAAAAATAATAATAATAATATGTTTGAAAAATTACACAGTTTTCAAGGTGGTTATTATTTTCACTCTCACTTTAATAATAATCACCTTCATTCTTGTATTCAATCATGCTCGTCTCGAAATGCTAATTAATTGTACTGTAGTTTAAATTAATGTTATTCTTGTCACTCTTCTGGTGCGGTTTGTGTAGTTCATTATAATATAATTATGCATAATATCTAATCGTAATTCTCTCGTCGCTCAACCTATAACATATCTTATTATATTAATTACACTTATTTGTCTAACTAAGCTTGAGAAATGCATTATCTTTTTATTATATATCTCGATTTAATTAGATGTAATTCTTAAAAGAATAACATGAATATATACTTTTAATCGATGTTATTGTTGTCTCTCTCCTCACGTGGTCGGTCTTGCCTATATTAATATATATATATATATATATATCATGCGTCATAAATGTCTAGTCATAGTTCTGTCGATGGTTATACTTAAAAATATCTTATTATATTAATTATTCTTATTTGGCTAACTAGGTTAAAAATTATGAATTATTACTATTATTATTATATTACAATTTAATTATCTATGTATGTGTGTGTGAAAAATTAATAAATATTGTAAGACTATACAACTTTTTTATTTCACCTACCCCCATATTAGAGTAAGTTAGTAGAAAATTTTTGTAGATTTTAAAATAAAAAAAATTTTTATAATTTAAACAAAATTATTAATTACATGTAAATATTTCAAATGTTAAATTCTTCTATGCTTTTAATTTATCTTAATAAATTTGAAACATTTTATTTCATTTCTAATTTGATATTATAGAATAGAATTTCGAACTTATATTTCTAAGTCACTATTTCTAACAACTATACTCGTAGCTGTTCTTGTGCTCAAAAACCAGAAGCGTCGAGGGTTTAATTCCTCAAGGTAGGTTGATTTTTTTTCTTTAATATAAATAATGTCATTACCTTTTATTAATATTTTACTTTATTGTACTATTTAATTTTAATTGTTTTACAATTGTATTAAAATTTTCAGTAAAAATTTTGAACTCTTAAAATTTTACTTCTCGTAATATTCGAGAATGATATTTTGCATTTGTAAGTCTGTCTTATATCCAGCTAAACAGCTAAGCATAGCAAGTAGTCCCTTTTCTCTATTCTAATTCTTCGCCATCCCCCCTTTATCTAATACAATAGCGCACCGCCACCCTAGCGCTCACGCTTTAACGTTGCGAACAAGACTTGTTGACTTTCACGACATTCTACTCTCTCTCTCTCTCTCTCTCTCTCTCTCTGTCTCTCTCTCTCTCTCTCTCTCTCTCTCTCTCTCTAGCTCGCATCTCACAGTATTGCATCATCCATTCTTTTCTGCATTTTTGGGAAACGCTTGTTATTGGGTCTCATAATTTCAATACCACCCTCTTCCATTCATGCCTCCACTACCACTACTCCCACTCCCTTAGTTTTATGCTTGGGCAACTATAGGACGCATTCTGATTGGCTCCCATAATTGCCCAACACACCCACTATTTTCCTTCTCTCTTACCCTCTCTACGATACTCATCCCCTCTTTCTCTCTCTCACACACAGTCTGTGACGTCACGATGTCTGGCCCAAAATGGCAATTCCTTCCCCTTTCCCCACACCTCTCCTCTGTCTCTCTCACTCCCATTGTCCCCACTATCTCTTTCTCTCTCGCACTGGCGCCAGTGACGTCACTGTGACGTCACAAACGTCTCGCCATAGTTGCCCCTTACTACTGTTGTGTAAAATATACTGAAATAATTTTTTCCGTGTACATTGACCCTAAAGCCACTAAAAATTTTCGCTATATTTCTTCTTAATTTTTCAAAAATAAAAGCTTGTAAAATTAAGAAAGAGTTCCAACTCTCTAGCTTTATTAGATGAAAAGTTGCAAATAAACAATATTAATTTGTTTAAATTTGTTGTAATTATTGATTTTACTTTGCAATTAGTACTTAGCTTTACTAAGCTTAAAAAGTTGCAAGATTAACAAAAAGTTACAACCTTCTAGTTCTATTAGATGAAAAGTTGCAAATAAACAATATTAATTTGTATAAAAAAATTAAAAAAAAACATGCAACAATTGTTGGTTAATTTATTTTGTATGTAATTAAACGAAATTTTGGTGCGAATATTGTAAAAAATGTTGATAAATATTTTTTAACGATCTTTCTCTTTTCTTTTTATTTTATGGGGGTTCTGGAGGGTCTTTTAAGAAATAGTTAATATTCAAAATTTTTTAAATAAATTATTATTTCTTATTCTTTAAACTCTTCTTAAGAGAAACAGCGTTATAAGATCAAAAATAGTAATTTTCATGAATTTTATATCAATTCTACGAAACAGTTTTTCTTACAACTTTTTGTTTTTCCCATGTTTTTTCGGGCAACTTTATAAAGAAACTTAACTTTTATTTATTATTTACTTATAACAAAAAAATTAAAACTATTGAAAATGTCACATATAAGTGACTCCATCGATTTCTGATAAAAATTTTAATATTTGTCAAAATGTTTATAACAATATGTTTAAATAATTAATTTTTTAAAAAAAGTATAATGTTAAATTTAATTATTTAAAACATTCTCCACTACTCAGAATTTTTTGTAGGATAACAATTTTAATATTTGTCCATTTGTTCATAACAATTTGTGTAAACAATTAATTTTTGAATCATTTTTAATGTTGAATTTAATTATTTAAAACATTTTCTACTTTACAGAACTTTTTTTTCTGAAAAAAATGTTGATATCTAACCATTTGTTTATAACAATTTGTTTAAACAATTTTTTTTTTCAATTTATAATGTTTAAAATAATTATTTAAAACATTCTCCGCTTTCCAGAATCGATTATTTTTTGTTATTGTTATCTGTTTGGGCATGAGCTGATATATAGCGTTTTGTTTCGATTTACAATTTATTAATTTATTTATTATAATATAAAGAGGCCAACTGAAATAATAAGGAGGGCTTGCATTTCGAGGAAATGTTAACGATAGGATTCAAGAACTTATCATTTCTTTTGTATGAGAAAGTAAACATAGCTCTTATTTGTTTATATTGTGCTCTGAATAGAACGACGCTCCGAGATATGATTGAAGACGAATGTAGTGTGATGTGGCAATCCACGATACAATTTGTACAGGGTCTGTGGTATCGTCGCGGTCGTCTGTTGTTTTGTGATTCAATACGATACATAATTCGAACTAGCATTTTCGTTCCGTTCGGGGACTCTGTCACGAAACGAAAGTCCAGTCGACTTTTGTTTTGTGTCGCATTCACTGAACGAAAGTCCTATCGACTTTCATTCCAAGGTATTGAAACGAAACAAAACTTATTTTTAATTTCGTTTCGTTTCCGTGCCCATCTGTCTAGCGATCCGGAATATCCGGGAATTTAATATTTCATGAAAAAATCCGGGAATTTGCTGGGAATTTGTAAATAGATCCGGGAAATCCGGGAATTTTTTGGAAATGTCGGGAAAATATAATATAGTGCACTTTAAAGATTTTAAAAGGTAATAATAGTAATACTTATTTTAGTGTTTTATTTAAAATATTTTTTTTTCTGACCCCAAATTTATAGATATATCTTAAAAATTTCAATTTCAATATTTTAATCTTTATGGAATTTAAAAAATTGGGTTAATACAGATGATCAAAATAGCTACGAATTACAAATTCTTGGTATCAAGATAGCAAAAAGCAGTATTAAATTTTTATATCTTTAAATTGTTATAATTTTAATAAATTCCAAACGTAAATTAATTCATATCAATTTGTTTAAACTTTTAAATTTCAATTTATTTAAATTTAAATTCATATTAATTAATACAAAGTAATTGAAAATATTAATTATTTTTCATATTCACAATAATTCTTACAATATTTCTAAGAGACTTTACTTTTTCGAAACTGCTTAATTTTTATCTTACATTTTTTTATTTTTACAAAATTTTAAAATTTATATTCCTTTTACTTTTCATATTTTTTTTTTTTTTTGTATTTGTCGTTTTATTTTAGGATTTTCATTAATTTTTTCTTTTAATGCAAATTATTTAATTTTACCCTAGGGGAAACTAACCTATGGTGAATAGCCATTCCAACAGTGGATAACTTTAATAATTACGAAATAAACTATAAATTTCAATCATGATAATGATTGAAACATTAAGCAAATAATATTCATTATAGTTTTCTAAGATTTGTTTCGGTATAATGAATAATTTGTAAAATCTTTAAAGCTATCCACTGTTGAAACAGCTATCCACCATAGGGCAGTTTCCCCTACACAATTTTGTTATTATAATATTCACTAAACTTATTATTTCGATGATTTTCATAATTATTTTCATATTTTTGAAAGTAAATACGCCCATTGTTTTAAAAATTTATTCAATTTGTTTTCACATCTTGTCTATTTTTTGCGAGATTTCTTGCAAATTTACTAATCCTTTCATACAATTTTTAGGTTTTGTGTAATATTATAAAAATGTTTTTGGTTTAATTTGCCTAAACTTTTTTATTTTTAAAAGATTTGTAAATTTCTTTTTATTTTATTTTTATTAATTCTAATTTTTTAGTAGATTCTGAACAAATTTTATTATTTTTGGTACTTTTTACATTTTTTACAGTCGGTTGAATTAAAGAAAAAACATTTCTCCATTTTCTTGCTATTTATTTAATTTTCTTGATTTTTCACTATTTTTTGTCCTTCCTTGCTATTTAATTAATTCTTTAATTTTTGTGATCATTTTTCCACTTCTTAGAAATATTTTTTCTTCTTTTAAATTGTTTAGTTTTTATCTCATAATTACGAATTTTTGAACACATTTATTCGATGCTTTTATCTACATTTTTAAAATTTCTCAATTTTCAACTTTTTTGAAAACTTTGATTCTTTTATTTTATGTTATGTAAATTTAATCTTGTACTAAAATTTTCTCATTTTAACATCGTTCTTCTATTTCATAAAATTTATTTTCTTTTAAAATTTTGTTTTTTTTTAGTAATATAGTATTTTAAAGTTTTTTTAATTATCTCCTTTTTTTATTTTAATTTTAAAAAAATGTCTGTAAATAGTTTAATTTTGTTAAAAGAGTTTTGACTTTTTATATATTTTTATGTCATTATTTTATTCTTGTGTTGTTTTCTTAATTTTTTCTTTATTTCTTTAATAATGTCCATGACATTTTTCTAAATAGACTGTTTTCTCATCTTCTTACGCTCTTGTTCTTTTTTATAATTTGTTATTCTTTTGCTGCTCTAACCTAATTGTCTTAATTTTGAGATCATATGGATTTTGAGATAATTCTTTGAAATTTTCTCATTTATTCGACATAATTTATTTCATTTTAATTAAATATTTTATACTTCATTATTTCTTATAATGTGTTCTCCGTTTAAAAAATAAACTAATACAAATAAACATTTTGAGCTTTTATATACTGAACAAATTTTTAAAAAAAATTGTTTAAATAAAAAAAAGTCCGATTTAAATAAAAAAAATCGTTTCTTTTTAATCATAATTTTTATCAGCCCTGTAATAAACACATTTAAAAATCTACTCAACTACTTTATAATATATTATATTGAAATTCTGATCTATAATTTTCATTTTTAAAAATTCGGGAAAATTGTGCTCTAAGATCCGAGAAATCCGGGAATTTGCCGGGAATTAAAAATTGACAGTTTGCTAGACATCCTGTAATAAAAAAGGTTTATTATATGTATCAGAAAAATTTGTTTAAGCATTTAGAAGTAGAAATTTGTTTGAAAACCAAAATTTTGAAAAATCGATAAAAAAATTAATATTTTTTCACATATGTAGAAACTGTCTATTTGTTTTTATGTGCTAGGCCCGCCCATAAGGGCATTCTAACACAGCGTGCTCTCTAACACGCATGGGCTCAGGCGACCCCGGGCCTGCCACACCCGTCGGGGAGATACCGAAGTACGTCCCCTTATTATAGGTCACATCCATGTATCCACGGGGTTCATCACCCTACCTTCATTGAAGGCGTTCCCTCATCCGCCACCCAGAGACGCGCTCTGTAGCCTTGTGTGAGCAGGCATCTCACGCGACCGTTGCCGAAGGTCGTGCACCGCTATGCGAGAAGCCAAGTGTCTATTGCTTCTCGTCGAGATCACCACTTCCGTGGATCCTCCGTCGATTGATAATCGGCAGAGACATATGTAGAAACGTAAAATGTTTGTATCTCCGTTGAAAAATGTTTAAAAATGTTTTTATTACTTAAAAGGTCATAGACGAACTGAATTATTTGTACCGCCTTAATATCTCTTAGTACTCTCTTAATACCTCTTAATACCATTTTATTTTTTAAGAGGAAAAAGATATGTTTTTAAGAGATTTGGGTCTTACATGGATTTTTTGCTACTTAGAGATAATAAAAAAGACTTATAAAATGTATCAGAAAAATTGGTTTGACCATTTAGAATGAGAAATTTGATCAAAAAAAAAATTTTGAAAAATCGATAAAAAAATAAAATTAATATTTTTTCACATTTGTAGAAACGTAAAATGTTTTAATCTTCGTTGAAAAATGTTTAAAAATGTTTTTTATTACTTAAAAGATCATAGACGACCTGAATTATTCGTACTGCCTTAGTACCTCTTAGTACCCTCTTAATACCACTTAGTACCATTTTATATATTAAGAGGAAAAAGATATGGTTTTCAGAGATTTGTATCTTAAATGGATTTTTTGCTACTTAGAGATAATAAAACACATTTAAAAAATGTATTAGAAAAATTGGTTTGACCATTTAGAACGAGAAATTTGTTTGAAAACCAAAATTTTGAAAAATTGATAAAAAAATAAAATTAATATTTTTTCACATTTGTAGAAACGTAAAATGTTTTTATCTTCGTTGACAAATCTTAAAAAATGTTTTTTATTATATAAAAGGTCATAGACAACATGGATTATTCGTACCGCCTTAGAACCTCTTAGTACCCTCTTAATACCACTTAGTAGCATTTTATATATTAAGAGGAAAAAGATATGTTTTTCAGAGATTTGTATCTTAAATGGATTTTTTGCTACTTAGAGATAATAAAACACATTTAAAAAATGTATCAGAAAAATTGGTTTGACCATTTAGAACGAGAAATTTGTTTGAAACACAAAATTTTGAAAAATCAATAAAAAAATAAAATTAATATTTTTTCACATTTGTAGAAACGTAAAATGTTTTAATCGTCGTTGAAAAATGTTTAAAAATGTTTTTTATTACTTAAAAGATCATAGACGACCTGAATTATTCGTACTGCCTTAGTACCTCTTAGTACCCTCTTAATACCACTTAGTACCATTTTATATATTAAGAGGAAAAAGATATGGTTTTCAGAGATTTGTATCTTAAATGGATTTTTTGCTACTTAGAGATAATAAAACACATTTAAAAAATGTATTAGAAAAACTGGTTTGACCATTTAGAACGAGAAATTTGTTTGAAAACCAAAATTTTGAAAAATTGATAAAAAAATAAAATTAATATTTTTTCACATTTGTAGAAACGTAAAATGTTTTTATCTTCGTTGACAAATCTTAAAAAATGTTTTTTATTATATAAAAGGTCATAGACAACATGGATTATTCGTACCGCCTTAGAACCTCTTAGTACCCTCTTAATACCACTTAGTAGCATTTTATATATTAAGAGGAAAAAGATATGTTTTTCAGAGATTTGTATCTTAAATGGATTTTTTGCTACTTAGAGATAATAAAACACATTTAAAAAATGTATCAGAAAAATTGGTTTGACCATTTAGAACGAGAAATTTGTTTGAAACACAAAATTTTGAAAAATCGATAAAAATATAAAATTAATATTTTTTCACATTTGTAGAAACGTTAAATGTTTTAATCTTCGTTGAAAAATGTTTAAAAATGTTTTTATTACTTAAAAGGTCATAGACGACCTGAATTATTCGTACCGCCTAAGTACCTTTTAGTACCCTTTAATACCTCTTAGTACCATTGTATTTTTTAAGAGGAAAAAGATATGTTTTTGAGAGATTTGTATGTTAAATGGATTCTTTGCTACTTAGAGATAATCAAAAAGACTTATAAAATGTATCAGAAAAATTGGTTTGACCATTAAGAATGAGAAATTTGTTTGAAAACCAACATTTTGAAAAATCGATAAAAAAAATTAATATTTTTTCACATTTGTAGAAACGTAAAATGTTTTAATCTTTGTTGAAAAATGTTTGAAAATGTTTTTTATTACTTAATAGATCACAGACGACTTGAATTATTGGTACCGCCTAAGTACCTCTTAGTACCCTTTAATACCACTTAGTACCATTTTATATATTAAGAGGAAAAAGATATGTTTTTGAGAGACTTGGATCTTAAATGGATTTTTTGCTACTTAGAGATAATAAAAAAGACTTATATAATGTATCAGAAAAATTGGTTTGACCATTTAGAATGAAAAATTTGTTTGGAAACTAAAATTTTAAAAAATCGATAAAAAAATAAAATTAATATTTTTTCACATTTGTAGAAACGGAAAATGTTTTTATCTTTATTGGAAAATGTTTAAAAATGTTTTTTTTACTAAATAGATCATGGACGACCTGAGTTATTCGTACCGCCTTAGTACCTCTTAGTATCCTCTTGATACCACTTAGTACCATTTTATATATTAAGAGGAAAAAGATATGCTTTTCAGAGATTTGTATCTTAAATGGATTTTTTGCTACCTGGACACAAAAAGTTAAAAATTTTTTAATTTTTATAAAATAATATTTAATTTATTTCTTTTTCCTATTATTGTATATCTTAGAAGTTTTTTTTTTTATTATATTCTTCTTGTTTAGTCAAATTTACGTATTTTTGTCTTTTTTTATTTGTAATAGATATATTAATAAATAATAAATTTGTTGAGTAGTACGATTACAATTTATAATTTTTACACAGTTTCGTTATCTTATTTATTAATATATACATTATAATCTAATTTCCCTTTTTTGCTATGTCAAACTTTGTCAATATTTGTACATACGTTGACCGTATTGTATCCGCGCGCTGACGCAGTGAATCAAATTAATGACAAGTTTTTCTTTTTGTGTTTTCACATTAATTTTTGCTCTATTTTCAGTTTTTATACCATTTATCGATGCAAAATTGAATGCCGATTCCTAATTATAACATTAAACGTTGCAACTTATGTTTATTTTAACATAAAACATAAAATAAATTAGGATGGTACTAAGAGGGTAGTAAGTGGTACTAAGAGGGTATTAACTAATACCCTCTAATACTCGTTGTCTCGCTAGAATTTTGGCGAAATATGTTTTTTTTTTTGTTTTTTAATGTTTTTTTCTTCATTTATATTTCAAATAATGTTATTTTAATAAATTTTGAAGATTATTATTAATGAATATATTTTAAAACTAATGTAATAATAATATAAAAATGTACGCTTAGTTTGACGGTTATGTGTATTATAAAATGTTACCAATAGTAGAAACCAAATAAACATCACATAATTTTGAATAGGTTTTTTGTCCTTGGCTTTTATACCCTCAGGAACCTTTTTACAAAAAGCTATAATAAATCTCAAAATCAAGTCAATTGCGAAAAAACTGCTTACCATACGTGTTAAGAATAGTTTTCTCTTTACGTACAAACATTTACTCTTATTTTCCGTCCACTTAAACTAGTTCTAATATGTTCGGAAAGTTAACCAAAAAGTTGAGTCCAAAACATCTCAAAATGAAATTTTACAATAAAAACTACAATATTATAAATACAACTGTCAAATTAGAGTTAAATATTGTTATTATACATATAAATTAAAATGTTTGTTACAAAACCTCCAAAGCAATTGATGACTCTAAACACTTATACTTATTGATTGCGGAGTAAAAATATGTTTTTTCTGATTTTAGCTGCCATTTTGAATTTGCGATTTTGAATTTCAACAATCAGACATTAAATTTGACTAGAGTGACACAAAAAATCACCCAGTATGCATTAACAGTTAAGATCAAGTAATAACCCTTACGAAAAAAAAGTATTGGATTAAGTATTGGTTTAAGTATTGGATCAAATATTGGATCAAGTATTGGATCAAGTATTGGATTAAGTATTGGATTGAGTATTGGATTAGGTATTGGATTAAGTATTGGAAAAACCAATACTTTTTTCGCGCTAATAGAAAAAAAAATTAATAAACGATGTTAAAAGTCATTACATTCAATAAGAAGGTGTTTTTTGTTGATAAAATTAAAATTATCAATTTTATTTGAGAATATGAACTTTTTATTAACACATAAGAAGATTAAAATTAACATTTAAATTATGTAGAAAAAATATGTAATTCAATTGTTCAAATATATCGCTCTAATCTCAACCGTGAATAGATACATTTATTAATTGAGGAGTAAGCGGATAAAAGTGGATATGTCCATTTTTCAAAAATATTGAGATACATAAAAATTTTACATATTTAAAAACTTATACAAATCAAACTATCACAGTTAAATTAATGAAAAAAAAATTTTTATTAGAATTTCACTTTAAAAACATTGAACTCGACCAATATGATTTATATTTTTCATTTTTTCCTAATAGAAAGAACTACCAAAATTAAAAAAATGTTATCCATGTTTAACTGTAAGCATAATTAAAACGCTTACTCCTTAATTTCAGTTTAATTCTACCGCCCATACCGAATTTAGTTATGAAGTGAAGGAATTCAACGCGATTTGTCTCATATTAAAGTATACAAATTTTCCTAACATGCTGAAAATTTTGACTAACTTTACAAATTTTAATTTTTGTAATATTGAAACATATAGGTATAATAAACATATATAATGTATAATATAAAATTTTAAGAAACTTATATTAAACTCTACTTATTAAACGTTCTGTTAGTATTTTCGAAATAAAATATATTAATTTTATTAAGGGCATGCCCTTAAATATATTTAACTTCTGCGCCTTCTCGAGCTTGTAGACAAGTTATTCATCTTTTTTCGCAAACCACTGTTAAATAAAATCCTATTATCGGTTGTGTCTCCAAAGATAGATAGAACGTATTCTGAAATTCAAGAACACAATTATTAATAATAAAAAATAATAATCATATTATTATTATTACTATGTCATGGACATTCAGTATTAAGAATCATTCTTATCACCAAGTGTATAATTGTGGAAGACATTTAAAGCGTGAGGTTTAAATAATGGGAATTTTTTTTTATACTTTTGCATGAGAAACTAGATATTTCCCTTAGTTGGTTGTTATCAGAAATTTTTATTATTATATTTTTCATAATATGTATTCAATGTCTCACTAATAATTTCACACTTTTTGTTTAGGTATTGGGAGTTGCTCATAAATGACGTCACGCTATTTAAAAATAATCCCCCCCCCCTCTTTACATTCAGATCGTCACAAATAATTAAAGTAGACTTAATTCGTTAAAATTTATGAAATTGTTTTTAATGTTTTCCAGTCCATTTTCTGTTCAAACTAAATATTTTAAAACTAAATGTTTTCAAAGAAAGTATTTGTTACCGTTGTCAACAAACAAAAAAAAAGATTGCAGAGTTTCAGAATTCTTTTATTTTTATTTTAATATTGTTCGCTTCCTTTGATTGTAAGACACTCATTTCTTGTCAAAAAAATTATTTTTCCGTTTATAAAAAATATATGTCTTAAGGAGTTGGAAAACACCCTATTACCTTGCATTCCTTGTACGCGAATCGGATCTAATTGTTTTTTGGCAACGACATCTTTATGGAAGTTGCATGGTTTCCCTGATATACTGGATTCTTCTAACTCCTGTTGGTCAAAAACTATAACCGCAAGTTCCATTGTAAATTTTGACACACTTTCCCGATTGCAGCATTTTACTTTATGTCTTAATTTTGAGATCATATGGATTTTGAGATAATTCTTTGAAATTTTCTCATTTATTCGGCATAATTTATTTCATTTTAATTAAATATTTTATACTTCATTATTTCTTATAATGTGTTCTCCGTTTAAAAAATAAACTAATACAAATAAACATTTTGAGCTTTTATATACTGAACAAATTTTTAAAAAAAATTGTTTAAATAAAAAAAAGTCCGATTTAAATAAAAAAAATCGTTTCTTTTTAATCATAATTTTTATCAGCCCTGTAATAAACACATTTAAAAATCTACTCAACTACTTTATAATATATTATATTGAAATTCTGATCTATAATTTTCATTTTTAAAAATTCGGGAAAATTGTGCTCTAAGATCCGAGAAATCCGGGAATTTGCCGGGAATTAAAAATTGACAGTTTGCTAGACATCCTGTAATAAAAAAGGTTTATTATATGTATCAGAAAAATTTGTTTAAGCATTTAGAAGTAGAAATTTGTTTGAAAACCAAAATTTTAAAAAATCGATAAAAAAATTAATATTTTTTCACATATGTAGAAACTGTCTATTTGTTTTTATGTGCTAGGCCCGCCCATAAGGGCATTCTAACACAGCGTGCTCTCTAACACGCATGGGCTCAGGCGACCCCGGGCCTGCCACACCCGTCGGGGAGATACCGAAGTACGTCCCCTTATTATAGGTCACATCCATGTATCCACGGGGTTCATCACCCTACCTTCATTGAAGGCGTTCCCTCATCCGCCACCCAGAGACGCGCTCTGTAGCCTTGTGTGAGCAGGCATCTCACGCGACCGTTGCCGAAGGTCGTGCACCGCTATGCGAGAAGCCAAGTGTCTATTGCTTCTCGTCGAGATCACCACTTCCGTGGATCCTCCGTCGATTGATAATCGGCAGAGACATATGTAGAAACGTAAAATGTTTGTATCTGCGTTGAAAAATGTTTGAAAATGTTTTTATTACTTAAAAGGTCATAGACGAACTGAATTATTCGTACCGCCTTAATATCTCTTAGTACTCTCTTAATACCTCTTAATACCATTTTATTTTTTAAGAGGAAAAAGATATGTTTTTAAGAGATTTGGGTCTTACATGGATTTTTTGCTACTTAGAGATAATAAAAAAGACTTATAAAATGTATCAGAAAAATTGGTTTGACCATTTAGAATGAGAAATTTGATCAAAAAAAAAATTTTGAAAAATCGATAAAAAAAAAAATTAATATTTTTTCACATTTGTAGAAACGTAAAATGTTTTAATCTTCGTTGAAAAATGTTTAAAAATGTTTTTTATTACTTAAAAGATCATAGACGACCTGAATTATTCGTACTGCCTTAGTACCTCTTAGTACCCTCTTAATACCACTTAGTACCATTTTATATATTAAGAGGAAAAAGATATGGTTTTCAGAGATTTGTATCTTAAATGGATTTTTTGCTACTTAGAGATAATAAAACACATTTAAAAAATGTATTAGAAAAATTGGTTTGACCATTTAGAACGAGAAATTTGTTTGAAAACCAAAATTTTGAAAAATTGATAAAAAAATAAAATTAATATTTTTTCACATTTGTAGAAACGTAAAATGTTTTTATCTTCGTTGACAAATCTTAAAAAATGTTTTTTATTATATAAAAGGTCATAGACAACATGGATTATTCGTACCGCCTTAGAACCTCTTAGTACCCTCTTAATACCACTTAGTAGCATTTTATATATTAAGAGGAAAAAGATATGTTTTTCAGAGATTTGTATCTTAAATGGATTTTTTGCTACTTAGAGATAATAAAACACATTTAAAAAATGTATCAGAAAAATTGGTTTGACCATTTAGAACGAGAAATTTGTTTGAAACACAAAATTTTGAAAAATCGATAAAAATATAAAATTAATATTTTTTCACATTTGTAGAAACGTTAAATGTTTTAATCTTCGTTGAAAAATGTTTAAAAATGTTTTTATTACTTAAAAGGTCATAGACGACCTGAATTATTCGTACCGCCTAAGTACCTTTTAGTACCCTTTAATACCTCTTAGTACCATTGTATTTTTTAAGAGGAAAAAGATATGTTTTTGAGAGATTTGTATGTTAAATGGATTCTTTGCTACTTAGAGATAATCAAAAAGACTTATAAAATGTATCAGAAAAATTGGTTTGACCATTAAGAATGAGAAATTTGTTTGAAAACCAACATTTTGAAAAATCGATAAAAAAAATTAATATTTTTTCACATTTGTAGAAACGTAAAATGTTTTAATCTTTGTTGAAAAATGTTTGAAAATGTTTTTTATTACTTAATAGATCACAGACGACCTGAATTATTGGTACCGCCTAAGTACCTCTTAGTACCCTTTAATACCACTTAGTACCATTTTATATATTAAGAGGAAAAAGATATGTTTTTGAGAGACTTGGATCTTAAATGGATTTTTTGCTACTTAGAGATAATAAAAAAGACTTATATAATGTATCAGAAAAATTGGTTTGACCATTTAGAATGAAAAATTTGTTTGGAAACTAAAATTTTAAAAAATCGATAAAAAAATAAAATTAATATTTTTTCACATTTGTAGAAACGGAAAATGTTTTTATCTTTATTGGAAAATGTTTAAAAATGTTTTTTTTTACTAAATAGATCATGGACGACCTGAGTTATTCGTACCGCCTTAGTACCTCTTAATATCCTCTTGATACCACTTAGTACCATTTTATATATTAAGAGGAAAAAGATATGCTTTTCAGAGATTTGTATCTTAAATGGATTTTTTGCTACCTGGACACAAAAAGTTAAAAATTTTTTAATTTTTATAAAATAATATTTAATTTATTTCTTTTTCCTATTATTGTATATCTTAGAAGTTTTTTTTTTATTATATTCTTCTTGTTTAGTCAAATTTACGTATTTTTGTCTTTTTTTATTTGTAATAGATATATTAATAAATAATAAATTTGTTGAGTAGTACGATTACAATTTATAATTTTTACACAGTTTCGTTATCTTATTTATTAATATATACATTATAATCTAATTTCCCTTTTTTGCTATGTCAAACTTTGTCAATATTTGTACATACGTTGACCGTATTGTATCCGCGCGCTGACGCAGTGAATCAAATTAATGACAAGTTTTTCTTTTTGTGTTTTCACATTTATTTTTGCTCTATTTTCAGTTTTTATACCATTTATCGATGCAAAATTGAATGCCGATTCCTAATTATAACATTAAACATTGCAACTTATGTTTATTTTAACATAAAACATAAAATAAATTAGGATGGTACTAAGAGGGTAGTAAGTGGTACTAAGAGGGTATTAACTAATACCCTCTAATACTCGTTGTCTCGCTAGAATTTTGGCGAAATATGTTATTTTTTTTTTGTTTTTTAATGTTTTTTTCTTCATTTATATTTCAAATAATGTTATTTTAATAAATTTTGAAGATTATTATTAATGAATATATTTTAAAACTAATGTAATAATAATATAAAAATGTACGCTTAGTTTGACGGTTATGTGTATTATAAAATGTTACCAATAGTAGAAACCAAATAAACATCACATAATTTTGAATAGGTTTTTTTCCTTGGCTTTTATACCCTCAGGAACCTTTTTACAAAAAGCTATAATAAATCTCAAAATCAAGTCAATTGCGAAAAAACTGCTTACCATACGTGTTAAGAATAGTTTTCTCTTTACGTACAAACATTTACTCTTATTTTCCGTCCACTTAAACTAGTTCTAATATGTTCGGAAAGTTAACCAAAAAGTTGAGTCCAAAACATCTCAAAATGAAATTTTACAATAAAAACTACAATATTATAAATACAACTGTCAAATTAGAGTTAAATATTGTTATTATACATATAAACTAAAATGTTTGTTACAAAACCTCCAAAGCAATTGATGACTCTAAACACTTATACTTATTGATTGCGGAGTAAAAATATGTTTTTTCTAATTTTAGCTGCCATTTTGAATTTGCGATTTTGAATTTCAACAATCAGACATTAAATTTGACTAGAGTGACACAAAAAATCACCCAGTATGCATTAACAGTTAAGATCAAGTAATAACCCTTACGAAAAAAAAGTATTGGATTAAGTATTGGTTTAAGTATTGGATCAAATATTGGATCAAGTATTGGATCAAGTATTGGATTAAGTATTGGATTGAGTATTGGATTAAGTATTGGATTAAGTATTGGAAAAACCAATACTTTTTTCGCGCTAATAGAAAAAAAAATTAATAAACGATGTTAAAAGTCATTACATTTAATAAGAAGGTGTTTTTTGTTGATAAAATTAAAATTACCAATTTTATTTGAGAATATGAACTTTTTATTAACACATAAGAAGATTAAAATTAACATTTAAATTATGTAGAAAAAATATGTAATTCAATTGTTCAAATATATCGCTCTAATCTCAACCGTGAATAGATACATTTATTAATTGAGGAGTAAGCGGATAAAAGTGGATATGTCCATTTTTCAAAAATATTGAGATACATAAAAATTTTACATATTTAAAAACTTATACAAATCAAACTATCACAGTTAAATTAATGAAAAAAAAATTTTTATTAGAATTTCACTTTAAAAACATTGAACTCGACCAATATGATTTATATTTTTCATTTTTTTCTAATAGAAAGAACTACCAAAATTAAAAAAATGTTATCCATGTTTAACTGTAAGCATAATTAAAACGCTTACTCCTTAATTTCAGTTTAATTCTACCGCCCATACCGAATTTAGTTATGAAGTGAAGGAATTCAACGCGATTTGTCTCATATTAAAGTATACAAATTTTCCTAACATGCTGAAATTTTTGACTAACTTTACAAATTTTAATTTTTGTAATATTGAAACATATAGGTATAATAAACATATATAATGTATAATATAAAATTTTAAGAAACTTATATTAAACTCTACTTATTAAACGTTCTGTTAGTATTTTCGAAATAAAATATATTAATTTTATTAAGGGCATGCCCTTAAATATATTTAACTTCTGCGCCTTCTCGAGCTTGTAGACAAGTTATTCATCTTTTTTCGCAAACCACTATTAAATAAAATCCTATTATCGGTTGTGTCTCCAAAGATAGATAGAACGTATTCTGAAATTCAAGAACACAATTATTAATAATAAAAAATAATAATCATATTATTATTATTACTATGTCATGGACATTCAGTATTAAGAATCATTCTTATCACCAAGTGTATAATTGTGGAAGACATTTAAAGCGTGAGGTTTAAATAATGGGAATTTTTTTTTATACTTTTGCATGAGAAACTAGATATTTCCCTTAGTTGGTTGTTATCAGAAATTTTTATTATTATATTTTTCATAATATGTATTCAATGTCTTACTAATAATTTCACACTTTTTGTTTAGGTATTGGGAGTTGCTCATAAATGACGTCACGCTATTTAAAAATAATCCCCCCCCCCCTCTTTACATTCAGATCGTCACAAATAATTAAAGTAGACTTAATTCGTTAAAATTTATGAAATTGTTTTTAATGTTTTCCAGTCCATTTTCTGTTCAAACTAAATATTTTAAAACTAAATGTTTTCAAAGAAAGTATTTGTTACCGTTGTCAACAAACAAAAAAAAAAGATTGCAGAGTTTCAGAATTCTTTTATTTTTATTTTAATATTGTTCGCTTCCTTTGATTGTAAGACACTCATTTCTTGTCAAAAAAATTATTTTTCCGTTTATAAAAAATATATGTCTTAAGGAGTTGAAAAACACCCTATTACCTTGCATTCCTTGTACGTTAATCGGATCTAATTGTTTTTTGGCAACGACATCTTTATGGAAGTTGCATGGTTTCCCTGATATACTGGATTCTTCTAACTTCTGTTGGTCAAAAACTATAACCGCAAGTTCCATTGTAAATTTTGACAGACTTTCCCGATTGCAGCATTTTACTTTACTGAAGTTGCATTCTTTTCCTCCAATATTGATGAATTTCCCCTACAAGACATTAAAATAATTATAAAAATATGTAAAACTTTCTTCTTTCGTATTGCAATTTCTCATAAAGTTGTACTAGACAAATAAAACCCCTAACATCGTGTAATATTAAATCTTACTTTCTGCTTTGATGATGGTTTAGGAATATGTTCAAAATGTAGATTTTCCACACTACTGGATACTGGAGCTGGTATAACATCTAGCATAGGGCCAAGTAAATCTGCGTTATTATTATCATCACTACCAGCATTTGATGGTGGGTTAGAAATATGTTGAGTATCAAATCTTAGATGCTCAGTAAAATGAGTTTCTACACTATTTGACACTGAAGCCGGTATAACGTCTAGCATACGATCAAGTATAACTGTGTTATTCTTATCTGCCTATAAGAATAAAATAATCATATTAATTAATTACGTACAAAAAATGTAGGTCTGTAATAAACGAAAATCCAATTTTATTGTAAAAATATACCCTCGGAAACGAGGCATGATTCAAATCATCATTGCCATCCAATAGTACTGTATCTTGGTAGGACAAGTCATATAACACTGACATATTTTCAGGCGTCTAAAAGAATTATTATTATTATTATTATTATTATTATTATTATTATTATTATTAAAGTTATAGTTATATATTTAAAAGTCTATTCAATATTCAAAGTATATTGTTAATAATTATTATTTCCACAAAGTAAAACGAAAGAAGAAAAATCTTAAATATTAATTTTTAAGGGATAGTCAAAGCATAACAAACTGAAAAAAGTTAAATATGGAATTAAAATTCCATATTTCGTACATTAAAAAAAACAATTTAAATAATTCAATTTTTTATATTTTGATGAATTAAAAGTTTCATTTAAATTAAAATTACAATTTTCAGTCTATAGGAAAGGATTGTTAAATTTTAGGTTTTTCTCTCTAAATAGTTTTCTGCAGACAGAAAACTGTTATTTTTATTTAAATTTAACTTTTAATTGTTATCGCTCCTGGCAAACTAGCGCGTCCGAAGTTCAAGTTAACAAAGTCGCGGTTGGGCCACGGTTAGGTTTTATGTTGAAAAAAATAGGTATAAAATTAACTTGTACAATAACTTTTATGATAAAGGCCATTAACTTTAATAAGTTTAGGAAAATATTTAATTATAAAGTAATAATTCATGATAAAAAAGTGTAGGAACTTTATTTTCCAGTTTATACCATCAACGAATAATTTATAACTTAAAATATTTTTTAAATTTATTAATTTATCATAATTAGTATATTTTACAAAAATGCTTTCACCTGATTTCAATCTCCACGTTTCTCAGTCTTACAAAACAAAATAAATTACTAAATCTCAATTCATTAGAAATAATAGAGTGGAACAAGGGGTGCAATTATTTTTTTTTTTCTTGTAAAAAGAGCTAAATATTATTTATAACCAACTTTTACAAATTTTTTAAAACCAGTCATAAGTAATATTCAGCTCTTTTGTATAGCAAAAAAATATAATCGCACCACTTGTGCCACTCTACTATTTCTAATAAATATCGAGATGTGCTAATTTATCATGTCTTTTACGCGTGAGATAAGTTGAGATTGAAATCAAGTAAGAGCATTTTTGTTCATAGGCTCGATCAGCCTTAAAACACAAAATTAATTACAAAAAGCTAGTTTTCCCTCCGAAAGTAGTCCAATTTTTACTAGAATTCATCTGTATAAATCCTGCTTTTAAAAACCGGAATGAATTTGATATACCGTCGGAGCTGGTTCAATACCGCGAATCTACACTTGCTTAATGCCGCGTATCTGCCAATTCTTATAAGAACCATATTGCAGAGAAAATTGCACTAAAAGTACCCTTATTTGTAGATACGTAATATTAACCAAGTGTAGATTCGCGGTATTGAACTAGCTCCGACGATATACATACGTTCAATTTTTGTTTTATTTTAAAGATCTAAATTTCGTCAAAATTTGATCCTCATTCATATGTCTATTCTGCCCTACAACGGAAGAAAACACGCAAGTGCCATTGTTCTCAATGGCGTTTACGTGTTTTCTTCCGTTGTTGGGCAGTATTATAGGTAAGACGCAACTTTTCATCCTGATCGGAAAGAGCATTTTGCATATAAATAAATAAAAATACGAAAACATTAAAATTGTTAACGTCTTTTGCTTAAATGAAGTGGCTTTTATATCCCAACAAGTGGTGTAAAAAAGTCATTGATATCTTGGAACTCTTATAACTTACACTTCTCATGAGCTACAAACAATCTCTCAGTTTTGGAGCGGAAGAACAAATTTTTCAGACCCAGTTTGAAATTTGAAGAATAACTGGACTTATAGCGTTTAAAATACAAAAATGACTTTTTTACTACACACATCTCTCAATAAGATACTAAGAAAATAGTTCTTTTAAGTGTCATTTTTCTCAATAGTTGATTTACAAGTTTTAAGAACATGTAAGAGACAGTAAATTCTATATTTTTATAGCTTGAAAATGCAATTTGTTCAGAAAATAATTCTGCCCAACAACGGAAGAAAACACGTAAACGCCATTGAGAACAATGGCACTTGCGTGTTTTCTTCCGTTGTAGGGCAGAATTGTAATGCGCGCACCACATGTACCTGAATGGTTTCTTCAGGAGAAACCTTTGGTGCATCTTTATTGGCGTTGTTATCGACTCTGGATCCTAATACTGTAACGTTTGCATTGTTTTTTGTGTTGCTATCTGTAATTATAGAATATATTTTACATTATTTAAAATATATTTGAGTTTTGTAAATAATCAGTGGTACATTTTTTAAAAATTTAAAAAAAAATCATGTAATATTTCACTGCAATAGAAAATAACCAAAGTTGTTAAATCAATTTAATTTATTATTGATTTAAAGACAAAAGTTTACTTACATAATTAGACATTAATTTATTAAATTAATGATTAATTAATTATTAAGTTCACAATTATTTGTCTTATTAATGTTATCGTTACAGAAGACATAAGTCTTAAACGTTAATTTACTGTAGAACATTAATTTTTTAAAAAATAAACTTTAATAACGACATTGAGCTTTATAAAAAATTTTAATTGAAATTATTAGTTTTAACAGTCCTGATAATAACATTATATACATAACTTTTAGTATGCATAGTAATAGTAATATGAGAAATGTTCAATATATAAAAAAATCGGCAGATATTAGTATACAAAATATATGAGAAGGTTATTAAAGTTCGGAGGGGGAAATTCAAGATGGATGCTTGCTGGTGCATAAACAACGCACGGTAGCCAATGGGATGAAATCAATTTTTTTAAAATAACTTTTTAAAAACAAATGAAACTACAGTACCGGCCAGTAATATGCGGCCACTTGTTTTGAGTAATTCAGTTTAATCAATTTTTCTTCGATCTAATTCTGAAATAACATTTTTTCTCTGTCATTAGTTCAGAACTAACTAAATTATGAATAAAATGATCCCATGATGAAGTCGTTTTGTCACTCGAAAAAAATTTATTGTAAAAAAAAGTGTAAATTACAGCGTTTGTTTCATTTTATAATAACTTTTAAAATAATAAAGATCTTTTGATGTTTGTGGTGTGATTTTAAAGATAATTTTGCATAGAATTTAGAAAATATCTCACTATTGTTGTACAATTTTTTTCTTACATTTTTCCTGAGGCTAAAGTGAGTACAAAAAAATGTAAAAAATGTAAATAATATAATTAGTGAGAAAAATATGTTTTAAAATTGTAATGAATTAATTTTTTCAAAGTTTTTTCAAAAACCTTTTATAAATCTTTTTCATTATAATTTTGAAGAATATTTTTCTCACTAAGTACAGTATTTCAATTTTTTGCAGTTATTAATTTTATTAAAGTTTTTGCAAAAATCTTTTATAAATCTTTTTCATTATAATTTTGAAAAAAAATTTCACAATAATTAAATTATTTAAATAAATTTGTTGCATTTTTTTGTACTCACTTTAGACTCAGGAAAAATCTAAGAAAAAAACTGTGCAACAATAGTGATGTATTTTTTTAATTTTTATAGAAAATTATCTTTAAAATAACACCAAGAACATAAAGAGATCTTTATTATTTTAAAAGTTATTAATAATTGAAAAGAACGCTGTAATTTACACTTTATTTAAAGTAAATTTTTTTAAAGTGAACAAAACTACTTCATCCTGGGCTCATTTTATTCAGAATTTAGTTAGTTTTGAACCAATTAGAAAGAAAAAATTTAATTTTAGAATTAAATCGAACAAAAATTTATTAATCTGAATCACTCATGTGGCCACATACTACTGGCCGGTAATGTATGTTCATTAATAAAATATATTTTGTTTATCAAAACCTATTTTTTAAAATAATAAAAATGAATAAATTTTTTATACTAATTTTTATAATTTTCAAAAAAAAGGTTCTGATAAATAAAAAATATTTTATTAATGAACATTGGTTCAAAATTTATTTTTAAAGTTACTTTAAAATAACTGATTTCGTCCCATTGAGCACCATGCATTGTTTGTGCACCAGCAAACATTCTTCTTGAATATCCCCCTTCTGAACTTGAATAACCTTATAACTTTTATATCAAAATTTTGCTTTCTAACATTTTTTTTTTAATTTTAATTCATAATTCTTAATTCTTACCTTCTTTTTCTTCCATATGGCGTAAATTAAAATTTTCCTTCTCCAGTTCTTCAATTTTTTTCTGCATTAATTGCACATTGCTGGCATCTTCTTTAGAATTTTCATCTTCATACATATTATTGTTAAAGTTTAGGTTTTCCTTTTCGAGTTCGTAAATTTTTCTTTGTATCGATTGCACATTGTTGACATCTTTTTTGGGAGTTTTAACGGCTTCACTTGAATCAACAGGTGATTCATCATCACTCAACTAGTACAAGAAATATTTAAAACTTTCAGAAAATCATTGAAATAAAATAATTAAAAATTAGAGAAAATAAATGAAAAAAGATAAACATAATTTAAAATTGAACAGAACAAGTTTTAATTAAAGAGAAATAAGTAAAAAATTTTTGGCAATTATGAAAAAGAACGAGAAAAAGAACGAAAGTAATTGAAAATTGAAGAAAATAATATAAAAAAGAATATAAATAATTAAATAATTAAAAATTAAATAATATATAATATAATAATACAACTTAAAATTATATATAATTATAATTATTTATAGTTATATATAATAATATTATTAAATAATTAAAATTTGACAAAATAATTAAACAAATTACATAAAATATTTTAAATAAATGAAAGTTAAACAAAATTTGAGAAAAATAGTTAAAACTGTCAGAATTTGTGGACAGAAATAGATGAATAAATATTAATACTAACTAACTTCAGGAGTTTACGGAGATTATTATTATTTAATTTTTTACTTCAATGTCTCTTGTAAATAGACAAAAATCTTTAAATGTTAAACTACTGGAACTCTGCAACATTTGCTTTTATTTTAAATTGATAGAATATACTGTTCTTTTAGTAATATACATTAAACTTAAATATAATCGATTTACTCAACTATTCTGAATCAGATAATTATGCGATTATTCGTATTTTTATTTTTATTTCATTTATGATTGTGATTATATTTTTATATATTTTCCATTTAATAATTATATTTTTTTGTTATTATTATTAATATTATTATTATTATTATTGTTATTAGACTCCCTGAAGAGGAAATCATTTAGATTTCGAAACGTTGGAGGAAATATTTAAATATTAAACGAAGTCCCAAATCTAGAAATTTTTTTAGGGGGGGCGGCATATATGTTATTTGGCGCCCTTTTCTCCCTAAAATTTTTTTCGATAACCTTTTCTTTTGCTTCACTCAATGACCATTTTGGTCACGTGCCACCCCTTGCCCCCCCCTAGATCCGGGCCTGATTAATCGATTATCCAAGTGACTACGTGTTTCTCTTTATTTTTTTAAAAAAAATTACTCTCAGATGTTACAGACTTTCATAATAATAGATAATTAAACCTTTGTTTTTAAGCAAGAAATTTAGGTCAAGTGAATTAATGACACTACTTTACACTTACTTTTATTGCTCTTTCTTCAGCTAATTTTAATTGCTCCTCAAAATCACTTTCATTATTTGCATCATTGTCTCCGTGTTTTGCCTTTTTGTTCCTTATAGCAGGCTGAAATATAAAGCAAGTACTTTCATAAATATATATTAAGTGTTTTACCAAAAGATAAACGTAAATTGCGAAGAAATGTATATACCTTCTTAGCTTGTTTTGAGTTATCGTCATTTTCAGTGTCCAAAAATTCGTCAATGAAAGCTTTTTTTTGAACAATTTTCTTGTGCTTCTTGTTGACTGGAGTACATTCATCTTCAGTAAAGTTTTCGCTTTCTCATTCATTTCAACCCAGCCTAAATTATAAAATATTTTCCGATTAAGGGGTAAGGCTACTGTCGATGCTTCAAAAAATTAATTTTTTTTTTATTAGCTAAAAAAATTCTTTGAACCTTCTAGAACACAGGGAAAAAAGTTTGGAACCTGTTTTTGTTTCAGATTAAACTTTTCAACAACTATTTTGGGTACACGAAGCGCCTCGTGCAAAACATGCTTTAAGAGAATGTCTCCATCGCCGCCATTTTGAAATATTTTTCAATCCAAATTATTGATTTTGTTCACTTTAAGATATACCTAATAATATTCTATAATATTATTATTCTCTTAATTTTGTTTCCACAAAAAAAAATCGAAAAATGTGGTAAAAATTCTATCCGTCTTTAGTGGTGTAACACCAACGCGTTTTTCTCAAAACACGGCTTTTGAAATTGGCAAGCAGCACAACTCAAACAATTTTCAATATTTTTAATCCGGTTTTTTCCTACATCTTTATAATAACATTTCAAAGAGAATGACGTACGGGATTTTCGATAACTTAATTTAAGCAATTGTTATAAGCAATTAAGTGCGGTTTTTTTTGGTCCAAAAATGGGTTTTTTTTTTCAAATGCTTCCAAATTTCACAAAAATCAATATTTTTTAAAATCCGTACGTCATTCTCTAGCTATTCTCATGTAGATTTAGAAAAAAAAATTTATTTTGTTCTGGAATAAATTTTGCACCCTGTGTGCTGCTTGCCGCGGAGCTCCTCCAAGAAAACATGTATTACAAAAATGGCTCCAGTGCCGCCATTTTGAAATATTTTTTATTAAAAATTTGTCATTTTTTACTTCAATATGTAGATAAAAACTTCCCAAATCATTATAATTGTATTCCCTTTCCTTCCATTAAAAAAAAATTCTTGAAAAAACGTGTTTTTTTCGCGTTTACAGTGGCCTTACCCCTTAATAATACATATATTTTTGATGAAAGTAAAAAGTTAATAAAATCAGATTTTTAATAATCTTATTATTTGCTAAAAATATTCTAAAAATAGTAAAATCTTAATAATTTAATTAGATATTCATAACAAACTGAGATATTTAATGGATGATTGAAATTCAATTTATTTTAAAATAATAAACGTTTTTTAATATATAAGGCTTATTGTAATAGAAAGATGTTATACAACTGAAACTAATTATAAGAATTAACATGTATTTTTCAATTTTTGCAAAAAATAGTAAGCAGTCAAAAGTGTTCAAAGAAATCTAAAAATAATTATTTTTTAATGCTTTATACCAAAAATGCAGATTTGTAAAATATATAAAGCTTACATGAATTTAGATTATCAGTAAAGTTCCATAATTTGATGCTAATAAATAATACCAATTTCATAAAAAAATACCTTGCAATTGATTCTGATAACTTTAAAAAACAGTTATTATTTCAAAAATAAGTTAAATTCTAATTAAACATTAAAAATCAGAACCTTCATTCAAAAAGTTAATTAATTAAAAAAAATCATCAAAAACTAAAAGAATACATTTCTTAACACGCACATATATACTTTCGTAAGAAAAATTCTCATGTATGGAATGAATATAACGATATAACTAATGCAAGTTTCCAGTTATATTACTAATAAAATTTAACCTAGTTTTTTAAATGTTTAAAGTAAAAAATTTAAGGAAAGTTAAAATCTTCATAAGTTATTCAATACCAAGAATTCTTATTTCACTTCATTTTGGAATATTATTGTATCACAATTTGCATTTTTCAAGTTACAATTGAAGTAGATTAAACATTTTCAGAATAATGAAAAAGGGGATTTTTATTCATGAGTTTTTAGTTAAATTAAAAGTTTGAATAATTGTAACTGTGCGTACCTAAGTGTTGACTAAAATATATAAAATGATTGTTATGACAATAGAAATATATTCTAGATAAATTTTATGATTATAAAGCTATTTATTTGTTTTAAAAAAATATTCATAATATATTGTAGACATATTATAATCAATTTACAATGTGGAAACTACTAATCAAAATTATATAAAACAATCAGTACAGATTTCCATTACCACGTGTTGCTTATACATATATATATATTTATGTACAACAAGAAATTGAAGGAAGCTCATGTAGGGGAGAGTGGCCATCAATGTACCGGGTTTTTTTCAAGGTCATAGTATTTATTCAATTTTACCAATTTCAAGCACTTTTTTGCAGCAATATAAAACTGGAACACTTCTCTAGGTAATGCACACATATTATACCCGATTTATTTTGATTAAGTAATAAAATTTAGGATTTTTCTAAACTAACACGCTATTTTCATTTTCAACAACCTGGGTACACAATGAACCACCTCTATAAAAACACTTAAAATGTTCAACAATAATAATATTGCAATTTTCACTTTGTGAAAAAACTTTTTTCTATCAAATACTATAAAAAACTATTACTTAATACTTTTTAATTGATAATGTATATCATAAATATACCTCAAATTGAAGTTAACTAGCTAAAATGGGATTTTATTTTTGCTATGTTGAGAAGAGTACTGATAACAATCGCGATCACATGCTGTACGCATGCCTAGTTTTATAATCAGGCATACCAATCTGGAAATTGAAAATACACTGAAATTCCAGATGGTTCATTGTTCCCTGGTACATTGAATCAACATGACATTTGCAACAAAAATGGTTTTTTATAACTTAATCCAATATTTCAAAATCTTTATCTCATTAGAATATTGTAGTTAAGGCCCCATACAAAATAAATCGTAAGTTTATTTATTTTTAAATTACCTTATTTCAATTAAAAAACGTGTTTGTATTTTAGGTAAATTTTTTCTTCAGTGCATCAAAAACAGTTTTTTTTAGTTTTTTCTGTAAATAATAAATCCACACGTCTTAAACTTATGGACGTAGTGTGTTTACGCAAACTTCATTTATATTTAAAATTTGGAGAATTTTTATTTAATTGTTTCTGAGAAAATTGAAATGGTTCATTGAAAAAACTGGTACATTGATGGCCACTCTCCCCTAAGTAATTTTAGGTTATACAAATGCAAATGTTTCAATAATTATAAATTATATTATACTATACTTACCGCCTGCAGCAAGGATTTTGGCCACACAATGTTTCCAATTGCAATTATTAACTTTTCTTAACATTTTTGACGCCGGTTGAACATCGCAGTCCGGCCACTTAATCACAATGTCCTTTTTTTCTTTAATAATAATCGGTAATTCGCAATCTTTAACAGGGGAAACTAACCAATGTTGAAACCCCACAGCAATTTAATTATTTTCGTTGATGAAATCTAACACAAGACACTTTGAATCATTCATAATTTATAAATCTTTACGATTTGAAGGACAAAAGAACACGTCGCAATTCAAACTTTTCGTTTAACGTTTACTTGTGCGACTTGTGCCTGCTTGCAGCGTGGTTCTAGGAATTGCCGGTTACCACGTGCAAACAATTGTGCGCATGCTTCTCACATTTGCAGTTATTGGTCGAAATGCGCGCGTTGATATATTCAAGATGGATTTAAAAAAATTTGTTTTAAATGTATTTTAAAAATATATTTATGCTACATTTGTACGAAATATATTTTTTAAAACCTAATTCTCTTAAAATAAATTTAGTTAAACCTCCACAACGGAAATTAATTTGAAAAACATAAATAAAAGAAATAGAAACATTGTTCATAGTGCTCAGTAGCGCCCTCTACAGAAGATTAAGAGAAGCAAAAGAAACCGTTGTGCTAGTTTTGTGATTATGTGTGGTTCAAGACAGAAAAATTATTAAACAGCAGTATTGTCAGGCCCGTGCGCAAGGGGGGGGGGGTTTTGGGGGTTTAAACCCCCCCCAGAAAGGTCTGAACTTGCTTTAAAAATTTTCAACTTTTTTGATTAAAAAATTATTTTTAATAAATAACAATGTTTACACAATTTATTTTTTGAAAACCCCCCCCAGAAGCAAATACTGCGCACGGGCCTGAGTATTGTTACATTATATTAGTGAAATAAATGTTCATTGTTCGTGTTTATTTTCCTACAATTTCAGGTAAAGTCAACTTATATTATTATGCACAATATTTATGCATAAAGTTAAATGTTCAAAATTTTTAAGGATGAATATGTCGTGCACATGTTTCTTTAAGAATATTATTTCCGTTAACTGCGGTGAATGATATTAATAAAATATTAATATAATTTTAATTTCAAGTTGAAATTGTCTATGGAATATTTTTTAAATAATTAAATATTAATATATATATATATAAGTATACATAACCTTATAATTCAGATTGTAGGTGCCCGCATGATTATTCCCCAAATATCAATCTCTTAGTATTCACACATCGAAATATTCAATATCGAATTACCATTTAATATAATTTTATTTATTCAAATTATAATTCATCCTACTTTCTAAAGAATAGAATTGTTTTTTGACATTATTTCTAGTACCGTAAAATGGGGTAAAGTCGGCCAGTCATGAAAAGTCGGCCAGCCGGTAACCTATTTTTAAAGTATTTAATTATCCTTTTTTTAGAAAGAAAAATTAAAAATATTGTTTTGTTTTTGTTAATAGAAATGTCAAACTTAAATTTAAAAAATACTTGACGCAAATTCATGGGTTAGTTCTAATAAAAATAATATATTTGTGTGCAAGCCTATTTTATCTAAAAAATAAGTAGTGTGAAAAAGGTAGTTGTAAATTATTATTGAAATTTTTTTTTGACAAATCAAACTGTACATAGCGTTGCTTGTGTCTCTGGCATAATTTACAAACAAAAATAACCTTTATTGGTTTATTAAATTTTATGAAAAATCAGTTTTTCTAAAAATTTTACTTTTGTAGGGAAAAGTCGGCCATGGTTCGAATTTACAAAAATATTGTAAATAATTTTTTTTCTACTTGTTCCCAATGTCCAAAATGTAAGAATAGAAACTGTTATTTCTAAACTAAAATTTAAAAATGAGAAGGGTGCATGGAAGATATTATTTCTCTAATTTAAAACTTTAAATAATTCAGATAGGTTACTTTTTTTTTTGTTCAGGTTATGTTAAAAATCTGACTTAGAAATTTTGTCAAATCATAATATAAAGTTTAAATAAATATATATTTCATAGATTATAGATATTGTATTTTTAATTAACTTTATTTCCTATGATTATTTTATGTTAAACTATAACATATTCTACCTGTTTATAGTGGTGGCCGACTTTACCCCTCATTTAGGGGAACAGTTGGCCATGACAAAAAGGATTATTGTGAATTCTCTAAAAAGGATTTCACTTTTCCTATATGATGAACTTCAAAAACAGGAGTCAGAGATTATATATACTAAGTATAAATATTTTCTTCTCTTAATTTAACGTATTTTTTAAAGAAAATCGTGAAAAACTGGCCGACTTTACCCCATCTTACGGTACATCATCTTTTGCCAAATTAAAATGTATATCAAAAATCAATTCTATTGCTTAGAAAAGAGGATAAATTATAATTCGAATAAATGAAATTACATTAAATGGGAATTAAAATTATAAAATTAATGTGAAATAGCAATTCGATATTAATATTAGGATATTGAAATTTGGGAAATAATTTTTAAAGACATCTTTAGTTGTAAATTTTATTGAGAAAAATGCATTAAGTTGAAATAATGTATTATCTAATCTATAATTTTGTGACAATTTTATTTTTTCTCCGGTCAGACAAAAATCACAATTATTAATCCAATATTCCTTAACATTATAAATGATTTTATAAACTGTAAATCATCATTTTAATATTGTTATGAATATCTTCTTAAATTCTTATACAATAACGTATTCATTTTCATTTTTTGAATTAAATATTTCTAACAACATTGCAAAAAATCAAACTTTAGAGAATATATTTAACCCTCCCGGGGGAAAAAAAACATATCGCTAAATTTCTTGGTGAATCGGAGATTTTAAGAATGCGGGTTCAAGATTGTGAATGGTTTTGAATCGGAGTCTTTAATCAGTAATTTTCTATGGATGTCCAATTCATGAGAAATTTCCTGAATCTTTGTCGACAATTGTGAATCGGATCAAAAATTTTTCAGGTTAATAGGTAATCGGAGATTTCCTATTAAGAATTTGTAATATAACTTTCTTGAAAGGAAATCTCCGATTAACTACTGACCTGCAAATTTTTTATCCGTTTCACAATTGTCAACAAAGATTTAAAAAATTTCTCATGAATAAGACAGCCATAGGAAATTACTGATTAAATACAACTCCGATTCAACATGATTTAAAATTTCAATCTTGAACCCGCATTCTTAAAATCTCCGATTCACCAAGAAATTTAGCAATAGGTTTTTTTTCCCGTGCTTTGCGGCATGAACATAATATCAGAAGTAGTGCTATTTTTTTATTTAAAAAAGCTAAATATTATTAATAAATATTATTTTATAATTTCAAGAAATTATTTATAAATAATATTTTCAAATTTCGAGAAATCATTTATAGATATAATTTATCTCTTGTTAAACGAAAAAAATGATCGCACCTCTTGTTTCATTCTTTGATTTCTAAGAAATAAATTGTTCTTTTATTTTGCTTTTAAAGAACGAGAATTGTCAACAATGAAATGGAACATTTGTGTTCATAGACTCGATTAGCACTTAGTCAAAAAATCTGTATCACAAATAAATAAAGTAATAAATAGTGAGTTTTGCCTGACCTGAAAAGAAACAAAAATCAATACGTTAAAAATAATTATTTAATAAAATATTTTGATTCAACATGTTCTTTGAAAAATTTGTAATTATTTTGAAAAATTATATGAAAACAATATCAATTATACACCTGACTCTCTTTATATGCAACTCTTCGGGCTGGGTCTTTCATATAGCGAATTGTAAACAAACGCTCGAAACGCATTGTCCTTTGCTACCCCTCTTACGTCTTTGTCCCTACATGCTCGACGCTCAACTTAAATTCCCCTATCTTCTTATTCGCAGAATGTCATATTTCGAACCTTCATATAAAGAGAGTGCGGTGTAATTTTATTTGCGTTATAAATCGTTTTTTTTGTCATAGATTGTGTAAAGAAACATTACTGAAATTAAAAATATTTTGAAAAATATTTCAAAAAAATTTTAAATTTGGAAAAAATTAAGTATATTATATGCTATTTTATGTTTTAATACATTACATTATTATACATCATAGGTAGCACAATAATGTTCTTATCACAATATTAAATAAAAATGGATGAAAATAATGGATATAGGGGAGAGTGGCCATCAATGTAACAGTTTTTGTAATGAACCATTTCAATTTTCTCAGATACAATTAAATAAACATTCTCCTAATTTTAAATATAAATGAAGTTTGCGTAAACACACTACGTCCATAAATTTGAGACATGTGGATTTATTCTTTATAGAGAAAACTGAAAAAAACTGTTTTTGATGCTCTGAAGAAAAAATTTACCTAAAATACAAACACGTTTTTTAATTGAAATAAGGCAATTTAAAAATAAATGAATTTACGATTTATTTTGTATCGGGCCTGAACTACAATATTCTAATGAGATAAAGATTTTGAAATATTGCATTAAGTTATAAAAAACCATTTTTGTTGCAAATGACATGTTGATTCAATGTACCAGGGAACAATGAACCACCTGGAATTTCAGTGTATTTTCGATTTCCAGAGTGGTATGCCTGATTATGAAACTAGGCATGCGTACAGCATGTGACAGCGATTGTTATCAGTACTCTTCTCAACATAGCAAAACTAAAATACCATTTTAGCTCGTTAACTTAAATTTGAGGTATATTTATGTTATACATTATCAATTAAAAAGTGTTAAGTAATAATTTTTTATAGCATTTGATAGAAAATAAGTTTTTTCACAAAGTGAAAATTGCAATATTATTATTGTTGAACATTTTTAGTGTTTTTATAGAGGTGGTTCATTGTGTACCCAGGTTGTTGAAAATGAAAATAGCGTGTTAGTTTAGAAAAATCCAAAATTGTATTATTTAATCAAAATAAATCGGGCATAATATGTGTGCATTACCTAGAGAAGTGTTGTAGTTTTATATTGATGCAAAGAAGTGCTTGAAATGAGTAAAATTGAATAAATACTATGACCTTAAAAAAACCCGGTACATTGATGGCCACTCTCCCCTAAGCGATATTTACGTAAAACTTCTGAGACTGTGCCAGAATCAACTTTACGATCAAGAAAAAGAAAAAGAAATTCACGTGCCGAAAACACTCGTGCTTTGCAAACTCTGTTGCATCAAATATTGCCAGACCAAGTGTCAGACTCTGACGAAAGCGAGGTTTGTTAATTTTAAATCTAATTATAAATGGAATTTGGTTTTATGTTCTAGATCTAGGAGAAAAATTTATGTAAAAAATTTGTAATTTGAGTTGTTTTGTAAATTGTTTTCGATAATTTTTGCTATAAAATTCCTTACTGTATAAATCACAATTTTGTTTTTACAAATATTGAGGAAATAAATTATTCTTAATATTAAATTTGTGACAATAGAGAAAAGACTAAAATTATGTTCAAAATTTTAAAAAAGTTTTAATGGTACTAACAGCAATTGTCATTAATTGGTCAACAAAGCATCTATTGTAGATTTTTGTAAGTAATTGACTCGTTAAGATACAGAAATAAAATATTATACGTGACATTTTCATTCAAAAAAATTTTTTTTGGTTTAAATAATTGTTTTCGGATTCTAAGTGAAAAGTAAGGAATCATCTATTTTTTTATTTTCTTATTGAATAAAAATTGCGGAAATTATGAATTTGTTAAATTTACTGTTTTCCAAGACAGTAAGGTGATGGTACCTATACTTGATCAGTACCTACAGTCGATCAGTGATAATTTAATTTGATAAAATTGATGAATAGTTTAATAATATTGATGCCAAATGCTACTTCGAATATTACAAGATTTATTTTTACCAAGGTAATAGAACTATTAATTAAGTTTGTCTAATTAAATCATCACTGATGGCCTAGAAGTACTAAAAAACCGAAGTAATCGTTTTACGATCTTTTTCTTTTAATGCAGTTACTAATAAATATGAAAATTCTTCTCATCATAAGTCTAAATGTGGTGTTCTTTAACTAAAATTTGTGCAACGTTAAATAATTATAAATATCAGTCACGCTTTAAGAAACACGAGATTTAGACATCAAAAAATTTCCATATTCATTAGTGCCTGCGTTAACAGAAAACAATCGAAAAAGGATTACTTAGGTTTAAAAAAAAGTCACTTTATAGACCTAAATTCAATTTTATTTGTATTTTTTTACTAAGCAGTTATTTTCTACTGTACGACTACAAAATTTAAGAAAAACTTAACAAATTTCATGCACAGCAATATTCACCATTTTTTAATAATAACATATAAAAAGGCATTTCAAAAGAACTATGTTTCTAAAAATGATAAATTTAAAAAATTTACAACTTCCATAAATCTTAATTAAATAAAAAAATATAAAAAACGTGTTTCCCTATTTTTCACATTGAATCCGAAAAAATTGTATAACAAAAAAAAATTTTTGAATGAAAATGTCACGTGGAATTCCCAGATGTGAAAATACTTGACATCGGCAATAGATATTTTGTTAACAATAATTAAAAAAAAAAGAAGCATTGATGGTCGAAACGTAAAAACAAATGGTTTTGTTACCAAGAAAAGTAATACTGTAAAGATAATTAATTTATTTTATAATAAAACATTTTATTCTTTCTTCTAACGTTAGAAACCTATACAAAGTTGCCTACTTTTCAAAGTCTTAAAACATGTTTATAAATTTCCTGAAATTTCTTTACAATGTTAGAGTACTTAATCTAATATATACATTTACTTTTTAATGCAGGAGAGTAATGCTGAAAATATTCAACAATGCAAGGAAAATGAGATCTATATTGAGAGAAAGGAAGAAGAAAGGAATGTTTTAGAAGAAGTGGAAGAAGAAATGGAAAAAGAAATAGAAGAAAATAACAGGAATGAAGAAAGTCCAAGTATTATCCAAAATTCAGCAATACAAAAAAACTTGGATCAACAAATGGAAGAAACTAATTACAGTACAGGCAGTTCTGAAGACAATATCCAGAAAATAGTAGCCGAAAATCTTTATGAACAACAAATTATTTCTCAAGGACACGTGGAAGAGGAAAATAATATAGTTATAAAAGATACATTTCTAGACAGAACTGAAGAAGCAGTTGACGAAGATCTTTTAAGTCATGACGAATCAGAAAGCAGCGAGTCCAGTGAACTTAATCAATTATTTAACATAGAAGTAGAAAGCGAGGATAGTGATACTGAAGAGGAATCCCAATTGTTTGCAGTATATAACGATGAAAATGACTTCAACGATTCAGAGAAAAGTTTTAATACAAGTCCTCAGGTACCTATAAAAATTTGTAAATTGCCTATTTTTTATTACCTTGCAGTTAATAATACCTATATATTTCTTTAAATAATAGATTTCTCTATATACGTTAGATATAATCATATTAATGGTATTCAATAACATTATTTATTTTGCTCACGATTTATTTTTAATTGAGATTTTGAATTGGAGGTTAAAAAAAAAGATTTCTAAGTCAAATTTAAACCCATTTATTTTTTACGGTTCAACCCTACTGAAAAATCCTATATAGGATCGTACATAGGATCCTACATAGAATCCATATGGATTCCTATGAGAATCCACGTAGGATCCTATATACGATCCTATATAGGTATTGTCCTATAGGAATCCATGTGGATTCTCATAGGAATCTATGTGGATTCCTATAGGTCGCCTATAGGACACGTCCTATATAGGATCCTATGTGGACTCTCCTATAGGAATACATGTAGGATCTCATATAGGATCCTACATAGGCGTCCCAAAAAAATTTTTGTACACCCCCCTACATAGGATCCTACGTAGGTTTCCATATAGGATCCTATATAGGATCTTTTATGGGCACCCAAAAAAAAATTATGTACACAGAATTAATTGTTTTTTTTAACAACATTATTCAAATATACATTAAGCACCATTATAAGGACGAAAAATATTTACTGCGCAGGCGTAAGTATTGTAGAATACGTAAAAGACGACTGCGCATGAGGAAGGGGTACAAAAAATTTTTTTGGGGGTACCCATGTAGGATCTTATATGGGTTCCCATGTAGGATCCTATTTGGGAACCTACGTAGGATCATATGTAGGAGGGTGTACAAAAATTTTTTGGGACGCCTATGCAGGATCCTATATGAGATCCTACATGTATTCCTATAAGAGAGTCCACATAGGATCCTATATAGGACTTGTCCTATAGGCGACCTATAGGAATCCACATAGATTCCTATGAGAATCCACATGGATTCCTATAGGACAATACCTATATAGGATCCTATATAGGATCCTACGTGGATTCTCATAGGAATCCATATGGATTGTATATAGGATCCTATGTACGATCCTATATAGGATTTTTCAGTAGGGAACCGCCCTGACAAGATAAATTTTGACAAAAATATAATTGTACAATGAAGTAAAGAAAAATTAATTAATCTTTTGAATCACAAAGATTGAAAACATTTCAAACTGAAGTTCAAAACCTTTTTCGGGGATTAAACTACCTCAAATGCGCACGTTTCTACTACTGAAATGATTATTATATAGTATTGTAATACAAACGTTATTTTTCAAAATCATATAAAAGAATATGCGCTGAATAAGAAATCTATGATTAACTTTCCAAATTGTTGCAAATTACGAAGGCTGTTCGAGCTTATGAACAAAAGTGTTCTTACCTGATTCCAATCTCGACGTTTCCCGCTCTTAAAAGACTAGTTAAATAAGCAAATCTTGATTTATTAGAAATATTAAGAGTGGCATAAGTTGCGCAATTCTATTTTTTTGTTTACAAAAAAGAGCTAAATATCATTTATAAATAATTACTCTAAATTTCAAAAAATTATTCATAAATAATATTAAGTTCTTTCTTATAGCAAAAAATATAATGGCACCGCTTGTGCCACACTATTATTTCTAATAAATCGAGATTTGCTAATTTATCTTGTCTTTTAAGTCTGACAAATGTCGACATTGAAATGAGGTGAGAGAATTTTGGTTCATAGGTTCCATGAGCAATAAGTTAATAAAACAGGTTCTTAAGATTCTTTCAAATTTAAGTTAACAACAAAAGTAGCGTTTTTTACACAAAAAAGTCCCTGTTGCCAGTAACTTTTGCCGAACTTTAGGCAACGAATTTCATAGAAATGGATTAAAGTGAACTGAATTCCAAATTTCCGGCGGAGCTAAATGTCTGATATTTTTTCACAGAATTTCACAGTTTAATTAATTTTAAGTAATTAAAATAAGGAAGTTAATTTCATCTTTAAATCTTTATTTGTTATTGCTTTCAAAATTGACTTTTAAAGTTAGATGTTTAGACCGAAAAAACTCTGTTACGAATAGCTCACGAGCAAGTTGGTGAAAATATGGCATAACCCACTCGACGTGACATTTGCAAGAAAGCCATGCTGTTTTTTCACGGTCTCTTACAATACTCGCACGGACCCGGCCGTGGAAAAATCGCACGGCTTTCTTGCAAATCTCGCATCAAGTGGGTTCTGTTATATTTTCACCAACCTGCTCGTGCGATATTTGTAACAGATTTTTCTCGGTGTAGATTTAGATGAAAACTTTGTTATTTTAGAAAAAATTGTAGCTTTATAAATTGTCAAGATAGAATGTTTTTTCCAGTTTTTCGCAGATTCCTATGATCTTCATATAAGTTATTTTATATAATGTTTTCTTTAATTATGAAGAATTTAGTATGCTATATTTATTCTGTAGATAATTGTTTCAAATATAGTGAAGTTGAATATGATACACGACAAAATTAAAAATATAGGTATTTAGCAAAAATCATACAAAAAACAGGGTTTTTGTAGAGAATGTATCTCAGTCATTTTTTTGATATACAGAGACATTTTTTAAATTATTAAAAATTTTAAACTTTATTTTCCGTAATAATTATTTTCACTATAAGTATGCAGAAAATAGAATTTAGCATGTTCTCGAAATTTGAATAGAACCAAGCCAATTTAATTCCTATGGAGAAGATCGAATTTTTGAAATTGGCACAACTCTAATTTTTTCGGGTGGATTTCCAGGCTGAAAACCGGGCGAATATTTTCTCGTGGGGTGCTAATACATTTATCTTACGATGATTTATTCACAATCAAAATAATTTGTTGAAATAATGAATCTCTTTAAATCTGAATTAGTGATTTTCTATTAATGAATTAGCGAAAAGTGAGCTACTATTAAAATAGTAATAATTTTACTAATTCTTAGTAGAAAATCTACTTATTTTAAAAGTAAAGTTTCTCTATTTCAATTAGTAGTTTTCTACTAAAAATTAGTAGTTTTCTCTTAAGAATTAGTAGTTTTCTACTGATTCTTAGTAGTTTTCTACGGTATGAATTTGAGAAAAATGAGCCATGAACTTGACTAATTCATAGTAGAAAAGTACTAATGCAGATTTAGAGAGAACATTTTCTTCTTCGTAGTTGAAGCTTTGATATTCTTCAAACATACAAATTTTTTGAAATGCTAAAATAAAATAAAAATTGATAATAATAATAATGAATAATAAAATTTGATTTGGTTATTTTCATAGCTAAAATATGAAAACACACACAAGAGTTTTTAAAAGTAGGGTAGATGTACCGTTTGTGGCCAGTGTACCTTTAGTGGTCACTTTCAAATATATTTTTCTATATTTTTTTAAAGTTTGAAATTTATTACATATATTTCTAAATTCAATTGAATTTAATCAATTTGTAATGTTCGTAATTAATTATCTCTCTCTATTAATTAAATAGACATATTTTTTCAACCGACCACTAATAGTGTACTAAGATGGCCAAATCCAGTACTTCTACACTAGTCATTACAAAAATTTTTATGGCCATTTCATTTTATGAAAACAAAATTAATGTTATAAATTTAACTAATTTTATAAAAAATGTATCTTCCTTGCTTAAAAATCCATCGATGAACCTACACAAAATATAGATTCGGTTGAAATTCGATGAATTAAAAGTAAATTACAAATTAAAAAATATACTTTTTTGCTAAAATTTTTTAAAAATTTGTTAATTTAATCTTATATATGGGGTATCCTCTGGAAAAAAGCCACCTAAAAATATTTTTTTTTGTTAATGAATACATGTTATAATATACATAAAAACAAACATAAAAAGTAGGGTATTAGGTCAGTGTAATGCGTGGTTGCCTATTACTAGGGGTTGGATTTTAAGGTAGCATTATTTTCATCTGCCAATAACTTTCTTCCTAATCATTGAATTTGAAAATCTTATGGATGTTTTTTGTGTAATATTTTCCAAATTTTTAAATTATATAACTAACAATTTTTAAAAATTTAGTTTCCATAAGAAAAATGCAAAAATTATTTTTTAAGGTATTAGTCGCGTAAAATGATTTTCGTCAGATTTTTTTAAAACTTTGTATCTGTATTCATGAGGTATTTATCTATGGAATGAGATCTATCCTATTAATTTTGACCACTTCTGAGCTTCAAAATATTAATTCAAAGTTTATAACTTTTACATGCAATAGCACAAAATGCATGTAAAAAATGTCTCTTATATTCAATTATAAAAAAACAAGTCGTCAGTTTTTCAAATAAAACTACTAAGTTACACATTGAGATAAAATAAATCCTTTCAAAAAAAATTAATTTTATTGACCATGCCGTATAAAAAATACAATAATTTAAAAATTCATAATTTTTCATTTTCACGTGGTTTCATTGAAAAATGTCGAAAACGTGTGAGCAATACATCACAATAACTTATAGTACCTGACTTAAAATCGTGAAAATTACATATATTACATTAGAAGAGGCCACAAGGAAGCAAGTTAGTTGATATACAAGTTTATTTTGTGTTCTTTTTATTTTGCGGGAGTTTTGCGGGAGCATTTACGCGACTAATACCTTAATGCAATTTTTAACTCTCATCCACCTCTAGGATTTTTTCTAGCATTGTCCAGAAATCTTCCTTATTTAATAAGATTTTTTCTTTTCAATGGCGTTTTGGGACAGCAAGGTGTATACGAGCTACAATTGAATTTTCAGTTGAACCAACCTACTAATTCGCATCTAATGTTTTCAGCAGTTGTAAAAACGGTTAGAAATCATTTTAAAATAATTCTGAAACTTTTTTAAACACTGCAAGAATTATTATAGGTCGCCCGAAAACATAAGTTACAAATTAGTGAGTTTTGTAAAGTGAATATTTAATTGTAGCTCGTATACACCTTACTGTCCCAAAATGCCATTTAAAGGGTTCAAAGCTTATTAAATAAGAAAAATTTATGTACAATTCTAGAATAAATCCTACAGGGGCACTAGTGTTAAAAAATGCATTAAAAAATAATTTTTGCATTTTTCTCATCAATACTAAATTTGTATATTTAGTTATATAATTTAAAAATTTGGAAAACTCTACACAAAACACATCTATAAGATTTTTAAATTCAATCCCAAGCAGCACGTAATATTATATGAATATTACAGTGACATCATATTGTAATATTCGTAATATTACGGGGTGATATTACAGTGAGATGATTATGAAAAAAGTTAGTGGCAGATGAAAACTATGCTCCCTTAAAATTTAACCCCTGATAATATGTCAACCAGGCATTACACTGACCTAACACCCTACTTTTTATATTTGTTGGTATGTATATTATGACATGTACAATTAACAAAAAAAAATTTTTTTAGGTGGCTTTTTTCCATAGAATGTCTTATTTAGTAAAAATTATATTAATTTTACTAGGAATAATCTATTTATCTATAAAAAATATAATTTTAATTAGAATTTACAAAATGTTCGTGATATAAACATAATTTTTAGCTTTTTTAAATCATAATTGTTAAGTAAGGTTTCACCCTTTGAACAAGCGAAAAAAATTGTCATTAAATATTAAATATTTTTAGAATAAAGAAGTACCGTCAAGTGGGGCTATTTTTTTGTGCACAAAACCGCTCTTTTTCTACTCTATGTTTTTTCAAAATTCAGAATTTAAAAAAATAAAGAATTTATTTATTTAGTTATGTAGTGGACATCCTTCTAAAGGTGTCCTATGAGTTAGCCGACAAGAAAAAACTTTTTGTCTGAGTTTTAGAAACTCAAATTTGTGCACAAAATAGACCCCATGATGGGGCTATTTTGTGCATTAATGTTTGCTTATTTATAAAGTTATGTAGAAAATTTTTTTGAACGTTTTTGCTGTATGAATTATTATTTTTACATATTCTACAGTACAATAAAGAAAAACAAAGCCAGAAATAATTTTTTTGGTGGAATTGTTTTACTAATTTGAAAGTAACACACTAGAATTTCACAGAAATGTAAATTTAAAAAAAAGTTATTTCTTTAAGAAAATTTTACCTAATATAAATTATATTACACTTCTTGAGTTACTTTAAGAGAAGAAGTTTCAAAATTAACTTGAAAAGTATGTAATTATTAATGTTACTTTTTTGAAGTTTTTATGGCACCACGTGTAAATTTGAAATTTTATGCTTATATCTCGTCTTTTATAACAAAAATAAGACAATAATGTTTCAAAACGAAATTCTGAAGTATTTTTTAGTAACTACAAAACAAATTATAAAAAAATTGATTTTAAAGAATGCACAAAATAATCCACCAAATCCTAGTTTTTTCAGTTTTTTACACTTTCTTTTTAAAATATGCAATAAAAAGTTAGCGCATCACGTATACATCATCACAACTAAATTGTCAACAAGTATTATTAATACCTTCAGAAACACTTTTGAACTTCCGGAAATCTGACAAGAATTTTGAGAACATTGAACATTTTCAGCTTGATTTCCACGACTTTACGATTTTTTTTCTGATTACTAATAAGGAATTAAGTAATTTTATTTAGTACTCTCTGTAGCCTAGATATCACAAAATATTTATACGAAGTAGCAAACTGAACAACTGATTACACAGATTTTATTCATTAAAAACCTCGCATGCACAAAATAGCCCCACTTGACGATACAAGTTTTTTTTCAATTTGCAACAATTTAGTTTTGCGGTGATTAATTTTTTTAAACAGATGATTAAAATTTTGAGACATATCGAAATATTTGTGCTGGTAACAACTAAATTGTAAATTTGAAAAACATGTATATACGGTGCTAAGTCAATCTGGTTTAAAGAAATTGAAATTGAACTAGTTGAATTTTTTTATCTTCAATTCGATTTAGAATGCAAAACGCACTGAATGAAACAACTATATTAAATTATGCTGTTTCTTTTTCTTTTTTACAAAATGTTTTTGGAGGGGGTATTATATGAGAGAGACAGAGATGATACTATAGTGCTATCTCTTTCTCCCTCACATAAATATAATAGGCTTTTAGGGGGGGCCAAGCACCAGTGCCCCTCCCCTGGATCCGTCAATGTCTTCTTTTGTATTTCAACTTAAAAAATAATTTTTTATTGAAAACTTTTGTTATCGACTGATTTTATTTTTCAGGACAGAGTGCCGTTGTATAATGACTGTGATCTCACAAAAGAAGAGTCGCATCTTTTAATTTTGACACAAGCACTTCGTCATAATCTACCAGATGTTGCTTTACAAAATTCCATAAATTTGGTGGATTGCCATCTGCCATTTGTTGTACATGGTAGCAAATACAAATTTTTACAAGATTGTCCAGAACCAAATATCGTCGAGTACTATTTCTGTCCAAAATGTTTAAATATTATTAACTTTGAAAATCTTGATCGAGCAGAATGTGTTACTTGCGAAACTGAATACAATAGGTTACGTTTAAAGAAAGACAGGCATTGTTTCTTCCACTTACCTTTAGAAGATCAGTTAAAACAGTTACTAAACAGCAAACACTTTTTGCATTTTAGAAAGAACTGTGACGAGAGTGATGTTATAAATAGTAATGTATATAATCGTTAACGTGAAAAAAATGTTATTTTAGAACACGATGTGACAATTCAATGAAATACCGACGGCGTAAGTGTCTCTAATTCTTCGATTAAATCCATTTGGCCAATTTTGGTAACGATCAATGAATTACCTTACAGATTGCGAAAAAATAATATGCTTCTTTGTGGTTTATGGTTCGGCAAGAAAGCACCACCTATGAATCTTTTTCTTCGCCCATTTATAAATGAACTCATTCATTTACATGACAATGGTTTTTTATCAACAACTTTTGTAAATAGCGAACCTGCAAAAATTAAGGTACATACTGTGGTATCTCCGGTTGACTCAAGTGCGCGCCCGAAAATAACAAATATGACGCAATACAACGGTCAGTTTGGTTGTTCTTATTGTCTCCATTCGGGAAAAACTGTACCTGTAGGACGAGGGCATACGCGAGTATACTGCGGAGATATTAAAGAATTACGGTCATTAAGTCAACATAATATAGATGCTAAAAAAGCAGAAGGAAATTCTCCCATTCAAGGTGTTAAAGGTTACTCTGTCGTTAGTCTAATACCTATATTTCACATCATTAAATGCTTTCCTCCGGAATATTTACATTCTGTTTTAGAAGGCGTAGTCAAATTGCTTGTTAGTGCACTCTTTAAATCCTTAAATTCACAGAAAAATTGGTATTTAGGCAAGAAAATTAATCGTATTGAAGAAAGATTAAATCTAATAAAACCTCCAACTGAAGTTACAAGAACACCTCGTTCTTTATCACATCTTGACAAATGGAAAGCTTCAGAACTAAGAAGTTTTCTTTTGTATTATTCTTTAGTATGTTTCAAAGATTTTATGTCACCTAGATACTTAAAACATTGGCTTTTGTTTGTTTATTCTATAACAGTATTTTCAAAGACAAAAATAACTGAATTTGAATTTTTGAAAGCTGAAAAAGCACTTAAAACATTTATTTTAGATATTGAAAATCTTTATGGGGAAGTTTACATGAAATTCAATGTACACATTTTATTGCACATACCTCAAGCTGTACGCAACTTTGGTGCTCTTTGGGCTTGGTCAACTTTTCCATTTGAACATTACAACGGTATCTTAAAAGCATTATTTCATGGATCTCAGTACATTCCTGAACAAATCTGTAAGTTTTATACCAGACTTAGTTTCATAAATTCGGCTTCTGAAATATTTTCTCGAGAAGAATGTAGTGAAAGAGGAAAAAGCTTATTTCGTACATTAATGAAAGAGTGTGGAATTAAAAGATGCATACATTACGACGATTTTTTAAGAATTTTTGGTGCTCCGCGATATGTGAATTTGAATATAACAGAAAAAGTCGTTATAGAAGAAGCCCTTGATTGTACAATCCATTCTCAAGCTAGAGCATTTACACGTTTTATTTATAAAAATGTATTGTATCATACATCAAACAATAACAGAATAACAAAAAGAAATAATAGTACGATTGAAACAGTAGATGGTGATTATATAGTCATATCAGACCTTTTAATAGTAAAACTTCTTGACAACCAAGTATATAAACATATTCTACTTGGAAAACAATTAATTCAACAAGATGTAATATTCTGTACTAACGATAATATTTCTTCCAACGATTTCTCTTGCACTGTCAAAGCAACTAATAATATTGTTGCCTGCTTCCTTTCTGCAGTTAAGAGAAAATGCGTAAACGTTCCGTACAAAAACACAGAAATTATTGTTATTCCAATTGTAAATCAAATTGAAACAGATTAATAAAATACAAAATATGATCAATATAATTTACAAGTGTTTTAATTTCCAGATATAATAATGGACAATTCGTATTCTGAAATATAATTATCAATTTTATCAACAAAAAACACCTTCTTATTGAATGTAATGACTTTTAACATCGTTTATTAATTTTTTTTTCTATTAGCGCGAAAAAAGTATTGGTTTTTCCAATACTTAATCCAATACTGAATCCAATACTTAATCCAATACTTAATCCAATACTTGATCCAATACTTGATCCAATACTTGATCCAATACTTAAACCAATACTTAATCCAATACTTTTTTTTCGTAAGGGAAAAAAGCATTCATTTGCGAATAATTTCATTTTTTAAGGTTATGTTGCAAAAATTTCAAATTTGTAGCAGTAAAGGCATATAGCGCAAACCTTCCTAAGAATTTCAAGATAAAAAAAATTAAAATCGGTTAAGATTTGCGTTGTCAGCAGAATTTTGTCCAAAACACTGCATTTCTTCCCACTGTGGGGCGGCTTTAGTAGGATTTTTCTGTTACATATTTTAAAATAATTCATTTAAATCATCAATGTACCGGTAATTGACCTGTTTAAAATAAGACCGAAAGAAGTTTAAATATAAATTTGACTTTTCATTTAATCTTTAAGAATTTCTAAGGAACTAGTTAATTATTTACCTAAAATCTTAAGGTTTAAATAACTACTAAATTTTCTTCTTTGACTCAAATTTAAGAATAAAGTTTATGAATATTTCAGAAATTATTTTTTTTCGTGAAATTGTGCATGCGCAGTAGGTTTCTGTAAGCTTTACAGATGCGCAATAGGTTTCAAAATAATTTACACATGCGCAGTTAATAAAATCTTAAAACAGATTGTATTGCTAACAATTTAAACGTAAACGTAAACCAAAAAACATGTAAACAAAAAAGTCATATAATTTAGGTAGAACATATAATTTTAAAAAGTAAAATATAAATAAGTCATTTTGCACATGTAAATAAATGAAATTTTAATTTTCGTTGGACTTAAAAAAAAGAACCAACTACTAAGCTTAGTTAGATAACACAATGCATTACTGAGCATGTGTAATTGCCATAAACATCTAGTGTGCATGCGTCATGAACATAAAGATCAAGTGCGCATTAAAATTAATGATATTGATTTACTGCGCATACAAATGGACCATTTTAATCAACTGCGCAGGCGTCACTATTATGGCACACAACTACACTATTGTATAAGTGACTAAGTTATATAAATGTTAATAGTTCAAAAAGATTATAGGTGAATTGATTTTAAAAGTTGCTTATAAAGAAAAGTAGTGAACCAAGTGGAAGGGGAAGAACGACTGAACGACGAATTTCTTATGACGACAAAGGTTTCGTTTTAATATAATACTAGATCTAGTTTAGGGCGCGCGATGCGCGCCCCTGTGCCATCAGGATTGCAGGATATAAGAACTTTTTTGAGGAAAATGAAATGAAATAATGTTCCTTGTGACATGTGAAAATAAATTATTCAATTGCTTAAACAAATTATATTTTACATTACGGTCTCCTACTCTTGCTGTTTCAATGGCGTTTTTATTTAGTTTTTGTACTTAATTTCATTCAATATGTATATAACAGTACTGCACAGAAAGGGTTATGTGAGAATCACATTCCTTTCCATGTTTCTGGAAGAAAAGAAATGTACGAATTTTTGTTAATTTGTAACATTTCTTTATTTATAATGAATCCATTATTAAGAAATTACCAATTTCTAAATTTCTTCATCGTTGCTCATGTATAAATGCCCCTTAAAAAACAAAAAACCTTTTATGGCCCCGGTATAGCAGATTACAAATAATGATATTTACCCCTAACATGTGGATGTTAACATTTAACATAATCACTTAGCATAGGGATAGCTATGTAGATGTTAACCTTCAATATGCAGATGTTCAGCGTTACTCTCTTGACTGAAACATCTGATTCTAAACATACATTTTCCTCACTAATTTTTGAATATTATATAGGCTTCTAGAAGCAGGTATTAGGAAGAAAATTAGAAAAGAAATATTAACAATTCCTCAAACAAATTGTACAATTTGTAATCAACTGTCTCTAAAATGGGGATACTGATTTGCAAGTTTATCTGAAATTTAGAATATGTTTTTTTAACGTTTTGTTAATGTAATCATATTAAATGTAAGAATGCTATATCGTATTATTTATTTAATTTATAGTGAGTATTGGTACAAATATTAAAATTCCTTTTTTAACTTCATCTTGAGACAGCTAACATTCTTACATTTTTAGACTTCTAAACAGTTTAAAATAAGAAAGATAATATTATGTGCAGAAGTATATAGTTATTTTTTTTAACATAAAATGTTACCTTCTGCAATTCAAATAGCCGAAGAAGACATATATATATATCATTATGGGACGCCGGGTCTGGTTTGGTCATTTTGCAGTCTTCGTTGTTTAACTTAGTTAATAGCCAATTTCTGAAAACTTTATCGTACAGAAAGTTTGCTCCGACATTTGAGCGTTCATTTAAAGATGAAAAAATCCCGTTATTACTGTTATTTTCATTTTGGGTAACATTGTTTTTAAAGAAATCGAAAGTGACAGAAATTGGGGTTTTTTTTGGGGGGGGGGGGGGAAAGATTGGGTTATGATTAAAATGTTACTGTTTATAAATGTTAAAACATTACTTTATGTAAGAAATTTAGGTTTTCGGGTTATTTTTTATGAAAAGGAAGTGAAAAAGAAATATATTGAAGTTAGAGCAGTGAAAGTATAAGATTAGAAAATAGAGAAATCGCTCATATTGAAGAAACATATTGTTTAATTCGTAATTGTTAAGAAGTATTATTATTAGTGTCAATTAAGTTACATAAATTACTGATAGTCAAATGGAACTAAGTGAACGTAGTTTATTAATGTATTAAAAGTATTTAGTAGATTTCTCATGCAATTGGGGTTACTTAACTAACCCCGTTGAAATTGACCCCACTGACCCCGCCTGTGTTATGTAATTGTGTTAGAACATAATTTTTTGCCTTTTAGACATCAATAGTCAGTCAATTTAAATGATTTTCAGCATAAAGACGACTTTACTTTGATATAAAAATGAAGAGATACTAAACTCTGTGTTATTATTTTGTTATTAACATTAAAATAATAATAATAAAAACAGAAATCAAAGAAAGTGATTCATTAAAATTGTTAAGAATTTATTCCTGAGTGTTTGAAATCAAGACTCAACCAATTTGGTTGAAATATGGAGGCTGTGGACTTTTTTGAACAGTAAATTGAAGATTCATACCACATTTCGCCGGAGCTTTTCGCAGCGTAACGGTTTGCTCGCGAAGTGAAAATAAATATATTATCTACACTTCTTATTGAAAATACCAATTTTTTTTTTAGAAACAGAAAGAAGACACCTCTGTGTTCATTTCCTATGATTTTCATCTTTACCGTAGGGGTAGAACACATAAATATTTCAATTTGTTTATAACATTGTTATTAAAAATTTGTAATTTTTTATATTACAATTTTGCAATTATATTCATTAAAAAGAGTGAACATTTGTAGATAGTGCATATAAGTTTAATTAATTTATTGCAAATCAGTGTTGATTAAGTAATTCTTCTTAAAAATGTTGTTAAAATTTGTTAATGCAAAAAAAGTAATAAAAACATGGAATTCCAAAAAACGGTTGAAAGTGTTTTTTTATTATGTTGTCAACTGCAGATTGTCATGAAAGTTTGAACATTCCAGAAAATGAATGGAATATCGTTGACACGGTTGAGCTGGACTGAGCCTAGTAAAAGTCAATACTTCATTTCATAAATTGGCTTTCCATGTGTAATTAACCTATTCAAAATTTCAATTCAATGTCATACATATGTAATTTATATTATTTTGCCTAAAAGTAATAGACACGTATTTCTTATAATTTGATACGTGAAATCCAGTTTTCGAGATATTAATTGTCTAAATTTTGATTTTGAAAAAAACCTTTCATTACCTGCTTGTAACTCATAAAATATTGAAGTTACAAGAATACAATGAAAAGATGAAATGTTGAGATTGTCTAAGGTTTTAACCCTTAGCAGGACAGTGATCAGTGCCACTGACCACCTATTTTTTTGAATTTGTTGTAGATTATTGATGATTATTGGAAGAGAGTCACTATTTTACATTTATAGACCTCTAATTCTCTAATTTTTATATTTTTCTCTTCTTCTGATTATAAAGTACCTATTTTAATGGAATAAAATTATTTTTTTACTTCTAAGAAATGTTTGCTTGTAAGGGTTAAAAGCATCTGCAGGAAGCAAACAAATTACTCATTTCTGCACAACAAAGAAACACATTTCATAAAAGAAATCAATTTTCCTATCAATTCGGCGTGAAAAATTTGTAATTCTCTTGTTTACTCTACATATGTTCGTAATTGTACTTAAATATGTAGTAAATACGTAATTTAAAGTTATTACGTAATAATACGTAACGAAAGTAATGTTGCGTCAGGAACGTACTTTTACGTCATAACGTAGTTACGGCTGTGGTTAATTTAATATAGATATAATGCGGGTATTTGGTAACATTTACGGTGATTTAAGTTTTTTTCAATTATTTTGTCAACTAATTGCTTTTACTAAACAATCCATCAAACATAAAAATTGTCTTTCTGTGAGAGCAACAGCTTTTGTAAAAACTTTTTTTTTTATATTTCCAATATTCCCAGAGATATATACAAAAACCCTAAATTAATGTTATTCTTTATACATCTTTTTTATCATGAACTTCAAATTTGCACCAATTTCCACTATTATTTTCATAATCGGCGCATCGAAATACGCAGGGATATCATGTTTTATTGACATCGGTTAGGGGTTCTATTCGGAATTACACCCATATTTAAAAGCAATCATGACATTTACAGTGTTCTGCATATATCTCTACAAAGAATAGAATTATAAAAAAATTATTTATACATAAATTACAAATCTCACAGAAATATATATCCACGCCTCTCGTGAATAAAATGTTTCTTATAAGGCAAGTGCAATAAATTGTTATTTTAAAAGACAGTAGAAACACATTTCAATTAATAATATTGCATCGAAAAGAGGTTAGGAAATCTGTCAAACTTAATTACTTACAGCAGAAGTATTATAACCTCAGAATAGCTGCAGAACCATGTCGGTGTCTCTTCTGCACTATTGTCATACATATTTTGTACCAAACGTGTTCTCCAGGACGTAAAACTGCTGACGCACTAACGTTTGGTAGTGCTCCTGTACCAAACTGAGACAGTTCTATTACTAAATTTTAATCATCTATCTATATCGGTCATTTCGAACGTACCCTGCACTACACTTCTTCTGCTGTATAAATCTGATTTCAATTTCATTGTTTGTTTAATGAAATGTCTATTGAAGCAGCGTGTTATAAAATGTTAATTGGTCCAGCCGTTCAATATACTTGTTTATTTAATCAAATATGCAATAACATTATACTTCATATCCAAAAAATTATTAATAACAATGAGTTTCCACTGTCTTTGAAAATAACATTTTATTGCGCTACCTTCGTAATGAACATGTTATCAAGAGGGACGGGCCTTGACATTGTATGTATTAAACAATTCTAAATAACATAAATTTGTTAAGGAGAAAGTGGAAAAGAAATATAAATCACCATAAATGTTATGACGTAACATGACAATACATGAGACCACTACAAGGAAGTACATGGAATGAAAGAAGCACATCCACTATCATAATCCCCAAGAGGGTAGAGCGTACTTTTGCTGCAATTCACTTTATAAAAAAACATTTTTTCTTACAAGCAGCTGACTTGAGGTACCTTCTTTCATAGAACATTTATAAACAGTGTTTGGAGTTAGTATTTTCTTCAAAGAAATGAAAACATCGTTAACTTGACTACATTTATCATTGTACGAAGAAGGGTAGCAGCCAAGCGAATGAAATGAGAAGGGTTTCGTTTGAAGAGCTTGTAATTGAAAACCTAGAAAATATACTTTTTCAATTTTCAGCTATCAGCATTACAGATATCTATGTTGCGATTTCTATTTTCAAAAATTTCTGTATAAACATAATTTTTTATAAATTTGTGATCTCTATGATCCCCTAAATAAATTTTCACTGAATCGAATGAACGTACCCTAGATAATGCAACATACATTTGACCGTGATTAAAAACATCTCTTCTTAAATCAATTGATATTTTGTCAAATGTTTGTCCTTGAGATTTGTTTATTGTCATGGCAAATGCCAATTTTATAGGAAATTGTTTTCTTTTAAACGTAAAAGGATACACATTTTCACAAAATAAAGTTATGCGATGTAAAAATACAACATTTCCAGATTTATCTCCTGTCAATATTTCACATTTAATTACATTATTTGATAAATCCAAAATTAACAATCTTGTTCCATTACATAAACCTTCGTTAATACTAAGATTTCGTATAAGCATAACCACTGAATGTAGCCTCAAGTGCAATTCATGTGGTGGTAGACCTGGTGGCGAAAGTGTATTCAAGTATTCCAGTAAAATAACATCGTTAAACTCACCATTATCACAACTTTCAATGGAATCAATACTTTTATATCTTTTTTCCTTATCATTTTCTAATAATTGTACAACTCTTGCATTGATATCATCAACATCGACATTTCTAGGTGCAAGAATTGCACGTTTTGCCAATTGATCATATTTTTTCTCTCGAATTACATTCCCATACATGTCTTCAACAATATCAACATTTACGTCTAGAATCATTTCTTCTGGCAGTTCTATAATATCATTATCATTATTTAGTTCCCCATTTCCAACTTGAAGCAAAAAATTTATAAATGTAGTTTCCTCTGGTAAAGCTCTCATGTTTTGTGATAAAGTACACTTGTCAAAATACTTCCAAACTTTACTACTCTTGATTGATAAACTTACAATTTCAGATCTTGTTGCTCCTTGTTTGATTGGCAATATCTGTCGAAAATCTCCGCCTAGAATTAATATTTTTCCACCAAATGATTCATCACAATTCATTACATCTTTCAATAATCTGTCCATTATTTCTAAAGCATATTTCGGAGCCATTGGTGCCTCATCCCAAATAAAGACATCAGTATGCCTAAGAAACAATCCTTCTTTTGATTGTACTTTAATACTTGATGATGAATCATTATATAACGGAACAGGCAATCCCAATACTTTATGAACAGTTCTACCGCTTGGAAGTAAGGTTGCAGCAATTCCCGTAAATGCCATATTACAAACATTCTTTCCTCTACTTTTTAGTAAATGCCAGAGAGTGTTATACAAAAATGTTTTCCCCGAACCTCCTGGACCATCAACATAGATGCATCTAGAACTACTTATACCGGAATCATCTACTGCTTTCAAGACATAATCAACAATAACCTTTTGTTCTGAATTTAACTTGACATATCTGTTCCTTCCTTCCATTAAATGGCCTTCAATATTCATGTCATCATTTCTATTGTTAACATTTTCTTCATCCGCTGTATCTACCAATCCAATAAAATCAGTTAAACGATAGCCTTCTTCAAACAACAATGTCTTTATATTTTTGTAAGCTTCATTTTCCGCTGCAAATGCATCAATACCATCTACTACCCGATAGTCCTCTGACAGAAATCCTTTAAATTGATTCCACAATTCAAGGGGATGTACGGGATGACAATGAATTAAAATTCGAACAAATAACTGACGAAGTGAGTGAGGCATCATCCATTCAGAAGCTTCTTCAATTGTTCTAATACATTCCTCGTCATCTTCTATGAGTCCTAATGCTAAACAAGCAGAACTGAAAGTTTCGTGCACTTTGTCATTACCAGTTTTTAAATCTTCAAAAGAAGTAGCACCTTTTCTTGTAAGCAATAACAATCTCAAATGAAATAATTCCAACTGACATGGACTAATGGAATACATTCTTCCAAAGGAATTCTCATAACATTTTCTCTTTTGCCATTTCAGTTTCTCCTTTATCCATCTGTAATGTTGTGGTATTTCAGAATAGTAATACTGACGAGCAGAACTATCACGTTTATTTAAATCAAAGTAATCTAATAACTTCGTTTTCTTCTTTAAATTAAAGGAAATGTCACTGTCATCTTGTCCTTCCCTAATAATCACATTCTGTTCATTTGGCAAATGTATTGGTAAACGAATAATACTATGACTTTTTTTTGTTAAAGGTTTACTTAAAATTCTCCAGGCTGCTTCAACTGGTCCAACATATCTATTCTCCTCATAATGATTTATTTCATTATGATTAATAGTAGTTGCACCATCAACATTTGTAATAAGAATGGAAGCTGCGTCATGTCCTTTATAAATGTATTTATATAAATATTTTACAGATTTTATGCTTGATACAATTTCAACATTAATGTGGCAATTGAATTTTTGTGAAAGTGCGGGGGCATAGGATACAACGTACTTATTATCTACAATATATCCATTTGGTCTTTCATAAGTTTTACCAGTATCTGCTCTACGATATAATACATAAGAATTTTCTTCTATTGTAGTTTCTTCTTGAAAAGGTTTTGGAAAATTTTTTGAACATTTTCCGTCAACTATACACCAATCTCCACAGGGACCATGAATATTATTTTGCATTATTATCCCATGTAATATCGGATTTATAATCTCATCAGGAATTTCTGCCGAAATGAAACGATCAACACTTTCTGGTGATAACATTTTGGAATTTGTTTTCAATATAACCAACATGTGAATATGCGGTAATCCTCTTTTTTGAAATTCTATAACAGAGACAAAAGATTTTACATCTCCAAACAACTTTTCATGCTGAATTGTTTTTATTAAGTGCTTTACTTTTAATGCAAAAACTCTTGCTACAATATCAGGACGATCTGATGCTGTTTGATTAGGTAATAAATTTTCTACAATTTCCGGCCACTGTGAATTGCATGTCATGGTTATAAATAAATCTGGTTTACCATGCTTACTAACAATTGTCATTGCATCTTGATACTGCTGCATCATGTTACGAGGTGAATTAATAAATGTCGATGGTAAAATAACCATTTTTCCAATGTGCATTCCATTATCATTCGCCTTATTTTGCATGTGATCTACTAATCCTTTGTAACTTTCACTTCTTAACCTACTCTGATTATTTCCGCAAAAAGAAAGTCTATCTTTTTCAACTTTAACGTAACTATCAACCAACCATTGTTGAAATAACCTGCCACCAAACAGAAAGGGATTAAACTCATTATCTCTTATTCCAATTTTGTACCTGAGATAATCAGCCCTTGAAATTCTTTTTTTTTTTAACCTTTGCTCACTATCTTGGCGAATCATATTAATATTATATCCTTTATTACCATGAGGATAAAATATTGGATAAATCCAAGGTTCGACATTAGAATCTAAACTACTAATTAATTGTAATTCTTTTGTTGCCTTATTACATATTGTTACATACGATTCTGGCACTTCACCTTCTGAATTAGTATTAAAAATCGCAGCTATTTCATCAACTCTTTGGAAATTATATCGTCTTCGATCCATTCCTTTTTTTAAAGTAAATAATAATTTTAATTCAGGAATTTCACGATTACATTGCTCAGCTAACTCTGTTTCTATTTCAATAACTTCTTTCATCATTTTTAACGATTTCGTAAAAGCATTGTGTGTTCTCATAACATTTTCTATAGAATACAATATCTCAGGGTCAAAACCCTCGTGCCAATTTAATCGAAATTGAACTGCATCATCGGGATCATAAATAAACAGCTGCCCAAAAGCTGGATCAGTTCCTTCCTCGGGATACAAAGCAGTATTCATTTGATAATATATTTGACCTTGAATTTTAAAGCAAAATGGTCCTGGTCTTCTGTCATTGAAATTAATCACACGTGCATTGAATGATGCAAAACTAAAGCAACTATTGTATAATCTTATTTTTTTTTTAAAGGCATTAGATTTACTATTTGAACCATCTAACAAACTTTTTAATTCATGAGGATACTCCTGTGTTTGTAACTTGACACCGCCGTGACCACAACAGTCATTATAAGAATTCTTTTTATTTTGGATTTTCTCATCTTTAAAATGTTTAGCCTTACAATGCTTACATATATGAATGAGTTTGCCAAGATAATTTTGTACATTAGATTTGTCATGTATATTTGACATTAATTGTTCCTCTTGAAAATGGCATGTGTCAGTATCAGATAACTCATCAGCACTTGATGAAATGTCATGAGATGTTACAGTATGGTGATGTTCTGAATTGTGTTCAATACTGCCGATACTTTGCTTTACTTCATCCTGATTTTCGATATTTAGACAAATATCTTTCTGTATTTTTTTCCTTTTCGCTGAGGAAACAAGCACTTTACGTTTTAAATTACATTTCTCTTTAGTTCCCTCATTCTCAGCAAGTAATTGTTCATTTAATCTTTTTTTATCACGGTATCTTTTCTCTCTTATAGCTTTTGTCTTCAATTCGCATACTCGTAATTCATGATCAGTAGATACAACTATATTTGATGTAGAAGAATTATCTGAAGATGTTGTTTTATTTAAAACCTGTTTCTTAATAGAAAATGAATGTACAGTACGATTACAGCTACTTCTTGTTTTACGCCCTTCATAATTACCTTCAACACTCAAAGAAACATCTTCATTTCTTCTTTTCTTGCTACAATTGTCAACAGTTAAAATCGATTTACGTTTCAAATTAATTGCTTTCATATCCTTATTTTCATTATTCTTCTTTTCAAGAAGTAATTGTTCATTTAATCGTTGTTTCTCACGATAGCTCTTCTGTCTTAACGCATTTGTCTTCGGTTTGCAGAATCCCAATTCATGATCAAGAGATACAACTGTATTTTGTTTGTTATTGTTATTAACGTTAATATTTCTAGGTGCCAAAATAGCATCAAATGACAATTCTTGAAATTTTTTCTCTTTAATCAGATGTTCATACGTATTTCTTGCAATATCAACATTTCCTTTTTTAATAATTCTTTGTAGTAACTGAACACAATCTTTAACATCATTATTTGTACAATTTCCTATTTCTAACAGAAAATCTATAAACTCTGTTTCTTCTGGTAAAGCTCGCATGTTTCAGATAACGTAAATATTAAAAATTTCTTTCTCAGTTTACTCTTTTTAATAAACAAGTTCATAATTTAATATTTTGTACCTCTTTCTTTTATTGCTAAAACTTGTCTAAAATCACCTCCTAAAATGATTATTTTACCACCAAAAGGAGTAGCGATTTGCATGATGTCTCTCAATGTTCTATCTATAATTTCTAAAGCATACCTTGGTGCTATTAGAGCTTCATCCCAAATAAAGACATTACAACTATTAAAACCACACCTTCTTTAGACTGTAGTTTAAAATTGGATGATGAATCACTATAAAACGGCACTGGTAATCCCAATACTTTGTGAACAGTTATATCCATAGAAAGTAAAGTTGCAGCTATTCCTGTAAAAGCCACATTACAAACATTTTTACCTTCACTTCTTAGTAAATGACACAAAGTTATGTACATAAATGTCTTGCTAGATCCTCCAGAACCATCCACATATAAGTTACGACAAGTTTTTTTGCCACAATTATTTACTGCATTTAATACAGAATCAACAACAATCTTTCTATCTTTCTTTGCCTTAGACTCTTTCTTCGTCAAAGTTCACAGAAAAATCAATTTCTAAATTCTCACATTCATCTTCAACATCGGTTAATCCAGGAAAATCATGAAGGTGATATCCTTCTTCAGACAATAATTCTCATATATTCATATATGCCTTATTTTTAGCTATTACATTATCAAAATCTCTGACATAATCTTCTGACATATGAGCTGTAAACTGTTTCCTAAGTTCACCTGCATTTATTGGACGACAGTGAATTAAAATCCTTATAAATAATTCACGAAGTGAATAAGGCATCATCTACAAAGAAGCTTCCTCTAATGTTTCTTTCCATTCCTGATCATTTTCAAAAAGTCCTAATACTAAACAAGCAGACGTAAAACTCTGATGAATTACTCTATCAACAGTTCTTAATGATTCATATGAAATTGCACTTTTTACTGTAAAGAGTAACAATCTAAGATAAAACAATACTTTATGACTTGTACTAACAGAATCCATTGTTCCTATCACTTTCTCTTTATTACTTCTCTCGACCCACTCACATTCCTTTTTATCCCATCTGTAATATTCTGGAATTTCAGTATAAAAAAATTTATGAGCATTAGCATTACGTTTATTTAAAGTAAAATAATCAGATAACTGTGTGTTTTTGTTAAAATCAAATGATATTTCTTGACTTCCTTGTTTTTGTTGAATAAAAACATTTGGTTCATTCGGTAAATGCAGCGGTGAACGACATATGCTATGACTTTTTTTGGATAAATGTTTACTTAAAACTCTCCATGCAGCTTCAACTGGACCTACGTATCCATTTTCTTCATAATGATTTATTTCATTATGATTAATAGTAGATTCTCCATTACTATTGGTAATGATAATTGATGCGGAATCATGACCCTTTTAAATATTTATTTATATAAATATTTCACCGACTTAATACTTGATACTACTTCAACATTTATTTGACAATTAAATGTTTTGACAATTAAGAAAATAAGGTACACCATAGCGATTGTCAACAACATAACCATTTGGCTTCATATAAGTTTTACCTGCATCTCTTAGAAGATATGCGACATAACAATTATCTTCTACGCTTGTTTCTTCTTGTAAAATTTCAGGAAAATTTTTAGAACATTTTCCATCAACTAAACACCAATCTCCACAAGGACCATAAATATTATTTGCCATTATAATTTCATGCAATGAAAGATTTACATTCTTGTCAGGTATCTCAGCTGAAATGTAACGATCAACAACTTCTGGTGATAATATTTTAGAATAAGTTGCCAAAATCACCAACAAAAGAATATTGGGTAATCCCAATTTTTTTAACAAACAAAATACTGCTACTTATATTAAGTTAATTGTATGCAAATCCATGTAACTAAAACAATAACTACACTATATATAGTTTACAATTTAAAAAGCAATTATTTCAAAATTGCAGAAATATATATTTTAAGAAACATAATAAAAAGCAAATCGATAATATTCAACGATAAAAACATATCCGCACAGCTTTCTATAAACTATGCACCTGCGCAATGGCATCCTTAGGTAGTTACGCATGCGCAGTAGTTTTCTCTTAACTCGAGACATGCGCTGTTGTTAAAATTTAGACGATACATGACAGTTAAACTATGTCCAAGCGAAGGAACATAGAAAAACACATTAACAAAAAAGTCATATACATTGTGTAAAACATACAATTTTTAAAAGTAAATTGCACATATAACATTTTACACATGGAAAACAATGAAATTTTATTTTTCAAAAGACTTAAAAAAAAAAAAAAACCGAACCTACACCTTTGAGCGTCTACAGAAATGTCTAGAGTCTCTCTCAATCTTTAAGCTACCTAATGCATTTGTCTCTTTTCCTGTAGACGTAGCGTCTACAGAAATGTCTAGTGTCTCTCTCAATCCTTAACCTACCTAATGCATTTGTTTCTCTCGCTTGCACAGAGTTTACAGAAAACAGCTAAGTAATTCCTTATATAGGAAAGGAAAATTTTTTACCCCCAGAAAATTGTTTATTAAAGTATGAAAGATTAAAAACTTACAGAACAAAATTTGTTATATTTTATAAATATTTTAAAGAAGAAAAGAATAAATTTTATAAAATTAAATACATTTTAAACATTTTTATTAGTTCTTATCTTTAATAAGATTAATTTTGTTCTTAAATTTCTTAAATTTCTTAAATTTCAAAATTTTGATTAAACATAAATATTTTTTTCTATTATTGGTCATTAATTACAGTAATAATAAAAAAAACACAGCGCATGCGCAATTTTTAAATTTCACAAGAGCACATGTGTGACTACTACAGTGCATTACTGCGCATGTGTAACTGCAATAATCAACTACTGCGCATGCGAAATGACAAGGTGTCGTAGTGCGCACATTTAGACAGTGGTAGTGCACTACTGCGCATGTGCAACAACATGTTGAGCATGCAAAAATGTTAAATGTAACATGCCCGACACGAATAGTGCCAGTGCGAATTGTTACACATAATAATAACATAAAAAGCTGTACAGTTTAAGTTGCCTATTAGGGAAAGCAGGTGAACTTTGTAGTGTACGAAGACAATACATTTTATGGTGGAAAATACAAAATTTTAATTAATTGTCTCAAAAAATTATTGAAAAAAGTGTAAAATCAAAAATATGAAAATAAGTACATTGAGATATGGCAGGTGTCCATCTTAGGGTACATGACATCATTTTTTGAGCCCCAGTAAAAATTTGTGTACAAACACAATATTAGTAAAATCATATTAGAAAATTATTACACGATAAATAAATAATATTATAACCTTAACTACTTATTCTAAATCACAAATTTAAATAACGATACCAACTTAAGGAAAAACTGCAACAAAACTTTTTTAGACGAAAAATCAGGTAGTATGTGTAGAACAAAAACAAACTGTTTTTATCTTTGAATGTGAATCAAAATCTTCGTCTATATAAACAACAAAAATGATAGAAAACACAAGGCGCTGTCAACTTGAACAAAAATTTTATACGAAATGTCCATCTTGGGGCCCTGTCCATCTTGGGGCCCTCTCCCGTACATTTACAAAATAAACAACCTAGAAGGTTATGTTTGACATGTAAACAAACCTACTTCATTTTATAAGATTAACAGTTACCTTATAATTTTACTCCAAAATAAACTTTGGACATGTCAATCACTTATGCATATGTGCATATATATGCATATGCGTTAATGCATCTTATTACTCAAAATGATATACACATCACACATGCAGAGGTTTGCACATAGGCGTCTCATAATAACAATCTGCATTTCGTCTCTCTCAATTTCGGGGATCAAGAAAATAGAACAAACCAATCAGAACTTGCTTTCCAATATGAGCAATTTATCTGATTGGCCTATTCTGGTCGATTTTTCTATACCCCCTAAACCTACGCCTTTGAGCGTCTACAGAAATGTCTAGTGTCTCTTTCCATATTTAAGCTACCTAATGCATTTGTCTCTTTCCCTGTAGACGTAGCGTCTACAGAAATGTCTAGTGTCTCTTTTAATCTTTAACCTATCTAATGCATTTGTCTCTCTCGCCTACACAGGGTCTACAGAAAACAGCTAAGTAATTTCTTATTTAGGATATTGAAATAAGTAATTGAAAAATTAAATTGTAAATTCTTGAATATAGAAGAAAATAATTAAAAACTGAAGACTGAATTTGAAAATTTAAGAATGAAGTTGAAAATTAAGGAAAATAGTCGTAAAATTAAACAATTGAATTGAAATATTTGAACAATATATGAAGGGTAGCATGACAAAAGGGGTCAAGCGACAATTTAGCTGTGATTAAAAGTAGGATTCTCCTCCTTTTAATCTCTAAAGAATTTCTAAAGAAAAATTAGGAAACTAGTTTTAAATTAACAAATTGACGAATCAAATGCAAAAAAGTTCATTAAAAAAAAAAATTGATTGTTTTCAAGAAAATATTCAATTAATAAAGGTTTTACTTGGAATCGAGCAATAAAATTTAGGTTAGACGTTAATACGAAGCTTTTTTACAACTATTTATTAAAATTTTAATATCACACTCCCAATAGTTTTTAATTTTATAAATTTCTTTCTTATAAAAAGTATTTTTTGCATTTATGTGACAATTTCGTTGTAAAAATAGAATTTTTTTCAGATTTTTAACCTTATTTTCATATTATTATCCACTTTACACTTCTATTGTTTTTAAATTGATTTGTGATTGTAGGTAAAAATTTATGCATTTGTGATTTCAATTTTGTTTAAAAATCTGTTTAAAAACACAATTCAAAAGAAATTTCTGTTCTCAGAATGTGTAAATGAATGTTCTTTATTTTTTAATGAAAAAATCTCAAATTCGAAAAATTTTCACTTAACCCATTTTGTCATGCTACCCTTCATATGGGATTGAAAAAAGACAGGAATTACTAAACATTGTAGAATTTATTGAAAATTAAAAAAAATAATTATAAAATAACGAAAATAATCCTATATAAGAAATTACTTAGCTGTTTTCTGTAGACGCTGTGCAAGCGAGAGAGAGCTCAAAGGCCTAGATTCAGGGGGTTTATAAAAATCGACCAGCATAGGCCAATCAGATAATTGCTAATATTGGAAAGCAAGTTCTGATTGGAATGTTCTATTTCCTTTATCCCCGAAATTGAGAGAGACGAAATGCAGATTGTTATTATAAGGCGCCTATGTGCAAACCTCTGCATGTGTGATGTGTATATCGTTTTGAGTAATTAGATGCACCAACGCATATACATATATGCACATATGCATAATAAGTGATTGTCATGTCCGAAGTTTATTTTGGAGTAAAATTATAAGGTAAGTGTTAATATTATAAAATGAAGTAGGTTTGTTTACATGTTAAACATAACCTTTTAGGTTGTTTATTTTGTAAATGTAGGGGAGAGGGCCCCAAGATGGAAAGGGCCCCAAGATGGACATTTCGTACAAAATTTTTGTTCAAGGTGACAGCGCCTTGTATTTTTTATCATTTTTGTTGTTTATATAGACGAAGATTTTGATGCACATTTAAAGAAAAAAAAAAAATCTCAATGTATTTATTTTCATATTTTTGATTTTACACTTTTTTCAATAATTTTTTGAGACAATTAATTAAAATTTTGTATTTTCCACCATAAAATGTATTGTTGTCGTACACTACAAAGTTCACCTGCTTTCCCTAATAGGCAACTTAAACTGTACAGCTTTTTATGTTATTATTATGTGTAACAATTCGCACTGGCACTATTCGTGTCGGGCATGTTACATTTAACATTTTTGCATGCTCAACATGTTGTTGCACATGCGCAGTAGTGCACTACCACTGTCTAAATGTGCGCACTACGACACCTTGTCATTTCGCATGCGCGGTAGTTCATTATTGCTGCTACACATGCGCAGTGATGCAGTGTAGTAGTCACACATGTGCTCTTGTGAAATTTAAAAATTGCGCATGCGCAGTGTTTTTTTATTATTGCTGTAAGTACCCTACTGAAAAAACGTATATAGGATCCTACATAGGATCCTATATAGAATCCATATGGATTCCTATGAGAATCCACGTAGGATCCTATATAGGATCCTATATAGGTATTGCCCTATAGGAATCCATGTGGATTCTCATAGGAATCTATGTGGATTCCTATAGGTCGCCTATAGGACACGTCCTATATAGAATCCTATGTGGACTCTCCTATAGGAATACATGTAGGATCTCATATAGGATCCTACATAGGCGTCCCAAAAAAATTTTTGTAAACCCCCCTACATAGGATCCTACGTAGGTTCCCATATAGGATCCTATATAGGATCTTTTATGGGCGCCCAAAAAAAATTATGTACACAGAATTAATTGTTTTTTTTAGCAACTTTATTTAAATATACATTAAGCACCATTATAAGGACGAAAAATATTTACTGCGCAGGCGTAAGTATTGTAGAATACGTAAAAGACGACTGCGCATGAGGAAGGGGTACAAAAAATTTTTTAGGGGGTACCCATGTAGGATCTTATATGGGTTCCCATATAGGATCCTATATGGGAACCTACGTAGGATCATATGTAGGAGGTGTACAAAATTTTTTTGGGACGCCTATGCAGGATCCTATATGAGATCCTACATGTATTCCTATAGGAGAGTCCACATAGGATCCTATATAGGACTTGTCCTATAGGCGACCTATAAGAATCCACATAGATTCCTATGAGAATCCGCGTGGATTCCTATAGGACAATACCTATATAGGATCCTATATAGGATCCTACGTGGATTCTCATAGGAATCCATATGGATTGTATATAGGATCCTATGTACGATCCTATATAGGATTTTTCAGTAGGGTAATGACCAATAATAGAAACAATATTCTTTTTTAATCAAAATTTAGAAATTTAAGAAATTTAAGAAATTTAAGAACAAAATTTATCTTATTAAAGATAAGAACTAATAAAAATGTTTAAAATGTATTTAATTTTATAACATTTATTCTTTTCTTCTTTAAAATATTTATAAAATATAACAAATTTTGTTCTGTTAGTTTTTAATCTTTTATACTTTATTAAACAATTTTCTGGGGGTACTGGGGGGGGGGGGGTTAAATTTAATTAACATACTCTCAGAAAATCTTCCATTTAATTATTGTGTAAAAAATCCCTTTAGAAATTTTCTTATTTACTTAGAATAAGGAGTTCCAAAGTTCTCCAAGAATTCACAAAATAGTACATGGTAATCGTATATGGGCGATTCTTACGTAACTGCCTTACTTGGCGGCGTTGAAAAAATACACCTAAATTAAAAATATATTCTGAAGTGTATTAGTGAATTTTAAAGGTATATGTGAGAGTAACTGAAAACCAAATATACATATATATATATATTATAACTTCTATTATATTGCACTATAACTGCTGAAATTTCAGCTTCGTAACGTGTTCCTTTTGCAAAATGTTAAATTTAATTTAATAATTTTCGGTGAAAATATCATTATTATAAGTCAGCCTTTTTCAAGCATAAAGTCGCTATATTTATGAACAATTTAGGTTTCTATTGCACTTCATAATACGTTTTTTATACTTAGAATCTGTAAAAATATTTTGTTTCTCAATTTTCCTAATTTTTGAACGCAATCTGTAGACTTATCATTAAGGTGTCATGTGTTTAGTGATTACGCCTTCTAATAAGTTAAATTTTAATTTTGATCTATTAGCACTAAATCACATGTGAAAAAAGTTTTAAAAAAGAAAAATATTTACTTAAAAAAAAATTATTTTTGTGAAAATCGCATGCGTACAAAAAAAGCGTTCAGTTCCATGTCATTACTATTATATTACTGTAACAACTATTTGATAGTATTGTTACCATTTTCTTTAAGTTTTCATGTGAAACAAGCGATCTGCAGAAGGAATAGATTTATTCTGCAATATTGTAGAAGTGAGGTTAGAATAAATGTCAAATTTCAGCTCCATGGTATCACGTAAAATTTTAGCTCCATTGCCTATATGAAGTGTTCAGTATGCTTCATGCAGAGAAATTTTTTTATCTGTGGTGGTTATTTTAAACTATTAATCTATAAAGTAGTTTAGCAATGTCGGATTACACTGCTCGATCTTGATTTCAAATTATCCAAAAAATAAAACGAAATATTTATTATTAAATATTGTATTTGCTGTTCTTTTATAAAATTTTACATATGTTAACTAATATCTAAAATACTGTTAGAATATTAATTAATTTATGAATTTATTATTTATTTTCGTTTAGGAAAATATCAAGAAGACATTTTTATTTTGTACAATATATTTGCAATAAAAGGATGCGGTTCAGCTCCACATGGCAGCCAATTTTAAAAAATTTGCTATTATTTTCGTATAAATATAGTTGTAGTAAAATCGTTTAAAATATACTTATATTACACCCTAATAAGAATATTAAGTGCAAAGAAACATTGAATGAAAAAAAAAATTTTCTACCAAAACTTATCTTGAAATCGGGCAGTTACGCAAGAATCGACCATATATGAAATTACTTAGCTGTTTTCTGTAGACGCTGTGCAAGCGAGAGAGACAAATGCATTAGGTAGTTTGAAGATTGAGAGAGACACTAGACATTTCTGTAGACGCTTAAAGGCGTAGGTTCAGGTTTTTTTTTAAGTCCTTTGAAAAATAAAATTTCATTGTTTTCCATTGTAAAATGATGTATGTGCAATTTACTCTTAAAAATTGTATGTTTTACACAATGTATATGACTTTTTTGTTAATGTGTTTTTCTATGTTCTTTCGCTTGGACATAGTTTAACTGTCATTTATCGTCCAAATTTTAACAACTGCGCATGTCTAGAGTTAAGAGAAAACTACTGCGCATGCGTAACTACCTAAGGAAGCCATTGCGCAGGTGCATAGATTATAGAAAGTTGTGCGGATATGTTTTTATCGTTGAATATTATCGATTTGCTTTTTATTATGTTTCTTAAAATATATATTTCTGCAATTTTGAAATAATTGCTTTTTAAATTGTAAACTATATATAGTGTAGTTATTGTTTTAGTTACATGGATTTGCATACAATTAACTTAATATAAGTAGCAGTATTTTGTTTGTTAAAAAAATTGGGATTACACAATATTCTTTTGTTGGTGATTTTGGCAACTTATTCTAAAATATTATCACCAGAAGTTGTTGATCGTTACATTTCAGCTGAGATACCTGACAAGAATGTAAATCTCACATTGCATGAAATTATAATGGCAAATAATATTTATGGTCCTTGTGGAGATTGGTGTTTAGTTGATAAAAAATGTTCTAAAAATTTTCCTGAAATTTTACAAGAAGAAACTAGCGTAGAAGATAATTGTTATGTCGCATATCTTCTAAGAGATGCAGGTAAAACTTATATGAAGCCAAATGGTTATGTTGTTGACAATCGCTATGGTGTACCTTATTTTCTTAATTGTCAAAACATTTAATTGTCAAATAAATGTTGAAGTAGTATCAAGTATTAAGTCGGTGAAATATTTATATAAATAAATATTTAAAAGGGTCATGATTCCGCATCAGTTATCATTACCAATAGTAATGGAGAATCTACTATTAATCATAATGAAATAAATCATTAGGAAGAAAATGGATACGTAGGTCCAGTTGAAGCTGCATGGAGAGTTTTAGGTAAACATTTATCCAAAAAAAGTCATAGCATACGTCGTTCACCGCTGCATTTACCGAATGAACCAAATGTTTTTATTCAACAAAAACAAGGAAGTCAAGAAAGATCATTTGATTTTAACAAAAACACACAGTTATCTGATTATTTTACTTTAAATAAACGTAATGCTAATGCTCATAAATTTTTTTATACTGAAATTCCAGAATATTACAGATGGGATAAAAAAGGAATGTGAGTGGATCGAGAGAAGTAATAAAGAGAAAGTGATAGGAACAATGGATTCTGTTAATACAAGTCATAAAGTATTGTTTAATCTTAGATTGTTACTCTTTACAGTAAAAAGTGCAATTTCATATGAATCATTAAGAACTGTTGATAGAGTAATTCATCAGAGTTTTACGTCTGCTTGTTTAGTATTAGGACTTTTTGAAAATGATCAGGAATGGAAAGAAATTTTGATAATGTAATAGCTAAAAATAAGGCATATATTAATATAAGAGAATTATTGTCTGAAGAAGGATATCACCTTCATGATTTTCCTGGATTAACCGATGTTGAAGATGAATGTGAGAATTTAGAAATTGATTTTTCTGTGAATTTTGACGAAGAAAGAGTCTAAGGCAAAGAAAGATAGAAAGATTGTTGTTGATTCTGTATTAAATGCAGTAAATAATTGTGGCAAAAAAACTTGTCGTAACTTATATGTGGATGGTTCTGGAGGATCTAGCAAGACATTTATGTACATAACTTTGTGGCATTTACTAAGAAGTGAAGGTAAAAGTTTATTAAAAAGAGAAAATTGAGAAAGAAATTTTTAATATTTACGTTATCTGAAAACATGCGAGCTTTACAAGAAGAAACAGAGTTTATAGATTTTTTTGATTAAAGAGAAAAAATTTCAAGAATTGTCATTTGATACTATTTTGACACCTAGAAATATTAATGTTAATAACACTAACGAACAAAATGTATTGTTATTAGATAACGATAAAGAAAAAGTATAGAAAAGTATTCAATGTATAGATAATTCTGATAATGTTAATAATCATGATGTTATTTAACCAGAATATTTAAACACTTTATCGCCATCTGGTTTACTACCACATTTATTATATTTAAGAATACATTCAGTTGTAATGTTAATTAGAAACCTTAGCATTAATAAATGTTTATGTAACGGAACAAGATTATTGGTGTTAGATTTACCAAATCATGTAATTAAAGCTGAAATATTGACCGGAGATAAGTGTGGGAATATTGTATTTATACATCGTATATCATTATATTGTGAGAATTTTTATCCTTTTACATTCAAGAGAAGATAAATTCCAATCAAACTAGCCTTCGCTATTACTATTAATAAATATTAAGGACAGACATTTCATAAAATTGCAATGGTAATTCGAGGACAGATAGATCATGAGGAGATATAGAGTACTTCTAGACATTTTGAATCTCTTTCACTTAAATAGGTCTGGTTATTTGTCAGTTAGCATGTCATGATACATAGACTAAAAGTACAAAAGGTCTTTTCATTACCAAGTTTATTTAGAAAGCAAAAGGACAAGCACTTTTTTATTTGTAAAAAAAATACTCCAATATTCTTGTCGCGTGTTAAATATAATAATTTTTTCGTTTAGTCATTATGATTTGTTACTAAAGTAATACGTACGTTGAAGTATGGCTGTTATTGCAAGGTAAATATATGTAATAAAACATGATTCCAAAACTTATTTTAATTTATCGCGCACCTTACTATTTGTGGATGTTCGAAGAGAGATGGTTCACTGCTCTATAAATATATGACTAAGTAAAACATACCTTTTTTAAATGAATGTACAATTTTTTAATTTATGAATAAGTAAAATTTTCATTTAGCAATAAGTGATATTTTCACTTTCCTTAGATATATATATATATGTTGTGTTATTTACCTTGTACATTTAGTACAAGGTAAACTAATTTTAACAAATTTTTAAATATATGTAGTGAATATTGAGTGGCTAAAATTGATTTTAAGTCAAAGTGTTCACATAACCTAAATTTTAAAAATTTGATGAAATCGGTTTAATTGTTTATGGAGTAAAATAAATTGATTCATAACAGATAAAGAATAAGAGGAACCTATTTATGCAAAATAATTGTTTATTTTTACATGTTCTTTGTTTATTTATATTGGTTTAAAAAATTAAATTTTTTTCTATTCCGTCATTAAATAAAACGTTGCTGTCAATAGATGTTTATAGCCATAAAGTTTCAAAATTTTCTTTCATAATTAGTATAATCAAGGCATCATACATGTTTTTTTGGCAGGGTTGCAGGTGGACCTTTTCCGATTGTATATTAACCGACTGTACAATACCGACTGTACAAAATCCGATTCTACACAGATTCCGATTCTACATACTGACCGACTGTACAAAATAGTGGAAAAAATAGTATTTTGGAAAAATAAGTCGTACCATGTAACATTAACGACCTAATTCAGGTCTAGGTCATTCTTAGTCAACTTCTTTATGGAAATTAACCTTAAATATCAAATATGTCCCAAAAAATTCACCAACTCACAACCCGATATCAAAGACATTTTTAGTTAACATCTTTTTGGACCTTCTCCGATTGCATATTAACCGACTGTACAAAATCCGATTCTACACAGATTCCGATTCTACATACTGACCGACTGTACAAAATAGTGAAAAAAATAGTATTTTGGAAAAATAAGTCGTACCATGTAACATTAACGACCTAATTCAGGTCTAGGTCATGCATAGTCAACTTCTTCACAGAACTTAACCTCAAATATAAAAAATATGTCTTAAAAAGTTAACCAATAGCTAACTGGATGTCAAAGTCATTTTTAGTTAATTTCTTCTAGGACCTTCTCTGATTGTATATTAACCGACTGTATAAAATCTGATTCTACATACTGACCGTCTGTACAAAATAGTGAAAAAATAGTATTTTTAAAAAAAAAGACTTACCATGTAACATTAGTTACCTAATTCAGCTCCAGGTCATTCCTATTCAACTTCTTCACGGAAGTTTACCTGAAATATCAAAAATATAACTTCTGTGAAGAAGTTGAATAGGAATGACCTGGAGCTGTATTAGGTAACTAATGTTACATGGTAAGACTTTTTTTTCAAAAATACTATTTTTTCACTATTTTGTACAGTCGGTCAGTATGTAGAATCAGATTTTATACAGTCGGTTAATATACAATCAGAGAAGGTTCTAGAAGAATATAACTAAAAATGACTTGGACATCCAGTTAGCTATTGATGAATTTTTTAAGACATATTTTTTATATTTGAGGTTAAGTTCTGTAAAGAAGATGACTAGGCATGAACTAGACCTGAATTAGGTCGTTAATGTTACATGGTACGACTTATTTTTCCAAAATACTATTTTTTTTACTATTTTATACAGTCGGTCAGTATGTAGAATCGGAATCTGTGTAGAATCGGATTTTTTACAGTCGGTTAATATCTAATCGGAGAAGGTCCAAAAAGAAATTAACTAGAAATGACTTTGATATCGGGTTGTGAGTTGGTGAATTTTTTGGGACATATTTGGTATTTAAGGTTAATTTCCGTAAAGAAGTTGACTAGGAATGTCCTAGACCTGAATTGGGTCGTTAATGTTACATGGTACGACTTATTTTTCCAAAATACTATTTTTTTTACTATTTTATACAGTCGGTCAGTATGTAGAATCGGAATCTGTGTAGAATCGGATTTTTTACAGTCGGTTAATATGCAATCGGAGAAGGTCCAAAAAGAAGTTAGAGGAGACTGGGACAAAGGTGCTAACCGGGGTAAATTGTACAGTCGGTTAATATACAATCGGAAAAGGTCCAACTGCAACCCTGCCGTTTTTTTTGCTCAATTCGCTCGGTCCTAGGAGACGAAAAACACATTTAGGGCTCAAAGATGGTTAGTTCACACCCCTTTTTTGGTAAAAACGTACATCAAACTTACGAAATCTAAAATTCCTTCACAATGTTTGCCTTTTAACCAATCACGGTTTTTAAAACTGTCTTGTAGCTAAAAGTTACGTCAAATAGAGCTTGTCTAATTCCTGAACTCTAATCGCTCTCTCAGCGAAATCCCATAAACAAAATATTCTCAAATATTTTATAAAATTACTTTTATTGGATCGCGTGTATTACCTCCAAAACCTAATTGACTGAACTTATAATTGACCGAACTTATAATTGCCTGGAATTTAATTATCCAAATTCGTAATTCTCTTAATTTGTATTTGTCAGAACTTGTAATTACACTAAAGCGTCGATTCAGTGGACGTCGGTCAAGTGGACTAGTTTGTTGATGAAGTGGTAATCGGAGAGAAGGGGGCGCTGAGCTCGGCGAACACGCATATTCATAGGCGTACTAACTTCTAACTTTCGCGGGCGCGTGGTGCCCTACTACAAACGAAACCGTGTCGTGCCTACTATTTTTTCAATAGTTTAATACTTAAATATTTATTTTAAATTTCCATTCTTTTATTTTCCAATTATAGTTCAAAATATGTATGAATTTAAAGAAAATAAAAAATATGTACTTGGGAAATATACTTTTAAAGTTTCATACGGCCCTGACTGTTTACGTGACCTTCCGCCAATAACTTCGTCGATTCAGTGGACCACAGGACATTTTAGTCCACTGAATCGACGCTTTAGTGTATCAGAACTTGCATTTGTCCTAATCTTAACTTCCCGAATTCGTATTTGTTATAAATTTAAAATTACTTAACTCGCATTTGCGGTTTGCTTTTCTTAAAATTTTCAACTTCTCGAAATCGTATTTTATTTATTTATTGAAATTCCTAGGGCTAAAGTATTTGTTGGTACTTCTACACTCCAAACTTGTGGTTGCATTTGTCCGAACACTAAATTTGCATTTTTTCCGATCTTTCAAATCACCGAACTCGTTATTAACAAAATATTAAACTACCCTCCCAAGTAGCACGTAAGATTATGTGAATATTGCAGCAATATTACATTGAATATTACTAATATTGTGGGTAATGTCACGGTGCCCTACTGAAAAATCCTATATAGGTATTGTCCTATAGGAATCCATGTGGATTCTCATAGGAATCTATGTGGATTCCTATAGGTCGCCTATAGGACACGTCTTATATAGGATCCTATGTGGACTCTCCTATAGGAATACATGTAGGATCTCATATAGGATCCTACATAGGCGTCCCAAAAAATTTTTTGTACACCCCTCTACATAGGATCCTACGTAGGTTCCCATATAGGATCCTATATAGGATCTTTTATGGGCACCCAAAAAAAAATTATGTACACAGAATTAATTGTTTTTTTTAACAACATTATTCAAATATACATTAAGCACCATTATAAGGACGAAAAATATTTACTGCGCAGGCGTAAGTATTGTAGAATACGTAAAAGACGACTGCGCATGAGGAAGGGGTACAAAAAATTTTTTTGGGGGTACCCATGTAGGATCTTATATGGGTTTCCATGTAGGATCCTATTTGGGAACCTACGTAGGATCATATGTAGGAGGGTCTACAAAAATTTTTTGGGACGCCTATGCTGGATCCTATATGAGATCCTACATGTATTCCTATAGGAGAGTCGACATAGGATCCTATATAGGACTTGTCCTATAGGCGACCTATAGGAATCCACATAGATTCCTATGAGAATCCACATGGATTCCTATAGGACAATACCTATATAGGATCCTATATAGGATCCTACGTGAATTCTCATAGGAATCCATATGGATTGTATATAGGATTTTTCAGTAGGGTGATATCAACGTAATGTTAAAATGTCCGCGTCAAGGTGACATTACACGGTAATATTAAGGCAATATTAAAGTAATATTACAATGTAATATTTAGTTAATATTACAGTAATATTGAGTTAATATTACAGTAATATTACAAACTTGTAATATTGCTTGTAATATTGCAGCAATATTACAAACTGCTTGTAACATTGCAGTAATATTACAAATGTGTAGTAAAACATAAAGAGACTTTCTGAAGTATATTATAAGAGTTAAGTAGCCGAGTGGTTTAAGGCGTCTACCTACTTGGTCAGTTGGTTCACTTTACAAAGGTTCAAGACCCAACAGCCCAAAATTTTTTTTACATTATATTTAATTGTAATATTACCACAATGTAATTTTAATATTACAGTAATATTAGTAACATTACTGTAATATTAACTTAATATTACATTGTAATATTACTTTAATATTTCATTGTAATATTACTTTAATATTGCCTTAATATTACCGTGTAATGTCACCTTGACGCGGATATTTTAACATTACGTTGATATCACCGTGACATTACCCGCAATATTAGTAATATTCAATGCAATATTGCTGCAATATTTACGTAATCTTACGTGCTACTTGGGCACATTTAGAACTGTAAGAACTTCTAAATCCCTGAATTTCCATTTGTCTGAACTTTAAAATAACCAAACTTACATTTGTTAAAATTTTAAAACACCCGAATTTGCATTTGTCCAAACTTTGAAATCACTGAACTCACGTTTTGTTGAATTTTAAAATCTCCGAATTTGCATTTGACTGAACTTTTAAATGACCGAACTTGCATTTATTTGAACTTTCAAATCACCAAACTTGCATTTGTCATATATTACATCGATCTATCTTCAATAACATTTTTTTTCACTTTTTTTGTAAATGCTATTTTCTTTCTTCTGATATTTGCTTACAATTTATTTTTAACAATTGTTAAAAAAAAAGAAACTGTGGAAAATTAATATTTAGTCAACATTTAAGGAAGCTCAAGTTAAACAGACCTTTCTATTGATAGTTCAGGTAATTCTAAGGATTTTCGTGACAAAATATAAAATAGAATTCAGAACAAGAGTGATATACTTATTACAACCCTATTCCCGTTACATCGTACTCTATAAGCTGCCCTTTATTTATTCATATGTTAAAATGACACCATGACATGGCGCGCGGAGTGCGCAGTTTTTAATCTAGTTTGATATTAAAGAAAGTAATTGAGATAAGTGGAAAATATTTGACAATTGACAAAAATTCGATAATTGTTGAGAATATTTGACAATTGACAAAAATCGATAATTGTTGAGTATATTTGGCAATTGAAAACAAATTCAAAAATTGTTGAAAGTGGTCCTCTCTAAAAGTTCTTTACACTTTTTCTCTGCAACGGTTAATGTGAATAAAAAAATTAAATAGTTTCTTAATCTGTACCATTTTGGTGATCGTGTAAACTAGGATAAAAAATATTTATTGAAAAATAACAGAATGACAGACTTTTGAATTTTTCAACCCTAATTTTGCAACTTGAATTGTTAATAATTTTTTAAATATTAATGGATCTTAAAAATCCTAGTTTATACGAAAACTACACATTCATGGAACATGCTGTCAAAATTTCAAGTTATTTCGTTGAATAGTGTCAAAATAAGAGTTTTAACAAGTTAAAAATATGCTGTTTTTGAGAAAAACGCGTTTAAAGTTTGAAGGATCAAATGAACAAAAATTTAACTTAAAGTTCGGCAATATTTTTAAATTGTAAAGCACAATAAGAAAAATTCATATTAATAGTTATATACATATAACCCTTCTTATGTACCAATGTAAATTTCTTATAGTTTAAGAACTGCTCTTTCAAGCGGTGCACCAGAAAAACTAAATTTAAAAATAAACGTACTACAGTTAGTTAATTAATAAAAAATAAAAATTTTCGAGGTATTTTTTTTACTTGAGACTATTTTTTTTGTCTTTTTAGATAATTATACTAACCAAAAATTACAAAAAAAATTTCGATTTTTGAAAAAAATCACTGTAATCTTCCCTTAAATTTAGAGAGTATAGATAAATTTATTATGTAAACTTTTTCTTTTTTTTTGCTTGTTAGAATCTGGGTTCAAGAAAGAGGGGTGGTATCACGGAAACTGGTCTGGCCCCCCCCCCCCTGCTAGAATTCCAATGGGCGCCACTTCCTGGAGTAGAAGCAATTACAGCATTTTTTACGTGCATTAATTAATTATTAAAAATTGAAAAAAGTAAAAATGGTTTCGCTATTGGTCGTTTCACCTGAAAATACATTCCTGTACAAAATTTGAACTCTCTAAGTAAAATATTTTGGAAGATAGGGGGGAGGGTGGTCCATTTTTTATAAAAAATACATTATATATTCTATTTTATTTATTATATTATATGTAATATGTATAATATATTTATATATTTAATAGTATCAAATATATTAAAAATTATTTTGTTTTGTGTACGGAACCCTCGATTTTAGTGCGAGTGTAACTCGAACTTGCCCGATTTTTTTTACTACTTGGTAAATATATAACTATGGTTATATAATTTAAAAGAAATTTGTTTGCATTTTTGCAAGTATAATTTTTACTTGTAAACATGCAAAATTTTTAATAATTTGAAAGATTTGCAAGATTGAGATAAAAGTCATAAGACTTTTTTACTCTACTTTTTAATAGGAACATTTTTTCTATTTGAACTTTTGTTGTATCTAGTAGAGGGTTTAAAAAAACTTTGAATTTTCTTTTTTTAAAAAGAATTTTTTTTTTTATTATTCCCCAGGAAGCGGAACTCCAATAAATTTTTTTAGAAAATAATCATTATACTTCCAGAAAGTAGAAAAAAAATCGAGAGAGAAAAAAACGGTGGGATTTCAAAGAAAATCTAATTTTTATTTTTTTCGAAAAAACGCCGTTATTTTGTTAAATTTGAAAATATTTTCAATTCTCTTATGGAATTTAAAAGAACATAAAAGCCTAAATTAGACACGGAAGGGATAATTTTAATATATACAATAGCAAAAAAGATATAATAATTTTAAAAAATTTTAATGTTATTTTCTTGTAATCTCACTTTTCAACTTAAAAAATTGAAATCAGCATAATTTCGTTAAAAAATTTTTTTTACCAAATCGGCAAAATACGTGTCGTCTAGAATTGTCTCAAAAACAATATATTTCAATGAAAAATGATTCTCTGACTTTAACATACATAGCCGACAAAAGAAAATTTTACTGTCGACAAAGGAAAATTTGAAATATACATTTTACATTGTTTCGCAATTGTTAGACTATTAATTGAGATCGGCAAATTTAGCATCTTCAATTGCATTCAAATTGCTCTCTTACTTGTGGTAAAAATAATTAAATGAAAACTACTTTTAAACTTTTTGATACTAACATTGATTATTAATTTATAAATATTTATTTATTTCTTACATTATTCATAGATAGTTAACAGGAATAAATCATTGTAGTTAATTCATTTACAATATTTTTAAAAACAAATAAAACTTAAAAACCGTTATGCTCACTCTCTAAATCTGAATTAGTAGTTTTCTACTAATAAATTAGCGAAAAGTGAGCTACTATTAAAATAGTAAGAATTTTACTAATTCTTAGTAGAAAACTACTAATTTTGTAGTAGAAAACTACTAATTAAATTAGTAAAAAAATCTACTTTTTTAAAAGTAAAGTTTCACTATTTCAATTAGTAGTTTTCTACTGTATGAATTAGAGAAAAATGAGCCATGAATTTGACTAATTCATAGTAGAAAACTACTAATTCTTTGTAGAAAACTACTAATTCAGATTTAGAGGGATAGGGTAGAAGACGTGAAGCGTAATACTCTTTTGCCGATATCTCGAGAAGTAAGAGACCATCCATCAAGTTTTTTTAAAATGAAGGTAAAATAAAAAGCTTTCATTATATTGTGACGAAAATAAAAAATATGAATTAGCACACATAGAAAAAAGGTTAAAAAAATTTTTTTCTGTTTTTCTACATGAATTTTTGAAGTTTTTAAATTTATTTCAAATTTGTTTAAAACCTTATAGTTTTCTATATACACTCTATAAATTTCATTGAAATCGGTTAAAAATTCTTTAAATTACAAGAATTTGAAAAAATAAAGGGTAAAAAATTCAAAATGACGTAATTCCTAAAATTTTGAAATTTTTTCAAAAATACTTGACTAAGTTATTACTACCCCTAAATACTGCAAATTGACCAACTTTGATCAAAATCAAAATCTTGACTTGCAACTTTGATCTTTTTGGTATGGAAACTCTCACCATACTTTGTATCTATTGCAACAACTATTGTAATCATTTCCAACTAATTTTTTAATTCTTTATACATTTTTTGTAATCATTCCGAAAACGTGCCACTTATCAGAGCTCTACTCATATAAACTGTTGTAATCATTACAATTAAATTTTTTTTCGTGTACTGATCAGTACTGGCTTCAACTTGCTGAATCAAATTTGTCATTACTTGGATTTTTTTTTTGATTTAAAAAAAAACTAATTATTGTTTTATTATATAAGCGATATTCAAAAGGTGATATCTATTAAATTCTTTGTTGTTGCCTACTCTCTAAATTTGAAACAGAGAAAATTCGCTGTTTAACCAGCCCAAAGTATACAGCTGTTTCAAAACAGCATATACACGCTGGTGAATTAGTGAATTTCGCTGTTAATCAGTGAAAAAATCGCTTTTTGATCAGCGTATATACGCTGTTTTGAAACAGCTGTATACTTTGCTCTGTTTCAAATATAGAGAGTATTATTATTTGTTTCCCAGACGAAGTAAAGAAAAAGTCTGGTGGATAGTAAAAGAGAAATATTTAGATGAAAGTGGTTCCACATTCTACATGTTTTAACATGTATCAATACTTCGCAATAAACCAATGAACAACAAGTGGAACGAGGTAATCAACTGGTCACATGCACTACTACGAGAAACTAGGATCACTTCAACTTTAACAAACTATATCCAGTTCTTTTTAATTCTTAAATCCTAGAAACAAGTGTTCAACGAACAGTGATAGAAATGTTTTTACTTCTGTTTCATGCTTGGTATGAAATTTTGTTTTTGAAAATATAAAACTAAATACTTTTTAAAAACCTTACCACTGACTCAGAATAAGAAACTGAACTTTCAAGGTCGTCAATCTTAAAAATGAATCTTTGTTTTCAAAACAAAAGTGTCATAAATAGGAGTATATATGACCTAAGCAGAATGCTATACTTTTTTACGTTGAATATAAGATTTGTACATTGCTTATGCTGTATTAAAAAATGTGTAGGGGAAAGTGGGGCAAAACCGCTAAGCGGGGCAAAGACGTTTTTCAAAATATCTCCCTTATTTCTAGACTGTTTCAACTTATGTTTAAAGTTTATCACAATTGTAACTGGAGCCATTGTTTTATTAAAAAAAATCTTGAAAATATAAAATGCTTTAGCAAATATACCAAACAAATCGTTTTTACAAGTATGAGATGAAAATTTTATTGATCAAAACTAGTAAATTTTGAATCTAAATGTGAATTTTAAAAATTTTTAAATGTCACGTTCTAATAGAGTGATCATTTATCTACACAATCTCTGTGGAATCCAGGTTCAATTTTCAATCTAAATATATAAAGTTTTAAATTAAAAAAAGGTTTGTCGTTTGGGGCAAAGACGCTTGGAAAATATTTCATAAAAAACAATTGAATATTAAAAACTGCATTAGCATGTAATTTTAAATGATGTAAACTTCATGCTAATCAACTGTTAACCTGCATTTTTTCATCAAAACAAATAAGTATTTTTGTCTGTTAAATTTATTGTTATTATAATTATTATTTAATCATTAAATTATTTATTAGCGTTTACTACTAATTTGAAAAAAAAATTATGAATTTTGAATATTAAATAAGCATTATTATTTAATCATATTTTCAAATGGTTATTTAAAAAACATTCTATTTTTGAATAGTTGATAAAGTAGATTTTGAAACAAAATAAAAAACAATTAAATTGAAAATATGAGGTTAAAAATACAAGTCGTCATTATTTTCAATAAAATCGATTAAATCTCTTTAAAAATCTGTAAAATATTTATGTTTTATAATAATTGCACCAATAAATGTTATTTAGAGTATATTTTAGATCATTTATTATATTTGCAATAATAATATTAGCAAAAACGTCTTTGCCCCAACAGTTGGGGCAAAGCCGCTAATTTGAATCTTTTTAAATTTAATTAAATAATGTAATTATGATTATGATAAATGTAATAACGACTATTAAAATCTGTTACTGGTTAGTTTTAGTCGTGTAACAAACAAAAATGACTCCCATTGAATGTATAGTTAAAAATTTGTGCATCAGTAAATTTAAACCTAGCGGTTTTGCCCCACCTTCCCCTAATACCTAATATAAAACTGAATCACAAAATAAATAAATAATATATAACCTTATACAAAAAATGAATTACAAAAAAAAAACAAATTTTGCATTATTTGTAGGTATTATTTTCAAATTGTTTATTACAGAAGATTTGTAAAAAACTTTTTTTTTAGTTATGAGTAGTTGGGCCAACTTCGAGAGTAGTAGTTGGCCCGACTATGAATACCGTTGGTCGGCGAACCATTATCATCTTGCTGGTTGGCCCAACTCTAAGATGAGTAGTTGGGCCAACTTTGGGAACAGTAGTCGGCCCGACTTTGGGCTCAGTAGTTTAGCCGACTTTTGGGTTGGCCAAACTCTGGGCTTTGAGGTTGGCCCAACTTTGGGCTCAGTAGTTGGGCCGACTATCAGTACCGTTGGTCGGCGAACCGTTATCATTTTGCTAGTTGGCCCGACCTACGGCATGCAGAGTCGGACCAACCGCCGCAAGGTTGGGGTGACGCACAGTGGGACAAAATGCCAAAAACCTGGCCAAAAGTGAAAAAAAAAAGTTTCTGTAAATGCTATTATTTCTATGTGCATTCGTAGAGGACCCCCAGGAGCATCCAAATTCATAAAATAAAGGGCGCAGTCAAAGACATTTTGCTCTTATTTTCGTTTCAAACCTTATACTTGGCTTGAAATAATTTCTCACGCAATAGCCATGAATAAAACGTTCTTGTTAAAAAGCGAATAAAAAAATGTTATCTATTTAAAAATGAATTCTGTAAAATGAAATAAGTAAATAAAGGTATGTAAAATTCATATACAATGTTGAAATTTAAAAATTTCTTATTATAAAAAAAATGTATAGAATACAAAATTACAGCAAAACATTCTAAAGAAAGAAAAAAAATTATATTTATGTAGAGATATAAAAAAATGGTCAAAAAAGATCACCGTGAAACTTATACAGATTTGTTCCTAGAACATTCATTGTTCAGAAAAATCAAGATTTGGCTGCCTTTAGCTGCCACTGCGGTTTTAATATCACTTTTTATGGGTTCATGCAAAAAATTACAAATTATAATTGATTTTAAATTTATATTTAAATTCTGTAAACGGCATTAATTCGCTTAAAAATAATTACTTGAGGATTTTTAGAGTCGCTGATTACGAATCCGATATTAGTTTTTAAAAATTCAAAATGGCGGATCCAATATGGCGGATGTCAAAATTCAAAATGAATCGTATTTGCTTGAAACTCGTTACTTGGGGGTTTTTGGGGTCGCTGATTACGAATCCGCTATTAGTTTTTAAAAATTCAAAATGGCCGATCCAATATGGCGGATGTCAAAATTAAAAATGAATTGTATTTGCTTGTAACTCGTTACTCAGGGGTTTTTGGACTCGCTGATTACGAATCCGCTATTAGTTTTTAAAAATTCAAAATGGCGGATCCAATATGACGGATGTCAAAATTAAAAATGAATCGTATTTGCTTGACACTTGTTACTCAGGGGTTTTTGGGGTCGCTGATTACGAATCCGATATTAGTTTTTAAAAATTCAAAATGGTGGACAAAAAATGAAAAATTTATCGAATTCGATTCGATTGATATTTTGTACACAAACTCAGGCGTTAGTGCACTTGATGTTCTTTATCAAGAATATGTTTACAACATATTTTTTAAAATAAATGTAATAAATCAATCATACTTATAGAAATATAACTATTTCTAATTTAAAGTCCTTTTGTAAGATTTTGTAGTCTAGAAGATTAAGGCCAATGGGCAATAACATTAAACGTACATTAATATGAAATGAGCTTAAGTTTTAAGAGCTTAATTAGAGCGAAATGAAATACTATAACCAGCTATTACTTAATTGTGATGAGTACTTCATAACATTGATCAAGTATTACAAATGTCGACTAACGTCCCTTTCTATATGAAATATGCGTACATTTTAAGTAACAGTTCAAATTTTTCGCGCTTTTTTATACCGAATTTTAGTTGTCATGATGCGTAAAAAACAATTGCGTGACGAGTGTCTTTATAGGATCTCAAATGTTTATAACCTGAAACTTGATTGTCTAGAGTCTTATTCGTATCAGGTAATTATTATAATTCATACATTGGTTCACAATTATTTTTATTTGTATTTATATCAATATTAATATTGTATTTTAGATGCGCCGATAAAATGAGTCAGTGTGGTAATCAGCGACCCCAAAAACCCCTAAGTAACGAGTTTAAAGCAAATACGATTCATTTTTATTTTGACATCCGCCCTATAGGATCCGCCATTTTGAATTTTTAAAAACTAATAGCGGATTCGTAATCAGCGAGTCCAAAAACCCCTGAGTAACGAGTTACAAGCAAATACAATTCATTTTTAATTTTGACATCCGCCATATTGGATCCGCCATTTTGAATTTTTAAAAACTAATAGCGGATTCGCAATCAGCGACCCCAAAAACCCCCAAGTAACGAGTTTCAAGCAAATACGATTCATTTTTAATTTTGACATCTGCCATATTGGATCCGCCATTTTGAATTTCTAAAAACTAATAGCGGTTTCGTAATCAGCGACCCCAAAAACCCCCAAGTAACGAGTTTCAAGCAAATACGATTCATTTTTAATTTTGACATCCGCCATATTGGATCCGCCATTTTGAATTTTTAAAAACTAATAGCGGATTCGTAATCAGCGACCCCAAAAACCCCCAAGTAACGAGTTTCAAGCAAATACGATTCATTTTTAATTTTGACATCCGCCATATTAGATCGGCCATTTTGAATTTTTAAAAACTAATAGCGGATTCGTAATCAGCGACCCCAAAAACCCCCAAGTAACGAGTTTGAAGCAAATACGATTCTTTTTTAATTTTGACATCCGCCATATTGGATCGGCCATTTTAAATTTTTAAAAACTAATAGCGGATTTGTAATCAGCGACCCCAAAAACCCCCAAGTAACGAGTTTCAAGCAAATACGATTCATTTTTAATTTTGACGTCCGCCATATTGGATCCGCCATTTTGAATTTTTAAAAACTAATAGCAGATTCGTTGTCAGCGACCCCAAAAACCCCCGAGTAATCAATTTCAAGCAAATTGAAAGACATTTTATAGTGTTGGCCAGGTTTTTGGCATTTTGTCCCACTGTGTGACGGACATTACGCACCTGGGATACGTATTTTTACCTTTAAAACAATTAATTATTTAATTTACTGCGATTGATCGCAGATTGACTGAATAGATTAAATATTGATTAAATAGAAAAAACGAGGAGCCAAAAATATTTCCAGAAGAACAATTAGATGTTGATACTTAAATCCGCTTGGCGGATCAAATATTTTGATACATTGGAAAAGTTAATAAAAAATAAAAGAAATTAAAAAAAAATGCTTTAAGAAATCTGTTATGGGCTTCAAGATATTTTCGAATGAATTTGAACCTCGCAGTACTTTCCGCAACTTGTTATTTGCAAAATTTAATAATATGCCAAATGCACACAGAAAAAATAAGTTGTCTGAATTTCCTGCGACTTTGTCACAGAATCTTGGAGATAACTGGCATGATTCTAAATATTAAAAATGTATGTTTCTAGTAGTTAGATTTCTAAATGTTGGAAAATTAGATTACTTTAAAGAAAATTTAGAAAAAAGTTTTTTATATTTTTAATTACTATGTTGTACAAGTTACAGTTTTCTAAAATCTCGGCGACTGTTATTGCAAATAAAATAATAAAAAAAAATTCTCTCATTATTCCTTTCATTATATATATGTCGTAGGCAAATAGAAGAATCCGCCGTTTAGCTAAACGCCTAGGTGGTTAGCCAACTGGCGGCCAATAGACCAGTGGACCTGGTCACTGCTTGTATTATTCTATTGGCCTGAGTACATCCGCCAGTTAGCAAACTGCCTAGGCAGTTGTCTAAACGCCTGCAACGTATTAGGCCAATAGAAGTATCGGTCTCATCAAGATCGCCGTGAACATTTTTAGTCCTTTTTATTTCAATCGAATTCGATTTTAAATTAGCAATATTTTAATCAATAAAAATTTTAGAGCGCACCCTACCGATACAAACTCACTGGAAAACTCACTGGCAAAAATCACTGAGTTTTTTGGGTTATTTCAATGCGTTTTCAGATAGTATTTGAAACATTTACTCACTCAAAACTTATTGGATCTTTTAGGTCTGATTTATGGCAATGGGAAAACCCTTAAGAGGTAAAAATAATTTCTTGGTCCCTTTTGCGGTTTATGACCAACATAAATACTTTTGGTGACCTTCGGGCACAAAAATAATTATGCTAAAAATAATGTTTATTTATTTTAACATTATATTTGTTTTAATGAACTTGAACTATTTTCATGATTCTATTATGTTTACTACATATCTCTTTGACTTTGATTTCAAAAATTATATTAATTTTAACGTAATATTTATGGTTTACGAAATACCTTATATTTTTTTAAAATATAAAATTATCACAATAAATTTTAGATATTTGGAATCGTGAAGTATTAGATTCCAAATTTTTTAATTAAAAGTTTTAAATAATTAAATTGCAGAAATTTCAAGTCATAAAATATTAGGGTTCAAAAATTATTAGCTAGGGTAACAATAGACATGGGGATTTAAAATGGATCCCTGCTTTAACAGTAGATTTCCAATTCTTTTGTCATTTAAGTTCATGTTTTTCAACCTAGCATTTTATTATCTGGAATTTATTTACTTTTACTTTTTGAGGTCTGCAATACAAAAATTGAAATCTTCAATATTTCACTATTCTGAATTTCTAAAATCCATTTTAAAAATGTAAAAATACTACTAAATTAAAATTATGATCAATAAAATACTTAAAGAATAATTAATTATTAAAATATGTTATAGACATTTATATTTTTTATAGAAAATAACAATTGCAAAAACTAATCTTATAATTCATAAACAATAAAATTAATTAATAATTTTAAATCATAATTAGCTTTTTAATTAATATTATTTTCTGTAAATAATTATATTGTTATATTTTTGACACAATTTTTAATATAGGTATATACTCGTATAATGTATATTGAACTTTCAGAAAAATATTTTTTTAAGAAATCTACATAAAAGTATATGTTTAATAAAGAGCCACAGATGGTTTGTGACAATATAATTTTAATTTCTTTTGAAACTAAATTTTAAAGGACTACCTCAAAACGGGTAATAAATTTTGACCTGGCCTGAGTGAAGCAATAAACCACAGTGGTCCTCAAGCACGCTTAGGTTTACCTAAAATGTATCCAAATTCTGCTAACGCTGATCTGTCTGAAATCACTCCAGGATTCCGAATTTTGAAGCCCGAAAATCGTAGCTGATCCTTTTTTCGATATAAGCGTATATATGTCATTTTTGAAAAAAAATGAAATATTTAGTCATAAAATTTTATTAACGCACACAAACTTACTCACACACACATACATGCACACACACACACATACATACATACATACATATATATATATATATATATATATATATTTTTTTTTTCTTTTTTTTAAGTAATAATAACATAAACCTGCAAAAGAGAAAAATTTTCAGTTGTTTAAGATCGAGAAGTCATTTCTCGTAGCAACGATAACCTCCTATAACGTCAGGATCTTGAGAAAAGTGGGGGTAAAACTCCCAAAAATCACGATGTTGGCAGTTTTTGACAATTTTGACTAGGTAAATACAACGTGCTAGAGCTAGACACTTGTCTTATGATTTAAATTAAAGCTTGAACCCTGTAATTTACGAAGATATAGCGTTATATTCGTCAACACAAAATTAATTAATTGTTAAACATGATTTATTATGCATAAAAAATGACTTACACTGTCCGTAAATACAACTATTTTAAGAAATGTTGGGAATCGCTTCATACTTGTTACTAGGGGTTTTTAGAGGTGCTAATTAAAAACAGATGTCACACTCGTTATCAGCGACCCCCAAAAACCCCGATTAACAAGTTACAAGCTAATCTGATAAATTTTGAAGAAAATCGTCCGCAATATTGGATCCACCATTTTGAATTTTTTAAATCTAATATCATATTCGTCATCAACGCCCTTAAAAAACCTCCAGTTACAAGAATATGAAGCGATTTCAAACATTTTTAAAATAGTTGTATTTACAGACAGTGTAAGTCATTTTTTATGCTTGACAACTGTCAATGAAATCATGTTTTACAATTAAAAATTTTGTGTTGAAAAAGATAACGCTACCTATATCTTCGTAAAGTACAGGGTTCAAGCTTTAATTTAACCAACAACACAAGTGTCTAGCACGTTGTATTTATGCCTAGTCAAAATGTTCAAAAACTGCCAAAATCGTGATTTTTGGGAGTTTTACCCCCACTTTTCTCAAGATCCTGACGTTATAGGAGGTTTTTGTTGCTACGAGAAATGACTTCTCGATCATAAAAAACTGAAAATTTTTTCTCTTTTGCAGGTTTGTATTTATTATTATTAAAAAAAAAAAATATATATATATGTATGTATGTATGTATGTATGTGTGTGTGTGTGTGTGTGTGCATGTATGTGTGTGTATGTATGTGTGTGTGTGTGTGAGTAAGTTTGTGTGCGTTAATAAAATTTTATGACTAAATATTTCATTTTTTCTTCAAAAATGACATATATATACGCTTATTTCGAAAAAAGGATCAGCTACGATTTTCGGGCTTCAAAATTCGGAATCCTGGAGTGATTGTAGACAAATCAGCGTTAGCAGAATTTGGATGCATTTTAGGTAAATCTAAACGTGCTTGAGGACCACTGTGAAACCCTAGTGCGCTAGTAGCTCACTGGGCCAGTGAGTTTCCAATAATTTTCCAGTGATTTTCTATCGGTAGGGCACTACATATTTTAATTAGTCTTATTTTCTGTTTGTTAAAATTATTATGATTTAAATTATAATTAACTCTAATTTTAATTAATATCTATTTTTTTGTTATAAAGAAGAAGCCTTTTGAGATCAAAAGTATAAGTACATAATTCATATTAAGAAATTGTATTTAGTACTTATTTTTTATTTAAAATAACGTAGTAAGGTTTTAGACTGAAAATTAATAACTAAATCAAATAACAAACTTTTTTATTTATATAATAAATTATTTTTAAAACTGCATTTTTTTAGAAAGTAAATGATTTAAAACAAAAAATATATATAGTGTAAATTTTCAAGTGTGAACAGAAATCAATTTTGATCTAATTACTTCACCTGCTATCTTTTTAATTTGTTTATTGTAATTATTTATTAGTTAATGAATGTTTTTTATTTTTCTTTATTTGTTCTTCGTATTTTAATAGTAGCTTAATAACAAATTTATGGACTAACAAAGTTGAAATGAAGGAACACTGAATTTTTTTTTATTTTAATTGTTTTTTTAAAAAAACATACATTTGAAATATTAAAAAAAAGAAATTCTTAATGAATGTTGATGCTAAATAGCTGTATTTTAAAACAAAACTTTCATGGTTAGGTAAAACGAATTTTTATAAAGTAATACATTAAATTTTCTCTAAAATTGAAAAGTACGAAAGCCGTCAGAGGGTTAATCTCCTTTTTAAGTAAAATAAAACATTTGTTTATATATTCAGTTTATTATTTTTATTCCTAAGAAAACAAATTACAATTTAAGATGAACTATGAGGCTGTTTTTATATTCTGATTAGAATCTAAATTATCTTTATCTTAGAATACGATGAATTTCTTTTCATTAAATATTAATTTAATTTTGTCGAGACAGTGGGTTTTCCCATAACTGTCTATGTCATTCATTTTTCTTTATGACATAGATTTTCCAATTTAGATGATGTTAATTTACGTAAAAGTAGAGGGATACAGGTAAAATTTGCAAAGCTTAATCCAAAACGGGTTGAATTCTATTAGTCTTGAAATTTATTTCAACCTTACACGACAAGTTTACGCAGGGCTGTTTCAAGGGGGGGCCAAGGGGGCGACTGCCCCGGGTGTTATGATTTTAGGGGCGCTAAATTTGGAAGTACACAATTTTAAAGAAAAAAAAAATTTAATTTGGAAAATAAAAATATTATATTTTAATATTTGCACAAAATATAGTATTGTATGTCAGTACTTAAACCACCAATTATTATAAAATTCTAATGAAAATTGTAGAAGAGAGAGGGGGTTGAAGATTCTGGTCAAGTGTGAAGAGGGGATTTTTTGAAAAATCATAACTATAATGCAACAGGGTAGACAAAAATTTGACCCATATGTTTTCGGAAGGTTTTTTCCTCCTCTTTTCAATAAAGCAAAAAAAATTTTTAAAATTTCAAAATTTAACCTATTTTTTTGAAAAATGAGTATTTATTTAGCATTCATTTATAAAAAATACTTCAAATTATGCTTGTTGGATCCGGAATTTGATGAACTTTATATTAGTAAGCTCAAAATTACTAAAAGTTTATTTGTTTGTTCAATATTTCATGTTTTACTGATGTTTTACTAATTTTTAGGGTTCCGTACCGTAAAACGGAACCCTATTAAAATCACTATGTGTGTCCGTTTTCGCACCCCTTCTAACTTCTAAACTATATGAGCTAAAGTCTTCTAATTTAGTCCACATATGTAATTTCACCTTGGATTTACGAAAATGATATGGAAAACGCGATTCCAGCTCATGAACATGCCGAAATCCAGCAAAAACCACTTTTTTGCCCTAAAATTGAAATAAATGACCATGCCCCCCCCCCTAATCTTCTAAACTATTTGACTTAAAATGCTAAAATTTGGTACACATATGTAGATTCACGTGTAGATTACAGGAAAATTATAGAGAACTCTCGTAAAGACTGTCTTCATAGTGTTTACTAGCCAAAAAGTACGAATTTTTGAAAAAAATTCGAAAAAATGACCATGTCCCCCCCCCCCCCTAATCTTCTAAACTATTTGACTTAAAATGCTAAAATTTGGTACACATATGTAGATTCACGTGTAGATTACAGGAAAATTATAGAGAACTCTCGTAAAGACGGTCTTCATAGTGTTTACTAGCCAAAAAGTACGATTTTTTGAAAAAAATTCGAAAAAATGACCATGTCCCCCCCCTAATCTTCTAAACTACTTGACCTAGGATGCTGAAATTTGGTACACATATGTAGATTTACGTGTAGATTACAGGAAAATTATAGAAAACTTTCGTAAAGACTGTCTTCATAGTGTTTACTAGCCAAAAAGTACGATTTTTTGAAAAAAATTCAAAAAAATGACCATGTCCCCCCCCCCCTAACCTTCGAAACTACTTGACCTAGGATGCTGAAATTTGGTACACATATGTAGATTTACGTGTAGATTACAGGAAAATTATAGAGAACTCTCGTAAAGACGGTCTTCATAGTGTTTACTTGCCAAAAAGTACAATTTTTTGAAAAAAATTCAAAAAAATGACCATGTCCCCCCCCTAATCTTCTAAACTATTTGACTTAGGATGCTGAAATTTGGTACACATATGTAGATTTACGTGTAGATTACAGGAAAATTATAGAGAACTTTCGTAAAGACTGTCTTCGTAGTCTTTACTAACCAAAAAAAACGATTTTTTGAAAAAAAAATCTTCCAAATCTTCCCATAATCTTCCAAACTATTTGACCTAGGATGCTGAAATTTGATACACATATGTAGATTTACGTGTAGATCACAGGAAATCATAGAGAACTTTTGTAAAGGCGGTTTTCACAATGTTTACTAGCCAAAACCTAAGATTTTTTTAAAGAAAATTCGAAAAAATGACCGAGCCCCCCCCCTTTTAAATCGTTTGTAGTATTTGACTTGGGATCCCGGGAACAAGGGTTTATATATAATCAGATATATTTCAGATATCATCAGATATATTGTAGATATAATCAGATATATTTCAGATCTAATGATATATGATTTGATCTATTCAGATATAATCAGTTATTTAAACATATATCTGCTTATATATATTTAGATATAATCAGATCTAACTAGATATATTTAGATATAATCAGATCTGATATTATATCTGTTTATATCTAGATAGATATCGCCTGATGTGAGGACACTGAGACACTGAGAGTCGGTGAGTCCTGGGAAGAGCTGAACAGCTCGTCTAGGGATGGCGACCAAAGGACAAGCGCCTGGCCAGTCCTAAACCCCCTCACCACGACAAGGTGACACCTCGAGGGGGGGAATCAATGTTAAAAATACATAATTTAAAATCCTTATAATTCAGTAAATCTGTAGTGAATCAGCTTTAAACTTTATAAAGATGGTTTTTCTACTTAAAAAATTTTTAATCTATAATAGAAACTGTGTTTTATAATTTCCAAAAAGCACCCACGTACATCCATAAAAGCTTACTTTCTTATTTATAATTTGATAATAAAAATTGTTAATGTTTTCAATTTTTAAAATTTACAGTATATCTAAAAAAATCATGGATGTCGATACCTCTGAAGTTGTCCAGGATGTTGTAGAAGGTGTGTCAGATTGTGAGATTCAGCCAACTTGCGGAATTTGCAATAATTTTTTAAAAGTAGATGAATCAACCGAATGTACAAAGTGTCATTTACAAATGCACATAATTTGTGCAGAACTTGATTTATCTACTGAAAATAGTCTTATTTGTTTATTGTGTATTAGAGGCAAAAACATAGTTAACGGCCAGAATGATTGTTTTGTAAGGCAAACAGCAGAAGCTGTAAAAATGAAGACGTTTTCTGAAGAAAATTTCCCAGTTTTAAACGTTGGTAATTGCATAACACTATCTGTCCCATCAGTAGATCGAGGACCACTTGATTTTAATAATATTTTTGGAGTTATTACTAGCTTTGAAAACGGTGTTTATCAAGTAGGAACAAAAGAAGGTTTGATTAAGGGTTGGTTTCCTCGATCGGAAATTCAAAATTCAGGCAGTAATTCAATAAAAATTACTGAAGTGTCCAAATTCACAACTCTTACTTTAAGAGAAGCAGCAGCTAAGCAGTCTGTTAGTGGTGATCAAGGATTCAAAACATGTAATTGTAAATCATCACAATTTCAATGTAAAACAAATCGATGTATTTGCTTTAAATCTGGAGCATTATGTAATTCTCGTTGTCATCAAAGTCTATCTTGTTGTGACAAATAGCTTCTTTAAAAAAATCTTAACTATAATAATAAAGTTATTTCTTAGTTTTTTTATAATTAATTATTCTTTTAGTGTACAATCTTTTTAAGTTATTTCAAACAAAAAAGAACAAATAAATTTATTTAAATAAATATTGTTTTTATATAATTTTGATCTCAAAATGCTTCTTCCTTAATGCATGAGCAATCGAGCATGTTACTAAACTTATTTAACTTCTAATTATATAATAAACTAGGTGTGAATTCTGTCCATTTCATGGACACTTCGCTTCCAAGGAAGCAAAACAATTTGCTTCCTCATAGAGGAAGCAATAATTTAATAATATTTTAAATATTTTAAGTTAAAAAAAACATGAATTATTTTGATTAAAAAGATACTAAAACAATTTGATTAGTTCATTTCAAAAATCCCTAAATTTTATGTTTTGGAAACAATGAAATATTGTATTCTTAATAATGTGGTTTCTCTTTATTTAAGGGGAGTCACCTGAGAAATTTCAACCCATCGAAATATGTTACTTATCGGTGCAAATTTTTTTTTTGAGATTATTTTGGATGTAAAAAAATGACATATTATCAAGATTAAAAAAAAAAAATTTTTTTGAATAAAAAATTTTTTTTGTTGAAAAAATTAAAAAATGTTAAAACTTATACGATATTTTGTTTGAAATCTTAAAAAAGGCATATAAAAAAATTGGCATTAAAAAAATATGAAAAATTGTAGGAGAAAATAGATTTTTACAAAAAAAAAAGAATTCAACAAAAAAAAATTTTTTTTAATTTTTTTCAAATTTTTTTTCTTTAATTTTGATATTATGGCATTCTTTTACATCCAAAATAGTCCCAGAAAAAAAAATTGGCACCGATAAGTAACATATATTTCGATGGGTTGAAATTTCTCAGATGACTCCACTTAATGAACCAAATTTAATGATTTTCATTTCTCCCAAAAAATATGTTTTTTCAGCCAATCAAAAAATGGCTTAAACAGACTTAAGGCACATGTTTATAGCTTTAAAAATCCACTTAGAAATTGTATTTATGTCTATTTTTGGTGTTACTATAGCTATTTGAAAAAAAACGACTTTTTAAAAAAGTATCTTTACATTTCTTGAAATATTAAAAAAAATATTAAAGACACATTAATTTAAGCTAGATATTCTTTTTCTATAGGTTCTGGCAATAAGTTTAAAAAAAAAGACGTCCAGATATGTTCATTAGGCTCTGAGTAATCAGCGTTTGAAAATCGTTTGGGTCCCGTAGACCCAATCTAGCAGTTACGTTAAATCCCGATAGACTAGCAGTTGAGGGTTAATATTATTAGTAATATTATTATTATTATTATTATTATTATTATTTTACTAGGTAAAAATTATGTCCATTTCGTGGATATTTCGTTTCAAAGTTAGCAAACAAATTTGCTTTCTTATAGAAAAAGCAATATATAAATAATATAAAATTTAATTCGAGAAATTCTTTAAAAAAAGGAATTTTAAGTGCAAAAAAATGAAAAAACATCAATTAATTTGCGAATTTTTGATCAATTATAAAAGTTATATATGTCAATCGATTCGCTTTGAGATAAGGAATATGATTTTTTATTCATTAAGTTGTATTTTTAGCTTGGAAAACAATTTTGGCAAAAAACGATTTTTTTTCGATGAAAAAAGGTGCTCAACAAAATTTGATTGGGTATTTTCAAAAATCCCTGTGTCCAGATTTAGATATTCACGAGCTTAAAAAGTCATCCAAATTTTATTGAAATCCGTTGAAGCGTTCTCGAGATATCCTGGCGACAAAAAACGCTATACACACACACGTACACACACACACACACACACACACACACATACATCTGGACATTTGCTTAGGAATGAAAATTTACGCTTTTTAGATGAAAATGAGTCGATTTAGACTATTTTTTGAAAATCGAAAATCTTAACGATCATAAAGCTTCCTCTATGAGGAAGCAATTTGAGTTAATTATAATTTGAATCATAATAATTTTAACAAACAAAAAATAAGATTAATTAAAATATATAGTGCGCTCTAAAATTTTTATTGATTAAAATATTGCTAATTTATAATTGAATTCGATTGAATTAAAAATGACTAAAAATGTTCACGGAGATCTTGATGAGATCGATACTTCTATTGGCCTAATACGTTGCAGGCGTTTAGACAACTGCCTAGGCAGTTTGCTAACTGGCGGATGTACTCAGGCCAATAGAATAATACAAGCAGTGAGCAGTTCCATTGGTCTATTGGCCGCCAGTTGGCTAACCGCCTAGGCGTTTAGCTAAACGGCGGATTCATCTGTTAGCTTACGACATATACATACCAAAACACACAATCTTCTGCCACATTCACAGATAAATTCTCGTTCATATACATTCTTCTTTTCTTACCTACTCGCATTCTAACCTATCACTTACACTAGATCGCACACATGCATTCCCTAATATAAACGCAAATTTTAATTTATTAACGAAAAATCTCGCAACCGGCTTTCGAACGCGGGTTCCATATACATTTATAATTTACAACGAAGCGAGAGATAAAACACAAAGGAGAAAAAACGCTTAACAGTAATAATAAACTTGATTTAGTAGCCCAAGAAAGGCCTTATTAAAATTCTACTTTGAAAATAATACAAATCAATCTTGATCCGCTATTAATTGTACACTAGAGTAATCAACATTTCATTCAGGGGATCAGAAAATAGGATTCGTATAAAACTGATCCCAGCTAAAAAGAAGGGAGAAAAAAACGGAGGGACATGTGATCCGCATCATACAATGCACTTATCATCCAAAACATTCAGAATTTTCTGGCTTATGCCAGCCACCAGTATCGAATTACATTTGTTTTGCTCTTATCCTCTACGTCCCTATTTGGTAAGCTCGTCGAATATTTTAATTTTACCTTGTTATTTCTAACGTCGTTTTCACAATATTTTAGAACTCTCGTTTTTGCGTGTCTTTTTACGTGATACACAAGAGGTACATTATTTATGTCCTGAACGAAGCCATGTTTATCCAAGAAGGTGAAGGCCTCCTGTGGAATATAACTCTTGCTTATCGCTTTTTTTATAATATTCGTCTTCTCTATTTAGATAAGGGGACGCTATGAGTGGATCGTGAACATTTTTTGACGCTTTGTAAATGAATTCGCACATCAGCTTTATAATAAAAGAGACTATTCTAGGAATATTGGCTCTATCATAAACTTGTTTATTAGAATATAATTTTTTAAAATTCGACGACGGTGACTTGTACATTCCAAGCAACGATCTTAGACAATTTCTCTCGGAAACGCGCAATTTTTCCATCGTACTCGGCGAAATATTGAACCAAATTTGGCATCCATATGTTAGCACTGGATGAATCAATAATAAGTAACAAAGAACTTTGATACGTGAGTTCAGAATAGAGGAGTGAAACAGATGCTTAAGGCTAAAATATGCATTTTTTGCTTTTTCGAGTGCTACATTTACATGTTCTATGAATTTGAGTCGGTCGTCAAAGTGAAATCCCAGATATTTGACACAACTCTTATGTGACATAGTTTCAGAGCCTGTCTCACAAGCCCTTATACTAAAATCTCTCCATATTTTACAATACCTGTGATTAGACCTGTCAAAAAGACATTTGTTCGAGATGTAAATTATTAGATCGTCTGCAGAACTAATACCCTTTTTTCTGGGTGCGCTGTTTATTCCGTAACTTTTTAAGATGTCGCTGGGATAAATATTAAATAGAATGGGTGGGTTAACAGCTTCTTGATGGAGGTCTTCACTCAAGACAAATGACATACTAGATTTTTTCTTCCCTTCTGCCACGAACATCCCGCGACCCTTTATCATACTCCACACCATACAAACCAGGTAGTCAGGGAATCCCTTTTTAATTAATTTAAACAGTAATCCGTCCAGCCAGACGGTGTCAAATGCTTTCTCGAAATCCACCAGACAAGCTGCCGTAAAGCAGCTTTCATTCAACGATTTATAAACATCAGAGGAGAGCTTGGCCATCGCGTGTATCGTCGAATTTTTATACTTAAATCCAAATTGTGCATCCGCTATTATGTTATTATCTACCACAAATTTATTTAACGACTTATTTATCAGGACCTCAAACAATTTACTTATGTTCGGGAGGAGACTTGTCGGTTGATAATTTTCGATTGCTGACGAGTCCTTCTCCTTTTTTTTATCGGTTTAACGATGGCTGTTTTCCCATTTATTGGGAAATAAGAATGATTTAGCAAATTGTTAAGTATTATTACATAATACATCAAAATATTGTCTGGTAGTTTTTTTAAAGCCGCGTTAGGGACTCCGTCAACTCCCGATGATTTTTTATTGTTAAGGTGTTTTAGTATTAATTTTAGTTTGAATAAATTACAGAAATAGTTTCCATCTTTGTTAAAAAGGGGATCAGAGGCCAAATTAGCGTCCGAAAAACTCATCAGGGTTTTCGTGTTATAGCTTGCTGAATTAAATTCTGACCTAAAAAGGTCAATTGTATTTGAAACTATTTTATTTAGACCCTCTCTTCCTCCTTCTGTTGACCTATTATTAATTTCTGCGAAATTAGATCCAAGTACATTTAATTTATCAATACTATCTGTAATAATATAATTTGAATCCAAGATGGTAACTTTTGTAATGTCAACTTTGGCTTTTCAATTAAAGATTTATTACAAGATGGTACTTTTAAATTTGGGATCTTGGAATGTGATCTAGGTCTGAATATTGAATTTAATTTGTGGAAAAAACTTCCGCTCTCATTCGGCAAAATTTTTGAAATTACATCATACCAATATTTATTTATCGATAAACTAAAAAGATCTTTAATTTTCTTTTTAACCTCATATCAACTCATTTTATAAATTTTTATTTCACTACTATTAGAGTGTTCTGATTTAACAATTTGATGTACTCGTGAAATTATTCTGTTTTTAATTTTTTGAAATTTCTTTATTCTGGGGTTTAAGGGGGTCACGCCATGTGATCGGTTCGAAAAATCGAATTTTTTTTTCGCCATATATCGCACCTATAACATATGCAGAATAAGTGGGTAAAGTGATTTAAACATATTCGTCGATGTTAAAAATTTTTTACAGTGAGAAGGCAAGATGTTCGAGCGCGCGGTCCAGCTTTCAACGAAGTGTGTCACTGAACCTTTTGTGTCGCTTCTGTTTTTTATCCGCGAATTTTATTATTACATACACATATATATAAGTAAAAAATAAATACATTTCGAAAAACTTTAGTTTCCTAAACTATATTTTCGAATATAACGGCTGTTTTAGTAATAGTCTGGAATTCATGGCTTTATTCGTACTTGAACTTTGAAACGCGTTTTTCTCGAAAACACATTTTTCGAACTGGCGACCATTATTTCTCAAAAACGACTTAACCGATTTCGTTCAAATTTATAGAGTATATTCAGCTCATGTGTGGCTATCGTCCGAACCAGGATAATTAAAAAAGGTCAAGTCGTTTTTTTTATATACAAGAAAATAGACGATAAAAATCGCGTTTTTTAAAAAAAAGAAAATTCAAACCGGCGTAAAAAATTCAATTTTTAATATTTTTAAAATATCCTGGTTCCGGCGATAGCCACATAACCACAGATTAAAATGCTATTTCATTTTTTGATTTCTGTTTAGCCAATCATTTGGAATCGTGGTCGCCGATGGACCACTTTTTTATCACCAAAGTCACTTTACAGGGTTATAAGTCGTAAATATTGAAATATTATTAATTGAAAAAATTTGTATTTGTAGTTAAAATATCACTAAATATATGGAAAAAAGTCCGAAGTTCTAAGTTTTCCTGGTTCTGAAAAAAAATTTAAGAAAAAACGCTTAAAAAATGGCCCGTCACATGGGGTGACCCCCTTAAATATCTATTAATTGAATCAAATTGTGTGTGCGTGATTTTGAAGTTTTTTTTTTTTAAATACTCGTGACGAATTGGGCTATAACGCCTGCCTGCGACTTTTTTGATTTAAGAAATTGTTTATTATTTATTTAAATAACAATTGTAACAATAACTCGACTGTTTAAGTAATTTGCCATAAGGCATTCAAAATCATGCCAAATTTAACTTGTTTTCTTTTGTCTGAGTAATTTTGAAGAAAATTGAAGCATTAGAAAATAAAATTAGCAGAATTCCAAATGGCGGATCCAATATGGCGGACAAATTTTTGAAAATTTCTTGAATTCGCTCGAAACTTGTTACTCGGGGGTTTTTGGGGTCGCTAATTACGAATCTGAAGTCCAATTTTCAAAATTCAAAATGGCGGATCCAATATGGCGGACAAATTTTTGAAAATTTCTTGAATTCGCTCGAAACTTGTTACTCGGGGGTTTTTGGGGTCGCTAATTACGAATCTGAAGTCCAATTTTCAAAATTCAAAATGGCGGATCCAATATGGCGGACAAATTTTTGAAAATTCCTTGAATTCGCTCGAAACTTGTTACTCGGGGTTTTTTGGGGTCGCTGATTACGAATCTGAAGTCCAATTTTCAAAATTCAAAATGGCGGATCCAATATGGCGGACAAATTTTTGAAAATTCCTTGAATTCGCTCGAAACTTGTTACTCGGTGGTTTTTGGGGTCGCTGATTACAATTCTAGAGTGTGATTTTTAAAATTCAAAATGGCGGAGCCAATATAGCCGACCACAAACATTGCAATTATTTCAAACTTATTGAAAATTAATTAAATTATATTTTTTTTTGTTTCGCAAACAGAGAATAAGATGAAGAAATTCATGTATTTTTTTTTTTTTACGTCGGATGTGAAAACCTGCTATCAGGTACCTTGCTGCCCGTACAGCAAGGTTATGTAGAATTGTAATCAGCGACCCCAAAAACCACCGAGTAACAAGTTTCGAGCAAATTTGAGAAATTTTCAAAAATTTGTCCGCCATATTGGATTCGCCATTTTGAATTTTGAAAATTGGACTTCAGATTCGTAATCAGCGACCCCAAAAACCCCCGAGTAACAAGTTTCGAGCGAATTCAATGAATTTTCAAAAATTTGTTCGCCATATTGGATCCGCCATTTTGAATTCAGCTAATTTTATTTTCTAATGCTTCAATTTTCTTCAAAATTACTTAGACAAAAGAAAACAAGTTAATTTTGGCATTATTTTGAATGCCTTCTGGCAAATTACTTAAACAGTCGAGTTATTTTTACAATTGTTATTTAAATAAATAATAAACAATTTCTTAAATCAAAAAAGTCGCAGGCAGGCGTTATAGCTCAATTTGTCACGAGTATTTTAAAAAAAAAACTTCAAAATCGGATGAAAATTGTGCTGACGGTCAAATTTATACCAAAATAAGTGCATTTTCTCCCACTGTGAGTCGTCGTGACGGGCATTTAAATCACACATTAGTATGTAAAAATTATTAGGTATATTTAACTTTAGTCTGTCAAAGAACCAGCAAAGTTCTTTTGCGAAGTTTTTTTAATTGTGACTAGGTGCATAAACACAAATTATAAATAAATTATTTTTATTTTTTAATTTTATTTTAATAATATTTGTTTCAATTGTATATTTTTTATATTGTGGTTCAATGTGTACTCTGGTAAATTTTATGTCGTTTTTAATTATTATCGCGGTTCTTCCTCCCGCCGCTGGTATTCCGTTAAAATATCTACCTTTTCTAAGAATTATATAGTTGTCGAAAAAGAATTTGTGGCTGCTATTTAATTTTCTTTCATTTATGAGGGCTACATCATTGTTTAGTTTTGATAAAGTGTCACTTAAGTTGAATCTTCGAATATTACTTACTATAGAGTTTACGTTATTGGAAAAAATAGTGTCAATTTTTTGCGAATTATTATTGATTGTCTGCGGATTATTTAGAACCTGCTCCTTGACCTCGTTTAGCTGGGTTTTTAAAATTGTTAAAATTTCTGTTTTAAATGTGTTAAGAGTCTTCTCAAAGTTATTTATTGCACTCTCCAAGGAATTATTAACTTTTGTTTCATTTAATTGATTATTATCTAAATTATTGTTATCTATGTTATTTGTTACCGAGGCAAAAGATAAACCTGGTTTAAAAACGTTAACTAATTTTTTAAGTTTACTTTCTCTATTTGCTTTTATTTCTTCTAATCTTATTTTAACTTTATTTGGAATTTCTACAATTTTTGGGCACCCCCGAAAGGAGTCTGGGTCACCAAACTGTTGACAGCCTACACAATAATGTTCTTGAGCGTCAACCATAGATTCCCTGGAAATTTGACATTTATTTGGTTCGTGACTCTCGCTACATTTAACACATCTAGTTTCCCTATTGCAATATTTAGAAATATGCCCCACTCTTTGACAATTAAAACATTGTATTGGGCCAAATTTTTTAATTTTGTCCCATTTTACCACCTGGTTTGCTAGTCGTGAGACACTGATTAAATTTGCAATCTTACTATTATTCGACAACTGAATTAAAAAGGCCTCGCCATCTTTTTTCGATTTAAAGAACTCTATATAATTAATTTTTTTTATTTTTGTAATTTCTACATCAATTAAATTTAAATCTTTAATTTCGTCTAGTATGTCATTCTCCTCGTAATCCCCAGCAATCCCTTTCAACAGCCAGGATTGGACTTTTAATACTTTTGGCGTGCGCGTATTATACTCAATATTATTTTGCTTAAGTGCATTAAAAGTTTTATTGAAATCTTCTAAATTCGTGACCTACAAAGCTATTCTACTATTATTTAAATTTTTCATAACAAAGTTTTTATTCGCAATTAAGTTTGATAATAGAGAAGAGATCGTATTAATCTTACCGTTGTGGATGTAAATGGGGGGAACGATGTTTTGAACTTCCCTGTATACAGTCTTGCATTCCCGGCTTGTTCTGTCTGCTTTGCTTCGAAATTTTGATTTAAATCCTTGTCGTTTAAAATTCCAGTAGTAAGCGGAGGTCTGGAATTTGGGCCGTCCTCTGCTTCTGTGGACATTCTCAGCTGGTCAGGTAGAAAATCTGCCAGTCTCGATAAATTCCCTCTGTCTTGGAGATCGTCAGTAAAATTATCAGTTCCATTTATTGAATTTAGTATTTCATATTTGTTTTTGCTTATGAACTTACTGTTCACGACTACTTGAGTCGATTGCATGATTGTCTCGGCCGTCTGAGCCACGTTGATTTCCGAATCTTCTTCTGCATTCATCGTCAATGTTCGTGTGTTGTCACTGCTTGGCGGGCTTTCATCCAGCATGTCTGCTTGTAGATTTGATTCTTCCGTTACAGGTGTAGTATTTTCCTTATTTTTATTTGTGATAATAGGAATCATTGCATTTGTTTTCTTCCTCTTGATAACCAGGTTAAGTCCTTTAGCTGCTGCCAGATTTTGCCTTCAGATGAATGAGTTCACCTTCTTAGCCTCTTTCCATGAGTGGTTTACTCCTTTAAGGTCTCTCGTCAATTTATTTTTGGTTTCGATTGCGTCTGATAATGGATTCCTTTTCGGTTTCTCAGCAAAGATGGGACTGCTTCCAGGTCTTTTTTTTTGGAATGTTTTTCAGGCTTGAATTTTCTTGCACTGAGTTCATTTCAGCACTGCACTGCACTGGAAAACAATTATTTTTAAATAAGACCACATTTTTCGACTAATTAATTGATTAATAAGATGGCTATGGTGGAAACTTTCGGCACACTTTAATTCACCTTTGGTGGTCAAATCGTTGGGATACACCGAATAATTGTGGGGAAGAGCACACTGCACCTTTACGTTTTTGACTGAGTTGCAAAATATATCAACAGTAAAGCTGAACTTTAGCTATAAACTTGCCCGCTCTTTTTTCACGTGTAGGCCGCCATTTTCCCGCATCTGCCACGCCGGTGTAATCTGCTTGGATCTTAGCAATGAATGTTAAGATCGGCAGATATTTTTAGAGATTAACTCTAATTTGGCACGTGCCAAATTAAACTAAACTATACACACACACACTATTCTTTCGAGTAGCGGGGAAGTTACAGGTGTAAAACAATGCACCGCGGGAAACGGTTATGTAACACTCGCGTGAGCGATGTTACCTGTACGACGGCTCGGCAGATACTGCGCCTTATACCCCTCGAATACTCAAGAATACTTGAGATTCTTTGGAATGAAATGAGTGACACTTAACTATAGCATAATGGGCGTTACGTTTCCTCGATTCCTTGACTGTTAAATAAATTTTAAGCAGTCAACACTTGGAACTATTTTCAGCATTTCGTAAATACCGTTTGTTACTTATTAACCAATAATTTCTCATTCTGTTGTACTACACCAGGATTTAAGTTTAATCGACTGCTTGATGATTCTTTGTATTATTCTCATGAATAAGTATGCAAGCATATTTCAAGCTTTATAAAAATATGTCCTGGTTTTTATCGACTTTTAAATCAATTTTAATAAATAAATTTTTTCCTTGTATTAATATTTAAAAAAATTTTTTAAATTTATTTCAAATATCCTAAATTTGAATTTTAATTAGTGTTGGTGTAATTTTTATTCTAACAAGGAAAACCATATATTTTTAGATTCAAAATATTTATTTTATTTCCAGTAATTAAATTTCGTAAGTTTTGACAATTAAAATAAACTTCTATTGTTTACAATTTCCGGCAAGGATGATAAAAATTATGATTTTTATTTAGAAATCAATTTTTTAAATTAAAAGAAAATATTAGATAATACATAACAGTTTCTGTTTATTATTTAAAAAAAAATTAATCAATTTTATACTCTGAAAAATTATAACACACGAGTCGAATATTAAAAAAAGCAAAATATTTTAAATATTTATCTAACTTTAAATTTTGAATAAAAATAATAAATGCAGGGATCACAGTATGAATTTTGTTATGAAGATTTCAACTAAGAGTCAAATCATTATATTTCAACTAAGTCAATTTAAATACTTTAAAAAATTGCTGTAAATAAGATTTTCAAAGTATTGGAAAATCGTCGCTTTTACGCTCTTCTTTAAACAAGGTTTTCTTTATTTACTTAATTATTACAGTTACTTTTATTACTTAAAAGTAAAGATTCCAAGAATTTTTAACATTGTAGTATAAATTAAATTAAATTTTTTTATATTCTAATCAATTGTAATCTATAATAAAAATGTACATAAAAGTGAGATTTTTCTGAACTTTCAAAGGTAAAAAACTAATTTTTGATTGATCTATAAAATATTTATTTAAGATAATGTCAGAAATAAGTTGCTAAAACATTAGTCTCTCATATATTTCAAAATAAAAATTTAAAAAAAATAGGGTGCGTCTGCGACTTACTTGAAATATAAATGGTTTTACCTCTAATAAAAAAAATTAGTAAAAATTAGAATTTAATTTTCATTTGTGCTACTTGCACTTTTAATTAAATGTTTGGAAAATTAAAGAATACATGTGTAAAGCATGTAAAAGATGTGAAATAAACAAAATAGATGAAATATAAGATAAATAAACGAAATAGATGAAATATAAGATAAATAAACGAAATAGATGAAATAATTGAGTAAAAAATATAAAAAGTACTTACGAACTCATGTGCGAACACCCCTAAGTATTAAATTAAATATTTTAAATTAAATATATTATTAAAAAAAAAATTCTCACCAACGGGATTCGAGCCCATCTAACCTGAGCCTAAGTACGCCTTAAACCCCTCGACCACCGTAGTTATAGAAATAACTTTACAAAATCTTAGTCATGTCTTTCCGGAGAAATTTATGGATTAAACATGACTACCCAGGCGCGCAGGGACGATGATTTGAGGCTTTATAAAGCTTGACTAAGGACTGGTCAATATTGATTGAGGATTGGTGAGTCGGAGGAAGCAAGACTCGTCCAAGCTAGAATGTAACAGCGATTCAAGCCTGACGCTCCAAGCTTGGTTGAGGATTGGAGGCCAAGACTCAATCAACGTTCGGAAGTCCGATTATAGCTTCGTCAAGCCTGATTCCACTGTCGCTTACAGAAGACAGAACGTTAAATAATTATTAATATAATAATATTCTTGTTGTATTATGTTGTTAATAATGATAATTCTTATCATTATAATAATTATAATAATAATATTATATTATTATATTATTATTATATATTATAGTATTATATTATTTATAATTATAAATACAATAATAATATTATTATTATCATTTTTTCTTAATTACTGTACTGCTGCAGATTACCATAAAATTAATAAAATAAAAAAATTTTTTAATGTTCATCTATAATTATTTAAATTGATATTCTTCAGATTGTTTTTTTTTTTATAATTTAAGATTAATTGCACATTTATACACTTAATTATTATCGACCTAAGATTAATTAACAATTTTAATACATATAAACACTTAACCTATGAAATAAAATTTCGCACGCTCAAGGGGGGATCGAACCCACGGCCCTATAGACGAATTCACTCGCGGTGAACGCACGCTATTAGTACCACTCGGCTATGACGGGTAGTTGAGAGTCAATAGAAATAACTTTGTGAGGTTCAGACCTGATGGATTATATTCTATTTACGTTTTAATAGTTCTGGAACATATTCATTATCAAAAATAAATGAATAAAATTTATTCATCCTTCGTTTATACTGATATACAGTTTATACAATCCAATCTCCTAACTTATTAATATTTTATAAATAAATATTCTTATATAATATTTGCAAAATATGTAAACAAAATTAACTGATAATGATTAATTATTATTTAATTATTTATAACTTTAATTTAATATTATTATTTAAAAATTGAATATTATTTAAATAAATCGAATAGAATTTATGTATCCTTTGTATTTACTGATATACATTTTATACAATCCAATCTCGATCCTAACTTATTAATATTTTATAAATAAATATTTTTGTAATATTTGCAAAATATGTAAACAAAATTAACTAATAATTTTTCATTTTTATTTATAACTTTAATTTAATAATATTATTTAAATAATTAATTTCAATAATATATAATACAAAAGTAAATTATAAAAATTGTTTATATATAATGTATTGAAGGGCACTTTTATTTAAATAAAGAAATTTATTCAATTTGTATAATTAAAGTTTTTTTAAAATGAATGATTTTACAAAATTACGCTATCGAGCATGTAATCATATCTTCAATATTTTTCAAATTTGAAAATTGTCTTTAAATTATTTCGTTTGGTTATATGATTCTTTGAAATTTATTTTTTTAAAATAAGAAAATAATTGTTTACAAATTTAATTTACTTCTAATATATCTTACAATTAAGTAAAATTACGTAATTTTTGTTTGTTTATTTATAGTTTATTTTATACAAAATTAATAGTAAATATTCATAAAATTACTAAATCTGCAGCAGTTGTAATATTTATTATTTAATTAATATTACTTTTTATATGTATATACTTTAATATATAAAAAATATGTAATATGATAAGTTGAGCAATTGTGTCACAGTTGATTCAAGCTTGAATCTAGATTGGATGTTCAAGCTTCGCGCATGAGAATTCAAGCAGTCTTGAATCAAGCATGGAACGAGCATTGGTGTCCAATCTTGAACCACTATTGAACGACAGTGATTTAAAGACTGTTCCTAGTCTCGGTTACCCACTCTGGGTGTCAAAGCTAGAATCAAGCCTCCACCCAGCGTCAGCATTTCATTTTTCGCGCCTGGGTAAGATTTTGTAAAAGTGTTTCTATAACTACGGTGGCCGAGGGGTTTAAGGCGTACTTAGGCTCAGGTTAGATGGGCTCGAATCTCGTTCGCGAGAATTTTTTTTAATAATATATTTAATTTAACATATTTAATTTAATACTTAGGTGTGTTCGCACATGAGTTCTTACGTGTGTTCGCACATGTGTTCGTACATACGTGCGCAGATGAAAACTCATATAAGAACGCTGTTTCAATTTTATACTGAGTAACGTTATACGCGGCGCATGACGGAACTTAATATAAAAACTTACATGCGTTCGCACCTACGTTCTTACATAAGATCTTATACGAGATCTCGTCTGTGTCACCTGAGATCTTATATGCGTACACATGTAAGTACATACGTACCTTATTCTTACGACAGATCTCATGCACGTTTTTACAATAGGGCTATGCATCTTCGACACGCATCGGTTTCAAAGTCTGCGACTTGGTGGACTACACGAGAAAAAATAACTCGGTAGAATTTCTTGAATTGTTCAAGAACGGTGGATATGAAATTTTTTCGGCATTATCTACAGAAGAGATAAGCATCCTCGAATTTTTCAAGTATTTCTACAGAGTCCCCGAAATAAATTTTCATGACGGGCAATTAGAAGCTACAGTCTAGACAGTTACCGAAGACTTCGGGAAAGCGCAGTACAGTTGCCAAGCGCTTGGCTCACTCAAATATGTTTTTACTCTACAATAATTCAACCGCGTACTTAGCTCAGTTGGATAAAGCGGAGATTTTGTAGTCTCGAGGAACTGATTTCGAGTACTCATAGAGGAAAATTTTTTTTAAAATTAAAAAAAAATTTAATTTCTGCAGTACTTCGGTAAAATTTTATAATAGTTAGAGAAGCTTTCTTGAATTTAATTCTTATTCTTCTAGAATAAATGTTTAGTAGTATTTTAAGGTATTGCTAATAAAATATCACCATTTTTTCTTATAACCACCGCTCTTGAGTTTCTTCAGTAATTATTATTGAATTATTTTTTTCCGTGTACTTCTTACAAACCGTGTTTTTGATTCTCTATTTCTAAATTCTAATACACAAGTAATTAAAAATTACGTCAACATCGTTTTAAAATCTTAATCAGTCATCTTAGAAAACTGTTTATGGCAATAAGATTCTGAAGCGGTAAACTTTGTTTAAATTAACTAATCCCTGTGTGATGCTACCGGTTCAGCGTTCGTGAATTTTCCATCTTTCCGTGTACTAATTAGTTGGCTTAGAGTGGGGCACAATTAAGAATTAGCCGAACTTGATCGTCTCATCGAGGTAATTCGCATGAGAATTAATCATTCGATCTTCGCATTTTGATGACGATCAGACGGCTACGCTCTTACGTGCCGGCCGAGGACACGGAAAGGTAGGAATTTAATATTTTCTCTCGGATTATTAATTTCTAAATATTGAATAATAAATTGTATAATTTTTAATAAAGTGTGGCCGTTTAAATTCATTGCAATTGAAAAGGAAATCAAATTCAAATATAAATTGGCGACATCGGAAATGCATACAAAGAAAGGGCAGATCTTCTAAATGAAAGAAATACTTCTAAAACTGTTAATAATCCTGAACAACCTCCAGGATGTCGAGCCGCCTCACCATCATTAGTATTTGGATGAGTATTTCAATATTTTAATATATTTTGTTTCCTGAAGAGTTGATGAATGAGAGCGTATAATAATAATCACGAAGTAGCTTTGATCGAATCACATTCATTTTTTGACGCATAGAAATATTTTTTCTTTGATACAATTGTTTACTTTTATATATATTCATATCTTTGTCTTGTGTGCGTAATTTTACGATCGAGTCCTGCGCAGGATAAATTTTGAGTTAGGCCGTATTTGCCAGAAAGCAATATATTTTGAAGAAAGTGACGGTGTAAGGATATTTGGGGGCGCTCATTACAAATATGAAGTCAAACTGGCATTTTGACAGTTGACAACTGTCAAATCAACTGTCAACTTTGCCAGAAGCAATTTCTTTTGCTGAAAGTAACAGTACAAGGGTTTTTAGGGGCGCTGGTTACTAATTTGATGTCAAATTGACATCTTGACAGTTGACAGCTGTCAAATAAGATGTCAACTTTTCCAAAAAGCAATTTTTTTTGCTGAAAGTGACAGTAGATGGGTTTTTGGGGGCACTGATTTGAAATATGATGTAAAATGGTCATTTTGAGAGTTGAGCAACGTTTTTAGCAAGGTGAAATTAGATACCAATTTGTATTAAATATGACATTATATTCCTAATCAGCGTCTCCAAAAACCCTGTAACTGCCACTTTCTTAAACATATATAACTTTTTGTCAGAGTTAACAGTTGATTTAACAGCTGTCAACTGTAAATATGTCAATTTGACATTATGTTCGTAATCTGCGATCCCAAATTCCCTTCATCTGTCATTTTCATAAAAATAAATTGCATTTTGAGAAAGTTGATAGTTCATTTGACAATTCATCTTCTTTGATGTCAGTTATAGGGTTCTCGGGGTCGCTGATAACGAATTCAATGTCAAATTGAATACAACTTGTCTTCAACTTTCAATTTTGCTAAAAACTGATTCTGTTTTATAAATTATGATAAAAAAAAATTCGATAGGTTCCTGATAATGAATTAGGAATAAAATGGTTGATAGCTCCTATAGTAACGAAGATTATATTTTTGAAATATATTTAATTATATTTTTATATAATTGACAGTTTATTTGACAGCTAGAACACGACAACCTTGTTACTGATTTTTTAATAAAAACATCTCACTTTTCAACAAATTTGACCGTTAATTTGACAGCTGTCATTTGTCAAAGTGTCGATTTCACATTATATTTGATATCAGAGACCTCAAGAACCATTTTCCTGTCATTGTAGTCAAAATAAATTCCTTTTTGGCAAAGTTGACACCTTATTTGACAACTGTCAACTGTTAAAATGTCAACTTGACATCATATTCGTAATCAGCGCCCCAAAAACCCTTATACTGTCACTTTTAACAAAATAAATTGCTTTTTGGCAAAGTTGACGGTTGGTTTGACAGATGTCAACTGTCAAAATGTCAACTTTACAGCATATTCGTAATCAGCGCCCCTAGAAACCCTTGTACTGTTACTTTTAGCTAAATAAATTGCTTTTTGGGAAAGTTGACAGTTTATTTGATCGCTGTCAACTGTCAAAAAGTTAATTTAACATCATATTCGTAATCAGCGACTCTAAAAACCTTAATATACTTAGTTACATTAAATTCCAAATGTAAGAAAAACGTATGCATTTGGGAACCACTTTTGGGGTAGAAACTCGTGCTCAGGAGGGTTGAACACTGTTTAAACTATCTAAGAATGCCAAGCAAACTAAGTTGTTGAGGTAGAAATAGTGTAAAGTGTCCAAAACTCGATTTTCCGAACATGGTCTTTTATATGGTAATTATAAACAAATTTTGATCACAGAATCTAAAAGAGCGATAAATTTTATGTCGGAAACGGTTTATTTTAAATTTTTTAAATTTTTGTTCAATGTCAAGAAATATCCTTAAAAGTTTTGTAAAATTTGTGTCCTCTTGTGCTTTAATTGATTAAACATTAAACGCGTTTTTCTTAAAACCATGTTTTTCAAGACGGGCGTACCTCTAGCGCCTACAATTTTTATCCGATTGACTTTAAATTTTAACTGTAGCTTCACAACATGATTTTCTAGTGCACATCGAGGTTTTTTTTTTAAAATTAAAATTTGTCGATTCTACAACTAATTTTTGAGCAAATTTTAACAAAATAAATAAGAAAAAAAATTCAAATTCATCTGTAGCGGTACGCCCAATGCAGTAACTGGGAAATAAAGCACGCTACTAAAACAGCTGATACGCCGACATTTTATTTAAAAAAATTTATATTTTAATTTTATTATACACTTTTAAGTATGTGCTTTATTGTATACAAACCCGTTTTTAATCAATATTTTCATTCTCTCATAATTAATTCCGAAAAATGACTCTATTTATTCGGCACACAAGGTGTTATTACCCCTTAAATACATTGACTTGTTATCTTCAAAACATTGTCAGTAACAAAAAAGGCTAAAAAAAGCTTACCTTGTTTTCAGACTCATTATTATTTCTATATGCCTTAAGCTATAAAAAACAGTTTGCAAATAATAAATATACTTTATTTAAAGTGTCAAAAACCCAAAAAGTAAAAGAAAAAAAATTTTATTTTCAGCGAAAAAACACGATTTTTCACACTTAGACGGCCAGTACTTTTTATTAAAGTAATGAAATGTCATAAAAACCTAATGACGCTTATACTTCACATATCAACACGTTGACAGAGTGTTTAAACAGTGTAAAACACTTCGCAGATTTAGAGATATTTGACTTGTCCGGTTTAGCCCCATGTCCGGTTTAGCCCCAGTCTCCCCTACACCACCGATCATTACCCAGATAGCATCGATATTTCCAGAAAAAAATTACGACAATGTCCACGCTTGGAAACTACCCTTGGTAACTTCCTGGAAACTTCCCTGGAGATTTCCTGGAAACTTCCCATGGCGATTTCCTGAAAACTTCCCGTGGTAACTTCCAGGAAGTTTCCGTAGAAACTTCCAAGAAGTTAGCCTAAAGTTTCCAAAAATTATTTAATTTTTTTGCGAATAAAATTATTGTTTAAAAAGGTTCACAAAATAAAGGGATTTTTATATTTTGCTTTTTCGTTAAATAAAAAATTAAATATGAAAAAAAACCCGGTCGCTTGAAGGTCAGCGGACTCAAAACCCTGTCCACCCAGCGGGAGGGTAAACTCAAGGTCTCGAGCAGCTGCTGGGATGTGCGCCTTAACGCGCTTGACTAAAATCGCCACTGAAAACAGTTTAAATGAAACCAATTGATACCCAGAACCAAGAAATCTATTTTTCTGAGCGGCATATTATAAAAGATAAATATACGAGGTTTAATGATTCGTATAATATATAATTCCTTATACGCAATAAATACACAATTACATGAGTCGTTGCAGATGAATGAGATAATAATCTCTCGTATACGTATGGTGGATCCAATATGGCGGACTAAAAACTCAAAATGTGCCGGATTTAATTAAAACATGTTACTTGAGGCTTTTGGGGTCGCTGAATACGAATCTGACAGTAAATTTTTAAAATTTAAAATGGAGGATCCAATATGTCGGACAAAAAATTAAAAATCTGTCAGATCCAGTTGGAACATGTTACTTAGGAGTTTGCGGGGTCGCTAAATACGAATCTGACAGATTTGTAAAATTCAAAATGGAGAATCCAATATGTCGGACTAAAAATAAAAAATCTGCCATATTTACTTGAAACACATTACTCGTGAGTTTTCGAGGTCGCTGAATAAGAATCTGACATTAGTTTTTTAAAATTCAAAATGTCGGATCCAATATGGCTGACAAAGGATTAAAAATCTGCGCGATTTAATTAAAACATGTTACTTGGTGTACTATACTGGACGGGTAAAATCATTTTATCTTACCTTAAAATGTCGGGTGACGACAATTTTAACTTATCTTTGATGGTTGGGTAAAGACATTTTTATCTCTCCTTTACTGGACGGGTGAACGACATGTTGTATCTGACATTTTAAATTTTGAAACCTGATCACACATTCGTAATCTGTGTTCGCGAAACCCCCAAATACCAAATTTCATTAAGATGTAGATTTTTTTAAACAAATTTTCCGCCCTATTGGGTGCGCCATTTGGGTTTTGAAAATCTTAGAACAGATTTACAATCAGCGGTCTCAAAAACCCCTATATACCAAGTTTTATAAAAATGTAAAAAAAAAAATTGTCGGCCATTTTGGATCCGCTATTTTAAATTTTAAAATTTTGATAACCGATTTGTAAGCAGCGACCCTCGAAACCCCCAGATACAAATTTTTACGTAAATTGGTTTACATGATCAAAAGTTATGTTGTTTTAATCACTTTTCTGGGACTGCGTACATCACATTGGATATTAAAGGTTATGTATAATACTTAAGTTTTTGTTTTTGGGTCTAAAAGGGTAATGTTTGAGCCATCATTTGGTCTAATTCTGACAGATTTATTGTTATGCTTTTTTGTTTATATACACTCAAAAATACCAAAAATGCGTGGTTTTACACATTTAAACCGAAATTGCTTAAAAACTAGAGCCAATCCAAAATTTTCAAGGCCAAATTTGGATTCTACGGACACAATCCTATAAGAATTAGCTTCCATTGATTGGGCAACAAAATTTTGTCGGCCTGTGTAATTATATTAACCAAAAATGAAAAAAAATTCGAATTTTTAAAAAAAAATCACTGTAATCTCCCCTTAATCATGACCCAATCTGACCAGGGCCGGAGCGGGTTGGTTTTACTTTAGAATTCTCCAAAAACAGTGTTCCCCAAAAAAAATAAAAGTAATAACGGGTCTTTTTCTTTTTTAATTGAAAGCTGAAATATAAGAGCAGGTTTCCTGTACAATAAGGTTTTCATAAATTGAATATTAACGAAGTTAAACAACAAAGACGGCAAAATGGCCCAACTAGCCCCGGTCTCCCATATTATTGAAAGTAGCATTGAGGCATATTATAAAAGATAAATATACGAGGTTTAATGATTCGTATAATATATAATTCCTTATACGGAATAAATACACAATTACATGAGTCGTTGCAGATGAACGAGATAATAATCTCTCGTATATGTATGAGTTTTTTAGGGATTTTAACAAACTAATACTACTCTAATTAACAAAGAAACGAATAGTAATTCATTTTTCAAGTCAAACAAATGGTTTTTTATAAAAGAAATTCATATTTACAGGAAAAAAACAATAATTTTTACCTAAAGTTTGGAAGTAGTGAAAAGTATTTTGCCCTACTTTACCGACATTGCATATTGATTGAATCCGGTAAATTTGAATATCGTTTTTCAATATATATTAATATTACCTAATTAATAAGTAGGTCATATTAATTATTATTAATGCAAATAATAATTATACTCTTAATTTTCTAATAAAAAATAATAAAAATTAATTATTTCCAATTCTTGATATCGAAAATGTGAATAGTTTAAAAACAGCAGAAAAATTGTATATTTAATTTATAAAAAAATTTAATAATAAATTAAATAAAATTAATTTTTTTTTTTTTTGCGTAGGATGTGAAAACCTGCTGCTAGGTACGCTGTAGGCCGTACTACAGGGTTATGCGGGGGTGGCGATGTTCTGCGGACCCACTAAAAACACACCCTTTTTTAGGGACCTTAAGACCATTCCCGGCTAGCACTTTCCGCGCGTATCGCCATCAGGAGTGGTCTTATATCCGCTACTCTGTCGTTGAAGCGACTTTCTTCGGTTCTCGGGACCTACTATTATTGAGAGTCATGGAGGCCCTTAACACACACAAGTTGGGTCCAGGGACTCGATAAACCGTCAATTCGCTCTAGAAACGCTTCAAAAGGAAGAAACTTCCTCTATCTGAGTTTTTCTGCGAATTAGGCGGCCCTGAAGCGGCTACGCTTCAAAGCCTCTTCTCTTTTTGCCTGTTGCAGGACTCTCCTGACACAGGCACACTTACCCGAGCCTGCGACATGGGACACTTCCGTCATGCCCTGCTCTTCCGAGCACAGGAAACAAAGTGCCCCTTTTGTACACTCTGCAAAAGTGTGACCAGATCCTCCGCACTTGAAACATGCCGAGAATCTGTCCACTCCCTTGCACTCAGCTTTCTTATGGCCGTAGGCCAGGCACCTATGGCACCTGGTCACTATCAACCTCCTCCTAATGTGGCAACTTAAAAATCCCACCTTTACCCTTCCTTCTTTTTCTAACCTTTTAGCATCATCTTGGTCCACGACCACGATTGCTAACTTTACCCCTCTAACATTTGGACCCAAGACCTTGACTTCCCTCTTTTCTCGAGGAGTCTGTAAGAGCTCCTCGAGGGTTACTACTACCTCTTCTTTTTCGGTAAGGCCGTCCAAGTCTCGGATCTCCAAAGTTACCCTTTGTCCATCCGGGGCCCTGACGGTTCCTATGCCTTTTACGGCCTCGGCAACCTTGGCCGTGAAGGACTTTCCATCTAAACCTTCTCCTAGTCGTAGGAGAAGGTTACCATGCTTTGTGGGCATTGCACCCACCACCGTGGACTGACGGGAGCTAGGGTCCACCTCCTTTCTAAGCTTCCCAAGGACAGAGGCGTATGTCTGTCCCTGGGAAACCCGCACTAAGAGCGTCAATTTCTTGGGCCTCATAGGCTCCACTACTACTACCAAAGCTCTCACTGATTTGGCCTGGACGCGCTCTCTTACTTTTTGCCTTTCGGTTCGATCAATTTCGCAGTTTTTCAGGCCAATATAGAGCCTAGAATCTGCTGCATCTGCCTCCAAATGTATCTCTCATAAATCGGGGATCCACTGGTTGAATTTCTTCAATCCAGTTTGGATCTTCGCCGCAACGTTCTTTTGAACCTTTAGCTTTTCCATCATAAGCCTCAGCTCCTTTTCCATGTCGAGGAAAATCCTCCCCTCTTTCTCGCGAATATTTTCGGCCTTCACCCTTTCTTCCTCGCAGTATGCGAGGTCTGCAGCTGTGGCATTGCTAAAAGCGCTGCCAACGCTACTAATACTTGTTGCACTTCCGCGACGCGACCTACTCTGACCATCCACCGTCAAAAACGATGGATTTGTTCCTACCGAACCCGGTTCTGTGGCACTCGTTGCCGGCGGTGCCTCACCACTGCCCCCTAGGCGCCCATCGTCATCTAAATTTAAATCGTCAGTATCCATATGAATCCCACGAGCCTGGGAGAAAAAACGGTCCACCCACACAGAGCTCCAATATGTGGGTAAGGCATTTGTACACTAGGAGGGCGCCCGGTATCCTAGCACCGCTCACGACACCTCCGAACGTGTCACTGGCGACGACAGTGCGTCCGCCGCCCAGGCCTCCGGCATCAGCAACCGACGCCTGCGCTTTACAGACGCCAAATTGAAGAGCACGTAGGTTGGGCGACGTTCGCACCATCCCCGGCAGTTTCACGCCGGATTTTGTAACCCTGGTGCCATCCATCCCTCGGCACAGTGTGGAACCTTAGATTGGGTTAGGTGTCGTTGGTCAGATCGAACAGACAACCGGTCCGTCGGGCGCCAACCCTAGATCGAGACTACTCCACACCAACTTATAAAAACCAAGGAGGCGGGAGTGTCCTATTCTTCCCAGAACCCATGTGATCCACAACTGACGAGGATGGTTAGCCCCATTTGGAATCCGAATTAACATCAACCGCACAGGTTAGCTAGTGCACAGGTTCGAAAAACGGCGGCTACCCGAATAACGGGGTCCCGTTCATTCCCCTGTGCCCAAATTTGCCAGACATCGGGGCTCGATGAGTTCTGGGAAGAGCCGAACAGCTCGTCCAGTGGTGGCGACCAAAGGACTAGCGCCTGGCCGGTCCTAAGCCCCCTCACCACGACAAGGTGACACCACGAGGGGGAAATTAAATTAAATTAATTTTCAAATTTTAATTATTAAATCAAACCAAAAAATTTAAAATTCAAAAATTTATAATTAAATTTAACTAAATTTAGAATTAAAAAAATAAAAGGATAAACAAAATTAATTAAACATTATAATATTTCAACACAATCATAACTAAATATAAAATCGTAGAATGTTGAAATGTTAAAATAAAATAAATCAAAATTTAAAGTAAAATAATTAAATACACAAAAAAATGAATAGGAAATCCTTAATTTAAGGTGAATTTACAAATATTTTAATTTAGAAATTAAAACATAAGTAAAATTCAAAATAAAAATTATAATCCTTAAACCCAAATACAATAAGTCAAATAAAAAAAAATTGTAAAAATTAAATTAATTCAACGCCTTCCGTTGATAAAGTGTTGATTAAAAAGCCAGTGTAATAAAATGTTAATTTGAAAAACGGTGGAATGTAATTTTTATAATTAATTTTGTTGGATATGATTTCTATTAAACTGTTTGTTTAATCAAATGTCTTTTAAAGTTTTGTCATAAAATTTTAATTGGACCGAACGATGGATACACTTGTTTATTAATTCAAATATGCAATAACATTCTGTATAACATTCTTTATAACCTTGCTTTAACATTCTACTGTTTTTCAAATTAACATTTTATTACACTGGCTTTTTATTAAACACTTTATCAACAGGGGGCGTCGAATTTTATTTCTTTCTCAATTTAAAACTAAAAATCCTTATAAAGTCATATCTAAGCACAGATGAAATAAAAAAATAAGAAAATTGAATTTGATATTTAAATTGTTAAGGATCAAATTTAATTTGAAAATTTAATTTAAAATAGTTTTGTTGAAACTTGATTACAAATATCAATAGGCATTATTATTTTTCCAAGAAAAAGTTAGATTTATTGAAATTTCCAGATACTTCACAATTATAACATCTTAAATACTGCGTCGAAAAAATTATTAAATTTTTAAATTCTGATTTTTTTATTTAAAACTGATTTTGTTTATGGTTTTTTTTAATGAAAACTTAATTTCGATTATCTAAAGGCAACAAAAATAATTTTTTACGAAATATTACGATTTCCTGAAATCCTCAATATTTTTCACATTTTTTTACTTTAAATGTCGAATAAAAAATTTGTCAATATTTTAAAAACTATGTAACATCAAAATTTTATCAAAAAAATTGTCGATTAATTGAATTCTTCAATTCTTCAAAATTTTTCATTTAAAATATAGAATAAAAATTTTTTGTTAATTTTTTTCAAATTTTATAAATATCAAAAACTAGTTTGGTTTATAGTCTTCTTTAATATAAACTTTATTGGGAATGTCTAGCGGCAAAACATTGAAATCAGTATTTAAAAATTTATTAATTTTTTCGACGCAGTATTTATGATATTATAATTGTGAAGTATCTGGAAATTTCAATAAATCTAACTCTTTCTTGGAAAACTAATAATGCCTATTGATATTTGTAATCAAGTTTTAACAAAACTATTTCAAATTAAATTTTCCAAAAAAATTTTCAAACTAAATTTAATCCTTAACAATTTAAATATCAAATTCAATTTTCTTATTTTTTTATTTCTTCTGAGCTTAGATATGACTTTATGACAAAACTATTTCAAATTAAATTTTCAAACTAAATTTAATCCTTAACAATTTAAATATCAAATTCAATTTTCTTATTTTTTATTTCTTCTGAGCTTAGATATGACTTTATGAGGATTTTTAGTTTTAAATTGAAAAAGAAATAAAATTAATTTAATTTTTACAATTTTTTTTTATTTGACTTATTGTATTTGGGTTCAAGGATTATAATTTTTATTTTGAATTTTACTTATGTTTTAATTCCTAAATTAAAATATTTGTAAATTCACCTTAAATTAACGATTTCCTATTCATTTATTTTTTTTTTGTATTTAATTATTTTACTTTAAATTTTGATTTATTTTATTTTAACATTTCAACATTCTACGATTTTATATTTAGTTATGATTGTGTTGAAATATTATAATGTTTAATTAATTTTGTTTATCCTTTTATTTTTTTAATTCTAAATTAAGTTAAATTTAATTATAAATTTTTGAATTTTAAATTTTTTGGTTTGATTTAATAATTAAAATTTGAAAATTAATTTAATTTAATTTAATTTGTTATTAAATTTTTTGATTAATTAAATACACAATTTTTCTGCTGTTTTTAAACTATTCACATTTTCGATATCAAGAATTGTAAATAATTAATTTTTATTATTTTTTATTAGAAAATTAAAAGTATAATTATTATTTGCATTAATAATAATTAATATGACCTACTTATTAATTAGGTAATATTAATATATATTGAAAAACGATATTCAAATTTACCGGATTCAATCAATATGCAATGTCGGTAAAGTAGGGCAAAATACTTTTCACTACTTCCAAACTTTAGGTAAAAATTATTGTTTTTTTCCTGTAAATATGAATTTCTTTTATAAAAAACCATTTGTTTGACTTGAAAAATGAATTACTATTCGTTTCTTTGTTAATTAGAGTAGTATTAGTTTGTTAAAATCCCTAAAAAACTCATACATATACGAGAGATTATTATCTCGTTCATCTGCAACGACTCATGTAATTGTGTATTTATTCCGTATAAGGAATTATATATTATACGAATCATTAAACCTCGTATATTTATCTTTTATAATATGCCTCAATGCTACTTTCAATAATATGGGAGACCGGGGCTAGTTGGGCCATTTTGCCGTCTTTGTTGTTTAACTTCGTTAATATTCAATTTATGAAAACCTTATTGTACAGGAAACCTGCTCTTATATTTCAGCTTTCAATTAAAAAAGAAAAAGACCCGTTATTACTTTTATTTTTTTTGGGGAACACTGTTTTTGGAGAATTCTAAAGTAAAACCAACCCGCTCCGGCCCTGGTCAGATTGGGTCATGATTAAGGGGAGATTACAGTGATTTTTTTTTAAAAATTCGAATTTTTTTTCATTTTTGGTTAATATAATTACACAGGCCGACAAAATTTTGTTGCCCAATCAATGGAAGCTAATTCTTATAGGATTGTGTCCGTAGAATCCAAATTTGGCCTTGAAAATTTTGGATTGGCTCTAGTTTTTAAGCAATTTCGGTTTAAATGTGTAAAACCACGCATTTTTGGTATTTTTGAGTGTATATAAACAAAAAAGCATAACAATAAATCTGTCATAATTAGACCAAATGATGGCTCAAACATTACCCTTTTAGACCCAAAAACAAAAACTTAAGTATTATACATAACCTTTAATATCCAATGTGATGTACGCAGTCCCAGAAAAGTGATTAAAACAACATAACTTTTGATCATGTAAACCAATTTACGTAAAAATTTGTATCTGGGGGTTTCGAGGGTCGCTGCTTACAAATCGGTTATCAAAATTTTAAAATTTAAAATAGCGGATCCAAAATGGCCGACAATTTTTTTTTTTACATTTTTATAAAACTTGGTATAGGGGAGAGTGGCCATCAATGTACCAGTTTTTTCAATGAACCATTTCAATTTTCTCAGAAACAATTGAATAAAAATTCTCCTAATTTTAAATATAAATGAAGTTTGCGTAAACACACTACGTCCATAAATTTGAGACGTGTGGATTTATTTTTTACACAGAAAACTGGAAAAAACTGTTTTTGATGTACTGAAGAAAAAATTTACCTAAAATACGAACACGTTTTTTAATTGAAATAAGGCCATTTAAAAATAAATGTACTTACGATTTATTTTGTTTTGGGCCTTAACTACAATATTCTAATGAGATAAAGATTTTGAAATATTGGATTAAGTTATAAAAAACCATTTTTGTTGCAAATGTCATGTTGATTCAATGTACCGGGGAACAATGAACCACCTGGAATTTCAGTGTATTTTCGATTTCCAGAGTGGTATGCTTGATTATAAAACTAGGCATGCATACAGCATGTTACAGCGATTGTTATCAGTACTTTTCTCAACATAGCAAAACTAAAATGCCATTTTAGCTAGTTAACTTAAATTTGAGGTATATTTATGTTATACATTATCAATTAAAAAGTGTTAAGTAACAATTTTTCATAGTATTTGATAGAAAACAAGTTTTTTTACAAAGTGAAAATTGCAATATTATTATTGTTGAACATTTTTAGTATTTTTATAGAGGTGGTTCATTGTGTACCCAGTTTGTTGAAAATGAAAATAGCTTGTTACTTTAGAAAAATCCTAAATTTTATTATTTAATCAAAATAAATCGTGTAAAATATGTGTGTATTACCTAGATAAGTGTTGTAGTTTTATATTGATGCAAAGAAGTGCTTGAAATTGGTGAAATTCAATAAGTACTATGACCTTGAAAAAAACCCGGTACATTGATAGCCACTCTCCCCTATAGAGGTTTTTGAGACCGCTGATTGTAAATCTGTTCTAAGATTTTCAAAACCCAAATGGCGCACCCAATAGGGCGGAAAATTTGTTTAAAAAAATCTACATCTTAATGAAATTTGGTATTTGGGGGTTTCGCGAACACAGATTACGAATGTGTGATCAGGTTTCAAAATTTAAAATGTCAGATACAACATGTCGTTCACCCGTCCAGTAAAGGAGAGATAAAAATGTCTTTACCCAACCAACAAAGATAAGTTAAAATTGTCGTCACCCGACATTTTAAGGTAAGATAAAATGATTTTACCCGTCCAGTATAGTACACCAAGTAACATGTTTTAATTAAATCGCGCAGATTTTTAATCCTTTGTCAGCCATATTGGATCCGACATTTTGAATTTTAAAAAACTAATGTCAGATTCTTATTCAGCGACCTCGAAAACTCACGAGTAATGTGTTTCAAGTAAATATGGCAGATTTTTTATTTTTAGTCCGACATATTGGATTCTCCATTTTGAATTTTACAAATCTGTCAGATTCGTATTTAGCGACCCCGCAAACTCCTAGGTAACATGTTCCAACTGGATCTGACAGATTTTTAATTTTTTGTCCGACATATTGGATCCTCCATTTTAAATTTTAAAAATTTACTGTCAGATTCGTATTCAGCGACCCCAAAAGCCTCAAGTAACATGTTTCAATTAAATCCGGCACATTTTGAGTTTTTAGTCCGCCATATTGGATCCACCATTTTGAATTTTAAAAATCTTATGTCAGATTCGTATTCAGCGACCTCGAAAACCTCCAAATAACATGTTTCTATTAAATCCGGCAGATTTTTAATTCTTTGTCAGCCAAATTGGATCCGCTATTTTGAAATTTAAAAGTCTAATGTCAGATTCGTATTCAGCAATCCTGAAAACCTCTTAGTAACATGTTTCAATTAAATTCGGCAGATTTTTAATTCTTTGTCCGACATATTGGATCCTCCATTTTAAATTTTAAACATTTACTGTCAGATTCGTATTCAGCGACCCCAAAATCCTCAAGTAACATGTTTCAATTAAATTCGGCAGATTTTCAAATTTTGGTCCGCCATATTGGATCCGCCATTGTGAATTTTGTAAATCTGATGTCGAATTCGTATTCACCGACCCCGAAAACCTCCGAGTAACATGTTTCTATTAAATTCGGCAGATTTTTAATTCTTTGTCCGCCATATTGGATCCGCTTTTTTGAATTTTAAAAATCTAATGTAAGATTCGTATTCACCGACCCCGAAAACCCTCAAGTAAAATGTTTCAATTAAATCCGTCAGATTTTTAATTTTTTGTCCGCCATATTGGATCTTTCATTGTGATTTTTTTAAATCTGGTGTCGAATTCGTAATCAGCGACCTCAAAAACTATTAAATACATTCGATTAAAAAACAATTGTTTTTTTTTAAATGTGTTGTATGTTTTTGATTAAGAGAAAGTTTGCGGACAAATTTTGCCTATTCCAGTTACGTTATTCTCCATCACATGCTGTTAAAGTATGTAATACTTAAATTTTTTTTGTTTTTGGGTCTCAAAGAGCAATGTTTAAGCTTGCATTTGGTCCTATGCAGGCAGATTTACTGTTGTGGTTTATTGTTTTACAGACATTCAAATAATGCCGAAAAGGCGTTTTTTTGCATATTAAAACCTACATTGCTGGAAAACTAGAGCCAATCCAATATTTTCAAGGTCAAATTCGTATTCTAGAGACAAAATCCTATTAGAATCGGCTGTAACATTTTAGGCAACATGCAGTTAATGAAATTTTGTCGGCCTGTGTTTTCAAAAGAGAAAGGAAAAATAGTCGGAAGTAAAAAAACCTCGAAAATTTGTATTTTTTATTAATTAACTAACTGTAGTACGTTTATTTTTAAATTTAGTTTTTCTGGTGCACCGCTTGAAAGAGCAGTTCTTAAACTATAAGAAATGTATATTGTTACATAAGAAGGGTTATATGTATATAACTATTAATATAAATTTTTCTTATTGTGCTTTACAATTTAAAAATATTGCCGAACTTTAAGTTAAATTTTTGTTCATTTGGTCCTTCAAACTTTAAACGCGTTTTTCTCGAAACTGCATATTTTCAACTTGTTTACACTCTTATTTTGACACTATTCAACGAAATAACTTGAACTTTGGACAGCATGTTCCTTGAATGTGTAGTTTTTGTGTAAACTAGGATTTTTAAGATCCATTAATATTAAAAGAATTATTAACAATTTAAGTTGCACAATTATGGTTGAAAAATTAAAAAGTCTGTTATTCGGTTATTTTTCAATAAATATTTTTTATCCTAGTTTACACGATAGTAAAAATGGTACAGATTAAAAAACTATTTAATTTTTTTATTTCACATTAACTGTTGCAGAGAAAAAGTGTAAACAACTTTTAGAGAGAAAAGAGAAATGCACCGAAAAAATTTATTTATTAAAATATATTCAAAAGTCGATGAAAACCAGGACATAGAGACATTTTCATAAAGCTTAAAATATTATTGCATATTTATTCATAAGCACAATAGAAAGAATCGTCAAGAAGTCGATTAAACTTAAATTCTGGTGTAGTAAAACAGAGTGAGAAATAATTGATTAATAAGTAACCAAAGGTTGTTTACAAAATGTTCGAAATAGTTCCAAACGTTGATCTCTATACCACTTAAAATTTATTCAACAGTCGGGGAATCGAGAAAACGTAACGCCTTTTGTGCTACAGTTAAGTATCACTCATGTCAATCCAAGGACTCTAGCGTATTCTTGAATGGCCGAGGGGTATAAGGCGCCGTCTCAAGTATCGTCGTGCGTTAGAACCCGCGTTCGAAACCCGGTTGCGAGATTTTTCGTTAATAAATTAAAATTTGCGTTTATATTAAGATAACATAGGAATTCTGTAAATCTGTTTCTATATAATGTGTGAAAGTGATGAGGTGGGGAGGAAATGCCATGCGTGCGATCTAGAAAATATGAAAAGTTGTTAAAATTTATTTTTAAAACGTCAATCTCATAAATTTTCACCGACGTGTTGCACGTTTTAATCGACTGTCTTTAAGTTTTAATCGACAAGTTTAAGTTTTATACAAATGTCTCTATGTCCTGAGTTTCATCGACTATTTGAATAAAATTTAATAAATTAATTCTTTCCGTGTGTCTTTTTATTTTAGGGGAGGAATTTTACAGAGAAATGGCTGCCACTTTCGGCAGACATTTTCTAAGACTTTATTAAAAAAAATGTTTTTAAGTACTTTAAGAGTTGCATTTTATTGTAAAAAAATGTTTGTAATAAATATTTTTCTACCACACATGCACGAAAACCTCGTGTTTTCGTTCGCCTTAAGCGGGGCAGAACTCACAGTTTTTAGATCTAACGCGTACGAAACACGAGATTTTCGTACATATGTGATAGAAAATAGCATATGCACCTCGGGAGGCCGATTTTTTGTCTCGCACAATGTTCTCCGAACTCGTTTCGCACTCGCTACGCTCGTGCTACACTCGTTCTTCGAACATTTGTGCTTGACAAAAAAACACGGCCTTCCCTCCCTTGATGCATAATATACTATTTTTACTACAAAAAAAAAAAATCTTTGAAAAAAACCTTAAAATCACTGGAATCTCCCCTTAAAATGTTACTGTTTAAATGTTAAAACATTACTTTATATATAGGGGAGAGTCGGATAAGTTTGGCTAGCGGCTAAGTCCGTTATTGTTAATAATTTTGTTTAAAATAAATAATTTAATAAAGCTGTTTTTAATAATGAAGTGTTATAACATTACGATGATTTATACAAAATTTTGTATTAATTGGTTTTATATTAATAGAAATATTAAATAAGTGTCAAATTCATGCTTCCAAATCATAATTTTGTAAATTTTGAATTTTGGAAAACATATACTTATAATTTATAGATATATAGATAAATCTTTTTGTATTACAATTCTGAAACAATGCACTTCCTAAAAATCATGATTTAAACATCAAAAGCACGGTTATAAATTGAAAATTTTTTGTATATATTAACTAATACGTGCGGGTATGTTTGGAAGGTGAAGTTCGTCTATTCGTAAGTAATATACGGAGACCCGCCTGGCTTACGTATCTAGATGCGACACGATTGGTTGAAAGTTGTTACATGTGTTTAGATGCCAGGAGAATTTAAAAAGAAATAAAGCAGGAAATTGCAAAAATAAAATTTTAATTGGTATATTAAAAAAATATATACAAATAAATATAAATTAAAATAGAATATTTAAAAAATAAGTGAAGATTGAAATAAAACTTTAAAAGAAATAAAAGGCATTACTGATATCACATTATAGACATGAAATAATTAAGATGTTTCTAAAGAAATATATAAATAAATAAAACAAAGAAAATAAAAAAGGTAAAGCTCAGACGTCTTATTTTAGAAATGAAATTAATAATACTTTATAGAGAGAAAATTATTAGATTCATGGAATAAACAATTTTTTATAATCATAATAACAGAAGTCACTAGGTCACTACTAGTAATTCTTAAAGGTAATTTGTAATTTACACGAATTGTTATAAATTGAAAATTTTTTGTTATTAAAAGGAAGCTTGTCAATATATTAAATACTTATTTAAATGTATTTGAAAAAATAATTTTTAAATTTAGCGCCTTCAAAGCGCACATGCGCAATTGTCGACGAAAAATACGTTATTTACGTAACTGGTAACCTCACTGCACTTGGATCTTCTGCTATGTTTTTTCACCTCTTGCTTTAAAAATTAACAATTTAATAGAATTAATTATATTTTAAACGCTTATGATGTTATACTATCAATCTGAACAACTATTTGTACTCTCAAGTGTGTTATTTATATTTTAATAGTATATTATGCATCAAGGAAGGGAAGTCCGTGTTCTCCGAAACGAGTTCGGAGAACATTGTGCGAGACAAAAAATCGGCCTCCCGAGGTGCATATGCTATTTTCAATCACATATGTACGAAAATCTCGTGTTTCGTTCGCGTTAGCAGGTCAGCACTCGCAGTCTTTAGGTTAGTGACGTTAGAGATAAAAAAACTTCCGAACAGTGAAAAAAACTCTCATCGCGCAGGCGCATTGCGGCGAGCCGCAATGCGCTTGCGCGAGGAGTTCCGCGCGAACAGCGATATTGGACGCACGTGTGCTATTGCTTACAAGTTTTTTAATACGTTTTTTTGAGCTGAGAGTGCTCGGCGGTGTTTTTTTGTTGATCTCAACCAGTGCTGAGATCTTAAATTTGGTCTCAAATCTTATTTGTTTTACCTGCTTCACAGGTTTTGTTTATTTTTTACTGAGGTTGCTTTTAGGTTAGCGCCAGCCACAGGGCTGTGCGTGCGTGGCCGAGGCATGTCCTCTAATACGAATCTCAACGATCCGGGCCCTTCTGATTCGGAGATGGAAATTGAGAGAGCTGCAGCGGAAAGTTTGCTATTTTACAAGCAGAATTGTAAATCTACAAGATCGCGCCATAATTCGGTATCTTCAACGGATTTAGACCAGGTATCAAAGCGCTTGCATGATAATGGGCAGGGTGCGGACGGTGGCGTGCTCCCTCCCAAAACACAGCAGACGAATAATCTCGGTAATGTGTCCTCGAAAAACACTAAACCAAAGCCTGCAAAGTATGAGAACTCGAACAGAAACAACTGTCCGGTTTTCTTACAGCGTGACCCCAATTCAGTAGATGCGTCAAAAAACCTTAATCACATATCGGTCGGTAAGATACTCCATGCTCTTTACCCCGGTAAAATCGTTGGTGTTCATGCAAGCGGTCGCGGTAAAGTTCGCGTAGTAACGAATTGCGGTAGAACAGCGAATCAAATCGTGTCTGATTCAACTCTAAAAACAAAAGGCTTAATTGCGATAATTCCTTCTAGTTTCGTCACGTGTCAAGGAATAATAAACAACATCGGGCTAGATATTTCTAACGAAGAAATTTTAGAGAACGCGGAAATTGTAGGTCACTGCAACAAAGATTGCAAAGTTATTAACGCGATGAGATTCAACCGCAGAAAAGTAGAAGAAGACAAATCTGTTTCTTACGTTCCCTCTACAACTGTTCTCCTTACGTTTTAGGGCACTACCGTTCCGGAACGCGTAGCTATCTTTAAAGCTTCAAGTCAGGTTCGTCCGTACGTTCCTGACCCTCGTATGTGCATGAACTGTTTGCGTTTCGGACACATTGCCAAACACTGCAAGTCCAAGGCTAGATGTCATCAATGCGGTAGCTCAACTCCCCATGATGAATCGAACTTGTGCACTCGCATGTCAGGACCTCCAAAATGTGTGAACTGTAACGGCCCACACAAGTCGTCATCAAAGTTATGTCCGGAATTCACCTTTCAAAAAGAAATTCGTTACTACGCAACAATGCATAAAATGTCTTTTGATGAGGCAAAAGCAGTCCTTCGTCCAAAGAAAAACGGTAACTTATCAAGCACTTTTAACTTCTCTGACTACCCTGAATTGGTAGATTGTACAGATCCTTCTACACCACAAACTAGCAACCTTAACACTCAAAGACGTACATTCGCACAAACATCCTCTCAGAAAAACCTTTCACAACCACCTTCCTCTTCCACATCCAAGGAAAGTAGATTTCCAAAAAACACTAAAAACACAACGTCAACCTTCTTCGCCGCCAATTGGAACAATGGCAGATCACCTAACGTCTTACCCAATGGGTTCGCACTAACTAAGACAACACAAGACTCTTTATTACAATCACCTTTACCAGCTGCACATCCGTCACCAGACAACACATCTCTCTCTTCTTTTCTTACGTGGTTAAACAACTGCGTTACCGACATTTCCTCCAACTCATCTCCTGCTATTGTAAAACAAAATCAAGAACTCCTCACTTCTATTACAGACAGCCTCCGCCTTCTACTGGATCCTAAAACTCACAATAATGGCCAATCTCCCTAATTTAAATATATTGCAATGGAATTGTCGTGGTATCTCTCAAAAGATCCACGACATCCATAAACTTTCCAATAAATTTGACATACTTTTGCTTTGCAAGACCTTTTTAAAACCTAATAATCGCGTTAACCTTAATACTCTTAATCAATTCAATATTATTAGAGCCGATAGAACCGTGAACAAGGGTGGTGGTCTGGCTATCGCCATCCGGAAAAATATAACTTACTCTAAAATTCAAAATATATTCAATCGCGAAAATGAACTAGAGACACTTGCTGTGTCAATTAGTTCCTCCATAGGAGTAATTCTACTAGTTTCAGTTTATAGAATTCCGGGAAGACAGACTCCTCCAGCTTACTGGAAGTCTTTTTTCAACTCTATAAAAAATACGCGTTTTGATACAGTTTTCATAGGAGGTGACTTTAATTGTCACAGCACGCTTTGGGGCGAATCTCATGTCTGTCCCGATGCGCGCAACCTATGTCAGGAGCTGGTTGACACAGACCTCATTCTTTTAAATAATGGCTCACCCACTCTAGTGGGTCGACCACCAAACCCTGGCTCCTCCCTGGACCTTACTTTTATTTCTCCAGACTTATACACGTCTTCTGCCTGGAAAGTTCACTCGAACCCATTGGGAAGTGACCACTTTCCTATTTTCACTTCACTAGGTGTTACAATACCTACATCAACATTCACTTCACATAAGTACAAGCTGAAAACAATGGACTGGTCCCTGTTTTCTTCTGAACTTAAGTTGTCTTTAGAATCTAGCTCAGATCTTTTAAACACTAATGACCCAATTTCTGACTACAATAAATTTGTGCAAATTGTAGATTCAACAATCAATTTAGTTTGTCCTCAACATAAACCTACCAACCCTGCGCGTTCTAGTCGAAATTCCCCCCGTAAACCTTTTGTCCCCGCGCCTTGGTGGAACAGTAAATGCGACGAAGTGATTAAAAATAGAAAAGAAGCCTTTAAAAACTACAGGAAAAATTCCAATTATCCAAACTTCCTTATTTATAAGAAGGCTGAAGCCATAGTTAAGCGTACGCTTAACGAGGTTAGACGCCAATCTTTTAGGGATTTTTGCGATTCCTTAGACAGACACACTCCTCTCACAAAAGTTTGGTCTGTAGTAAAATCTTTTAAAAATCGCTTTACTCAACCTCCGACGGCTTCATGTTCAGCAGATACAGAAACAATAGACAGATTACACTCTTTAGTGGATGAACTCTATCCCCCTGCTGTGTTTCATGACAACTTCCCCAATGATTTTGACAACAATCCCTTCTTAGAAGCCCCCTTTACTCTCTCAGAACTTTCAATTGTTATCAATTCTTGTAAAACTAAATCATCACCGGGTCTAGATAAAATAGATTTCAACGTCATTCAACACTTCCCCGATGTAGCTGTATCATCTCTTTTATCAATTTATAACAGAATTATCCTCACCGGCACTTTCCCTTCTTCTTGGAACAATTTCCTTATTTTTTTCCTCCCAAAATCTTCTCCTGGTAAATTCCGCCCTATCTTTTTGGCCTCTTTCCTTTTTAAAATCGCTGAAAAACTAGTTTATAATAGATTATTGTGGATTGTTGTACGAGAAAAAATTCTTAGTCCGTATCAATACGGTTTCCGGAAAAGTAAATCCTGCACAGATAACCTTTCTTTATTATCCGCGGAAATTTGGACAGGTCTAGCCCAGGGTGATTACACTGGCGGCCTCTTTCTCGACATAAAAGGGGCATTCCCAAGTGTAATTCCTAACATCCTGGTCGAAGATCTTAAGACAATAGGCATCCCTGAAACTATAGCTCGCTTTATTTATAACTCAATTAAATGTAAAAACATGTTTGTCAAGATCAATGGGGAAATTATTGGCCCAAGAACCAGCACCGTTGGCCTTCCACAAGGCAGTATTCTCAGCCCAATTAATTACGCAATTTATACAAGAGAACTTAATACCAAAATTCCTGCGGATTGCGAACTCAACGAATTTGCGGACGATTTGTGCGTTACATGTCGCTCCCCCAACATAAATCAAATAATCACGTCTCTTCAATATTGTCTACATATAATTTCTGATTTTCTTTCAGAGAGAGGTCTGGAGGTATGTCCGGAAAAAACTAAACTTATTATCTTTAATAATAAAAAACTTAACACCAATGATCCTACACTTTTCTTAACTTTAAATGATATAATTATTAAACCATCCCCTTCAGTAAAATATCTTGGTGTACACTTCCATGAAACAGCTTCCTCTGATACTCACTTCAACTAGTTATGTGATAAAGGTACAAAAATTCTTAATGTCTTAAAAGTACTTGGAGGTACATGGTGGGGAGCAGACCCCTATCTGCTTCTCCGAATCTATGATTCTTTCCTAAGAAGTACTATTGATTATGGTTCTCAAGCTGCAAACTTTAAATCTCATAAAAACTTTGCCCGATTAGAAAAAATCCGTAACAAAGCGCTGAGACTAGCCGTAGGCTATAGACAGAGCACCCCTATTAACGTAATGTTAGCAGAATGTTGTGAACCCCCTTTAAGAACAAGATTTAATTTCCTTGCTAAAAAATATCTCTTTAAAGTTTTTTAAAATACCACACACCCCCTGTCGGTCAAACTTTCAGAACTCTCTCGCCTCACCAATAACTCTAACAAAAAATTTAATTACCCTCTCTTAATTGCTTTCGAAAAATCGAAAAATTACGGCGAATTAATCAGAAGTAAAGATCTCGATCCTTACTTCGAATTCCTCTTTGAGGATCACTTATTTACCCCTCAAATTATTTTTGATTGGGGAAAATCACTACAACAATCAACTAACCCTTCAGTCTTATTTCAAGACTTAATAAGTCACTCTAACTTTCCAAATCATACTTTCTTCTTTACTGATGGCTCAAAGTCGGAAACTGATAGAGTGGCGGGATGCGCTTTTGTCTGCCCCTCAATGAACATAACTTCTAAATTTAAAATTTCAACTTACGCCTCAATTTTTTCACTCGAAGCATTTGCAATTTTATTTACCCTAGATTACATTATCAACTCTAATATTTCTAATGCAATTATATTCTCAGACTCCCTCAGTGTACTCAATAATTTAGCTTCTAAAAACGCTTACAAAACAAAATCTTACATAATTTTTATAATTAAAAACAGATTAAAAATACTCTCTAATTTAAACCGCTCTGTAACTCTTGTTTGGATTCCTGGTCATTCGGGAATTGACGGTAACGAGCAGGCAGACAAAGCGGCTAAAGAAGCATCCAATGATCCTACCCAGGTTAACATACCACTCTCATTTTCTGACTTTTACTGTGTGGCACGCAAACAATTGGTTGATAGCTGCGACTCGCATTTTGTGGATGTGGGTAAAAACAAGGGCACCAAATACATGCAATACTTTTACAAACCAAGGAAAAAACCATGGTTCGAGAGTTTCGTAGCCCGTAAACTATGGATCTTCACAATTTGTCGAGCGAGATCTAATCACTACAACTTAAACGCTAGTTTAGCTAGAAAGAATTACATTCAATGTGGTGACTGTCCACATTGCCCTGACTCCGAGGAGGACTTTGATCACATACTCTGGTCTTGTCCTAGATACGATGCATTCCGACCGGATCTGTTAAAATCACTTGAAAAAGCTTTAAAATGCCCCCTCCTTTTAGTAGCGTTCAATTTCTAACTAATCCTACCACTAGAATTGTCTCTCATGTCTTTAGATTTTTAAAACGCGCCAATATCCGTATTTAACTTTTATATTATTTTTCACTATTTTCAAACTTTGCGCTCTCTCAATAACACTCACGATGGCGGTGTGCGGTGGTCCAATCGGTGAGCCTTCATTGGCTGCCTGGTTGTACCGCCGCGCACCTGGAACGGCGTTCGCGCCGCTTTCGCACTTTGTTCACAGATATTGAGCTCCACTCATCCACCAGGTCATGGCCAGATATATAGGCACAAAGCCAGTATAGTGCCAACGTAAAATAAACTACTACTACTGCGCTTGCGCGATGAGAGTTTTTTCACTGTTCGGGAGTTTTTTTACCTCTAACGTTCACTGACCTAAAAACTGTGAGTTCTGCCCCGCTTAAGGCGAACGAAAACACGAGGTTTTCGTGCATGTGTGGTAGAAAATATATTTTTTCTTTCCTTGGGACACTGGTTTTGATAGCAACTTTAGGTTTTTCAATAAAAAATGTTTATTTCATTATTAAAAGGTGATTATTTTTTTTATATTATTAAGATAATAGATTATTAAAAAGAAATACAAAAAATTTCCATAGAATTACACCCATTTAGACCTACTTTTTGGGAGTAACAGACTTACCCCTGCCGATAGGATATACCTAAAATATGGGATATTTTCGTTTCGCTCCCAATACCTGCAGAGGCTTCCCTCTCTCTGCTACTACCCCTCAAACGCTGAGTTCGAACTGGAGCCAAATCATTTCGAAAACCTTTAAAGGGCGATTTGTCATAAATCCTTCTTCTATTGTAATCAGTACAGGATTTAAATAACTTTTGTTAATGTCTGCCCCAAAGATATTTCTTATTATTTTAAATCGATATTTTCACGCTGATTACGAATCTGGGAAGAAAAATTCTATATTACGTGCAGTCTTTGAGAAAATGAGCGTCAAAAAGTCAAAAATCGTGTTTTTTACCAAATTTTATTTTGAACAAAAAAGAGAACAAGAGTTGCTAAAAACTTGTTTCTGCGTTCAAATGAAAGCTTGAACTTTAAACTACAATTCCATCAAGGGAGGCTTTTATTTATCGAAGATAAATGATTAAAAATCATTTGAACTAGCGTAATGAACCTCGCTCGCTAACGCTCGCTCGGTGATTATTATTTATTTAATTGCTTATTGATGTGGACATTTTATAAAATGTTATTGAACTTATTGTTTATTGAATGTTGAATATTTATTTTACAAATTTTTTATTATTAAATTGGACTGACTTTAAACCCGTGTTGCTTACGATACTTTTTATTCCAAAGGCACAAACTTGGTGCTTTTAAATGCTTGTAGGCTAGGGTCGAAATGTGTTAATTTGTTTGACCGTATGAAAATGGCGTCCATTTTTGCCCTGTGGTGAAAAAATTGCATGGATCAGCTGTTCATTTTTTCCCTAGGGAAAAAATGGAAGCCATTTTCACACGGCTGAACAAATAAATGCGTTTAGACCCTGCCTGCCGTCATCTAAAAGCGCCATTTTTGTGCCTGTGGGATAAAATAGTATATTAAGCTACAAGGGGTTAAAGGCAGACATTTGTTTACGCTGCTGTTTGTGTACGAGTGATAGTCGAGGGCTTCGTACTATCACTTGTGTACTATCACTCGTACACAAACATCATTGTTTTTTTGTAAATGTATTGTATTTGTATTGTATTGTATTGTATTGTATTGTAAATGATTTTATTTTTACATATTTTTGTAACATGTGAAGTGAGTTCGCACTTAAAAGAAAAAAAAATATTTGAAATTAATGGACTTGGAGCCACTTGATGTGGGGTTAAAAAAAATAGTTATTTGGAAGTACATCTCCCGACCAACGGTTCCCTTTTATTAAAAGATTTTTTTTCATTTTTTTGAAGATCGGTTAAGGTAAAAGTACGTTTTTTTATCCTAAAAAAAGCGCAATTTTGTCCCTGTATAATCGATTAAAAGCAAAAAAAAAAAAAAAAAGGAGACCGTTCGCTGGGATTCAAATATATATTATAAATATATATAAATATATATACCTAACCAAGACGTCCACGTCGTGGGACTTGGGCAACATTGTATAAAAAATATATATAATGGCTAACATTGAAAGGGTTGAAAAAGCAAAATATGCTTCACAAACATTTTGTTAACTAAAACTAAAAAACAATGTATTATCACAAAAAAAAAGTATAAAATGTATTATTTCTAAACCAATTATTTCAAAATGTAAGAAAAATATACTTAAAGTAGGATACAAAATAAAAAATTAATCTTACAAAACTAATAAAAAAAAAATTGCGCGTAGGTTTTTGTCGATTTAACACTTGCGCAGTAGTTTTTTACTAACATTACACATGCGTAGTAGCTTTCTACAAACGTTAGGTATGCGCAATGGTAAAAATCGTAACAAATAATGATTGCTTAACAATTTCAACATGAACTGACATTAAAAAACATGTTAGCAAAAAAGTTTAATCTAATGTTTGAAACATATAATTTTGAAGACTAAATTGAACGCACAACATTTTACAAGTGGAGAGAAACAAAATTTTAATTTTCGTTGGACTTAAAAAAAAAAAGTTAAATATAGGTACTTTTGCGGAAGTGCACTTACAATGCTACAGTGTTACGCATGCGCACTAATAAAACGGATTTCTACTGCGCACTTATTAAAAACAGTATACTATATGTACTGAAAATATACTTATCTGGTAAAGTACAGCACTGCGCATGCGTAATTTTTAACTTTGGTCAGAGCACGTGTGTGACTATCACTGTGCATCATTGCGCATGTGTAAGAGCAATACAAAAAAAACTGCGCATTTGAAATGTTTGTGTTGTAGTGCGCACGTTTACACAGTTGTGGTGCACTACTGCGCATGTGGAACAATATGTTGTGCAGGAAAAAATGTTCAGTTTAACATGCTTGACACGAATAGTGCCAGTGCGCATTGTTACAAACTGTAATAACATGGTAAAATGAACATTTTTGTAAGTTGCCTATTGAATTATTATTATTATTTTGGAAATTATCTAATATCGCTTGACATAATTATATTTTTTTAAATATTATGTAATGCAATATTAATATTTCTTTTATATCCACGTCAAACGGACCAGAGCTCTGTCCAAAATTCTAATTAACGAAAATAAACTTATTATAGCTCAAAATACTCGTAAGCTAATCCCCTTTCAATTAACCCGTAGTGGTCACATCTATAAATGGTCACATTGGGTTTTCCGCACCCCAGGCCGCAAAAACGCTGTCATTCTATTTCTTTATGATATATCCACATATGCCATGTATTATGCAAAAAGTATATTTATTTTGAAGATTAAAGGTTTTTATGCGTGGTTTCAAAGACATTGAACCCAAAGTAGTCCTGGGGTGTCCTACACCCCGGGTGACCACAACGGGTTAAAAAGTGGCAAATTTGAAAATACAAAATGGTGTCATTTTTGGGCAACGTAATAGACGCTGAAATCGGAAATACGCAAATATATTTATTAATTTCTTTCTACAAACGATGCAGAAATGTTGGGTAACGACATATTTTAATGTTTTCGGACTCGCTGATTACGAATCTGAAGTCCGAATTTCAAAATTCAAAATGGCGGATCCAATATGGCGGACGAATTTGACAAAATTCGTCGAATTCGCTTGAAACTTGTTACTTGAAGGTTTTTGGGGTCACTGATTACGAATTTGATGTTACTTTTTCAAAATACAAAATGGCGGTTCCAATATGGCGGATGGAATTTAAAAAAAATTACTAAAAATTCTTAAAACTTGTTACTCGGGTGTTTTTGTGGTCGCTGAATACGAATCTGATGTTAGTTTTACAAAATACAAAATGGCGGATCCAATATGGTGGACGGTAATTATAAAAAATCAAAAAAATTGCTTGAAACTTGTTACTCGGGGGGTTCTGAGATTGCTGACAAAGAATCTGATGTTAGTTTTTCAAAATACTAAATGGCGGATCCAATATGGCAGACAATATTAAAAAAAGCCATTGAAAACGCTTAAAACTCGTTATTCGTGGATTTTAGAAAGGTACCTGTTAATACAAAAATTCAGAGAGCACACTAGTTTTTTAATGTAACAAGTTTCAAGCAAATATAATGAGTTATAAAATAAGCGTCCGCCATATTGGATCCCCCATTTTGAATTTTAAAAATCAGACTTCAGATTCGTAATCAGCGACCCCGAAAACCTCCGAGTCACAAGTTTCAAGCGAATTCAATGAATTTTAAAATAACTGTCCGCCATACTGGATCCGCCATCTTGAATTTTGAAAATAAGACTTCAGATTCTTAATCAGCGACCCCGAAAACCCTCAAGTAACAAGTTTCAAGAGGATTCAATGAATTTTAAAATAACCGTCCGCCATACTGTATCCGCTATCTTAAATTTTAAAATCAGACTTCAGATTCTTAATCAGCGACCCCGAAAACCCCCGAGTTACAAGTTTTAAGCATTTTTAATAATTTTTTTTAAAATCCGTCCGCTATATTGGATCCGCCATTTTGTGTTTTGTAAAACTAACATCAGATTCGTATTCAGCGAACCCAAAAACACCCGAGTAACAAGTTTTAAGCATTTTTAATAATTTTTTTTAAATTCCGTCCGCCATATTGGAACCGCCATTTTGTATTTTGAAAAACTAAAATCAAATTCGTAATCAGCGACCCCAAAAACCTCCGAGTAACAAGTTTCAAGCGAATTCGACGAATTTTGTCTAATTCATCCGCCATATTGGATCCGCCATTTTGAATTTTGAAATTCGGACTTCAGATTCGTAATCAGCGAGTCCGAAAACATTAAAATATGTCGTTATCCAACATTTCTGCATCGTTTGTAGAAAGAAATTAATAAATATATTTGCGTATTTCCGATTTCAGCGTCTATTACGTTGCCCAAAAATGACACCATTTTGTATTTTCAAATTTGCCACTTTTTAATTGAAAGGGGATTAGCTTACGAGTATTTTGAGCTATAATAAGTTCATTTTCGTTAATTAGAATTTTGGACAGAGCTCTGGTCTGTTTGACGTGGATATAAAAGAAATATTAATATTGTATTACATAATATTTAAAAAATATAATTATGTCAAGCGATATTAGATAATTTCCAAAATAATAATAATAATAATCCAATAGGCAACTTACAAAAATGTTCATTTTACCATGTTATTACAGTTTGTAACAATGCGCACTGGCACTATTCGTGTCAAGCATGTTAAACTGAACATTTTTTCATGCACAACATATTGTTGCACATGCGCAGTAGTGCACCAGAACTGAGTAAACGTTCGCACTACAAAACAAACATTTCACATGCGCAGTTGTTTTGTATTGCTGTTGCACATGCACAATGAAGCACAGTGATAGTCACACATGTGCTCTAATTAAATTCAAAAATTACGCATGCGCACTGCTGTACTTTACCAGATAAGTACATTTTCAGTACATAGAGTATACTTTTTTTATTAAGTGCGCAGTAGAAATCCGTTTTATTATTGCGCATGCGTAACACTGTAGCATTGTAAGTGCACTTCCGCGAAAGTACTATTATGTAAAATATCGGTTAAAATTGGTTTTTTCCATTATTATTGTAATTAATAACCTATAATAGAAAAGAATCTTCAAATTCAATCTTAATATTGAAATTTAAGAAATTGAATAGAAAAATTTATATTATTGAATATAAAAACTAATAAAAACGTTAAAAATGTATTTAATTTTATTAATTTTATTCTTTTTTTCTTTAAAATATTTATAAAATGTAACAAATTTTGATCTGAAAGTTTTCAATTTTTCATACTTTAAAACACCATTTTCTAGGGGTACCGGGGGGGGGGGGGGTTATGAATATTTAACATACTGTCAGAAAATCTTCCGTATAATTAGTGTTTAAAAAAGTGTTGTAAAAATTTACTTATTTATTGAGAATAAAGAGTTTTAAAGTTCTCTCAATATTCATAAAAAATTGTACGTGGTAATCTTCTATTATATTAATGCGATACCGAGAAAACTTCGTTCATCGTCGTACACACTTCAAAGTTCACCTACTTTTTCCAATAGGCAACTTACAATAATGTTAATTTTACCATGTTATTATAGTTTGTAACAATGGACACTGGCACTATTCGTGTCAAGCATGTTAAACTGAACATTTTTACATGCACAACATATTGATGCACATGCGCAGTAGTGCACCACAGCTGTGTAAACGTGCGCACTACAAAACAAACATTTCACATGCGCAGTTGTTTTGTATTGCTGTTACACATGCACAATGAAGCACAGTGATAGTCACACATGTGCTCTAATTAAATTCAAAAATTACGCATGCGCAGTGCTGTACTTTACCAGATAAGTACATTTTCAGTACATATAGTATACTTTTTTTATTAAGTGCGCAGTAGAAATCCGTTTTATTATTGCGCATGCGTAACACTGTAGCATTGTAAGTGCACTTCCGCATAATATTTGTGAATGTTGCTGCGATGCATTGGCTGGATCAGTCATTTGCTTTTTTATTGTGTATTTTCCATATATCACAGAATTAGAGATTTCTAATATTGTTTTGAGGCATAAGAATATAATGTATTATTCTTTACAATACTAATATTTTAATCTAATATAAATCCATATTTTAATTTTAAAGATTTTATTACATCTTACTTTTGTTTTTAGAGATAATAATTTATGCTTGACTCTCATATTAAATGTCAAATTTGGATATTAATTTTTTTTTCGTGTACATTTAGATTACATAGGTAAATGTTTAATTAAAAAAAAAAAATTAATATCCAAATTTGACATTTAATATGAGATTCAAGCATAAATTATTATCTCTAAAAACAAAAGTAAGATGTAATAAAATCTTTAAAATTAAAATATGGATTTATATTAGATTAAAATATTAGTATTGTAAAGAATAATACATTATATTCTTATGCCTAAAAACAATATTAGAAATCTCTAATTCTGTGATATATGGAAAATACACAATAAAAAAGCAAATGACTGATCCAGCCAATGCATCGCAGCAACATTCACAAATATTATGCTTTTTATCTATTTTTTCAATTCTTTGGTAAACAATTTTAATATTGCTATTAGAATAAGAAATAAAGTAATTTAATGTTACACATTGTATAATTCCTCATTTTGTGCATAGCCCATTACGAATAAAATTTAAGTTATTATTGAAATTCAGAGCAAACGGATTACTTAGAATGTATGTGTTTAAAAATTTAAAAGAAATAGTAAAACGTTTTGTTTGAAAGTATTCGACAAAAATAGTTATTGTTTAGAGCAAATTTATTAATTAAAAAGTCGATCTAAATTCAGTCAAATCTTCATTATATCCCAAAAACTAAACATTTTTAAACTTTTTTGAATAATAAAATATGTTTTAGCATAACCTTTTTTATATATTTCTGAGTTGATAAATGAACATATCTCTAAATTAGAGATTTCATAAAATGTCATTTTCTAATATAAAGTTTTGCAATATAAAGCATAACTTATTATAAAAAGTTTAATTATAATGCTTAATTTAGAAACACTTTTAATTCTCTGCAATTAAGAATTCAACTCATTTTAAATTTTGTGATTAATTTTTTTCCGTGATACAATGAATAATATTTTAATTTTGTATTATTAAGGGTGTTTCAGAGCCACCAGGCGGCGCCATGTCAAAGTTTACTCTGTCTTTGTTTCAATCACCTGTTTTTGGAACCAAATTTTTTAGCACAAATTATTGCCGCATCCGGGAATAAAATAAAATAGTTCTAAGTGATTACGAAACTACAAATATGTTCAATTTCTCGTTGATGTTGCGTTTTTATGTCAAATATTGTGTTGTGACAAAAATTTGTGTGTAAAAATTGACTTTTGATGTATATATCTGTCTTTGTCATTATTATCTTGGCTCTGGAACACCCTTAAGAAAACATTTCTTCGTTGGCAAAAATTTTAACTTATTAAATTTGTATTTTTTTCTGGCAATGTTGTATAATTTTACAGAAAAATAATTGGGTATAAGATAACGGTACCTATACTTGATCAGTACCTATAGTCGATCAGTAATGATTTAATTGAACAAAATTAATTAATCATTTTATCTCATTGGTAAAAATAAATCTTGTAATATTTAAAGTAGTATTTGGCATCAATATTATTTAATTATTAATTAATTTTATCCAATTAAATCATCACTAATCGACTATAGGTACTAATCGAATATTAATAGGTACCGTTACCTTACTGAGCGACATTACATATTTTTAAAAATAAAAAATATAGTATAAATTAAAATTATCAAACTTAAATATAATGTAGTATGTTTTTATATTTCGAAATTTAGAGAAAATGTTCAGTAAAAAATTAAATATAGAAATAACCTGAAAATTATATTCAAATTTTTTAAATTTGAAATCCGGTAATATTCATTTGTTATACACAATGCTTTGGTTATACATAGTGTTCGTGAAAGACGACAAGTAAAAAAATTAAATGCAAAAAAATGAAAAAATGTTTTTTAATCACCTTATTTCAATTAAATTAAACCACCCCTTGGTTGAATTATATAGTTTAAAGTTTAAGCTTTTATTAAAACCAAAAGGAACAAATTTCAAGCAAATTTTTATTTTCTTTTTATTCAAAATTAAATTTAAGGAAAACCACGTTTTTTAACTTTTTGACTCTAATTTTCTCAAAAACTAGACATGATTTTTCTTTTCAAATTCGTAATTAGAGTGAAAAATCTATCAAAATACTGATTGAGATATCTAGGATCCTAGTAAAAGTAACTCTTAATTTCTAGTGGGCTCATCTCGTAACTAGGAGCATAGTTAAATCGACTATTCATTTTTTTCTGTGTAATTATGTTAAATAAAGGATATATTAAGTAATAATTGTAGTTTTATTATTTTACTATGTAATTAATTATTATGTAATTATTATTATTTAAAAATTCTATTTTAAAACTTGAATTTAAGTTACATTAACATTGTTTTGAATTAAATGTAGAAAATAGCCATGTAGAAAATAGCCATGTATAAGCCATTTTACACAGATCAATCGATTTGTTTTAAAACAACCCAGTGGGAAAATAACAATCGGCGCAGTACTGCGCCAGTACTGGCAGCGCTGGCGCAGTACCGGCATGAAGCCTGGCGCAGTGCTGGTTTAACTCCAAAAGGTAAGACTGGCTCAGCGCTGATGCCAGCACTGCTGCCAGTGCTGCCTCAGTGCTGCGCCAGTGGTTCGCCAGTGGTTTGCCAGAGCTGATATTAAAAAGTCTGCAAGTAGCCTAGACCTTGATCCAGCACTTTAATAGTGTTTAATAGATTTTGTTTTGAATAAATTGAACATTTTATAAATAAAGTTATATCTGTCCACAATATGCGAAAAGTTTTTCTTTTAGCAGTTAAAAGTAATTAATCTTTATAATTACAATACAAAAGTAAAATATAATATAATGGTATTATTAATAATTATACAATATTATATCCTTTTTAATTACAATGATTTGAGAAAATATTTAAGAAAATGAAAAAGGTAAAATTTTTTTTGATTATTTTTAAAAAATATAAAATGTAAAAAATTGTTATTTTCGTTGAAAAATACAGAGACATGAATAATAGATAAAAATATGTAAAAAAAAATTTGCTATCCCGAGAATTGAACTCGCAACATTGGGAACAGTAGCTCTTGCGCTATAGACCCTCGGCCAAGCTACTTTTCTTATGGTTTGCCCAAACAAGGAATACAAGGCAGACTCCAATTTTCAACAAAGTTTTTCAAATTCTTTTTCGAAAACTACTGCTAGAAGAATTTTACTACTTCGCTATAAAAACCTGTCTAATAATCTTTGATTTGGAAATTTTCATTGTCATCTTTGGGAAAATCGAAACTTGGTGGTCTCCTCTTGTTAATTAAATAAATTCCGTTAAACTCATTAGAAAATTCGATTATATTTTTGTGATTAAAATATTCTGTTAAATATCTTTCCGTTTAAATCTACTGGGAATTCCAATTTCATTTACCAGAATTCACTAATAAAAAAAAAACCAGAGTTAGATAACCAGAAAATATTTTGTTATTTTAAATAAAAATTACCAAAATAATTTGTTAAAATAGCTGGAAATTTTTAACCAGAATTTTCTAACACTTTTAACCAGAATGTTTCGTAAGGCCTCATTTAAGATTTTTTCCGGTTAAAATAATCGAAATTCAGATTATTTGAACCAGGCTTATTTTTTTTTTAGTGTAAAGTTTGTTTAAGTTTATTTTTTCTCAAGGTAGGGGAGGTGGGGGCAAGACGGGGTTGGGGGCAAGACGGGGTACCTGCCTTAGTTAAGAAACTAATTAACCAATCATGATCATTTTTGCATAACATAGCACCGTTACAATAGTTTTTGACTGGCCAAGTCATTGATTGATGAAACCGAGTTTTTTATTTGTTACATGAAAAAATCTGTTTTTGACGATTTTCTTGTCATTTTTGAATTTTATTTAGAACGTGTTTGTTATTTTAATAACAACATTTTATATACTATATAATTTTTTTCATGTTCAACAATGATTACACTTGAAGTTAAGCACTTGTTTATTTCCGTTTCGAAACTTAATTTTTAGAAATTAATTTTTTAATGAAATTCCGTATGTGGGGGCAAGACGGGGTATAGGAAGTGAGGGCAGGATAAGGTACTGAAAACCAATCATTTTTTTATTTTATGAAAAAAATCTTCTTTTGGTGATTTTACACAATATTCATAACGTTTTGTTACGTAAATAATATATTTCAAATACAGGACCAGGTAACCACTTGTTTATTTTTATTATAAAAGTTGTTGTTTTTTGAGGTTAGGTTTGTAACTTAATTTTACATGGGAGAATTAAAATTACGCATTAAACTGGTTTTTTAGTTTATTTTATAAAATCAATAAAGGTGCTTGCGAAATTTGTAGACAAAAATAGGTCGATTTTTATACTACCCCATCTTGCCCCCAGGGGGTACCCCATCTTACCCCCACGTTTTGTAAAGTGGAAAATTTGAATTTTTTTACTTATTCTTAATACTATATTCAATTAAGTAACAAATGTTCCATATAAGACTTTTTCATGGAAGAATGATTGCTAAAGATTATTATTATAATAAATAAAATATTTTTGAATCGATAATATTAGTTTTATTGAGCTTCAAACCTTAGGTACCCCGTCTTGCCCCCACCTCCCCTATGAGAGAATTTGTACCGCATGTTCCAACGAGCTTCAGATGATAACATATTATGTATTTAATATATTAATTAAAGTAAATCATAAAATATCTAACTAAATTTTAGTTCCTAATAACTATGCCGCATCAGTGCTGGACCAGTGCTGCGTCAGTGGTTCACCGACGCTTGGCTGTGTACTGCCCGGCAGTACTGGCGCTGGCTTGTCGTTACCATTGCCACAGTGCTGCGCCAGATGTAAGCATTGGCGCAGCACCGATTTTTCCCCCTGGGAAGGAGTACAAATATTATTTATTTAGTTATCGTTTAGGTAAATTTATTTATGAAGTTTATTATTAGTTATTTATTTTAAAAATAAAAACTTATAAATATGGTATATTTAGGTTCTATGCAGTTTTCAATACAAGATCTGTACATATTCTAATTTCCAAGAGATGCTTAAAAATAAGGTGATTTACGATTACTTTAATTGCTCAAGGATTAAGCTGAGAATGAAGTCTTTGCAGGGTACCAGCTCATTTTCTTGCAAGTAAACCGTTTCAGGGGTAGTAGTAGAGAGATGGAAGCTTCCTCAGGTATCGGGAGCGAAACGATGATTCCCCCTAAAATATATCCAAAATATGACTGGTACGACATTTTTTAGTCATTTTTACTTTAACAATGCCAGGTACCACTTTTTGCTCCGAGTAGGTAGTCCCTTTAAATTTCGGAAGTACTTATTTAAGTTTTAATAGGATCATAAACACGTTGAACTGGAATATATGAATGCCTACCAGGATTTTTTTTTCATTTATGGCTTCGGTAAGCCAAAAGTTTTATAACTCAAAAATTTTGCAATTTGCAAATTTGAAATCGTAAATTAAAAAATTATAAATCTTTCTTTTTTTACGATTATAAATATCTAAAAATTTTCTCAAAATGAATAAAATTAAATGACAATAATCAATTATTATAAATATTGTTATTTTTCATAAAAAATAACATTATCAGGAAAAAAATTAGATACACATAATCGTTGAAAGACGTAGAATGCAAATTCTCAATTTATAAATTTATAATTACAAAATTAGTGTAATCTTTATTTCTGATTTTTAAGTTAGAACTTCGGTTTTTTTAAATTTAGAATCTGTATTTTCTGACAATTACGGAGATGTAAAATTTTCGGTAAAAGCCTTACAATTAAAAGAACAGTAGTGTAACTCGTAAACAGTAGAAGATATTAAAAATCAGATATTAATTTTAACCCTTCAACTGTAACGTAGTTTTCGACCAACACGGACTGTAACTATGGGTCACTTGCGCCCAACGCTTTAAAAAGTGTCTTAAAGTGCTTTAAAAAATCGGACAAAATTCATGAAGTTGCATTAACTATCCAAGAATGAGGACTAATCATCATATTGCTAAAATGTTCTTTTGTTTAAATAATAAAATTGTTTAAACAAACAAAAACACGAAAATTTTTTTTTTTTTAAATCATAACTTTGGTAAAAATTAATATTTTTTAAAATCTTAAATGGGAGAGTAAAGCTTAAGAGTGCTACTTTAAGGAAAAAAATATAAGAAGTCTGTATAAATAAAAGAAATGCTTAATTTTTGAACATGAAAATCACGTTTTTTCAATGTACGAAAAAACGGTACAAATCTACAATAAATAGACATTATATTATTTTTAAACAATTTAATGTAGAAAAAGTAATGAAATGAAGCAAATTTATTTATTTATGAATAAAAGTATAAATTTTTTTATTTTTTGACAAAAATTATATTGAAAATGTTATTGAGCGCAGTCTAGGCACAATGCACTTTTAGGCAACACGGACTGTAACGATGGGTCACTCGTGCACTTTTCAAATTTGACGTGCCTGCTATAACTGCTGTTTGCACACTAAACCTTCGGAACTAAGGGAGCATGTAGCCCATTAGTGTACAATTTTTCCTACTATTGAAATTTGGTTTCAAAAGAACATACCTTATTCATATAAACATATAAAGAACTAAATTATTGAAAAACGAGTATAATTTTGCAATAAATAATATAAATAATTTAAAATTGAAAAAGGACAGTAAAAAAATCTTTCATTTTATGAGAGGGTAAAAGCATAATAAAATTCTTCAGGTTTTAGAATTTACGGTCATAAATAGCCATAAATTAACCTTTTGATCCCTTTTTCGTTGGACATTTTCTAAGCACGGAATCATTCAAATTGTACCTCAAAAATGACTGAATTCATTTAGTCATTTTAGCTAGTCATTTTTTAGGTATTTCCTATCGGCAGGGACCCTCCTACGTAATCTAACTTATCCGCACCTCCGACGAATTCGTCAGTTTTGACATGGCTACTTTAATTATAATTTATTTAATGTTTTCATTAATAAATGCTTCCAATAATGATCTCATTTTATTCTTAAAGGTTGATTATTATTTACTGTCATACCGTTAGTATATTTAAAAACTACCAGTAAATGATATTTTTTTACTCTAAACTTTTTTTAGCCGAACTTACCCGACTCTCCACTAATAAACTTAGTTTTTAGGGTTATTTTATAATAAAAGGAATTAAAAAACAAATATATTTAAATTAGAGCAGTAAAAGTACAAGATTATAAAATAAAAAAATTGCTTATACTGAAAAAATGTATTATTTAATTCCTAATTGTTAAAAAGTATTATTATTAGTGTCAATTGACTGAAATAAATTACTAATAGTGAAATTTAAATAAATTGATGTAGTTTATTAATGTAGTTTAAGTATATAATTATACTACATCCCAGGTGCGAGTTGTCCGTCGGCCCACGGTCGGGCCAACCTTGCGGCGGTTGGTCCGACTCTACATGCCATAGGTTGGACCAACTAGCAAAATGATAACGGTTTGCCGACCAACGGTCCTGATAGTCGGCCCAACTACTGAGCCCAAAGTTGGGCCAACCCAAAAGACGGCCTAACTACTGAGCCCAAAGGCCGACTACTGTTCTCAAAGTTGGCCCAACTATTCATCCCAAAGTTAGGCCAACCAGCAAAATGATAACGGTTCGCCGACCAACGGTATTCATAGTCGGGCCAACTACTGCTCCCGAATTTGGCCCAACTACTCATCCCAAAGTAAGGCCAACCTACTACTTTATCTAAATTTTATCATTAATTAAAGTACATATAATTACATAATACAATTTATAAATTCAATTACATAAATATTAATGATTTAAATTACATATATTATCAGAACCTGAAACAGAAAAACTTTTGTAGTCACGAAGATTCGAACCCTGGTCTTCCAGCTGACAGTCCAGTACGCTATGCACCATAGTATCACTGATTGCAATAAGAAATTATAAATCAACTACATAGCTTAACTCATTACCGTCTATTCTTAGAGAGACTCCGATATTAAATAATTGAATACTGGAATGATGACCAGTAGTTAGGCTATGAGAGAACCAGGCCACAGTTCCGATTTTCGCCACCAGGTGGCGCCCTTGTCAGTTACCTGCAGTGGATTTTTAGCGTTTTGTTGATAAATTGCCGTCGGTCGGTAATGCAGATTTCGCGCGTGTTACCTTGTGTCGGTAATGGAGATTACATGCTTGCTCGTCGGATATTTTCCCTTGAGCGGTAACCGGTCTGAAGGTAAGTTATGGATTTATAGATCAATCAATACTTTCTCTCTTAGAAAGGGGTTAGTGAGTTTACCGCTCTTGAATATCGCGCGTGTATTTTTACAATGTGTTAGTGTATTTTACATCTGTGTATCTATGTATAATGGAGTATATAAGGTGTTGGAATCATGAGAGTTAGCATTAGGATCAGGCATCTAAGTGGAACAGCATCCTCTACCAGCTCGGCAGCATACACGACCAGCCACCAACCCAGACAGCATTCACTACCAGCAACGAGCCCCCCTGCAGTGTCTACTTCTTACACTACGTGCATGAAAACCGTCCGTTCTGAGTGAGCTGCATGTACTACTTGGCGTGGCGGCAGGCCCGCAGCATAATACTACGTGGCGGCAGGCCCGCAGCATAGTACTACGTGGCGGCAGGCCCGCAGCAGAGTTGGCAATTTTATATGGATAGGCTAGCGGTATCCAGTGCAGGGTAGCGGACCGGTATCTTATACTAACAGAGGGAGTATCTACGCAGGATGTCTGACTTGCATTAGAAGCAACCATCTTGTACAAACGTGGATGCAAATTCCAGTCGACTACCTCTTTAGCCATCATTTGCATTTTAGAAATAAAAGTATGATTATTTATTATAATAAAAAATTGTATTTTAACAATTCTTAAAAATCAATGAAAAATTCATGTATAGAATTATTATAATTATTATAATTTTCAGAATGACAGGCAAGCGTAAAAAACCGGATAGTTCTGAAGCAGAGGAGGTTTCTAATAAGATTAGGAAGGATTTTATGAGGCTCCTAGATGAATGTGAAGCTATTATTCCGAGTATTGAAGATGCATCAAGTCTTCTGGACATATTAAAAGATGAAGACAGTGTTGTTTGCTGACAGGTGGATGAATATTTGCAATCAAAATTTTGAGAACAGTGAGGAGCGTCTTCCATTCTCTCAAGTTAGCTAAGAATAAATATAAATGTCTCAATATTATTCAAATAATTATGAGTCATCATGCAAATTTTAAGAAGTATTTAAAAGAAGGATCTGGAGTTAATACATTGGAAAACATTGATGATCAAATAAGTGGTCGAGTTCGTTGGGAAAACAGTGAGAGTGTGTTTAAAAGTCGTCTTCAGACGAGCATTATTATTAATTTTACACACATTGATATAGTAGCATTTTTTAACGATGCATCTATCCTTTTCGTGTACAACATTGGAAAAGTATTAAGTAAACATGGACCATTAAAAGTGTATGCTGTGTTAGGAGCGAAATTTCATAAATTCCTTAACGCAGAAGAAGAAAAAGTGGAATCAAAGTATTTTAATGTGAGAGCTGCAGAGATGTTTACTTCAACCGTTTTAGAAGATTGGTTTTGCATGATTATTAAAAACCCAATATTAAAAGATGTAGAATCGTTTAAAGAACAAGAATCTCAATGGACACTCCATTCTATAGTAACATTAGAAATAAATATTAACAAATATAATCCGCTTAGAGCTGGATCATATATTAAGTTACCTTCTTCAATTAAAGTGAAGTTGGCTTGCATCAACGTTAAGAATCATGATTATAAATGCTTTATGTGGGCAGTTTTATCAGCTTTACATTCAGATGTAAAACACCCCCAACGTGTTTCCAATTACTACAAGTATAAAAATGAGTTAAATTGGAGTGGAATAGAATTTCCAACTTCACTTAAAGATATCATGAGATTTCAAAAACAAAATGATATTTTTATTAATGTTTATGGTTTGAGTAAGCGAAATTCAAATTTTGATACTTTTCCTATATATCTTACATCTGATAAAAAAAAGACATATTAATTTATTAAGGATTGAAGATAAATATCAGAATGAAAATGATGACGATGATGTAGCTGATGAAGATGCTGAAAATGTGAATACATCAAATAATTTTCATTATGTGTGGATCAAGGATTTATCTCGCCTTGTGAGTCGTCAAGTATCTTTATGGAATGGGAAAAAATATATTTGTGATCGATGTCTTCACTACTTTGCGAGTGCAGAGAGGCTTTCTCGACATGATGGTGAATGTTAAAAATTAAATGAGTGTAAAGTAATTCTTCCTAAACCAGGTCAAAATTTTGTGAAATTTAAAAACTATTCTTATAAGGGAAAAGTGCCATTTGTTGTGTACGCAGACTGTGAGTGCCTGGTAAAGTCAGTTAAAGGCGGGACAACAAGTAAAACTGATGTAGTTCAACATCAGGAACTTTTTAATATTGGATTTTATGTGAAGTGCAGTTATGATGATTTTTTATCAGGATATTATTCTAGTCCAACAGATGTAAATCCAGCCAAATGGTTTGCACAGAAGTTACAGATTTTAGCTCAACGTGTAGAGTTAATTTTCAAGAATCCAATCCCAATGGAACATTTGTCAGCCGCGCAGACTGAAGCTTTTGTAAATGCTGCTATCTGCCATATTTGTGAAGGACCCACATCTTATCAAGAAAAAAAAGTTCGTGATCATTCACATTTAACTGGCAAGTATCGTGGACCTGCGCATGAAAATTGTAATTTAAATTACCAAGATTCTCGGATTATACCTGTGGTTTTTTATAAATTAAGTGGGTATGATGCTCATTTTATAATTACAGATATTTGCCATGAATTTGAAGGGAAAATTGATTTGCTTCCAATAAACAAGGAAAAATATATTTCCTTTACAAAGAGAATAAAGTATAGTGAAATCAAATTTCGTTTCATAGATTCTTTTCGATTTATGGCAAGCTCTTTAGAAAAATTAGCATCGTATCTAACAGAGTACAAAATTGTCAATTCAGTGTTTACTAATTTCACTGATACTGAAATAAAGTTACTTACACGCAAAGGTGTTTTACCGTATGAATACATAGATTCATTGAATAAATTAAAAGATTTAGCATTATCTAAAAAAGAAAATTTTTATAGCTTTCTCAATGATAGTACAATCTCTGATGAAGATTATAGTCATGCTCAAAATGTATGGTCTACATTCCAATGTAAAAATTTTGGTGAATATGTGGATGTATACATAAAAACTGATATACTATTATTGGCAGATGTCTTTGAAAATTTTCGGAATCAATGTTTGCGAGCTTATAATCTTGATCCTGCTCATTATTATACAACTCCAGGATTGACATGGGATGCAATGTTGAATTACACAAAGGTAAAATTAGAACTCATAACTGACATTGACAAACTTATTTTTATTGAGCGTGGTATAAGAAGAGGTATAAGCCAATGTTGTAATGGATATTCAAAGGCTAATAATATGTATATGAAAAATTTTAACCCAAATGATGAAACTAAATATGGGGTATGATGCAGCCGCTTCCATATGGTGGATTTGAGTCGCTTCCTGTTTTGAATAACAGTTTTAATTTTAATATTCCGGATGACTCACCTATTGGGTACATTTTAGAAGTGGATCTTGAATATCCTCAAGAATTACATGACAGTCATAGTGATTTTCCTTTTTGTTCAGAACACTCAATCCCACCAACAACAGCGTCAAAGCAAACTAAGCTTCTAACCACTCTTTCACATAAACTCAAGTATATTATTCATTATCGAGCGTTAAAACAAGCTCTTTCAAATGGTCTAACGCTTGTAAAAATTCATAGAGTACTTAAATTTAATCAAAATACTTGGCTCAAGTCTTACATCGACTTTAATACTTCCATGAGAAGAGACGCTAAAAATGAAGTTGAAAAAAATCTGTTTAAATTAATGAATAATGCAGTTTACGGTAAAACTATGGAGAATGTGCGAAATCATGTTGATGGAAAACTTGTTACTAAATAAGGTGGTAGATATGGAGCTGAAGCTCTCATATCTAAACCCAACTTTCATAGTAGATCAATTTTTAATAAAAATTTAGTAGCAATTGAGCTTCGAAAAACGGAAATAGTGATAAACAAACCTATATACATTGGACTTGCAATACTATCTAAGACACTTATGTATGATTTTCATTATTAATATATGATAAAAAAATATGGTAAAAATTGTAAGTTGTTGTACACTGACACTGATAGTTTTATTTATGAATTAAAGTGTAGAGATATTTATAGTGATATGAATGATGATATTGATAAGTTTGACACATCTGATTATGCGAAAGATAATGTAGGGGAGAGTGGCTATCAATGTACCGGGTTTTTTTCAAGGTCATAGTACTTATTGAATTTCACCAATTTCAAGCACTTCTTTGCATCAATATAAAACTACAACACTTATCTAGGTAATACACACATATTTTACACGATTTATTTTGATTAAATAATAAAATTTAGGATTTTTCTAAAGTAACAAGCTATTTTCATTTTCAACAAACTGGGTACACAATGAACCACCTCTATAAAAATACTAAAAATGTTCAACAATAATAATATTGCAATTTTCACTTTGTAAAAAAACTTGTTTTCTATCAAATACTATGAAAAATTGTTACTTAACACTTTTTAATTGATAATGTATAACATAAATATACCTCAAATTTAAGTTAACTAGCTAAAATGGCATTTTAGTTTTGCTATGTTGAGAAAAGTACTGATAACAATCGCTGTAACATGCTGTATGCATGCCTAGTTTTATAATCAAGCATACCACTCTGGAAATCGAAAATACACTGAAATTCCAGGTGGTTCATTGTTCCCCGGTACATTGAATCAACATGACATTTGCAACAAAAATGGTTTTTTATAACTTAATCCAATATTTCAAAATCTTTATCTCATTAGAATATTGTAGTTAAGGCCCAAAACAAAATAAATCGTAAGTACATTTATTTTTAAATGGCCTTATTTCAATTAAAAAACGTGTTCGTATTTTAGGTAAATTTTTTCTTCAGTACATCAAAAACAGTTTTTTCCAGTTTTCTGTGTAAAAAATAAATCCACACGTCTCAAATTTATGGACGTAGTGTGTTTACGCAAACTTCATTTATATTTAAAATTAGGAGAATTTTTATTCAATTGTTTCTGAGAAAATTGAAATGGTTCATTGAAAAAACTGGTACATTGATGGCCACTCTCCCCTATATTATATTCCTCAAGTCAACAAGAAAAAAGTGGGATTAATGAAAGATCAATGTAATGGAGAGATAATTACTGAATTTGTTGGTCTGAGAAGTAAAATGTATAGTATTCGAGTTAACGGACAAGATTTTGTAAAAAAAGCTAAAGGTGTAAAAGCAGGTGTGGTGAATAAAACTATTAACTTTGATGATTATGTGGAATATCTGCAGAAATCTAGGATTCAAACGAGAACGCAACATATAATTAGATCTCGACTACATCAAGTAGAAACTGTAAAACAATTTAAAATAGCATTAAGTCCCTTTGATGATAAACGCTACTTATTGCCTAAAAGTACCGATACCTTTGCTTGGGGTCATTATAAAATTATAAAAAGTAAATGAATTGTATTAGTGTGTATATAATTATATCATATAACCTGTACATATGAATGGGGTTTAAAAAAATAAACAATATTTTATATTTAAAATTGTTATTACTTTATTTATTACTACCTTATCTTGTATACATTTTTGAATTAAAACAATAATATTTTTTCTAAGTATAATATAAATGTAAATCTAATAAATAAATAAGAAAAATTAAATCATTACATATTTGCTTAATTTAACTTTCTGGAATGTTAACTTGAACTTTTACAAAAGTTAACTTTAACTTTTCCAAAAGTTAACTTTAACTTTTCCAAAATATAGCTTTAACTTTTCCAAAAGTTAACTTTACCTTTTCTAAAAGTTAACTTTAACTTATTTAAAATTTAACTTTAACATTTGCTGAATGATTACATTTCTGATTTTTGTATCCAACTATTGTGTCAGTTGTCAAATCCAAGCCATTTTACATAGACTTTATCATGACGTTGTTTAAAAACTTTTTCTACGAGATAGACATCTGGATATTTCACTTTGGAGATTTCTTCTTCGTAGAAGCCGCCTTCGATGGGTTGATTCTGATAATCCTTTAGTTTATACGTTACTGGGTTTGTTGATTTAACTGCAGTGATAGTAAATATTTCAGTTGTCCAGTTGGGTGTATATCCTTTACTGAAAACATTCTTATACTTGCTTACACGAACTCGATCACCAACTTTGAATTTTATTTTCTTAACTGAAATTTTCTTTTGTTTAGATATACGTTTTAACAGCATACTTTTATCATCTTTTTGGACATCTTTTGGTTTCATGCCAATAGTACGATGTTTTTTGTTATTATACTGTGAAACGAGAGATGGTAAAATATTTATCCATTTATAATTTCCTTGCAAGTTGAATTGTGGCCACATCATATTCTTTAGTGTGCGGTTGAATCCTTCAACAATTGAAGCTTTTAAATTACTATAGGTTGAATATAATATGATTTTATAAGATTTCATTAAACTCTCGAATTGAGAATTATAAAATTCTTTTTCTCTATCAGTATGCAATTTTTTTGAAACACGTCCATTTAAAAGTATAGATTTCTTAGCTGTAGAAACATCTTTTCCACATTCACTTTTGACTGAAATAGCCCATGCATACTTTGAGAATATATCTATAACTGTGAGTATATATTTAAAACTATTATTAACTTTAGAATAAGGTATCATTTCAACTAAATCTGCTTGCCATGTTTCATCCATCCCCCGTATTTGTACCTTACGACGTTGATAATTTCGCCTAGCTCGTTTATGTAATTCTGTGACTACTACTTATTTTTTATCATTCATTTTCAATGAGTTTTTCAAACATCTGAATACATCAATGATCAACAAGATACTTTGCAATAACATTAGTATATTTAGAACTCTTGTTAATGCGCATTTGTTTGCTTGGACTGCAACTCTTTTTATGTGCATTAGTAGTGAAAACAATTTCCTTAAACAGTGCCGCTCAAAAGGATTTGCCCACCCTACGGCATGCAAGGGCTTTACAAAAAGTTTTGTATCTTCATTAACAATAAAGATAAATTCTTCATCAAATATTTATTTTAAAGTTTAAGTATTTGCCTTGAAACGACACATAAACAAAATTAAAAAAAAAAAATTTATTGTTTAATTGCCTAAATTAAAAAAAAAAAAATTCACTTTTTTTAAAAAATTTCAAATTGATACAATTTTTGAAGAAATCATTACATTTTAATTCTACATATGTTATTTGAAAGCATTTTTTATCACCTTTAAAACGATTTTTTAGAAATTGCTCTTCGATAATTTTTAAGAAAGATATGATCATTTGTTTATAAAAATAGCCTCTTTTTTCAATTATTGGTAACTTGAGAACAACTGACTTTTGGAAAAAGTTGTTAAGGAAAAAAATGTGCCTTTTTGTGCGTGGAATAAGGAAAAAAATATTTAAACTTTAAAAAAAAAAAAATTTATTCCATTTTTCCTACTGTATAATATATTTTAAGACGGACAAAATATACATGCCAATACATATCAATAAAAAATTTTTTTTTTTAAAGTTCAAATATTTTTTTCCTTATTCTATGCACAAAAAGGCACATTTTTTTTCTTAACAATTTTTTCCAAAAGTCAGTTGTACTCAAGTTACCAACAATTGAAAAAATAGGCTATTTTTATAAACAAATTATCATATCGTTCTTAAAAATTATCGTAGAGCAATTTCTCAAAAATCGTTTTAAAGGTGACAAAAAATGCTTTCAAATGACATTTGTAGAATTAAAATGTGATGATTTCTTCAAAAATTGTATCAATTTGAAATTTTTTAATAAAAGTGAAATTTTTTTTTTAATTTAAGCAATTAACAATAAAATTTTTTTTTTTTAATTTCGTTTAGGTGTCGTTTTAAGTCAAATACTGAAACTTTAAAATAAATATTTGATGAAGGATTTATCTTTATTATTAATGAAGATACAAAACTTTTTGTAAAGCCCTTGCATGCCGTAGGGTGGGCAAATCCTTTTGAGCGGCACTGTCGTTTGCTAAGTCATTTGAACTTATGGAAGCTTGATCTGGTTGTTATCTGAATAGAAGTTCTAATAATCCACACGTTTTTGAATATTTTTTCTTTCCAACTAAATTAATGTATGGACCTTCAAAATCAATTTTTGTATCACCAATTATGAATGTACCGTCAGGGAGTTTGCGTACTCCATATACCATATCCAAATACTGCTTTTTGTTTTTATTCAACATTTGTATAAATTTATTTGTTAATTTATAAGATTCTTCATCCGTTGCATCTGTATTAGATATATTATCTTTTTCAAAAATAATATTATTAGACTCTTGATTCTTTGATTCATTAAACAAATTTCCATTCTTAATATTATGCACATTAGATTCTTTACTAAAAGCGTAATAGAAATCCACTTGATTCTCTGATTCATTAAACAAATTTTCATTTTTCATTTTATGCATTTTAGATTCTTCACTAAAAGCATTATAGAAATCTTTTTGGGATAAATCAAATTGCACAATTTCACTAATAGCAGTCTTAAAAGATGCATCAAGTCTTCTTCTTTATCTTCTTTTTTCCTAACATTTTTAACTTTGACAGGTGTATGAGTTACAGCAACCAATTTTTTTAATGGAGTAACTAATGGTTGAAAAGTTTCTCTTAACATATTTTCAGCATTTTCTCTACCGCTTTTAAGTATTTGATGTTTTCGTCAAATAGCTTCACTTGCCTTCACAACCTGATGAAGTGTTTCTAACTCTTTTCGATACATGTTTATGTATTGAAGTCTAAAATTTTACTAATGTATTTCTCTGAAAACATATATTATTTATAAATGAATGAAGCAGTCAAATCCTTTTCTATATCTTCCTTCATTCAAATTTCTATCTTTTTCAATAACTACAAATCCATATCTATCAGAATTCCAACATGTAGAACATAAATCTCGAAATTGATTGTACGTCATATCAGTATTCACATGATCATTATAAACATGCTTAAGGTTTCTATCATCCTGTTTAAAAAGCACAAGTAAGTTAACATTATCTCTAACTAAATGTTTAGGAATATGAGCTTATGTTTGACACAGATAAAAACTATCAACGTTAACATGTCTACCCATACAAAAGAAGGCTCTTACATTGTCCTGTTTCTCACAAGCAATATCATCAAAAATAAAGATTGAATTTGGTTTAGCATCTTTAGGCGAAACCACTTCCTCATGCTCACTATATGGAAAGTATTCGATTCCATCAACTTTACTCAATACTTTTTCTAGAAATTTATATTTAAGCTGTTGTAATGACTTTGAGCATAAATAAATATTCTCAAAACTCAAGCCATTCGGATGTATAATCAGAGAAAGAAGAGCATTTGTTTTTCCACAATTTAATGGACCGCAAAAAACTGCGCGAATACTATTTGAAAACAGATTTCCATGGCGCTTAACCTCATTATTATTATTGGATTGAATGAGATTATCAACACTTACAATCGGAAGCTGATTAGCTTGTACCTTAAACTGCATCTTGGACTCGACTGAGAAAAAAACTATATATATCACACTTTTATAATCTATTTCCATCAGTCGGTTGTAAACCATTGTCGAGTGAAGAATGGACATTCATGAAAAAGTGAAAAAAAAATAAATCTCACACTGGTCAAGGTTTTCTTAATAATATAATAAATAAATTACCAATTGAGCTACATATTCCTGGATACCAATATTGTGGACCTGGTACAAAATTAAAAAAACGTTTAGCTCGTGGTGATCCAGGTGTAAATTCTTTGGATGCAGCTTGTAAGGCACATGATATTGCATATTCAAAAGAAAAGGAAAATATAGAAGCAAGAAATTCTGCAGATAAAATATTATCTGAAAAGGCTTGGCAAAGTGTTCTCTCCAAGGACGCTAGTATTAGTGAAAAAGCTGCTGCATTAGCTGTTACTAATATAATGAAAGTTAAATTTCAATTCGGTATGGGGTTAAAAATTAATGATAATACCAAGAAAAATATGAAAAAAGGAATAAAAAATAATAAAAAACAGAGGAGGAAAAAGAGAGTTTCCAAGAATAAAAAAAGAGTTACATTAAATAAAGTTGTTCATGCTGCTAAAAAATGTATGAAATCAAACGGTAATTCTTTAGATACTATTAAAACTGCTATGATTGGTGCAAAGAAAGTTATAAAAAAGTTTGGTGGTAAATCTAAAATTTCAATGCCTAGAATTCTTTCTGTACCATCAAAAGTTGGGGGTATTTTACCACTTATTCCAATTTTTGCTGGACTTCGTGCTCTTGGAGCTCTTAGTCGAGGGGTTGGTGGTATAGTAAAAGCTGTAAATGATTCTAATGCAGCCCAGAAACAACTTTCAGAAGCTCAACGACATAATCAAACAATAGAGGCTATTGTCTTGGAAAAAGGTTTACACTTAAAACCTTATCGACAAGGACTTGGTCTTTCTATTCAACCGTATAAAGGGAAAGGATTGACAAATAAGAAAAGGACTCAAAAAAACTGATTTTGAAGCTACCTCACCGTGCACTAACTGACTTTGATCTATTTAAATAAGCTAAAATTATGAGTATACCTCATTTTCGTGGAGTATTTATACGAAATGAATTACCTATTACAGACCTCATAAATATGAATCAGCAATTATTAATCTTGATGATAAGGAAGGACCTGGAACTCATTGGGTAGCATATAAAAAGATTAACAATAAAACTCAATACTTTGATAGTTTTGGAAATCTTTCACCACCATCAGATCTCATTGTCTATTTAGGTGTTGGTAGCTGTATAAAATATAATCATGAGAGATATCAAAAGTTTGATACATTTATATGTGGACATTTATTTTTAAAGTTTCTATGCGATCAACTTAATATTACAAACAGTTTTAGTCTATATAAGAGCAAGTAATAAAGTTGTAATCATCAGTATGAAAACAGATGTCAATCATGAATGACTCGTTTACTTTAACGTTAACGGGAAACTCATCAGTTCTCGAAACTACTTATTTCCCACCAATTGAGCTCTCACAAGACAAGAAATATGTACTTGGACTTGTTGGTCTGTTTACATTTAATTCAATTCCCAACATTGATAACTATACCAACAGGTAGTTATGAAATTAAAGATATTGAATCATATATTAAAGCAAAATTGCCAAATAAGTTTGCATTAACTATTAAACCTAATAATAATACATTAGGTTGTCACATTAAATCAAATCGTGACATAAGCTTTCATCCGACAGATTCTATTGGTAAATTATTAGGATTTGCTCCTCGTCAACTGAAAGCTGAGGAAAGTCATGAATCTGATTTACCTGTATGTATATTAAAAGTGAATACTCTACGTGTTGAATGTAATATTGCAACTGGAGCATATATAAATAATCAAAAAGTTCATACTATACATGAATTCTTTCCTGTCCTTCCACCGGGATATAAGATCACTGAAGTTCCAACTCGAATCATTTACCTTCCAATCGCCGTTAAGACAATATATAATATTCAACTTCGCTTAGTATATCAGGACTGTGACTTGGTTAATTTTAGAGGAGAAACAATAACAATACGTTTACATATAAAGTCAGTGTAATGGGTATCATTTATAATCAAAAAAAAAAAAGTTGGCAGTAGTTATAAAAGTCAACCGACATGTGCAAAGAAGGTCAGTGTGAATGTTACTCGGAAGGTGTTAACACCTCAGAATCGACAGTTCCTGAAACAACTCGGTCTACAAGTGAAAATTCAAAAATAAGAAAAAAGAAGAGGAAGAAAAAAGATCAAATTTTTCTATTTTTTATCTGTAGCTGTTATAAGAAAAATGGAAGACATTCTCAGCATTCCAACTGCAGTGAATTTTGATGAATCCATTGCCAAGTATGAGATTCATAGTCATCAACCATATGCATCATCAACTTTTAATAATAGTGATGAAATCCGTATTGTAGTACAAAATCAAGATTTGTCTATTTTACCAAGCAACAGTTCATAACAAATATTTGGAAAGTTATGTAAAGATGATGGAACCGTTCTCACAGAGAATGTTCAACTTACAAATAATTCTATAGCTTATTTGTTTGATGAAATTCGTTATGAATTAAATGGTATTGAGATTGATCGATGCAAGTATGTTGGACACACTACAACTATACAAAATTTAGTATCTTTAACACCATCTCAAGTTAATCGTACAGAAAATGCTGGATTTGTGAAATTTAAAGCAAATTCAAGAGTGACAATGGTAAATGGTTATTTTCATGTAATAATACCTTTGAGTATGATTTTTGGTTTTGCTGAAGATTATAAGAAAATTGTTACAAATGCTAAACATGAACTTATTTTAATAAGATCGTGTAGTGATTATGATTCTACTATTTTCAATGGACCACTTATTCCTGGATTTAAATTTATGATTCATAATATTGAATGGATGGTACCATATGTAATACCATCTGACAATAATAAAATTAAATTATTGAAATTTATTGAGAAAGATCCATTAATTTCGATGAGTTTTAGATCATGAGAAATGTATGAGTATCCATTGCTTCCTTTAAGTACAAAAGTTATGTGGCAAATTAAATCTTCAACACAATTAGAGAAACCAAGATATGTGATTGTTGGATTTCAAACTAAAAGAAAAAATAAAATGGAAATGCCTGCATGTCTTTTTGATCACTGTGACCTCATAAATGTAAAATTGTTTTCCAACTCACAATCTTATCCATATGGAAATTTGAATATACACTATACTTATAATCAGTATTCTGTATTATATGATATGTACGCTAATTTTCAATCATCTTACTATGGAAGAGATTCCGAACCTATACTTAGTAGATCAACTTTTAGATCATTGGCACCTTTAATTGTTATTGACTGCTCAAAACAAAACGAGTTCCTAAAGCAGACATCAGTCGATGTACGTTTGGAATTTGAAACCAGAAGTAATATGCCTGAGGAGACAACTGCATACTGCTTAGTCATACATGATCGCATTGTGCAATATAAGCCAATCAGCGGTATTGTCAAAAAGCTGTAAAAAGTGGAGGGGTGGGACTCTAGGGTATATAAGTAGTGTTCCAGAGTAGAATTTTATTTCTGTTCGAAGATAGAGTTCATAGTAGACGTTCAAGGCTTCAAAAAACCATACAATGAATTCATCTTCAAGGAGCTGGTGATACTACCTCTAGAAGAAGATGCTCAACCTATGGTGTTCTTGTTCGAACCACCCTGCAGCTGAAGTTCACTTCCTGGAAGATATAAGAGTGAAAATCTATGGTTGATGCACAACTATCATGGCATCAAGTGGACATCTGGAGATATTTCCTATGAAGAATTACAACTTATATTTCATGAGCAATTATTCGGCGCACGAACAGTCTATGTTAAAGGTTTGGAGAAGAAGAGATATCTTGAACGATATATTGATAATGTTATAAATCTAGAAGATATGAATTGTCCTTCATTTAAAAAACTTGTAAAAACATCAGCTCATATATGTACACATCATACTCTATTCAAAAGTAATTATGCAGTAAATAATGCTATTATGTTAAGAAATTGGTTTCTAAATCCTCTTAATAGATCTATTGAAAAAAGTGTACCAATGGGTGTAGATGAAATCGATTTAATTAAAGAGTACTCTACTGTAACTAGTAATAACTCTACTGATAACCTCAAAAACTACTATAAGCAATCTAAATTTTGTTTTGAATAAACAAATAAATGAATTTATAAATTTAATAGTTTGTGTTTTCAATTACATACCTCTCCTTACTATAGAGTCAAATTTTCTGAACTGGGCCACCTAAAACTGACTTTTCAAATTTTCTTTACTTCTATACATAAATTATTACAGCCAGGTGGTACAAAAACATTCCTGGATAGCTTTTTTTAAAATTTTAATTTTTCAATTAGTTATAAACAATTAAAGTTTAAAGCACCTTTTTACGAAATTGTCAATTGCTCAGCTGTTTTTTGATAAAATTGAATAATATTTGGTAGAGACATAAAAAAATAGTGCCTCTATTAATCAAGATCAGAATTTTAAAAATTCGTAATTATTTATGCAAAATAAATTGTTAATTAATTAAACAATTGAAATTTTTTACGACTTCTGGGTCAGGTATGAAAAAAATTCAAAAACAGCAGAAATCTGTGTTTTCTGCACTTTCATTTAAAAAAAAAAAAATTTAGTACCTTTGAAAATTGAGCAAATGGCGTAACTTTAAAGAGCGGCGTCCAAGAATTCGAACTGTCGCGGCCGCAGCGCTGGCGCTGCCGCCAAAGTGGGGCAAAAAAAGCGTCCGTGGAAAAATTAACATAGGGCCCAGAAATAGTAACCAATTTAGATGTATTTTTTTTAAATTAAAGGTAACAAAATTCTGCATAACACCCCTTATTTTACTTTTTGAAAAATAGTTGTTTTCATTTATTTATTAAATGTTAAACGTGAAAAAAAATGTTTTCTTATTAAAACCAGTTTAATTTTTTATTAAACGCATAATTTATATTAACAAGAACACCATTTTTTGAAGTAATTATTTTAGAACAACTTCTTATAATAAGCTAATTGTTTAAAAAATGTTTGTATATGTTATAAACTAGACTGTAGACGAAATATGTTTTCTTCGTTGGTTTTCTTAATATTAAGCAAATTAAATCCATCTGTTCTTCAATATTTGTAACTAATTAGTGGTTAAATTTACGAAAAACTATTATAAAATAATTATTTTGTTAATTTATAAACAAATTTTATAAACAATTTTTTTTCCGGTTCCTATTTTCAAAATTAATGAAATTTTGTGCACAATGTACAATATTATTGCTGCAGATAATTTCAGGTTTCTTATTGTTTAAGCAAACGTTAATTAACAAATTTCCTGTATTGATTAATTTGATATTTACCTATAAAAATTACAAACAATTTTTAAAAAAGGAAACGACGGTTTTACATCAATAAAGAAATTTGAGTTATAAAATAAAATGATTTTTTTTATTTAAAGCTATCGTCAAACATGTTTAAACATTTGGAATTAGACTTTTATGCTTTTATGCTTTTATGTAATTGTTATTAAATAACAATTACATTCGAATAATAGGGGTAAAATAAAAACAAAATTAAAAGCTATTATAATTTATATAATAAAAGTATAATTTCATTACACTCTGTAAATCTAAATTAGTTAAAAATAACTAATTATTAGTAAAAAATCGGGCAAGTACAAATTACACCCGTACCAAAATCTAGGGTTCCGTACATTTACGAAACAAAGATATATCTTATTAACAAACAGAGAGCGCTAATTTGGTACACATATGTATTTTTACGTGTAGATTACAGGAAGATTATAGAGAACATTATCTGGATTGACAGTCAAAACGTTGTCCAAAAAAGAAAAACTGCAAATTTTCGAAAAAAAAAGTTTTTTCCTCATAACTTTTAAACTATTGGAGCTAGAGGGCTAAAATTTGATACATTTGTATATTTTTATGTACAGATTATGAAAATTAATTAGAACGTACAAATTATGAAAATAGTTCTACCTTCAAGTACATGAAACTTTTGCTTAAGGGTACAGGTTTGTATTTCATATAAATAACATAAAAATCAAGAATTTTTTTTTAAGGGGAGGCCCTGAAATTTTTATAGGGTTTCAGGGCTTATAACAGTCTTGATTATAGGTCCTGTGGCAGCCTTGATCAAGCCTTGTATAAGATTAAATTTTTTTTTGTTTTTTTCATAATTTTTCAATTATTTTGAGAAAAAAGTGATAACAATTTTTAATTGCGTTTTATATCGTTTTTTTACATTCTGAGTATACAAATAAAAATTTTATTGGTTTGAGGGGTACTGTAGGACAATTAGGGTGAGCTCTACCATAGGGGTCTAAACCTCTTTTTGGTGATTTTTTGAATTTTTTTTTGTGACCTCATAATATTCAATTTTACTTCCAAACATAATTTTTCCATAATCTGCATGCAAAAATACACGTGTGTACCAAATTTTAGCCCTCTAGCTCAAATAATGGCAAAGTTAGAGAAAAAAAACTTTTTTTTTCAAAATTTGCCGTTTCTCCTTGACAACGCTATGGCCATCAATCCAGATCATGTTCTCTATATTTTTCGTGTAATCTACACGTGAAAATACATATGTGTACCAAATTTCAGACCTCTAGGTCAAATAGTTTAGAAGTTAAGGGGGGGGGGGGGGAATGGTCCATTTTAATGCATTTTTGCTACAAAAAGTTGTTATTTCCTTGACAACGCTATGAACATCACCTTGAATCATGTTCTCTATATTTTTCGTGCAATCTACACGTGAAAATACATAAGTGTACTAAATTTCAGCCCTCTAGCTCAAATAGTTTAGAAGTTAAGGGGGGGGAATGGTTTTTGGCTACGGACGCAAGAGTCTCGCTATAAGGGTTCCGCCGAACACCGAAGGTGTACGGAACCCTAAAAAATGACTAATTGTTAGTAAAAACCTAACTAAAAAATAGTTAAAATACGACTAATTGAATTAGTAAACAGAATTTTACTAAAACATTAGTTATTTTGACATAACTTAAAAATGAATTTGACTAATAATTAGTTATTCTTTACTAAATGATTAGTAGAAATATAATTATTTGAATTACTGACTGAGTTTTTTCTTTTAAATTTGTTATTTTTAACTAATTCAGATTTAGAGAGCATGTATATTAATTATTCAAAACATATAAAACAAAAAGATAAATAAAATATAAAAATTCTTTATAAAATTGATAATAAAAATTAAAATAAAGAATAGTTCTTAAATTTTACAAAAAATTATGAAATTAATTTAGTATCGAAAGAAATAAATACTAAAACGACTTCAAAAGTAAACAAGAAATTTGTCAATTAAATAAAAAAAAGTAAAAGTAGTTTGTTAATTAATGTTTGTTTCAACAATAATAAACCTAAAAATTAATTAAATTAAAAATAACTTGTCATCCCGTTAATCATTAGAAAAATGTAGAAATAATGTTATTAACTTCTTTATAACGATATTAAGAAAATGCATTGTTCATAAGATTGTCTAGTTTATAACTTATACAAACATTTTTTAAACAATTAGCTTATTATTAGAAGTTGTTCTAAAATAATTACTTCAAAAAATGTTGCTCTTGTTAATATAAATTATGCGTTTAATAAAAAATTAAACTGGTTTTAATAAGTAAACATTTTTTTTCATGTTTAACATTTAATAAATAAATGAAAACAACTATTTTTCAAAAAGTAAAATAAGGGGTGTTATGCAGAATTTTGTTACCTTTAATTTAAAAAAAAATACATCTAAATTGGTTAATATTTCTGGGCCCTATGTTAATTTTTCCACGTACGCTTTTTTTGCCCCACTGTGGCGGCAGAGCCAGCGCAGCGGCCGCGGCAGTTCGAACGCTTGGACGCCGCTCTTTAAAGTTACGCCATTTGCTCAATTTTTAAAGGTACTAAAATTTTTTTTTTTTATGAAAGTGCAGAAAACACAGATTTCTGCTATTTTTGAATTTTTTTCATACCTGCCCCAGAAGTCGTAAAAAATTTCAATTGTTTAATTAATTAACAATTTATTTTGCATAAATAATTACGAATTTTTAAAATTCTGATCTTGATTAATAGAGGCACTATTTTTTTATGTCTCTACCAAATATTATTCAATTTTATCAAAAAACAGCTGAGCAATTGACAATTTCGTAAAAAGGTGCTTTAAACTTTAATTGTTTATAACTAATTGAAAAATTAAAATTTTAAAAAAAGCTATCCAGGAATGTTTTTGTACCATCTGGCTGTAATAAATTATGTATAGAAGTAAAGCAAATTTGAAAAGTCAGTTTTAGGTGGCCCAGTTCAGAAAATTTGACTCTATACTATTATATTATTATTATTATTAATTAATTAGTAGTTAATTAGTAATTAAAAAGTAATTACAAAGTAATTACAAAGTAATTAAAAGTAATTAAAAAGTAATTAAAAAGTAATTAAAAAGTAATTTAAAAGTAATTAAATAGTAATTAAAAAGTAATTAAAAAGTAATTAAAAAGTTATTAGTAATTAAAAATCGCCGGGGGGCTACGCCCCCCCAACCTCCCTTAGTGTGCCCCCACGTCGGGGTGCAACTGCTCCGGGTGTGAATACTCGGGGCGCAACAAATGTTTCTTCTTATCCAACACATGCGCAGTGAACTTAATTCTCAATGCGTGCGCAATATTTGACATAAATAACTATATCTTGAAGTGGGGTTATCCCCACTATACATAGGCGCATGCGCAGTGTACCTAATTTTCATTGCGCACACTCAATAAAAGAAGTGGGGTATTTAAGATAAGTGGGGATTTTACAGTATAAAGGTGGTTTACAAGTCTGTTTTCTCAGACTTCTTCGTCTCAGTGTCCCGCCAGAGTCATCTCCAGGTCACCATCTCCGGATCAAGCCAGAGTCATCTTAAGGACTTCTTCTGCGATTGAAACCAGAGGCATCTCAAGGACATGTTCTGCTAGTGAAACCAGTCACCTCTACATAACCTAAAGGTCTTCTTCAAGCCATAATCATCTCTAGAATACCTGCAGGTCATCTTCTGAGACAGCAATATGGAGCAAATTCAGCAAATCAACGTTGTTGGACGTATTGATCCATTCCTACCTTCGAAAAAGTTATCCGACTTGGAAGTGAACAATACCTATGCTGTGACTCATGTACGACAAGCAAAGACGAAATATGGACTGAGAATAGTTGCAGAATTAGAAAAAAGTTACAACGTATTCCTGCCACCAAGGTTTGTGTCTATTTTTGATGAAAATAATGATGCCTTTTGTGCATTGCAAAAAGCAGCAGGTGAAAAAAAATTATTGTTAAAGTATCTTGGTGGTCCATTTAATAACATTGAATTTAATCAAAAATCTTGAAAAAGAAATATGTAATGTATGTGTGTCAATATACTTGTATAGAATTTGCTACAATTAAATAACTAAAATGTTTTATTTTTTTATATTGCCTAACCCATATTTCTATATAATTTAAATAAATGGTTACTAATAATTAAGAAATAAATTTTAGGATATACGGTAAGGATTTGCCAAAGATGAACTTAGGTCGACACCTTTTGTAATTTTTGTATGCTAGCGGGTTGCATCTTACAGGGATGTTTACGCTTTAACATGTTCTACTTTGGAAAATCCTTAATGCATATATTTCAAATTCTGCTAAAACATATAAATATTTATTTACTTCTACTTATTTACATAATTCACCCAAAGCCAATATGGTAATTATTGCACAATATAGTAATTATTGGGCAACATTATACAAAATATTGGTAAACATTAGAAATATATTAAATACTATATACATGACAATATGTAATATAAATATATAAGAAGTATATTAAAAAATATACTATTCTAAGTCTAAAATTATAAAAATTATTGAATGGAACACATTGAGAAAAAACTTTAATCAAACAGAAAACTATCTAGAATATCGTCAGTGGAGAGAAGTTTTTTTTTTCCTAATGGTAAGTTAGTTTCATCACAGGACTGTGATTTTATAGGTGACAACATTGGAGATGGTGTTCGAATTCGTTGATACTCAGTAACTCTCTGTTCGCTATTTTCAATCTGAAGAAAAACAAGAAAACAAAAAGCTGTACAATCTTTCTTTAATTATGAAGTTTAAAAAAGTTAGGAAACAAGTAGTTTTACCTCTCCGTCTTCCAACTCCTCTGGTTGCCTTACTGCTGTCGTTTCTGCTATAGTTTCAGCTTTTGTTGCTGCTGTCGGTTCTGCTGTCGTTTGTGCTGTCCTTTCTGCTGTTGTTGCTTCTATCGTTTTTTCTTTTTTCAATCTTTTTCACTGAGTTGAGCTCCCTGATTCCCTCTATAAGGTAAATCTTTTTATTAAAATTTCTATATCAAAAATCAAAAGCAACAATATTTAACTTTTTAAAATAATAATAATTGTAATACTTTAATTAAATTATAAAATATTACCTCTCTTTTTTCTCCGCGTGAAGAGCGATAATTTGTATATTGATCCTTATGATCATATCGCCTTCTTGCTTCCGTTGAAGGTCCTCTCGACCCTGCTCGCGATGACGATGGTCCTCTGGACATCCCTCGTGATGACGAGGGTCCTCTTGATCTTGCTCGCGATGACGAGGGTCCTTTTGAAATTGCTCGCGATGATGACGGTCCTCTGGACATCCCTCGTGATGACGAGGGTCCTCTCGAACTTGCTCGCGATGACGACGGTCCTCTCGAACTTGCTCGCGATGACGACGGTCCTCTGCACATTCCTCGTGATGTTGACTGTCTTGTTTTATCTCCAGAATGACTTCTTGATTCTCTCTGTGAAATGAAAAAACAAAAATAAATAAATAAAAAGAAACCATTAATATTAAAAATATTTCCGAATAAAATGAATTAAATTAAAATTAAATTATAAAATTATACCTTTCTTTTCCCATGAGTTAATGACCCTGATTTAGGAATTCTCGTTCTTGGTGCTGGTGGTGGTGGTGGTGGTGTTTCTAGTATAGTTGTTTTTCTTTTGTTTTGTGTTGTTGGTTTCAAAGGTTTTTGTGGTAATGGTTTGAATAATGTTCCAGTTGTTTTCTGTTTTTGTACTGTTAGAGTTGATGAGTTTCGTTCACTTGTAGTTAGTGGTTTTTGCACTGTTGGTTTGGGTACTGTTTTTGTTGTTGTTATTTGTTTTTGTGTTTCACTTGATGTTAGTGGTTTTTGTGCTATTGGTTTGGGTAAAGTTTTTGTTCTTGTTATTTGTTTTTGTGTTTCACTTGATGTTAGTGGTTTTTGTGCTATTGGTTTGGGTAAAGTTTTTGTTCTTGTTATTTGTTTTTGTGTTTCACTTGATGTTAGTGGTTTTTGTGCTATTGGTTTGGGTAATGTTTCTGTTGTTGTTATTTGTTTTTGTGTTATTGGTGTTGGTGATCCTGGAGATGCTGGTGATGTTAGTGATGTTGATTTCCTTGTTGATGTTTCTAATGTTGTTATTGGTTTCATTGTTGCTGATAATGCTGTTGGTAATGTTGTTGTTCTCATTGTTGTTTCAGAATTTATTGTTGATGTTGCTGCTGTCATTGTTGGTGTTGTTATTGTTTTTATCATTCCTGACGTCCCTTCTGACGTCGGCGTGGCTTTTATTTCTAATTGTCGTGTTTCTATGATTAGCGGCTGAGCCAATATTTCACGTGTGACTTCAGTAACTTGTAACCCAATCTGTTTAAATTAACATATTTTGTTTAATAGTGTGTGCGTGTGTATATTTCAAAATTTAAAAAGAAAAGAGAAAAACAGTACTTACATCTAGAACAAAAGCTGGAATTGTGTGACTTCTCCATGATTCTTCATGGTAAAAACTCGGCACTTTTAACTTAATTACTTTTCTCCTGGGGTCACTTAAACTTTGCTTTCCACTAAGAGACATAATTTAAAATATTGAGTATTTAACTAAAAAGTCTTTAAAATATTTAGACGCGCAAACAGTATTCACTTGTGCTGATCAAACGTTACAGTACTATTAGTCACATTTGATGACTTATCCTAGAAAAATGCTACCCCTAGCGCCCTTTTTTCATTTTTCATTTTTCTTTTTCGGCAATTGATTTCTTTTTTATTAAAACAACATTCATATAAATTAAATTTTAAAATATACAACTTCATTTTTGATTTGAATTTGAGTTCAGATATAACCGAATTAGAGCATATATGACAGTAGAGCCAGCATATGTGACTCTATCTGACTGCTGATTGGCTGTTTCCTTTAGCATGAAAAAATGTTATTTTTAAATACCTTTTTTTTAATAGAAAGTTTAATTTCATAAAATCATAAATTTTTTATAGATAACTTTTATGTTACTAACTTATTTAAATAAATGTATATATTAATAATAATCATTAACATACAAACGGAAAGCAGACGACAAGACTATTGGTCGAAAAGATTTTCTCATGAATATTGACTTCAGCGCCATAGTTGGGGAAAAGCGGAACTTTAAAGCAATATTTCCAATGATCTATCACTCAGTGATCAATATTTTACCTACTGAAACGTTACCATGCACGGATACACTACTGAAATCTGTATTACTTACATAAGTTAATACTTACAAGGTAATACTAGCGAAGGAGGAAAACGAAGGTGAGAAACTGTAGAGAACAAACAACCCAACGCAGAGACCAGCTTCAAGTATGCAGCTTAAACGAAGTAGATGAATAATGAATTTTAATTATTTATTTACGCAACATTATAACTAACGCTATTTAAATCTAATAGGTTAATAAACTACATAAAATGTATAGTCATTACGTTTAATACTTTTTATTAAATTTTATATATATATATATATATATATATACAAAAATGTGATAAAAAATGTATGTATGAACGTGTATGTATGTATGTGTGTGTGTGTGTGTGTGTGTGTAAGTTTGCATGTTCATGTAGGTTCTAATTTTTTTCTCGATGTCGACGACAGTGACGATGACGATGACGATGACGATGGCGGTGACAGTGACGGTGGCAATGCCGATGACAATGACGATTGCAATGTCTCTGCTGGCGGCGTTTGCATTTTTTACAATTTTCTGCAGCATCCGTTTGCGTCCCTACAGTACGCTGTGCGTTGCTTCTCTCTATTCGCGACATGAACAGATGTGACAACTAAAAAAATTTTAAAAATATTAATACAATAATAATATGTATAATGTATTAAAATAATAATAATAATATAATACTTTACCTCTTGTGGGTTCATTTCGATAAAATCCTCCAGAGGGAGACCAAAAAGTTTCTCAATTTCCCAGTAGGTTACTAATAAGTTGAAAAACGTTAGGATGTTTGGATTCTCCGCAGGCTCCGCCGTTGTCTCCCTACCACCACTAGCATACCCCGAGTCTTCCCGACTCGAGGTTGGCGACAACGGGGCATTCTCTACGTAGAAGCCTGGCTCCATTTCTACGAGTTTTGGCTCCTCGTCCACAATCAGGTTGTTCTCCTGACTGTCAGCTTCAAGCTCCCCCTCCTCCCCCTCCTTCTCTTCTATGGGCTCATAGAACAGAGTTTCTGCATCGCTGTCCACCTCCTCTTTGACAGCAAGCAGTTCACCCTCTTCCTGAGCCACCGCCACGTTTTCAGCGTCCGCCACGTTCTCGGCCTCTGCAACGTCCTGAACCTTCATCAGAGGCTTCACCACGTACTGGGGCTCCACCAATTTCCACCAAGGCTTCGGCTGCTGCTGGTTCTGGTCCATTCTGCTTCCTTCGGGGTGACTAGTTGACTGGAGATTCTTGTTGAGTAGCTTGGTGATGTTATGCACCTTGCATCCCTTAAGCCCTTTATATAGTCATTTACAACGATACATACATTCCCAAAAAACGCGCGCTCAAACCTACCCTTACACAGATTTACACATTTAAACAGGCTCAGAAGATCGAACGCGCATAGATGTAGCGCAGCTTTCTCTTTTAAGCTAGACTTCTTTCGCGCCACTCGCATGTCGATCTATAAATCCATAACTTACCTTCAGACCGGTTACCGCTCGAGGTGTAATATCCATCGAGCAAGCAAGTAATCTGCATTACCGACACAAGGTAACACACACGCGAAATCTGCATTACTGACCGATGGTAATTTATCAACAAAACGCTAAAAATCCACTGCAGGTAACTGACAAGGGTGCCACCTGGTGGCGAAAATCGGAACTGTGGCCTGGTTCTCTCATAGCTTAACTACTATGACCATGGACCAAATAATGATTTTTGACGTTAATAATTGTTTAAAAAATAATTTGTTTAAACAAATTGTTATAAACAAATAGAAATAAGATGAAAATTATTAAAAATAAATCGCGACTATTGATAGTAAAGAAGAAATTACAAAAGGAACAAAGTGATTTTTTAAAATTTCCATTTCTGTATATTTTAAATAGTTAATAAATAATTACAATGACTCTGTAATCATCTCAGCTTACGCTTAGGAATACAATGATATTAAAAAACGATTCTTGGAAAGAGGAGAGTGGAATAAATGATGACTTTGAAGTTAAAAATTGTTTGAAAATTAATTTGTTTAAACAAATGTTTATAAACAAATGGAAGAAAAATAAAAAAATCAGGGCTGCTACTCATTTATCACTTTGATTTAAATTATCGCATCATCATTTATTATAAGATTACAACATTCCATAAATAAATATCTATTTCTTTGTAAACTTAATTATTCTTTCCTAAACATTTTTGATTGTCAACAATTTTTTAAAATTTATTTTAGAAGTGTTTTAAGACTATTATTATTAAAATATTTTTGGTTCAATTTTCCCAAACTTGTTATTGTTGCAAAATCTTTACATTTCTTCTGCAGACTTCTTTTTATCTATTTACATTAGTAATCGTCGCGCTATGCGCTCCGTATTTGAAATGAACGTCGTGCTTCGCACTCTGATCATTATCAATCTTCTCGTCAGGCTGCACGCTTCGACCATGTAATGCATGCTTGTCGTTATCGAAATTAAATACTCTCCCTACGACATGAGCCAGTTTAATCTGGCCTGTTTAGCGCTATTCTAAATTGGGTTTTCACTTAAAATGTAAAACTTTTTTTGTCTTAAAGTTCTACGCCTTTAAGGAATACATTCTCATCACGGCACTCGCGCTTCGCGCTCGATACTAATACTTTCCGGAATATTTGCGATTTACTGGAGAGAAAAGAAAAATCTCAGTTACTTAAATCCTCAAAGCAAAGGGTTGTTGCACCTACACTGAAAAAAATATGTTTGTCAAAATCAACTATTTGTCTATAGTTGAAGCCATTTTAGTTAAAATGACAAGGATTCCAAGTTAAGCTTGCAATCGAAGCAAAGTTAGTTCTAATACACATCAAACTTGTTTGTTTGTAATTCTTAAAAACGGGGGAAAAAATTGTCAATCAGCTAAAAATTTACAGTTTTCTATAGTGCAAATGAGTAAAGTTGTATTACATAATCTTAAAATAATACAAAAGTATACATTAAACTTTTAATAATGTTTTTTGAAAATGTCAAATCAACATAACCTTCAAATATATGACGGCCACAACTAAGTCATTTACCGTAACCACTAATGTTTTAGAGATAGAAAATATTAATATTTTATGAAATAATAGACTTTCTGAGTAATAAAAACAGTCGGTCCCACAATTTCTGATGTTCAATATAATATAATTTCTAATTTCTTGGACTGAAAATTATCCTTGTATTTTAACTAGGCTTCCCTAGTTGGCGCCTTAACTAACAAGGAAAACTGGTTGATTCCTTGTGTACGGGTGCAAGGGATTTTTTTCAGTGTAAATGTCATTAAAAAACACTACAATTTCTGTTTGAACTTATTGATATTAGTTGACTTCTGCCTCGATACAATTCCATGATTGAGTAAGACTATAGTCTTCAAATCAATATAGTATTAAACTCAAATTTAGAATACAATTAAGAGCAATGTCTAACAAACAAAAAAAGTGTCATAGACAAGACACTACACTAGTGTATTGCTATGTAATTTTTCGAACTAATACACTGAAAAACATGTTTAGTCATGTCAACAAAAATTTGGTTGAGCCAACCAAATTTTTGTTGCTTTGACTAAAAATTTGGTTAAGCCAACAAAATTTTTGTTGATATGACTAAACATTTTTTTCAGTGTACCTAATGTGGAGTTAGAATTGTCAGATTGGCTTGATTTGTTGAGTTTAGATCCAACAAGTGCTCAAGAACACGAAAATATGCAAAAATAGGAAAATGAAATCGCCGAGATAGTACACTGCTTTACTAAGGAAAAACTTAGGGAAACGACATTTTGGTAGAACTGAGAAAATCAAGAAAAACTGTTAACATTAAGTACCCGGATAAAAATTAAAAAATTGTTGAATTTAAATTCACATTGTGTATAAAATGATAATGTTCTATTTAATTATGAAATCAAAAGTTCATTGTTTTGTGGGGATGGTACGAGTATAAATAATTAACACAACATTTAAACACATAAGACGATATATTTTAACTTTTAAGAATTACACTGTGCTCACTGCAAGTTTCGATCACGGAAATTTTAGAGAAGGCAACTCGTTGACTGATTCTAACTGACTGCCTGATGCTTCGAAATTCACACTATTTATATTGTAGAAATACATTAAAAATACATCAGACACATTAATAAGACATTACATTAAATATCGATAATTAGGGATAAACGAAGTTAAAGTACATTATTAGACAAGACGTCTAGACGATATCTAAAGTGAGACTTTAAAACCTAATTTGTAAATCATTTGAGAAACATTAAGATGAGACAGAACATTAAAATGAAGTTAAAATTCGTTAACTAGACAGACTAAATGGAAAACATTAAAGTAACATTAAGAATGAACACATTAATGAAAAGACCTAAATGAGTGAGCATAAAAACTAAAAATGTGAAAATAGAACATAAATTGACAAAATAATATTTATTATTGAAATATAAAAAATTCACAAAAATTTGTTTTTAAAAGAATGTTCATATAAATTCACCGTACCGCTACAGTACCCCCCTGCTAGTGGTTAACGATTATGAAAAACCTCCTTGAAAGCGATCCGGGAAACGTACACGTCTACCAGCCTTGGTAGCGTGTGGTACGATGGTTTTCTCTGGTTCTGGTAGCGGTGGCTGCTTTGAAGGTACATCCTCCGGGATGTTGGATTCTCGATGTGGATCAGGATTGTCAGGCATGACGAATGCTGGTTTCAGGCGATCTATAGAAACATTTACGTCTCGCCCATTGATATTCACAAGGAAAGTCTTGTCGAACCTTTTTACAACCTTGAAGGGACCATCATAAGGTTGTTGTAATGGTTGTTTTGGAGAATCATGTCTAACCAGAACTTGGTCGGTAGTGGCAAGCTCTTTGAAGACAAAAGTTCTCCTAGTTCCGTGGCGAGATCCTTCTGAAGGCTTGATGTTGCGAAGATGTTGACGAAGCGCAACGACAAAATCTGCTGGATCCTGAGAGTCGTTATTGCTGTTGACACCAAGAAATTCGCCCGGGAGGCGAAGGGGTTGACCGTAGACTAAATCGGCTGATGTTGCTTGTACGTCTTCTTTCCAGGCTGCCCGAATACCAAGCAGCACAGTGGGTAACACTTCTGTCCATCGATTGGTGTGATGACACATGATCGCTGCCTTCAGTTGGCGGTGTAGACGTTCTACCATTCCGTTGGCAGAGGGATGATAGGCTGTGGTGCGAAGATGAGTAGTACCTAATAAACGATTAAGTTGCTTAAATAGGCGTGACTCGAACTGGCGTCCTTGGTCGGTTGTGATTCTCAGTGGAATTCCAAAACGAGCTATCCAGGAGTTGAAGAATGCTTGTGCAACAGTTTCAGCTTCTTGGTTTTCCATGGGCACGGCTTCTGGCCATCGCGTGAACCTATCAACCATGGTAAGACAATAGCGTTTACCTTCCGAAAAAGGCATGATCACGATGTCAAGATGAACGTGCTCGAATCTAGTTGATGGTAACGAGAAGCTGCTGAGTGGTGATGACACGTGGCGTGAGATCTTCGATTTCTGGCATCCGATGCAACTGCGAGCCCAATTTCTGCAGTCAGAATTAATCGACGGCCACACATAACGCTGAGTTATGAGCTTGACTGTCGATTTAATTCCAGGATGTGAGAGATTGTGGATGGCGCTGAAAGCTGCTTTCCGGAACTTTTCTGTAACAAATGGACGAGCTGATGTAGTTGACACATCGCAGAAAACAGAGACCTTCGTGCCTGGAATCTGGATGAGTTTAAGTTGCAGGGATGATTTTCCTTCTTCCAGGATTGTCTGCAACTCATTGTCAGTGCGTTGAGCGGCTGCGAGAGCTTCGTAGTCGAGGACGGCTTCCACTTCTGCGATTCTTGACAAGGCATCAGCTACAATGTTATTCTCTCCTGAGACGTGACGGATGTCGGTTGAAAACTGGCTGATGAATTCCAAGTGGCGGAACTGTCGAGGAGAACACTGGTCACTCTTCTTCTGGAAGGCATAGGTTATAGGTTTGTGATCGGTGAAAATTGTAAATGATCGTCCTTCAACCATATGCCTGAAATGTTTGATGGCCAGGTAAATTACAAGAAGCTCACGGTCGTAAGCTCCATACTTCGTTTCAGCCGGGCTCAATTTTTTTGAAAAAAAATTTAACGGCTGCCAGCTTCCATCGATGAGTTGTTGTAGTGAGGCTCCAACTGCAAAGTCAGAGGCGTCGCAGAACACCGCTAATGGTGCACATGAATCAGGATGAGCAAGCAAGGTAGCCTCAGCGAGACTTTTTTTGCTTGTTTCGAAGGCTTTTGTAGCGTCCGATGTCCAGATAACCGGCATCTTCCCCTTTGCGTCGCCTTGTAGCATGTCGTTGAGTGGTGCTTGGATCTTGGCAACATTGGGCAGGAAACGTCTGTAGAAATTCAGCATTCCAAGGAATTGGCGTAGTTGCTTGATTGTTTCTGGACGAGGAAAAGCACGAATAACCTCCACTTTGTCGGGTAAAGGTCTGGTACCTGCAGCAGAAACTAGGTAGCCGAGAAATCGAACTTCAGGTTGACCGAACACACACTTTGTTGAATTGATGATTATTCCATAACTTTTGAGTCGTTTGAATATGATTTCCAGATGTTGTAGATGTTCCTCCAGTGTTTCTGAAGCTACGAGGATGTCGTCGATGTAGTCGTAGCAGAAGTCCAATCCCTGCAGTACTTCGTCCATAAAGCGTTGAAACGTCTGTGCTGCATTTCGCAATCCAAATGTCATGTATTTGAATTCAAAAAGTCCGAAGGGCGTGGTGATTGCAGTCTTCGGAATATCTTCCTCGGCGACCGGGATTTGGTTGAATGCTCGAACAAGGTCTATGGTAGAAAATATCTTCTTACCACGAAGAGCATGTGAGAAGTCCTGAATGTGCCTCACCGGGTACCTGTCAGGGCACGTTCTCGCGTTGAGAGCACGATAGTCGCCGCATGGCCTCCATTCATCTCCTTTCTTTGAAACCATGTGCAGTGGTGATGACCAGGGAGCTTTGGATGGTCGAGCAATTCCTAATTTAACCAGAGCTTCAAATTCCAACCTAGCCGTTCGTAATTTGTCTGGTGCCAGGCGTCGTGGTTTCTGCGCTACAGGGGGTCCTGGTGTCGTCAGAATGTGATGTCTCGTTGAGTGCTGAACAGACCTTGTTGTTCCATCCGGACGTGTTATTTCGGGATACCGTTGAAGAAGTTCATGAAATCTTGATGTCCCGTTGATGGTTTTGATGGTTGGCACGTCGCACTCAATTACCTCTCCCTGTGAGGTAAGATGAGTTACTCGGTCGAGCAGTGCTTGGTTCTGCAGGTCCACTAGAAGTCCAAAATGTGCCAGGAAGTCAGCGCCGATGATGGGTTTCTCCACGTCCGCGACAACGAACCTCCACGTGAATTGACGGCGCAAATTTAAATTCAGATTAAAAATTTGCGTCCCGTATGTGGCGATAAGAGTCCCGTTGGCCGCGAAAAGCTCGTATGTTGATTTCACACGTGGTTGAGGAAGTTGCACACGTGGAAACACACACAGATCCGCACCTGTGTCCACGAGGAATCTTAACTTGGATGATTCGTCAGTCACAAAAAGTCGGCGCGATTTACCGGGAGTGATGCCGTCGGCCGACATTAACGACTTCCCGTACCGTTTTCCGCACTTGTTGAAAATTTGCAAGGCTTTTCACACTTTCGAGATTCATTACCGAATTTCCAGTGAAACCAGCAAATGTCACTTCTCTGAGATCGTCGATCTCGTGATTTTGATCTCGAATTGAAACGCGAATTTGAGCGCGAGCGATTTTGTCCATGCGATACTTGACTCACTTCCAAACTTGCAAATTTTTGAAGCACTTGCGCGAGGGTTTGCTCTAAACTAGAAATCCGAGCACTGAGAGATGAATTGTCATTAGAACTAGCAATTGTACCGGGTGTCGAACTCGTATGTGTTTCCGCGACGTTACACAAACTACCGTAAGCTTCCGCGACAGAATCAGCTATTTCAGCTCGTTTTTCTAGGGTGAGATCTTTAGTTGATGCAAGCATAGCTTGCATGGGTTTTGGCAGGCGGCCCAGCCAAAGAGTTTGCAGGACATCTTCTGGAAAGTTTGCTCCAGCAAGGGTTTGTAGATGGCGAAGGAATTGTGTTGGCTTCCTGTCACCTAGTGATTCGTTTTCCAGAAGACGACGCGTTTTGTGTTCTTGCGAAGCACCCAAACGTTTAATAAGCTCTTTTTTCAAAAGCTCGTATGTTCTCTCGGCCTTTGGTTTGAGCAGAACATCACGGATTTCTACTGTGTACCGAGGATCAAGAGCACTTAACGCGTGACCGAACTTTGTTGCATCTTGTGTAATTCCCGCGGCATCAAAGCTACTGTCAAGTAACAAAAACCATAACTCAGGATCATTGGGCATGAATACCGGCATTTTAAACGCGATTTTATTAACATAGTTGTTATCGGCTGTGTCTGGCATTTTTGTTTCGTTTATTTTTTTACAAAGTGTCTAGATCGTGGTGATTAAGAATTAAGTACGGTAGCACAGAGCAACTTGTCACGATATTGTCAATTTGTTTGTAAATTTTTGTGTCACTAAAATGTCATTTTTAATTAGCACTCGAAATGTCCCACGCACTAATTTCAGATCACGTCGGGGTCACCAATTTGTGGGGATGGTACGAGTATAAATAATTAACACAACATTTAAACACATAAGACGATATATTTTAACTTTTAAGAATTACACTGTGCTCACTGCAAGTTTCGATCACGGAAATTTTAGAGAAGGCAACTCGTTGACTGATTCTAACTGACTGCCTGATGCTTCGAAATTCACACTATTTATATTGTAGAAATACATTAAAAATACATCAGACACATTAATAAGACATTACATTAAATATCGATAATTAGGGATAAACGAAGTTAAAGTACATTATTAGACAAGACGTCTAGACGATATCTAAAGTGAGACTTTAAAACCTAATTTGTAAATCATTTGAGAAACATTAAGATGAGACAGAACATTAAAATGAAGTTAAAATTCGTTAACTAGACAGACTAAATGGAAAACATTAAAGTAACATTAAGAATGAACACATTAATGAAAAGACCTAAATGAGTGAGCATAAAAACTAAAAATGTGAAAATAGAACATAAATTGACAAAATAATATTTATTATTGAAATATAAAAAATTCACAAAAATTTGTTTTTAAAAGAATGTTCATATAAATTCACCGTACCGCTACAGTTTAAACAAATTATATGAAAAAAATGGAAATGCGAGTTTTTCTAAATGCAAGCATGGCGTTTGCGTAGTTTTTATTTCGTATACAGCGCTCAGCTTTGACCACGTTTTTGATACAAATAACACGCGAGTGACTTTGCCTAAGTTTTTTCTTCTGTTCTTATACCCGAGCTCGAAGCCTTGTACGATTTTTGGACTACGCAAAGCACTTTGCTTAAGTTTTTATCAAGTATTCTTTCATTTTCTGGAGTTTCTAAGATTTTAATAACAATTTTTTACAACAAACACGAAAAAAAAATTATCTCGTTAGCAGAGGAATATCCCTCTTCTATTATTACTCAATTTGTAAGAGAATTTTGCGAGAGCAAAAGGATTTTTGACACATAGCCACTCTTTTGTTTAACTTCAACCTAATTTAATAGTATAAAGAATTAAAAATAATAAAAAATTCTGATACTTGAGATATATTCGGGAAATTACATACTCTAATTTTAAAACGGGTAAATTTTTTATGTAAAAAAATATCAAGTGTGTGACAAATTATGAATTTTACAATAATATGTGAAATTTGTAAATTTGACAGAAGAAGATAGAAGAGGAAAATCCTCTCGAATAGAAAGGGATAATTTAGTGACTATATAGAAGAGGTCAAATTGCATCAAAATGAGAGGAATCCGTTACTATTAGAATTTTTTTTTGTAAATAATTTTAAAAAATGATTTAAACTATAACTATCACACTGCAAAATAGGTATCTTAAATTGTTCAAAAATGTCTCAAAATAAGACATTTTTCGTGTCTTAGACACCAAAAATATCTTAATTTAAGACATTTTTGTAAAATTTAAGATACCATGTTTTTGCAGTGCACATGCAGTTCTATTCAACGAATCTATTGATACCAAAATGGAGACAATTCTGACTTTAAATTAAGATGCAGAAGGAAAAATACATTGGAATAATTCAATTCGTTTATTTCCATTTAATGGAATCAAATTCGTTTTTTTGAGGTATTTTCAAAAAATTTTGCCAATCTAAAACTTCTAACTTCAAATTCGAATTCAGCACCCAAAATCAAAAAGAAATACACTATTGTAGTGTCTAAGCGAATTTTTTTTTGAAATTTGCTCTAATTCGTGTTAATCAACAGTTTTTAAGTTTAACCCAAAAAATTTTGTCAATCTAAAACTTCTGACTTCAGATTTGGATTCAGCACCAAAAATCAGATAGAAATACACTAGTGTGTATTTCTATTGTGTGCCTGTCTCATTATTCCTTTTATGCCAAAAATGTAAATTTCAAATATTCATTACTTAAAATTAATTCTTAATATATTACTAATAACCACATAATATTACTTACTCACAAATGTTTTAAATTTAAAAACACTTCAATTTACTCAAAGATTTAAATTTCAAAATATTAATAATGTTTCTGAAGGCTGAGAGGCGAATTTCAAATTTTCCATTAAACCAAGACGAATGTGGCACTAAAAAACTATCTTTTCGGAATCAGGAGGTCTCAAAACGTCGAGAAATGTAGGTTTTAGCAAAAGTTCAAAATCGCACAAATTTAATACCTTCTCATTTAGGATGAGAATGTAAAAATAAATTTTTTCAAAATTTCCAAAAATTTTTAGAAAAGTCAATATTTTTTGATACAGTTTTATTAGGTGTGATCAATAAAAGTAAATAGGAAGAAAAAACCGAGAGTTTATTTATTTTTTTGCAAAATAATAGTGTTTCTGTATATGATTTTCCCATATTATGTTCTATTTTTTGCATATATAACGTGTATTTTGAGGATTTTAAAGGTTTTTAGCAGTTAAATAGTTAGTTTCTTGTTAATTTCTACTTAAGTTTAGAAAGATGAGAATGCGTCAACAGTCTTCTGACCGATTTTCACCTCCCCCCTCCCCCTCTTCTCCTCAAACAATACTTTTATACAATTGTAAAACTTAAAAAATTCATATCTTTTTGGGTTTGCATTATATCAAAAACATTTATTAACGAAATTTGTTTGTTTTTACTTGTACTTTATGAAAAAAAATAGAGAAAATTTTTTTTTTTTTAATTTTTTGTTTTGTGAAGTTAGAAAATGTTCTATTTTTGACATTTTTGGTCCAAAATAGCTGGCTAACGAACTCGATCTGTATTTTTGGTCACTTAAAAGGCATACCATATTTTAAATTGATAGATGAATTTTTACTCAAGTTAATGGATTTCAAAATTTTTTACACAGACAGACAGACAGACAGACAGACAGACAGACATACAGACAGACACTTTCGTAAAACCCATTTTTTTTTAATCAGGAGGTCTCAAAACGTCGAGAAATGTAGGTTTTAGCAAAAGTTCAAAATCGCACAAATTTAATACCTTCTCATTTAGGATGAGAATGTAATATATTTTTGCTACTTTTTAATTATGATAAATAAATTAATAAATGACATTTTTAATGTTTCTAAAAAAAATCAATGATATTTCCCAACGGTCAGGGAAACTCTGAGCAAGGTTGGGCCAACCTCTAAAATTAATGTCCCCCAAACTATGTTTTATGGAGTATTGCCAAAGGTCGGCGAAACTCTGGGCAAGGTTGGGTCGACCTCTAAATTTAGAATCTTATATCCTGTGTTTTACAGAGTTTTTCCAACGGTCGAGGAAACTCTGGGCAAGGTTGCGCCGACCTCTAAATTTAGAGTCTTTTAAACTGTGTTTTACAAAGTTTCTCCAACGATCGGGGAAAGTCTGCACCCAGAGAAGTGATATATTTGACTCAAAGATATGTTATTTGTGCCAAATAAAAATATATGTGTCTCACAGCCTAGTAACTTTTTATTTGTTTCAAATAAAATTTTATTTGACATAAATAAAAATTTATTTGAAACAAATAAAAAGTTACTTGGCTGTGAGACAAATATATTATTTCTCTGGATGTGGGCAAGGTTGGGCCGACGGTCGGGAAAACTGCGAGTGTCACAGTTAGCTTGTGGAGTCGGACCAACTTTGAGAACTTGAAAAAAAATATAGTTGGGCCAACTCTGGCAGACGTAACTACGCATGCCAGAGTTGTGCCGACCTTGGCCCAACGGACAATCTCTGGCTGCCGACCAAAATTCGCACCTGGGATACTACATTAATAAACTACATTAATTTATTTAAATTTTACTATTAGTAATTTATTTCAGTCAATTAACACTAATAATAATACTTTTTAACAATCAGGAATTAAATAATACGTTTTTTCAATATGAGCAATTTTTTTCCTCGTAGATTCCTCGTGCATTTGGGCGACCCAACTAACCCCAGTCAAAACGACCCCACTGACCCCGCCTGTGTTTTTTAAAATTTAATTTTTTTCTATCGATACTGCAAATATAAATTAAAATCTCTTTATTGTCTTTTAAAAGCAACTATTCAAGGATCAAAATTTGATAATTAAACTTTTTTAAAACTATTTCTCAGGAAGATATAACAAAAAAACCAAGTGTTTAAAAATTTACTTTAGAGAATCAAAATTAGTTTTTCTTACATTTACTCCACATAAATGATGATATAATAATGAAACTTGGCACAAACTTGCATCTCACTATGTAAAATAAATTTTGTGTCGAGATGAATTAATTTGACTAAGAACATTTAAGTAAAATGCAATGACCCAATGTACCCCTGACCCAAATAGCTCCGGTCTCCCCTATATTGTATTATGTCTTAAATTGCCTACTAAATTTTAATAGTAACAATGTATTATTGAAGAATAATTTCAGTTGTAGTTAAATTAAATTAATTTTAAAAATTAAAATTATTCCATTCATTCTTATCTAAACTAGAAATAATTATGTTTATTATTGGGAGATAACAACATTTTACTAAATGCAATTTATTAGTAGAACATATTATAACTTAATTGTCTACATTTAACAGTGTTACTCTGTATGTCATACGAAGTAAGAATGTCTTCAATTTTTTTATGAACCCCTGCAGCGTGCGTTGCGTAGATAGTTGGTTAGGGTTGCGGAGTGTTATTGTTAGAGTCGTGCGTTAGATTCCCAGCGGAAAAAAATTTTTCTCTTAGGTAAGCGATTATATAAATTATAATAAATATATAAATGATAAAAAAAGAGGTGGGTATAATCTCAGAATATATGCTTCAGAAACCGTGTATCGAAATTTTTTTAGGATTTTTTGTTTTTGTGTATAATGTACGCATAATTATGGGTAGATTAATATTGGGCTTATATTAAAGTACCAATACTGGGCATAGATTAATTTTGAGACTCAGACCGAAGTGACAGTCCAATATTGGTAGAAACATTGGCCCAATGTAAATCCCCAATATCGAAGCTCGCGGTCCCAAGCTCGCGCCGAAGCTCTTGCCGATGGATTACCCTGCTCGGATATTTGAGATCGGATAAAATTATAACATTTTATAAAATTATGAATAACTAAATTGTCTTTAAAATAAATAAGCATTGTTCTTATCTGTTTTTACAGTGTTATGGCAACGATATCAAGAATAGCAATTGCTTCGTTACGTAAGTATATCTTTAGTATCATCATTAATAATACTAATCTACGTGGCAACCTGAAACTAGTTATTATTTAATCATTTTTCTCTTATTTCCACGCTTTCAAATCTAAAGTAAAGTTAGTCTTTTGTTGATTTTGTGATTCTTTTTATCAGCAAATTTAAAAACTATTTAAAAATTTCTGTTTTTATCCAATCGATACAAATTACTAGAAAATGACTGAAAAATTAGAGTCATTACTAAATTAAAATTAGTAGAGTGCTATCCCAAAAGAGAAATTGCCCTGAAAAGCAATTATTATCAAAAAAGACATGAAATTATTGATGAAATAAATTAATAATTAGATAGCTAATTGATAATAATTGACAGAAAAATTAAAAAATATTGAAATTATGCAATTTCCCGTATTTCTAGATGAGAAATTAACCTACGCAGATTCACCACCAATCAAAGGAGATCGCGTGTTTTACGCACAAAATTCAAATAACACCGTTTGATTTAAGGAAACAAATTTTTATTTTCCATGTTAAAAATCAATTCACTAATTATAAAAAATATCGGGCAAGTACGAGTTACACTCGTACCAAGTCGAAGGGTTCCGTACCGCTCTAATTTTTTTCAATTATATGAGTCAGAGATTATTTGAATAATAATTTAAATAATGATAAATTAAAATAATTTTTTTTCTTTTTAAAGAAATTTAAGTATAAACTTAATGATTTTTATAAGATTAAAAATTTCCAATTAAATAGACTAAACTTTTTTATATAATTTTAAATTTTAAAGCCAAAAGAATTTTTTTTTTAATTTTTTTTAATTTTTTAACTATAAAAGTAATTTAAACATAAAAATAAACATTTTGTACAAAAAAAATAATCTGAAACTATAAAATATTGTAGCTGTTTAGAAGAAAAAAATTTTTTTTGGTAAAATTTCAGTTTTTTGGAAAAAATGTTATGGTAATAAATTGAAACCACAATTTTTATGGTTTTATAAAAAATTCTGCATAAAATTACACATTTTTAACCAATTCCCAACCTTTCAGGATAAATACGCTGAGCGCTAGCATAGGGGTTTTTCGTCATTTTTCAACTTTTCATTAATAACTTTTGAAAATTAAGTCCAGCAACGTGCGCTATATTTTTCCTGTAAACTACAAGTAAAAATACCTAGGTATACTAAATTTCAAACCTCTAGGTCAATTGGTTTGGAAGATAAGGGGGGGGGGGGACACGTTTTTTTTAAAAAAAAAAGTTTTTCCTTCACAACGCTATGACCATCACCTCCAATCATGTTCTCTATATTTTTCCTGAACTCTACTCGCGAAAATACATATGTGTACCAAATTTCAATACTCTAGGTCAAATAGTTTAGGAGATAAGGGGGGGGGGGGGGTAAATAGGCATTTTAATGCATTTTTTGAAAAAAATCTTGTTATTTCCTTGACAACGCTATGAACATCACGTTCAATCATGTTCGCTATATTTTTCCTGTAATCTACACGTGAAAATACATAAGTGTACCAAATTTCAACTCTCTATCTCAAATAGTTTGGCCGCTAGGGGGGGGGGGGGGTAATGGTTATGGGCGACGGACAAACGAGTGAAAACATAAGGGTTCCGTTTGGACATTTTGTGTACGGAACCCTAAAAACATTAAAAAGTCAATTAACAAAGGACAGAAAGTTCGCAACCCCTAAAAATCACCCCTAAAGATAAAATAAAAAAAATTCTAAAGAAATTAAAAAAATTCTACAAAAAATATAATAAAAATCTAAAACGATGAATTGTACGCTGCAATATGCCCCCCAATTTTTGCAATTGACACATTAATTTATCAACCCTAAAAAACAACCCCTTAGGAAGAAAAGATAAAGATATCAGAGAAAAATACTCAAAATCAACAAAAAAATTATAGTCAACTTCTAAAATGATGGAACATACTCAGAAATATGCCCTTAAATTTTTCCAATTGACAAATTAATTTATCAACCTTAAAAAACCACCCCTTAGGAAAAAAAATATCAGAGAAATATACTTAAAAGCCAACAAAAAATTATAATCAAGTCCTAAAACGATGGAACTTACTCAGAAATATGCCCTCTAATTTTTCCAAATAAAAAATTAATTTATCAACCCTAAAAAACCAACTCATAGAAAAAAAGAAAAAGTTAACACAGAGAAATACTCAAAATCAACAAAAAAATTATAATCAAGTTTTAACATGATGGAACATACTCAGAAATATGCCCTCTAACTTTTCCAATTAAAAAATTAATTTATCAACCATAAAAAACGTCCCCTTAGGAAAAACAGATAAAGATATCAGAGAAAAATAACCAAAATCAATAAAAACATTATAATTAAGTTCTAAAATGGCAGAACTTACTCAGAAATATACCCTCTAATTTTTCCAATTGACAAATTAATTGATCAACCCTAAAAAACCACTCCTTAGGAAAAAAGGATAAAGATCTCAAAGAAATATACTCAAAATCAACAACATAATTATAATCAAGTTTCAACATTATGGAACATACTCAAAAATATGCCCTCTAACTTTTCTAATTGACAAATTAACCACCCCTAAGGAAAAAAAATAAAGATATCAGAGAAAAATAATCAAAATCAATAAAAACATTACAATTAGGTTCTAAAATAATAGAAATTACTCAGAAATATGCCCTCTAATTTTTTCAATTGACAAATTAATTGATCAACCTTAAAAAACCACTCCTTAGGAAAAAAGGATAAAGATCTCAAAGAAATATACTCAAAATCAACAACAAAATTATAATCAAGTTTTAACATGATGGATCATACTCAGAAATATGCCCTCTAACTTTTCCAACTAATAAATTAATTTATCAACGCTTGAAAACCACCCCTTAGAAAAAAAAGATAAAGATATCAGAGAAAAATAATCAAAATCAACAAAAACATTGTAATTAAGTTCTAAAATGACAGAACTTACTCAGAAATATGCTTTTTAATTTTTTCAATTGACAAATTAATTAATGAACCCTAAAAAACCACCCCTTAAGAAAAAAAGATAAAGATATCAGAGAAAAATAATAAAAATCAACAAAAACATTATAATCAAGTTCTAAAAAGATGGAACTCACTCAGAAATATGCCCTCTAATTTTCCCAGTTGACAAATTAATTTATCAACCCTAAAAAACCACCCCTTAGGAAAAAAAGATAAAGATATCAGAGAAAAATAATAAAAATCAACAAAAACATTATAATCAAGTTCTAAAAAGATGGAACTCACTTAGAAATATGCTCTCTAATTTTCCCAGTTGACAAATTAATTTATCAACCCAAAAAACCAACCCTTAGAAAAAAAGGATAAAGATATCAGAGAAAAATAATAAAAATCAACAAAAACATTATAATCAAGTTCTAAAATGATGGAACTTACTCAGAAATTTGCCCTTTAATTTTTTCAAATAACAAATTAATTTATCAACACTAAAAAACCACCACTTAGGAAAAAAGATAAAGATATCAGAGAAAAATGCTTAAAATCAAAAAAAAAAATTATAATCAAGTTCTAAAATGATGGAACGTATTTAAGAATATGTGACTTAATTTTTCCAGTCATCAATAAAAAGTATCAACTCTTAAAAACCAACCTACCAGAACCAATCCTTAAAATAATCAATTAAAGTAAAAAAATTTTGTTTTTAGATTCCCAATTGAAAGAAATATTGTATAATGATGCTCCTTGATTATTAAAATAAAAGCAAAGAATAACAACCACTCAATGGCACCTGACATAAATAAAATCAAAATTAATTTAAAAAACTCTTAACCACTGCTGTCAAAACTTTTTTATCCATGTTATAAAATGAAGAAGAATTCTTACTCTGCAAAAACTGCTGTCTTCTAAGTCTCTTATTTTAAGACACAAGACATTAAGAAACCGTCTTACGGTTATTTCAAGCTATTTCATTGTTGAAGAATAATATCCACTCTCCCAAAAAAAATTTCATTATGTTCTAAAAAAAAAAGTACTTAGGTGGATACTTCTTAATACTTATAGATGATATTAAGGCAATACCTGACAACCACGCTATACGTTTTTGGTACGCTGAACCGTACCAAAAGCGTACTTTTGAAAATTCGTAATTAATATAATTATAAACTTCAGCAACTTTAATTAGAAATGTTATAGGGAACCTTAAAGAACTTTTAGGTAACATTATTGTTAACATATTCATTGTTAGTATTTATAAAAATGTGTAAAAATCTATGACAGATTGGTAACAGAATATGAAGACCTAGAGCTTGTTCAATTTCGAATGAATGGGGTAAATAGGCATTTTAATGCATTTTTTGAAAAAAATCTTGTTATTTCCTTGACAACGCTATGAACATCACGTTCAATCATGTTCGCTATATTTTTCCTGTAATCTACACGTGCAAATACATAAGTGTACCAAATTTCAACTCTCTATCTCAAATAGTTTGGCCGCTAGGGGGGGGGGGGGGGTAATGGTTTTGGGCGACGGACAAACGAGTGAAAACATAAGGGTTCCGTTTGGACATTTTGTGTACGGAACCCTAAAAACATTAAAAAGTCAATTAACAAAGGACAGAAAGTTCGCAACCCCTAAAAATCACCCCTAAAGATAAAATAAAAAAAATTCTAAAGAAATTAAAAAAATTCTACAAAAAATATAATAAAAATCTAAAACGATGAATTGTACGCTGCAATATGCCCCCCAATTTTTGCAATTGACACATTAATTTATCAACCCTAAAAAACAACCCCTTAGGAAGAAAAGATAAAGATATCAGAGAAAAATACTCAAAATCAACAAAAAAATTATAGTCAACTTCTAAAATGATGGAACATACTCAGAAATATGCCCTCAAATTTTTCCAATTGACAAATTAATTTATCAACCTTAAAAAACCACCCCTTAGGAAAAAAAAATATCAGAGAAATATACTTAAAAGCCAACAAAAAATTTTGGAGCTAGTAAGTCTGTGTCAAGTGGGTATAGATTGATTATCTCAATATGGGTTGCTCGAACAGGGTTAATTGTTGATGATTGTAAATGATTGTAAATGATCGTCATTGATCATCACTTTAGGGTGTTTGGCTGAAATCATCCATACTATGGTAAAGTGTTAAAAAAATTTTGGGGTTAGTAAATCTCTAACATGTTAGTATGGATTGATTATCTCAATATAGGTTGCTCAGAAAGATTTAATTGTTGATCATTATTATTGATCATCATTGTGTTCCTGAAATGTTCGATACTATGGTCAAGTGTTAAAAAAATCTCGCAGCTAGTAAATTAGAGCCAAGTTAGTATAGATTAATTATCTCTATATAGGATTCTCAAAAAGGGATAATTGATGATGATTATTAGTCATCTGCACTCTAGGGTGTTTCCCTGAAATGATCCATACCATGGTTAAGTTTTAAAAAAAATCTTAGAGCTAGTAAATCTCTAACACGTTGGTATAGATTGATTATCTCAATATAGGTTGCTAGGAAAGGGGTAATTGTTGATGTGCATTACTGATCATCATTGTATGGTGCTTCCCTAAAATGATCGATACTATGGTCAAGTGTTAAAAAAATGTCGCACCTAGTAAAGTAGAGCCAAATTAGTAAAGATTAATTATCTCTATATAGGATTCTCAGAAAGGGATAATTGTTGATGATCATTAGTCATCAGCACTCTAGGGTGTATTCCTCAAATATTCCATACTATGGTTAAGTGTTAAAAAAATCTTAAAGCTAGTTAATATGTGTCAAGTTGTTATGGATAAAATATCTTAATATAATTTGCGCGGAAAGGGTTCATTTGTTGACAATCATCATTTCTCATCACTCTAGGTGTTCCCTAAAATGATCCATACCTTGGTAAAGTGTTAAAAAATCTTTAACCTAATAAATCGAAGTCAAGTAGGTATAGATTGATTATCTCAATATGGGTTGCTCGGGAAAAGTTAATTGTTGATGATCGTCATTGATCATAACTCTAACGTGTTTCCCTAAAAGGATCTATACCAATGTTAAGTGTTGAAAAATCTTACAGCTAGTAAATTGGAGTGAAGTTGGTATGGATTGATTATTTCAATATGGGTTGCTCGGGAAAAGTAAATTGTTGATGATCGTCATTAATCACCTTTCAAGGGTGTTTCCATGAAATGATCCATACCATGGTTTAGTGTTAATAAAAACTTAGAGCTAGTAAATCTGTGTTTAGTTGGTATAGATTGATTATTTTAAAATGGGTTGCTCGGATATGGTTAATTGTTGAAGATCATGATTGATAATCGCTCTAATGTGTATCTTTAAAATGATCTATACCATGGTTAAGTGTTAAAATTTCTTAAAACTATAAAATTGGAGTCAAGTTGGTATGGATTAATTATCTCAATATGGGTTGATCGAAAAGAATTAATTATTTCTGATTGTCATTGCTTAACACTCTAGGGTGTTTCCCTGAAATGATCCATATAATGGTTACGTGTTAAACAAATTTTGAAACTAGTAAATTGGGAGTCAAGTTGGTATGGATTGATTATCTCAATATGGGTTGCTCGGGAAAAGTAAATTGTTGATGATCGTCATTAATCACCTTTCAAGGGTGTTTTCATGGAATGATCTATACCATGGTTAAGTGTTATAAGAATCTTAAAGCTAGTAAATATGTGTCAAGTTGGTATGGATTATACATCTCAATTGAGGTTGCTAAGAGAGCGTTAATTGTTAATGATCGTTATTGATCACCTTTCTAGGATATTTGCATGAAATGATCCATACTATGGTTAATTGTTAATAAAAACTTGGAGCAAGTAAATTGAAGTCAAGTTGGTATGGAATGATTATCTCCATATGGGTTGCTAGGTAAGAGTTAATTGATGTTAACCATCATTAATTATTACTCTAGGCTGATTCCCTGAACTGATCCATGTAATGCTTAAGTGTGAACAAAATTTTGGAGCTAGTTAATAGGAGTCAAGTTGGTAGGGATTGCTTATCTCAATATGGCATTCTCGGAAAGGGAAAATTGTTGTTAATCATCATTGATCACCACTCTAGGTTGTTTTTCTAAAATGATTCATACCATGGTTAAGTGTTAAAAAAATCTTCGAGTTAGTAAATTTGTGTCAAGTTGGTATGGATTGATTATCTCAATATCGGTTTGTCGGAAAAAGTCAATTGTTGATGATCATCATTGATAATCACTCTAAAGTGTTTCTCTAAAATGATCTATACTATTGTTAAGTGTTGAAAAAATCTTGAAACTATGAAATTGGTGTCAAGTTGGTATGGATTGATTATCTCAATATGGGTTGCTCGAGAAAAGTAAATCATTGATGATCGTCATTCATCACCTTTCAATGGTATTTTCATGAAATGATCTTTACCATGGTTAAGTGTTAAAAGAATCTTAAAGCTAGTAAATATGTGTCAAGTTGGTATAGATTGAAGATCTCAATTTAGGTTGCTAAGAGAGGGTTAATTGTTGATGATTCTCATTGACCACCTTTCTAGGGAATTTGCATGAAATGATCCATACTATGGTTAATTGTTAATAAAAACTTGAAGCTAGTAAAAAAGTAAGTTGAAGTCAAGTTGGTATGGATTGATTATCTTAATATAGGTTGCCTGGAAAGTGTTAATTGTTGCTGATCGTCATTGATGATCACTCTAAGTGTTCCCTGAAATGATCCATACCCTGGATGAGTGTTAAAAAAATCTTGGAGTTAGTAAATTGAAGTCAAGTTGGTATGGATTGGTTATCCCAATATAGGTTCCTCGAAAAGGGTAAATTGTTGTTAATCATCATTGATCATCACTCTAGGGTGTTTCTCTGAAATGATCTATACCATGGTTAAGTGTTAAAAGAATCTTTGAGTTAGTAAATATGAGTCAAGTTGGTATGGATTGAAGATCTCAAGTTAGGTTGCTAAGAGAGCGTTAATTGTTGATAATCGTCATTGATCACCTTCCAAGGGTATTTCCATGAAATGATCCATACTATGGTTAAGTGTTAATAAAAACTTGGAGCTAGTAAATCTGTCTGTAGTTGGTATGGATTAATTATCTCAAAATGGGTTGCTCGGATAGGGTTAATTGTTGATGATCATCATTGATCAATACTCTTGGGTGTTTTGCTAAAATAATTCATACCATAGGAAAGTAATTAAAAAATCTTGGATCAAGTTAGTTGAAGTCAAGTTGGTATGGATTGATTATCTAAATATAGGTTGCTCGGAAAGCGTTAATTGTTGATAATCGTAATTGATCATCACCCTAGGTGTTCCCTGAAATGACCCATACCCTGGTTGAGTGTTAAAAAAATCTTGGAGTTAGTAAATTGAAGTCAAGTTCGTATGGATTGATTACCCCAATTTAGGTTCCTCAGAAAGGGTAAATTGTTGTTAATCATCATTGATCATCACTCTAGGGTGTTTCTCTAAAATGATCCATACAATGGTTAGGTGTTAAAAAAATTATGGTGCTAGTAAATTGAAGTCAAGCTGGTAGGGATTGATTATCTCAATATGGGATTCTCGGATATGGTTAATTGTTGCCGATCGTCATTGATCACCATTCTAGGGTATTTCCATGAAATGATCCATACTATGGTCAAGTGTTAATAAAAACTTGGAGCTAGTAAATCTGTGTCAAGTTGGTATGAATTGAAGATCTAAATATAGGTTGCTAAGAGAGGGTTAATTGTTGACGATCGTCATTGATCATAACTCTAACGTGTTTTCCTAAAATCATCTATACCATGGTTAAGTGTTGAAAAAATCTTGGAGTTAGTAAACATGCGTCAAGTTGGTATGGATTAAAGATCTCAATTTAGGTTGCTAAGAGAGGGTTAAATGTTAATGATCGTCATTGATCACCTTTCTAGGGTATTTGCATAAAATGATTCATACTATGGTTCATTGTTAATAAAAACTTGGAGCTAGTAAATCTGTGTTAAGTTGGTATGGATTGATTATCTCAAAATGAGTTGCTCGGATAGGGTAAATTGTTGATGATCGTCACTGATCAATACTCTTGAGTGTTTCCCTACAATAATTCATACGATGGTAATGTATTTAAAAAATCTTGGATTGAGTAAGTTGAAGTCAAGTTAGTATGGATTGATTATCTTAATAAAGGTTGCTCGGAAAGGGTAAATTGTTGTTAATCATCATTGATCATCACTCTAGGGTGTTTCTCTAAAATGATCCATACAATGGTTAAGTGTTAAAAAAATTTTGGTGCTAGTAAATTAAAGTCAAGTTGGTATAGAATGATTATCTCAATATGGATTGCTCGGTAAGGAAAAATTGTTGTTAATCATCATTGATCACTATTCTAGGTTGTTTCCCTTAAATAATTTATACCATTGTTAAGTGTCAAAAAAATCATCGAGTTAGTAAATCTGTGTCAAGTTGGTATGGATTAATTATCTTATTATAGGTTGCTTGAAAAGGGTTAATTGTTGATGATCATCATAGATAATCAATCGAGAGTGTTTCTTTATAATGATCTATACAATGATTAAGTGTTAAAAAATTTTTGGAACTAGTAAATTATTGATGTGGGGCTGTGTTATCTCAATATGGGTTGCTCGGAAAGGGTTAATTGTTGAAGATCATCATTGATAATCACTCTAAAGTGTATCTTTAAAATGATCTATGCCATGGTTAAGTGTTAAAATTTCTTAAAACTAGTAAATTGGGAGTCAAGTTGGTATGGATTGATTATCTCAATATGGGTTGCTCGGGAAAAGTAAATTGTTGATGATCGTCATTAATCACCTTTCAAGGGTGTTTTCATAGAATGATCTATACCATGGTTAAGTATTATAAGAATCTTAAAGCTAGTAAATATGTGTCAAGTTGGTATAGATTATACATCTTAATTGAGGTTGCTAAGAGAGCGTTAATTGTTAATGATCGTCATTGATCACCTTTCTAGGATATTTGCATAAAATGATCCATACTATGGTTAATTGTTAATAAAAACTTGGAGCTAGTCAATCTGTGTTAAGTTGGTATGGATAGTTTTCTCACAATGGGTTGCTCGGATAGGGTTAATTGTTGATGATCATCACTGATCAATACTCTTGGGTGTTTCCCTAAAATAATTTATACCATGGTAAAGTACTAAAAAAATCTTGGATCAAGTAAGTTGAAGTCAAGTTGGTATGGATTGATTATCTTAATATAGGTTGCTTGGAAAGTGTTAATTGTTGCTGATCGTTATTGATTATCACTCTAGGTCTTCTCTGAAATAATCCATACCCTGGTTGAGTGTTAAAAAAATCTTGGAGTTAGTAAATTGAAGTCAAGTTGGTATGGATTGGTTATACCAATGTAGGTTCCTCGAAAAGGGTAAATTGTTGTTAATCATCATTGATCATCACTCTAGGGTGTTTCTCTGAAATGATCTAGACCATGGTTAAGTGTTAAAAGAATCTTTGCTTAGTAAATATGAGTCAAGTTGAAGATCTCAAGTTAGGTTGCTAAGAGAGCGTTAATTGTTGATGATCGTCATTGATCACCTTCCTAGGGTATTTTCATGTAATGATCCATACTATGGTTAAGTGTTAATAAAAACTTGGAGCTAGTAAATCTGTCTTTAGTTGGTATGGATTAATTATCTCAAAATGGGTTGCTCGGATAGGCTTAATTGTTGATGATCATCATTGATCAATACTCTTGGGTGTTTCCCTAAAATGATTCATACCATAGGAAAGTAATTAAAAAATCTTGGATCAAGTTAGTTGAAGTCATATTGGTATGGATTGATTATCTAAATATAAGTTGCTCGGAAAGCGTTAATTGTTGATGATCGTCATTGATCATCACTCTAGGTGTTCCCTGAAATAATCCATACCCTGGTTGAGTGTTAAAAAAATCTTGGAGTTTGTAAATTGAAGTCAAGTTCGTATGGATTGATTACCCCAATATAGGTTCCTCGGAAAGGGTAAATTGTTGTTAATCATTGATAATCACTCTAAAGTGTATCTTTAAAATAATCTATACCATGGTTAAGTGTTAAAAAAATCTTAAAACTATGAAATTAAAGTCAAGTTGGTATGGATTGATTATCTTAATATGGGTTGCTCGGTAAGAGTTAATTGATGTTAACCATCATTAATTATTACTCTAGGTTGTTTCCCTGAAATGATCCATATTATGCTTAAGTGTTAACAAAATTTTGGAGATAGTTAATTGGAGTCAAGTGGGTAGGGATTGATTATATCAATATGGGTTGCTCGGAAAGGGAAAATTGTTTTTAATCATCATTGATCACCATTCTAGGTTGTTTCTTTGAAATGATTCATACCATGGTTAAGTGTTAAAATTTCTTTAAACTATGAAATTGGAGTCAAGTTGGTATGGAATGATTATCTCCATATAGATTGCTAGGTAAGAGTTAATTGATGTTAACCATCACTAATTATTACTCTAGGTTGTTTCCCTGAAATGATCAATACCATGCTTAAGTCTTAAAAAAATTTTGGAGCTAGTTAATTGGGGCCATTATGGAGTATGGATTGATTATCTCAATATGGGTTGTTCGGAAAGGGAAAATTGTTATTAATCATCATTAATCACTATTCTAGGTTGTTTCCCTGAAATAATTTATACTATGGTTAAGTGTTAAAAAAATCATCGAGTTAGTAAATCTGTGTCAAGTTGATATGGATTGATTATCTCAATATGGGATGTTTGGAAAGAGTTAATTGTTGATGATCATCATTGATCATCTCTCTAGGGTCGTTCCCTGAAATGATTTATACCATGGTTAAGTGTTAAAAAAATCTTAGAGCTATTAACTATTTGTCAAGTTGGTATGGATTGATTATCTCAATATGGGTTGCTCGGAAACTTCTTTCTCTGTGATAACTTTTTTTTTTCTATGGGGTGGTTTTTTAGGGTCGAAAAATTAATTTGTTTATTAGAAAAGTTAGTGGGCATATTCCTAAGTGAGTTCCATCAGTTCAGAACTTAATTATATTTTTTTCGTTGATTTTGATTATTTATCTCTAATACCTTAATTTTTTTTTCTACGTGTTTGTTTTTTAGGGTTAATAAATTAATTCGTCTATTCGAAAGATTTAAAGGCATATGTCTGAGAATGTTCTATCATTTTAGAACTTAATTATAATGTTTTTGTTGATTTTGATTATTTTTTTCTGATATATTTTTCGTTTTTCCTAAAGGGTGGTTTTTTAGAGTCGATAAATTAATTTGTCAAATGGAAAAGTTAGAGGGCATTTTTCTGAGCATGTTCCATCATGTTAAAACTTGATTATATTTTTTTTTGTTGATTTTGAGTATTTCTCTGTGTTAACTTTTTCTTTTTTTCTAAGGGTTGGTTTTTTAGGGTGGATAAATTAATTTGTTAATTGGAAAAATTAGAGGGCATATTTCTAAGGAAGTTTTATCATTTTAGAACTCAATTATAATGTTTTTGTAGATTTTGAGTATTTTTCTCTGATATCTTTATCTTTTTTTCCTAAGGGGTTATTTTTTAGCGTTGATAAACTAATTTGTCAATTGGAAAAATTAGGGGGCATATTCCAGCGTACGTTTCATTGTTTTTGATTTTTATTATATTTTTGTAGAGTTTTTTTAATTTTTTTAGATTTTTTTTATTTTATCTTTAGGGGTGGTTTTTGGGGGTTGCGAACTTTTTATCCTTTGTTAATTGACTTTTTAATGTTTCTTATAATTAATGAATTGATTTGTAATATTGAAAATAAAAATTTGTTTACTTAAATCAAACGGTGTTATTTAATTTGTTGCGTAAAACACGTGATCTTCTCTGATTGGTGGTTAATCTGCGTAGGTTAATTTCTCGTGTAAAAATACGGGAAATCGCAAAATTTCAATATTTTTTAATTTTTCTGTTAATTATTATCAATTAGCTATCTGATTATTGATTTATTTCATCAATAATTACATGTCTTTCTTGATAATATGTGCTTTTCAGGGCAATTTGTCTTTTGGGATAGCACTCTACTAACCATCCTACTTGACATTCGCTAAAAATGACAAGTTTCAGTTTTTCATTATTTTCTCTCATAAAACAATTATTTATAAGTCAAAAATTAATCAAAACAATCAAAAGTAATTTATTTTATCGTAATTAGTACTTCAGAAGTACATTTTATACTTATTTCTTTTTATATTCAGCATAAAACTGCACCGTAATCAAACTGTAACCAAATGGCATTTTTCAACAGTTGCCGTTCGGGGTTGCATGGCCGCCAGGGGTATGGCTAAAACACAAATACGTATGGCAGTTCCTAAAACAGCAATAAAATATTGCCAATCTGCCCATAATTATCGCAGTTCCACGGAAATATTTTTTTCAGTGTTTATATAGACTAACATCAGCACAACTTTAATTGAATGTTTAATTTTTATAAATATTATTCAAACAATTTTTCTTATTAATTATTTAGACAAAGTTTACTATAGTTCAAAAAATATTTATTAAAAAAAGTAAATGGTCCTCCTGATAACTGATCTGAAATTCAAATATTAGATTTTGTAAATCTTAAGGTAGTTCTCTGGCAGTTATACTTGAAAAAATCGTTTTTCTATAGTTTTTCTTTAAATTGTGAGAGAACGTTATTTTATATGTGCCTTCTGTCTGGTTAAAATTTCAATGGCCCTTGCAATGCTAAAAATTGAGATATTCAGGTTCTAAATTCCAATTTTGTATGGAAAATGATAAAAAATGAAATTTGAACCTGAATATCTCAATTTTGAGCATTGCAAGGGATATTGAAATTTTATCCAGATATAAGGCACACATAAAATAACGTTTCGTCGCAATTTAAAGGAAATCCATAGAAAATCGATTTTTTCAACTATAACTGCCGGAGAACTACCTGAATCTAAGCCAGCGTGGCTGTGGGGTTTAAGCGTATAACTTGCGTCTGAAGGGTACCGGGTTCAATCCCAACCAGCGTGCGATTTTTGGCTTAATAATATAGTTTTAATTGTTTAGGTGTAGCGAATGTTAATGTAAAAATATGTTTAAACAAATTAAATTAACTAATAAAATCTTAAAATAAAATTTGCAGGACGAAGTTTTCATTCGATTAATGAAATAATTGTACGTAAAATTCGTATTCCAAGAATATAAATGTTATTTTTTATTTGCTCAAATAGGCAATAATAATGATAAATAGTAAATTAATAACAAAATTGTACTGCGCCAGTGACTTTTTTCCCATTGGGTTATTTGATTTTACTTTTCCGCCCGAATTTCTCCTTGACAATATACGCTGATACTGTTCATCATTAATGCGTTAGCCCTGGCAGGGCCGTATTGAACCAGCCATGGCAGGTAGTACTGCGCTGGTACTGGCAGTCAGTACTGAATAGCGTTATCACCCCAGAGTTAGGTCAATACTGCGCCAGTACTGGGCTACAGTACTGCGCCAGCCTCGCACAAGACTGGTGCTGTACCGCGATAGTTGTCAATTTTTCATTGGGCTCGAATCCCGTTGGTGAGCCGGGCATCTCGATTTTGCCATGTAAAATGCATGTGAAAATTTTTAATTTTCGAAAAATCAAAATCATTCGCAAGGGTTTGACAAAAGTTAACATTAAGTTACTGAATCTTATAGTAGACTCTCTGACGATTAATTTGACCTGTATAACTTTTAATTTTGATAACCCTAACCCGGTATACAACTACCCCAAAGTTGCCCCCTTTTTAAACTTTTGCACCCAGACGCACTTTGCCTAAGTAAAATCCATGTGTGACATCTTTATCCATAGAAATAGTTATTATTATTTATTTTAAGGAATAATTAAAGTTTAATTAATTATTTTATGAATATTTTTAACTATTTGACAATTGTTTAAATAATTTAATTTTTTTAAACAATTATTTTTTTCTAAAAAACCATACAAATGACTTTTTCATGTATATATATATTTTTTTATGTTTAAACAAATTAATTAGTTTAAACAATTAATTTTTTTTAAAAAATCATACAATGAAATTTTTTTATTTTTTTGTAATATTCTAAAATCATGTAAATTTATATTTCAAAATTTTTCAAAGACAATTTTAACGAAAACATTACAAGATGTCACGAACAAGAAAATTATTTATTTAGATTTTATTGTTTGTGGAAATAAGATATAGCTTTTACTCATCACGGAGTAGTAAAATGAGTCGAATTCCTGAGTTATTTATTCAAGCCTTTTCTGTTTGTATTTATTTCTGGGAATAGTGGAAGGAAATTAACTTGTTAAGATTGATTTACCATTTTAAACAATTTATTTAAACAATCAAAAATGTTTAAAAGTTACAAATACATTTGAATGTTAAGCAGAGAATAATTTTGTGTGTATGTTTGTCGTGTGGTGTGAATGGAACGAGATTATACTTTACCAGTATACCGCCAGAATTGATGAGTTGTTGAGATTTAATTTTGATATTTAATTTATTATTTCTAAATTCTAAATTATCATTAAAATAAAATAACTAAATTTCTACCTTCAAAAAACTCAAAGGGCAAAAGAAAAATTTTCTATTGATTTTATTAATTATTCAAATTAAATCGGGAAAATCAAATAATTTGGAAAACCGATTTTAATTCTAACCCGACTTCCAATTTCTTTACAGTTAGATTAATTATCGCGACCACTTTCGATGAAAATGGCAAGTCGAAATGGAAACGATTAGAATACGCGATAATAACTTTGATTTTTATTTACGAGTTCACGAAAAACGTCGCGGCCACGCGACAAAACCATAGTCAGAGAAATATGTTTAGAACTCGTGACGCACAGTGGTTTGAAATCAGAAATTGATGTTCAAATCAACTTTTAGAAAGAACGGCTGCATGGATTTTCAATTTTTTTTTTGAAAAATTCATAAATAAATTCTTAAGAGATCTGTGAGAGTAGATTTTTGTTTTTTGTTTTATTTGTTTTTTAATGTTAATGCAAACAGCTAAAAAAATGGCAACTTTTTCGTTTTCTTTTTTTATTTTCTACAAAAATTTTTTTAATCCCTGCCAAAACCTTAATTTCATAGAAGTAAAGAAACAGAATAAACAAAAATTTTGAAAGCGCTAATTTAATTGTTATTGACCCCCTATTACCCCCTAAGAAGGGGAAGGAATTTCAAATTTTACGAAAAGTTGAGTTCGGTGTCTATTCCTATATTTTTTGGTCCGCTAAAACCGAAAAAGACCATTAAAAACAAATTTCACCCCTTCTTCACCCCCTATTACCCCTCGACAGGGGGTTGATATTTCAAAATGTGAAAAAAAATCGAATAGGGTGTTTTTTCCTAAGGTTTTTGGGGCGTTAAAACCGAGAAAGACTACCAAAAACAAATTCCCTCCTCCCTTACCCCCTATTACCCCCTAAGAGGGGGTAGAAATTTTAAATTTTACGAAAAGTCGAGTTCGGTGTCTATTCCTATGTTTTTTTGGAGCGCTGAAACCGAAAAATACTCCCAAAAACAAATTTTCCCATCTTTCACAAACTATTACCCCCTGGGAGGGGGTTGAAATTTTGAATTTTATAATTAAATAGACACCGTACTCTACTTTTGTAAAATTAAAAATTGAATTTACTGCCAGGGTGTAAAACATGGTAAAGAAAAGAGGAATTTTTTTTGGTTGTTTTTTCGGTTTAATTGTCCCAAAAAACATAAGGAAAGACACCCCGTCCCAGGGGTAATAGGGAGAGAAGGAGGAAGAAATTTGTTTTTGGGGGTCTTTTTCGGTTGCAGAGGCCCATAAAGTATAGGAATAGACACAAAATTCAACTTGTCTTGAAATTCGAAATTCCTACCACTCTTAGGGGTAATAGCGGGTGAAGGGGGGATTTCTTTTTGGTGGTCTTTCTCGATTTAATTGCCCAAAAAACCTTAAGAATAGACACTCTATTAGATTTTTTTTCGAAATTTTAAATATCAACCTCCTGTTAAGGGGTATTAGGGGGTGTAGAAGGGAAAAAATTTGTTTTTGGGTGCCTTTTGAGTTTTAGCGCCCCAAAAAACATAGGAATAGACACCGAACTCGACTTTTGGTGTAATTCGAAATTCCAACCCCCTCCCAGGGGGTAATAGGGGGTGAAGGAGGGGGGAATTTGTTTTTGGTGGTCATTCTCGGGTTTAGCACCCTAAAAACCTTAGAAAAAAACACCATATTCGATTTTTTTCGAAATTTGAAATATCAACACCCTGTTAAAGGGTAATAGGGAGTGAAGAAGGGGAGAAATTTGTTTTTTACCTCTTCGACTCTTCGATTAGTTGTGCGCCTAGTTAGTTTCTTTAATTAAACAAGTCACCTCTGTTCCTTTGTTAGGAAATGCCAAATTTTCGGTATTTGCAATTTTGTATTTCTGAGGCGTTACAGGTGGTGTTGATACCTGGATATTTTTGATGGCCCATCATCTTTCCTAGTCGTTGTATCCATACGCGATGGAAATAATTCCACCAATATACAGCCTGACTTATTTATTTAATTTATTTTTCATTTTTTTCTTATACTACAACTAAATTACTTCTCTTTGTTATTATGTTCTTTCCACTTTAGGTCTGAACTTGTAGGCTTAGATAATTCTAAATCAAATAATAGAATTTCCAAAGAGTGTGGGTTTTAAATTTCACTCTTTGTAATAATTTATTTAATTTTTATTACTAAAATGCACATGGAATGACAACAACCAGCGATAGATGCCATCTTATTTATTTTAGTTTGATTACTCATTTATTTATTCCTTCGAATTATTGTTCATATAAATTTTGTTTTGGTTAATTTAATAAAATTTATTTTGTTTAAGAAATCGGAAGTCAGTCAGGGCTATTGATTTAATTAATGGTTTTGTATTCATATAAATTTAGTTTAATAATTGTTAATAATTTTATTAAATAAAGAAAACTCATCATTGCGAAAATGCAGTAGTGTGGAAACAACACACTATCATGGTATGCCGGCAAGTATACGTATGTGTATGCTTGGGTGTGTTCGACATACATCGGCGCTAACACGTGTACTATTTCATGTGCTTGTTGCAAGACTTCTTTTAATTCAGTTATTTCACATTGCAAATTTTGAAATAAGATTGTTTCGTATAAAATATTGTTAAGTATAATGACCTCTAGTTAAATATTATATGTCGATTAAGATTATAAATAATTATAATATAATAATTCCTGTTTTATAACAAGCTTATTGACTATAAGGATAATAGAACTTTAGACATTATTTTTATTTTAATTTTCTATCATTCCTTATAATTGCCTCCCATTACACAAGAAAACACAAAAAAGTCTTTTGTATAATTTTTTAGAAAAAATTAATTGTTTAAACTAATTATTTTTGTTTAAACATAAAAAAAATATACCTACATAAAAAAGTCATTTGTAGGTATGGTTTTTTAGAAAAAATTAATTGTTTAAACAAATTAATTTGTTTAAACAATTGTCAAATAGTTAAAAATATTTATCAAATAATTAATTAAACATTAATTATTACTTGAGATAAATAATAATAACTATTTCTATTGATAAAGATGTCAAACATGGATTTCACTTAGGCAAAGTGCGTATAGGTGCAAAAATTTAAAAAAGGGGCAATTTTGGGGTAGTTTTATACAGGGTTAGGGTCATAAAAATTAAAAGTTATATAGGTCAAATTAATCGTCAAAGAGTCTATTATAAGATTCCAGTAACTTAATGTTTATTTTTGTTAAACCCTTGAGAATGATTTTGATTTTTCGAAAATTGAAAATTTTCCCATGCATTTTACATGGAAAAATATTAAAATTTTGAAAAATTCAAAAATACGTATTTACTTTTTTTCGCATTGGAACAAATTCCGGGGGTGTCATGCATTTTCAACGAAAAAAATTTTTGCAATTCATTTTTGGGCCACCCGACTAGACTGTGTAACCCTCCTCATGAACAATTAATGGTAGATTATATTATATTTAATATACATTTATGTATATTGGAATTCATTCAACGTTATAAAATCTCAAATACATGGATAGCAAATTTAAAATACTTTTCGACGCCTCCCGTTGATAGCATGTTTATTAAAAAGCCAGTGGAATAAAATGTTACACACCCAAGCAAAATTGAGCTATTAAAAAAACAAAAGTAAAGTGGTTCTTTTAGTTTTTGGAAGATCCAATATGGCAGAAAAAATAGGAAAAGTTCGTTAGATTCGCCTAAATTGATTATTCAGGAGTTTTAGGGGTCGCTGATTACAAAGACAGTGTTAGTTTTTAAAATACAAAATATCAAATCCAATATGGCTGACAAATTTTGAATAAGCGTTTAATATCGTTTAAAATTAGTTATTCGGGGGTTTCTTTTGACGAATCTAATATCAGTTTTCTAAAATTCAAAATAGCGGATACAATGTTTAATTTTAAACACTTCTTTAAAATTTGTCCGGCATATTAGATCCAACATTTTGTGTTTTTAAAAAGCTAACAGCGCATTCGTAATCAATTACCCCAAAAAGTTCCGATCATCCAATTCTAAGCGATTTTAAACACTTCTTGAAAATTTGTCTACCATATTGGATGCGCCATTTTGTATTTTAATAAACTAACATTGAATTCGTAATCAGCGACCCCAAAAACTCCTGAGCATTTAATTTTAGTCGAATCTAAAGGATTATTTCATTTTTCGGCCGTCATTTTGAATTTCGGAAAACTGCTATTTGGCATTTAAAAGTAATCCTTTGTAATTAAAGTTTAAGCCTATCACTTAAATAAATTAAATTTTCAAAAACAAACACTGGACTAGTAATCAGCGGCCCCAAAAACCTCCAAGTAATTAATTTTAGGCGAATCGAAAGGTTTTTTTAAATTTTTTGTCCGACATATTGGATCCGCCATTTTGTATTTTTAAAAACTAACACCAGATTCGTAATCAGCGACCCCAAAAACCCCAGAGTAACAAATTTCAGGCGAATCTAAAATGTTCTAAAAACCCGTAAATTTTAAAAATTATTTATGTTTTTTTTTAAACAAAAAGAAAATTAAGGCCCAATCCAGTCTACATACTTTTAAAGCTTTATTATTTCTGAAGAGAATTTATCAGGAATAAATGACAAATATTCATTTTCTTCGAAGATATTGAGGTTTTTGTAGGCGGGACATATATGTCCCATGGTTAATATAAAAGACAGTGAAAAATAATTTTTATTAATAATTTGGTAAAATATGATTTCTTTTTAAATGTTTTTTAATTAAAATCTCTATTGAAGTTGCATGCCATTAAATGTTAATCAGGCGCGTCCGTGAATTTATGTGCGGTGCCCACCCGTACGGGTCTATACCACACGGCCCGCCATCGGGCGTGGAGCCGAGATACGCTCGGCCAACGCGAGCTTAAACAAGTCCAAGCTCTACCAATTTCTGCAAGGTTGGCAACAACCTTGCAGACCCTTGGTGAGGGTCGGGACCTTTCCTATCCCTGACGGCTATGCAGGCGCCGCCCGAGTTGAGAACGCAACTCACACGTCGTGACTTCAGAGATGGAGTCGTCCCGATGATGTCAAAGGACACCCAAAGGATCCCTTCACTCAAGAGCCACTTGCCCTAAGCGATATGGGCTCCCAACCACTGTAAATTTTAATCAGACCGAACTTTCAATATAATGTTTATTTAATCAAATATGCAATTTCATTCTATTTTCATCTTCAATATTATATTATAATGTTAACGCAAGGTTATATACATAAAAAAGTTATTCTTTTTCTAATCTTGTAGCTAAAAAGTATAAACTTGCTCAAATTTTGTATATTGTTTTAATTAATAATATTTGTTAGTTAAAAATATTGAAACCTAAATTAATAATAATTAAACATAATTTAAAATGATTAATTAAAATAAGTCAAATTAAAATGTTAAATTTATCTAATGCAAAATTATTTTATTAAACTTTGTCATTTCATTAAAATTAAATAAGTATGGGGAATTAGTAAAGGTAGATGACATAAGGAGAAGTAGGGTCAGAGAAGCAAGGGAGAGAAAGAAAAGAGAGAAGAGTGTTGTAGACAAAGAAGTGCAGGTAACACAAGAAAATATAAAAGAAAACAAAACGCAAGATGGGTTTCGGGAAACAGAAAAAGAAGCAAGGAATAGGAGGGAAGGAAGAAATTAGAATAGTGTTTTGGAATGTGTCAGGACTGAAAAATAAAGATGAATGTTTTTGAAAGGTATTAGCAAAGTGGGACGTAGTAATGATGAGCAAGACTTGGAAAAATCGGAAGGATTGGGAAACGATAAGAGAAAAGTTGCCAGTAGGGTATAGAAGGAAAATGCAAGAAGCGAAGAAGAAGAGTAAGATGAGGAAGAAGGCAGGAGGAATAGTGACAGGGGTAAGATTAGGAATAAAAGAGAGCAGAGAGAAAGAAGCAGGAAAGGTAGAGGAAGGATGTATGGTGAGAAAGATAGGGGTAGGGAAAGAGGCGATGACGGTAGTAGGTATGTATAAAAGAAGATGAGAAGAGAGAGGGTGGCGAGCGGTAGAGAGATAAATGGACGTAGGTAAAGAGGAAAGGGTAATAATATGAAGCGATTTCAATGCGTGAGCGGGAAAAGAGGGAGGAGGAATATGGGATGAGGAAAAGCAGCAATTCATGAGAAGGTCAAATCATAAAGTAGTGGACGAATAGGGGGAAAGATTCATTCATATGGTAGAAGAGGCAGAGTGGTCGATATACAATGGAAATATGGAAGAGGATGAGGAGGGTTGAAGGCCTATATTGAAGATCTCAATATAGGCTGCTAAGAGAGGGTTAATTGGTGATGATTTTAATTGATCACCTTTCTAGGGTGTTTCCGTAATGTGATCCATATCATGGTTAAGTGTTAAAAGAATTTTGGAGTTAGTAAATATGTGTCTAATTGGTATGGATTGATTACACAGGCACACAAAAAAAAAAAAAGGTCAAATACCAGAGGGCAGACCAACATATTCCTAGGTTTTTGGGGTCGCTGAAACCGAATATGGCCATGAAAATATTATCTGCTTGCCCATTTTCCCCCTAGCCCCCCTCTTACACCCCTCGGGGGGTGACATTTCAGTTTTTCCAAAAACGTCAAAAAGGCAGTCTATTCCTATGTTTTTTGGGGCGCTGAATCCGAAAAAGACCACCAAAAGCCAATCCCCCCCTCCTGCACCCCCTAACACCCCCTGGGAGGGGGTTGGAATTTCGAATTTCACGAAAAGTCGAGTTCGGTGGCTATTTCTATGTTTTTTGGGGCGCTGAATCCGAAAAAGACCACGAAAAGAAAATTCCCCCTCTCCTTCACCCCCTATCACCCCCTGGGAGGGGGTTGGAATTTCGAATTTCACGAAAAGTCGAGTTCGGTATCTATTTCTACGTTTTTTGGGGCGCTGAATCCGAAAAAGTCCACCAAAAGCCAATTGGCCCTCCCCTTCACCCCCTATCACCCCCTGGTAGGGGGTTGGAATTTCGAATTTCACGAAAAGTCGAGTTCGGTGTCCATTTCTATGTTTTTGGGGGCGGTGAAATTGGAAAAGGACACCAAAGGTAAATTCGTTCCGTTATTCACCTCTTAGCATCTAGTTACTAACACTGGGAGGGGGGTTGATATGTTCTCTTTTATGTGTAATTAAGAAGAATAAGCAATGTTTTTTTTACGCATTTGAATAAATAATAACTAGGTAGGCACCGATGATTACACAAGTATGTACCAGCACAATTTGATGGATCTTGATTTTACTACACTCAGCGCGACCCAGGAACAACGGCGTGGACGTGGTAGTTTTTGTTCCCTTTGGGGTGCTTTTTTAACGTGAGTCCCCTTGCCTCTCACGATTGGTGGCGCTGCTTTAATGTGTTTTTCCTTAGAACGAATTTCGCTCATTTAGTTTTTTTATAGTGATGCATTTGAGCGAGATCTCTTCTCAAAAAGTCTCGAAAAAATGAGAATCTCGTGAAAATTACATTGGAAACAAATGAATGTACTGTTTTCGTCTCTTTTATCTTTTATGAAAGGACAGATTCTCGAAATGCATCACTAGTTTTTTGGCATTCATTTCTGCCTATGGTACCGTACTCGCTTGGATTCGAATGACCTTCTGAGAGGTTTTCTTTTCTGAGCCCTTTTTGTTTCTGGTGAATCCCTTTTTAGTGTCCAACAGTAATCGGCCAGCATATTCACATCCCACTTCCCTTGGTAACGACGTTCCATTTCTTTTAGATCCTGGTGAAACCTTTCACCTTGCTCTTCGCTATAGTCCCCTAAATTCGACGGAAAATAGTCTACATGGGACTCCAGGAAATGCAGTTTCAGATTCATCAAGCATCCAAGTTTTTTGTAGTTCTGCAGCAGCTTTTTTATTTCCTTTTTGTAATTTGGACTTTTCTTATTGCCAAAAAAATTTTCTGCTACATTTACAAAGCTAACCCAAGCATTTCTTTCCACAACTGTCATTGATTTTTTAAACTCAGCGTCGCGCAACAACTTCCGAATCTCTGGCCCATCAAAAATCCCTTCTTTGAGTTTCTGTTCCGACTTTTTCGGAAATTTCTCCTGGAGGTATAAAAAAGCTTTTCCCTCTTTGTTTAAGGCTTTTACAAATTGCTTCATCAACCCAAACTTTATATGCAATGGAGGAAGAAGAACCTTTTTCCGGTGATACAAGAGGATTTTTGAGGACATTTGCCAAGCCAGGAACAAAAGAGGTTCTAGCAGGCCATTGGAAGTTATTATAATGGTTCTTTCGATCTCGACTATTCCAAAGGCATAAGAAGCACGGATGACTTGTGAACCCACTTTGTTGACCCAAAAGAATTGTTATTATTTTCAGATCCCCGCAAATTTGCCAGTTATGTTCCGTGTACTTTATTTTTTCGAGTACCAGCTTCAAAGAATTATAGTCTTCTGACATATTAACGGAATGCGCTATTGGGATCGAGGCTAATTCATTGGTGTTGTGCAAGAGTACTGCTTTTAGACTGCGGGTGGAAGAGTCGATGAAAAGCCTCCATTCTTCACTCTTGTAAATGTTTGGTTTCAAAGAATTTATAAGCTCCCGAATATTTGTGCAGTAGACAAGACTTTCTTCTTTTTTGAAAAAGGGAAGAAATTCTTTTTCCCGATTTCGGAAAGAAGAAACCTTAGTACCTTTAGCCAAATGACCGTCCTCCTTGAGACTCGACGCAAGGTACTCAGCTGCATCTTTGGCTAAACCCAAATTTCTTACCACATCATTGAGCTTTTTTTGATCCCATAGTTTTATAGGTCGATCTCGTTTGAAGCGAACATCTCCTTCATCACTGTCAGAATTCGAGTCAACTTCACTTCCGGAATAAGTACTGTTGGAATCCACAGTTGGCTCATTAAGGTCCATTTGACTTTCAACTTCCACTGTATCAGCAGTGACATCCATCTTGACATCATCATCTGAAACATCATCATCGTCATTATAAATTGGAGGGGTGAAAGATGGAATACTTGGATATATAGCGTGATTAGGAGACATCATACCTTTAAATTTGATGGAGCAAATGTAACATTCCACTTGAGTTTTAGGCTCTTTCCACATAGCAGGAAACTTCAAAAAATTCTTGCCGCTTGAATTGGATGACCCGCGCTGTAATGTACCCCTGCATTTGTTACAGATACTGCTCGGTACCCATGAATTTCCCCGACCATTTTCAATCTGCAATGAAAAAAGAGAATTGTATTTATCCTCATATTTAGAAAAGTCTCTCCGATATTTTTCTATTTCAAACTTACCACATACGTAACAAAACATGGATCTGTCTTTGTTACAGGTGTGAATGGTATTATCTTGAATATCCATACCATTGTCCGTAGGACCATCAGAAGCGCCTTGAAGATTTTCACGATTTGAACGCAAAGCTCTATTTCCATTAATTTTTCTTCTTGAAGCATTTAACTCAAAAGTAGCCAAGTTGCCCACCACCCTAGAGCTGCGGTTGCATGATGACGACGCCTGCGGGCCCGCTTGCTCACCCTGACCAGCCGCCGATACTGGGGTCTCCCTCCCCTGCATCGTAATCTTCTTCCCTACTTTTGCCATGAAGGCATCTTTTTTACCTAGGAACTTAGCCGGTTAACCGTTATCCGCCTTCACCGCGTGGAGGTGTCCTAGTTGCAAAAGTAGATGTGGAAGTAATTCATGAAAATTGAAATTGTAAACCCATCCCATGGGAGGGGGTAAGAGGGTGCTAGGGGGTGAATGAGGGGACGAATTTATTTTTGATCCCTTTTTTCAGTTTCATGGCCCTAAAAAATATTGGAATAGACTCTAAACTCGATTTTTCATAAAATTCGAAATTCCAACCCACTCAAGGGGATATTAGGGGCTTAAGCGGGCGGGAATTAGCTTTTGGTGGTCTTTTTCGGATTCAGCGCCCCAAAAAACGTAGAAATAGACACCGAACTCGATTTTTTGTGAAATTCGAAATTCCAACCCCCTACCAGGGGGTGATAGGGGGTGAAGGGGAGGGCCAATTGGCTTTTGGTGAACTTTTTCGGATTCAGCGCCCCAAAAAACGTAGAAATAGATACCGAACTCGACTTTTCGTGAAATTCGAAATTCCAACCCCCTCCCAGGGGGTGATAGGGGGTGAAGGAGAGGGGGAATTTTCTTTTCGTGGTCTTTTTCGGATTCAGCGCCTAAAAAAACATAGAAATAGCCACCGAACTCGACTTTTCGTGAAATTCGAAATTCCAACCCCCTCCCAGGGGGTGTTAGGGGGTGCAGGAGGGGGGGGATTGGCTTTTGGTGGTCTTTTTCGGATTCAGCGCCCCAAAAAACATAGGAATAGACTGCCTTTTCGACGTTTTTGGAAAAACTGAAATGTTACCCCCCGAGAGGTGTAAGGGGGGGGGCTAGGGGGAAAATGGGCAAGCAGATAATATTTTCATGGTCATATTCGGTTTCAGCGACCTCAAAAACCTAGGAATATGTTGGTCTGCCCTCTGGTATTTGACCTTTTTTTTTTTTTGTGTGCCTGTGTTATCTTAATATGCGTTGCTCGGGAAAAGTTAATTGTTGATGATCGTCATTGATCATCACTCTAACGTGTTTTCCTAGTAAATTGGAGTCAAGTTGGTATAGATTGATTATCTCAATATGGGTTGCTCGAAAAGACTTAATTGTTAATCATCATTGGTCATCACTCTAGGGTGTTTCTCTAAAATGATCCATACAATGGTTAAGTGTTAAAAGAATCTTAAAGCTAGTAAATATGTGTCAAGTTGGTATGGATTAAAGATCTCAATATAAGTTGCTAAGAGAGGGTTAATTGTTGATGATCTTCGATGATCACCTTTCTTGGGTGTGTCCGTAAAATGATTCATACCATAGTAAAGTAATTAAAAAATCTTAGATCAAGTTAGTTGAAGTCAAGTTGGTATGGATTGATTATCTATATATAGGTTGCTCGGAAAGCGTAAATTGTTAATGATCGTCATTGATCATTACACTAGGTGTTCCCCGAAATGATCCATATCCTAGTTGAGTGTTAAGTAAATCTTGGAGTTAGTAAATGGAAGTCAAGTTGGTATGGATTGATTATCCCAATATTGGTTTCTCGAAAAGTGTAAATTGTTGTTAATCAACATTGATGATCACTCTAAGGTGCTTCTCAAAAATTATCCATACAATGGTTAAGTGTTAAAAAAATTTTGGAGCTAGTTTATTGGAGTCAAGTTGGTATGGATTGATTATCTTAATATAGGTTGCTCGCAAAGGGTTAATTGTTAATAATCGTCATTGATCATCACTCTAGGGTGTTTTCCTGAAATAATCCATACCATGGTTAAGTGTTATAAGAATCTTAAAGCTAGTAAATATGTGTCAAGTTGGTATGGATTATACATCTCAATTGAGGTTGCTAACAGAGCGTTAATTTATAATGATCGTCATTGATCACCTTTCTAGGATATTTGCATGAAATGATCCATACTATGGTTAATTGTTAATAAAAACTTAGAGCTAGTAAATCTGTGTTAAGTTGGTATGGATTGATTATCCTAATATAGGTTCCTCGAAAAGGGTAAATTGTTGTTAATCATCATTGATCACCACTCTAGGTTGTTTTTCTAAAATGATTCATACCATGGTTAAGTGTTAAAAAAATCTTCGAGTTAGTAAATGTGTGTCAAGTTGGTATGGATTGATTATCTCAATATCGGTTTGTCGGAAAGGGTTAATTGTTGATGATCATCATTGATAATCACTCTAGAGTGTTTCTCTAAAATCATCTATACCATGGTTAAGTGTTGAAAAAATCTTGGCGTTAGTAAATATGTGTCAAGTTGGTATGGATTGAAGCTCTCTAGTTAGGTTGCTAAGAGAGCGTTAATTGTTGATGATCGTCATTGATCACCTTCCTAGGGTATTTGCATGAAATGATTCATACTATGGTTAATTGTTAATAAAAACTTGGAGCTAGTAAATCTGTGTTAAGTTGGTATGGATTGATTATCTCAAAATGAGTTGCTCGGATAGGGTTAATTGTTGATGATCATCACTGATCAATACTCTTGGGTGTTTCCCTACAATAATTCATACCATGGTAATGTATTTAAAAATCCTTGGATCAAGTAAGTTAAAGTCAAGTTGTTATGGATTGATTATCTTAATATAGGTTGCTTGGAAAGTGTTAATTGTTGCTGATCGTCATTGATTATCACTCTAGGTGTTCCCTGAAATGATCCACATCCTGGATGAGTGTTAAAAAAAAATTGGAGTTAGTAAATTGAAGTCAAGTTGGTATGGATTGAAGATCTCAAGTTAGGTTGCTAAGAGAGCGTTAATTGTTGATGATCGTCATTGATCACCTTCCCAGGGTATTTCTATGAAATGATCCATACTATGGTTAAGTGTTAATAAAAACTTGGAGCTAGTAAACCTGTCTTTAGTTGGTATGGATTAATTATCTCAAAATGGGTTGCTCGGATAGGGTTAATTGTTGATGATCATTATTGATCAATACTCTTGGGTGTTTTGCTAAAATGATTCATACTATAGGAAAGTAATTAAAAAATCTTGGATCAAGTTAGTTGAAGTTAAGTTGGTATGGATTGATTATCTAAGTATAGGTTGCTCGGAAAGCGTTAATTGTTGATGATCATCATTGATCATCACCCTAGGTGTTCCCTGAAATGATCCATACCCTGGTTGAGTGTTAAAAAAATCTTGGAGTTAGTAAATTGAAGTCAAGTTCGTATGGATTGATTACCCCAATTTAGGTTCCTCGGAAGGGTAAATTGTTGTTAATCATAATTGATTATCACTCTAGGGTGTTTCTCTAAAATGATCCATACAATGGTTAAGTGATAAAAAAATTTTGGTGCTAGTAAATTGAAGTCAAGCTGGTAGGGATTGATTATCTTAAGATGGGATTCGCGGAAAGGAAAAATTGTTGTTAATCATCATTGATCACCATTCAAGGTTGCTTCTTTGAAATGATTTATACCATGGTTAAGTGTTATAAAAATCTTCAAGCTAGTAAATCTGTGTCAAGTTGGTATGGATTAATTATCTTAAGATGGGTTGCTCGGAAAGGGTTAATTGTTGAAGATCATCATTGATAATCACTCTAAAGTGTATCTTTAAAATGATCCATACTATGGTCAAGTGTTAATAAAAACTTGGAGCTAGTAAATCTGTGTCAAGTTGGTATGAATTGAAGATCTAAATATAGGTTGCTAAGAGAGGGTTAATTGTTGACGATCGTCATTGATCATAACTCTAACGTGTTTTCCTAAAATCATCTATACCATGGTTAAGGGTTGAAAAAATCTTGCAGTTAGTAAACATGTGTCAAGTTGGTATGGATTAAAGATCTCAATTTAGGTTGCTAAGAGAGGGTTAAATGTTGATGATCGTCATTGATCACCTTTTTAGGGTATTTGCATGAAATGATTCATACTATGGTTAATTGTTAATAAAAACTTGGAGCTAGTAAATCTGTGTTAAGTTAGTATGGATTGATTATTTCAAAATGAGTTGCTCGGATAGGGTTAATTGTTGATGATCGTCACTGATCAATACTCTTGGGTGTTTCCCTACAATAATTCATACCATGGTAATGTATTTAAAATATCTTGGATTGAGTACCCAGTGGGCAAAAATCCATGTTCGTTCTAAAAACGTTTTAAGAACGTTTTTAAAACGTTTCATGTCGGCCAAATAATGTTCTGGAACATTATTCGAACATCCATGTTCCAATAACGTTCCAGAACATTATTTGGCCGACATGAAACGTTCTAAAAACGTTCTTCAAACGTTTTTAAAACGTACATGGATTTTTGCCCACTGGGTAAGTTGAAGTCAAGTTGGTATGGATTGATTATCTTAAGATGGGTTGCTCGGAAAGGGTTAATTGTTGAAGATCATCATTGATAATCACTCTAAAGTGTATCTTTAAAATGATCCATACTATGGTCAAGTGTTAATAAAAACTTGGAGCTAGTAAATCTGTGTCAAGTTGGTATGAATTGAAGATCTAAATATAGGTTGCTAAGAGAGGGTTAATTGTTGACGATCCTCATTGATCATAACTCTAACGTGTTTTCCTAAAATCATCTATACCATGGTTAAGTGTTGAAAAAATCTTGGAGTTAGTAAATATGTGTCAAGTTGGTATGGATTGAAGATCTCAATTTAGGTTGCTAAGAGAGGGTTAATTGTTGATGATAGTCATTGATCACCTTTCTAGGGTATTTGCATGAAATGATCCATACTATGGTTAATTGTTAATAAAAACTTGGAGCTTGTAAATCTGTGTTAAGTTAATACGGATTGATTTTCTCAAAATGGGTTGCTCGGATAGGGTTAATTGTTGATGATCATCACTGATCAATACTCTTGGGTGTTTCCCTAAAATAATTTATACCATGGTCATGTATCTAAAAAATCTTGGATGTTTATCTGAAAATGGGTTGCTCGGAAAGGGTTGATAGTTGATAATCATTATTGATCAACACTCAAGGAGGTTTCCCTGAAAAGATCCATACCATGGTTAAGTGCTTTAAAAATCTTGAAGCATGTAAATTGCAGTCAAGTTGGTATGGAATTATTATCTCAATATGGGTTGCTCACAAAGGGATAATTGTTGTTAATCATCTTTGATAACCACTCTTGGTTGTTTCCCTAAAATGATTCATACCATGGTTAAGTGTTAAAAAAATCTTGGAGTTAGTTAATCTGTGTCAAGTTGGTATGGATAGATTAACTGAATATGAGTTGCGCGGAAAAGGTTAATTATTTGTAATCATTATTTATCATCACTCTAAAGTGTTTCCCTGAAATGATCTATACCATGGTTAAGTGTTAAAAACATCTTAAAGTTAGTAAATCTGTGTCAAGTTGGTATGGATTAATTATCTCAATATAAGTGTCTGGGAAAGGGTTTTTTTGTTAATGATTATCATTTATCATAACGCTAGTGTATTTCCCTGAAATGATCCATACCATAGTTAAGTGTTAAAAAAAAATTGGAGCTGGTAAATCAGAGTCAAGTTGATATGGATTAATTATCGCAATATGGGTTGCTCGAAAAAAGTTAATTGTTACTGATCATTAATGATCATCACTCAAGGCTGTTTCCATGAAATGATCAATACTATAATTGAGTGTTGAAAAAATCTTGGTGCTAGTAATTTGGAGTCTAATTAGAATGGATAGATTATCTCAATATAATTTGCGTGGAAAAAATTAATTGTTGATAATCATCTTTGATCATCACTCTAGTGTGTTTTTCTAAAGTGATCTACAACATGGTTGAGTGTTAAAAAAAGCTTGGAGCTAGTAATTCTGTGTCAAGTTAATATTGATTGATTATCGCAATATGCGTTGCTCGGAAAGGTTTAATTGTTCTTGATCATCATTGATCATCACTAATGGGTGTTTTCCTAAAATGATTTATACTATGGTTAAGTGTTAAAAAAATCTTAGTGCTAATAAATCGAAGTCAAGTTAGTATGGATAGATTATCTCAATATAAAATGCGCGAAAAGCAATTTGGGTTGCTCGGAAAGGGTTATTTATTGATGATTATCATTGATCATCACTCTAAGGTGTTTCCACAAAATGATCCATTTTATGGTTAAGTGTTAAATAATCTTGGAGCTAGTAAATCTGTGTCAAGTTGGTATGGATTGATTATCTCCTTATGGGTTGCTCGGAAAGACTTTATTGTTGATTATCATCATGGATCATCACTCTAAGGTGTTTCCCTAAAATGACACATTCCATGGTTAAGTGTTAAATAATCATGGAGCTAGTAAATTGGAGTTTAGTTGGTATCGATTGATTATATCGACATGGGTTGCTTGGAAAGGGTTAATTGTTAATAATCGTCATTAATTAGCACTTTAGGGTGTTTTCCTGAAATGATCCATACCATGGTTATGTGTTAAAAAAATCTTGAAGCTTGTAAATATATGTCAAGTTGGTATGGATTGATTATCTCAATATGGGATGTTTGGGAAATGTTAATTGTCGATGATCATAATTTATTATTACTCAAGGGTGTTTTCTTGAAATGATCCGTACCATGGTTAAGTGTTAAAAAAATCTTGGAGCTGGTAAATTGGAATCAAGTTGGTATGGATTGATTATCTCAATATAGGTTGCTCGGGAAGGGGTAATTGTTGATAATCATCATTGATCACCACTCTAGGGTGTTTCCCTGAAATGATATATACCGTGATTGAGTGTTAAAAAAATCTTGGGGCTAGTAAATCTGTGTCAAGTTGGTATGGATGGATTATCTCAATATGGGTTGCTTGGAAAGAATTAATTGTTGATGATCATCATTGATCATCTCTCTAGGGTCGTTCCCTGAAATGATTTATACCATGGTTAAGTGTTAAAAAAATCTTAGAGCTATTAACTATTTGTCAAGTTGGTATGGATTGATTATCTCAATATGGGTTGCTCGGAAACTTCTTTCTCTGTGATATCTTTTTTTTTTTCTATGGGGTGGTTTTTTAGGGTCGATAAATTAATTTGTTAATTGGAAAAGTTAGTGGGCATATTCCTAAGTGAGTTCCATCAGTTCAGAACTTAATTATAATTTTTTCGTTGATTTTGATTATTTATCTCTGATACCTTAATTTTTTTTTCTACGTGTTTGTTTTTTAGGGTTAATAAATTAATTTGTCTATTCGAAAGATTTAAAGGCATATGTCTGAGAATGTTCTATCATTTTAGAACTTAATTATAATGTTTTTGTTGATTTTCATTATTTTTTTCTGATATATTTTTCGTTTTTCTTAAAGGGTGGTTTTTTAGAGTCGATAAATTAATTTGTTAAATGGAAAAGTTAGAGGGCATTTTTCTGAGCATGTTCCATCATGTTAAAACTTGATTATATTTTTTTTTGTTGATTTTGAGTATTTCTCTGTGTTAACTTTTTCTTTTTTTCTAAGGGTTGGTTTTTTAGCGTTGATAAATTAATTTGTTAATTGGAAAAATTAGAAGGCATATTTCTAAGTAAGTTCTATCATTTTAGAACTCAATTATAATGTTTTTGTAGATTTTGAGTATTTTTCTCTGATATCTTTATCTTTTTTTCCTAAGGGGTTATTTTTTAGCTTTGATAAACTAATTTGTCAATTGGAAAAATTAGGGGGCATATTCCAGCGTACGTTTCATTGTTTTTGATTTTTATTTTATTTTTGTAGAGTTTTTTTAATTTTTTTAGATTTTTTTTATTTTATCTTTAGGGGTGGTTTTTGGGGGTTGCGAACTTTTTATCCTTTGTTAATTGACTTTTTAATGTTTCTTATAATTAATGAATTGATTTGTAATATTGAAAATAAAAATTTGTTTACTTAAATCAAACGGTGTTATTTAATTTGTTGCGTAAAACACGTGATCTTCTCTGATTGGTGGTTAATCTGCGTAGGTTAATTTCTCGTGTAAAAATACGGGAAATCGCAAAATTTCAATATTTTTTAATTTTTCTGTTAATTATTATCAATTAGCTATCTGATTATTGATTTATTTCATCAATAATTACATGTCTTTCTTGATAATATGTGCTTTTCAGGGCAATTTGTCTTTTGGGATAGCACTCTACTAACCATCCTACTTGACATTCGCTAAAAATGACAAGTTTCAGTTTTTCATTATTTTCTCTCATAAAACAATTATTTATAAGTCAAAACTTAATCAAAACAATCAAAAGTAATTTATTTTATCGTAATTAGTACTTCAGAAGTACATTTTATACTTATTTCTTTTTATATTCAGCATAAAACTGCACCGTAATCAAACTGTAACCAAATGGCATTTTTCAACAGTTGCCGTTCGGGGTTGCATGGCCGCCAGGGGTATGGCTAAAACACAAATACGTATGGCAGTTCCTAAAACAGCAATAAAATATTGCCAATCTGCCCATAATTATCGCAGTTCCACGGAAATATTTTTTTCAGTGTTTATATAGACTAACATCAGCACAACTTTAATTGAATGTTTAATTTTTATAAATATTATTCAAACAATTTTTCTTATTAATTATTTAGACAAAGTTTACTATAGTTCAAAAAATATTTATTAAAAAAAGTAAATGGTCCTCCTGATAACTGATCTGAAATTCAAATATTAGATTTTGTAAATCTTAAGGTAGTTCTCTGGCAGTTATACTTGAAAAAATCGTTTTTCTATAGTTTTTCTTTAAATTGTGAGAGAACGTTATTTTATATGTGCCTTCTGTCTGGTTAAAATTTCAATGGCCCTTGCAATGCTAAAAATTGAGATATTCAGGTTCTAAATTCCAATTTTGTATGGAAAATGATAAAAAATGAAATTTGAACCTGAATATCTCAATTTTGAGCATTGCAAGGGATATTGAAATTTTATCCAGATATAAGGCACACATAAAATAACGTTTCGTCGCAATTTAAAGGAAATTCATAGAAAATCGATTTTTTCAACTATAACTGCCGGAGAACTACCTGAATCTAAGCCAGCGTGGCTGTGGGGTTTAAGCGTATAACTTGCGTCTGAAGGGTACCGGGTTCAATCCCAACCAGCGTGCGATTTTTGGCTTAATAATATAGTTTTAATTGTTTAGGTGTAGCGAATGTTAATGTAAAAATTTGTTTAAACAAATTAAATTAACTAATAAAATCTTAAAATAAAATTTGCAGGACGAAGTTTTCATTCGATTAATGAAATAATTGTACGTAAAATTCGTATTCCAAGAATATAAATGTTATTTTTTATTTGCTCAAATAGGCAATAATAATGATAAATAGTAAATTAATAACAAAATTGTACTGCGCCAGTGACTTTTTTCCCATTGGGTTATTTGATTTTACTTTTCCGCCCGGATTTCTCCTTGACAATATACGCTGATACTGTTCATCATTAATGCGTTAGCCCTGGCAGGGCCGTATTGAACCAGCCATGGCAGGTAGTACTGCGCTGGTACTGGCAGTCAGTACTGAATAGCGTTATCACCCCAGAGTTAGGTCAATACTGCGCCAGTACTGGGCTACAGTACTGCGCCAGCCTCGCACAAGACTGGTGCTGTACCGCGATAGTTGTCAATTTTTCATTGGGCTCGAATCCCGTTGGTGAGCCGGGCATCTCGATTTTGCCATGTAAAATGCATGTGAAAATTTTTAATTTTCGAAAAATCAAAATCATTCGCAAGGGTTTGACAAAAGTTAACATTAAGTTACTGAATCTTATAGTAGACTCTCTGACGATTAATTTGACCTGTATAACTTTTAATTTTGATAACCCTAACCCGGTATACAACTACCCCAAAGTTGCCCCCTTTTTAAACTTTTGCACCCAGACGCACTTTGCCTAAGTAAAATCCATGTGTGACATCTTTATCCATAGAAATAGTTATTATTATTTATTTTAAGGAACAATTAAAGTTTAATTAATTATTTTATGAATATTTTTAACTATTTGACAATTGTTTAAATAATTTAATTTTTTTAAACAATTATTTTTTTCTAAAAAACCATACAAATGACTTTTTCATGTATATATATATTTTTTTATGTTTAAACAAATTAATTAGTTTAAACAATTAATTTTTTTTAAAAAATCATACAATGAAATTTTTTTATTTTTTTGTAATATTCTAAAATCATGTAAATTTATATTTCAAAATTTTTCAAAGACAATTTTAACGAAAACATTACAAGATGTCACGAACAAGAAAATTATTTATTTAGATTTTATTGTTTGTGGAAATAAGATATAGCTTTTACTCATCACGGAGTAGTAAAATGAGTCGAATTCCTGAGTTATTTATTCAAGCCTTTTCTGTTTGTATTTATTTCTGGGAATAGTGGAAGGAAATTAACTTGTTAAGATTGATTTACCATTTTAAACAATTTATTTAAACAATCAAAAATGTTTAAAAGTAACAAATACATTTGAATGTTAAGAAGAGAACAATTTTGTGTGTATGTTTGTCGTGTGGTGTGAATGGAACGAGATTATACTTTACCAGTATACCGCCAGAATTGATGAGTTGTTGAGATTTAATTTTGATATTTAATTTATTATTTCTAAATTCTAAATTATCATTAAAATAAAATAACTAAATTTCTACCTTCGAAAAACTCAAAGGGCAAAAGAAAAATTTTCTATTGATTTTATTAATTATTCAAATTAAATCGGGAAAATCAAATAATTTGGAAAACCGATTTTAATTCTAACCCGACTTCCAATTTCTTTACAGTTGGATTAATTATCGCGACCACTTTCGATGAAAATGGCAAGTCGAAATGGAAACGATTAGAATACGCGATAATAACTTTGATTTTTATTTACGAGTTCACGAAAAACGTCGCGGCCACGCGACAAAACCATAGTCAGAGAAATATGTTTAGAACTCGTGACGCACAGTGGTTTGAAATCAGAAATTGATGTTTAAATCAACTTTTAGAAAGAACGGCTGCATGGATTTTCAATTTTTTTTTTGAAAAATTCATAAATAAATTCTTACGGGATCTGTGAGAGTAGATTTTTGTTTTTTGTTTTATTTGTTTTTTAATGTTAATGCAAACAGCTGAAAAAATGGCAACTTTTTCGTTTTCTTTTTTTATTTTCTACAAAAATTTTTTTAATGCCTGCCAATACCTTAATTTCATAGAAGTAAAGAAATAGAATAAACAAAAATTTTGAAAGCGCTAATTTAATTGTTATTGACCCCCTATTACCCCCTAAGAAGGGGAAGGAATTTCAAATTTTACGAAAAGTTGAGTTCGGTCTCTATTTCTATATTTTTTGGTCCGCTGAAACCGAAAAAGACCATTAAAAACAAATTTCACCCCTTCTTCACCCCCTATTACCCCTCGACAGGGTGTTGATATTTCAAAATGTGAAAAAAAATCGAATAGGGTGTTTTTTCCTAAGGTTTTTGGGGCGTTAAAACCGAGAAAGACTACCAAAAACAAATTCCCTCCTCCCTTACCCCCTATTACCCCATAAGAGGGGGTAGAAATTTTAAATTTTACGAAAAGTCGAGTTCGGTGTCTATTCCTATGTTTTTTTGGAGCGCTGAAACCGAAAAATACTCCTAAAAACAAATTTTCCCATCTTTCACAAACTATTACCCCCTGGGAGGGGGTTGAAATTGTGAATTTCATAATTAAATAGACACCGTCCTCTACTTTTGTAAAATTAAAAATTGAATTTACTGCCAGGGTGTAAAACATGGTAAAGAAAAGAGGAATTTTTTTTGGTTGTTTTTTCGGTTTAATTGTCCCAAAAAACATAGGGAAAGACACCCCGTCCCAGGGGTAATAGGGAGAGAAGGGGGAAGAAATTTTTTTTTGGGGGTCTTTTTCGGTTGCAGAGGCCCATAAAGTATAGGAATAGACACAAAATTCAACTTGTCTTGAAATTCGAAATTCCTACCACTCTTAGGGGTAATAGCGGGTGAAGGGGGGATTTGTTTTTGGTGGTCTTTCTCGGTTTAATCGCCCAAAAAACCTTAAGAATAGACACTCTATTAGATTTTTTTTCGAAATTTTAAATATCAACCTGCTGTTAAGGGGTATTAGGGGGTGAAGAAGGGGAGAAATTTGTTTTTGGGGGTCTTTTTTGGTTTCAGCGCTCAAAAAAACATAGGAACAGACACCGAACTCGACTTTTTGTAAAATTTGAAATTCATAACTACTAAAAACCTACCTACTAACCTACCTACTAAAAACAAATAAAACAAAAAACAAAAATCTACTCTCACAGATCTCTTAAGAATTTATTTATGAATTTTTCAACAACAAAAAAATTGAAAATCCATGCAGCCGTTCTCTCTAAAAGTTGATTTGAACATCAATTTCTGATTTCAAACCACTGTGCGACGGGCAGACAACTTTTAATATCCAAGAGCTTTTACCTCTTCGACTCTTCGATTAGTTGTGCGCCTAGTTAGTTTCTTTAATTAAACAAGTCACCTCTGTTCCTTTGTTAGGAAATGCCAAATTTTCAGTATTTGCAATTTTGTATTTCCGAGGCGTTACAGGTGGTGTTGATACCAGGATATTTTTGATGGCCCATCATCTTTCCTAGTCGTTGTATCCATACGCGATGGAAATAATTCCACCAATATACAGCCTGACTTATTTATTTAATTTATTTTTCATTTTTTTCTTATACTACAACTAAATTACTTCTCTTTGTTATTATGTTCTTTCCACTTTAGGTCTGAACTTGTAGGCTTAGATAATTCTAAATCAAATAATAGAATTTCCAAAGAGTGTGGGTTTTAAATTTCACTCTTTGTAATAATTTATTTAATTTTTATTACTAAAATGCACATGGAATGACAACAACCAGCGATAGATGCCATCTTATTTATTTTAGTTTGATTACTCATTTATTTATTCCTTCGAATTATTGTTCATATAAATTTTGTTTTGGTTAATTTAATAAAATTTATTTTGTTTAAGAAATCGGAAGTCAGTCAGGGCTATTGATTTAATTAATGGTTTTGTATTCATATAAATTTAGTTTAATAATTGTTAATAATTTTATTAAATAAAGAAAACTCATCATTGCGAAAATGCAGTAGTGTGGAAACAACACACTATCATAGTATGCCGGCAAGTATATGTATGTGTATGCTTGGGTGTGTTCGCCATACATCGGCGCTAACACGTGTATTATTTCATGTGCTTGTTGCAAGACTTCTTTTAATTCAGTTATTTCGCATTGCAAAATTTGAAATAAGATTGTTTCGTATAAAATATTGTTAAGTATGATGACCTCTAGTTAAATATTATATGTCGATTAAGATTATAAATAATTATAATATAATAATTCCTGTTTTATAACAAGCTTATTGACTATAAGGATAATAGAACTTTAGACATTATTTTTATTTTAATTTTCTATCATTCCTTATAATTGCCTCCCATTACACAAGAAAACACAAAAAAGTAATTTGTATAATTTTTTAGAAAAAATTAATTGTTTAAACTAATTATTTTTGTTTAAACATAAAAAAATATATAGGTCAATTTAATCGTCAAAGAGTCTATTATAAGATTCCAGTAACTTAATGTTTATTTTTGTTAAACCCTTGAGAATGATTTTGATTTTTCGAAAATTGAAAATTTTCCCATGCATTTTACATGGAAAAATATTAAAATTTTGAAAAATCCAAAAATACGTATTCACTCATAAACAATTAAGGGTAGATTATATTATATTTAATATACATTTATGTATATTGGAATTCATTCAACGTTATAAAATCTCAAATACATGGATAGCAAATTTAAAATACTTTTCGACGCCTCCCGTTGATAGCATGTTTATTAAAAAGCCAGTGGAATAAAATGTTACACACCCAAGCAAAATTGAGCTATTAAAAAAACAAAAGTAAAGTGGTTCTTATAGTTTTTGGGGTCACTGATTATGAATCCGGTGTTAGTTTTTAAAAATACAAAATGGAAGATCCAATATGGCAGACAAAAAAAGGAAAAGTTCGTTAGATTCGCCTAAATTGATTATTCAGGAGTTTTATGGGTCGCTGATTACAAAGACAGTGTTAGTTTTTCAAAATACAAAATATCAAATCCAATATGGCTGACAAATTTTGAATAAGCGTTTAATATCGTTTAAAATTAGTTATTCGGGGGTTTCTTTTGACGAATCTAATATCAGTTTTCTAAAATTCAAAATAGCGGATACAATGTTTAATTTTAAACACTTCTTTAAAATTTGTCCGGCATATTAGATCCAACATTTTGTGTTTTTAAAAAGCTAACAGCGCATTCGTAATCAATTACCCCAAAAAGTCCCGATCATCCAATTCTAAGCGATTTTAAACACTTCTTGAAAATTTGTCTGCCATATTGGATGCGCCATTTTGTATTTTAATAAACTAACATTGAATTCGTAATCAGCGACCCCAAAAACTCCTGAGCATTTAATTTTAGTCGAATCTAAAGGATTATTCCATTTTTCGGCCGTCATTTTGAATTTCGGAAAACTGCTATTTGGCATTTAAAAGTAATCCTTTGTAATTAAAGTTTAAGCCTATCACTTAAATAGATTAAATTTTCAAAAACAAACACTGGACTAGTAATCAGCGGCCCCAAAAACCTCCAAGTAATTAATTTTAGGCGAATCGAGAGGTTTTTTTTAATTTTTTGTCCGACATATTGGATCCGCCATTTTGTATTTTTAAAAACTAACACCAGATTCGTAATCAGCGACCCCAAAAACCCCAGAGTAACAAATTTCAGGCGAATCTAAAATGTTTTAAAAACTCGTAAATTTTAAAAATTATTTATGTTTTTTTTAAACAAAAAGAAAATTAAGGCTCAATCCAGTCTACATACTTTTAAAGCTTTATTATTTCTGAAGAGAATGCATCAGGACTAAATGACAAATATTCATTTTCTTCGAAGATATTGAGGTTTTTGTAGGTGGGACATATATGTCCCATGGTTAATATAAAAGACAGTGAAAAATAATTTTTATTAATAATTTGGTAAAATATGATTTCTTTTTAAATGTTTTTTAATTAAAATCTCTATTGAAGTTGCATGCCATTAAATGTTAATCAGGCGCGTCCGTGAATTTATGTGCGGTGCCCACCCGTACGGGTCTATACCACACGGCCCGCCATCGGGCGTGGAGCCGAGATACGCTCGGCCAACGCGAGCTTAAACAAGTCCAAGCTCTATCAATTTCTGCAAGGTTGGCAACAACCTTGCAGACCCTTGGTGAGGGTCGGGACCTTTCCTATCCCTGACGGCTATGCAGGCGCCGCCCGAGTTGAGAACGCAACTCACACGTCGTGACTTCAGAGATGGAGTCGTCCCGATGGTGTCAAAGGACACCCAAAGGATCCCTTCACTCAAGAGCCACTTGCCCTAAGCGATATGGGCTCCCAACCACTGTAAATTTTAATCAGACCGAACTTTCAATATAATGTTTATTTAATCAAATATGCAATTTCATTCTATTTTCATCTTCAATATTATATTATAATGTTAACGCAAGGTTATATACATAAAAAAGTTATTCTTTTTCTAATCTTGTACCCAAAAAGTATAAACTTGCTCAAATTTTGTATATTGTTTTAATTAATAATATTTGTTAGTTAAAAATATTGAAACCTAAATTAATAATAATTAAACATAATTTAAAATGATTAATTAAAATAAGTAAAATTAAAATGTTAAATTTATCTAATGCAAAATTATTTTATTAAACTTTGTCATTTCATTAAAATTTAATAAGGATGGGGAATTAGTAAAGGTAGATGACATAAGGAGAAGTAGGGTCAGAGAAGCAAGGGAGAGAAAGAAAAGAGAGAAGAGTGTTGTAGACAAAGAAGTGCAGGTAACACAAGAAAATATAAAAGAAAACAAGACGCAAGAGGGGTTTCGGGAAACAGATATATATATAAGTATATAAGTAATAAATTAGATTTAAGTTAGATGGAAGAGTGGAGAAGATCATGTATGTAATAGAACTGTAAAGAAAGCGGTATGGGATTATTCGATTAATCATCTTAGCAGGCTTAATGCTTAATTATTATAAGAATATTACTACTTTTAATAATTACTAATAATGGGTGTACAAACTTGTTTATTTTTTTTAAAAATTAAAAAAAATTAAGGTCTAAGGAATTAACTTTAATTTTAGAGGCCCCAGTCCCCCCAAAAATTTTGATCTTGATCCACCAGTGCATAAATATAATAAGAATATAGGAACTTTTCATATTTACAAAATAAAGGTCATTGAACTTTTTTATTTTTCGTAAAAAATAAAAATCACCGATTTGCCCCACAGCTTGAGTCGATTTACCTGCCAAAATTGCAGTTTGAGAATTCAGTATATCTGCATTCAAAGTTATCTAGAGCTAGAACTATAAAAGATAAATCAAAATCTCCTTGCGAATTTGAAAGTGCAAATGATAGGCTACTAAATGCTTTAAATCCTTGTTTGGATTTAAAAAATAATTCTCTAGCATTTTTCCTGTTTGACCACAAGTGAGACAAACAGCCCCGGTCTCCCATATATTTACGGTAATTTTTATTAAATTTAGTGAAACGTGTGAGTTAACATTATATTTATATTATTACCTTAACTCCAAACGCTAAGTTTTTTAATATTGTAAATTTAATACTTTTAAATGTTGAATACAATTTCAAATTATGACTAAATGATAGGTGGACGTTAATTTTAATAAAACATCTTACGGAGTGAATATTTAAAAAAATTTTAAAATAATAATATAATCGGGACTTAATTTACCAATGTTTTTCGCCTAAAACAGTTTATTACTAAAATTTCTTTATTTACATTAAAATTAAACATTTTTTGGTTTATAATATTATTTTTCCGATAGAAAAAAATATTCGTGAATAGAAAAAAGTCTTGTTAATTTAGAAATAATGAATATATTTTTATTATTATCTTTACTCTGGTAAAGCTCGCGCCTAAGCTCTTGCGGATGGATCACCCTGCATCTTTTAAAACTAGGTATTCATCATTCCAACTTCTGTGACGATCAAGCCTACAATAGAAATTAAAAAATGTCTTGAATAATTTTCACAGAATCCTAAAGTGATATACCATTCTTGAGATTATTTTCGTGTTTGGCTCTGCCAAACTTACAATAATCAAAACTTACTTTTTTGAAAAAAAGATGAAATTTTTCTGTTTTCCTTCTAGCACTTTGTAACAAATGTGTTACATTTTACAGCTTCTTATATAAAGCCATGCAAAAAAACGGACTTAAATATTAACGACTGTATAACAAACACTATTGAAAATCTACGAGATCAATTGTCAAAAGGCATTCCCGAACTGGAAGCGCCAGCAATTGAACCGTTGCACTTAAAGCAAATCAGACTGTTGAGAGGACCTGTTGGTGCACGTTTGGATGTTAACTTGACGGATTTGATGGTATGTCTCAAAATTTTATTATGTTTACTGTTAATTATTAATGATATTACAACTGATAAGAATTTTCTTACACTAACAATAAGATTTGAGTAACTAGATGTATAAACAAGGTGCTCAAAAGTATTGTAGTCATTAATGCAATCACTTTCACTGTTTCTTTGCTTCCCTCACGGTTCCCTTTCAAGGTAAGCGCTTTGAATAATATTCAAATGTTTTATTAATTTAATCCATACTTTTTGGAACCACAGTTTTTTGCGTGTTTTTATGTATTTTTCATTCAGAATTAGTTATAATTTCAAAAAAATTTTTTGAAAATAATAGCATCTTTAACAATTATGTATTAAGGATAATATTTTGTTCATATTTTCTATAACCAGAAAAATATTTCAACTTGATATATCATGTCCGTAATATCCAAACTTAGAAATTTCAAACTATACTTTACAAAATTTTAAGATGGTAGATTCAAAATGTCAATAAAAGAAATTTTTCCCAATATATAAATACCCATTATACGTTACTTTAAAAAATTTTGTATTTTTATGACACTGAGTGTCTAAATGGTTTTGGGGTCACTGATCACGAATCTCAACATAGAATTCAAACATTCACATTGGTGAATCTAATATGACTGACAATATTTCAGAAATCGGTCGGATTTGTCTTAAACTTGTTACACAAGAGGTTTTGGGGGTCACACAGCGGGACAAAACCGACTCTTCCTGGGCAAATCACTCTACAGGTCACAATTTTTTATGGATTACCATTTTTTTTAAGTTCAAGATTATTAAATTGCGCGAAGATCCCTCAAAGCCGAATTAAAACTTTTTGCTTGTGTTAAATATTATTAACAATTAAATTATTAAAATTATAATCCATTTCTTAAACTTCTTCGAAAATATTTTATTGCAAAAACTACTAAACTTTCTTGCAATGTCTAATAAAAAATAAACCACTTATATCATAACTATTTGTTATAAATAATTTTTATAAACAATTAGGCAATAAACAAAAAGTTTGATACATTCAACATATTTTTTTTTATTAAATATTTGAATCGGCTATTTATGTGTAAACATTTTGAAAAATGTTACAAAATCTCAATAATTGTTTTTAATATACACTAAAAAAAATATTTCCGTGAAACTGCCATAATTATAGGCAGATCGACCATATTGTATTGCTGATTTCGGAACTGCCATACAGTTTTGTGTTTTACCCATACGACTGTCTGATTAAACACTTGATATTCGTGAAACTGCGAGTGACATTGTAAGGTTAGGTACAATTAACAGTGGCGCACCCATGTATTATAGAAAATTCATACTTTTAGTTGACAAACTTCTACATAAGCTGCAAACCGTAGTCAAATGTCTAATCTAAACCATGTAATTTTTCAGTGTATACAATTTTTATAAACATTTACTTAAAAATCCGTTAATTCGATAAATCATAAAAAAAAATGTATTGTAAACGCATCTATTCGTTGTTTCTAACACAACATGGAGTAAATTAACGTGAAATTAACACAAAATATTGACAGTTTTTTACAAAATTTGAAATGCTATTTTATTGTAAAGAAACCATTTCAAAAGTTTGCATAGAAAAATAAAAGAATTTTAGTTTATAAAAGTTAAAATAGTAATAAAATGAATGTTTGAATATAAAAAAATATTGAAGGTTGTTGGAATCGAGCTCTGGACGCTTGGGTTTACGGTTCGATAGATTAGACGTCCGGTCCTGATATATGAGATGTTGAAGATAAGATGGAAATTTAAAAGGAAGGACTTGTAATGAGATTTTTAAAATTAAATCTGCATAATTAATTGTAATAATAAAAATTGTTTCATTACCATTGTAAATAATATTTTGGAATATGAAAAGAAATATGTATCTTAGTATTTAAAAAAATTATAGGTTGAATATTGTTAAATATATATTAAAATATTGAAAAATAAAGTTATATTTATCGGTATTAAAGCATTATGATTCGATTTTTTTTAAATATAATTAGTTTACAATAGGATTCATAAAAGTGGATTGTTTAATTGCTAAATATTGATTACACTGTGTAACAAAAAAATGGTCATGTCGTGTTTATTTCGAAATTCCTGTATTTATTGAATCTCTAGATACCAATGAACAAGAAAATATTTAAAAAAATTTCAATTTATTCAGTTCCCTAAAAAGGGGGATTAAAGTTTTAAAAAATGGCTTTTTCGGTACTTTTTACAGTACTGTCAAAAGAATACGAGATGACGTAAAAAGCTTTCATCTCGCTTAAAAGAACGCTTAAACCTTGAACTTTAAGATCCAATACTGAAAAGTTATGTAACAATTGCGTGGCAGCTGTATTTTCTGTGAACCTTCTCACTCATCGAAATTTTAGTCAATATAACGGCGCAGAATTCCTAATGTCGGAAAGGATTTCTTTAATCGTACTAGTTTGAAACTTTCTGTATGTGTGTTTTTGATATCACGGATTACTAATTGAAGGTTAGATCAAAAAATTTCTAAATGTCGGATCCAATGTGGCTAATGCATTTTTCAAAAATCGTTCAAATCGTCTCGAGACTCATTATTTGGGGGTTTCTGGGGTCGTTGAATTTGAATCTGACATTAGATTTTAAAAATCCAAAGTGGCCGATCCAATATGGCGGAAGAATTTTCCAAAAATCTATAAAATCGACTGCCGACTTATTACTCGGAGATTTTTGGGAATGATGAATTTAAATCGGAAATTAGATTTAAAAAATCCAAAATGGTGGATCAAATATGGCGGAAGAATTTTTAAAAAATTGTTCAAATCGACTTGAGACTAGTTACTTGGGGGCTTTTGAGATCGTTGAATTTTAATCTGAAATTAGATTCAAAAAATTGTGATTGGCGGATTCAATATGGGGCTGATTATTTTTAAAATCGTACTGATGCGCCTGTGACCTATTACTTATGTGTTTTTGGGGTCTCTAAATTCTAATCTTTTATCAAATTTGAATCTAATTTCCACTTCAGATTCAACAACCCCAAAAACCCTCGAACACTAAGTTTCAAACAAAATAAACGATTTTTGAAAGAATCAGCCACCATATTGGATCCGTCATTTAAAATTTTGTTACTTTAATTTTAGATTTGAAATCACCGACTCTAAAAATTCTAATGTAACAAGACTCGAGTCGATTTAAACGATTTTTGAAAAATTCTTTCGCCATATTCGATTCGCCATTTTAAAATTTTTTTATCTAATTTCATTTTAAAATTCATCGTCTCCAAAAACCCCCAAGAAACAAGTGTCGAGTCGATTTAAACGATTTTTGCAAAATTCGTCCGCCATATTGGATAGGACATTTTTAATTTTTGAAATACAATTTCAGATTCAAATTCAACGACCCAAAAAAACCCCAAGTAACAAGTCTCGAATCGATTAAAACGATTTTTAAAAAATTCGTCCGCCATATTGGATCCACCATTTTGAAATTTTTAAATATAACCTTTATTTAGTAATCAGCGAAATTAAAAACACTTGTCCCGCTAAGAACAAGTTTCGAGCCGATTTGGTCGTTTTTTAAAAATTCTTCCGCCATATTTGATCCGACATTTTGGATTTTTAAAATCTAATGTCAGATTCAAATTCAACGACCCCAGAAACCCCCAAATAATAAGTCTCGAGACGATTTGAACGATTTTTGAAAAATGCATCAGCCATATTGGATCCGACATTTAGAAATTTTTTGATCTAATCTTCAATTAGTAATCAGTGATATCAAAAACACACATACAGAAAGTTTCAAACTAGTACGATTAAAGGAATCCTTTCCGACATTAGGAATTCTGCGCCGTTATATTGACTAAAATTTCGATGAGTGAGAAGGTTCACAGAAAATACAGCTTCCACGCAATTGTTACCTAACTTTTCAGTATTAGATCTTAAAGTTGAAGGTTTAAGCGTTCTTTTAAGCGAGATGAAAACTTTTTACGTCATCTCGTATTCTTTTGACAGTACTGTAAAAAGTACCGAAAAAGCCATTTTTTAAAACTTTAACTCCCCTTTTTAGGGAACTGAATAAATTGAAATTTTTTTAAATATTTTCTTGTTCATTGGTATCTAGAGATTCAATAAACACAGGAATTTCGAAATAAACACGACATGACCATTTTTTTGTTACACAGTGTAATCAATATTTAGCAATTAAACAATCCACTTTTATGAATCCTATTGTAAACTAATTATATTTAAAAAAAATCGAATCATAATGCTTTAATACCGATAAATATAACTTTATTTTTCAACTAGCCAAAAATACGCGCGCTAAAGCGCGCGAGAATTGCATTTTTCATTAACAGGTATAATTTCAATACAAAAAACAAACTAAACTTATTTATATTAAATTAATTATACTATCAACTTAAATTTTGTAAATTAATTTTTATTTATTAAAATGTGTTATAAATAATTAAATACAAAGACATTTTAGAGAATAACTCTGATTCTCTTTCTAAGTTGAAAATAAAAAGGTTCTTATAGTGCGTTACAAAAAGATTTTTTTAAATAGTTTTTTGAACAAAATATTTTTTAATAATAAAATTAATACAATTTTCTATACAAATTTTATTTATTCCAAACCTCTATTGATATGAAATCTTTATTTTTAATTTTTCTTTAAACAATACGAAATTCGATTTATAACAAACCATTCTCAAAAATTTCTATTAATATAAAATTTAATTTTTCCGAATTAAAAAATTCCAAACTTCTATTAATTTAAATTTAAATTATTTCAAACTTCAATTCTAATCAAAATTGCAATATAACCAAAGTTTTAAGATTTTTAATTTAATGTAATTTGTATAAAAGTGAAAAATTGAAATAATTTGAATTCCCTACATTAGGAATTAAAATAAAAATGAGTTCATTTTCTTTTATTTCAATCTTTATCTAAAAATATTTTAAAATGTTGGAAACAATGTAACCTGAAATCATTTGTAAATTTAAAAACTATTAATTTCAACTTCTAGAAATTGGAAATTTCAAATCGATTCAAACTTAAATTTAATTTAAACTTTGATCAATTAATACTTAAATTTACCGATTCTAAATTTTATTATTGATGCAAACTTCTTTTCCTAAGAATTATTTGAAATAATTTAAATTCTTAATTTCCAAAAATCTAAATATCATTCAATTTACATCAACTGAATTAAATATATTTAATTTAACAAACATAAGTCTAACAAAAAATAGGAATAAATTATAAAGACGGCATTTATGTTTTATTCCATAAAATTATAATTAAATTGTCGAATATATTGGAAACATTAAATTATTTCGAATTATTTATACATATTTTTTCATGAATTTACATATTATGTTTAAAGTGTTGTAAATATTTATTAAGAACTGTAAAGTAGATTACAGTAAAATACGCGTTTATATTTTAATACACTATTGTATAAATAAAATATAAATTTATTACTTAATTCAAGTTTTAAATTACAGAGAATTAATAAATAAATAGGTAAAATTAGAAATTCTACAATAAAAATACATTTTTTTAAAAGGTATTGATTTAAAACAAGAAAAAAAACATTTATAGGTGTGAATTAATTTTGATCTATTAAAATTTTTTGCAAATTATTAAATAGAAAGAAATTTTAAAAAATAAATCAGATTTTCTTCCCTAGTTAAAAATAAAAAAATTTATTGTATGTTACAGAAAGTAAAAATATTTCTTTTTCAATAGTTTTTTGAACAAAATATATTTAAACTTTTATGCAAACTTAATTTACTCCAAACATCTTTTGATAATAAGAATTCCTTAGTCTTAAAATTTATTTACAAAATTCAATTAATAATAAACCATTCTTCAAAATTTCTATCAATATTTTTCATTTTTCCAAATTAAAAAATTTCCAACTTCTATCTATTCAAATTGAAATTATTTCAAACTTAAATTAATCAAAATTAAAATATAACTCAAGTTTTAAAATTCATAATCTGTAATATAGGGAAAAGTATATTTCAGTCAATCTTATTTTTTGTTTTTCCAATTGAACTAATTAAAATTATAATTGATCCTAATTTGAAACCTATAATAAAATTAGAAATCAAATAAGCTTATTAATTTACCAATAAAAAATAAGCATTTTGAGATAAAAAATACATTTATTTGGAGAAATTTAATTTGGTACGTATTTTTATTTAAAATAGGAAAGAAAGTTTTAAATAAAAAAAAAATGATTAAGGACGCTTATACCCTCAAGCGGTTCTCATTCTATCGGACCATGTTAGTCAATATTTTTTTAATTTCATTTCGTCTTATAATTTGGTTTCTAAATAGTATTTTGTAGTTAAAATCATTACACAAACAAATTTTATTGAAAAAAAAAATTTCTGTTGAAAATTCGAACTTTTTAAAATTTTTTCTTCCTGATTATTTCAAAAAAGTGAAGGATTACTACCCTTAAATATCATTTTCTTAACAACGGAACGGTAAATTAATTAAATATTATTGTAAAAGTTGTATTCCATTACAGTTTAAAATATATCAGTTTTTTAAAAAAATCTGTAGAACCGTGTTTTTTTAATTAATTAAAATATAGTCATTTTGCGCGTTTTGTTACTTTTTCCATGTAAAAGTCCCAACTTTATAAATTTATATCTTAAAAACAGAACAGTAAAATTCAATAAAATTGTAACAGTACATGTAAAGTAATGTATTTAATATGTCATTAAAATTTGTTAAGAATCTGTAGAAAATGGTTTTTTGGATAAACATCCTTAAAAGAGGAATAAATTATAAAAAAGGCATTTAAAAGTCTACAAAAATATTTGAAAACAGTGCTCGCTTTTTTCAAATATTATCATGATATTTCCTTCTTTATTCTTATTTATATTATATTTTTTAGAAGTAATTAAAAAAACAAAATATTATTATGAAAATGATTCATATATTATTATAAATTATAATATAAAATATACATTAATTTTCATATTATATTTAAAGTGTTTTGAATCATTATTAAAATCTGTAAAGTAGTTTTAAATAAGACACGTTTGTATGGTAATACATTATTATTATTATTGAAAATAAAATACATAAATTTCTCAATTGATTTAAAATTTAGATTCAGGAAAATTAATAAATAAATAAATAAAATTAGAAATCTTATAATTGACATAAAAATACATTTTTTCAAAAGTTATTAATTTAAAACAAAAAACATCTATTGTGCCAAACTTCAGGTGTGGACAGAATGAAAGAATGAAAGAATGAAGTTTGCGATTATTATTATTAATTATTCTTATTTATATTGTCTTTTTTAGAAGTAATTAAAAAAACGAAATATTATGAAAATTATTCATATATTATTATAAATTATAACATAAAATATTCATTAATTTTGATATTAAGTTTAAAATTTTTTGAATCTTTATTAAAATCTGTAAAGTAGCTTTAAATAAGGCACGTTTGTATTGTAATACATTATTATTATTATTGAAAATAAACTATATAAATTTCTCAATTGATTTAAAATTTAGATTCAGGAAAATTAATAAATAAATAAATAAAATTAGAAATCTTATAATTGACATAAAAATACATTTTTTCAAAAGTTATTAATTTAAAACAAAAAACATCTATTGTGCCAAACTTCAGGTGTGGACAGAATGAAAGAAAGAAAGAATGAAGTTTGCGATTATTATTATTAATTATTCTTATTTATATTGTCTTTTTTAGAAGTAATTAAAAAAACGAAATATTATGAAAATTATTCATATATTATTATAAATTATAACATAAAATATTCATTAATTTTGATATTAAGTTTAAAATTTTTTGAATCTTTATTAAAATCTGTAAAGTAGCTTTAAATAAGGCACGTTTGTATTGTAATACATTATTATTATTATTGAAAATAAACTATATAAATTTGTCAATTGATTTAAAATTTAGATTCAGGAAAATTAATAATTAAATAAATAAAATTGGAAATCTTATAATTAATATAAAAATACATTTTTTCAAAAGTTATTGATTTAAAACAAAAAACATCTATTGTGCCAAACTTCAGGTGTGGACAGAATGAAAGAATAAAAGAATGAAGTTTGCGATTATTATTATTAATTATTCTTATTTATATTGTCTTTTTTAGAAGTAATTAAAAAAACGAAATATTATGAAAATTATTCATATATTATTATAAATTATAACATAAAATATTCATTAATTTTGATATTAAGTTTAAAATTTTTTGAATCTTTATTAAAATCTGTAAAGTAGCTTTAAATAAGGCACGTTTGTATTGTAATACATTATTATTATTATTGAAAATAAACTATATAAATTTCTCAATTGATTTAAAATTTAGATTCAGGAAAATTAATAAATAAATAAATAAAATTAGAAATCTTATAATTGACATAAAAATACATTTTTTCAAAAGTTATTAATTTAAAACAAAAAACATCTATTGTGCCAAACTTCAGGTGTGGACAGAATGAAAGAAAGAAAGAATGAAGTTTGCGATTATTATTATTAATTATTCTTATTTATATTGTCTTTTTTAGAAGTAATTAAAAAAACGAAATATTATGAAAATTATTCATATATTATTATAAATTATAACATAAAATATTCATTAATTTTGATATTAAGTTTAAAATTTTTTGAATCTTTATTAAAATCTGTAAAGTAGCTTTAAATAAGGCACGTTTGTATTGTAATACATTATTATTATTATTGAAAATAAACTATATAAATTTCTCAATTGATTTAAAATTTAGATTCAGGAAAATTAATAAATAAATAAATAAAATTAGAAATCTTATAATTGACATAAAAATACATTTTTTCAAAAGTTATTGATTTAAAACAAAAAACATCTATTGTGCCAAACTTCAGGTGTGGACAGAATGAAAGAATAAAAGAATGAAGTTTGCGATTATTATTATTAATATTTTAATATATATTTAACAATATTCTACCTATAATTTTTTTAAATACTAAGATACATATTTCTTTTCATATTCCAAAATATTATTTACAATAGTAATTAAACAATTTTTATTATTACAATTAATTATGCAGATTTAATTTTAAAAATCTCATTACAAGTCCTTCATTTTAAATTTCCATCTTATCTTCAACATCTCATATATCAGGACCGGACGTCTAATCTATCGGACCGTAAACCCAAGCGTCCAGAGCTCGATTCCAACAACCTTCAATATTTTTTTATATTTAAATATTCATTTTATTACTATTTTAACTTTTATAACCTAAAATTCTTTTATTTTTCTATGCAAACTTTTGAAATGGTTTCTTTACAATAAAATAGCATTTCAAATTTTGTAAAAAACTGTCAATATTTTGTGTTAATTTCACGTTAATTTACTCCATGTTGTGTTAGAAACAACGAATAGATGCGTTTACAATACATTTTTTTTTTATGATTTATCGAATTAACGGATTTTTAAGTAAATGTTTATAAAAATTGTATTCACTGAAAAATTACATGGTTTAGATTAGACATTTGAAATATTATTTGTGAAAACAAAAATTGAAATCATGAGAGTATGATTAATTTAGTTAATAAATAATATGAAATAAATTTATTTTTAAAATAAAAATTGAGTTCTTTATGGGGTCATTTACTTGATACAAATTTTGGCTAATTTGAACCCCCTCCCACCCCTCGTGATATTTTTTCTATTGTTAAAAAATTCAATTTTCATGGACCGGGATATTTTGCCTACCCCCCTCGCTCCCCCAAAGATATCACGTGATATGTGAATGACCTCTATAAGAAATTTTAAATATATTTTCATGAAATATATAACAAAATGTAGAGTAGAATTTTTAGAATACACAAGCCTGCAAAAAAAAAGTTTCCGTTGTTTGAGATCGACAAGTTATTTCCCGCAGTTTTTGGTTTTAGCGACTTGTCATAGAGGTTAAATTAAAGCTTAAACTTTGTACTTTACTGTAGGACCGGTCAGACGCTTGTCTTTTGGTCGCCATCACAAGACGAGCTGTTTGGCTGTTGCCAGGACTCATCGACTCCCGTTGTCTTGCGAGTTTGAGCACCGGGGAACAAACAGGACCCCGTTAATTTGGTTACTCGCCGTTTTTGTACTTGGTGCACCAGCTACCTGTGAGGATGATTTTAATTCAGATTTCAGAATGGGAGCTAACCATCCTCGTCAGCTATGGGTGACATGGGTTCTTGGAGAAATAGTACATTCCTGCCTTCTCGGTATCCAGAGTTGGTGTGAAGTAGTATTGATCTAGGTTTGACGTCCGATGGACTGGTTGTCTAACCGGGCTGACCAACGACACCGACCCAATCTAAGGTTCTCACACCGTGCCCACGGATGAATGGCACTAGGGTTACCAAATCCGCCGTAAAGCTGCCGGGGATGTTGCGAACGTCGCCCAACCTAAGTTGTTTTCAATTTGACGTCTGTAAAGCGCAGGCGTCGGTCGCTGATGCCGAGGCCTGGGCGGCGGACGCACGGTCGTTGATTTTTTAATCTTATTTCATATTCGTAATCAGCACCTCTAAAAACCCCCGAGTACATAGTGTGCCTCAACCAGTCGCAGGTGATCTGAAAATGTAACAACAAACGGCTAATGTGGAATTGTCCTAAATGGCTCCCAGATTCCAAATTTTCAAGATTTGAAATCCTAGCTGCTCCACTTTTTGATATTTTTATTTAAGAGTTCCATATTTACCATGAAAACGCGTAAGAGACTATCTATTTAAGAGAATACCGAAATATGACGTGTCATTACGTATTATAACTGTAAATGTCGCTATACACGACTTTGTTAAAGGCGAAGTATTTTTTAGAAATGGACACCCCCCTCCCAAACCCTGCACTACCAATAATGACAGAATTGCTTATTGAAACGAAACAAAATATTATCCACGATAGTTGAAAATGTTATTGATACTCGTCGTTGTTAGATCTTTGACTACCCACTCCACCTTCATTAACCACCTTTCCCCTATATCTATCCCTCTATGAAACCACACACCCCGCCCCCTTAATTATGACAGAATTGCTTATTTAAATTGAAACGAAATTGTATCTACAATAGTTAAAAATGTTATTGATACTCATGGTTGTAGGATCTTTGACTACCCTCCACCCTCATTGAACATCTTTCACCTCTATGTAGCCCTCTATGTAGCCACCCCACCCCGCCCTCTAATTATCACAGAATTGTTTATTGAAATAAAACGAAATTTTATCCACGATAATTGAAAATGTTATTGATACTCATTGTTGTAGAATGTTTGCCTAACACTTCCACTTTCATTAAACACCTTTTCCCTCTCTCTTTTGTCCTCTATGTAACCACCCTGACCCCCTTCAAGGAGGACAAATTGCTTATTGAATTGAATCGAAATTGTATCTCCGATAGTTGGAAATGTTATTGATACTCATCGTTGTAGGATCATTGCCTAACCACCCTTATTAACCTTTTCCCCTCTCTCTAGCCCTCTATGTAACTGCCCTCTAATCCCTCCCCAAGGATGATAGAATTGCTTATTGAATTGAATCTAAATTTTATCCACGATAATTAAAAATGTTATTGATACTCATCGTTGTAGGATCTTTGAGAACCCCCCCCCCCCGCCTTCATTGAACAACTTTCCCCTCTATGTTTTAAATTATCGTGGATAAAATTTCGTTTCATTTCAATAAGCAATTTTGTAATCCTTAGGGGTGAGGACTTGGAGGGGGTGGGGTTGTCTATTACTAAGAAGTATTTCGACTTTAACAAAGTCGGGTCTATCGACATTTACAGTTATAATACCTAATGACCCGTCTTATTTAGATATTTTCTTGAGTTAATAGCCTCTTAGGCGTTTTCATGGTAAATATGGAACTCCCACGTAGAAATCTCAAAAAGTGGAGCAGCTAGGATTTTAAATCTTGAAAATTTGAAATCTGGGAGCCATTTAGGACAATTCCACATAAGCCGTTTTTTGTTACATTTTCAGACCACCTAAGACTGGTTGAGGCACACTGTGGAGTAACAAGTATCATGCAAATCCAATCATTTTTTCAAATAGTTGTATTTACGGACAATGTGAGCCAATTTTAATACATGTCAATTGTCAAATAACTCATGTTTGACAGCATATCGAGCGTCTATTCTGTACATGAGCAGATTTCTGTGAGAAAATACGGTGCTTAAGATTTATTAACCTAGTGAGGAAAATCAGAATCTCATAAAACTTTAGCTGACACAAAAGAATTAACAAGAATGACACGATAACAGTATATACATAAATATGTAATAATAAAGGCGGATGAAAGAAGTCAACAGATAAAATATAATTAGTGGTAGAATTAAAACAATAATAATTTACAACATTTTAAAAGTTGAAAATTAAGATCCAAAAGTTTTTCGCAGGTGACTAAAAATTCATTTAGTAGTTCCTTCCCCCCGAATGTTTTGGCAGTAGATAAGGATACCTCACGGATTAAACGGTGACGCACGATTACTCGAGTTAAAGGGAGACGTACCGAGGGAAAAGAACAAAGACGAGACTATTCTATATATAGAATAGTATATATATTCTATTCTTATATATGTTGACTATTTTAGAGAGGTTTCCACGATGATATGAGATTGTAAGATTTGTTTCTTCCTTTAATAGCCGTGACTTTAATTCCGCTTTCAGCTGATAAAGTCTTTGAAGTTACGAAGGATTAATGAGCTGACCTTGCTACTTCGGCTGATTGAAACATAATTTTCACGGGATATGGGCTCTTCCAATTTTGAACACAAACGCCAAGTCATATAGTTTTTAATTTCCTAATGAGACCTGCTTCAATAAGGCTTGAAAAAATCCCTATATAAGAAATCTCATGGAATATGATACATAAGAAACGAGGCGCTTGCTCTTGGTTAAAATTTAAAAGCGAGACTCTTGCGAGTAGTTAAATTTTTTGAGCAAGGCGCTCGCTACTGGTTAGAACTTTTGAGCGAGGCGCTTGCTACTGGCTGGAATTTATAAGCAAGGCGCTTGTTATTGGTTAAAAAGTCAACAATTTTGAGAGGTTTAAACGTTTCAAGAGAAATAATGTGGTGCGAACATTCGTCAGTGACACGTGGTTTGTTATTTATAAATTTCGTATTTTCCAATTTTTCTAATTTAGAAATCGTGTTTCGGTTTGTGCTGAAGAGGTTTCATTTTGAGGTGAGTTTTTTTTAAATATCAATATATACTGTACCGTCAGAATTTGTCAGTCCACTTAGTTTTTAAGGTTTGGAAAACGTCTTTAAACGCACCAAATACAATTACTTAAATTTTTCTGTCTTTATATTCTGAAACACGGTGGGGCTGGACGAAGTTCAACCAAACTGTCTTATCACTAAAAGTATTTTTACAGAAATTTATTCAGTGATAAAATTAGAAGATTTCAAGCCTATAATAAAAAAAATCTGTCGAGGGTTTTTAAAATCAAATCGATTTTTGTCGATTTTTTTAAAGGTTAACTGCTCTTATTTCATTAAAAATTGAAGTATTTTAATTTTTTTTAAATCTCTTCTTTTACGTTCCGTGAGCAATTTTCTATAGGTAAAGACTTTTGTTTGTTTTTAATCAGCGTTAGATAGAAGAAAAATCACAAAAAAACGTGTTTTTTGGTGATTTTCATGTTGTATCTCAAAACAAATGAAGAAAAATGTTTTTTTAATGAAAAGTGTTTGAAAGCAGTTATTTTTACCTTTAAGGCCAGGTTCCTCCAAAAAATGTGTTTTTTGCAAACTTATTTTATTGATATTACAAAAAAATTTTTTTAATCAAACTTTTTCATATACAAAGACACATAAAAATACTAATTGAAAAAAATTATTATTTTTTTTTTTCAAAATGGCGACACCGAAAATGGCTGTTCAAAAAAATCCCTTTTGTTGGTGGGTGTCACGATATCTCTGAATCCATTCAATTGAAAGCAAACATCAAAATGGTTTCTTATTCTGTATGACATTGGCTATGGTGTGAACTAGAATGAAACATTTTGACAAAAAAAAAAAAACAAAATGGCGGGACTTTTCAGTTTTTAACCCTCTTTTTCACTTTTAATTGATTATAACTTTTTTAAATAATGATGAATATTTTTGGTTCTAGTTCACACCATAGAGAGACATTTGAAGAGTAAAATGACGTTTGGTTCATATTGATAAGTGCAATAGTTTCTAAATAAGAGTGACACTTAGTTCAAAAAACGTTGTTTCGAGAAAAACGTGGTTTTGAGAAAAAAGCGATTAAAGTTTTTGTTCGTGAAAAATCGTAAAATGTTTTGAGCAGTACCGGGAAGTGAGGAAAAGGTTTGAGAATTTCAATTTACGGAGAATAGTTTTTCTGAGAATAAAATAAAAATTCAATAAAATGAGAACACCTTTAATTATGAGAAATACCTTGTTTTATTGAGTAAATCCGTGGTCAAGCAATTAAAAAGCACAAACACGCACAGCAAATTATGTCCTTTGTAGTTGAGTTCATTCCTTTTTCTCAGAAATTACACCTTTAATTTCTGGTGATCTCGCACCACACAACACACACAATTCAATTTTGAGTAGTCCTTTTGAGGAATACAATGAGACGAACCTTGAGAACAAAACCTTGAGAAAACCCGAAAATTACATGAGACAATAGCCTTACATTACCAGAGAGATTTTAACACTGAAACACGTGTTGATAGACGCGACCGGCGAGCAGCTGAGAAGTTGGCCACCGAGAGGTGCTGCCGCCAAACGCTTCCCAAACACGTCACTTTCTTTTTACCGGTAATATTTGAACTGGCAACTGGCCTCGAGTCGTAAATTCGAGCCAACCCCAATTCTGTAATTTTAATACACTAAAGTCTGAACACACTCCCTCCCATCAGCAACAGAGTTGACGATCATGTAGAGGTTGATGCCAATGGTGAGTCGTTCCTGGAGATGGGAAGCACTGCCAGCTTCGTGATTGTCCGCTTGAGAGGAGAGATAGCCGTCCTGATGGTGACCACCCTGGTGAGTCCATCCGCTCCGGGATGCAATTCCATAACCCTAGCCAAGGGCCATTTTGCAGGTGGAAAGCGTTCATCAGTGAGAAGAACCATAGAGCCGACCTTAATTTGATTAGACGGATGATGCCATTTTGAGATAGTGAGTTGTTGCTGCAGATAACTGGCCGACCATCTCGACCAGAAAGCCTGAACCCTTTGTTGAATAAGTTGCCACCTGGACAACCTTAAGCTTGGCATCTCCATCAGAGAAGGTTCCGGTATTGAAGTGAGCGGTTCCCCGATGAGAAAATGCCCTGGTGTAAGAGCTGACAAGTCGTCAGGGTCTTCCGATTGGGGTTCCAACGGTCGTGAATTGAGGACTGCTTCAACCTGAGCTAGAAGAGTCGTAAATTCTTCGTAGGACAGCATTGTTTCACCAACCGTCCTTTTAAGGTGATACTTGACAGATTTGACGGCGGCCTCCCACTTACCACCCATGTGTGGAGCAGAGGGGGGGTTAAAGTTCCATGAGGTGCCGTCGGTAACCAGAAGTTGAGATAAAGTCCTTGATTCGTGAGTTCCGGCCTTGAAAAGTTGCTGGAGAGCCTTGTCTGCTCCGATAAAATTCGTTCCACAGTCACTGTGGAGAGTATGGAAAATGCCTCTCCGTTAGACAAATCGTCGATAGGCTGCGAGAAATCCTTCCGTTAAGTAGTCCGTGACAGCTTCCAGATGAATGGCGGAGGTCGAGAAGCAGACAAAAATACAGAGCCATCCCTCCGGTGTTGAGAAATGGCCTTGATGGAGTAACTCTAGAGGTAGGTAGCTGACCCATCAGCTGTTGAGCTCGGATTCCACGTTGTCGAGCACAAGGCACACACTTGAAAATATGAGACCTTTTGGTTCGTCGACCTCCAATGACCCAGAAGCTCTTTTTTACATGGGAGAGTGTGAGCTGAGTTCCACCATGGAGAGTCTTTAGATGCGCGTCTCTAATCATGAGACGAGTGAGAGCTGAATCCTTCGGTAGGATAGCAGGATGCTTACACTCATGATCCAGATCAGAAAATTTGAGTCGGCCCCCGACTCTGAGAATTCCTTGGTGATCAATGAATGCCGTGAGTCTCGAAAATGGGTGAGAGCTAGGAAATGGTGTACCTCTCTTGAGGTCCTTGAGTTCACTTGAGAAGTATACTCCTTGAGTCACTTGAGTCCAAAAATTCCTTGATTGCTCTAGATCCTCAGGATTGAGAGGATTGGTGAGAGGAGCCTGAGAGTCTCCTTTGAGTAATTTCAAAAATCTAAAACAAATTGAGGTGATCCTCAATAATTTAGTGAGAGAGGAATACCTTTCAACGAGATCCCAGGGTTGAGGAGATAGTGAGACAGAGAAAACACATCCGGGTCTTTCTTCCACTTGGGCTGAAGCATCTGTCAGTGAGTTTGAAGTTGGCCACTTTTCCGTTGATTCCTTCAACCAAGATGGCCCCTGCCACCATAGTTGATGCTGAGAGAGTTGGTGAGTAGTCAGGCCCCTTGATGCGCAGTCAGCAGGGTTGTCCTTTCCCTTGATGAATTTCCAATGACCTTGAGGGACTAGATCTTGGATTGAGGAAACCCTGTTTCGCACAAAGTCCTTCCATCGCGAAGGGTGACTGTTGATCCACGTGAGCGCTACTGAAGAGTCCGTCCATAGAGTAATAGGAACGTGTGACAGTTCCAAAGTTCTTTGAACATAATCCATGAGTTTGGCTAAGAGATGAGCAGCCGAGAGTTCTAACCTTGGGATGGTTAGTCGTTTAAGAGGTGCTACCTTAGTCTTAGCACAGATGAGTGTAACCTTAGAGTCTTGTCCTTCTGCCGAGGTCTTGAGGTAGATCACAGCCGCCATTGCTAATTGAGAGGCGTCAGAAAATCCGTGTAATTACGCCTTAGTTGACGCGGTGATATTGAACCATCGTGAGATTGAGAGTTGAGAGATTTGAGCTAGCTCTTCCATGAGTTTGATCCAACGTGAGGAGATTTTCTCCGATAAGGTGTCGTCCCATCCCACCTTCTCAAGCCAGAGTTCCTGCAGTAACATCTTGGCTTGTATGATGACTGGAGAAAGAAATCCCAGAGGATCAAAGAGTTGAGATACCTCGGATAACATGAGTCGTTTGGTGATACCTTTATCCGGATGATACGATGGTTCAAAGGTAAACTTAAACTCGTCTGAGTCTGGTACCCATATAAGCCCTAGAACCTTCGTTTGAGAACTTTCAATTAGATAATGAGTCGAGGAATTCTGGATGATTGCTGTGCCATTTGGCAAGAGGAAATCCGCCTGAGTTGAGGAGACCGATGAGTTGTTTTGCCATGGCCTTGAGTTCGGAGAGCTCTTCTGCTCCTCCGTAAATGTCATCCATATACCTTCCCTTGATAAGTGGGGGCACGGCCAAGGGGAACCGATGCCCTTCGTCCTTGATGAGTTGTAGAAGCACCCGTATGGCCAAGAAAGGAGCTGATTTGGTACCGTAAGTTACGGTCGTGAGTTGGTAAGGCGTTTCGGTTTGAGTAGAATCCAACCAAAGGATTCGCTGTAAATCCCAATTCTTGGGATGTACCTTTATTTGTCGGAACATCTTTGTAATGTCCGTTGAGAAAATAAACCGATGACGTCTTACCCAGAGTAATACATCTGCGATGTCCTTTTGAAGCTTGGCTCCGCTGTGGAGCAAATCGTTGAGAGATGTCCCTGATGATGTTGAGCTGGAACCGTTGAAAACGACTCGGAGTTTGGTGGTGGTACTCTGCTCCTTAAGTACGCCGTGGTGGGGAAGATAGTAGGTCGTAAATCTACTATCCTTAGACGGAGCTGGGACCATGTGTCCCATGGCCTCATACTCCGTGAGAAAAGCAGAGTACAATTCCTTTTAAGGGTCGTGAGTAGAAAGCTTTTTGATCAGCCTCTGAAGCCACCCATGAGCCGTGATATACGAGTCGCCAAGTTGACTCGGAGAAGAGATGAGAGGAAGTCGAACTATGTATCGACCTTCCTCATCCCGAGAGTGAGTAAGCTGAAAGTGCTCCTCGCACTCCAGCTCTTGAGTAGAAAATGAGTCCGTTTCCTTAGATGGCACTTCCTCTTGTACCCAGAACCTCGTGAGTAAGTCCTGCAAGTCAGTCAAGCTCTGATCAACAACTAGATGATGAGAGGTGCTGACATTAATGGAGAAATCCTTAGTTTGTCCCAAGATTATCCATCCAAAAATGGTGAGTTGAGCGATTGGTGAGGAAATGGGTCCCTTGATTAATTGTGGCAAAATAATCTGCCCATAGTGATCCGCTCCAATGATGAGATCGACCTTATTTGGGATAAAGTAGTCAGGATCAGCTAGTTGAAGACCTTGGAGGTGGGGCCAATGGTGAGACGAGGTGGGGGTAGTAGGAAGTGTAGGAGTCAATTTAGTAAGAATATAGGCGTTGATAAATATGGAGTGGGAGGAGTGGATAGATTTGATAGTGAGGAAAACTACCCCTCGTGTGATACCTGAGTGAGTAGCCCCAATCCCAAGGATTGCGATGATCGAGCGTTGCCTTTGGAGATTGAGATGATATACTATGCTCTCAGAGATAAAAGAGAGCTCAGGTCCTGGATCAATGAGCATGCGTACTGGGTGAGAAGTTCCTTGAGGTGAGATGAGTAGAGCCCGAGAAGTTGCCAAGAGAACCGTCTGCCTTGAGTGAGTTGGGCTCTTGTGGTGAGAAATTCCTGATGGTCAATCCGCATTGGAGAAATGAGCACCGGATTGAGAGGCTCCTTGCATTCCTGATGATCCTTGCTGGTGAGAGGGTCCTTGATTGGGACCCTCTGACAGTCTGATGGATCATAGTGTGATGTTTTCCGTCACATTTGTTGCACCTTTTTTGAGACTGGCACGCCTTAGCGCTATGCCGACCAAGACAATTAAAGCAGAGACGCTTCTGAATAACAAGCTCCCTGCGAGCCCTAGGAGACAAGTTCTTGAATTTGTCGCAAACGACAATATAATGATTGTCTGCACAGGATGAACAGTTTTGCCCCGAGTCTGTTGATTGAGTGGCACCTGAGTAAGCCTTAGAGGTGGGTTGAGCCTTTGTCGGAGCGGGTTGAGATCGTGTCGACTGAGAATAAGAGGAAAACAAGTACATGTACATGTACACTACCGTCGGCGATTGTCGGTACGGTCGGTGCGCGGACAGAGAAAAAAGCCTTCTGACTTTAGAAGATGATAATTTGAATTAGGAAAAAGATACACTTAAAACTTCGATTGTTTAAAAGCTTGAAAAATTCTGCGTTTAATAATATGACATTCAACATTTTTGAATCTACTGGAAAGATTAAATCACTTGATACGTTTTTGAAAATATTTAAACAATTTTTCCATTTTTGATTTATTTGTTTAAGGCCCTGCATTTTTTAGAAAAATTGAAAGAAAAAATTGAAACTTACATAGAATTAAAGACTGTAGTCTCAGCTTTAAAAAAATGCTTTGACATTAAAAAAATATTAAGTAGTTCTCGAGAAATTCAAAAAAATGTCCGAGCATATTTTTCTAAGTGTCAGTCGTCGATGCGGCACCCCCCGCTCTTCTTGTTCGTTGTGTTAGGGCCGAATAAGTGTCAATTCGAGGAAGTGTCTCTTTGGCGCCCATGTAGTATTAAATTATTATAATTTTATTATTACAAGTTTTTATCATTATTCAATTATTTTTATTATAGTTTTATTGTTATTTATATTAATTTATGATTTAGTATGAAAGAATTAATAAGTTTTATATTTTATTGAAAAATAAATAAAATATAATTGTAAATTTTTTACAAATTCTTTATTATGTAGCAAAATTTAGACACTTTCACAAGAAAAAAACAGTTATCTATTTAACAATAAATATATTACAGTTCTCCAACAATTTCACTGTTCTCAGATTTTTATGAATAAAAATTCTTGCATTCTTTAAAAATATAAATTATAAGCAATTTGTTTTGGCTCCTATTTAAAGATAAATTTGGCTAGATTTTTATTCTCATTGTATAGAATATAATGTTTCTAAAATAGGAAGCTGAATTCGGAATTAAAAATAATTTTTTTCAAAAATGTATGCATTAATTTCAATGTTGAATTCAACTTTCTATTTTAAAAATACTATATTCTATACAATAAGAATAAAACTCCCAGCAAATTTATCTTTAAATATGAGCCAAAACAAATTGCTTATAATTTATATTTTATTTCTTCAAATAAATCATTCATAAATATTTTATTAGTTCTTTCACTATTTGAAAAATCAACTGTAAGGGTTAGAGCATCACCAAGTACTGTTTGATTTACAAATAGGATTTTATAATAAAACTTTGTTTCAAGAATTAATGATAAGGTTCCGGTTGTTTTTCTTTTTAATTTGAAAATTCTCGAAATACTTATGACTTCATAATATTATTATTCAAAAACAAATACAGAAAATTAGTCAATTTAAGAAGAACAAAAATATCAACTTTTTATCAATGAACATTTTTTTTACCATAATTGTTAAAAAAGGTTTTTTGTTAATATGATTGAGAAAAGTAAATAATAATTAAATAATATTAACTAATAATTATTTATTTATAACTTATAATAATAATAACAATAATAATAATAATAATAATAATAATAACAATAATAATAATCCAACAACGTTTTTGACCACCGCTTAAGAACATCAGCGGTAATAGGTGAGAACAACAGTGTAAGAAACGAGAATAACAACTCTAGCAAATGAATCATGCTTTTGTTTACCCTCCAGGACGGATGGAGCAATAGTAGATTAGAATATGTAAAGCAAGAATGGGAGAGGTTGTTTTAGTGAGGTATTACCACAGCACGTGGTCGAGTCCCACACGAACAAGTGCGTAAATGCATTTTTTCCTCTCCTAAACTTGTTTTGTAAAAAAAAAAAAAAAAATAATAATAATAATAATAATGCTTCAATAATAATTATTGCATTTAGTTATTAACATTGCATTTATGAATGAAATTGTAACACATGGGAGCCAAACAGACACTCCCACGAATTGACACTTATTCGGCCCTGACACAACGAACAAGAAGAGCGAGAGGTGCCGCATCGACGACTGACACTTAGAAAAATATGCTCGGACATTTTTTTGAATTTCTCGAGAACTACTTAATATTTTTTAAATGTCAAAGCCATTTTTAAAGCTGAGACCACAGTCTTCAATTCTATGTAAGTTCCAATTTTTTCTTATAATTTTTCTAGAAAATGCAGGGCCTCAAACAAATAAATCAAAAATGGAAAAATTGTTAAAATATATTCAAAAACGTATCAAGTGATTTAATCTCTCCAGTAGATTCAAAAATTTTGAATGTTATATTATTAAACGCAGAATTTTTCAAGCTTTCAAACAATCTAAGTTTCATGTGTATCTTTTTCTTAATTCAAATTATCATCTTCTAAAGTCAGAAGGCTTTTTTCTCTGTCCGCGCACCGACCGTACCGACAATCGCCGACGGTAGTGTACATGTACATGTACTTGTTTTCCTCTAAACACTTTTGACTCCTTGTTTTTTTGGCTTAAAAATGCTGTAACTTAAGAACAGTTGAATCAAATTAAATAAATTTTCTACCACACATGCACGAAACCCTCGTGTTTTCGTTCGCCATAAGCGGGGCAGAACTCAGTTTTTAGATCAGTGAACGTTATAAGCAAAAAAACTTCCGAACAGTAAAAAAACTCTCATCGCGCAGGCGCATTGCGGCTGCGCGAAGAGAGTTTTTTCACTGTTCGAAAGTTTTTTTACCTTTAACGTCACCAACCTGAAAACTGCGAGTTCTGACCCGCTAACGCGTACGAAACACGAGATTTTCGTACATATGTGATAGAAAATAGCATATGCACCTCGGGAGGCCGATTTTTTGTCGAGCAAAAAAACACGGCCTTCCCTCCTTTGATGCAGAGTATACTATTTTTTTATTTTAAAGGTAAAAATACCTGCTTTAAAAAACTTTTCATTAAAAAACCATTTTTTCATTTGTTTTGAGATACAACACAAAAATGATTATTTTTATATTTAACGCCGATTAAAAACAAACAAAAGTCTTTACCTATAGAAAATTGTTCACGGAACGTGAAAGAAGAGATTTAGAAAAAAAAATTAAAAACTTTAATTTTTAATGCAATAAGAGCGGTAAACCTTTAAAAAAACGACAAAAATCGATTTAATTTTAAAAACCCTTGACAGATTTTTTTTAATATAGACTTGAAATCTTCTAATTTTATCACTGAACAAATTTTTGTAAAAAAACTTTTATTGATAAGACCTTTGGGTTAAACTTTTATCGAGCCCCACCGTGAAAAGTAGATGGAATTTTAAGGAAAATAAGATGTGACTGAAGTGATATTGTTAATTTTTTATTAAAATATGTTTAAAAAGTGGAATTTTTAAAGTTTGACAAAAATTTTAATTACTCTCGAAATAATAATAGTCCAGTCAATGCGTCGGGAAAAAACGTATTATACGGTAATACTTCAGAAGGTCGATGTTTTTGGCTTAAACCCTTCATTTTGGCATACAATTAAAGACCCTAAGTTTGCCCGAAAACTCACATAGTTGCAAATTTTTTAGTTCGGCTCGATTGCTCTTGTATTTTATTATTGTTAAGTGCATAATACAAGTTTGTTTCTATAAATTTTTGCATTATTTGAAAAATTTAAAATGGTGGATCCAATATGGCGGACGATATTTCTTAAAAATTGGCTTATTTTCGTGAAACTTGGTATCTAGGAGTTTTTGGGGTCGTTGATTACGAATTTGCAATTAGATTTTCAAAATTTAATATGGCGGATGATATTTTTTTAAAAACTGACTTTTGTTCGTCAGCCTTGGTTTCGTAAGTTCTGGAAATATCGATCATAAAAAATATTATCAGTCAAGTCTATTTTACTCTTAACATTACTTGGCACTTAAGACGTGGACATGGTAATAACATTTAGTTACTCTATTTTTTACCTTTTATTTTTTGGGATGGAAAGGAGGCACTGATTGGCAGTAATTGAGAATCCGCCATTTTGAATTAATAAAATCTTCCTGCAAAAAGAAAAAACGCCTAAAACGCCTAGATATACTCAGGGAAAAAAACTTCGATCAGAACCGGGGACTCAAGTAAAAAGTGCTTGATTACTCCGATAGTGGAACTCAAGTCTGCACTTCTGCAGTTTTTCCCCGGATTTTTTGCATACTTTCCAGAGACTTTCCGCAGTCTTTCCCCAGTCTTTCTGCAGACTTTCCGCAGTCTTTTTGCAGACTTTCCGCAGTCTTTCTACAGACTTTCCGAAGTCTTTCTGCACATTTCTGCAGTCCTTATGCAGAGTTTTCGTATATTTTTGCGGACTTACTGCAGACTTTCCGCAGACTTTCCGCAGACTTTCCTCAGACTTTTCGCAGACTCTAGTCCGCTGAAAGTCTGCGGTTAGTTTGCAGAAAGTCTGCGGACTGAATTACTTGGGCATATATTGTTTTCAAAAAATAATGCCGAGCTTTTTTTTACTCAATCGGATGAAAAAATAAAGTACATATAAGTTGTAGTAGATTATATTAGCTTTAAATTTCTGTTTAGAAAATTAAATTCGGCCCACTAGTTACCGAGCTATGACCTCCTAACCTAAAGTATACCAGTTTTCACGTTTTTTCACATAGTTGCAAATTTTTTAGTTTGGATCGATTGCTTTTGTATTTTATTATTGTTAAGTACATAATACAAGTTTGTTTCTATAAATTTATGCATTATTTGAAAAATTCAAAATGTCCTATCCAATATGGCAGACGATATTTTTTAAAAATTGGCTATAATTTTCGTGACACTTGGTATCTTAGAGTTTTTGGGGTCGCTGATTACGAATTTTCAATTCGATTTCAACAATTTAGAATGTCGGTTATAATATGGCGGACGATATTTAAAATTTTGTTAATTTTCAAGGTGCATTCAATATGGCAGACAATATTTTTAAAAATTTTGCTGATTTTTATAAGACATTGAATCTATGGGCTTCTAAGGTCGTTGATTACGAATCCATAGTTACATTTTAAAAATTCAAAATGGTAGATTCAATATGGCGGACCATATTTCTTAAAAATTGGTTTATTTTCGTGAAACTTGGTATCCAGGAGATTTTGGGGTCGTTGATTACGAATTTGCAATTAGATTTTAACAATCTATGGGCTTCTAAGGTCGCTGATTACGAATCCATAGTTACATTTTAAAAATTCAAAATGGTAGATTCAATATGGCGGACCATATTTCTTAAAAATTGGTTTATTTTCGTGAAACTTGGTATCCAGGAGATTTTGGGGTCGTTGATTACGAATTTTTAAAATCTAATTGCAAATTCGTAATCAACGACCCCAAAATCTCCTGGATACCAAGTTTCACGAAAATAAACCAATTTTTAAGAAATATGGTCCGCCATATTGAATCTACCATTTTGAATTTTTAAAATGTAGCTATGGATTCGTAATCAGCGACCTCAGAAGCCCATAGATTCAATGTCTTATGAAAATCAGCAAAATTTTTAAAAATATTGTCTGCCATATTGAATGCACCTTAAAAATTAACAAAATTTTAAATATCGTCCGCCATATTATAACCGACATTCTAAATTGTTGAAATCGAATTGAAAATTCGTAATCAGCGACCCTAAAAACTCTAAGATACCAAGTGTCACGAAAATTATAGCCAATTTTTAAAAAACATCGTCTGCCATATTGGATAGGACATTTTGAATTTTTCAAATAATGCATAAATTTATAGAAACAAACTTGTATTATGTACTTAACAATAATAAAATACAAAAGCAATCGATCCAAACTAAAAAATTTGCAACTATGTGAAAAAACGTGAAAACTGGTATACTTTAGGTTAGGACGTCATAGCTCGGTAACTAGTGGGCCGAATTTAATTTTCTAAACAGGAATTTAAAGCTAATATAGTCTACTACAACTTATATGCACTTTATTTTTTCATTCGATTGAGAAAAAAAAAGCTCGGCATTATTTTTTGAAAACAATATATGCCCAAGTAATTCAGTCCGCAGACTTTCTGCAGACTAACCGCAGACTTTCAGCGGACTAGAGTCTGCGAAAAGTCTGAGGAAAGTCTGCGGAAAGTCTGCGGAAAGTCTGCAGTAAGTCCGCAAAAATATACGAAAACTCTGCATAAGGACTGCAGAAATGTGCAGAAAGACTTCGGAAAGTCTGTAGAAAGACTGCGGAAAGTCTGCAAAAAGACTGCGGAAAGTCTGCAGAAAGACTGCGGAAAGTCTCTGGAAAGTATGCAAAAAATCCGCGGAAAAACTGCAGAAAATCTGCGGAAAGTCTGCGGAAAGTCTGCAAAAAATCTGCGGAGAGTCTGCAAAAGTCTGCGGAAAGTCTGCACATTCTGCGGAAATTCTGCAATAGTGTGCGGAAAGTATGCGGAAAGTCTGCAGAAAAACTGCGGAAAGTCTGCAGAAAATCTGTTGAAAGTCTGCGAAAAATCTGCGGAAAGTCTGCAAAAGTCTGCGAAAAGTATGCGGAAAGTCTTCGGAAAGTTTGCAGAAAGTTTGCGAAAAACCTGCCGAGGGTCTGCAAAAAAACTGCGGAAAGTCTGCAGAAAATCTGCTGAAAATCTTCAGAAAGTCTGCGAAAAATCTGCGGAAAGTCCTCAGACTTTCTGAAAATTTTTTGCAGACTTTCTGCAGATTTTCCGCAGACTTTCTGCAGTCTATCTCCAGGCTCTCCGCAGACTTTCTGCAGACTTTCCGCAGACTTTCTGCAGATTTTTCGCAGACTTTCTGCAGTCTTTCTGCAGGCTTTCTGCAGAATTTCTGCAGACTTTCTGCAGACTTAAAGCAGACTTTCTGCAGACTTTCCGCAGACTTTTTGCAGACTTTCTGCACACTCTTTGCAGACTTTCCGCAGACTTTCCGCAGACTGTTTGCAGACTTTTTGCAGACTCTAGTCCGCTGAAAGTCTGCGGATAGTCTGCAGAAAGTCTGCGGACTGTATTACTTGGGTGTTTATACGCCACGCCTGCCGAAAACTTAGGGTCTTTAATTGTATGCCAAAATAAAGGGTTTAATCCAAAAACATCGACCTTCCGAGTTATTACCGTCTAAAAGTACCTATTGACTGGATTATAATGGTTTTTTAAAGTTCCTATGCTTGTTTTGAAGGTCATTTTCTGAAAAATAAGAATAATGTAGAAGCATTCAAGTGTAAGTTTTTTCTTAGAATTTGCAAGGGTCGGAAGATGGACCAAAAAAGTTAACATATTATTTTTTATCTTAATATCAAATACAGCTATATAAAATATACCAACGTTATAATTGTCAATAAATTTTGGCAGAAAGTAGTATAATATATTTTTTGAAATTTTAAAAATGTCTTTTATGTGAAAATAATGCCTTTAAAATTTTATAAATATGTGGTTCAAATTTTGAGTTCTGCATAATTGCACTTCAATACTTAAACAGTAGCTTTATTCTCCAGAAAATGTCCTTTTAAGCAAACATAAAAACTTTAAGAAACCTGCATTATTTCGAGAGTAATTTCAATATTTGTTAAAAATTAATTAAAAAATCAACATTTTGAACATATTTCACTAACAAATTGACTAAATCACGTCACACGGGTCTTACTTTCCCCAAAATTTTTTCTACTTTGAGGAAATAATCACAAAAAATTTAATAATTCAACTTTGTACGTTTAAAGACGTTTCTTAAACCTTTAAAAGTAGGTGGACTGACAAATTCCGACGGTAATGTGCATTCTTTATAAACAAGAGACCCCCTGCTATCCCAAATTGGTTTAGGCGTAGAGGGTTGTATAATAGCTTAGAATTTCCGGAATTTTATCTACTTTAAAAAGCAAAGTGGAATATTCATGATTTCAAGATGGCGGATATAATATGGCGGAAAATGTGAACAAAATTGTTAAAATTAATTCTTATTTCCTTTGCCAACAAAATTCATTTTAACATAAAAAGTTGCACAAGGTCTTAAAATACAGCTGATTATGTCAACTTTTAAAGAAAAACCAGAGATTTTACACATTTCAAGATGGCGGCTTTAATATGGCGGATGATTTTTCCAAATTGCTTCAATTCGATTGAAACTTGTTACTCGGCGGTTTTCGGGGTCGCTGATTACGAATCTAAAGTCAGATTTGCAAAATTCAAAATAACTGTCCCAATATGACAGATGTCTTTTTTAAAAAGCGATTCAATTCGCTTGTGAATTGAAAATTTTGACACAAGGAGATGCACAAGTTCTTAAAATTCAGATATTCATGTCTACTTTTAAAGACAGACATACAAAAAAATTAAAAATCCAATATGGGGCTACCTATATGACGGATGATTTTTCAAATTGATTAAATTCAATTGAAAGTTGATACTCAGGGGTTTTCGGGATCGCTGATTACGAATCTAAAGTCAGATTTTGAAAATTCAAATGAAAGTTTTTCTAATACAACTAACCCAAAATTAATAAATCTTAAGACTAGTTTACAGTCTAGATTGTGAGAGAATCAGTACATTGTATAGTCCAGTCAGTGAAGGTAGGACAAGTTATGGTTCAACCAGCAAATGTACGACAAGATGAAAAACAAGACTTTTTATTGGTGTAATCAAGAAGGATAATGCTAAAGCAGAATATAAGTACAACTTAGTCAATTAAAGTACTTACTCAAAAAACTAAATTAAGACAAGTAACTAAATCTAATAGTTGAGTACATTGACAAAATGAGCATTCGAAAACCTTTTTATAAATAATTGCTTATTCTCGCAGACAAAGAACATAAAATCTACAAAAATAATTATAATCAAGATCTAAAATGATGGAACATACTTAGGGGTAGTTTCTGCAGGTCCATAAATATATTTTTTTTTAATTGGGAAAATTGGGGGCATATTTCTGAGTCTGCTTCTTTATTTTTGAACTTGATTATAATTTTTTTGTAGATTTTATGTTTTTTGTACAGATCTTTTTCTGCAATTTTCCTAAGGGATGGTTTTTTGGGGTTGATAATTATTTTATTCGATTGGGTAAATTAGGGGACATATTCCCGAGTATGTTCCTTTATTTTAGAACTTGAATATAATTTTTTTGTAGATTTTGTTTTTTGTACCGATCTTTTTTGGCAATTTTTTTTAGGGATGGTTGTTTGGGGTTGATAATTATTTTTTTTGATTGGGAAACTTAGGGGACATATTCTTGAGTATGTTCCATCATTTTAGAACTTGATTATAATTATTTTTGTAGATTTTGATTTTTGTCTGTGAGAATAAGCAATTAGGGTAATTTCACTTTGAGTGGACCGCCACCATGAGTGGACCGCCTAAAAGTTTTTAGTGATCTGACAGTGATATCGTGGAATAAATAGTTGAAACAGCTGCGCCGCAATCGGAAACCAAAAGAAATTATGTCTTGCGATGAACAAATACGTTCCTTTTTGACAAAACGAGTTTTTAAAAAGCAAACTGTTAAAAACGTCGCTGTTACAATTAATGAAGTGATTCTGAAGTGTAAAAATAGTGTTGAACTGGAGTTCTAAAGTCTAATTTATTTTTTTGCTGTTAGTATGGACATTGAAATTGATTGTCTAAGTTTAATTTAGTGAAAATTTTGCCTCGAAAGAAAAATGTTTGTAGCTCCCTTAAAAAGTCACATGTCATCTTGAGTGGACCATTGCTTATAATCTTGAGTAAACCGTCTAATTTTTTTTATTTTTAATTTTAATTTACCATTTTTATGGATATAAATTGAAAATAAACTTGTTTTTAATTATATTTTATGTTATTTATTAATATTTTTTATGATTTTGAAAAACGTATTGTGGAAAACAACGTAGAATAACAGGGAGTCAAAACTAGATAATTTACGGAAAGAAATTAAAAATCTTAAATAACTTTTGCAATTTCTTGAGTTTTAATTGATTTTCTGACTTTTTCTTGCAATTTTTCAAGAGTGGTCCAGTCAAGGTTGCATTTTTTTCATTCCTCAAAAAAACGCATATTTTTTTACGCCAATTATATTTTTTCTAAATAACAAAATCAAACTTCTCATGATATAAACTCTTATCTAGAGATCTAAACTAAAGCTTGGAATAGAGAAGTACAATTAATTTACTTTTATGAAGAATTTTTTCGTAAAAAAGCTTAAGCGGTCAACTCATGGTAACATTACCCTATTTATAAAATGGTATTTGAGTGCTCCTTGTAGCAATGTACTCAACTATTAGATTTAGTTACTTGTCTTAATTTAGTTTTTTGAATAAGTACTTTAATTGACTAAGTTATCCTTACATTCTGCTTTTGCATTACCCTTCTTGATTACACTAGTAGCAAGCCTTGTTTTTCATCTTGTCGTACATTAGCTAGTTGAACTATAACTTGTCCTACCTTTACTGACTGGACTATACAATCTCCTGATTCTCTCACAATCTGGACTGTAAACTAGTCTTAAGATTTATTAATTTTGGGTCAATTGTATTAGAAAAACTTTCATTTGAATTTTCAAAATCTGACTTTAGATTCGTAATCAGCGATCCCGAAAACCCCCCGAGTAACAACTTTTAATTGAATTTAAGCAATTTGAAAAATCATTCGCCATATTGGTAGCGCCATCTTGGATTTTTAATTTTTTTGTATGTCTGTCTTTAAAAGTAGACATGAATAGCTGAATTTTAAGAACTTGTGCATGTCCTTGTGTCAAAAATTTCAATTCACAAGCGAATTCAATCGCTTTTTAAAAATGACATCCGCCATATTGGATCCGCCATTTTGAATTTTGCAAATCTGACTTTAGATTCGTAATCACAGAGCCCGCAAACCCTTGAGTAACAAGTTTCAATCAAATTTAAGCAATTTGAAAAATCATCCGCCATATTGGTGACGCCATCTTGGGTTTTTAATTTTTTTGTATGGCTGTCTTTAAAAGTAGACATGAATATCTGAATTTTTAGAACTTGTGCATCTCCTTGTGTCAAAATTTTAAATTCAAAAGCGAATTCAATCGCTCTTTAAAAATGACATCCGCCATATTGGGTCCGCTGTTTTGAATTTTGCAAATCTGACTTTAGATTCGTAATCACAGAGCCCGAAAACCCCCGAGTAACAAGTTTCAATCGAATTGAAACAATTTGGAAAAATCATCCGCCATATTGAAGCCGCCATCTTGAATTGTTTAATATCTCTGGTTTGTCTCTAAAAGTTGACATAAGCAGCTGTATTTTTAGACCTTGTGCAACTTTTTATGTCAAAATGAATTTTGTTGGCACAGGAAATAAGAATTAATTTTAACAATTTTGTTCACATTTTCCGCCATATTAAATCCGCCATCTTGAAATCATTAATATGCCACTCTGCTTTTAAAAGTAGATAAAATTCCGGAAATTCTAAGCTGTTATACAACCCTCTACGCCTAAACCAATTTTGGATAGCAGGGGTTCTCCCGTTGAGAAAGAATGCACATTACCGTCAGAATTTGTCAGTCCACCTACTTTTAAAGGTTTAAGAAACGTCTTTAAACGTACAAAGTTGAATTATTAACTTTTTTTTTGATTATTTCCTCAAAGTAGAAAAAAATTGTGAGGAAAGTAAGACCCCTGTGAAGTGATTTAGTCAATTTTTTAGTGAAATATGTTTAAAATGTTGATTTTTTAATTAATTTTTAACAAATATTGAAATTACTCTGGAAATAATGCAGGTTTCTTAAAGTTTTTATGTTTGCTTAAAAGGAAATTTTCTGGAGAATAAAGCTACTGTTTAAGTATTGAAGTGCAATTATGCAGAACTCAAAATTTGAACCACATATTTATAAAATTTTAAAGGCATTATTTTCACATAAAAGACATTTTTAAAATTTCAAAAAATATATTATACTACTTTCTGCCAAAAGTTATTGACAATTATAACGTTCCGTATATATACTATGAAGATATATGTTTGTTGTTCGAGGACCATTTAATATCTTCTTTTGTCTTCGACGACTATTCATGTATATATACTCTTCTACTCGTGGGTTTTTGGGGTCGCTGATTACGAATCTGAAGCCACTTTTTGAAAATTCAAAATGACGGATCCAAAATGTAGGACACCATTTATAAATTTTAATTAGATTGACTTCAAACTTGTTACTCGTGGGTTTTTGGGTCGCTGATTACGAATCTGTAGTCACTTTTTGAAAATTTAAAAAGGCGGATCCAAAACGAGGTTTTGGAAAATGCATTTACGCACCATAAAGAACACCTTACAATGAATGATGCGCGCATAATTTAAGGAGTGTGCTCTCCGTGTGTGGAACTGGAGCCCAGAGAATAGTTTACTTGGTAATATAAATATTCCCTGGTAAGTTTATCTCTGGGTAATACCCATTAAACGTTCCTCGCTTTATAAGAGTACTTAACACTTAACGGAACGATTGAACTAAACAACCAACATCACCGAGTGCTAACTCCACCCATATCCATAGATCCCTCAGCCCAGCATCAGATCTCGATCTGCCGACAAACCGTTGGGGGTAAGAACCCCCACCGATCAACGGCGGGCTTCGAACTGATGACAGGTGGAGGATTCTATACGGATTTCTTCCCTGCATTCTTACTTTCCTTTGTCTCCAGCTTAACCCTAGTTTCTTCCCCTGCGACCATTCATGTCTTTGGTTTTTATTACCTGGGTAATAAAGGATTCAATGTGCTGCCACGAGTCCACATTCCTTAACATAAGGTCAATCATGTTTTCGGGGGTGACTTCAGTACCCATCACCCGAAACATGTATTGCCTTTTCTCCTCCCAATATCTACAAACAAAGAGGGTGTGTTCTGCGGTGTCCACGGGGGCGTCGCAATACGAGCACGATCCCTCTCTTCTTAAGTTAAAACGTTTCAAATACTCGTTTATTTAGCGAGGTGGGAAATAAGGCGGTAAGTCAACCTTCCGGTAGATTCTCCATTCCATCTCACCTGCCACTCCTAAACTAATCTACTCCTCGCAATTCTACGAATCTGGGCCTTTAGACGCTGTTTGTCCTCTTCTGGGCGCAAGCTGGCCCGATCTTTGGCGAGGAGATAAACATATTGTCTTTCCTTATCCAATAGGTCTATCGGCGGAACGATTGCCCCCTTTTCTGGGGCTGATGCCCACACTGGAGCTGCATAAAGCAATCTCGAGAGTACCACGCTCGCTACTAATCTCCTTTTTGCTTCCCTGAGACGATCAATGTTAGGCATAAGCCTGGAAATATTTCCTCCACATTGGATGGCTTTGATTGTTGCGAATGTTAAAAGTTGGTTTAAGCTAAGCTTCTTATCCAACTCGACGTCCAGGTACTTTATGGTGTTACTCCATTTTACTTCAGTCCCGTCAATCTCAATAAGTGGGGCAACAAAGGATCTCCGGTTCGTGACAAGCAGTGCTTCTGTCTTTTCCAAGGCCATTTCCAGACCACTGGCGTCCATGCAGCGCTTGACTCGTTGCAGAGTTTCATTGACCCTTATGCCAAGGATTTCTGTAGTTTGCGCACCGCATACGATAATTTTGTCGTCCGCGAAGCCGAATAATTTGGTGTCCGTAGGTAGTTTCATCTGCAGGGAAGCATCATACCTGATGTTCCACACAAATGGCCCTACCTTTAACCTATGGTGGGCTCCACAAGTCATGTCCTCGCGAATCTAAAATGTTTTGCCCTCATACTCGATCCACCGATCGCTAAGATAGTTATTAGGGTGACCCAAAAAAAAATTTCGATTTTCATAAACCTTACCCCCCAATTTTGTTCTATTGCAAAAATTATGCGATACGTATTTTTTTATTTTTTAAAATTAACCCGTGCCACAAAGCCGTTGAAAATTACCATTGAATTTCCATAGAAGAAATGCACTTTTTCGTAAATTTGACATAAAATCATGAAAAAGTTAACCTTTTTCTTTCTTAAACCGATATTTTTGTTCATGAATGTCCAAATAATAAAAACCTATCATATATTTATTAAATAAATTATTTTAACTATTTTTTATGTGACTGTAAAAAAACCCCATAAACGTAAAAAAACCTGGAAATTATTAAAAAAATATTAATTATTATTTTAAATGCTTTTTCTTCATTCATTGATGTTATTCTCGAAATATATATTATTGTTTATGTTTTACTATGTTACATAATTTGTTTAAACAATTTATTGTTGTTATTTCCCTACAAAATGACAAATAAATCGAGCGTTTTTGCAATTTTCTTTAACTTTCTAACTTTAGACGCCTAATAAAAACATAAATTTATATATATGGGGCAAAATTCCTGATCTGTCCAGGTCCAAAAATAAAATTTATTCAAACTTTGCTAAAGTGTTTTCATGGTTAGTGGAAGTGTAAATACCAAATATTTTCAAATTCCAGGAAATAGTTTTTGAGTTACGCAGTTTTAAAATTTTGAATTTTTTTAAAATGTATTTTTTTAAATGTATTATATTTCTAAGTAGATTGCATAAAAGTTAACATATATATAGTGATATTTAAAGCTTTTTTTACATGCTATTCGATTATAATAAATGTTTTTTTGTAAAAAGAAAATTTGACCTTGAATAATTTTATTAACATGTGGTTCATTCAAGAAAATCAATTTGCAAAATTTAGAAAAAAATACAACTCTTTATAAGCATTTTTGAAAAAGTTAAAAAATAACAACAAAAATTTGTTTAAATAATTGTTATAATAATAATTTTTATTTATTTTATTAAAATGTTGCTTCAATAAAAGCAATTTGCAAAATTAAGAAAAACCTGCAACTTTTTTTAAGCATTTTTGAAAAAGTTAAAAAATAACAACAATAATTTTTTTAAATAATTGTTATAATAATAATTTTTATTTATTTTATTAAAATGTGGTTGATTCAGGAAAAACAATTTGCAATATTGAAAAAAAAAACTACAACTTTTTATAAGCTTTTTTAAAAAAGTTAATAAATAATAACAATAATTTGTTTAAATAATTATTATAATAATTTTTTTTTATTTTATTAAAATGTGGTTGATTCAAGAAAAGCAAGTTGCAAAACTAAGAAAAAACTACAATTCTTTTTAAGCAATTCTGAAAAAGTTAATAAAAAACAACAATAATTTGTGTAAACAATTAATAGCGTCTTAATTTGATAATAAATATTTAAATAACATATATTTATATAAATTTATGTTTCTATTAAGCGTCTAAAGTTAGAATGTTTAAAAAAATTGCAAAAATGCTTGATTTATTTGTCATTTTGTAGGCAACTAACAACAATAAATTGTTTAAACAAATTATGTAACATGGTAAAACATAAAAAATAATATATATTTTGACAATAACATCAATGAATGCAGAAAAAGCATTTAAAATAATAATTAATATTTTTTTAATAAATTCCAGGTTTTTTCTACTTTTATGGGGTTTTTTACAGTCACATAAGAAATAGTTAAAATAATTTAAAATGACCAGTAACCGTTCATGAATGTCTAAATAATAAAAATCTGTCGTATATTTTTTTGGTTACCGGTCATTTTCCAGCATCCAATTTCCCGAATGTCCAATTTCCCAATGGAATTCTTCCCGAAAATTTAAATTTATTTAGTATTGTAAAGTAGTTATAAAGAAATTTTATTTTAAATGTATATACTTCATCAGAGGAATTTACGAAAACACCGAATAATAGGTTTGACTCATCAAGCAGTAATTAATTGAATAATTAGTCAGTGAGCAACAGATCGTCTTAGCTCAAACACTTGTAATCCTGACAGTATTAAACTTTTATTAATCAAATATCTAAACAGTTAATTTAAAAGTTTTGAAAATGGAAGAATTAGCAGTGAATTTGAGAAAAAAATTAGTTTATCGTGGTTTCGTGTATCAGCATTCTAAAACATTGAAAGGAAAAAGTTACTGGGACTGCAATAGACTACGAAAGGGAACATGTAATGTGCGTGTAGTGACTGCTGGTGCACCTGGTGAAGTTATTTTAATATTAAAAGGTGAGGACTCCGAAAATACACATGCACCAAATCGCCACGAATGCGAATCAGAAATTGTAAAGGTGAACTTAAAAAAAAAAGCTGAGGATAACCCAGAGCAGCCACCTGCACAGATTTTAAGACAGGAATTGTCTCAGGTGTCGGAAGGAGTTCTGTCTCAGTTGCCTGATAGGGAAAATTTGAAAATTTACATGTTTTGTCAAATTATATCGTTTTATAAAGTCCAAAAACAAACAAAACTGACAGACATTTTTTAAACAATTAATAATTATTCATGTAAATTGACGAATTACTTTTTGATAAAATTTTCTTTAAATAAATAAAATAAATAAATTATTCAATAAGTGACAAAAAATTCTCAGTCCCTTGGAATGTCACTTATCCAGGTTCGACTGTATATCTATTTTATGTGTTGTATACATTTTTATACAAAAATATGTATTTAGACTAATAAAATTACTTTTTTTTTCGGGTACATAGACATTCGGGAAAAAGGTCTTCGGGAAATTTGACATTCGGGACATTGGGTTTTCGGGAAATTTAGTTTTCGAGAGGAAGGCTTTCGGGATACTAGATTCGGGAAATTGACCGGATACCTTCATGTCAATTTTTCACGATTTTATGTCAAATTTACGAAAAAGTACATTTTTCTTATGGGAACTTAATGTCAATTTTCAACGACTTTGCGGCACGGGTTAATATTAAAAAATAAAAAAATAAAAAAATACGTATCTCATATTATTCGCCAAAAAAACAAAATTGGGGGATAAGGTTCATAAAAATCGAAATTTTGTTTTTTGGGCCACCCTAATAGTTATCTATCATTCGCAACAGGTAGGTCGGTATCCCGTTCCTATTCATCGACTCTATGCAGATGTTCCATCGCGCGTAATTAAACGCATTACGTACGTCTATTGCTATTAATGCACAAAATCCTTTCTTTTTCTCCTTGCTTTCTCTGGCCTTTTTTGCCTCTTCTACCACCGCCGAAATAGCGTCAACGGTGGATCGGCCTTTGCGAAAACCGTACTGGTTTTCTGATAGGTCATTTTCGCCAGTCAGAAGACCCTGAAGTCTCTGCAAACCATACCCTCTAGAAGTTTACCCATTGTGTCCAGAAGACCTATGGGTCTATGGGATGACGTCTTTTTTAGAGGCTTGTCTCCTTTTCTGGGAAGAACTAACTTTTGCTTTTTCCAGTCGATAAACAACCTTCCAGCCCTGAGGCAATCGTTCAAAGGGTTAAGAAGAAGTTCAGGGTACACATCGATCACTGATTTCAAGATATCGATGGGTATTCCGTCCCTCCCTGGCGCCTTGCAAGTCTTCAACCCCTTTCCCGCGGCTCTTAACTCCTCAAAAGTGAAAAGATCTTCGCTCCGTACTAGGAAAAAAGAATAGTCCTCTCGAGACCATTGTTCCACATACGGGAATAAGGCTCTGATGATCTGTCGGACCTAATCAGGTTTGTCTTGACCAGGGGTCTGTTGTTTAATAACCAATTTCTTGGTCACAATCTTAAACGCCAGTCCCCATCGGTCGTTTTCAACGTCGCTGATTAGGTATTTCTAGCACTTCTGTTGGCTACGTCTTATTCCCTGTTTAAAAGCCTTTCTGGCTTTGTGCCATTCCTGCTCTAGCGAGGAATTCCCCTTTGAGCGGGTATATCTCCGTCTCGCTTTATTGCACTCTGTTTTTAGCTTTGCCAATTCGTCGTTTCAGCAATAATTTGAGCTCTTCCTGGAGTAATCGCGTCTACGTCGGGGCATGGAGTAGTTGCAAGCTGCAATCACCTCACGTTTCGCGGCACGCACTCTCTCCTCAACCGTTTCCGGTTCCCTTATCCAGCCAAGTTCGGAGATCAGCTTGACTTCTTCCAGGTACTTTCTTGCCTTATCCTAATCGAGCTTACCGACGTTCCATGAGGGGTTTTTACTAAGACTACCGGGTTTTCTGCCCCTCAAAAGCTCTTCCATCGAGATAACAAACTCAATATACTGGTGATCGCACAAGGTTGTTTCATCGAGCACCTCCCACTCCCTGATTTTCCGTGCCAAGCTGAGCTTTTTCTTTCGCTAGCTTCCCCTTGCCAAGGTAAATCTGAAGACACCTTAGCTCCTTCTTTTTAACTTGTTAAGTTCTGCTCTATAAATAGGGCAGGACCCGCTCCCTGGACGGTGTTTGACGTTCATCATTCCTTTGTCAGAGCAAGCAGTGCAGTGGAACTCGGCACTGCAGCTCTTTCTCTAATGGTCGGGACATCCACACTTCCAGCAGGCTTTACTCCTATCCGTGCCCTTGCAGGTCCTTGTCAGGTGGCCGTAGCCCAGGCACTTAAAGCACCTCTTTACTTCCAACCTGGCCCGAATTCTGCAGTTGATCCAGCCAACCTTCACCTTGCCAGCTTTCAACAAAGCTTCAGCGCATGCTTCATGGAGTTGGCGCACCGCTAGCCTGTTTCCAGCTCGAAGAGTGAAGAGGCGGCATGACACCTCTAAATTGGTCCTGGCTAATGCCTTCTCCACTGCTTCCACCACTTCTTCCACCTCAGTGCTCTCGTCCAGATCCCTGATTTCCAAGGAACTTGAGGACAAGAAGCATATCGTTCCTCATCGTCCTCCGGATCGTTAGAACCTCCGTTTTTGTCTCGGAAGGGTTGACCACCGACTTCATATGCTTTAGGGCGTCGGCAAAGTGGACGTTATCCTTTAACGTCACCCTGATAGCGTCATTTCTTCTCAGCTTCCTGTCGCTGGAGGCCTTTTTTTGGGACGCCAACTCCGCCTTCTTTTTAGCGGCTTCCGCTTTTTCCTCCATCTTTTTCTTCTTCTTCTTTTTTCTCTGAGTGTCTGGATCATCCTGCCACTTCTTGTTTACCTTCACCACAAGCTTATTTAACCCACGGGTTGCCCCAGCAAAGGATTTTTCAATCCCACCCTGGGGTTTCTCGGGCTTTTTCTCTTTCTTCGAGAACCTCTCTTCAGGGGTACTCGAAGCTTCTCTGTTCTCTCCTTTTTTTTTGCCTTTTCTCTGAGATGCTGGCGTCCCTAACTCATCGGTTTTTGGGCGAGTGGGGACCTTCGTCTTTCCCTTTGGTTTGGAGGCGCCTTTTAGCTTCTTTATCATCTCATCTTTTAAGTCCTTTGTTGACTCTTCGAGGCAGCCACTGCATTCCACTACCTTGTCGATCGTTTCCTTCACTGGGTTCGGATTGTTTTCCAGTCGCTTCGACTGCACGAACAATAACGACTTCGTCAGCTCCTTAGTGACGAGCACTTGCTTATCCAAAAGCCGAATAATGGCTTCTCATCCCTCGTGTTTCAGAAGAGTAGCGCTCCCCTCTCTACTCGGGGTCTCCGTTGTCCGGCCAGCAGAAACGGATGTTGATGGGGCATCCGTCGACTTATCTGTCTCAGTCTCCAAGCTCTCACTGTTTCCATTTTTATTAAGTTTCAAAAAATCAATTTATTTAAGGTTACCAGCGCATCGTGTGGAGCGGGGGGTGGGTCGCCTAGGTTGGGAGCGGGTGTACCCTCAGACACGACGGTCCTACCCCTGTTCCCTGAGGCCATTCCCGGTACAACACAGACGGAACGGACTCCACCGTAGCAGTACAGGCTCCGACACTTGTACCCACTGCACACTATTTGATCAAAATCTCGAATGGGGTGGCTCCTGATTTCGCACTACAGAAACACCTCGGCAGAGCAAGCTCACATCAGACGTGATGTGCCCTGCAGTACGTCGCCGATCGTAAGTATTTGTTCCGCGTGAATATGTGATGCTCCCATTGAGATCCTCATTTACTATTCATAAATGCCCTTTCATTCTAGTTCCATTTTCCGTCATTCACACTGATCTCTTTGGATCAATCAGTCCTTTCTTTTAAGGGGGCGTGACCCACATGCATACAGGAGAATGAACCTTCCTAAAGGGTTCTCTCTCGTACCTCATTCATAGCTTTACTCTTAAAAAGAGTAAGCTATCCAATCAAGGAAGGCGACGTTTATAGTCTGCACTTCCGCATTTATACTATTCTCTTTTACCCAAGAAAGCCGCACACTCGGGAAAACGAGTTGTTGGCTCGTCTTTCCCGGTGCTTCCTCGGCACGTGCAATCGAGTTTTCGGCCCGCCTTCCACGGTGAGCCGTGGCAATCCTATGGCGAAAAGACTACTGATACAAGGAATAGGCCGTCTATAGGCTACTCTTATTCCGCATTTATACTCTCAAACGAACCCACTTTTGGCTTTCCCTCAAAAAAGTTATAAAAAATAAAACGGCGGCCATCCAGACAGGAAGGGAGACGTTTATAGGCTTCATCTTCTTCTTTCATATTCCTTACATGCCGAACCCTTTGGTTCTGGCTCACCTTTCCCAAGCATTAAGACAACGAGTTTATAGCGCGTCCAGGAGTTTAAGGGTTTCTAATAAATAGGAAATTATATAGTGGTCGAGTAATCTGAGCCAATCAACCTTTAAAAATCACCTTAGATTCAGATTTTTAACTCCAAAAACTATTATTGATGTTTGTGAAGTCTAAAATTTTTTTAAGGGTTTCTAAAGATATGGAAATTATTTGGTGGTCAACTGACATTAATATAACGTGATAAAGAGGAGCGTATCTTTTAAGAGGCAAAGTGAGACAGTGCCCCAGGGCCCTTAAGTTCAGAATGGCCTTGAACAAGGGGCCATCCATAAATTACGTAAGACTTTTAGGGGGGAGAGGAGGTCCAGTAAATCTTACGACCAATAAAAAAAATGGCGCAAATGTATGTGAAAAATCTTACATGGGGGAGGGGGGGGTTCAAATTACCGAAAAAACGTCTTACGTAATTTATGGACAGCCCCCAACCTTAATACATTTTTTTTTAAATTCTGAAATCCTTAAAAATTTTAGTAAATAGTTAGATTGGGGCCCCATTTACCTGTTTGTGCCGGGGCCATTGCCGACCTAGTTACGCCACTGGTGATAACCTGAGCCGATCAACCTTAAAACACACCCTAGATTAAGATTTTCAACCCAGAGCCTTTTTTTAGTTTTGTAGAGTCTTCGAATTTTTTAAGGGTTTCTAATGAATTAAAAATTATTAAATAGTCAACTGACTTTAATATAAAGTGGTGACGTGATCCGATCAACCCTTATAGTCCAAGCGGCGACCGCATAAAATGGAGTGTATAAGGTAAATGGTGCAAATCACTATTTTAGTAAAGAATTTTGTAAGACAATTACAAATCGACTTGTGTGCCTGACCCTAGAGGGGACAATAATTAAGGGCAGATGATTAAAGTGGTAATTTTTTCAAGTAACTTACCTCATAAGGTAAATGTGCGTCCATGGTGCCATTTAATAAATTTTAATGCGCTGAATCAAAAAATCCTTGTGTGCCACCTCTCAGGTGGGACGAACCCTAGGCACACCGCTAATGAACATGTAAATTTTTTCGAATAACTTACCTCATAAGGTAAATGTGTACCGATTGTGCCATTTAATGAATCTTGATGTCCTGAATCCAAAAATCCTTGTGTGCCACCTCTCAGATGGGACGAACACTAGGCACACCGCTATTGAAAATGTAATTTTTTTCGAGTAACTTACTTCATAAGGTAAATGAAATCTAAAAACGCCATATTATGAAGTTTGATACACTTAATTCAAAAAAATTGGTGTGCCACCTCCTAGCACAGTGGGCCAGAAAGGGGCAATTTCTGGCAAAAATGCATACCTCTAAAAGTACAAGAAATTTTTTAATTTTTAATTACGCTATTTACTGTTTTTTGGGTCACTGATTACGAATCTGATATCAGATTTTTAAAATTCATAATGGCGGATCCAATATGGCGGACGACTTTTTAATAAAATTATTAAAACTGCGTAAAACTGGTTACTTAGGGGTTTTTGGGGTCACTGATTACGAATCTGACATCAGATTTTTAAAATTCAAAATGGCGGATCCAATATGGCGGACAAAAATTCAAAAAATGAAGTTAAGGTCATGAAAATTACTATTCGGAAGTTTTGGGGTCGCTGATTACGGATCTGACATTAGATTTTTAAAATTCAAAATGGCGGATTCAATATGGCGAACAACTTTTAAAAATGAAGCTAAGTTGCTTAGATTTATTTATTCGGGGGTTTTTGGGGTCGCTGAATATAAATCTGAAATCGGATTTTAAAAATTCAAAATTTCGGATCCAATATTGCGGACCACTTTTTAAAAATTAAGCAAATTTGCTAAAACTGTTTTTTAATTTGACAAAATTATAATAGTAGCTCGATTCTTTTTAAATTCACTACTTTTAGCATTACCCAGAAACGAATACATGAACGTAGTAGTTTTTCATTACCATTGATCCCCAACATTGGATCCGCAATTTTGAATTTTTATAATCCGGCTTCAGATTAATGTTCAGCGACCCCAAAAACCCCCGAGTTACAAGTTTCAAACGAAATAGATTATTTTTAAAAAAAGTCGTCCGCCATATGGCATCAGCTATTTTGAATTTTTCAAATCCGACTTCATATTCGCAAACAGCGGCCCCAAAAACCCCCGAGTAACAAGTTTCAAGCGAAATAGATTATTTTTAAAAAAAAGTCGTCCAGCATATTGGATCCGCCATTTTGAATTTTTCAAATCCGTCTTCAGATTCGTAATCAGCGACCCCAAAAAGCTCCTTGTACCAAGGGGGTTATAAATAATATAAATGATCCAAAAAAATTCAAGAATGAAAAAAAATAAAAAAAATCGTGTTTTTTATTATAAAACTGCCTGTAATTTGATTATTTATAAATATAATTAATTTTTTATTACAGAATCTGAAAGAGCGATTCTTGAGAAAACGGAAATGCCTATAGCCAACTTTATTTTAAAATGTTTGAATACGAATAAATGATGTCAAACTTTATAAAAAAATTTTGTACATCCCGGCGTTAATGGGTTAAGCAAACGATGCTAAAAAGAATTTATATGTTGTCAATACTATATAAATAGTAATACTATATATAATATATATTAATATATATTAATGCTACATAAAAAGTAGACTGAAGACAACGCAACGCAAAGTATATATGTTATAATTTGTCCTTTCACGCACCGCGCTGTGCATCAGTAGTAGACGGCGCGGCGTTCTAGAACGTGCGCTTCGATATGTAACAAGTGCTGCGCGCACACGTTTTGCTTGATTTCTCACGTAAATAAAAAAAAGCGCAAAAAGGCGCAAATTTTTCTTGTAGAATATATTTCAGAGAATAGATCCACGTAAATTAAAACTCAATATCTGGTGGAGCTTAGGGGAGCCATAATTTGAAAATATGTGCAACATTAAAAATCATGTTCACTTTTGGAAAATATAATAGTAAAAAATATATTTACGACTATTTTAAAAATTATGAACTATTATTTTAGACTTACATAACATTGTTAATTGTAGTAAAAAAATAAAACACTTTATATTATAGAGAAATAAAAATTTATTGATAATAAAAAAAAAATTTAACTTAACCTGCGCAAAATTTGCAAATACATCTCCTTGTCGACAACGTGTTTTTTAACTAAATGGTTTGAAACTTTAGTAAATACTAGTTTAATATGCCTTTATTAAGGACAACTAATTATGTTTTTGAAATTCCGAACAGTGTTTTTTGCCAAATTTTGGTCCTTCCTAGCCCACTGTGCCTAGGTGGGACAAACCTTAGGCACACCACTAATTAATATAGAAACCGTGGACGCGCGCAGGTTTTTCGGAGCATGGCACGCGTTTTGAAACGCAACAAACCAAGAGCAGGATCACCGTTCAAACTTTTTTTTGCCCTTTTCAGGTCACTGAAGGGAAAATTTTTTTTCCACGTGCTGTCACCCAAGATCTAGGCTCCATAAACCTTCCGCTCCCAAGTCCCATTTCAAGGACATACATATTTTCTTGAGATATTTTTAGATATTTGTTATCGTAGGAAAACCAGGATTTTTAATACAAGATTTGGAAACTAATACTATCAAAATTAAAACTTTTTTTTCATTTCGTAATCCCAATTTTATGACTTTTTTGAACAAACTGACGCTTACTGTCGTACCAGCAATACTTCCATTCAACTGGTACAATACTGGCAAAATATAAGATTTTTTTCAAAAGAAACTTTGTTACTGCAATTTGTTTACAAAAATTTGTTTATATAATGTTTAAATTATTTTACCTCTTTTTTAAAAATATTTTTGTAATTACTTAACAATCATTTTACTTAAATAATGCTTATAATTACGACTGAAGACTCGCAATAAATATTTCAAGACGACTTTCAATAGCTTACGTAAAATTACTAACTATATTATTTTAATATATGTATAATAAATATCTAATATTTTCGATATTACTGCATATAATCTGCTACTGACAAACCAGTTTTATGCAAACAATACAATAAGCCTACTCTTTAAATCTGAATTACTGAAAATTACTAATTATTAGTATAATCGTGGCTGAGTTTTTCCTTCAGGAATTAGAGAAAAATAACTGATTATTAGTAAAAAAAAAGACTAATTTTGGTAAAAAAATAACTAAAAAATATTAAAAATTTGACTAATTGAATTAGAAAACAGAATTTTACTAAAATATTAGTTATTTTGACATAACCTAAAAATAAATTTGACTAATAATTAGTTTTTTTTACTAAATGATTTGTAGAAATTTAACTATTTGAATTAGTGACTGAGTTTTTTGCTTTCAAATTTAAGTTTTATTTAAGTCATTATAACAATATGAAACGAATCGATTTACTTATATGAAGTATGTATTTGTCGAAGAAATAATTTTTTTCCCTCAAACATATTCCAATTAGAAATTAACTAATGGTGCAGTACTGTTTGCCATTATTGGTAAATTACTGGCAAAACCTCGAAATTATTTTAAAAAAATGGAGTACTTGAGGTTATTAAATAATGAAGTCTGCATATCGAAATCTGCATATTGAAATCTGCATAATTCCTCAACCAGCACTCGATAAGCAATTTTACGCCTTTTTTGAACAAACTGACGCTCACTGCCGTACTCGCAATTCTTTCATGCAACTGGTATAATACTGGCAAAATATAAGAATTTTTTCAAAAGAAACTTTGTTACTGCAATTTGTTTACAAGAATTTGTTTATATAATGTTTAAATTATTTTACCTTCTCTTTTATTAATATTTTTGTAATTACTTAACAATCATTTTACGTAAATAATGCTTATATTTACGAGTGAAGACTCGCAATCAAGGGGCCGTTCAAAAAATACGTAACGCTTTTTTAAATATATTTTGACCCTTCCCCTCCCCTCTTCGTAATAGGATGTTACATGCAAAAGTTTATTTTTTCAGACCCTCCCCTCCCCCCTGCAAGCGTTACTTATTTTTTGAACGGCCTTAAATATTTCAACACGACTTTTAATAGCTTACGTAAAATTAATAACTATATTATTTTATTATATATTAAATATGTAATATTTTCGATATTTAAAACATATTTAAAAAATAAAAATTGAATATTAATGTTTTAATTAATTTAAGTTTTATACTAGTACCGTCGAACGGGGCTATTCTGGTACACCGGGGGCTATTATGGTGTACAAGCTGGTTTTCTATTTCTAAAATATTTATTTTGAAATTTATAAATATGATTTTTATTTGTAAATATAGTGTGATATTTCGCAAACAAAATAACAGTATTGTTTCTAATAAATTCTTTGTCAAAAATCCGGAAAAAATCTAATCTACATACAAATTTCATTAAAAAGGTACGTGTTGAGAATTTAGTTGGGACTATATTCACGTGATAAGCTAACTTTTTATTAAGAATTTAAGAAAAAAATGGTTAAAAACTAAAAGTTCAGCACATAGCAGGGCTAGTCTGGTACAAAACTATTTTAATTATTTTATGACAATTCGTTTTATTAAAAAAGTGAAAAAAGTTTCTGGGCTCTGCCACAGTGTACGAAAAAGCTGTTTTTGTGGACAAAAGTCGCTCGACAGCTCAATTTTCATTCGATTTTAAAGTTTTTTTTTTTAAACTGATCGTTAATTCATAGGCAATGCTCTCCTGCTGCTAAAAATTAATTTTATGTAAAGCTTTTTTTTTTATTTGAGGTTAAACATTAAAATTCTGTTTATTAAATAAATTTGTTACCGCAAAGAAATATTTTCCATGCAGAATCACTAAAAAACACAAAATGTTTACATTTTAGTCATGAAAAATTTGTTTTTATCATAAAAATCATAAATATGAGGTTATAAATAAATTAATGTTAAAAAATTATTCTAACAATAGTTATAATATATAATATGTTAAATTTCATATTTTTGTTTAAATTTTGTTAATTTTTTAATCACTTTTGAAAAGAAAACTTAAGTATGCTAGATGTACCTATTACTGCGAATGCATCAATTACTGCGATTTTTTGAAAAAGTTATTATGCACTTTTCATGATTGTAAAATTAACTCAAATTAATTTAAAAACTTATTTATAACCTTTTTTTGATACAAATGCCAATAAAGATATACATTTAAACGATTAATTATTTAATTATTCTAGATTAAATTACAATTTACCGCAGTAATTGGAACATGCGCGTGTTTCTATTACTGCTGACAACCTAACCTCCAAATACACGTTATTCTTGTCGCAGTAATTGGGGCACAGTAATTGATCCATACCCGCAGTAATAGTATCACAGAGAATTTTTTATAAATTTGTTATTTAAATTCTTTGTATATTATAATTAGTGGCTTCTACTTCAATAGATAACAATAATGCTTTTAAACTAAGTCATATGTGACTTGGAAAGTTAAAAGGGACCTTACGTCAAAAAAATCGATTTTTTATGTTTAGTTCATTCAAAAGAGTAAACTTTTCTCTTTCAGAATCACCTATTAGTAAAAAAAATCGATTTTTTGACGTAAGGTCCCTTTTAACTTTCCAAGTCACAATATTTATCTCCTTTTTCAAAGTTTTATTGGAATTCGATTTCACACAGCAGTAATTGGCACATCTACACTACTGTTATTCATTTGGGTGCCATTTTCATTCAAAAAAACTTTTTAACTTGAAATAATTTTTTTGGTTTTTATATCTAAAGAGTGACTTTTTTCAAAAATAAAGTAATAGATTATTTACCTTCACATAGCCACTGATGAATATTGAAACTCTTTTTATATGTTTGAATATAGTGTTCTTCAATGTTTAAAAAAATTGTAAATTGAAATTGTTTCATTTATTAAATTCATGATTTAAACTCTATGGAACGACGAATAATGATAAATATTGTTTTATCTTTACCAAATTGTATTCTTAACCTACAAGAGAAGTTTCAATTAAAGTTAGTTTATATGTTAAAAGAAACATCGAAAATCAATCAATTCATTTTTGAAAAAAATAATTTTTTAAACCTATACATTTAATTTTTCATGTGTTTTGGTTGCAAGTACTTTATGTTTTAGTACATTCGAAAAATATTTAAGGAAAACAGAACAAATCATTATGCTAAAGAAATCAGTAGGTGTAGTAAAGTTAAAGGAAAACTGCATTTTGTTACAAAATAATACAAATTGTTCAATTTGTATAGTTGTGTTTAAGCCTCTTCACCAACGACAAGGTAGCAGCTTACGAAGAGGGTTTTTTTTTTGTATTTTTGTTTTTTATTATTTTTTTTTTATGTTTTTAATTAATTTATTTACAAAAGAACTAAAGTAACGAATAACTTGAAACTAATGTGTAACTATTAACTTTTAAGCAATTTTTCAGCTCCTTTTGTCAATGCCTTTACTTTTCTTTGCTCCTTAATCCTGAAAGAGCTTACTTTAGGATCTGAAGATACCAGGAGATAATGAATCGTATCTTTATTGGTAAGTTCTCTTCTGGACATTCTGCTATTTTTGCTCCTTACTTTTCGAAAGATCTTATTATTGGCTTCTTGGGGTTCTTCTGATAGCCATCCAAACGGTACATCGAATGATTTGATTATTTCGCTGCCATGAATCAGAACTTTATGAACAGAAGGTGGCATAGGCCACGCATGTTTCAGCTGTTTCAAAACAAAATTTTTGAAATTTGTCACAATCAATCATTCTACCGCAAGTTATGGCTTGGAGAATGTCATGAAATCGAGTAATTAAATTCTCATCCAACCCTGTATATTTAGCTACTTCTTGAGCTTGAGCAAAAAAGGAGCGAGCTACATTCCCAGTGTTACTTGTCCCTGCACCTTGTTTAACAACATCAACAGTTAATCCTAAACAAGATTTTAATTTAACTTGAATTTTTTTTTTCCTTAAAGCTTTTAATTCCTTATGTTCTTTCGATCTTGCAGAACCTTTACAAAAATCCAAATTATAAGCTATATGAAGCAAATACTCCATAAAGCGAATCCAACAGTGTAACGTAGATAGACCAAATTTAAAGTATTCAATATTACACTGAAGCTGCCTTACAAACTGTAGGTCATTAACTTTCTTGGGACCAATTCTGCAAATATTACAGCAATTTGAAGCTCTTTGGTTGCACAGAACATTGCATACCTTGCCATCTATCATTGTACATTTTACATCGAAACTTACATTCAACTTTATATTACTAAATTCAAGCTCATACACTTCTACCTGTTCCAATAAATTTGTGAAGGTTTGATACTGTTGTTCAGTAATTGAAGGATTTTCTTTAACGAAGCCGAATTTTATCGTTCGACAAAAATGAACTGAATTTGGAGTATCATTACTCCAAATTACAACATCATTTGCTTTCAATTGAAGAGGAACAAAGGAAACCAAGAATATAGAATCGTCCATATTTCTTTTCAAATCATCATTCTCATCTTCGTCCTCATCATCATCGCTGCTCTTATTCATTTGGGATGACCACTTTTGTCTTGTAGTTTGTTGACCACTAGCTCCATCCATCCCCCACTTCCCTACTAAAACTAATTTTTGTTCAGAAAGAGATTTTAATATGTCAGTACTTAACAACGACAAAATTCTTTTAACCGTGTGAATTAATAAGGATATAAAATTAATCTCTACTCCTGACTCCGATATATTTATATGATCACTTTCAGGGTAACATTCATTTTTAGCTTCAACAACCTTCTCATACGAAGGATAACTTTTATTACCAAATTCATCATTATAAATCTTCAGCTTTTTATATTTTCTGGCTGTTAAATCTAAATCTACGTACATTGCTAAGATTTTATCCATATCTTCAAATTCATTTAAATCTACAACTTCAGGTTCGGAAACTTCATCACATGCTTTATTCTTCTTTTTTAAAGCTTCTTCTAACTCTTCTTTACTGTGATGAGAAGCAAGTTCATCTGCACGTCTTTTTTTAGTCTTCCTTGAACCTTCTTCAAATGATAATCGCGGACGACCTTCTTTAATATTATCACGAATATTACTTTTTTCATTAGATATATTAAGTGTAACACCATCATCAAGTTGTTCTTGAAAATCCACAACAAAATCTTTTCCAATGAATACTTCAAACTTTTCAATAAATGCTTTTCTATTTCGTCTAACATTTTGCCACTTTTTTGAAAACTGGGGATAGAACACATTCAGTAACCTTTTCTTTAGCTGTAATAATTGTTCTTTAGAAAAGTTATTTTCACTTTGAATTTTATTCAGAACAGAATCTACTGTACTTCCACCATCACAGGAATTAGTATTCCAAAAAAGCTCGCACAAACTTAAGTTATTTATTTTATAATTCATTTTCGCATCATGCGTTTGACATGTGAAAAAACTTTTGATATTTTCATAAATGTTTTGTTTAGTATGAAAAAACATTTGAAGTTCCATATGAAAATGCATTTCATAAAAATCTCGTAAATCTTTTGTTCTTTTTTTTTAATTGTTTTGAAATAAGGGTAAAGTAGATTAGGTTTTGAAAAACATTGAAAGTGAAAACAAATTTTTTAAACAACAGTTATTTCAGGTAAGAAAAAAGTTCCTGAATGTGTTCAGCCAGTATGCAGAAAAGTGGAAACTTTGAAACAAAAAAAGCATTTATTAAAAACTTCAAAACATTAATTGGAAAAGGTTTTGTTATATGTTTTCAAGAGCAACCTAATGATAATTTTACAGTTAATAGATCACAGTAAAAAAGTAATATTTGGGATAATATTACAGAAGGTCGTACGCGATTATTATTAAAAAACGGATCAAGCAAAACTAAAAGAAGACGTGCATACAAACTTGCTTCTAATCACAGTAAGGAAGAGTTAGAGGAAGCTTTAGAAATAAAAATAATACATGAGTTGAAAGTGCCGAATCTCAGGTCTTAGATTTAAATGAATTTGAGGTTGTTAGTAAAATTCTAGAAATGTAGGTGAATTTTAGACAAAACAGCAAGAAAATAAAAAAGCTGAAAACTTGTAATGATGAATTTGGTAATAAAATATATTCTTTATATGAGATAATTGTTGGAGCCAAAAATGTTACACTGAGAGAAACCGATAGTAAGATTTTGATGTTAAAAAGGTTATGTTATACGGTATTATCATTATGCTACTGGCTACCATCAATGATGTTAAAAAAATATAGTTATTGTATCCCGTACTATCAAGATGTTACTCCGTACAATCTGGTGGTAACTGTTACTATCTAGATAGCTGTCCGTATTTGTAACATTAAATATGGTTACCGTGAACATCATTATGTTACCCATAACTATAATTTTCTCTCAGTGTACTCTAAACGTGATTGTATTTCTAAATGATGTTGTTTGGAGTTATAATGCTTCAAATTCAGTTCATGTTTGTCACACCATAATTTTTGACTTATTGAAAGAAAGTCCTTCAATTACACTGCAACAATATCAAAATTTCTGAAACTTATTTTAACAAGTTCAATTTTATAAGGTTGAATTTAGGGATATGCAGTTTCACAGTTAAGTAATGACGTGGACAAAAATAGAACTAAGAAATTGCTTAGAAATCAGTAGACCTTTTAACTTGTCTTGAATAAAGAAGCTCAAACTTAACTTTGCAAATAAAATACTTTCGGTAATTGTATAACAAAATTCAGTTCTAGTTTAACTTTTCGTACGGATTTGTTCAGTTTATCAATTACTGTACCCCAATTACTGCGGTGAGAATAACGTGTATTTGAAGGTTAGGTTGCCCGCAGTAATAGAAACACGCGCATGTTCCAATTACTGCGGTAAATTGTAATTTAATGTAGAATAATTAAATAATTAATCGTTTAAATGTATATCTTTATTGGCAATTGTAACAAAAAAAGGTTTTAAATAATTTTTTAAATTAATTTGAGTTAATTTTACAATCATGAAAAGTGCATAATAACTTTTTCAAAAAATCGCAGTAATTGATGCATTCGCAGTAATAGGTACATCTAGCATACTTAAGTTTTCTTTTTAAAAGTGATTAAAAAATTAACAAAATTTAAACAAAAATATGAAATTTAACATATTATATATTATAACTATTGTTAGAATAATTTTTTAACATTAATTTATTTATAACCTCATATTTATGATTTTTATGATAAAAACAAATTTTTCATGACTAAAATGTAAACATTTTGTGTTTTTTAGTGATTCTGCATGGAAAATATTTCTTTGCGGTAACAAATTTATTTAATAAACAGAATTTTAATGTTTAACCTCAAATAAAAAAAAAAGCTTTACATAAAATTAATTTTTAGCAGCAGGAGAGCATTGCCTATGAATTAACGATCAGTTTAAAAAAAAAAACTTTAAAATCGAATGAAAATTGAGCTGTCGAGCGACTTTTGTCCACAAAAACAGCTTTTTCGTACACTGTGCTCTGGTTTAATTGTTTTTATTAAGTAAATGTTTTATTTTTTGTCAGAAAATTAAAAATAACTCAAATTTGTCAAACTTGACAACGAGTGCATCATAACCTCAAAAACCACTTATATTAATATCATATTGTTTACAAAGGTTTTAAGTTAATTTCAATATTGCTTGACATAAAATAGCTCAAAACGTTATTATGGACCACATTAAGTCGTTTAATTATTAAAATAACATAAAATACAAATTTTGACAAATTTCATTATGTAACTTTATATTTTCATAAATAATTTTTATAATAATAATTACTATTTGACGATTTATAAAAAATTTGTCTCTGGGATATCTATTAAAAGGTTCCCACATAGTTTAATGCAAAAAATAAAATGTTTTCTTTATTTTATAAACAAAAATAAACTTTGTACCATAATAGCCCCGACTGCGAAATTATTATAATAAAAACTTTGAGTTTTTATAACTCGAAGAAAAAATGTTTTTTTATAGTAAAACTTACAGTAAATTTTCAGAAGGATGTAAACAACGTGACTAGTTAGTTAAAAAAAAATTTGTACAAAATTCTGATTTTTGGTGAAGCATAGAATACAAAATAATGCAGTTTTTGTACCATAATAGCCCCGTTTGACAGTATTCAAAATCTATGCCAGTACTGGTCCGGTACTTATCCAGTGCTGGTTGAAGAATTATGCAGATTTCAATATTCAAAAACCTCAAGTACTTCATTTTTTTTTAAAAATAATTTCGAGGTTCTGCCAGTAATTTACCAATAATGGTAAACAGTACTGCACCATTAGTTAATTTCTAATTGGAATATGTTTGAGGGAAAAAAAATATTTCTTCGACGAATACCTACTTCATATAAGTAAATCAATTCGTTTCATATTGTTATAATGACTTAAATAAAACTTAAATTTGAAAGCAAAAAACTCAGTCACTAATTCAAATAGTTAAATTTCTACAAATCATTTAGTAAAAAAAAACTAATTATTAGTCAAATTTATTTTTAGGTTATGTCAAAATAACTAATATTTTAGTAAAATTCTGTTTACTAATTCGATTAGTCAAATTTTTTCTATTTTTTAGTTATTTTTTTACTAAAATTAGTCTTTTTTTACTAATAATCAGTTATTTTTCTCTAATTCCTGAAGGAAAAACTCAGCCACAATTTTACTAATAATTAGTAATTTTCAGTAATTCAGATTTAGAGAGAAGGCTAATTGTATTGTTTGCATAAAACTGGTTTGTCAGGTAGTCGATTGTTTTTCCAAAGTATCGATTTACCAGAGTACGATTTGACCCTCATTCTGCCAACTTCAGAGTGAACTTTAGTTCAACGCATGTGGCATGAAATAGAAACATAGCAGAAGAGCAATTTTCGTGTAAAATTAACGTGTAACGTGTAAATTTGTTTACATTTACACTTTTAAAAAGTTTGAAATATAATTTTAATAAAATGTAATTAATTAAAGTGTTTTAAAAGATTGAAAATTGTGTGTGGGAATATTAAAGCAAGATATAATATTGGTAAGTATTTATAAATAAATTGTATTTAGGTTTTGATTAAATTGAGGTTAAAAAAATGTAAACATAAAAGGTTAAAGGTAATAATATAATTATTTTCAGATTATTTACATTAGAAATAGATCTTCTAAAGAATGAGATAATAATTATTACCATAGCAGTCATAAAATTGGTAAGTTTTTATAAAATAAACATTTTTTGTATATTTTTATTAAAATAAGATTATTATTATTTTGAATTAAATAAGTCAATATAAATAATATTTTCTGTCTTTAAATTATTTACTTTTAATAAGAAAAAAATAAGATATTTAACATAAAAAGCTTTAATAATATCAATAGTGTAATTAATTATTAATTTTTAAGAATCATTAAGCAAACTTTTACTACAATATTGAAATTTAATAAAACTTTTAATGTTAAAATACATTAAAATAAATACTAATTATATTAAATAACTAAAATTCTTTTTTCCAGAAAATATTTCTATTACAGAAAATATTTATTAGAAGTTGAAGACAATATATAGTGGATGTATAGCTTTGACTGGTTTGGAACAACAATTACAAACATTTTATCCAGTCTAAAGTTTTATAAATTTTTTAATAATAATTAACAACTAGGAAACGAATTCAATATTTGTATAAAATATTTAAATGATATAATTTTAAATATATATTGCAATAAAACGTATTTAACATTTGAATTTTTTTTTTTAACAAAAATTAATTATATTAAATAAAATATAAAAAACAATTAACCATATTTAATAATTTTACAGGATATGAAGAAAAAGGAAGAAGACCAAGAAGGAAAAAAACAAGCTGACACAAATCATATCAAGGAGCAACACCATTATATTCATTATAGGATATAATGAATTAAGTGCACACAGGTGCACTTTAGCAAAGAATTTAAAAAATCTCACCATTTAAAACTTTCTTTACTCGGTAATTAAATTTTTTCGATTCTAAAATCACTTAAGTAATTATTTTTGCCTTTAAAATTAAAATAATTAAATTTATTAAATACAAACAAGTTTCTAAATCTTAATTCAGAATATAATTTTTATAATCTTAACATTAAAAACTTTATTTGTTCAGTTATTAATTTTTTTCGTTTTTAAAATCACTTAAGTCACTAAATTTGCCTTTAAAATTAACACAATTAAATTTATTAAATACAAACAAATTTCTGAATCATAGTTCGGAATAAAATTATTATAATCTTTAAACTAAAAACATTATTTGTCCGGTAATTACATTTTTCGGTTTTAAAAGCACTTAAGTCTTTAAATTTGCCTTAAAAATTAACACAATAAAATTTATTTAATTTAAACAAGTTTCTAAATCTTATTTCAGAATAACTGTTTTATAATATTTAAATTAAAAACATTATTTGTCCGGTAATTACATTTTTCGGTTTTAAAAGCACTTAAGTCTTTAAATTTGCCTTAAAAATTAACACAATAAAATTTATTTAATTTAAACAAGTTTCTAAATCTTATTTCAGAATAACTGTTTTATAATATTTAAATTAAAAACATTATTTGCCCGGTAAATAATTCTTTTCCTTTTTTAAAAACACTTAAGTCACTAAATTTGCCTTAAAAATTTAAATCATTAAATTTATTAAAAACAAACATGTTTCTAAATCTTAATTCAGAATAAAATTTTTATAATCATTACATTAAAAACTTTATTTGTTCTGTTATAAATTTTTTTCGTTTTTAAAATCTCTTAAGTCACTAAATTTGCCTTAAAAATTAACGCAATTAAATTTATTAAATATAAACAAATTTCTGAATCATATTTCGGAATAAAAATTTTATAATCTTTAAATTAAAAACCTTATTTGTCCGGTAATTACATTTTTTCGGTTTTAAAAGCACGTAAGTCTTTAAATTTGCCTTAAAAATTAACGCAATTAAATTTATTAAATATAAACAAATTTCTGAATCATATTTCGGAATAAAAATTTTATAATCTTTAAATTAAAAACCTTATTTGTCCGGTAATTACATTTTTTCGGTTTTAAAAGCACGTAAGTCTTTAAATTTGCCTTAAAAATTAACGCAATTAAATTTATTAAATTTAAACAAGTTTCTAAATTTTTTTTTAGAATAACATTTTTAAAATTTTTAAATTAAGAACCTTATTTGTCCGGTAAATAATTCTTTTTCGTTATAAAAACTCTTAAGTCACTAAATTTTCCTTTAAATTTAAAATAATTAAATTTATTAAATCTAACATGTTTCTAAATCTTAATTCAGAATAAAATTTTTATAATCTTAACATTAAAAACTGTATTTGTTCTGTTATAAACTTTTTTCGTTTTTACAATCACTTAAGTCACTAAATTTGCCTTTAAAATCAACACAATTAAATTTATTAAATACAAACAAATTTCTGAATCATATTTCGGAATAAAATTTTTATAATCTTTAAATTAAAAACCTTATTTGTCCGGTAATTACATTTTTTCGGTTTTAAAAGCACGTAAGTCTTTAAATTTGCCTTAAAAATTAACGCAATTAAATTTATTAAATTTAAACAAGTTTCTAAATTTTTTTTCAGAATAACATTTTTAAAATTTTTAAATTAAGAACCTTATTTGTCCGGTAATTATATTTTTTCGGTTTTAAAAGCACTTAAGTTTTAAAATTTGCCTTTAAAATGAACGCGATTAAATTTATTTAATTTAAACAAGTTTCTAAATCTTTTTTCAGAATAACATTTTTATAATCTTTAAATTAAAAACCTTATTTGTCCGGTAATTATACTTTTTCGGTTTTAAAAGCACTTATGTCTTTAATTTTGTCTTTAAAATTGGAATAATTTAATTTATTAAATACAAACATGTTTCAAAATCTGCTTTTAGTGCAAATTTTTGATAATCTTTAAATTAGAAACTTTATTTGCTCGGTAGATTATTTTTTTCGTTTTCAAAATAACTTAAATCACTAAATTTGCCTTTAAAATTAACACAATTAAATTTATTAAATACAAACAAATTTCTAAATCTTAATTTAGAATAAAATTTCTATAATCTATAAATTAAAAACTTTCTTTGCCCGATTATTAATTTTTTTTGGTTTTAAAAGCACATAAGTCTTTAATTTTGTCTTTAAAATTAAAATAATTCTATTTATTAAATACAGACAAGTTTCTAAATCTTATTTCTGCATAAAATTTTTATAATCTATAAATAAAAAACCTTATTTGCCCGGTAATTAATTTTTTTGGTTTTTAAAATCACTTAAAAAACGAAATTTGCCTTAAAAATTATCATAATTAATTTTATTAAATACAAACAATTTTCTAAATCTTATTTCACAATAAAATTATTATAATCTTTAAATTCAAAACTTTATTTGACCGGTAAAATTAATTAATTAGGTAATTACCAAGAAAATAAAGTTTCTAATTTTATGGTTATAAAAATTTGCACTGAAAGTAGATTTTTAAACATGTTTATATTTAATACATTTAATTATTTTAATTTTAAAGGAAAAATTAATGACGTAAGTGATTTTAAAAACGAAAAAAATTAATAATCGGGCAAATGAAGTTTTTAATGAAAAGATTATAATAATGTTATTCTGAAAAAACATTTAGAAACTTGTTTAAATTAAATAAATTTAATCGCGTTAATTTTAAAGGCAAATTTAAAAACTTAAGTGCTTTTAAAACCGAAAAAATATAATTACCGGACAAATAAGGTTCTTAATTTAAAAATTTTAAAAATGTTATTCTGAAAAAAAATTTAGAAACTTGTTTAAATTTAATAAATTTAATTGCGTTAATTTTTTAGGCAAATTTAAAGACTTAAGTGATTTTAAAAACGAAAAAAATTAATTACCGGACAAATGAAGTTTTCAATTTAAACATTATAAAAATTGTATTCTGAATTAAGATTTAGAAATTTGTTTGTAATCAATAAATTTAATTGTGTTAATTTTAAAGGCAAATTTAGTGATTTAGGTTATTTTGAAAAAGAAAAAAATGATTTACCGAGCAAATAAAGTTTATAATTTTAAGATTATCAAAAATTTGCACTAGAAGCAGATTTTAAAACATGTTTGTATTTAATAAATTAAATTATTCCAATTTTATAGACAAAATTAAAGACATAAGTGCTTTTGAAACGGAAAAAAATTAATAATCGGGCAAAGAAAGTTTTTAACTTATAGATTATTGAAATTTAATTCTGAATTAAGAATTAGAAATTTCTTTGTAATTAATAAATTTAATTGTGTTAATTTTAAAGTCAAATTTTGTGACTTTTGTTATTTTAAAAACGAAAAAATTTAATAATCGGACAGTAAAGTTTTTAATTTAAAGATTATAAAAATTTTATGCTGAAATAAGTCTTAAAAATTTGTTTGTATTCAATAAATTTAATTGTGTTAATTTTAAAGGCAAATTTAGTGATTTAAGTTATTTTGAAAAAGAAAAAAATGATTTACCGAGCAAATAAAGTCTCTAATTTTATGATTATCAAAAATTTGCACTAAAAGAAGACTGTAAAACATGTTTGTATTTAATAAATTTAATTATTCCAATTTTAAAGACAAAATTGATGACTTAAGTGCTTTTAAAACCGAAAAAAATTAATAATCGGGCAAAAAAAGTTTTTAATTTGTAAATTATAGAAATTTTATTCTAAATTAAGATTTAGAAATTTGTTTGTATTCAATAAATTTAATAGTGTTAATTTTAAATGCAAATTTAAAGTCTTAAGTGATTTTAAAAACGAAAAAAATTAATAACAGAAGAAATAAAGTTTTTAATGTTAAGATTTTAAAAATTTTATTCTGAATTAAGATTCAGACACTTGTTTGTATTTAATAAATTTAATTATTTTAATTTTAAAGGCAAAAATAATCACTTAAGTGATTTTAGAATCGAAAAAAGTTAATTACCGAGTAAAGAAAGTTTTAAATGGTGAGATTTTTTAAATTCTTTGCTGAAGTGCACCTGTGTGCACTTAATTCATTATATCCTATAATGAATATAATGGTGTTGCTCCTTGATATAAAGGGAAATAAAGTTTATAATTCAAAGATTATAAAACTGTTATTTTGAAATAAGATGTAGAAAATTGATTGTATTTAATAAATTTAATTAATTTAATTTTGAAGGAAAAATTAATGACTTAAGTGATTTTAAAAACAAAAAAAAAATTAATTACCGGGCAAATAAGTTTTTTATTTTATAGATTATAATAATTTAATTCCGAAATAAGATTTAGAAATTTGTTTGTATTTAATAAATTTAATTATTTTAATGTTAAAGGCGAAATTCTTGACTTAAGTGATTTTAAAAACAAAAAAAATGAATTACCGTTCAAATAAAGTTTTGAATTTAAAGATTATAATAATTTTATTGTGAAATGAGATTTAGAAAATTGTTTGTATTTAATAAAATTAATGATGATAATTTTTAAGGCAAATTTAGTTTTTTAAGTGATATTAAAAACCAAAAAGATTAATTACCAGGCAAATAAGGTTTTTAATTTATAGATTATAAAAATTTTATGCAGAAATAAGATTTAGAAACTTGTTTGTATTTAATAAATAGAATTATTTTAATTTTAAAGACAAATTTAAAGACTTACGTGCTTTTAAAACCGAAAAAATGTATATACCGGACAAATAAGGTTTTTAATTTAAAGATTATAATAATTTTATTCTGAAATATGATTCAGAAATTTGTTTGTATTTAATAAATTTAAATGTGTTAATTTTAAAGGCAAATTTAGTGACTTAAGTGATTTTAAAAACGAAAAAAATTAATAACAGAACAAATAAAGTTTTTAATGTTAAGATTATAAAAATTTTATTCTGAAATATGATTCAGAAATTTGTTTGTATTTAATAAATTTAATTGTGTTAATTTTAAAGGCAAATTTAGTGACTTAAGTGTTTTTAAAAACGGAAAAGAATTATTTACCGGGGAAATAATGTTTTTAATTAAAATATTATAAAACTGTTATTTTAAAATAAGATTTAGAAACTTGTTTAAATTAAATAAATTTAATTGTGTTAATTTTTAAGTCAAATTTAAAAAATTAAGTGCTTTTAAAACTGAAAAAATGTAATTACCGGACAAATAAAGTTTTTAATTTAAGGATTATAATAATTTTATTCCGAAATATGATTCAGAAATTTGTTTGTATTTAATAAATTTAATTGTGTTAATTTTAAAGGCAAATTTAGTGACTTAAGTGATTTTAAAAACGAAAAAAATTAATAACAGAACAAATAAAGTTTTTAATGTTAAGATTATAAAAATTTTATTCTGAATTAAGATTTAGAAACTTGTTTGTATTTAATAAATTTAATTATTTTAATTTTAAAGGCAAAAATAATCACTTAAGTGATTTTAGAATCGAAAAAAGTTAATTACCGAGTAAAGAAAGTTTTAAATGTTGAGATTTTTTAAATTCTTTGCTGAAGTGCACCTGTGTGCACTTAATTCATTATATCCTATAATGAATATAATGGTGTTGCTCCTTGATATAATTTGTGTCAGCTTGTTTTTTTTCCTCATTGGTCTTCTTCCTTTTTCTTCATATCCTGTAAAATTATTAAATATTGTTAATTGTTTTTTATATTTCATTTAATATAATTAATTTTTATTAAAAAAAAATATTCAAATGTTAAATACGTTTCATTGCAATATATATTTAAAATTATAACATTTAAATATTTTATACAAATATTGAATTCGTTTCCTAGTTGTTAATTATTATTAAAAAATTTATAAAACTTTAGACTGGATGAAATGTTTGTAATTGTTGTTCCAAACCAGTCAAAGCTGTACATCCACCATATATTGTCTTTAACTTCTAATAAATATTTTCTGTAATAGAAATATTTTCTGGAAATAAGAATTTTAGTTATTTAATATAATTAGTATTTATTTTAATCTATTTTAACATTAAAAGTTTTATTAAATTTCAATATTGTAGTAAAAGTTTGCTTAATGATTCTTAAAAATTAATAATTAATTACACTATTGATATTATTAAAGCTTTTTATGTTAAATATCTTATTTTTTTCTTATTAAAAGTAAAGAATTAAAAGACAGAAAATATTATTTATATTGACTTATTTAATTCAAAATAATAATAATCTTATTTTAATAAAAATATACAAAAAATGTTTATTTTATAAAAACTTACCAATTTTATGACTGCTATGATAATAATTATTATCTCATTCTTTAGAAGATCTATTTCTAATGTAAATAATCTGAAAATAATTATATTATTACCTTTAACCTTTTATGTTTACATTTTTTTAACCTTAATTTAATCAAAACCTAAATACAATTTATTTATAAATACTTACCAATATTATATCTCGCTTCAATATTCCCATACACAATTTTCAATCTTTTAAAACACTTTAATTAATTACATTTTATTAAAATTATATTTCAAACTTTTTAAAAGTGTAAATGTAAACAAATTTACACGTTACACGATAATTATACACGAAAATTGCTCTTCTGCTATGTTTCTATTTCATGCCACATGCGTTGAACTGAAGTTCACTCTGAAGTTGGCAGAATCAGGGTCAAATCGTACTCTGGTAAATCGATACTTTGGCAAAACAATCGACTACCGTTTGTCAGTAGCATATTATATGCAGTAATGTCGAAAATATTAGATATTTATTATATATTAAAATAATATAGTTAGTAATTTTACGTAAGCTATTGAAAGCCGTATTGAGATATTTATTGCGAGTCTTTAGTCGTAATTATAAGCATTATTTAAGTAAAATAATTGTTAAGTAATGACAAAAATATTTTTAAAAAAGAGGTAAAATAATTTAAACATTATATAAACAAACTTTTGTAAACAAATTGCAGTAACAAAGTTTCTTTTGAAAAAAATCTTATATTTTGCCATTATTGTACCAGTTGAATGGAAGTATTGCCGGTACGGCAGTGAGCGTCAGTTTGTTCAAAAAAGGCATAAAATTGGGATTGCGAAATGAAAAAATAGTTTTATTTTTGATATTGTTAGTTTCCAAATTTTGTATTAAAAATCCTGGTTTTCCTACGATAACGAATATCTCAAAATATCTCAAGAAATGTGAAATGATTTCAGAAAAAACTCAATAGTTATAATATATTAATAATTAAGAATATTATAACTTTAAGATTTTCTCACAGTACAACATATGACTGGATTCGTAAGAATTTAAGGAATTACAATTTTTTACTTAAAAATTGTTTATGGTAAAATTAAAAAAAAATTTATTTTTTATTGCCCTAATAAATATGTGTAAATCCTTGAAATGGGACTTGGGAGCGGAAGGTTTATGGATCCTAGATCTTCGGTGACAGCACGTGGAAAAAAAATTTTCCCTCCATTGACCTGAAAAGGGCAAAAAAAGTTTGAACGGTGATCCTGCTCTGGGTTTGTTGCGTTTCAAAACGCGTGCCATGCTCTAAAAAACCTGCTCGCGTCCACGGTTTCTATATTAATGAGTGGTGTGCCTAAGGTTTGTCCCACCTAGGAGGTGGCGCACCAATTTTTTTGAATTCAGTGCATCAAACTTCATAATATGGCGTTTATAGATTCCATTTACCTTATGAGGTAAGTTATTCAAAAAAATTTACATGTCCGATAGCGGTGTGCCTAGTGTTCGTCCCATCTGAGAGGTGGCACACAAGGATTTTTTGATTCAAGACATAAAGATTCATTAAATGGCACCATCGGTACACATTTACCTTATGAAGTAAGTTACTTGAAAAAATTTACATGTTCATTAGCGGTGTGCCTAGGGTTCGTCCCACCTGAGAGGTGGCACACAAGGATTTTTTGATTCAGCGCATCAAAATTCATTAAATGGCACCATCGATGCACATTTACCTTATGAGGTAAGTTACTTGAAAAAAATTACCACCTTAATCACCTGCCCTTAATTATTGTCCCCACTAGGGTCAGGCACACAAGTCGATTTGTAATTGTCTTACAAAATTTTTTACTAAAATAGAGATTTGCACCATTTACCTTTTACACTCCATTTTATGCGGTCGCCTCGCCGCCTATTAGTACTCACCCCAGATTCAGATTTTTAATCCCAAAGCATATTATTTGTGCAGTCTGAATTTTTTAAGGGTTTCTAGTAAGTAGAAAAATATTTGGTGGTCAACTGACTCTGATATTAAGTGATAAGTTAAGCCGATTAACCGCTAAAAATCACCCGATACATTATTTGTATTAAAAATGTATAGCCCCATAAATGTACAAAAATTAAAAAATTAAATCAACTAATAATATTCACATTGCCAGTTTTATAATGTTTTCGAAACTAACCTTTTATATTTGTTTAATTCACATTTTATTGTAATATAAAAGTTACAGAATTTGATTAATATACTTCAAATTACAAAATTTTTGTTAATATTTAAAAAATACTACAACACTTTTTGCACCTACATAAATATTTTGTAATTTGTAGTAAAAAACTATTCATCAATACTTATATTTTAATGTAACAATAGACAGAAATAAAGCTTAACTACCCTCATGAAAGTATGAGATTAAATTTTATTCTGTTTAAATAAGTTTTAATCAGTGTTTTTCTGAGCTGATCCGAAATTTGTTTTAGAGCCAATCAGTTTTTATCCGTTTCTAAAAATTGATCTTAGTTGACGAAAAATTGTTTCAAAATCATTCTGAATTAATCCGTTTCATTCAGAAGCTAAATTTTAATTTGTGTGAATCCTGTTATTTGAATCCGAGTCAATCCGTTCCAATTCTGATGGGATTTATTTGAATTTGAAACGGATTGATTTGGATTAAAATAAAAGGATTCAAACAGACAAAAATTTAGCTTCAGAATACATCGGATTAATTCGGAATGTTTCGGAAAGAATTTTCTTCAAGTTACATCCATTTCTAGATTTGGATAAAAACTGACTGATTTATATATACAAAGTTACATTTTACACAAATCAGCAAAAGATTACGCTTTCTTATAAAGCAGTATGATCCTATGAAGTTTCAAGAAAATCGAAGAACCCTTTGACAACTCTCATAGTTCTGACGTGAAAAGGCATATGTTAATAGAATAGAATAGAATGCATTTTTTTATAGTGGGGGCAATTACGTATTTTACAAACGTAAAAGACTCACGTAATTTGCGTCAAAAACTTGAAGTTACGCGTAACTTTCGAACTCTGGGTAAGGGCAATCAAAGGGATTATAAACATCAGTAATTTGTATAAATATTTTGTTTAAAAATAAAAAATTTTCCAAAATTCCGGAGTGAGGAGTACTTCTTAACTCCACACTAGTTCCGCCGGCCGTGTTAGACAATAACAAAATGTTACAACTAATTAGTTTTATTATTAGAGTTTACTAAAAATATTTATTTTTGTTTCGTAATTGACCCTGGGGACAGGCGTCACCATGACGATTTGGCTCTTATTTGCATTTAACAGAAAATATTTTATCTTCTAAATTAAAGTTACTACAGGCTTTTGTTTGTGATCACTAGAGCTACTTTTTCACGTTGGATTCGTTACCATATGTGTAATTTGTTTCTTAAAAAACACGAGGGACATGAATTGTCGGTTTCGTGGAGATTCACCCATATCAGGATCAAACCAGGCAAATTGACTAATTTATATAATACGTTATAATCTTTTCAAAAAATTGTATTTGTTTGTTTGATAACCTGTAAAGTTTTTTTAATATATGATTATTCGCGAAACATATTATATCGTATTACGTAAGTTTGCATTTATGATTTCAATTCGCAATTGACATTATTTTCTATGTAAATTAAAGTGAATTTTATAAATGACATATTTAAATGCATAAAATGTACCCATCTTTGTAACAGACTTTTAAGAGTGTTAAATAATTGTTTACCATAAGACAAGATAATTTCGCTCATATTTTCATATTTTTTTAAAGTGTAGGTAGAAGGTAGAAATAAATTTTGGTATTGAAAACATATAATCTCTGACTCCTCCTCTTTAATTTCCTAATAGTAAGATAAAAATATTAATATATATTGAGAAAACTTATTTAATACACCTTTATGCTGTGTGCTAAATTACAGCTCAAGGTGGGGTTACTGCGCTCAACTTTAATTAACAACAAGAACATAAAGTGTTTATTTATAAAGTGATTCTAGCTTGTAAGCTAACATGTTTTTATTGTTAATTAAATTTAAGCGAAGTCACCCCACGTTGAGATGTAATTTAACACACAGCATAAAAATTAATGCTTAATTAATTAATTAATTTTATTGACTAATTAATTTAATTAATTTTTTTAATTATAAATTACTATTTTTATCTTACGAGATTAAAGAGAGAAAAATGGATATTTAAGGATATTCACATTTAACATTCAGATATATTAAGTTAAGGATAATAAGTTTAAATATCTATTTCTCTCAGTGCAGGTTACGAAACAAACCAAGTAAACGATCGTGTAAGAGAATTACACCCATTTTGTCAGTAATGTTAAGTTCCGAACCATTATCAATAAAAAGCTTGCCAACCTCAGTTGAATGTTTAACCTTGTAAAATATTGGTGTTCTACTTTCTACAACTCAAAATTCACATCTGTTTAATTTTCTATTAAAATTTTAACCATCTCACAAGAGTTCTCGACCGCATAAAAATTGGGGTGTCAGTATTGGTCCCCACAACGTTAAAATTTGCTCCTAAATTAAACATTCTCAAAGCAGTTTTAGCTTTGCCTCGTTTCGCTACAGTAGAGGAATGCTGTCTCTTGTCTATTAAAATGTTTCTGAAGGACTCCTTTCGTTTTACACTCTTAAAAGTTTGTTACAAAGATGAGTAATTTTTATGCATTTAAATATGTCATAGGTAAAATTCACTTTAATTTGTACAGAAATCAATGTCAATTGCGAATTAAAATCATAAATGCAAACTTCCGTAATATAATATAATATGTTTCGCGACTAATAATGTACTAAACAAACTTAAATAAAACAAATAAATACAATTTTTTTGAAAAAAATAAAACGTAGGGTATAAATTAGTAAATTTGCCTCGTTTGATTATGATATATGAGCGAATCTTACGTAACTGCCTTACTTGGCGGCGTTGAAAAAATACACCTAAATTAAAAATATATTCTGAAGTGTATTAGTGAATTTTAAAGGTATATATGAAAGTAACTGAAAACCAAATACACATAAATATATATAATAACTTCTATTGTATTGCACTATAACTGCTGAAATTTCAGATCCGTGGCGTGTCCCTTTTGCAAAATGTTAATTTTAATTAAATAATTTTCGGTGAAAATATCATTATTATAACTCAGCCTTTTTCAAGCATAAAATGTCTATATTTATGAACAATTTAGGTTTATATTGAACTTTCTAATACCTTTTTCATACTCAGAATCTGTAAAAATATTTTGTCCCTCAATTTTTCCAATTTTTGAACGCAATCTGTAGACTTATAATTAAGGTGTCATGGGATATACTTCCGAATAGCGCGGACCTCCGATTTTGTTGCCACTAGGTATACCTACGTATTTTGGTGCGCTGATTACGAAAATAATAGTAAAAATTGGCGACTAGCTTATTTTCATGGTGAAAACCATGAAAAACCATTAAAATTATGGTTTTTTGCTTTTTACTCTGTAAATATTAAAAATATGAAAAATTGTTTTATACAAAAGTTGTAGGTCTTATTAAAATACACATTTTTTGTGAATACCATTTTTTGCTTAAACCGATAAGTTTACGAGAAAAATTCAAAAAACTAGAAAACACCATAAAAGCAACCTATACACACATTATACCAAGATTAGGAATATTCAAATCATCACACATGTTTCTTGAGTAATTTGATGCGCTGATTACGAAAATCATAATGAAAATTGTCGACCAGATCATTTTCATGGTGAAAACCATAAAAAACCATAAAAATTATGATTTTTGGCATTTTACTCTGTAAATATAAGAGATATGGAAAAATGATTCAAATAAAAGTTGTAGATCTCATTGAAATACATCTTTTATGTTTTATACATTTTTATCAAAAATCTATAGTTTTGGAGAAAAATGCAAAAAATGGTCAACCATCATGAAAACATTCGATTGTAATATTATTACTAAAGGATTGTGTGATACATAGTAACCACAGCTATTTACGTACTTCAATTGACTCATTACGAAAATAACAGTAAACATTGGCAACCAGCTCATTTTAATGGTAAAGAACATAAAAAACAACCAAAAGTTCCGATTTTTTGCCATCATTCCATTAGTTTCGGCTTCTTTGCTTACTTACGCACTTCACCACGAGAAGGTTGGAAAATGGTCTTTGAAGTGCTTTTTTTCTTTTTTTTTTTGTTTTTTGTCGTTTTTTTATTTTTTTTGGTTTTTTTTTGCTTTTTGTTGTTTTTTTTTGTTGATTTTGTTGTTTTTTTTCTTTTGTTTTTGTTTTTGAGTTAATTTTTAGAAGTATTAAGAACGAATTGATTCTATAGAGAAGCCATAAAATATGAAAGCCCTTAAAAGGGCTGATTGATATTAGTATTAAAATGTATTAGCTCTTACAAGGGCTGTTTGTAATTGATATTGATAATTGCAGAATCAAAGTTAGTAGCCAGGGTAACATAGTTTTATGTCATGAACTAATTGAACAAAGGGATCTTTGTTTAATTTTGCAAGACGTCGACGCCACAAAAATTCACATAAGTGATCAGCAAGGTTTTCTTTCCTGACCCCTCCGCCACATAATGATCGTCTCATAAATCGCCAGGAAGACTCAATATTTTGTGTGTGGGCTCCAGTTTCTGGATCCACAAAATTTTCTGAATGGTTTACATTTTTGTGAATGAAACCATGATCTTTTAGATTTATTTAACCCTTCCAGCAATCCGTGTGGATCTCTGTCCCTTCAACAACGTGTTTTTTTATTATTTCTATCAAAGTTTTTTGATCCCTTTTGTTGTCAGGACATATTTCCAAATGGTACTTGCTTGGGTGATTTCTCTGGATAATTCCAAGAATCCAAGAGCCTTCCACAACACGTCCCCTTTCAAATTTTCTACGACCAATCTTACATTCATCAATTTCGATGACTTCTCAGGGTCCTCTAATTTTTCCTTCTTCTTCGAAATGCACATCAAGACTAACCATACAGATTTCTCTGCAAAACGAGAACCGATCGGACACCGTTTCAGAGGAGATCTTTTGACCTTGAATGATGCTGCATTCTCGAATTGATTGCTTAAAATCAAATTTTGTAGCAAAGCTGTAAGTTAGCAACATACATGCTGCTGCTGAAATGTGACACTTTTCAAACCAAGTGTTTTCAGCAACAGAATGGCTATGTCGATATAAATTTTTCTTCTCGCAAACAAAGAGCCCGCAAACTAAAGAGTCTTCTCTCAATGTCATTTTTTTTATGTTTAGAGCACATTCTTTCAGTGGGGATGAGTTCAAGATCTCGGAGCCACTGAAGTGTTTTCTCTCGAGACTGTAAATTAGCACTTAAACGAAAAATATTTAAATCTTCATCCATTTTTTAAAATGAATGTGTATTTTAAAGATCCTTAAGCCACTAAAGTAATGAAACAGTACAAAATATTAGCCCTTGCAACTTGCGATGTGATGAGTATCGTCCGAGTGTTTTCTAATAGTAGGAAGCTTGATGTGACATATACACAAAACTTTCCAAAATGAATAATGTACTCTTATCAAGTTGACTCTGCAAGCTCTAATCGATTCAAATATAATTAAAAAGCTACAATCGCTGCTCAACCCATGACACAGATCAAAGCATTAGTATCATCTATTCAACTTGATTTTCTAAGCTCAAATCAAGGAGAAATCATAGGAATATTAGCCCTTAAACAGTGAAGGAGATTTGTTGCAGTGACACCAGACAACAAGACATAAAAAACCATTAAAATTATGGTTTTTTGCTTATTACTCTGTAAATATTGAAAATATGAAAAATTGTTTCATACAAAAGTTTTGTTAATTTTTATAGTGTTTATTGTAAAAATGTTAAAATTGACAATTTGGGGGGCTTCGCCCCCCGAAATACAAAATACCGGGGGATTGGGGTGCCCACTGAACGTGGAATATAGACAACGGTCGGAAAACGAATAGTTTTTTTGGGTTTTTATAGTATGAATCGTAAAAATGATGAAGTTGTAAATTTTTTTAAAAATGATTTTCGTAATTAGTGCATAAAATTACGTAAGATACGTAATTTTACGTTATTACATAAGTGTACGTAATGGATGTAATGTTACGTAATTTAATAACGTAATTACGGCTGTAGGTAGTAAAATATTGGTATAATATAGCTATTTATAGTCACATTTATGGTGATTTATGTTTTTTGCAATTAGTTCGTAAACTAATTGATTTTAGTAAAAAATGCATTATACATAAAATGTGTATTTTGATAAGGTCTACATTTTTTGTATGAAACTTTCTTTTATATTTGCAATATTAAAAGAGATAAATGCAAAAAACCACATTTTTCATGATTCTTTATACCTCTTTTTTAACATGAAAATAAGCTAGTCGCCAATTTTCACTGTTATTTTCGTAATCAGCGCACCAAAATACGTAGGTATACCTAGTGGCAACAAAATCGGAGGTCCGCGCTATTCGGAAGTACACCCAAGATTTAAGAACCCAAAAGAAAATTTAAAAAAATATTTGAAAAGATTAAAAAATAAATTAAATTACAAGAAGTTAATTAAACAATAACAAAAATGATTGTAATTTGAAAAAATAATTGATAACTGGTGCATAAAATTAAAAATTTAAAGTCAGTACTTTAAAAATTGACCAAACAATTAAAATTTTAAGAAACTGCTTGAACAATGACATAAATAATTAAAAGCTGTTGTATAAATAAAAAATTTATAGAGAATAATTGAAATTTGTTGAAATTAATTGAAAAAAATGTACAAATTTAATAAGCTCACGACAATAATAAAAATAATTAAGAAAATGATTAAAATTTGTAGAAAATAATTAAAAACTAATATAATAAATTTACAAATTCATGGCAATAAAAATAATTGAATTTGTTATAATAAATAAATACACAAGTTTATTTACGTGCAAAAGCCCATCACAATATACAATTTAAAAATTTATTTCCAGCACCAATAAAATTAAAATTTGACATAACAATAATAATTACTATATTAAATATTAGTCGGTCGCATTCAATAATTTGAATAAAATAATACCTAATTGTTTGTAGAAAATAATTCGAAAATTGCAAAAATAATCGAAATATGAAAAAAATAATCGTAAAATGACAAAAATACTTGGTTAGCTGTTGCTTATTCATTAAATATAATTTAATCACTTGGAAATTAATTTTGAAAACTAGTAAATTAAGTTTTTATATATTACTCTGACAATTATACAAAATAAATTTTGAGAAATCTGGAAAAAATTTAGTTTTTAAATTTAAATAAATAAGTAACTCTCTCAATAAAATCACCCATATAAAAATATTATAATATTAATAATTAGGCATTAATTAAATTTAAAATGTATAGAAAAAGTTTTAAAAGAAAAAAATTTTAGAAAAGTAATAAAATTAAAGAAATTAGTTACAAAAGCTAAATAAATTATAAATATGTACAGTATTTGAAATAAATAAAATATATAATACCGTATCACAATTTAGTATTATATATTTAATGAATTATTGATATTCAATATTTATTATAAATATGAATACTATAAATATAAATAAAAGTTATTAATTAAATAATTATTATTAATAATCCATTAAATATAATCTTTTTACAAAATATCGACATTGCGATTCCTACGAAATAAGGCGTCGCGTCGCTACTTGCGACTCGCGTTTCTACTTACGACGCGACTTTTGCTACCAGTGCTTACGATGCGACGCGGAACAACGATTGCTTGCTGAGGAATCGTAAGGTTGAGATTTGACATTAGATAAACATTTATTGAATTATTCAAATTATTCAAATATTTATAATAATTAATTAATTAATTAATTAAAAAACTACCAAATTAATTAATTAATTAATTTTATTTATTGCCTTTAAATAAAAGGTGTTAATTAATAAAATTAAAAAACTATTGACTATTAGTCAATTAATTAATTAATTGTTATAATAAGCAATATTTATTGTAAATATAAATATTGTGCGTATAATTAATTCATTATTATAAATGTTAAATTATAATTATTTATGAAATATTTAACTAATGTCAAATCTCGACCTTACAATTCCTCGGAAACCAATCGTTGCGTCGCGTCGCATCGTAAGCAGAGTAGCGAGTCGTAAGTCGCAAGTAGCAATGCGACGCCTTCTTTTGTAGGAATCGCAAGGGCGATATTTTGTAAGAGGATTATATTTAATGGATCATTAATAATAATTATTTAATTAAAATTTTTTATTTATATTTATAGTATTCATATTTATAATAAATATTTAATATTAATAATTCATCAAATATATAATACTAAATTGCGATACGGTATTATATATTTTATTTATTTAAAATATTTATTTATAATAATTAATTAATTATTAAAAAAATTAAAAAATTAATTAATTTATTAATTTTATTTATTACCTTCAAATAAAAGGTGTTAATTAATAAAATTGAAAAACTATTGACAATTAGTCAATTATTGAAATTAGAAGAAATGTGATTTAATATTTTAAAATTAACTCAAAGAAAAACGAAAATTCCAATAATCATTTAATAATATTATTTCCTTAATATTAACACCGTAAGACAGTTAGATAGGTTAACTTCGCTCACCCAGGTTTTTGCTTTAAAGTATCTTGAAAGTAAAATTTGTTACTTGTATTATCAAATGAAATATTCTTAATTGATCATGAAAGGATCAAACTCTTTTTAAAAAATAATTTACTAATAATAAATAAGTGAGCAAAGTTAGTCCCTCCTACGGTACTTTTCAATTAATTTATTTGATATAAAATTAAATGAAAAATGTTCATTATTTGAATAATTTTATTAAATTTTTACTTTTATCCATAAAATGTTAATTAAAATGTAAACTTTTCTGAAATATTTGTTTATATTTTCCAATCTTCAAATTTTTATGTTTCATCAGTTATTTTCAAAAATTGTAAATTACTTTTTTAGAATTTCAATTGTTTTAAATAGTATTACAATTTAATTAATTATTATTCTTAATTTAAAGTTAATTAAGAAATTAATTAGTTAAATAATTTGTTTGTTTATTAAGTAATTAATTAATTATTATAATATTCATTATTTATTACAAATATGAATATTATGAATTTAATTTATTTATTATTATAAATATTTAAATAATTTGAATAATTCAGTAAATGTTTATCTAATGTCAAATCTCAACCTTACGATTCCTCAGCAAACAATCGTTGTTCCGCGTCGCATCGTAAGCACTGATAGCAAAAGTCGCGTCGTAAGTAGAAACGCGAGTCGCAAGTAGCGACGCGACGCCTTATTTCGTAGGAATCTCAAGGTCGATATTTTGTAAAAAGATTATATTTAATGGATTATTAATAATAATTATTTAATTAATAACTTTTATTTATATTTATAGTATTCATATTTATAATAAATATTGAATATTAATAATTCATTAAATATATAATACTAAATTGCGATACGGTATTATATATTTTATTTATTATAAATACTGTACATATTTATAATTTATTTAGCTTTTGTAACTAGTTTCTTTAATTTTATTACTTTTTTAAAATTTTTTTCTTTTAAAACTTTTTCTATACATTTTAAATTTAATTAATGTCTAATTATTAATATTATAATATTTTTATATAGGTGATTTTATTGAGAGAGCCACTTATTTATTTAAATTTAAAAACTTATTTTTTTCCAGATTTCTCTAAATTTCTTTTGTATAATTGTCAGAGCAATATATAAAACTTAATTTACTAGTTTTCAAAATTAATATCCCAGAGATTAAATTATATTTAATGAATAAGCAACAGAAAACCAAGTATTTTTGTCATTTTACGATTATTTTTTTCATATTTCTATTATTTTTGCAATTTTAGAATTATTTTCTACAAATTTCAATTAGGTATTATTTTATTCAAATTATTGAATGCGACCCATTAATATTTAATATAGTAATTATTATTGTTATGTCAAATTTTAATTTTATTGTTGCTGGAAATAAATTTTTAAATTTTATATTGTGATGGGCTTTTGCACGTAAATAAATTTGTGTATTTATTTATTATAACAAATTCAATTTTTTTTATTGCCATGAATTTGTAAATTTATTATATTAGTTTTTAATTATTTTCTACAAATTTTAATCATTTTCTTAATTATTTTTATTATTGTCGTGAGTTTATTAAATTTGTACATTTTTTTCAATTAATTTCAACAAATTTCAATTATTCTCTATAAATTTTTTATTTATACAACAGCTTATAATTATTTATGTCATTGTTCAAGCAGTTTCTTAAAATTTCAATTGTTTGGTCCATTTTTAAAGTACTGACTTTAAATTTTTAATTTTATGCACCAGTTATCAATTATTTTTTCAAATTACAATCATTTTTGCTATTGTTTAATTAACTTTTTGTAATTTAAATTATTTTTTAATCTTTTTAAATATTTTTTAAAATTTTCTTTTGTGTTCTTAAATCTTTAAATTAATGTCAGGAATATCTATATTTTCCTCAAAATTTTCTACAGAAGTTCAATTCACTTTAGTTGTTTTTCAATTATTTTTTTCAAATTTTAAATTTTTTTAAAATTATTAATTATCTGCATCTGATCTAATTTTGTATTCCCATTTATGGTCCTTGGACCGCGGAACATTGTGTTTAAATAAATAAATAAATTATTATTTTTGTAATTTTGTAACGGCTGAACCTAGCATGATATGAAGTTTTATTTTTATAATAAATAAAACCTTATTTTATTCAATTAATAAAAAATATGACAAATTACTGGCTCTGATTTTTTTGTCATTTGCAAAGCTTGTGTTAACCAACCATTCCCATGGAACGATTGCTTAACCTCGAGGTCGGTGACATTAAAGGAATTGCAGCAGTAAGCGGGACCCAGGGAAAAATATAGAAGAGCTTGCTCCTAAAATATATGATTCGAGTCATAGCTTAAATAAAACCGAAGAAATACTATTAATTAAGTTGCAATAAGATTGGAGTAGTTTTACCAAAAGAAACAAAAAGAGGGCATTTAAATTATAGGATTAATTGCTGTATTTTTCGTTCCACCATTCGTAATGGGAACCATACATGGGTGTATGCACACACACCAGCTGGGCGTCGCTCGCCGTGCCGGAGGTGACACACGTACACTTAAGCACGACTCACCAGCCATCATGAATCCCACTCCCACTCCTCCTTTTCTAAACGTCTGAGAGTAACGGAGAAAGAAAACACGTGCTCTCTGACATCGGAAAGCACATGGCCTAGCACAACAATCAAAAGTATATTCCATTACATGGGATATAAGTATTCAAAGAAACTAATGGAATTATAATTCTATTAACTGATAATTACGAGTGATTTATCAAGGCTCATCTATTGATGGAGCAATAATTATAATTTTTTTAAAGAAACATATTGTATGAAATTCGCTGGAAATGCTGTCTGTGCGAAAACCGATGTTCGCCTGGCAACATAAAATTCACAGGTTGCAAAAATTTTTTACCTAATTCCTTACCCAGCCTATAAATCATGCGACATTTCCACACCTCATATCCCTACTTTTAAACTCCCATCGATCATAAAAAGGAATTCCGACAATCAATTAGCGCAGTCCTCTACCGTCGTAAACTTTAGATCGACGTGTGTATCTCTGGCCCGTCCAAGACGCTAAGTTTGGGTGTGGTCGCAAACAGAACCTTGTACTCAAGGGTTAGTAGTTTCTTAGTAGCGTAAAGTGGCCCAGTCCCTTAACAAATGGTGCGTACGTAAATTTGTCATTTGAAGGACAATTTTTCTAAGAATTTTTCTAACATTTCTCAAAGTAAAATTTTATCGGGAAATGGTCGCCAACGGAACCTCAAAATTAAGGAAGGAATAAAATTCCAAGTAGCATAAAGTGATCCGTGTCCACGAGAAAAATTGTATAACTAGAAGAAATTTAAATAAAATCAAAGGAAAAAGTTTCGGAAAATTCGTATTGACTTTCATTAAAATAAACACAAGAAGAGGTCACCAACGAGATGCCAAACTAAAAGAAATTGATCTCCAGTAGTATGAAGAGTTCCTAATCTTGTGGAAATCGAAAAAAGAAGTCTTACGCCTGATAAAGGAAAATATTATCAAATCAGGCAAAAATTGTTAGTGGCTGAGTTGAAGAATTCTCCTTTATTTCACTTCTGTAAATCTCTGCCCACCCAGTAACGGCGAAGATTACTCCAGTCTTACCACTGTGGTGGTAATTATTAAGGAAAGAAAGAATTAAATTTTTATAAGCGTGAGTAGATAAATTAAGGCATTTTTGTAAAACTTCAATTTTGCATTGATTCTTTGTAAGGGAATAATGGGGGTTGACAGAATATACTAAAAAATTGTAACCCAGTACGTGAGTTTCAATTAAGCTACCCTTAGTAAATTTCTTAAACTCCTAGTGACCAGTTCCAGGGACGAGAAAGAGGCGAATATCACCAGAAATAAAATTAAACACAATTCTATTGTGTCAACTGTACTCCGAAGGCTCGACTATTCAAATTGTTAGGTCGTTGTTTCAAGTCCAAGGTGTTCTCATGATAACGCAAGTTAGGGTTCAAAATATAAATAACGTAATTATTAAAAAATATTTTTTTTTAGTCGGGACGTCACAGTTGTGGTGGCAGCGGTGGGATTTTACCCCTTTCGCGGTTGCTACCCCCCTTTTTTTTATTTACTTCAATCTCCATATATTTTTAATTTTTTTTTTATTCATAAAATTTCTTTTGATTTAACTATTGTTTGACGCATAATTGAAACAATTAATGCACCAACATTGATTAATTACCTTTTCGCCGAGCGGCGGATTGTAGTTCCTGAATGTTAATTAACTGTTGCAATTATCAATAAACAAAACCGAAAGTTTTCATAAAGCCACATTTGTGCCGTGCGGCGGATTGTGTATTTTTTGAAAATTGTTAGTTACTTGTTGAATCAATCAACTGATAACTAAGGATTAAGTTCGGAATATTTTAAGTACAATTGAAAACTTATTTGAAGTACACGTTCATTAATTATCTTTGCGCCGAGCGGCGGGTTATAGTTATTAAACGTCTATTTATTTTTACAATTGTCTATAAATGAAGCTTGGAATTTAATAAAAACCACCTTTGCGCCGTGCGGCGGATTGTGACTTCGAACAAATTTACAGCTTAACTTTCCGACTTATATGCCTCTAATCATAATCAAGCAGTAAATTTCTTTTACCAACCAAAGGATTTTTTTTTCGGTTTGAAACAATTGGTTTTTTTTTATTACTTCTCTAATGCCTAAAAACAAAAGTTCGAAAAGTCGAGGCGGATACTTAGCTCAACGTAGATTCAAAGAGACTTGCATTCCTGATGCTTGGTCAATTCCAAGACCCGTCCTCGTTCTAAAGGAATTTCGGGGCGAAAAACCTCATGATGATTTCTCCGAATTTTTTGAGAATTTATTGAATATTGCCCAGAAACGCGTAGACGAAGTAAAAGTAACTCCGGGAACGATTAATAATTCTTCTGATTTTAAACCTAAGCCTCGAATTACAAACATCGAAGTTGTGAATACTTCATTAGTTAAACGAGTCGTGCCCCATTCGAAATAGTTTAGTTCACTCTTACCAATTCAATGGGTAGATAGTAGGGCAATGAACCCTCAGGATCAGCAGACCGAATTAGAGGCGCGAATTGAAGAACTGGCTGAATTTTGCAACCAAGCTTCTGTCGCTAATTTAATTCTGAATAGCCGAGTAAAGAATTTGGAACTTCGTATCGATTATTATTCCAAACTTTTGACCAAGGTTACAGAATCAAAAAACGCCCTGACTCAAATGATCGAAACTCTAAATCAAAAGGTTACCTTGCAGAAAAGTATTATTGACGATCTTGTGAAAGGTTCTCAAGTACTTCCCCCGAAGTAATCAACGGATCAAAAGATATGGTTCGAGAGGATCCTTTGGACCGAATTAACCGACTGAACACTCGATTGGATTCCATCGAGGAAAATTGCGAACAAATTGACATTTGTACTCGTGGATTAGCAGCTAGAATTCAGACCCTGAGTAAGAAAACGAAATCATTTTTTTTTACCACTGTGGACGAGGAAAACAAGTCATCACAATTAGAGAAGTCTATAAGCCAACTCGAGGAGAGTATAACTGGATTAAAATTAGATTAGGGCCCCAAACGCCGTTTCCTAGGTTTCTGTTTTCAAGGGATGACTATCCCCATTTTTAACACAGTCGAACAGCATTCTCTCCCAGTAATCGTAATAAGCACAGAAAAATTTATTACCTTACACCTGAACGTCCCTGTCGACATTAGGATAAAATATAATTATATTCCGGAGAACCTGCTCACTTCGAGTTCTGTGATTTTGGGCTACCCCGATCAAGATTCTCTGAAGGGAGAACTTATCGAAACTTTGGGTGTTGTTTACCTTCCAGTTAACGGAACCGAAATCTGTTTTAATGTTGTAAGATCCTCTTTTTCAGATCTTTGCCCTAACGGAATTTTAGGGTTTAAGGGAGCAAAAGCCGCAATTTAACTTGGTGTAATTAAATCAGGGTTCAAATCAATCTAACATTACTTGTTTTTTTTCTTCCTCTTTCTTTCCTCGATGTGTAGACCGCGCATAGATGACCGTTCCGTCGGCGACGAAGCCCCTTGGAGAATGCCAATCCTCCCTCTTCCTGGAACTATTACTATTCCCAAGTTTTTGAATAGACATCCTGTTAACAATAACAACGACTCTATTGACACCGATGACAGTGACGTCACTGACGCTACAACCGTATTGTATACCTCAGAAGACAGTGACATCGAGGATTAATTAATCAAATCAACCGGAAATAGTGAATTGAAGCCATTAATTGTTGACATTAACATAATAAGAAAATCCAGTGGTGGCGACATTCTGTCACCACATCAACCCCTATTATTTCTTTAGTAAAGTCCAAAACAAAAAAAGATGCCCATCGAAGATCAAACAAAAAACACGGGAGTCGGGGGCGCCCCATCACCAAACATTTCAAATTTTCAAGTCCCGGACTTAAATCAAAGTGCGGCCATGACTTCTATGTTCGAGTGCATGGTGCTCCAACAAGGTACGCACCATATTCCCATGTTTGACAGTAGAAATACCCCGTTACGAGAGTTTTTACAAGACGTGTCTAATGGATCCATTTATATGACCGATGCCACGGAAGCGGGATTTATAAAGGCCGTACTCAGTAAACTTAAAGGCCCAGCACGTGAAAGTGTCAGGGATAAAAAATTCGAAAAGTTAAGCGAGCTAGTTGCTCATTTAAGAAAACGTTTTTCACCCTCAAGAAATTACCAATGGTATTTGGATGCCATTGCCAAATTAAGAATCAAACAAACTGAAACCGTCAGTGATTACGGTGATAGAGTTCAAGGGCTCATCAGCGACGCTAGACACGCCCTCGAGGAACGGTACCCTGGTGATGTCCAAGGGTCCATTGTTGCCCTTAGCCATGTAATGATGATGCCGGTACAAGATTTTGCCTTGGATTCGTTTATACGTGGACTTCCAACAGAGATTTCGACACATGTGGACACTCGCTGTCCCAAGAATTTTAGTGAGGCATTGGAATTTGCCCTTCACGCAGAAGAACGAGATTTTTATACTGACCACACTCGACCAGCATAATATCGCATTTCCCGTGAAAGAGAAAACGATCCCTCCTTGCAAAAACCCATGGTTGGAACTCAAAGGAACAATGACAATAGGGAGAGAAGAATTTCTGAATCCTCAGCAGGAGGTCAATTACCTCCCCCTATATACCCTCCTTTTCCAACACCTACGTGTCCCCCATACTTCTACCCCTATCCACAGTATCCTGGTTTCCCATATCCGCCTTTCACATCGTCTTAAAATCCTGTAAGGACCGGATTCCCATCTAAAGAGCAGCCAAGACCTCAATGGCAAGGTCGACCCGATTACTCAGGGGCAGCAACCCCTCCCCGAGCCGCGTCTCCGGGACCAAATCGATCTTTAAACTTCCAGCAGATTCGTTATGCGGACGCGACGACGAATCCCAGTCGGGAAGAGCGTCCCAAGAGCGTCCAGTTTTCAGAAGCGACGGTAGGGTCTTTAGAGCAGGAACACAGGCCCAGGACTCCCCAGTAGTCCAATTGAAATCCGACAAATTTTCTCTATCAGCAGCCGCATTTTTGGTAAACCCGGGATCAGACACCAACTTGATTAAACTAAAGGCTCTTCGCCCAGAACTCAAAGTGGATCTAACTAACATTACACAAATCGCCGGAATTACAAAACATAATGTAAAAACCCTAGGTACAATCAACATTCGTATTTTTAGTACCGACGTGGAATTTCACGTGGTGAAAAATTCCTTCCCGATTTCAACCGATGGAATATTGAGAAGACCATTTCTTCGAAAAGAACAGGCTCAAATATCGTTTCGTCATAATACCTTGGTGACGATTTCCGAACCTACGGTTCCAATTCCGTTTATCGACGAAGAATCCAAAAATGCAAAACAGAAACTGAAGGCCGATATAAAACCCTTCAAGCGAGTATTAAAAATTAAAGCTGGCACTCGACAGCCAATTGCTATAGACACAATTTCATCTACGTTAAAAGAAGGTTATTTGCCCAAGGTAAAGACACCCTCAGGCTTATATCTAGGCGAGGCCGCTGTAACTAATCATAACGGTGTTTGCTACGCTGTGGCCCTTAATACAACAGAAAAAGATATTCAATTTGAACTACCCCCACAGGAGCTTTTACCTTTCGACTACTGCCCATTCCCGGGTGAAGAATCCTTGGAGCCGGAAATCGAAAATTCCGTCCTGGGTGCTAAGATGGCCATAGCTGATAGAATCGAGAAAGTAAAAAGGGCCCTACACACATCCCACTTGTCAACCGAAGAAAGAAGTTATATGCTCAAATGGGCAGAAGAATTTTCGGATATCTTTCACCTAAGTGGAGAAAAACTTTCTTGCACAAATCTGGTACAACATCGCATACCGACAACGGACGATAAGGTGGTCCACAGGAAGCAATATAAGGTACCCTATGAGGCCGCGGACCAAATTAAGATCCAAATACAAAAGCAACTAGACGCAGGATTGATTCGAGAATCGAACTCACCATACAATTCGCCCCTCCTAATTGTCCCCAAGAAACTCGACAACTCAGGAGAAAGGAAGTGGAGAGTGGTAATCGACTACCGTGCATTAAATGAAAAGGTAATTGGCGACGCCTTTCCCCTGCCCAACATCTCACAAATCTTCGACCGTCTGGGCAGTGCAAATTTTTTTTCCGTATTCGATCTATCCAGCGGTTTCCACCAGGTGGAAACGGATCCCGCTGACCGACACAAAACCGCATTTTCAACAGAGAATTGTCACTACGAATATGTAAGGATGCCCATGGGAATCAAAAATGCTCCTCCAACCTTTCAAAGACTATTAAATAATGTTTTAAAAGGAATGTTGGACCTCGAAGCTTTTGTCTACCTGGATGACATTATCATTTATTCCGACACCTTAGAAGAACATGACAAAAGGACTTGAAGACTTTTTAACAGGCTACGAGAAGCAAACCTAAAGCTTCAGCCCGATAAGTGTGATTTTTTAAAAAGGGAAGTCGCCTACCTGGGTCATATCATTGGAAAAGACGGAATAAAACCCAACCCAGAAAAAATTTCGGCCATCAAGAACTTTCCCCAACCAACCACTCCACGAAACATACGCCAGTTCTTAGGTCTTTCCGGGTATTACCGGAAATTTATTGAGGACTATGCAAAAATTGCTAAACCACTTGTTGACCTTACTAGAAAAAGCGGAAAGTGGGAATGGGGAAAACCTCAGAAAGAAAGTTTTCTTAAATTGCGTCAGCACTTGACCCAAGAACCCTTACTTCAATATCCTGACTTTTCTAAACCTTTCAAACTCACCACAGATGCTTCCGGGCGCTATACTGACTCAAAAAAAAGACGGAACTGATCTTCCTGTCGCGTATTTCTCCAAAACCCTAAACGACTGCGAGCAACGATATCCGCAGGCCGAAAGGGAATGCCTCGCTATACTCTACGCCGTTGAAAATTTTTGACCCTACCTCTATGGAAGGAGGTTTATCCTTGCCTGCGATTTTGAACCAGTCAACTGGATCTCTACAATACAGAATCCCGGCTCTAGACTTTCAAGATGGCGGCTGAGGTTACGGGACTTCCAATACGACTTTGAGTGTAAAAATCGAAAGCTCAACAGAAGTGTCGAAGCACTTTCAGGAAACCCAGAGGAATTATTCCAAAATGAAGACTCCCACTTAGAAGATTTTTCTGATTCAGAAGAATCACTTCAGGATGACAATTCTGGCGGGGAAGATTCTACTGATGCCGAAGACGTCTCCTCTCTTAATAAAATCCAGAAAAGAAAATTGGTTAGAGCTCTTCCAATCTCGAATTCTGCTCACGCACGAAAGAAGGATTCAACCGATACTAAACTGCCTATCACAACACAGGAAGCCCAGCCAACGACTAGCAAAGGAAAGGTTAAGAAGCCAGTGTCAATATTAAAAAAACAATCGGGAGCGAAATCCCAACCTTCAGAAATTAAGGAATCTCCCGCACCCCCAGAAAAAGGTAACACCCCAACGAATGTCACTTCCGAGAAGAAGAAGAGAGGAAGACCCCCCGGCTCAAAGAGCCTCCAGGCTTAGAAAACGGAATCCCATTAACAGTACGCCTGCATGCTCTTCCAGTTCCTCTTCTTCCAGTAAATTATCCAGCGAAGAAGAGCCGGAAGATTCCGACCCTCCGGTATTCCGTAGCCGACATAGTGTTCTACCTAACTCAGAACCTCCCCCCCTCCGACATACCAGAAGGCGAAGGAAGTTCTCAATAGCATACCAGTCGAACCCTCTACATCCGCAAATTTGTTTCCCCCACTCCCAGATCCTTACACAGATGTTTTCATAGACGGATCTTGCTGTGGTAATGGTGCCGGACAACCAAAGTCAGGGATAGGTGTTTGGTTTGGCCCAAATCACCCCCTCAATACATCCAAGCCAGCCACCGGTAGGCAAACGAATAATGTCGCTGAGATAGAAGCTGCCACGGTTGCGGCACTTAAGGCAAAGGAAGCCGGGATAAAAAGATTGAGATTAAACACCGACTCTCAGTTTCTCATAAAGAGCGTCACGGAATGGATGCCCCGATGGGAAACCAACAACTGGATGAGTGTGGCAAATAAACCGGTCCAAAACAGAGCAGAGTTTGAAAAGCTAAAAAAAGCATTGGACTCTCTCGACGTCCAGTGGGAATACGTGCCTGGACACCAAGGACATTTTGGTAATGAGATGGCTGATCAATTGGCACGAGCTGCAGCTCCTGCCTCTAGCGAAACTAACAACGATAGAGACAATACCCTAGAAAGCGCAATTGTAGATTTGCTCCCTCCCAATTACGACAGTGAAGGTAGTTCGGAGGAAGAGCAAATCGAAGGACATGAGTTGAATAGGAATCTTCAAGGGTCCATTAATAAATTTGAAGAAACTTTGAAGAATAAAGGATGGACCTTACCCAGCCAGACGTTGGATTGGGACCACGAAGGATATTATTCACAAGGTTTTTCCTCCAGAAAAGGACACGTATCCGATGGGGAATCGGATGAAGAGCTCCTGAAGGACCTCGAGAGTCTGGATCCATGCGGAGAGTACGATGACGACGATTTCTCCGAACGAGTAAGGAATTTTTTGGAAAAATATGAAAAGGACAGGCAGGTCAGGACGGAAGAATCTCTGCCTCTCATAACAGATATACCGAAAAAGGGTGAACCAACAGTGAGATTCAAGGACGCCGTCGAAGAAATGGAATCATCAGAAAGAGAAGATGTAACATCGTCAAGAGAGGTTTTCCAAACTCCAGCACCCAACTCCCTCCCAGATGCACGTTCTACCCCTTTCCTCTCCGCACCACTGCAGGAAGAAGGACAGTCACCTATAAAGCAAAGGGATAAGGTACCTCGACGACTAGAAGGATTATGCTCAAAGAAAAAAGAGCCGGAATTTTCGCCTTCCCAGGTCCTCTTCGACCATAGTATACCTATTAACGAATATGAACCTCTTACCCCTGTAAATAAAACGACAAACGAAAAAACTATTGTCTCCCACTGCCAAGAACCCCTAACTTTCAAGCGTGACAACTATGCCTTGTTTCTTTCTTCGGATTGCGAGCCACTTGACTCCTCCTGTAAATTATTATTGGCTACGGAATACCTTGACCTTGAAGATCTTAAGGAATGCCACCCCAAGAAGGGACAAATACTAGCCATTCCCAACGGCCGGTTTAAATCGTATGGAATGATCGTTAAAGATCGACATTTCGATAGAATTGATTGGACGGATGTAGAAAGGTCCTTATTAAACCTTCGTTCTGCTCTCCAACGCGATCACCAACAAACCTGTATAATATCATCCACTGGAGAAGTACTAGGCACCACTTCTTGTATCCACTTTTCCGAATTAGTGGCCAGGATTTTTCAGGATACCCATGTACAGTTAATGATATGTCGTGGAAAGGTAGAAGTCCCTCCACCAGAAATCAGGCACAACATAATCAAAGAATTTCACAAGAATCTCGCCGGAGGTCATAAAGGTATAACCAAAACCTACCGAAGGATTAGGGAAAGGTACACATGGCCCGGCATGAAAGATGAAATTGTCAGCTATCTCCGAACTTGTAGGAACTGTCTTGAAAATAAAGTTAGAAGGACCCGAAGTAAGGAACCTATGCTTATTACTGACACCCCCGCGGAGCCTTTGATAAGGTATCTCTTGATACCGTAGGTAAACTACCTACTACACCTAGTGGGAATCGATACATACTTACCATACAAGACAACTTCAGTAAGTATTGTATGGCCGTACCAGTCTTAGACATCAAAACAACAACAATTTCCCATGCCGTGGCATTACACCTGTTCTTTTTACACGGTGCACCAAGGGCAATTTTAACGGATAGAGGGGGAAGTTTTGTGAGCCAACTCATGCGGAAGATGGAGAAACTGTTACATGTAAAACAAACTACCACCTCAGGCTATCGACCCCAAACAAATGGCGCACTTGAGAGAAGCCATATCGTCCTAATCGATTATATCAAGCAATATGCTGAACAATATGATGACTGGGACCGGCTGCTTCCCCTCGCTATGTTCGCCTATAACTCTTCAGTACACGAGTCAACAAAATTCACTCCATACGAGTTAGCCTTCGGAAGAAGGGTACGAATACCAAGCTCTTTTCCAAGTGGCCTCGAACTAGAAACATACGGTGCGTATTTAAGGGACCTTATAACTCGTGCAAACGAAAATCAAGCAATTGCCGCCAAGAATTTGATCTCGTCAAAACATCGAACCAAAAAATTTTATGACCGACATGCTCGACCACTTCTCTCTAAGGTGGGAGATATAGTATATACGGTGCGGGAAGCTAGAATCAATAAATTTGATAAGCGTGCCGACGGTCCTTATCGCATCATCGAATTCACCCAAAACAATAATGTAGTACTGGAAAGTGAAACCGGGGATAGGATAACAAAACATAAAGACAAAATCCTGGCCACACCTTGCTAGAACTTTCCATTTTTTTTCCTTATCACTAATACGATTCTTTTCTTTTAAGAGGAAAATTTTCGGAAATGGCAACCAAATGCATAACCAGATGTCTTTCCTTATTGTTAGTCGCAGCTAATTTATCCATGAGTCAAAAACCAGAACTCTATAGAATAACGCCCCTTCGGAACAACAACGGGATATATTATGAATACAAAACTCAGCTTTTGATTTCCTCGGCAACATGGAGAATAGTTGTCTTTTTGGATGTAGAAAAGCAATCTGAGCAGCTGTCCTTCTTAAAAGCACAAATGAAAGGGATCATGGATATTTGCCCTCAACGAGATGCAAAATGTATAGAGCACGTGGAAGCATTTGGATGGCACAACGAATAGGCAAGGGCAGAGGAATTAAGGACTAACATCCGGACTGAAATAGAGGAATTGCGGAATATAGAAGAAAATGCTCCATTAATATTGTCTCGTAACACCCGAGTCCGAAGGTCAGCACCACTACTGGGGATCCTAGGAAAATTGGCAGGACCAATTGTGGGGGTACTAACTTATGATGAAGGCGAACAAATTAAAGAAGCGATTCAGACTCTAGACATGGCTCGGAGCAACTTGTCCCACATGGTTGGAAAACAGACACACGTAGTTCGTACACAACTCGATCACCTGAATAAAATACAAGAAACTCATGAAACCAGGATAGAAGATTTGTTTAAGAGATTAGAATTTCTGGAGAAAAATCAACCCGATGTCCATCAAGGCGCCAGATTGCTCGCCCTAAATGCCATTCGAGATGGACTAGCCCAATACTGTCACATGGGAACTAGGATGTTGGAAGTCCTCCACCAAGCCCGACAAGGACAGCTTCATCGATCCTTAGTGCCGCCGAGTTATTTGTCACCAATTCTACTCGACATCCAAAGCCATAGATTAGATCTAGAATTCCCATTAAGAAGAACAAATCCAAGTATGGAGGAACTGATTCAAATCTCTCGCACTATGGTTCTCCCAGAAAAGAATCACTTGAAAATTATCATCGACATTCCTCTAGTGGAAAAATTGCAGTATATATTGTACCAAATCCATCCGATCCCAGTGTTCCAGCCCATCTTGAACCATGAGATAGGAAAAGCGTACATTCAAATCCAACAGAATTATTTGGTGATAGACCAACCGCAGCAAAATTACTTTTTGATGGATGCGGAAGACGTCAACTCCTGTAATCGACTTGGGAAAACACTTCTCTGTCACGATGTGCCGGCCATTCAGGAAGTTAAAAGGACTACGGCCTGCGAAGTACGATTGCTACTAGAACCAACCCTGAACGTCCTGGAAACCTGCAACATAAAAGTATAATTCAACTCCGAGCCTTACTATAAGAGATTAAAAACCCTGGGTGGCTGGATTTATTCAGTGGAAAACGAGACTACAGTGACGTTGAATTGCGAAGGAACTACTCCCTCCCGCGTAAACATTTCTGGATTAGGAATCTTCCAATTGGCAGTAGGGTGCAAGGCAAAAACAGCTGGTGCAACAATTCACCCAGTCTCCTCCCCTCGAGGTTCCTCCGAGATTTTGTATGAGGCAAATGCAACCTTGGATTTAAAAGGCCTTTCGCTTATATTGTACGACCAGGAATACAATCCCGACAAGGACACAAGCACCCCTTCCAAAATCATCAAACCCAAAACCTTCTCCAAAAATTCAAAAACACTGGAAGCACTTGAACAAGAATTATACGACTCCTCGTTAATTCGACAAGAACGAATCAAGTTAGAATACACTAACACGAATAATTATGTTGGCACCGGACTAGTAACAACAGGATTAATCTTGATGATAGTGTATGTGAACCTTAGATTTGGACGAGAAAGGCCTTGCTTCCGAAAATGGAAAGGCAGAAATAGCAACGATATTTTTGTCAACCCTGTCCCACAAAAGAGACGAGACAGGTTCCATAACACCGCCGACCCTGTGAAAAGGACTCCAGAATCAACACCGATGCCACAGAGACGACATTCTACCCCTTCCATTGGAGTTCTATTTTTTTTAAAAGTTTTAAATATTAAGTAACACTTACGGGAGCCCAAAAACCTCTGGCTAACCAGGTGTTATCCTCCCATTTTGCCTCCAAATAATACTTCCCTCGGGAGTATAATTTCTTGGGAAAAGATGTTCCCGAAAAGGGAGCATAATGTGGGAAAAGATTCTCGGCTACAGGATCTGGAACTTCTATCCATGACCCAAAATCCACGTAAAATCTGGAAGTTTTAATTTTTGAAAAAGAAGTTGAAGTTTCACAAATCAAAATTTTGAATTTCAAAAACAATTATAAAATTGATAATTGAATTTTTAATTTCGGGAGAATATTTTGCCTGAAATGTAAAAATAATAAATTTTTGAATTTCGAAAATAATTATAAAATTGATAATTGAATTTTAATTTCGGGAGAATATTTTGCCTGAAATGTAAAAATAATAAATTTTTGAATTTCTAAAATAATTATAAAATTGATAATTGAATTTTAATTTCGGGAGAATATTTTGCCTGAAATGTAAAAATAATAAATTTTTGAATTTCGAAAATAATTATAAAATTGATAATTGAATTTTTAATTTCGGGAAAATATTTTGCCTGAAATGTGAAAAATAATAAATTTTTAAAATTCGAAAATAATTATAAAATTGATAATTGAATTTTTTTTTCGGGAAAATATTTTGCCTGAAATGTAAAAATAATAAAATTTTAAATTTTGGAAATAATTGCTAGGGTTTAGAATTAATTGTTTGAAATTCAAGAGTATTAAAACAAGTTTTTAATTTCAAGAAAATTATTAAAAATTTTACATTTTAATTACCTAGAAATTGAAAGAATTAAAATTTTGATTTTTGGGAATAATTGTAAAATTAATAATTGCACTATCTGAAATGTAAAAATAATAAAATTTTGAATTTAGAAAATAAAATTATTGTGATTATATTTTATTTATATATATATGTATATATGTATATATTATATAATTATATTTATAATTATATTTATATTATAAAATTGATAATTGAATTTTTAATTTCGGGAGAATATTTTGGCTGAAATGTAAGAAATAATAAATTTTTAAAATTCGAAAATAATTATAAAATTGATAATTGAATTTTTAATTTCAGGAGAATATTTTGCCTGAAATGTAAAAAAAATAATAAATTTTTAAATTTCGAAAATAATTGTAAAATTGATAATTGAATTTTTAATTTTGGGAAAATATTTTGCCTGAAATGTAAAAATAATAAAATTTTAAATTACGAAAATAAAATTATTATAATTGTATTTTATTTATGTGTGTATGTATATATATTATAATTATATTTATAATTATATTTATATTATTAAATTGATAATTAAATTTTTAATTTCGGGAGAATATTTTGCCTGAAATGTAAAAATAATAAAATTTTGAATTTCGAAAATAAAATTATTATGATTATATTTTATTTATATATATGTATATGTGTGTATGTATTATATAATTATATTTATAATTATATTTATATTATAAAATTGATAATTGAATTTTTAATTTCGGGAGAATATTTTGCCTGAAATGTAAAAAAAATAATAAATTTTTGAATTTCGAAAATAATTATAAAATTGATAATTGAATTTTTAATTTCAGGAAAATATTTTGCCTGAAATGTAAAAATAATAAAATTTTGAATTTCGAAAATAAAATTATTATGATTGTATTTTATTTATATATATATATATATATATATATGTATATGTATTATATAATTATATTTATAATTATATTTATATTATAAAATTGATAATTGAATTTTTAATTTCGGGAGAATATTTTGCCTGAAATGTAAAAATTAACAAATTTTTAAAATTCGAAAATAATTATAAAATTGATAATTGAATTTTTAATTTCGAAGGAATATTTTGCCTGAAATGTAAAAAAATAATAAATTTTTAAATTTCGAAAATAATTATAAAATTGATAATTGAATTTTTAATTTCGGGAAAATATTTTGCCTAAAATGTAAAAAAATAATAAATTTTTAAATTTCGAAAACAATTATAAAATTGATAATTGAATTTTTAATTTCGGGAGAATATTTTGCATGAAATGTAAAAAAAATAATAAATTTTTGAATTTCGAAAATAAAATTATTATAATTGTATATTATTTGTATATATATATATGTATATATAATTATATTTATAATTATATTTATATTATAAAATTAATAATTGAATTTTTAATTTCGGAAAAATATTTTGCCTGAAATGTAAAAAATAATAAATTTTAGAATTTCGATAATAATTATAAAATTGATAATTGAATTTTTAATTTCGGGAGAATATTTTGCCTGAAATGTAAAAAAATAACAAATTTTTAAATTTCGAAAATAATTATAAAAATTGATAATTGAATTTTTAATTTCGGGAAAATATTTTGCCTGAAATGTGAAAAATAATAAATTTTTAAAATTCGAAAATAATTATAAAATTGATAATTGAATTTTTAATTTCGGGAGAATATTTTGCCTGAAATGTAAAAATAATAAATTTTTGAAATTTCGAAAATAATTATAAAATTGATAATTGAATTTTTAATTTCGGGAAAATATTTTGCCTGAAATGTAAAAAAAAATAATAAATTTTTAAAGAATTAAAAAAAATAAATTTTTTTGAAAAGATTACTAACTGTGTCTGAGTTTTGTCAGGAATGTCAAAAAAACCTTTCTTTTCTTGTAAATCCTCGGCAGTCCTTTGCATTTTCCGTGAAGCTAAAGCTTCACTCATTAGAACGTGGGGGGCCTTCGATCCTGTCTCACGTTTAATTTCGAGAACTTCCTCACTCACTGGGATACGAGGAGGTTTTACCTCCTTTTCACTTTTCACTTCACCCTCTCCGAGGCCGAGGAACCTCCGGAGCGCAGCGAACCGATCACCTGACATTTTCTTAGCGTACGGATCCTACGAGTTCAGACGCGTTAATGAAGCGTACCCTTTGCAAGATGACGATTCCCATGGATCATCCCCTCTTCAGCTCCAGAAAATGCTGATACTTGCCTGGGAAAGGAAATGAAATAGACCCGCTAGAATCACTTGAGATAAGAAAATTCTCAAGTGCCGCGACGGAAACTAGCTAGACAAAACATCCCGTGTCAGGCCGCAACTCAATCGGTCCTACGTGTTAAAATCTCGACTTGAATCTGGGTCGACCAATTTTAAACCAAATATTAATATCCCCTAGAAAAGATTAAGAAGAAAAGAAATTATGATAAAGAAATTGGTTCTAGGGTCTCAAAAATTCAATTTCGAAATTGTTTAGGAGTTCTTCTTTTATGTAACAGCTGAAGTTTTTTTTTTTTTTTTTTTTTTTTTTTTTTTTTTTTTGCGTAGGATGTGAAAACCTGCTACCAGGTACCCTGTAGCCCGTACTACAGGGTTATGCGGGGGTGGCGATGTTCTGCCGACCCGCTAAAAACACACCCTTATTTGGGGACCTTAAGACCACTCCCGGCTAGCACTTTTCGCGCGTATCGCCATCGGGAGTAGTCTTATATCCCCTCCTCTGTCGCGAAAGCGACTTTCTCCCTTATTCTACGGGACCTCCATTCTTTGGCGACCATCGAGATCTTTGACCCTCATAACATAATGTATGAAGGTCTCGATGGTTCGCCAATCCTCGGGAGAGCGAGTCATAAGCGGGATCATGTTCTCTGGTGTAACCTTGCGATTAACACCAGTAAACATAACCTGCCTCTCCGCGTCCCAACGCTTACAGCTAAAGAGTGTGTGCTCTGGGTCGTCCACTGGGAACTTGCAGTACACACAATCCGAGCTATCGACTTTTTAAATCGCTCCAGATAGGAGCCGAAACACCCGTGCCCTGTGAGAGCTTGGGTTAAATAGTAGGAAACCACTCCGTGCTTCCTACTTATCCAGGTGGCGAGTGTAGGTATCAGCCGATACGTCCATCGGCCTGTCTCCTCCCCGCTCCATCGTTCTCGGCGACTTTGGTCCTTGCTGGGTCTATTATCTTCCGTATATGCGGAAGAATTTCTCTTCTTAAAAAGGAGGAAAACTTCCTCCCTTTCTTGTGCCAAAAGATCTGCCGGCGGGACGCTGGCAAGGACCTGAGCAGCACAAGTCGGTACTGTCCGATAGGCCGAAATGATACGTGTAGTAACACTTCTTTGCGCGGACAGTATCCTTTTACAGATGGTTTGACTTCTGTCATTTCGCAGGGTAGGAGCCCATACAGGTGCTGCGTATAGCAGCTTTGAAAGGGCAACACTCGCCACCAGTCTCCTCTTTGCTTCAGAAGGCCCACCAATGTTCGGCATTAGACGAGCTAAACTTGACGAACACTGTTCGGCCTTCCGACATGCTACGGCTATATGGTGTTTAAAATTCAAAAATTTGTCGAGTTCGACACCTAAATATTTGATATGATTCCTCCATTGGACCTCGAATCCGTCTATCTGAATACCAGGGGCTGTATAACCACGTCTGTCTGTGACTAGCAGCGCTTCGGTCTTATCTAGAGCCATTTGGGCTTCTACAGTTTCGACAGTGCATACGATCAACGCGTCGTCCGCGAAGCCGATGATCACCGCGCCTTTAGGTAGACCCATTCGCAGGAAGTCGTCATACGAGACATTCCATACGAATGGTCCTATCCTCGAGCCTTGGGGGGCACCTCTCTGCATCTCCTCTTTCAGAGTGCAGGTGTCACCCTCGTATATTACCCACCTGTCGCTAAGATAATTATCCATTATCCGCAACAGGTAGGGCGGTATTCCTTTGTTTCTCATCGACTTGATGAGATCTTCCCATCGCGCGGTATTAAACGCGTTGCGTATATCAATGGCTACCAACGCGCAGAAGCCCTTTTTCTTCCCTGGTCCCAGTTGGTTTTTTCCTTCTCTGGCTAAGTCCACCGCCTTCTGAATGGCGTCTACTGTGGACAGGCCTTTGCGGAAACCAAATTGGTTGTCAGACAGACTATTCTCTCCGGTCAAGTGCGACTGCATTCTCTGCAGAACCATGTCCTCTAGAAGCTTACCCATCGTATCTAACAGGCATATAGGCCTGTAGGATGAGACTTTATTTAGAGGTTTGTCTCCTTTCCTTAGGAGGACCAGCCTCTGCCTTTTCCAGTCGCGGAAAAACTCTCCTCTCTTTAGGCAGTTGTTGTAGCATTCTAAGAGAATCTGAGGTGAAGCAACGATCACTTGTTTAAGGATCTCGTTGCTTATCCCATCGATTCCAGGCGCCTTGCCTGGCTTCAACCTGCTGCCTGCATTTTGCAATTCTGTAAGAGTGAAGAGTTGATCCTTACCGACTTGACAGTCACTCCAGTCCATCCTAGGCCATGGTAATTCTAAATTACCAATTGTAAAAATATAATTTTATTTTCATAAAGTTATTTTATTCGATTCAATTCCATAAGAATCAAATTTTTGCAACTTCAATTCAGAGGAAAAAAAAAATTTCTCGATAACGATTTAATTTTGCCTTCTTTTATGTAACAGCTCAAGTATATTAAATTATTATTTATGTTAATTATTATTTAACCATAAGGGTAATCAAAAAAATCTTCGAATAATAAGAATTTCTTGAAGGTGTAAAAATTTGAATTTTAATTCTAAATTACCAATTGTAAAAATATAATTTTATTTTCATAAAGTTATTTTATTCGATTCAATTCCATAAGAATCAAATTTTTGCAACTTCAATTCCGAGAAAAAAAAATTTTTTTCTCGAAAACGATTAATTTTGCAATTGCTCGAATTCACGAATTTAAAACATAATTGTCATCTATTTTAAATATGTTAAGAAACGAGCATTCTTATTTTTCTGGGTCCAAGCTCTCGTTGGACGAGACCATGAAAATCCGTTGTGGGTTGTAACGGCTGAACCTAGCATGATATAAAGTTTTATTTTTATAATAAATAAAACCTTATTTTATTCAATTAATAAAAAATATGACAAATTACTGGCTCTGATTTTTTTGTCATTTGCAAAGCTTGTGTTAACCAACCATTCCCATGGAACGATTGCTTAACCTCGAGGTCGGTGACATTAAAGGAATTGCAGCAGTAAGCGGGACCCAGGGAAAAATAAAGAAGAGCTTGCTCCTAAAATATATGATTCGAGTCATAGCTTAAATAAAACCGAAGAAATACTATTAATTAAGTTGCAATAAGATTGGAGTAGTTTTACCAAAAGAAACAAAAAGAGGGCATTTAAATTATAGGATTAATTGCTGTATTTTTCGTTCCACCATTCGTAATGGGAACCATACATAGGTGTATGCACACACACCAGCTGGGCGTCGCTCGCCGTGCCGGAGGTGACACACGTAAACTTAAGCACGACTCACCAGCCATCATGAATCCCACTCCTACTCCTCCTTTTCTAAACGTCTGAGAGTAACGGAGAAAGAAAACACGTGCTCTCTGACATCGGAAAGCACATGGCCTAGCACAACAATCAAAAGTATATTCCATTACATGGGATATAAGTATTCAAAGAAACTAATGGAATTATAATTCTATTAACTGATAATTACGAGTGATTTATCAAGGCTCATTTATTGATGGAGCAATAATTATAATTTTTTTAAAGAAACATATTGTATGAAATTCGCTGGAAATGCTGGCTGTGCGAAAACCGATGTTCGCCTGGCAACATAAAATTCACAGGTTGCAAAAATTTCTTAACTAATTCCTTACCCCGCCTATAAATCATGCGACATTTCCACACCTCATATCCCTACTTTTAAACTCCCATCGATCATAAAAAGGAATTCCGACAATCAATTAGCGCAGTCCTCTACCGTCGTAAACTTTAGATCGACGTGTGTATCTCTGGCCCGTCCAAGACGCTAAGTTTGGGTGTGGTCGCAAACAGAACCTTGTACTCAAGGGTTAGTAGTTTCTTAGTAGCGTAAAGTGGCCCAGTCCCTTAACAAATGGTGCGGACGTAAATTTGTCATTTGAAGGACAATTTTTCTAAGAATTTTTCTAACATTTCTCAAAGTAAAATTTTATCGGGAAATGGTCGCCAACGGAACCTCAAAATTAAGGAAGGAATAAAATTCCAAGTAGCATAAAGTGATCCGTGTCCACGAGAAAAATTGTATAACTAGAAGAAATTTAAATAAAATCAAAGGAAAAAGTTTCGGAAAATTCGTATTGACTTTCATTAAAATAAACACAAGAAGAGGTCACCAACGAGATGCCAAACTAAAAGAAATTGATCTCCAGTAGTATGAAGAGTTCCTAATCTTGTGGAAATCGAAAAAAGAAGTCTTACGCCTGATAAAGGAAAATATTATCAAATCAGGCAAAAATTGTTAGTGGCTGAGTTGAAGAATTCTCCTTTATTTCACTTCTGTAAATCTCTGCCCACCCAGTAACGGCGAAGATTACTCCAGTCTTACCACTGTGGTGGTAATTATTAAGGAAAGAAAGAATTAAATTTTTATAAGCGTGAGTAGATAAATTAAGGCATTTTTGTAAAACTTCAATTTTGCATTGATTCTTTGTAAGGGAATAATGGGGGTTGACAGAATATACTAAAAAATTGTAACCCAGTACGTGAGTTTCAATTAAGCTACCCTTAGTAAATTTCTTAAACTCCTAGTGACCAGTTCCAGGGACGAGAAAGAGGCGAATATCACCAGAAATAAAATTAAACACAATTCTATTGTGTCAACTGTACTCCGAAGGCTCGACTATTCAAATTGTTAGGTCGTTGTTTCAAGTCCAAGGTGTTCTCATGATAACGCAAGTTAGGGTTCAAAATACAAATAACGTAATTGTTAAATAATATTTTTTTTTAGTCGGGACGTCACAATTTTTCAATTACACAGGCACACAAAAAAAAAAAAAGGTCAAATACCAGAGGGCAGACCAACATATTCCTAGGTTTTTGGGGTCGCTGAAACCGAATATGGCCATGAAAATATTATCTGCTTGCCCATTTTCCCCCTAGCCCCCCCTTACACCCCTCGGGGGGTGACATTTCAGTTTTTCCAAAAACGTCAAAAAGGCAGTCTATTCCTATGTTTTTTGGGGCGCTGAATCCGAAAAAGACCACCAAAAGCCAATCCTCCCCCTCCTGCACCCCCTAACACCCCCTGGGAGGGGGTTGGAATTTCGAATTTCACGAAAAGTCGAGTTCGGTGGCTATTTCTATGTTTTTTGGGGCGCTGAATCCGAAAAAGATCACGAAAAGAAAATTCCCCCTCTCCTTCACCCCCTATCACCCCCTGGGAGGGGGTTGGAATTTCGAATTTCACGAAAAGTCGAGTTCGGTATCTATTTCTACGTTTTTTGGGGCGCTGAATCCGAAAAAGTCCACCAAAAGCCAATTGGCCCTCCCCTTCACCCCCTATCACCCCCTGGTAGGGGGTTGGAATTTCGAATTTCACGAAAAGTCGAGTTATATTGGAATAGACTCTAAACTCGATTTTTCATAAAATTCGAAATTCCAACCCACTCAAGGGGATATTAGGGGCTTAAGCGGGCGGGAATTAGCTTTTGGTGGTCTTTTTCGGATTCAGCGCCCCAAAAAACGTAGAAATAGACACCGAACTCGATTTTTTGTGAAATTCGAAATTCCAACCCCCTACCAGGGGGTGATAGGGGGTGAAGGGGAGGGCCAATTGGCTTTTGGTGAACTTTTTCGGATTCAGCGCCCCAAAAAACGTAGAAATAGATACCGAACTCGACTTTTCGTGAAATTCGAAATTCCAACCCCCTCCCAGGGGGTGATAGGGGGTGAAGGAGAGGGGGAATTTTCTTTTCGTGGTCTTTTTCGGATTCAGCGCCTAAAAAAACATAGAAATAGCCACCGAACTCGACTTTTCGTGAAATTCGAAATTCCAACCCCCTCCCAGGGGGTGTTAGGGGGTGCAGGAGGGGGGGGATTGGCTTTTGGTGGTCTTTTTCGGATTCAGCGCCCCAAAAAACATAGGAATAGACTGCCTTTTCGACGTTTTTGGAAAAACTGAAATGTTACCCCCCGAGAGGTGTAAGGGGGGGGGCTAGGGGGAAAATGGGCAAGCAGATAATATTTTCATGGTCATATTCGGTTTCAGCGACCCCAAAAACCTAGGAATATGTTGGTCTGCCCTCTGGTATTTGACCTTTTTTTTTTTTGTGTGCCTGTGTTATTTTTTCAAATTACAACTATTTTTGACATTTTGGAATTATTTTCTTTGAATGTCATTTTCTTCAATCTTTTTATTATTGTCATGAATTTATTAACTTTTGAAGATCAGTTTTCAATTATTTATGTCATTATTCAATTATTAATTTCTTCACATTTTAATTATATCGTTAATTTTTTAATTAATGTATTACATTTTTTATCTTCTTACTTTATTTTTGAATACATTCCTTATTTTTCATTAATTTTTTTCTAAATTTTAGTTATTTTTGTCATTATTCAACTATTTTCTACACATAATACATTTTTTTAATATTTTTTAATTATTTTTTTTTAATAATTATTTTCTTGAAAATTCTATTTTTTTTTAACTTGAAAAAATGATTTCAGATTTTAATTATTTGTCTTTATTTTCTAACCTCAAGTTTGAGACTTGAGATGTTTTTTTTTTAATTAATATTTTACTTTTATAACAGAAGACAACAAATAGATAAATAGAATAAAAAATTATATGATTTATAAATACTTTAGGAACACATTTTGTTAAAAGTAACTGTTTTAAAACAAAAAAACATCTCAAGTCTTAAACTTGAGGTTAGAAAATTAAGAAAAATAATTAAAATCTGAAAAAAATAAATAACAAATTTGTTTGGAGATAGGACTAGGAATTGGGAAAAGAGCGAAAACAGTATATTATATTTACATATAATAGACAAAGGCGCCTGTCACCTCAGTTCAATTGACTGAATGACAAACGCACAACAGTCTTTTCTCCTCATTCGCTTTCCAAGTCGGCTGCCCGACTGGCTACCAGTGGTGGGAGAACGACTCGTCGCAACGACTCGCTCTTTCGCATCCATGTAGAACGGGCTTGAAGAGGGGCCTGGCTGGTGCAGGTCCATCGCGTTTAACGGTAGATGAAGGCGACAGGTCTAGGAGAGGAAGCGCGGCAAACGTCAGCAGCTGCGGCAGCGTATTCAGCAACGCTACAGCTGACGACTTCAAGTTGAGCGAGAGGAGAAAGGAGAAAGAAAGAAAGGATGGCAAGATTTTCTCCTTAATGGAAACAGAACTTAGGGTCCTGGAAAAGCTAAAGGTCCAGAGAAATGTTGCGACGGAGATTCAAAGCAGTCTGAAGAAATACGGACAATGGATCTCCGACCTGAAGGACAAGCATGAGGAGGCTGCGCAAGCAGACCTCAAGTTTTATGAAGAGTACAAGAATACCGATGAAGCTAGACAAGAAAAAAGAAGGATTGGGTGAAGTTTCAGGCTAGGACGATGTGAAGACTAGTTCTAAAATGTAAGAGAAAAAGGAAGGATAAAGCGTCACCTCCAAAAAGCAAGGTGGAGAAGAAGAAAAAAAGAAGAGCTCTTTGCCGATAAGGCAAAAACTAGAAAGCAGGAAGTCGTGGGTGCACCAAAGGAATCGGTACGGAGAATCTCGGTGGTGCCAGTTGTGAGTGAAAATGACAAAACAAAAGAAACGGTGAAGAAATTGAGTATAGAATGGGAGGCGGAAAATAAAAAAGAGGAAATAGAAAGAAAAGAGTAGGAGAAGGGAATAAGTAAGGGGATCGCAGATATTTGAAAACGTGGGAGGAAAGGTGAGAGAGACAAGGTTATGAAAAAGTTAGACGAATTAGAAAAGAGTAAGAAAGAGATGGAAGAGAGGGATAAGGAGGAAAAGAGAAAGATTTTGTTGAAAATAGAAAAAGTAGAAAGGAAAGGAGACGGAGTCGGGAAGGGTTGTCAGGAGAAATAAGAGAAAAGGGTAAAAGAGTTGGAAAATTTGTTGGAACAAGAAGAGAAAAGAACAAAGAGAAGGAACACAGTGATAAGAGAGGTGAAGGTAAATTAAAAATATTGGAAAAGAGAAAATAGAAAGAATACTTAAGGAAATAGAGGCAAAAGTCGTGGTTAAAGAGGTTATTGAAATAGGAATTGAAGGAAACAGGCCTAAATGAGGATAGTCGAGATAGAGAACGAGAAGGACAAGAGGCAAGTCCTGGATCTGCAGAAAAGATTAGAGGGGAAGAGCGTTTGGATAGATGTGGATAGGACTGGTAAAGAAAGGAAAGTGAGCAGGCAGCTTGAGAAGAAAGCAAGGGAAGAATGGGAGAAAGGGAATGAATTAAAAGTGAAGAAAGATTTTGTTTGGATAAAAGGAGAAAAGCGGACAGTATTAGAAGAGGAGGGGGAACTGGTAAAACTTGAGGACGTAATTAGAAATAGAGTGATCAAGTGGAAAGTGAGCGATAGCTTGGAAAGAGTGTCCCGAAGGAATGTAAAAAAAAACAAGAGAAAGAAGCGAAAAGAAGAGCAAACGGGGTTAAACGAGGAGGTAAGGAAAGAGCAGGAAAGGGACTAGAAGATAAGATTAGAATAGTTTTTAAAATGTTTTGGGGTTGAAAAATTATGACGAAGGAGTTGGAAAAGTTATAGGAAAATGGGATGTAGTAATGTTGAGTGAGAAGTAGATAGATTGCAGAAAATGGGAGGCAATCAGAAGAAAGTTGGCAACAGGGTATGTCTGAAAGATGCAGGAGGCAAAGAAAGAGAGGAAAATGTGTAGACTGTCAGGGGGAATGGTTACAGGAGTGAGAGTAAGGAAAAGAGAAGTCTGAAAATAAATAAGGAAACGGAAGAAAGCATAATAAAGAAGATAGGAATTGTAAATGAAAAGCAAACAGTAGTAGGTATATGTAGAAGGAGAGAGGAGGAAAAAGGAGGGGAGACCTTAGAGAGATGGATGGAGAAGAGTTAATCAGAAAGAGTAATAATAGGGGAGAGATAGGAATGCGTGGACAGGAGAAAAAGGAGGTAAATGGGATATAGAAAAGCAACTAAATATTAGGAACTCAAAGCACAAAGAGGTGGATAAAGAAGGGGAAAAGATGCTAAAGGTTTTGGAGGAGGCAGGGTGGTCAATTTGCAATACCAATGCTGAAGGAGATGAGAAAGGTGAGTTTACGTTTAGAGGAGCAAGAGAGACGGTTATCGACTATGTGCTAGCAGATGAGGACGTAAATAGAGGGATGATGAAAATAAAGGTAGCACGAGAAGTAGGATCAGGAAACTTTCCGATGGTCGTCACTGTAAAGTTAAAAAATGGAGGTAAGCACACAAAGGTAGGGGAAAGAAGGAAGAGGAAAGAAATGATGGGAAATTAAAAGAAAGAAAGGCTCATTGAATTTGGGGAGAGAATAAAAAAAGGGGTCGCATGCATTTCCTCCAAACCCCAATTGATCAAATTTGTAATTGCCCGAAATTTAATTGTATGGATTTGTAATTCTCCAAACTTGCATTTGTCAGAATTTGCAATTCCCCGAACTGGCGTTTGTCCAAATTATTAACTTTCTGAATTTGCATTTGTCATAACTTTAAAATCATCAACCTCGCATTTGCCAAAACATTGTGGCAAACCATTCCGCAAGACTTTAACTATATTAATTTAATTTTAAATTATCACTGGGTTCGGCTCACGGAGGCAGTCACAAAAAGATGCGAGCGAGATCCCTTAAGGGGTCAGTATGGATTATTGTACAAATTTTCAAGGATTTATTTTTTATATTAGAATATATTTTTATAACCCAGTCTTTTTATACATGAAAATTGACATTTAAAAGTGACAAAAAATATTTTTCATTTTAATTTTTGATTGTTTATTTCTGTGAAATAGCTGCTTGAAGTTAACCTTAAATTTTACTGGCCGACACGATATCTGGAGTTTGGATTATCTAAAATCAAAAAATCAAGTATTTTCTTAAAATTTGGATCTGTAGTTATCGCATGATCTAGGATCTTTTAATTCCGATAAAAGAAAACAAAATGGCGGAAGTTTAAATTTTTTAACCCTTTTTTTAAAACTTAATTTGTTTAAAAAAAAGGTTAAATATTAATGGATTTTTATTATCTTAGTTCATGCCAAAGCGGCACGTGCATAGAAGAACCCCTGAAAATTTGAGCTTAATCGGTTCAATAGTTTTTCTTAAATCGTGTCGGACAGGTCGAAAAACGTTGTTTTGAGAAAAAGGCGTTAAACATTCGCGCAACCAGGGCTGCTCGCGCTCGTCACGCAATATAAATATTCTATCGTACTTTTAATTTTTAAGGTAAAAAGGACTAATATACATAAATACTTTTCTCTAATATTGCTGTGTATTATCAAATAATCAATTTTACTAATAATGCTATAATGACATTTGTTTAAACAATTTTTTACTGCTATGCTATGCGTCTTATGCTTCTGCATTATCGCGTTTTTAGCATTTTTTTGATATCTACTACATATATATTAGTTTTTATCTTATTTCTACAGGTATATAGTATACGAAATTTATGTTTATAAAAAAAAAAATTTTTTTAAAAAATAAATCCTTACTGACCCCTTAAAAATGACCAATTACAAGATTCCAATTTGTTATTAATAAAAGTAGCGAGCATCAATTCCAGACCAGCGCGAGGGAAGGAACAAGCAAACTTACCAAAGTTAACTGCGCTGGGTCCTTATAGCGTTCCGAATAGATTAATCCCGCTTAGATGAAGCGAAGAACGAATATCACAATTAAAGATACATTAATCCTCGTAAAAGTACCAAAGAACAGTTTAAAGACATGTAAAATAACCTTTAATATTTTTAACAACTGTAATTTATTAAACAACAAATTATTATTAAAGTTCTATTATACAGAAGTTCACTTAACCTAAGACCTGCACAATTCCGCGCAAGGCGTCTCTCTGACGGGAGATCGACCGTGATCGATGTCGCGGCATTCAGAACCTTTCGTGTAGGTTCCGATAAGACCTGAATACGTAATTAAGTCAACGACCGACGGTAGCAGTAGCTCCTGGACTAGACATTAGCGCGAAAAATTGAAATAGAAAATATAGTTTGTCAACGTTTATTAATGGAATTGATAATAAGAGGTAGCAGCGCGTTTATATTAAACATTTATGAAACGAAATTCTTGAGGTTCGTTACACTTCCCCTTTCTAAACTGCTGCTATCTCTTAATGTTGACTACAGTTTGCGTAGTTCTTCCCAACAATAAATATATAATTTTTATGCATACTGTTTTTGTTAGCTCTGGGCCATGCTCGTACCTTCTGTAAAATCAAAATTAGATTATGTTTACATTAAATCCTATAAGAAAATTGTTAATTGTAATATTATAGTAAAATCTCGTAATTGGCATTATCAACTTATTATAACGAATTATTTTCGTAATTGCCTAACACTAAGAATTAGTAAGTGTGTTTACAAGACACAAAATGGAAATTGTATTTTCTATACAAGAGAGTTCGAAAATCGTCTTCACATTCACAAATTCGGATACAATACGCCGTGAAGCTGGCACGTTGATGTCTTCATGTCTGGGAGCTGCTGAATAACGTCGAATGAGTTTTCTCCAGCGCTTGCATTCACGCCAGGCCATCAGAGTCGTTAGAACCATTTGGTAACTCAAATTTCATAAATTAATGCTATGTATGATTGCACCCAGAAGTTGGAGGCTGATACCACAGGGTGGTACCACAGTAGTAGACCGAGGGGATGCGACAACAAGCAGGGGGCGTCAGCTCTCAAAAGTGAGGGTCACAATCCACAAACACATCAAAAATTATTACTGAGCGTTGCGTATGTGACAGAGGTTTCCAGTGTCTAATCTACGCAGTTCCATCAGTAGAGTCCAGTAACTCCTCAGGTTAACGAATCCCTTTGCCCTTTGCCTTTGCTAGTGCTAAACTCTCAAGACGTTGATGCTGATTTCCAAGTATTTCATCTTAAGGGCTGGTTTATTCTGTCAGTTAAGGAGTTCTTTTGATTGATTAAACTTATTTTCGATTTATCATTGTTTGTTGTAAAAATTTCTGTTTTTACCAACTTAATTCATGTAACATTAAATTATAAGTGTCTTAAAAATTAAGTGGTTCACATTCAACATTGGTTTAATTTATCGATTGAGGCTCTTAATTATATTAGTTTAATTTTATTGTCGTTTCTATGCCTATGAGAATGTTTGAGCTCATTTTATCTGAGTCAGTGACCAAGATACTGGTGTTTGTTCTAACAAGGCGCAGTAATCTAGGCAACAGATGTATCTCTTAAGGATTGAAGTTTGAAAGCTACGTGTGTGCATTATTTAGTTACTCATATATTATTATTTTTAATAATAATTATAAATATATAATAATTTGAAAGAGGTATACTGTGTTCCTGCTGTCATGCTTTCTTATTACACTGTTAAAAATTTGTGGATTATGCACCAACTTTTCATTGTGATTATTCCACATTTTCTAGGAAAAATGTTTTCCCCCAAAAAATTCGTGAATATTACCAAGAAATATGGTGAAAAATCCCCAAAAGTCTGATGAATTTGCTTTTCCCTAAAAAACTTGTGATTTTTTCTTAACTTTTAAGATTTTTTCCTTTAAAATTGGGGAAAATTCACCAAGTTTTTGGAAAAATTCCCAAAAGTCTAATAAATTTACTTTCCCCAAAAAATTGTAAAATTTTTCCTGATTTTTAAGAAATATTTCCTAAAAATTGTGAAAAATTCAACAAGTTTTTTGAAAAAAAAAAAATATTCAATAGAATGTTAGTGAATTTTTTCCAAATTTTTAGGGAAACGCACCTTTAATAATAGGGGAGTGGGCCCTAAGATGGACAGGGCCCCAAGATGGACATTTCGTTTAAAATTTTTGTTTAAGGTGGCAGTGCCTTATGCTTTTTGTCATTTTTGTTGTTTGTCTAAACGAAGATTTTGATGCACATTTAAAGAAAAAAACCAGTTGGTTTTTCTTCTATACATGCCACGTAATTTTTGGTCTAAAAAAGTTTTGTAACAGTTTTTTCTTAAGTTAGTAAAGTTACTTAAATTTATGATTTAGAATGAGTACTTAAGGTTATAATATTCTTTATTTATCGTATAATAATATCCTAAAATAATTTTACTAATTCAGTGTTCGTATATATATTTTTACTGGGGATTAAAAAATGGTGTCATGTACCCTAAGATGGACAGGCCTCAAATCTCAATGTATTTATTTGCATATTTTTGATTTTACACTTTTTTTAATAATTTTTTGAGACAATTAATTAAGTTTTTTTATTTTCCACCATAAAATGTGATGTTATCGTTAGAGAATTTGATATATCTATATTTTTCGATATTTTATTACTTTTTACTGTTAAGCTATTAGATTGAAGTTTTAAGAAATGTTATTTCCTGATAAATTCCGTAAAATGATTAAAAATTAGTTTAAGAATTGTTACAGGATGTTAATTTCTTATTTACTACAATTTTCAGAGACTTTTAAGAAGGTGTCCATCTTGGGGCCATTTTTTTTAGACCGAAAATTTTAACAATTAGAAAAAACGCTTTAAAAAATGTTTATGTTCAAAATAAAATTTTATCTCTGTGGCCATAAGTTACCTTATAAATTGACTTTCATCCGGTATAAAATATTTTAATATATTTTATTTGGTTTGGATTCTACAGCAATAAGACGAAAGAGTGTCCAACTTGGGGCCCTCTCCCCTACATAATAATAATAATAATAATAATAATAATAAATAAATAAATTTAAGATAACATTTTTCAATTAATCATTGCAACTGGCGATAAGGCTTATTAATTCGAAATATATTTTATAGAAATTTGATAAAAAACAGCATTGATTTGTATGTACAAATAATTTAATATGAATATATCAGCTTACCTAATATGTATCTTTTGTTTTTAACCCAGCATTTGCATTTGCATTTATTCATAAATTAGCGATTTTAAAATAAAACAATGAAAGGCTGAATCATTTTACTAAACGCAATTTATTAGTAAAACACATTATAAACTAATCATCTTATAATTGACAGTGTTACTCTGTATGTAGTCTGTAGTAAGAATGTCTTCAAATTTCTTATGAATCCCTACAGCGTGCGTTGCGTAGGTAGTTGGTTAGGGCTGCAGACTGTTAGTATTAGGGTCGTGCGTTTAATCTTCAGCGGAAGGGGATTTTTCTGTTAGGTAGGCAATATTATTAATTATAAATAGTTAAAGAGACTAATTTAACTAATACTGTTTGTTGTCTTCGAAATTTTTTTTTTATTTAATTGCAGTTGGGGAATAGTTTGTCAACATTAGTCTGATGTAATTGCACGCCGATGTCTTAGGGAAAATTCACCAAATAATCTTAGGGAATATTCCACAAATTTTAAGGCTAAATTCACTAAAAAAATTTGAGGAAAATTTCACAAATTTTCCATAATTTTCCCAAAATTTTTATGGTGAAATTTCCCTAAAAATTTTTTGGGAATAATCACGAATTGTTTGTAGAAAGAAGCGTCAACAGAATTTTAGGGAATTTCCCACTAAAATTTTTTACAGTGTAGAAATCAGCGCTATTTTTAGCTAAGAGAACAGAAAACTAATAGAGGGTGCAGATTCGAAACAATAATAGGGATCACTAGTGTTACTAGGAGAGCAATCGTCGTAGAGGCGATATTGATCCCAATGAAATAACGTTGACTCCCTTAAATTAAAACTTTTGGAGAAAGGTTCACGATAAACACGTTTACGCTGTTGTATAAACACTAGTGACTCACACGGACCATTCGAGTGGAGCACGTTGTCTCAGCATGAATCGTGCAATAATACGAGTTAACACACTTCAATTTGTTGTAGAAGCACTAGTGACTTACCCACAGAACACCCGTGCAGCACGTTACTTTGCTGTAAGAGTGAGTATTTAAGCTATCACACTTACATTTATTGCGGAAGCACTAGTAACTTACCCAGAGAACGCCTGTGGAGCACGTTGCTTTGTAAGTGTGAGAATTTTATTTAGAAAAATAATTAATTAAATTAAAGTGCTCATGCTCGAAAGAAACACTAGTGTCTCGCACAAAATTCCAATAAATGGAATCTGTGGATTACGTTGTTTTCACGTGAGATACAAAAGATTTTTATTTATTTATTATTATTTTTTTTTTCAGTACAAGAAAACCCTTTTCTTTTTTTGGGAAACAATAATAAATATGAGAGTAATTGGCTATCATCGTCAAAAGGTTGGTCACGAGTTCGATTGGAAGAATGTTAAGATTTTGGATTATGAATCAAATTGGAAAAAACGCACTATTTCTGAAATGATTCATATAAATTCTATTCACCACACAATAAATATTAAAGAAGACTGTTAAACTATAAATAAAATATTTTATCCTTTACTTAGACAATTGAACTTGTGATTAGACTTTTTCAGTGTCTCGACTGAGATTACAATGTTTGTTTTTATTTGGAGTTCACTGACTCTTCTCAAATACTTTACCTCGACCTGACCATAGAAGCAAAACAGTGCTATTTCTTATTTCAGTTTTGACTGGGCTATTGATGGCTATTGACGCAATTTACAATATGAGTTTTTATAAAAAAATAATATTTACTTATTTATTTATAACCTTAATAATTTTTTAAAATTCTGATGAAATAAAAAAGCTACTATGGTTTAAGCAACTAGGTAAATTTGAACTTTTTTAATTTATTGAAAACGGACTTATTGTTTATGAATATTTTGTTATGTGTTGTGTAAATGAAAAAGTGTTAATGAAGTGTTTTAATAAATTCTAGCCTGATGAGGTTGGCAAACCTGAGCCAAAGAAACGTTTCGCAGATAAAAATTAGATAATTTTTATTTCACTGACCTTCCCAAGATCAAATAAATCTTTTATAAAATATGAGAATACTCATTACTATTAAAAGCACTAGCAATCCGCAGATTTTTCCTGCAGATAGCGTTGTTTTTACATGAGACGCGCAATTTGAAAAACTTCTTTTTAAAACATTTATCACAAAAGGTCAAAATAAGGGACGCGATCATATTTTTTGTTGTTAAGTAAAACACGCCTTTACAGAATGAGCTGGAGAACACGTTGTTTTAATATGAACACGCGACCTTATTTTTATATCTCTTATTTTTCTTAATTTAAAAAAAAATTATTTCTCTCTTTGATTTCTAGTTGGATATTTTACTTTTAATTTATTATTTTAAGCCTTTCTTTTTTCTTATAAATAATTATTACGTCGATTATTCTCGTGATTCTATTTTATTTTTATTTAACTATTTGCCAATTGTTGCTTTCTTTTCTTTTGATACTTATTGTTGCGCTTTTTGTTTCGAAATAAAAATGGAAGGAAAGAAACGTAGCCTTTAAATACTGATGAGCGCTGTGAACTTGGCTGTTTTAGCTGAGCTAATGAGCCAACAGCTGATCCAGCCAAGTAGCGCCTTGATCGAAAATTTTTTTTTCTGTGCGGTCAATCTCTAGGGCGTTAAAATTATCGCCCCAGAAGCATTAGCAAAGGAGTCACTAGCGATGGTTTTGTCAACATTCGCTTTATGTGGAATAAATTTGCTAGACAACGATCGCGTTGAATCCTAAGCAGCTTTTTTCTTTCTCATGATTATTTTCTCGAACTTTATTTTCAACATAGAATATTTTTAATAATTTTCTTAATAATTGTGTGCAAAAAAGTGGAAACATCAAAGAATCTTTCCACGATAGTTAACGCGCTGTTTTCCGATATTTTTGAAGTACGTTGCTCATCGATAAGTACCAGTAACTTTAAAAGATCTTCACACGTAAATTTACGTGTTGTTTTCTGCCATATAAAGCACTACGTTCCTTAGATAAGCAAAGGTAACTTCAACGAGAATTCGTATGTTACTTTGCGTGTTTTTTTAACGTGAGTTTACTGGGCGAAACAGAAGTACTAACGTTATAAAATTAAATAAGATTAAATTACTTTACTTTACTACTACGAATAAACAAATCTTATAAATTCAATAGCGCAAAATTTGAATGTTGTTGATGTGAGAGAGAGCATAGACAGAGATTGCACACAATCAAAACAAGATAATTTCAGGAATCTGTCTGGCTTTTATAGTGTATATTAAACAGTTAATGCAAAAAAAAATGTAAAATTTTTTTTTTTTTTTCGAAAACGTATGGAAAATTCTCACAAAAGAATGTAGTTAATTTTCCACGTTAAAAACACTAGAAAGAAGGTGCGTTTCTGTAAGAGAAATTTCGCGCCCAATATTATTCTAGGCGGACATTTGACTGTTTCCACGAAACTTCCCTGAATATTTAGTTCGAATATTCGAGAAATGTAGACGAATATTCAGGGAAAATTCAGGGAATTTCCGGTGCTGTGTGGGTATCTCGCGCGAATATTCAAATTCGCTGAATGCGAGCTTAATATTTCTTACGCGGCGAGATCGAAGTCGGGAGGTACGGTTATCCAAATATTATTAAGAACGATCTGGGTCGTTACAACATTTAAATTGACGAAATTGCATTTGTTAAAATTTTTAACTCTTCGAACTCGTATTTGTCTGAACTTCTAAATCCCCGAACTTGCATTTTCCTGAACTTAAAAATCCCCCAACTTACATTTCTCAAAACATTTAATTACCAGAAATTGCATTTGTCCGAACTTTGAAATCAGCAAATTGGCATTTTTCCGAACTTTGAAATCACCGAAGTCGCATTTAGCAGAATATTCAAACTATCAGAATTTCTAAATCCCTGAATTTGCATTTGTCCAAACTTTACAATCACAGAACATACATTTGTCCGAATTTTGAAATCACCGAATTTGCATTTGTCTGAACTGTGAAATCATCGAACTCACATTTGTCCAAACTTTTAAATCCCCGAATTTGCATTTGGCTGACCATCGGAACGTAGGTTTTCTAAAGGAGTCTTTTGATTGGGTGGTAAATTACCTAGTAATATTACCAGTCAATCAGAAGACTCCTTTTGAACACCTACTTTCCAATAGTCGGATAAATGCAAATTCGGGGACTCGCGTAGTCGGTGACTTAAGGAGTTTGACAAATGCAAGTTCGAAGATTTCAAAGTTTAGATAAATGCAAGTTCGGTGCTTTAAAAGTTAGGCCAAATGCAAATTCGGGGATTTAAGAATTCGGCCAAATGTGAGTTCGATGATTTCACAGTTCAGACAAATGCAAATTCGGTGATTTCAAAATTCGGACGAATGTATGATCGGTGATTTTAAAGTTTGAACAAATGCAAATTCAGGGATTTAGAAGTTCCGACAGTTGCAAATCTGGAGAGTTGAATATTCTGCTAAATGCAAGTTCGGTGATTTCAAAGCGGAAAAATGCAATTTCTGGTAATTGAATATTTTGAGAAATGTGAATTTGGGAATTTTAAAGTTCGGGCAAATGCAAGTTCGGAGATTTAAAAGTTCAAACAAATACGAGTTTGAGAAGTTAATAATTTTAACAAATGCAATTTCGTTAATTTAAAGGTTATGGCAAATGCGAGTTTGATTATTTTAAAGTTATGATAAATGCAAATTCGGAAAGTTAATAGTTCGGACAAATACCAGTTCGGGGAATTCCAAATTCTGACAAATGCAAGTTTGGTGTATTACAAATTCGTACAATTAAATTTCGGGCAATTACACATTTTGTCAATTGGGTTTTGAAGAAAATGCATGCGACCCGAAAAAAGGAGCAGAGAGGACGTGGAAAAGAAGAATGTAGATGAGTGTTTAGAGATATTAAAGGAGAGAATCGACAGAGTTAAGCAAGAGATGGGGTATCAGAAAGAAGGAAACATAAAATGAGAAGGACGGTCGGACGAGAAATGCAAAGAAAGTAGAAGGAAGATGAGAAAAAGCCTTAAGGAATGAAGAAAAGGTAGATTGGAGAAAAAGGAATATAATAGGACACATAAAGAACATGAAAGTCTTCTGGAAAGGAAAAAAGAGAAAGAAAATAGAAGGTAAACGGAGAAGGTATAAAAGGCAATTGGAGAAGGAAGAGACTGGTAGATGCTAAATAGAAAGAGGAAATGTAGAAAAGAGATAAGTAGAAAAATAAGTATGAAAGAATGGACCAGGTACTTCAGTGACATGTATGGAGGAGTGACAGGTAGAGTAAGAAAAGAAGGTAGGAAAAGTATAGAGGCGGATGAAGAGGAGATAATCAGAGAAGAAGTAGATAAAGCAATAGAGAGATTAAAGAGAAACAAGGCGACCGGACTAGTGGTACGATTGATGAAGAAATGAGATGGGAAGAATATTGAAGGTTATAGAAGGATTATATTAATGCCAGTAGTTCATAAAGTACCCTGGCAATCAGGCGAAAATTGAAGGAAAATCGAATTCGCTCCCCGTTCGCTCCCCGTTCGATTTTCGCTCAATCCAACGCAAAACAACAATATAAAATGACTTCGAAGTTATTGCAAATGAATAATAGATGCCTCCTCTATTAGTTTGCACTTGCACAATCTTCAAAAATTGGCAAATTAATAATAAAAATAGTGAAAATAAGTAAGTTGTTTAAGCCAACTAACCTGCAAAGATTGACAACCAATCAGAGGGGGTCACGTGCTTTTCCGCACGAAAATCAAATCAATCTTGTTGACTTAAAGAATATATAAGTACAAAAATCAAAAGCTTAAATAAAAATGATCAATTATTTATTTCTTATCACTATTGAAAGAATAATTATTTCATTTCTTAAGAACAAAATGTTACAATTAAATAAATTAAATTTAAAAGTTAACTAATTAAATAAAAAAAAAATAAAATTAAAATATTTATCTACCACAAAATTAACAATTAAAAAAATAAAGCTTCAATTAAACAAAAAATAAAATTAAGATAAAAATCTAAAATAGTTGATCATACACAGAAATATACAATTTAATTATTTAAAATAATAACAAAAATTATCAAACGCTGAAAACCACCCTAAATGATAGTCCACGGAAAAAATTAAAAAGAAAAATATCAATTTGCGCAAAAAATTCTAAACAATATCTAAAACGGTAAAACATACTCTGAAATATTAATTTTGTCCGTTTATTATACATATGGGTACTTTCTTTCATAATTATGCCCTGCCAGAAAAATTTGGCAAAATACACTAAAAAATTTTTAGCCAAAAATCACTTCTTTTTCATGTTTCTAGATCTGATTTCAAACTTTTTCATCTATTAACAAACAAAATTGGACAAAAATTGAAAAACTGCGCGTTACTTTCAACTTGTCAAAAAATGAAAATTCAATAAATTTTTGCCTCGCGAGAAATATTTGGCTAAAAACACAAAAAAATTTTCAGACAAATATCAACTATTTTCCATATTTCTAGATCTAATTTCAAACTTTTTCATCTCTTACCGAACAAAATTAAACAAAAATTAAAGAACTGCGCGTTACTTTCAACTTGTCAAAAAATGAAAATTCAATCAATTTTTGCCTCGCCAGAAAAATTTGACAAAATACACAAAAAAATTTTCAGACAAACAGCAATTATTTTCCATATTTCTAGATCTAATTTCAAACTTTTTCATCTATTAACGAAAAAAATTGAACTAAAATTGACGAACTGCGCGTTACTTTCAACTTCTCAAAAAACGAAAATTCAATTAATTTTTGCCTCGCCAGAAAAATTTGGCAAAATACACAAAAAATTTTTCAGTCAAATATCAATAAATTTCCATATTTCTAGATCTTATTATAAACTTTTTCATCTATTAACGAACAAAATTGAACAAAAATTGACGAACTGCGCGTTACTTTCAACTTCTCAAAAAACGAAAATTCAATTAATTTTTGCCTCGCCAGAAAAATTTGGCAAAATACACAAAAAAATTTTCAGACAAATATCAACTATTTTCCATATTTCTAGATCTAATTTCAAACTTTTTCATCTCTTACCGAACAAAATTGAACAAAAATTAAACAACTGCGCGTTACTTTCAACTTGTCAAAAAATAAAAATTCAATCACTTTTTGCCTCGCCAGAAATATTTTGCAAAATACTCTAAAAGTTTTTCAGTCAAATATCAATAATTTCTCATATTTCTAGATCTAATTAAAAACTTTTTCATCTATTAACGAACAAAATTGAACCAAAATTGACGAACTGCGCGTTACTTTCAACTTGGCAAAAAATGAAAATTCAATCAATTTTTGCCTCGACAGAAAAATTTAGCAAAAAACACAAAAAAATTTTCTGACAAACAGCAATTAATTTCCATATTTCTAGATCTAATTTCAAACTTTTTCATCTATTAACGAACAAAATTGAACAAAAATTGACGAACTGCGCGTTACTTTCAACTTCTCAAAAAACGAAAATTCAATTAATTTTTGCCTCGCCAGAAAAATTTGGCAAAATACACAAAAAATTTTCAGACAAATATCAATTAGTTTCCATATTTCTAGACCTACTTTCAAATATTTTTATCTATTACAGAACAAAATTAAACAAAAAATAAAGAACTGCGCGTTACTTTCAACTTGTCAAAAAATGAAAATTCAATCAATTTTTGCCTCGCCAGAAATATTAAGCAAACTACACTTAAAATTTTTCAGTCAAATATCAATAATTTTCCATATTTCTAGATCTAATTATAAACTTTTTCATCTATTAACGAACAAAATTGAACCAAAATTGACGAACTGCTCGTTCCTTTCAACTTGGCCAAAAATGAAAATTCAATCAATTTTTGCCTCGCCAGAAAAATTTGGCGAAATACACAAAAAAATTTTCAGACAAATATCAATTAGTTTCCATATTTCTAGACCTAATTATAAACTTTGTCAACTATTAACGAACAAAATTGAACAAAAATTAAACAACTGCGCGTTACTTTCACTTGTAAAAAATAAAAATTCAATCAATTTTTGCCTCGCCAGAAAAATTTAGCAAAATACACTAAAAATTTTTCAGTCAAATATCAATAATTTCCATATTTCTAGATCTTATTATAAACTTTTTCATCTATTAACGAACAAAATTGAACAAAAATTGACGAACTGCGCGTTACTTACAACTTGTCAAAAAATGAAAATTCAATCAATTTTTGCCTCGCCAGAAAAATTTGGCAAAATACACAAAAAAATTTTCAGACAAATATAAATTATTTTCCATATTTTTAGATCTAATTATAAACTTTTTAAACTATTAACGAACAAAATTGAACAAAAATTAAACAACTGAGCGTTACTTTCAACTTGTCAAAAAATAAAAATTCAATCACTTTTTGCCTCGCCAGAAATATTTAGCAAAATACTCTAAAAATTTTTCAGTTAAATATCAATAATTTCTCATATTTCTAGATCTAATTAAAAACTTTTTCATCTTTTACCGAACAAAATTAAACAAAAATTAAAGAACTGCGCGTTACTTTCAACTTGTCAAAAAATGAAAATTCAATCAATTTTTGCCTTGCCAGAAAAATTTGACAAAATACACAAAAAAAATTTCTGACAAACAGCAATTATTTTTCATATTTCTAGATCTAATTTCAAACTTTTTTATCTATTAACGAACAAAATTGAATCAAAATTAACGAACTGCTCGTTCCTTTCAACTTGGCCAAAAATGAAAATTTAATCAATTTTTGCCTCGCCAGAAAAATTTGGCGAAATACACAAAAAAAATTTCTGACAAACAGCAATTATTTTCCATATTTCTAGATCTAATTTCAAACTTTTTTATCTATTAACGAACAAAATTGAACCAAAATTGACGAACTGCTCGTTCCTTTCAACTTGGCCAAAAATGAAAATTCAATCAATTTTTGCCTCGCTAGAAAAATTTGGCGAAATACACAAAAAAAATTTCAGACAAATATCAATTAGTTTCCATATTTCTAGACCTAATTTTAAATCTTTTCATCTATTACCGAACAAAATTAAACAAAAATTAAAGAACTGCGCGTTACTCTCAACTTGTCAAAAAATGAAAATTCAATCACTTTTTGCCTCGCCAGAAAAATTTGGCAAAATACACAAAAAAATTTTCAGACAAATATCAATTATTTTCCATATTTTTAAGATCTAATTATAAACTTTTTAAACTATTAACGAACAAAATTGAACAAAAATTAAACAACTGCGCGTTACTTTCAACTTGTCAAAAAATAAAAATTCAATCACTTTTTGCCTCGCCAGAAATATTTTGCAAAATACTCTAAAAGTTTTTCAGTCAAATATCAATAATTTCTCATATTTCTAGATCTAATTAAAAACTTTTTCATCTATTAACGAACAAAATTGAACCAAAATTGACGAACTGCGCGTTACTTTCAACTTGGCAAAAAATGAAAATTCAATCAATTTTTGCCTCGACAGAAAAATTTAGCAAAAAACACAAAAAAATTTTCTGACAAACAGCAATTAATTTCCATATTTCTAGATCTAATTTCAAACTTTTTCATCTATTAACGAACAAAATTGAACAAAAATTGACGAACTGCGCGTTACTTTCAACTTCTCAAAAAACGAAAATTCAATTAATTTTTGCCTCGCCAGAAAAATTTGGCAAAATACACAAAAAATTTTCAGACAAATATCAATTAGTTTCCATATTTCTAGACCTAATTATAAACTTTGTCAACTATTAACGAACAAAATTGAACAAAAATTAAACAACTGCGCGTTACTTTCACTTGTAAAAAATAAAAATTCAATCAATTTTTGCCTCGCCAAAAAAATTTAGCAAAATACACTAAAAATTTTTCAGTCAAATATCAATAATTTCCATATTTCTAGATCTTATTATAAACTTTTTCATCTATTAACGAACAAAATTGAACAAAAATTGACGAACTGCGCGTTACTTACAACTTGTCAAAAAATGAAAATTCAATCAATTTTTGCCTTGCCAGAAAAATTTGGCAAAATACACAAAAAAATTTTCAGACAAATATAAATTATTTTCCATATTTTTAGATCTAATTATAAACTTTTTAAACTATTAACGAACAAAATTGAACAAAAATTAAACAACTGAGCGTTACTTTCAACTTGTCAAAAAATAAAAATTAAATCACTTTTTGCCTCGCCAGAAATATTTAGCAAAATACTCTAAAAATTTTTCAGTTAAATATCAATAATTTCTCATATTTCTAGATCTAATTAAAAACTTTTTCATCTTTTACCGAACAAAATTAAACAAAAATTAAAGAACTGCGCGTTACTTTCAACTTGTCAAAAAATGAAAATTCAATCAATTTTTGCCTTGCCAGAAAAATTTGACAAAATACACAAAAAAAATTTCTGACAAACAGCAATTATTTTTCATATTTCTAGATCTAATTTCAAACTTTTTTATCTATTAACGAACAAAATTGAATCAAAATTGACGAACTGCTCGTTCCTTTCAACTTGGCCAAAAATGAAAATTCAATCAATTTTTGCCTCGCCAGAAAAATTTGGCGAAATACACAAAAAAAATTTCTGACAAACAGCAATTATTTTCCATATTTCTAGATCTAATTTCAAACTTTTTTATCTATTAACGAACAAAATTGAACCAAAATTGACGAACTGCTCGTTCCTTTCAACTTGGCCAAAAATGAAAATTCAATCAATTTTTGCCTCGCTAGAAAAATTTGGCGAAATACACAAAAAAAATTTCAGACAAATATCAATTAGTTTCCATATTTCTAGACCTAATTTCAAATCTTTTCATCTATTACCGAACAAAATTAAACAAAAATTAAAGAACTGCGCGTTACTCTCAACTTGTCAAAAAATGAAAATTCAATCACTTTTTGCCTCGCAAGAAATATTTGGCAAAATACACTAAAAATTTTTCTTTTAATTATCAATAATTTTCCATATTTCTAGATTTAATTATAAACTTTTTCACCTATTAACGAACAAAATTGAACCAAAATTGACGAACTGCGCGTTTCTTTCAACTTGGCAAAAAATGAAAATTCAATCAATTTTTGCCTCGCCAGAAAAATTTGGCAAAATACACAAAAAAATTTTTAGACAAATATCAATTAGTTTCCATATTTTTAGATCTAATTATAAACTTTGTCAACTATTAACGAACAAAATTGAACAAAAATTAAACAACTGCACGTTACTTTCAACTTGTAAAAAATGAAAATTCAATCAATTTTTGCCTCGCCAGAAATATTTGGCAAAATACACAAAAAATTTTCAGACAAATATCAATTAGTTTCCATATTTCTAGACCTAATTTCAAATCTTTTCATCTATTACCGAACAAAATTAAACAAAAATTAAAGAATTGCGCGTTACTTTCAACTGGTCAAAAAATGAAAATTCAATAAATTTTTGCCTCGCCAGAAAAATTTGGCAAAATACACAAAAAAATTTTCAGTCAAATATCAATTACTTTCCTTATTTTTAGATCTAATTATAAACTTTTTTAACTATTAACGAACAAAATTGAAAAAAAATTGAAAAACTGCGCGTTACTTTCAACTTGTCAAAAAATGAAAATTCAATCAATTTTTGCTTCGCCAGAAATATTAAGCAAAATACACTTAAAATTTTTCAGTCAAATATCAATAATTTTCCATATTTCTAGATCTTATTATAAACTTTTCCATCTATTAACGAACAAAATTGAAAAAAAATTGAAAAACTGCGCGTTACTTTCAACTTGTCAAAAAATGAAAATTCAATCAATTTTTGCTTCGCCAGAAATATTAAGCAAAATACACTTAAAATTTTTCAGTCAAATATCAATAATTTTCCATATTTCTAGATCTTATTATAAACTTTTCCATCTATTAACGAACAAAATTGAACAAAAATTGACGAACTGCGCGTTACTTACAACTTGTCAAAAAATAAAAATTCAATCACTTTTTGCCTCGCCAGAAATATTTAGCAAAATACTCTAAAAATTTTTCAGTTAAATATCAATAATTTCTCATATTTCTAGATCTTATTATAAACTTTTCCATCTATTAACGAACAAAATTGAACAAAAATTGACGAACTGCGCGTTACTTACAACTTGTCAAAAAATAAAAATTCAATCACTTTTTGCCTCGCCAGAAATATTTAGCAAAATACTCTAAAAATTTTTCAGTCAAATATCAATAATTTCCATATTTCTAGATCTTATTATAAACTTTTCCATCTATTAACGAACAAAATTGAACAAAAATTGACGAACTGCGCGTTACTTACAACTTGTCAAAAAATGAAAATTCAATCAATTTTTGCCTCGCCAGAAAAATTTGGCAAAATACACAAAAAAATTTTCAGACAAATATAAATTACTTTTCTTATTTTTAGATCTAATTATAAACTTTTTCAACTATTAACGAACAAAATTGAACAAAAATTAAACAACTGCGCGTTACTTTCAACTTGTCAAAAAATGAAAATTCAATCAATTTTTGCCTTGCCAGAAAAATTTGACAAAATACACAAAAAAAATTTCTGACAAACAGCAATTATTTTCCATATTTCTAGATCTAATTTCAAACTTTTTTATCGATTAACGAACAAAATTGAACCAAAATTGACGAACTGCTCGTTCCTTTCAACTTGGCCAAAAATGAAAATTCAATCAATTTTTGCCTCGCCAGAAAAATTTGGCGAAATACACAAAAAAAATTTCTGACAAACAGCAATTATTTTCCATATTTCTAGATCTAATTTCAAACTTTTTTATCTATTAACGAACAAAATTGAACCAAAATTGACGAACTGCTCGTTCCTTATAACTTGGCCAAAAATGAAAATTCAATCAATTTTTGCCTCGCCAGAAAAATTTGGCGAAATACACAAAAAAATTTTTAGACAAATATCAATTAGTTTCCATATTTTTAGATCTAATTATAAACTTTGTCAACTATTAACGAACAAAATTGAACAAAAATTAAACAACTGCGCGTTACTTTCAACTTGTAAAAAATGAAAATTCAATCAATTTTTGCCTCGCCAGAAATATTTGGCAAAATACACAAAAAATTTTCAGACAAATATCAATTAGTTTCCATATTTCTAGACCTAATTTCAAATCTTTTCATCTATTACCGAACAAAATTAAACAAAAATTAAAGAATTGCGCGTTACTTTCAACTTGTCAAAAAATGAAAATTCAATAAATTTTTGCCTGGCCAGAAAAATTTGGCAAAATACACAAAAAAATTTTCAGTCAAATATCAATTACTTTTCTTATTTTTAGATCTAATTATAAACTTTTTCAACTATTAACGAACAAAATTGAAAAAAAATTGAAAAACTGCGCGTTACTTTCAACTTGTCAAAAAATGAAAATTGAATCAATTTTTGCCTCGCCAGAAAAATTTGGCAAAATTCACAAAAAAATTTTCAGACAAATATCAATTATTTTCCATATTTTTAGATCTACTTATAAACTTTGTCAACTATTAACGAACAAAATTGAACAAAAATTAAACAACTGCGCGTTACTTTCAACTTGTAAAAAATGAAAATTCAATCAATTTTTGCCTCGCCAGAAATATTTGGCAAAATACACAAAAAAAATTTCAGACAAACAGCAATTATTTTCCATATTTCTAGATCTAATTTCAAACTTTTTTATCTATTAACGAACAAAATTGAACAAAAATTGACGAACTGCGCGTTACTTTCAACTTCTCAAAAAACGAAAATTCAATTAATTTTTGCCTCGCCAGAAAAATTTGGCAAAATACACAAAAAATTTTCAGACAAATATCAATAATTTTCCATATTTCTAGATCTAATTATAAACTTTTTCATCTATTAACGAACAAAATTGAACGAAAATTGACGAACTGCGCGTTCCTTTCAACTTGGCCAAAAATGAAAATTGAATCAATTTTTGCCTCTCCAGAAAAATTTGGCAAAATACACAAAAAAATTTTCAGACAAATATCAATTAGTTTCCATATTTCTAGACCTAATGTCAAATCTTTTCATCTATTACCGAACAAAATTAAACAAAAATTAAAGAACTGCGCGTTACTTTCAACTTGTCAAAAAATGAAAATTCAATCACTTTTTGCCTCGCCAGAAATATTTGGCAAAATACACTAAAAATTTTTCATTCAATTATCAATAATTTTCCATATTTCTAGATCTAATTATAAATTTTTTCATCTACTAACGAACAAAATTAAACCAAAATTGACGAACTGCGCGTTTCTTTCAACTTGGCAAAAAATGAAAATTCAATCAATTTTTGCCTCGCCAGAAAAATTTGGCAAAATACACAAAAAAATTTTTAGACAAATATCAATTATTTTCCATATTTTTAGATCGAATTATAAACTTTGTCAACTATTAACGAACAAAATGAAACAAAAATTAAAGAACTGCCCGTTACTTTCAACTTGGCAAAAAATGAAAAAAATTGATTGAATTTTCATTTTTTGACTAGTTGAAAGTAACGCGCAGTTCGTTAATTTTTGTTCAGTTTTGTTCGGTAATAGATGACAAAGTTTATAATAAGATCTAGAAATATGGAAAATTATTGATATTTGACTGAAAAATTTTTATTGTATTTTGCCAAATATTTCTGGCGAGGCAAAAATTGATTGAATTTTCATTTTTTGACAAGTTGAAAGTTACGCGCAGTTCTTTAATTTTTGTTTTATTTTGTTCGGTAATAGATGAAAAAGTTTGAAATTAGATCTAGAAATATGGAAAATAATTGATATTTGTCTGAAAATTTTTTTGTGTATTTTGCCAAATTTTTCTGGCGAGGCAAAAATTAATTGAATTTTCGTTTTTTGAGAAGTTGAAAGTAACGCGCACTTCTTTAATTTTTGTTTAATTTTGTTTGTTAATAGACCGAATTGTTTGAAATTAGATTTAGAAATATGGAAAATAATTGATATTTGTCTAAAAATTTTTTTGTGCTTTTTGACAAATTTTTTTGGCGAGGCAAAAATTTATTGAATTTTCATTTTTTGACAAGTTGAAAGTAACGCGCAGTTTTTCAATTTTTGTCCAATTTTGTTTGTTTATAGATGAAAAAGTTTGAAATTAGATCTAGAAACATGAAAAAGAAGTGATTTTTGGCTGAAAATTTTTTAGGCAAAATTTTTCTGGCGAGGCATAATTATGAAAGAAAGTACCCATATGTATAATAAACGGACAAAATTAATATTTCAGAGTATGTTTTACCATTTTAGATATTTTTTAGAATTTTTTGGGCAAATTGATATTTTTCTTTTTAATTTTTTCCGAGGACTATCATTTAGGGTGGTTTTCAGCGTTTGATAATTTTTGTTATTAATTTAAATAATTAAACTGGTATATTTCTGTGTATGGTCAACTATTTTAGATTTTTATCTTAATTTTATTTTTTGTGTAATTGAAGCTTTATTTTTTTAATTGTTAATTTTGTGGTAGATAAATATTTTAATTTTATTTTTTTTTAATTTAATTAGTTAACTTTTAAATTTAATTTATTTAATTGTAACATTTCGGTCTTAAGAAATGAAATGATTATTCTTTCAATAGTGATAAGAAATAAATAATTGATCATTTTTATTTAAACTTTTGATTTTTGTACTTGGGTCATTCCATACGAAAAGGCAAATGGCTGAGTCCACTCGTAGTTTTAACCAATTTTAAAGATATATAGCTCAAAATTTAGCATTTTTTATAAGGAATCGAATGCCGTGTGGTACTTTTTGAAATATTCAAAATGGCGGCTACCACAGCTGGATATATAACCAAACTTTTTGAATTTCTGGGTTTAAGCGATTATTACTTTTATTATCTCGGATTAAAATTGCTCAAAACAAATTTTTCTTATGTTTTTGAGATCCCCGAGACAAAAAAATATGACTAAATAATCATAAATAAAAAATTCAAGATGGCGGATCCAAAATGGCGGTCAAATTTTTAAAATGCTATTGGATTTAACTGAAACTTGTTACTCGGGGGTTTTTGAGGTCGCTGATTACGAATATGATCTCAAAATTTAAAAATTCAAAATGGCGGATGCAATATGGCGGACAATATTTTGAAAATTGATCGGATTTCTATGAAACTTGTTAATCGGGGGTTTTTGAGGTCGCTGATTTCGAATCTAATGTCAAAATTTAAAAATTCAAAATGGCGGATCCAATATGGAGGACGAATTTTTTAAAATTGGTCGGTTTTGTCCGAAACGTGTTACTCGGGGGTTTTTGGGTTCGCAGATTACGAATCTAATGTCAAAGTTTAAAAATTAAAAATAGTGGATATAAAATGGCGAAAAATGTGTCAATAGACGTAGCCTTTCAACTGCCATCAGTATTTAATTCTTGTTTATTGTACACCTCTTTTGAATTTTCTAATTTTGACATCAGATTCGTAGTCAGCGACCTCAAAAACCCCCTAGTAACAAGTTTAAAACGAATCCGACGGATTTAGAGAAATTCGTCCGCCATATTGGATCCGCCATTATGAATTTTGAAAAAATAATTTCAGATTCGTAATCTGCTACCCAAAAAAACCCCGAGTAACAAGTTTCAAACGAAACTGACCAATTTTAAAAAATTCGTCCTCCATATTGGATCCGCCATTTTGAATTTTTAAATTTTGACATTAGATTCGAAATCAGCGACCTCAAAAACCCCCGATTAACAAGTTTCATAGAAATCCGATCAATTTTCAAAATATTGTCCGCCATATTGGATCCGCCATTTTGAATTTTTAAATTTTGAGATCATATTCGTAATCAGCGACCTCAAAAACTCCCGAGTAACAAGTTTCAGTTAAATCCAATAGCATTTTAAAATTTTGACCGCCATTTTGGATCCGCCATCTTGAATTTTTTATTTATGATTATTTAGTCATATTTTTTTGTCTCGGGGATCTCAAAAACATAAGAAAAATTTGTTTTGAGCAATTTTAATCCGAGATAATAAAAGTAATAATCGCTTAAACCCAGAAATTCAAAAAGTTTGGTTATATATCCAGCTGTGGTAGCCGCCATTTTGAATATTTCAAAAAGTACCACACGGCATTCGATTCCTTATAAAAAATGCTAAATTTTGAGCTATATATCTTTAAAATTGGTTAAAACTACGAGTGGACTCAGCCATTTGCCTTTTCGTATGGAATGACCCACTTATATATTCTTTAAGTCAACAAGATTGATTTGATTTTCGTGCGGAAAAGCACGTGACCCCCTCTGATTGGTTGCCAATCTTTGCAGGTTAGTTGGCTTAAACAACTTACTTATTTTCACTATTTTTATTATTAATTTGCCAATTTTTGAAGATTGTGCAAGTGCAAACTAATAGAGGAGGCATCCATTATTCATTTGCAATAACTTCGAAGTCATTTTATATTGTTGTTGTGCGTTTGATTCAGCAAAAATCGAACGGGGAGCGAACGGGGAGCGAATTCGATTTTCCTTCAATTTTCGCCTAATTGACAGGGTATATGCAAAGATTGTAAGAAGGGAGTTAGAGGAGAAGATGGAACAGTTAAGATGCATACCGCATAACCAGACTGGGTTTAGAAAAGAGATGAGAACGATGGACAACGTATATGTGCTACACATTTTAGTTAACAGGAACCTAAAGAGATAGAGAGGGAAATTGGTAGCACTTTTTGTGGATTTTGTGTTAGCGTTTCCATTGGTGAATAGAAGCGTACTGAAAAAAAAAGGGATAAAGGAGGTCTGATATAGAGGATAGAGGAAATGTACATGGACACAAAGGTTTGAGTAAGAATAGAAAGCAGGTTAGGAGATGAGTTTTGATTAGGACGAAGGTTACTACAAGGATGTCCTTTGAGTCCCCTGCTCTTTAATCTGCTAGTGGCAGATTTGGATGAAAAAATGTGGAAGACAGGGAAAGGAGGTATACTAATAGGCAATGTGAAGATTTTCTCCCTGGCGTATGCGGCTGATGTGGTGCTACTGACGGAAGATGAGTGTGGTATGATACTGATAATGAGAGAGTTTGAGAAGTATGTGAATGAGAAAGATCTGTGGGTGGATGTGAAAAGAAGGAAGATGATAAGATTTAGAAAGAGAATAAAGTGTAAGAATGAGGTATGGCAGCTAAATGAAAAAGTCGTAAATGAAGTGCGAGGATTTCGCTACTTGGGATATTGGTTTGAAAGGTTTGGTCTGTAATGTGCTATGAAAGTGTGGGGTTTAAAGGAAGAGAATGGTATGGAGAGTATGCATGATAGATTTTTGAGATGGACGATGAGATATTTCAACTCAAAGTTTTTTAGCTTTTTTAGTTTAAAAACTGTAATTGCGAATTAAATAAACTTTTTTTATTTGATTAACCATTTATTAAACTCTACAATTCATCTGTTTACTTGACTGAAAGTTGTGATTAACTATTAAAACCTAATTTTTTTCGTAACCAATATTAACGCCCTTTTTGCACTTAACCACTAAATGTTTCAGGCGTTATTTATTTATTTTATTTATTTATTTACAAGAAAATAAGCTCCTAGGTCTACATAGCCCTTCGAGGAACTAAAGAAAAATACATGATAGTATATTAAGAAAGCTTATAAAAATTAACAAGATATCTTATGATAACAAAGCGATTAAGTATTTAATAATTTAATATAATTTAACATAATAGGCCGGAAAAACGCCGTCTAGATTAGCAAGAAAATTAAGAAAAAGAAATTTCAACCTTTCTTCGCTAGAAACATTTCTGACCCTATCCGGAATTTTATTCCACAAACGAGCGCCTCTAATTATGAAAGATCTTTGCAATTTTCAGGTACGATGCGCAGTAATTCTTAATACCGCATTAGACTTACGTAACCTATAATGGGAGGATAAATCATTATCTTTAAATTCAAAAAAGCGATACAGATATTCTGGTTGTTTGATGTTAAAAATTGCGTACAAAAGATTTTCCATAAAAAATTGTCTAATGGTAGCCACAGGAAAAAGTCCTGCTTTTTTCCTGCAGGAGGAAATATGAATACCCTTCGAAAGGTCATAAATAAATCTCATGAAGACATTAAGAACTCTTTGAAGCTTTATATTGAGTTGATCGGTAATATCGTCATATATTATACAGCCATAATCAAAGAAAGGGAGAACAGTGCTCTTAACTAATAATAACCGTGTAGCTGTGGGTAAAGAGTTCCTGTTCCTACCTAACTGCCGCAGACTCAAATAAACCCTTTTGGAAATACCGATGACGTGCTCCTTCCAGGAAAGATTTTTATTGAGAATAATTCCAAGATTCTTCACAGAATCCTTAAAATAAATAGCCAACCCCGCAACACTAAGAAAGGAACTGTCAATTAATTCAACAGCAGCAAGATGATTTGGAGCACCAAAAATTATGGCCTGTGTCTTTCTAGGGTTGAGGGCAAGACCATTCTTCACAGCCCACGAGACTACAAGATCAATATCCTCTTAAATCATAAGCAGAAGAGTGGGAAAATCTGCAAAAAGTCCCGAGATATTAATTCTAAGAACGTCAGCAAACTTATGATATTTGCAGTATTTAAAGTTACTACCAAGATCAGAGATGAACAAACTAAACAATAAGGGGCAAGAGAGGAACCTTGAGGCACGCCACATTCAACCTCGGTCCAATCAGAGAGATCGCCTCTACAATAAAGGACTTTAGCTAAGCGTCTCTGAAGATAAGATTCGAACTACACAATGACCGAATTAGAAAGATTAAAGGAGCCAAGTTTACGGACAAGTAACTTATGGTCAACTTAATTAATGAATGATAGAATAAACTAGGTGTGAATTCTGTCCATTTCATGGACACTTTGCTTCCAAGGAAGCAAAACAATTTGCTTCCTCATAGAGGAAGCAATAATTTAATAATATTTTAAATATTTTAAGTTAATAAAAACAAAAATTAAAAAAACATGAATTATTTTGATTCAAAAGATACTAAAACAATTTGATTAGTTAATTTCAAAAATCCCTAAGTTCAAATTTAGATATTTATGATTTTAATAACCAATTTAAATTTTATTTTATTGAATAAAAAATTTTTTAAAAAAAAAAATTTAAAAAAGTTTTTTTTTTGTTAAAAAAATTAAAAAATGTTAAAACCCATACCATATTTTGTTTGAAATCTTAGAAAAGGCATATAAAAAAATTAGCATTAAAAAAATATGAAAAATTGTAGTAGGAGATAGATTTTAACAACAAAAAAAAAATTTTTAACAAAAAGAAATTTTTTTTTAATTTTTTTTTTCAAAAAATTTTTTTTTTTAATTTTAATAATATGGCATTCTTTTACATCCAAAATAGTCCCAGAAAAAAAATTGGCACCGATAAGTAACATATATTTCGATGGGTTGAAATTTCTCAGGTGACTCCACCTAATGAACCAAATTTGATGATTTTCATTTCTCCCAAAAAATATGTTTTTTTTAGCCAATCAAAAAATGGCTTGAACAGACTTAAGGTACATGTTTAAAGCTTTAAAAATACACTTAGACATTTTATTTATGTCTATTTTTGGTGTTACTATAGCTATTTGAAAAAAACGACTTTTTAAAAAAGTATCTTTACATTTCTTGAAATATTTAAAAAAATATTAAAGACACATTAATTTAAGCTATATATTCTTTTTCTACAGGTTCTAGCAATAAGTTTTTAAAAAAAGACGTCCCGATATGTTCATGAGGCTCTGAGCAATCAGCGTTTGAAAGTCGCTCTGGTCCCGTAGACCCAATCTAGCAGTTACGTTAAATCCCGATAGTCTAGCACTTGAGGGTTAATATTTTTTTTTTTTTTTTTTTTACAAAACAAGTTTAGGAGAGGAAAAAATGCATTTACGCACTTGTTCGTGTGGGACTCGACCACGTACTGTGGTAATACCTCACTAAAACAACCTCTTCCATTCTTGCTTTACATATTCTAATCTACTATTGCTCCATCCGGCCTGGAGGGTAAACAAAAGCATGATTCATTTACTAGAGTTGTTATTCTCGTTTCTTACACTGTTGTTCTCACCCATTGCCGCCGATGTTCTTAAGCGGTGGTCAAGAACGTTATTGGTTGCTTTTTTAGAGCTACCGAATAGGATCTTATAATGAACAGTGCTGCCGAACCAGATTGAGAGAGTTCAGAAGAACAGCCTTCTGCATGCGAACCGCCAACGCATCAGCTTTGTGCTCGCAGCCAGGAATCTTTTGTGATTGGCTCACAAATGAGCACAAATAATATTATTATTATTATTATTATTATTATTATTATTTTAATAGGTGAAAAATATGTCCGTTTCGTGGATATTTTGTTTCAAAGTTAGCAAATAAATTTGCTTTCTTATAGAAAAAGCAATATATTAATAATATAAAATTTAATTCGTGAAATTCTTTAAAAAAAGGAATTTTAAGTGCAAAAAAATGGAAAAACATCAATTAATTTACGAATTTTTGATCAATTATAAAAGTTATATAGATCAATCAATTCGTTTTGAGATAAGGAATATGATTTTTTTATTCATTAAGTTGAATTTTTAGCTTGGAAAAAAATTTTGGCAAAAAACAATTTTTTTCGATGAAAAAAGGTGCTCAACAAAATTTGATTGGGTATTTTCAAAAATGCCTGTGTCCAAATTTAGATATTCACGAGCTTAAAAAGTCATCCAAATTTTATTGAAATCCGTTGAAGCGTTCTCGAGATATCCTGGCGACAAAAAACGCTATACACACACACGTACACACACACACACACACACACACACACACATACATCTGGACATTTGCTTAGGAATGAAAATTTACGCTTTTTAGATGAAAATGAGTCAATTTAGACTATTTTTGGAAAATCGAAAATCTTAACGATCACGAAGCTTCCTCTATGAGGAAGCAAAATTGATGATAGGTATACAAATTTTCTTATTTTTTAGGGTTCCGTACCGTAATACGGAGCCCTATTAAAATCACTATGTGTGTCAGTTTCCGCACCCCCACTAACTTCTTAACTATATGAGCTAAAGTCTTCAAATTTAGAACACATATGGGCGAATCTTACGTAACTGCCTTACTTGGCGGCGTTGAAAAAATACACCTAAATTAAAAATATATTCTGAAGTGTATTAGTGAATTTTAAAGGTATATATAAAAGTAACTGAAAACCAAATATACATAAATATATATATTATAACTTCTATTATATTGCACTATAACTGCTGAAATTTCAGCTCCGTGGCGTGTCCCTTTTGCAAAATGTTAATTTTAATTAAATAATTTTCGGTGAAAATATCATTATTATAACTCAGCCTTTTTCAAGCATAAAGTGTCTATATTTATGAACAATTCAGGTTTATATTGAACTTTCTAATACCTTTTTCATACTTAGAATCTGTAAAAATATTTTGTCCCTCAATTTTTCCAATTTTTGAACGCAATCTGTAGACTTATAATTAAGGTGTCATGTGTTTAGTTATTACGCCTTCTAATAAATAAAAACTTAATTTTGATCCATTAGCACTAAATCACATGTGAAAAAAGTTTTAAGAAAGAAAAATTTTTACTTAAAAAAAAATTATTTTTGTGATATATTACTGTAACAACTATTTGATAGTATTGTTACCATTTTCTTTAAGTTTTTATGTGAACCAAGCGATCTGCAGAAGGAATAGATTTATTTTGCAATATTGTAGAAGTGAGGTTACAATAAATGTCAAATTTCAGCTCCATTGCCTATATGAAGTATTCAGTGTGCTTCATGCAGAGAAACTTTTTTATCTGTGATGGTTGTTTTAAAATATTATTCTATAAAGTAGTTTAGCAATGCCGGATGACACTGCTCGATCTCGGTTTCAAATTATCCAAAAAATAAAACGAAATATTCATTATTAAATATTCTATTTGCTGTTTTTTTTATAAAATTTTATATATGTTTACTAATATCTAAAATACTGTTAGAATATTAAATAATTTATGAATTTATTATTCATTTTCGTTTTAGCAAAATATGAAGAAGAAATTTTTATTTTGTACAATATATTTGCAATAAAAGGATGCGGTTCAGCTTCACATGGCAGCCAATTTTCAAAAAGTTGCTATTATTTTCGTATAAATATAGTTGTAGTAAAATCGTTTAAAATATAATTATATTATACCCTAATAAGAAAAATAAGTGCAGAGAAACATTGAATAAAAAATTTTTTTCTACCAAAACTTATCTTGAAATCGGGCAGTTACGCAAGAATCGACCATATGTAATTTCACCTTGGTTTTACGAAAATCATATGGAAAACGAGATTCGAGCTCATGAACATGCCGAAATCCAGTAAAAACCATTTTTTTGCTCTAAAATAAAAAAAATGACCATGTCCCCCCCCCCCCTAAACTTCCAAACAATTTGACTTAAGATGCAGAAAATTGGTACACGTATTTAGATTCACGTGCAGATTACAAGAAAATTATAGAAAAATTTCGTAAACGGGGTCTTCATAGTGTTTACTAGCCAGAAAGTACGATTTTTTAAAAAAAAATCGAATAAATGACCGGGCCTCTCCTCTAAACTTCCAAACTATTTGACTTAAGATTCTGAAATTTGGTACACGTATGTAAATATACGTGGATATTACATGAAAAATATATAGAAAACTTTCGTAAAAGCGGTCTCCATATTCTTTACTAGCAAAAATCTACTATTTTTGTAATAAAATTCGGGAGTGTGACCCAGTTCACATTCCTTAACATTTTAACTTTTTGACTTAGGATCCTAAACATTCGAATACATACGTAGTTTCACGTGTGGATTACTGTAAAACTATAAAGAACGATTTAAAAGGCGGTCTTTATAGTGTTTACTAGCCAAAAAGTACGATATTTTGAAAAAAATTTAAAAGAATGACCATGTCCTCCCTCTAATCTTCCCAACTATTTAACTGAGGATGCTGAAATTTAGTACCCGTATGAAGATTTTCGTGTAAATTACAGGAAAATTATTGAGAACTTTCGTAAAGGTGGTCTTCATAGTGTTTACTAGCCAAACAGTACGATTTTTTGAATAAAATTGAAAACATTGACCATGCCCCCCCCCCTAATCGTTTAAACTATTTAACTAAGGTTGCGGAAATTTGGTATACGTATGAAGATTTTCGTGTAGATTACAGGAAAATTATTGAGAACTTTCATAAAGACGGTCTTCCAAGTGTTTCCTAGTCAAAAAGTACGATTTTTTGAAGAAAATTAAAATATATGACAATCCCGCCACCTAATTTTCCAAACTATTGGGCTTAGAATGCTGAAATTTGGTACACGTATGTAGATTTACGTGTAGATTACAGGAAAATTATTAAGAACTTTTATAAAGGCGGTCTTCCTAGTGTTTTCTAGTCAAAAAATACAATTTTTTGAAGAAAATTCACAAAAATGACCATGTCTCCCCCTCCTGATCTTCCAAACTATTTGACTTAGGATGCTGACATTTGGTACACGTATGTAGATTTACATAAAGATAACCGGAAAAATATAGAGAACTTTCATAAAGGCGGTCTTCCTAGTGTTTTCTAGCCAAAAAATACGATTTTTTTAAGGAAATTCAAAAAAATGACAATTAACCCCCCCCCCCCCCCCCCCCCGCCTAATCTTCTAAACTATTTGACTTAGGATGCTGACATTTGGTACACGTATGAAGATTTTTATAAAGATTACAGAAAAAATATAGAGAACTTTTATTAAAGCGGTATTCCTAGTGTTTTCTAGCCGAAAAGTACGATTTTTTTAAGGAAATTAAAAAAAATGACAATTCACCCCCCCCCCCCAATCTTCTAAATTATTTGGCTTAGAATGCTGAAATTTGGTACACGTATAGAGTTGCACGTCGATACGAGATGATCGTTTGTCTCGTAAACTTTAGTTAAAATTACGATCAACTTTCGAGTCGAGAAAATCGTATTTTCATTTGTTATTATCGAGTTTAATTATCTCGCCAATTTCAATGTGCTCGCTAAAATTGAATGTCATTATTATTGTTCTGTTTGAAATATAAGAATAAGTTTTTTATGCAAGATTTTAAAATTATAAGCGGATTTAAATGATTTAAGCTGAGGAGGAAATTAGACGGACGTCTACTAAGTAATTTTAACATTTAACAATCAAATTCTATGAAATTAAATTAAGCTAACCTTTAAGTTATTAAATTACCTTTGTAAATTTTGCTACTTTTTTTTAATAGGTAAATTAATCCCTATATTAATACTAATTTAAAAATTTGATAGCCTAGAGTTATAATTCTTGAATTTCAATTAGTGAGGGTCTTGAAGATTTATTATTTCAACCTACGAAACGTAGGAGACATGACGGTAAACCTCTCCATGAATCATTTGAATTTTATACCGATAACAATAGTATAAAATGGGAAAAATGTAAGCTCTGCCTTTCAAGAATGCCTGCTGTAATCAAGCTCATTAAGATGACTGGTAGTAACACAACCGGTATCAAGCGTCACCTTCAAAAAGAACATCCTATCGAATTTAAAGAAACGTATCCATCATCAAGCACATCAGTAATTATGAACAGCTGTATTACAATAATTTAAAACATTTAGAAAAACGTATTTTATGATATTTTTGTCAGAAGTGATTAGAACATAAATTAAACATTTAAATTATTTGAATGAAATCGGTTCTTGTACATCTTACTCTTTTTAGAATTTTATTAACTATTAGGAAAAAAAGAAAAATATCTAAGTATTCGTAATTTTACAGTTTATGAGGGTGTTATGCTTTAAAAGGCACACAATTTTTTTGTAGAATTTTTTTAAATTAAAAATCAACTCCTCCCAGGTAACTGAGGTACATTTAAATGCATATTTAAAAAGTTAAAAAAATTGTTTTCAACATGGAACAATGAATTTTTAGTTCGTTTACAGAGCTCCTTGATTCATTAATTTTCAGGAAAGATAATAAAAAAAAATTATTATTCGACCGATAGAAACTAACCTGAGAATTATATTTTTCTCTACTTGAACTAATAAACGTTATCAAAAGACCGTTTTATATAACTTTAATATCATATTTAACAGATTTTTTGTTTTTCTAAAGGACACTTTTTTACTCAAACTTAAAAAAAAAAAATTTTAAATTATTTGTTAACAACGATTTCTAGGTCCAAATTGAAGAAAATATAATTCTGAAAAAAATTTACTTTAGTTAGTTTCAAGTGGTCAATTAATTTTTTTTGGTATTTTTCCCGCTGATTAAATCAAGTTGCTATCAAAATAAGTTGTTAAATTGTTAACAATTTATTGTGCCATGCTGAAAAAATCGTTTTAAACTCTTTAAATATGCATTAAAATGTACCTTAGACTTCACTAAGTTAAGTTGTTTTTTCTTATCCAAAAAAATTCTCGAAAGTAAATTTTTTATCCCTTGAAAAGCACGTCGATCACTTGAAAACGTTTTCCATAAATCTTAAGGTCATGTAATGAAGAGTGTCGTCACTGTTATACAGAAAAATTTTCGTATGCTTTTTCTTAAAATAACAAATATTTTAACACCAAACTTTGTGGAAGTTTTGTGGAATTACATTGAAAAGGTTTCACTGATCTAAGTTTGTTTTGATTTTGACTTAAAAAATAAATTTTATTTAATTTTTGATAATTTTTTGAAATTTTTTTTGAAAAATTCATTTTTAACCAGCATTGAAACAAAATGGGGTCAATCGAACCTTTATAATTAATTCTAAGAAATTTGGAGACAAAATAAATAGTATTTTAAAAGAAAATTTGCGGATAAATTTTGCTTTGCAGCGATATGACTCTCCACCACATGTCCTTAAAATAGTTAATCCGAAAAATTTGACTGGTAGAATAGGCAACATTTCACAATTTCAGCATTATTAATTTATAGGTTTTTGAACAAGAAGTATTTGAAACTAAAGTAGTTGATTGGTTAGCGAGGAAACATTTACCTCTCAGCTTTTTCGATGATGACTCTACTCAAGATCTGTTTTCCTATCTTAACCCAAACGCCGAAGTACCAATGCGCAGGAAAATGAAGGAATTGGTTATGAACCGATTTGAAAAAATGAAAGTTGTCGTTTCGATTATTTTACAAACAAATTGTTCAAAAATATCATTTACATTAGACGGATGGTCTTCAATTGCTCGTCGAAGCTACAATGGGATTACGGGTCATTTTATCGATGATAGCTGGAAGTTACAATCACTTGTGGTAGACTTTGTTGCTTCTCAAGGACGTCATACTGGCAATGACATTGTCAAGTGTTTTTTTGATACCGTCGAAGCTTTTCAAATCACACAGAAAGTGTTGGGGATAACAGTTGACAACACAAATGCAAATTTTACATTCACGAAAGATTTGGCTCATTTAATGAAATTTGACTGCAATGATCAACACTTTCAATGCTATGCGCACATTTTAAATATTGCAGTGCAAAAGATATTAAAACAACTAGGCCTTGACAATCTTTGCGATGAAGATAATTTGGACAATGAATGTGAAGAAGCTGAGGATCCTCTCGAAATGGAAAATAATGAAGATGAAGCGAGGGATGTGTTACAAAACATTTATATTGATATTTTTACAAGTACATCGACACTTTCAAAGTTAAGGAATTTATTTAAAATTTTGAAAAATTCCGAGCAATGGAGAAACAAATTCAAAACCTGTTGCGAAGTGTGTGATATCAAAATGTTATCACCAAATATTGACGTCTCAACCATATGGAATTCGACTTGCGACATGATTTCTTTCTCCTTCAAGAAATCAATAAATATTTACGACATTTCAAGGTATTATCTGAAGCTTTCAGCGGGGCAGAGTATCCTACCTTAAATTTAGTAGTATTGGGTTTTAACATGCTTTTGGATAAAATGGAAACATCAATCAAAAAGTTGCAAGAAAAGCGTAGAAATGCGGTAGAAAAAAATATATTAACAGCTTTGCAATTAGGATTAGATAAATTGATGAAACATTATAAAAAAAAGCAATTGGATCTATTGTGCCATTCTTATTCTTGATCCGAGATTTAAAGTCGAAACGTTCGATAAAACTTCATGGGGAAAAGAAATGAAAGCAGCTTCGTTACAAAAGTTCAAACAAATATTTAAAACGGAATACTATGGAAAATCAGCTACTATTGAGAAGGTAGATCTTAAAATTAAAAGTATACATTACACAAATAAAACCATATAGGAATAAATTCAACATTCATTAACTAAAACATAAAAAATTAAATTAATATCTATATTTATTAAGAAATTAAACATATATGTATAACAAAAAATCTATAATGAATAAATTTTTATAACGTAATATTAGAAATAAAAATATTATAGAAAAGCAAAACTAAAGAATAAAAAAATTCAACAATCGTCGATTGTTGATAATTTTTCATTTTGTAAACATATTGTGATAAACTAGAACTTTATGAAACGCATAAATATACCCTAAAATCCAGTACCTAATTAAAATTTCCATTTGATAGAATTAATTTCATTACATAGAATTTTCTTTCAACCGAATTTTCATTTCTCGTATTATTATTATTATTATTATTATTAATAATAATAATAATAATAATATTGGTTTTAACTAGATTTAAATTAACTTGAATTTTTACTCACCATAACTTTGAGGACATCAAATCCAAGTTTAACAGAATTTCTCTTTAATTAAGTTTTTGTTTAAATTGATTCTAATTTAACCAAATTTAAATTCAATAGAATTATTATTAAATAGATTTTTAAGTGAGTTGAATCTTAAAATGCTAGAATTTCTATTTCACTGAACTTGTATTTGTCAGAGTTATTATTTGGATGAATAGATATAGAATCTTTATAACGCCAAGTTTTCGTTAAGGCGAAATTGCAAATGACCGAATTAACATTCAAAAGAAAAATTTCTGTTAAATTTTTAAAATTGACTAATAATATTTTTTTTTTTATAATTGTTTAGCGAATTTTAAAATTACCACTAAAATATTTTTGTCGTATGTTTGTTTGGAAATTTTTAAGTGCGGTCAAATGAAAATTTTACGGTTTAAGAATCCTATCAAATATCAATTTGTTTAAATAAAAATTAGAACAAATTCCATTTGTTGAAATGGAAATTCTGACATTAAAGATTTGATTCACTTAATTTTCTAGTAAATAAAAACTCTGTTAAAATAAAAATTAATTAAATATGAATCTTTCTATATAAATACTAATTAATGAGAAACTCTGTAAAATGCTAATTCTTTTATACAAAATTTTATTTAGATATAAATTATGATTACTCTATTATTAAGACAAAGTCAGTTGTATTTTTTTAAAAACAATTAAATGTTTTACAGCTTTTGATTGTTGAATTCCTTCTAATTTTTTTAAAATGATTTTTGATTGTCTTAAATCATTAGTAATAGTTCCAATAATTATAAATCGTTTTTAATTGTGATTCGAAAGAATTGATAACGATTAGATTCATAGCAGATAGATAAAAAACAGTTTAAGGGTCAATATAAAACAATAAAGGTTTTAATATTATATAATATTCATGAGTCTCAAAATGCATTATTTTAAAGACATGTTCATGAATAGGTATTTTATCTTCAGATATTATGTTATAAAAACTATATTTTAATTCCAACAAAACTATATTTCTCTTTGAGGAAAAAAAAATATTATAAAAATACGTATTAAAATTATTCTGAAATAATTATGTTTAATTGTATATAGGAAACCCCTAATAAAATTCCGAACGAAGATTATGTATCCGATGATGAAGACGAAGATATCAGCCTATTTTGTTTATATAAAAAAACTGAATCTCCCTCAATCGTACTCGAAAATAATTGGGAACGTGAAATAAAATTGTATTTGGCAGAAGAACGAGCAATCGCGACAGTAGATGTTTTGAACTGGTGGAAACAACACCAAAATCAGTATCCTGATCTTGCCCGCATGGCTCGGGACTTTTTAGCGATTTCCGCCACATCTGTTCCATCAGAGGGCCTATTTTCTAGAAGTTCTCTAACAATTACGAAACATAGAAATAGGTTAAACGACAAGTCTATCACAGCTTTAATGTGTCTTGATTCCTGGGTTACTTGTTCTTTAGCATCAAAAATCAAGGACACAATGGGAAAATAACACCTTTAATTTCTTTACCATGTTTGCATTGTGTTTAAGAATTTTATTCAATGTTAAATAAAAAAAACTATTTTTTGAAATAAAAAAATTAATTTAATCATATTTCTGCTTTGCTTGGAATTGATATCATCACGTCTTATTAATTTTTTCACTTACTGTTTATGTACTATATTGTGTAGAATAAATATTTTTAAAACTTACGTCTATAACAAGAATATATGTTTCTTAAAACAAAAAGCTAAAACTTAGTGATAAGTTTAATTTGTTGTTTATTTATATAATTCTCTATTAATTTCATAGTCATGTTTAAATATTCAGTTAATAAAAATAAATGCAGTGAAAAATTAAAAATTTTTATATTAGTTTTAGAAAATCTGTTAGATTAGATTGTGTAAATCGCTGAATATATTCAAGAATACATCAACTCAGAAAGAGGTTAACTTATAAATAATAGTATTAAAGCTTATTTGTAAAATTAATGAAATCTTTCGATAATGATCGTTAATGATCGTCGATCATGTGATGAATACGAGCATCTCGTTTTGTTTGCTGCTCGATTCAAGAGAATAAAGTGAGACAATATATCGTATTTAACAAACGAGAATCTTTAAACAATGCAGTCATTTCTCGTTCATTGTGATCGACGTGCAACTCTATACACGTATGTAGATTTACGTGAAGATTGCAGGAAAAATTATACAGAACTTTCGTAACGGCAGTTTTTATAGTGTTTACTAGCCAAAAAGTACGATGTTTTGAGAAAAATTCGAAAAAATTACCATTCCCCCCCCCCCCTAAACTTCCAAACTATTTAACTGAGGATGCTAAAATTTGGTTCGCGTATAAAGATTTACATAAAGATTACAGGAAAAAAAAGAGAACTTTCATAAAGGCCTTTCCTAGTGTTTTCTAGCCAAAAAGTACGATTTTTTTAAGAAAATTCAAAAAAATGACCTTGTCTCCCCCCCCCCTGATTTTAAAAAATATTTGATTTAGGATGCTGACATTTGGTACTCGTATGTAGATTTACAGAAAGATTACAGGAAAAATATAAAGAACTTTCATAAAGGCGGTCTTTCTAGAGTTTCCTAGTCAAAAAGTACGATTTTTTTGAAGAAAATTCAAAAAAAGGACAATCCCGCCACATAATTTTCCAAACTTTGGCTTAGAATGCTTAATTTTGGTACACGTATGTTGATTTACGTGAAAATTGCAGGAAAATTATACAGAACTTTCGTAACGGCGGTTTTTAAAGTGTTTACTAGCCAGAAATTACGATATTTATTTATTTATTTACAAGTTTACGGGCTAACAAAAAGTAATACTGCCATTTCGTACTTTGAGTAATATAAAAATAATTGTATACAGTGTTACGGAATACGCAAATTCGATCAATTATGGAATTCTCACCGAAAACTGTTTCGTGATGATTAATATAAAATAAAAAACGTCTTCTTAAAGATTTTACAGGAGCATAGAAACCAATTTTCGTAAGAAGTTTCGGACACTTGACATAGCCATTAAGAATTTTATACAAAAACAAAAGATCCGCCAAAACAAAGTAAGCCGAGATTTTCGGAATATTAAATTGAGCACGCAAATCAGAGTAATCATGATTAAATCTGTCTCGCTCTATATTCAATTGTCTAGCCGTGAAACGCAAATATTTATTTTGTATTATTTCCAATCTTAAAAGATCACAATCAGTGCTAGGCATCCAAATAACATGATTACTGACCAGGATAGATCTGTTAAATGTAAAATACAAAGACCTTAGTATATCCGTATATCACTGCTGATAACTTGATTATTAAATAAAATTATGTTTCCGTTTTTCTTGGAAAAGGTAATTGTGAAACATTTGCTAATATTCAAAAATAATTGATTGTTGATAGACCAATCATGTAATCTAGTAAGATCGGCTTGAATTTCAAGACAATCTTGAATAGAATGTATTGCCTTATAGGCCTTAAGATCATCCGCATATAACGAAAAAAACAATGTCTAAAAATTGATTTAACGTCGCTGACAAACAGTAAGAAAAGGAGGGGACCAAGAATCGAACCCTGCGGCACTCCCGAAGTTGCCAAAAAAACTTCTGAGTAATCATAGCTAATTTTAACTGATAAAAATCTATCAGTCAAATAATTTTGAACCCATTTAGTTAAATGCTCAGAAAACCCCAGGGCCCTCAGGTTTGAAACAAGAATATGGTGAATGACTTTATCAAAAGCTTTACAGAAATCTGTATATATTGCATCCACCTGAAGGTCATTCTCTATCAGAAAAAATACATAAATTAATCGTTACAGATGTACTCTTCATGAAGCCGTGCGGCTCAGGAATTATCGGGTTAACTGCATAATCATAAATTACATCATAAACTAAGCTCTCAAAGATTTTTGCTACGGTATTTAAAATAGTGATCGGCCTGTGATTGGAAACATCTTTTTTACAATCACTTTTATGAATGGGTACAACAATTCCCTTTTTCCAGTCATAGGGGAAAATTTTATCAATCAGAGATTTATTAAACAATAAAAATAAAGGGTCGACGAAAGCTGAGCAACAAGACTTCATAATGCTTGCTGGAACACCGTCAGGACCTGCTCCTTTAGAAATATCAAGGCTTTTTAATTTCTTTAAAATGCTTTCCTTACTCAAGATAAAATCATTCAAGTAAAAGTTGTCATGTGATTGTGAACTTGAAATATTCATATTTGGCACTACAGTTGAATAAACAGATTTAAAGTAAGTTGCAAAAAGGTCAGCAATATCTTTACTTGAATTGGCAATGATATTATCTAAATACATTTCATTCGGAATTCTAGATGCATTATGTAAAGAATTTATGTATCCCCAAAAACTTTTTGGATTATTTTTTAAATTTTGTTTCATGCGAGCAATATAGTTGTTATAACACCTTTTAGAAATTATTTTGCATTCCAAGCGTAGATATGAAAAATAATTATAATCATTAGGTCTGCGAGATCTTTTAAAACTCAAGTGTGCTGATTTTTTCAAGCAAATTAGATGTTTTAATTCATTACTAATTCACAGCGGATAAGTTGAATTACGTATTAATTTAATTGGAACAAAAAAGTCAAATGCTGTGTAAACATGAGTATAAAATTTAGTTACTGCTTCGTCAACACTAGAATCTTTAAATAAGATCTCCCAGTTCACTTTTCGCAAAAAACTCGAAATACCAGCAATGTTCGCTTTATTGAAATCATATTTAAATTGAATTTCTCTTTGATTGACTGTGGTAGGTAATAAGTTATCAGTAAGAATTTCTAATATTATTGGCGGGTGTTGAAAATCAACTGGGAGAAATGTTTCTCTAGCTAAGCCTAAAGTAAATTTAAATTCATTAACAAAAACAAGATCAAGTATAGAGTTATTAACATTTGAAAAATTATTAACTTGATTTAAGTTAAGAAAAATCATCGTATCCGAGAGAATATTAGCTATCTCACTATGCATACGTAGGTTGTTCGATGCCTCAGTATTCACGCTGCAAGAATGACCAGTATCTGAAGTTGAGTGTAACACAAGAAAAGGCACGTTAAAATCGCCTAGTATGTAAACTGCAACAGTTGGAAAATTATGAAATTCCTCTTCGAGTGTTTGGCACATAGAGAAGTAATGATCAACACTCGAACTTGGAGGAATATAAAAAGTACCAATAATATATAAAGAGGAGTTAATTGAGAACTTTATAAAAACATGTTTAATGGAGAGTACACTCGTGATAATTAATGTAGCTTGTAGTGAGGATGCTACTGCTACTAACACTCCACCACCTCGCGAACTAACACTTGTTCGAATGTTTCTGTCACAACGAAAAATGTCATAATTCCTCAATCCGAGTTCAGATGATCGGACTGTGAACATAAATCACTGGATTCTGCAGTGCACCTGTTTGCGCGGGGGGAATAGGCCCTTCAAGCGGAGACGACCCCTCGCTACCACTGGTACTCCGACCCTGAAGATCATTCTGACATTCTCCCCCTTTAGATGACGAGCGGTTATTTCGCTTTGTATTGCAGAGATTTCCTCTTGTTGCATCTTTGTCCTGTCTGGTGTTAATGGCAGGTCTTTGAGAGATAGACTGTGCATCGTATCTCTTTTTGCAGCTACAAATATTCGATGGACCGCTCGTGCCCTCTCCTCCGTCGCAAACATAATCTTGATTGGGCGCGGCCTCGAATTCTGTTCCTGTGCAATTAAACCAAGTCTAAACGTTTTTATACCAACAAGGTTTTCAGGTGAAACAAATTTATTAAACAAATTAGTAATTTCCAGCAATAAATCGTTACTGTCATGAGATTCAGAAATTGGAGAATGCTCGGGGAACCCAAACAAAACAAGGTTTTTTACTCTTGTATGACGATCCTCAACCTCGAGTAAACAGTTACGTGCAATAACGTTCACAGTGGGAATGTCTTGTATTTTACCCTCGAGAGAGTTAACCCGTTCTGAGATGTCATCCAATCTTGATTCCGTTCTTTCTACCCGATTAGCAAAATCATTAAATTTGTCGTCCATATTATCTAGTTTTTGAGTCATGTTCGCGTTCATATTTTCGTTTGCTTTTGCAAGTGAATTCAGGTCTGTCGGTGTGGAAGATGATGGAGACGTACCTCGGGATCGTGGCTTGCAACATTTAACAAGAGACCCATCGGGATTTTGGTCCACTAGCTGACTACAACTTTTATGGTAAGGATTTTCGCACTTGGAGCAAAGAACCGGCTCATTAGCATTCCTGCCGCATTTATAACATTTCATCTGTGAGGTCGTTTCCGTGCTCATCGTGTTGCTTCCTCTTCTTTTAGGTTAGGAATATAAAAACTGTTCCATAGGGAGTCTAAAGTCACAAAAAGGGTAGCAAAACTTTTACACAATATAAAAAAAATAATCTCCACACAATTAGAACAAGATACACAAAGATTTCGATAAAAAATCACTGAAAAAACGTATGAAATTCGAGACAGGCGTATAAGCAGTGTATTAAAAAGGCCACCTAGCGGCAGATATTTTTTAAAAAACTCGAAAAAATTACCATGTCCCCCCCCCTCTAATCTTCCAAACTATTTAACTGAAGATGCTGAAATTTAGTTCACGTATAAAGATTTCGATAAAGATTACAGGAAAAATATAAAGAACTTTCATAAAGGCGGTCTTCCTAGTGTTTTCTAGCCAAAAAGTACGATTTTTTGAAAAAAATTCAAAAAAAATGACCATGTTTCCCCCCTGATCTTCCAAACTATTTGACTTAGGATGCTGATATTTGGTACACGTATGTAGATTTACATAAAGATTAAAGAAAAATTATTAAGAACTTTCGTAAAGGCGGTCTTCATAGTGTTTTGTAGTCAAAAAGTACGATTTTTTCAAGAAAATGAAAAAAATGACCATTCCCCCCCCCCCATACTTTAAAGTATTTGACTTCGGATGCTAATATTTAGTACACATATGTAGTTTGACGTGTAGAATATAGAAAAAATATACAGAAGTTTGTTAATGTTCGTTTTTATAGAATTTACAAGCCAAAATTCGTGTTTTTTTAAAAAAATATCAAAAAATAATTGGTTGATTTTATTTTTTTTAAATATAATAAAATAATGACCCTGATTTCCCAGCTGCAAAAGTTTTAGCTTATACTGCTAAAAATTTGTACTATTAATATTTTATTTAGTGTATATAATAAAAATTATTTTTGAAACTGGTTCCCTAGAGGAAATTTTTAATCTTTACTTCATATAATTGAATAAAAATTAGAAATGTACGGAACCCTTTGACTTGGTACGAGTGTAACTCGTACTTGCCCGATTTTTTTCTTTATAATTTTGGAAATAAGATTCAGGACTTTTTTAGCTTTTTACACTATTTAAATTATGCATTCAGTAATATCTAAAATTTTGTAACCTCCTTTTAACTATAAAGAAGCTGCCATTTAGTGTAAATCGTCAATTGTTTTTTACCAAAAATTTATTTAGGAAATATTCGAAGCAATAAAATTATGTGACATACTTCCAGATATTTATTCTTAGCACCATAAAGAAGCCTTAGATTGAAATGAATTTATGTAAATATAAACTAGGGTTTATTGTTACCATTTAGGCTCAATAATATCAAAACGCAGAAAGCAAGCATGCCAGAATGGGAGAAGGATAGAATGGTAAAAATTGGTTAAAAGAGAAAAAATGCCAGAATATTTAGTCAAGCTGAAAAAAGGTAAATGGAATAGAGTGATCAGGATTAAAATGGGACAAGGGATGAATGAATACAAGTATTGGAAGGAAGTGGAGGTGAAAAAATGTAGAGGTTGTATGTTTGAATTGGAAGACTGAGCGCATGTACTAGATGTGTGTATGGTGGGGAGAGATGGGAATAGAGGTTTAGGGGAGAAAGTGTGCGAAAAGCTGCATGAAAGTGAAAAGGAGTATAAATTGATGAGAGAGTTAGAGTGTAAAAGGGAGAAAATGATTTAGAGTAAAGCCAAGAAAAAGAGAGAACAGAGAAGAGTAGAATAAAGCTCAAAGTCGAATTAAGAATAAAAAGAGAAGTTAAGAGGAAACAGAAGCCCAGGCTCTGGCAAAAGCGTTTAGAGCAGTTTAGATAGTTAGTTTAACAGTTTTGTCTCGATATTAAGTTTTTGTCTAATATTGTAAGCGTTATTGTAAGTAAATAGTTGTAAAAAGTGTAAAGGGAGCGTAAATAAATTATATAATGAGTTTAATAAAATTTAAATTTATTACTTTTCATTTAAAATTTTAATTTTAGTTAGATTAAAAAAAATGCAACTAAATTTTTAATTTAATTTACACTAGGTTTGGAAAATAGAAAACAGATAATTTAATTAGTTCAAATGAACTTTAACTTTTTCATTTTAATTTCAAATTTTCAATTTTATTAATAATTTTTTTATTGAATTAATGATTTAAAATTAAAAAAAATGTTATATTAAACTAAAATTAGTACCTAATATTTAATTGTATTTAATTTGATTTTATCATTATATTGTAATAATCCAATTTAATTTCAATTAGTTTTTGAAATTAAAAAAAATTTATTTATTTAATGTAGGTAGTTTAATTAGTTTATTAAAATTTTTATTGACATGTAATTGATTAAAATAAATTGACATTTAATTTATTAAAATTCATAAACAGTATTAAAGCAACTAACATTATCTTAGTTTTATATTTAATATTAGGTTTCTAGCCCGCCTTCGGCGGGCATCGAATTTTAGTGGCGTGGCATCAACAGAATTTTTTGACTAAAAGTATCTTGTAACAGAAAGTATTTTTTGACAACATGTATTCTTAATTTAAAAAATTTTTTAGACAAAAATTGTAGATCTGATAAAAATACGCTTTTCATGCGCTATGACTTTTTGTATAAAAAAAAATAAAATTCGAGAAAATTGGTTAAGGTTCTATAACACATATGCATGTACTGCTATTAGCGCAGCGTATGTATAAACCGAAAAGTAAATTTTTCTAAAAAGTTGGGGTTGGTTTTACAAAATAAAAAGTAGCGTAAACATAACTGGAATTCAAGTTTTGTACATTGTTACCATTGAGTCAGAGCGTTATAAAAAGTGTAATTTTTTTCAATTTGCAAATAGCTGTCGAGTGAGTAACATGTGCTTTTCGTGCTCTCTATGGACTTCCGTTTTTTGTGCGTGTTGATACAAGTTTTAGTAATATTCTGCAATATTACCCAAGTTTTTATAGAGTTTTTAGTACTAGAATCTCAGTGTTGTGTTGTGCAACCTATTTTATGGCTTTATGTGGTTTTTGTTTGTGATTTGCAAGTTAATTGATGAGATATTTTGTTAGTCATTATGAATTGCTTACAATCGTCTGATAAACCTTCTGACAATCCTCTGATTTGTGTTGGATGCAAAAGAAATGTAAACGATGCAGTCTTTTGCCCCGGGTGTGGTTCTGCATACCACAAGAGTTACTCTCAACATGTTTCTAAACTACCCGATAAGTCTTTCGCTAAATGTTGTAAGACACGTGCTTCATCTCCTTCAACCTCATTATCTGTACCTAACACCAGCAATTCTTGGAACTCGTCTCCTGTTTCACCTATAAGTGTCCTGGACATGCAAAAAATCTTTGAACGACTGGATAAACTTGACAAAAATTTTTTTTAATCTTTCGAAAAGCTTTCTACTGATATAAGGGATTTGACCACCGAATTTGATAATGCGATTTCTAGAGTTGGAAGGGTTGAGGTTAGGCTCGAGGATTTTTATAAGAGATTAGAAGCCGTGGAAGCAGCCAATTCGTCTCGTACCCAGGATAGTGCCTCATTAACACGCACCTGCAATTCTGAATTGCAACACCTGAAGCCGCAAACTCCCGGAATCTTTTACAGGTCTGCGATTGGTTCCAGACAGGACGAGGATGCAGCTTCAGGAGCTTGCCGAACTGAAGAGGAATCTTCTGAGGCGCCAGAAGAACGGGGAGCAGAATTTGAAAATAATTTATTGAAACGAAGTGGCAACTATAATTCAACTAAACAAACTGTCGTTCGACGTGAACCAGAGCCCCGTCGATTACACAATTGTTAACGAATTTTGAGGGACAAGTCAATCCCTCCCCCCCCACAGTTATCTGTGAATCCTCAGATTCAACACGCTTGACTCTCAATCAAGGTATGTCTTCGTCCCTATCCTCTGACCTCTCTGTTTATTACCAGAACGTCAGAGGTTTGCGAACGAAAATCGTTGACTTCGTCAAAATACTGTGTCAATTTCATATGATGTAATTATTTTCTCCGAAACTTGGCTAAATAGTAATATTAAATCGACCGAATTAGGTTTTTTCCGATTTTCATGTATACCGTGGCGACAGGAATTCTAACACGAGTATAAACTCAAGTGGAGGCGGGGTTTTAGTTGCCATTAAATCTAATTTTCCTTCTTCTGTTATTGATTTAAATGAAACTTCTTTGAAGTATATTTTTATAAAATGTAATATTAAATCGCATATTTTTATTTTTAAATCATTTTATATGCCGCCAAATTCTAATTTAACGCAATTTATTAAATTGTATAACATTTTTGATGAAATTTATAATTTATTTCCGGAAGCTACAATTTGTATTTGCGGCGATTTTAACATTCCGTTCGTCTCGTGGTGTCAAGATGATCTAAACAATCCCTCTTGTTCTGCATACCCGGGTTCTTCTCGTGAACAAATTAATATAGCGCTTGAATTTTTCGAAACTATCGATTTTTTAAATCTTATGCAAATAAATATTTTCCCTAATATTTTTGGTAAATTATTAGATTTAGTTTTATTTTAACCATACGAACTATAGCTTATCAGTTGCAAATGACTCTTGTTTCACCTAATATTGACACCGATGCACAGTGTACGAAAAAGCTGTTTTTGTGGACAAAAGTCGCTCGACAGCTCAATTTTCATTCGATTTTAAAGTTTTTTTTTTTAAACTGATCGTTAATTCATAGGCAATGCTCTCCTGCTGCTAAAAATTAATTTTATGTAAAGCTTTTTTTTTTTATTTGAGGTTAAACATTAAAATTCTGTTTATTAAATAAATTTGTTACCGCAAAGAAATATTTTCCATGCAGAATCACTAAAAAACACAAAATGTTTACATTTTAGTCATGAAAAATTTGTTTTTATCATAAAAATCATAAATATGAGGTTATAAATAAATTAATGTTAAAAAATTATTCTAACAATAGTTATAATATATAATATGTTAAATTTCATATTTTTGTTTAAATTTTGTTAATTTTTTAATCACTTTTGAAAAGAAAACTTAAGTATGCTAGATGTACCTATTACTGCGAATGCATCAATTACTGCGATTTTTTGAAAAAGTTATTATGCACTTTTCATGATTGTAAAATTAACTCAAATTAATTTAAAAACTTATTTATAACCTTTTTTTGATACAAATGCCAATAAAGATATACATTTAAACGATTAATTATTTAATTATTCTAGATTAAATTACAATTTACCGCAGTAATTGGAACATGCGCGTGTTTCTATTACTGCTGACAACCTAACCTCCAAATACACGTTATTCTTGTCGCAGTAATTGGGGCACAGTAATTGATCCATACCCGCAGTAATAGTATCACAGAGAATTTTTTATAAATTTGTTATTTAAATTCTTTGTATATTATAATTAGTGGCTTCTACTTCAATAGATAACAATAATGCTTTTAAACTCAGTCATATGTGACTTGGAAAGTTAAAAGGGACCTTACGTCAAAAAAATCGATTTTTTTATGTTTAGTTCATTCAAAAGAGTAAACTTTTCTCTTTCAGAATCACCTATTAGTAAAAAAAATCGATTTTTTGACGTAAGGTCCCTTTTAACTTTCCAAGTCACAATATTTATCTCCTTTTTCAAAGTTTTATTGGAATTCGATTTCACACAGCAGTAATTGGCACATCTACACTACTGTTATTCATTTGGGTGCCATTTTCATTCAAAAAAACTTTTTAACTTGAAATAATTTTTTTGGTTTTTATATCTAAAGAGTGACTTTTTTCAAAAATAAAGTTATAGATTATTTACCTTCACATAGCCACTGATGAATATTGAAACTCTTTTTATATGTTTGAATATAGTGTTCTTCAATGTTTAAAAAAATTGTAAATTGAAATTGTTTCATTTATTAAATTCATGATTTAAACTCTATGGAACGACGAATAATGATAAATATTGTTTTATCTTTACCAAATTGTATTCTTAACCTACAAGAGAAGTTTCAATTAAAGTTAGTTTATATGTTAAAAGAAACATCGAAAATCAATCAATTCATTTTTGAAAAAAATAATTTTTTAAACCTATACATTTAATTTTTCATGTGTTTTGGTTGCAAGTACTTTATGTTTTAGTACATTCGAAAAATATTTAAGGAAAACAGAACAAATCATTATGCTAAAGAAATCAGTAGGTGTAGTAAAGTTAAAGGAAAACTGCATTTTGTTACAAAATAATACAAATTGTTCAATTTGTATAGTTGTGTTTAAGCCTCTTCACCAACGACAAGGTAGCAGCTTACGAAGAGGGTTTTTTTTTTGTATTTTTGTTTTTTATTATTTTTTTTTTATGTTTTTAATTAATTTATTTACAAAAGAACTAAAGTAACGAATAACTTGAAACTAATGTGTAACTATTAACTTTTAAGCAATTTTTCAGCTCCTTTTGTCAATGCCTTTACTTTTCTTTGCTCCTTAATCCTGAAAGAGCTTACTTTAGGATCTGAAGATACCAGGAGATAATGAATCGTATCTTTATTGGTAAGTTCTCTTCTGGACATTCTGCTATTTTTGCTCCTTACTTTTCGAAAGATCTTATTATTGGCTTCTTGGGGTTCTTCTGATAGCCATCCAAACGGTACATCGAATGATTTGATTATTTCGCTGCCATGAATCAGAACTTTATGAACAGAAGGTGGCATAGGCCACGCATGTTTCAGCTGTTTCAAAACAAAATTTTTGAAATTTGTCACAATCAATCATTCTACCGCAAGTTATGGCTTGGAGAATGTCATGAAATCGAGTAATTAAATTCTCATCCAACCCTGTATATTTAGCTACTTCTTGAGCTTGAGCAAAAAAGGAGCGAGCTACATTCCCAGTGTTACTTGTCCCTGCACCTTGTTTAACAACATCAACAGTTAATCCTAAACAAGATTTTAATTTAACTTGAATTTTTTTTTTCCTTAAAGCTTTTAATTCCTTATGTTCTTTCGATCTTGCAGAACCTTTACAAAAATCCAAATTATAAGCTATATGAAGCAAATACTCCATAAAGCGAATCCAACAGTGTAACGTAGATAGACCAAATTTAAAGTATTCAATATTACACTGAAGCTGCCTTACAAACTGTAGGTCATTAACTTTCTTGGGACCAATTCTGCAAATATTACAGCAATTTGAAGCTCTTTGGTTGCACAGAACATTGCATACCTTGCCATCTATCATTGTACATTTTACATCGAAACTTACATTCAACTTTATATTACTAAATTCAAGCTCATACACTTCTACCTGTTCCAATAAATTTGTGAAGGTTTGATACTGTTGTTCAGTAATTGAAGGATTTTCTTTAACGAAGCCGAATTTTATCGTTCGACAAAAATGAACTGAATTTGGAGTATCATTACTCCAAATTACAACATCATTTGCTTTCAATTGAAGAGGAACAAAGGAAACCAAGAATATAGAATCGTCCATATTTCTTTTCAAATCATCATTCTCATCTTCGTCCTCATCATCATCGCTGCTCTTATTCATTTGGGATGACCACTTTTGTCTTGTAGTTTGTTGACCACTAGCTCCATCCATCCCCCACTTCCCTACTAAAACTAATTTTTGTTCAGAAAGAGATTTTAATATGTCAGTACTTAACAACGACAAAATTCTTTTAACCGTGTGAATTAATAAGGATATAAAATCAATCTCTACTCCTGACTCCGATATATTTATATGATCACTTTCAGGGTAACATTCATTTTTAGCTTCAACAACCTTCTCATACGAAGGATAACTTTTATTACCAAATTCATCATTATAAATCTTCAGCTTTTTATATTTTCTGGCTGTTAAATCTAAATCTACGTACATTGCTAAGATTTTATCCATATCTTCAAATTCATTTAAATCTACAACTTCAGGTTCGGAAACTTCATCACATGCTTTATTCTTCTTTTTTAAAGCTTCTTCTAACTCTTCTTTACTGTGATGAGAAGCAAGTTCATCTGCACGTCTTTTTTTAGTCTTCCTTGAACCTTCTTCAAATGATAATCGCGGACGACCTTCTTTAATATTATCACGAATATTACTTTTTTCATTAGATATATTAAGTGTAACACCATCATCAAGTTGTTCTTGAAAATCCACAACAAAATCTTTTCCAATGAATACTTCAAACTTTTCAATAAATGCTTTTCTATTTCGTCTAACATTTTGCCACTTTTTTGAAAACTGGGGATAGAACACATTCAGTAACCTTTTCTTTAGCTGTAATAATTGTTCTTTAGAAAAGTTATTTTCACTTTGAATTTTATTCAGAACAGAATCTACTTTACTTCCACCATCACAGGAATTAGTATTCCAAAAAAGCTCGCACAAACTTAAGTTATTTATTTTATAATTCATTTTCGCATCATGCGTTTGACATGTGAAAAAACTTTTGATATTTTCATAAATGTTTTGTTTAGTATGAAAAAACATTTGAAGTTCCATATGAAAATGCATTTCATAAAAATCTCGTAAATCTTTTGTTCTTTTTTTTTAATTGTTTTGAAATAAGGGTAAAGTAGATTAGGTTTTGAAAAACATTGAAAGTGAAAACAAATTTTTTAAACAACAGTTATTTCAGGTAAGAAAAAAGTTCCTGAATGTGTTCAGCCAGTATGCAGAAAAGTGGAAACTTTGAAACAAAAAAAGCATTTATTAAAAACTTCAAAACATTAATTGGAAAAGGTTTTGTTATATGTTTTCAAGAGCAACCTAATGATAATTTTACAGTTAATAGATCACAGTAAAAAAGTAATATTTGCGATAATATTACAGAAGGTCGTACGCGATTATTATTAAAAAACGGATCAAGCAAAACTAAAAGAAGACGTGCATACAAACTTGCTTCTAATCACAGTAAGGAAGAGTTAGAGGAAGCTTTAGAAATAAAAATAATACATGAGTTGAAAGTGCCGAATCTCAGGTCTTAGATTTAAATGAATTTGAGGTTGTTAGTAAAATTCTAGAAATGTAGGTGAATTTTAGACAAAACAGCAAGAAAATAAAAAAGCTGAAAACTTGTAATGATGAATTTGGTAATAAAATATATTCTTTATATGAGATAATTGTTGGAGCCAAAAATGTTACACTGAGAGAAACCGATAGTAAGATTTTGATGTTAAAAAGGTTATGTTATACGGTATTATCATTATGCTACTGGCTACCATCAATGATGTTAAAAAAATATAGTTATTGTATCCCGTACTATCAAGATGTTACTCCGTACAATCTGGTGGTAACTGTTACTATCTAGATAGCTGTCCGTATTTGTAACATTAAATATGGTTACCGTGAACATCATTATGTTACCCATAACTATAATTTTCTCTCAGTGTACTCTAAACGTGATTGTATTTCTAAATGATGTTGTTTGGAGTTATAATGCTTCAAATTCAGTTCATGTTTGTCACACCATAATTTTTGACTTATTGAAAGAAAGTCCTTCAATTACACTGCAACAATATCAAAATTTCTGAAACTTATTTTAACAAGTTCAATTTTATAAGGTTGAATTTAGGGATATGCAGTTTCACAGTTAAGTAATGACGTGGACAAAAATGGAACTAAGAAATTGCTTAGAAATCAGTAGACCTTTTAACTTGTCTTGAATAAAGAAGCTCAAACTTAACTTTGCAAATAAAATACTTTCGGTAATTGTATAACAAAATTCAGTTCTAGTTTAACTTTTCGTACGGATTTGTTCAGTTTATCAATTACTGTACCCCAATTACTGCGGTGAGAATAACGTGTATTTGAAGGTTAGGTTGCCCGCAGTAATAGAAACACGCGCATGTTCCAATTACTGCGGTAAATTGTAATTTAATGTAGAATAATTAAATAATTAATCGTTTAAATGTATATCTTTATTGGCAATTGTAACAAAAAAAGGTTTTAAATAATTTTTTAAATTAATTTGAGTTAATTTTACAATCATGAAAAGTGCATAATAACTTTTTCAAAAAATCGCAGTAATTGATGCATTCGCAGTAATAGGTACATCTAGCATACTTAAGTTTTCTTTTTAAAAGTGATTAAAAAATTAACAAAATTTAAACAAAAATATGAAATTTAACATATTATATATTATAACTATTGTTAGAATAATTTTTTAACATTAATTTATTTATAACCTCATATTTATGATTTTTATGATAAAAACAAATTTTTCATGACTAAAATGTAAACATTTTGTGTTTTTTAGTGATTCTGCATGGAAAATATTTCTTTGCGGTAACAAATTTATTTAATAAACAGAATTTTAATGTTTAACCTCAAATAAAAAAAAAAGCTTTACATAAAATTAATTTTTAGCAGCAGGAGAGCATTGCCTATGAATTAACGATCAGTTTAAAAAAAAAAAACTTTAAAATCGAATGAAAATTGAGCTGTCGAGCGACTTTTGTCCACAAAAACAGCTTTTTCGTACACTGTGGGGTGGTCCGTTTTTTATAAAAAATTAATCATATATTATATTTTATATAGTATATTATATATTATATATAATATGTATAATATATTTATATATTATATAATATATATATTTAATAGTATCAAATATATTAAACATTATTTTCTTTTGTGTACGGTTTTTGTGTGCACTAAAACCCTCGGTTTTAGTGCGAGTGTAACTCTAACTTGACCGATTTTTTATTTAGTTTACAATACTCTTATCAAAGCTAAATGACTCTTGGTCCATTGTAGCATCACTGTGACTTATACATGAATTTAATGAGAGAAGATTCATCTTAAAACTGTAAAATACTCATTTAAAAAAAAATTTGTATACTCTCTCTTAAAATTACTCTTAAAAGTGTGAGATCGCTTACTCTAATGAAAAGGGCAGAAATTCACTCCAAGATTTAAAGTGAAACTTTCACTCTATTTTAAGTAAACGTAAGCACGTATACCTTATAACGGTAGTTCGTAAGTTTTGTACCAACGAGCGTATAGCATAGTGGTTAGAGCGTTAGGCTTTAGGCCACGGGGGGTAGCACGTTCGAGACCCCTCAGCGTCAAATATTTTAATTAAATAAGTTTAGCGTAAGTATTAAGTCGTATGTTGTATTTGTAAGTATGATATAAAAAATGTTATAAAATAATATAAATACCAAATATCCTTGAGACTAAATAAATACAAAAATTCCACAGTGCTGACAGAAAGTTACTAATTAAAGAGGTGCAGTATTTATTTTTATTTCTTGTTTTTTTTTTCAAAAATAAGATATTATTCCTTTAAAGTAATAATGTTATTCAAATTTTCAAAAGCTTTAATTTACCCAATCTAAAATAGGAGTGGGAAATTCGATCTAAGTGGAATGAGCTGCCATTTTAAATCAGCTGAAAAATTCACTTTAATTAGAGTGAACTCGTCACTCTATCTATAGAGTGAATGAATTCGCTCTTTCTTTATTCATTTATTAAATTATTTATAATTTTCGTTTATATAAAAGAAAAATTGATTTACAAAAGGTAGAAAAATAAAGGAAATGAAATTATTAATGGAATTTTAGAAAAATTAAATCAAGTAAGGTTAATGAACTTTGTTTTGTTCATTTTGAGTAAAGGAAGTCGAAAGACTCATCATGTAACATCCCAGTAACTAAAAATTTTAACTTTTAAATCTCGTGTTTCTGAAAACATCTTTGCAGCTGCATGATAAAGTACTCAGCAGTATATAGTTTAACGTTTTATCCACAAATTTTGCAAATTCATTTAGTATGTTTTAACAGCTGCAAAGATAGATGAAATTACAATAATTGCAAATGCGAATGAAACACAGCCGTTGTTTTGTCTGTATGAAATTCTTGTTTAAAAAGATGCAAGTTGCTGACAACGAGTTGATTCCACATTTTGTGAAAGATTATATTCTTATAATATCGTCTAAACATTATCGGAAATTTAATATTATACACAGTCTGCCTCAATCAGTCGCAGGTGGTCTGAAAATGTAACAACAAACGGCTAATGTGGAATTGTCCTAAATAACTCCCAGATTTCAAAATTCCATGATTTAAAATCCTAGCTGTTCCATTTTTTGATATTTCTACGTGGGAGTTCCATATTTACCATGAAAACGCCTAAGAGGCTATCAACTCAAGAAAATATCGGAATAAGACGTGTCATTACGTTTTACAACTGTAAATGTCGATAGACCCGACTTTATTAAAGGCGAAATACTTCTTAGCAATAGACAACCACACCCCCTCAAGCCATCACCCCTAAGGATTACAGAATTGCTTATTGAAATGAAACGCAATTTTATCCACGATAATTGAAAATCTTATTGATGCTCATCGTTGTAGGATCTTCGACCCCCCCCCACTCTTATTGACCACCTTTTGCTATTCTGTGGCCCTCTTTGTAGCCACCCGAACCCCTCACCCCTAAGGATTATATAATTGCTTATTGAAATGAAACGAAATTTTATCCACGATAATTGAAAATTATATTAATACTCATCGTTAAAGGATCTTTGACTACCCTCCCCCCTTCGCCCTCGTGGACCATCAATGATTCCCCTCTATGATTCATCTTGATTAAGATAGTATTTTTCATAGATGAACTTATACATCTGTGAAAAATATTATCTTAATCAAGAGGAATTTAAAATAATTACAAATTTACCTTGCCATATTAATTAGTATAAATTAAGACTGCTTTTTTGCCATAAAATAAGACTTTTAAAAGGCATTCTATAACTATTGGGAGGGTACACAGAGGAGAAAGGTGGTCAATGAAGGCGGGGGGTGGGGGGGAGGGGTTGTCAAAGATCCTACAACTGATAAGTATCAATTACATTTTTAATTATCGTGGATAAAATTTCGATTTAATTCAATAAGCAATTCTGTCATTCTTGGAGAGGGGTTGGGTGGCAGTTACATAGAGGGCTAAAGAGAGAGGAAAAGGTGGTTAATGAAGGTGGTTAGACAAAGATCCTACAATGATGAGTATCAATAACATTTTCAATTATCGTGGATAAAATTTCGATTCAATTCAATAAGCAATTCTGTCCTCCTTGGAGAGGGTCGGGGTGGTTACATTTAGGACAAAAGAGAGGTGAAAAAGGTGTTTAATGAGGGTGGGAGGTAGGCAAAAATCCTACAACAATAAGTATCAATAACATTTTCAATTCTCGTGGATAAAATTTTGTTTTATTTTAATAAACAATTCTGTGATAACTAGGGGGCGGGGTGGAGTGGCTACATAGAGGGCTACATAGAGGTGAAAGATGGTCAATGAGGGTGGGGGGTAGTCAAAGATTCTACAACGATGTGTATCAATAACATTTTCAACTATCGTGGATAAAATTTCGTTTCATTTGAATAAGCAATTCTGTCATAATTGAGGGGGCGGGGTGTATGGCTTCATAGAGGACTAGATAGAGAGAAAAAGTGGTTAATGAGGGTGGAGGGGGTAGTCAAAGATCCTACAACGATGAGTATCAATAACATTTTCAATTATCGTGGATACAATTTCGTTTCATTTCAATAAGCAATTCTGTCATTCTTGGTGGTGAAGGGTTTGTGAGGGCGGTGTCCATTGCTAAAGAATATTTTGCTTTCAACAAAGTCGTGTATAGCGACATTTACAGTTATAATACGTAATGACACGTCATATTTCGGTATTCTCTTGAATAGATAGCCTCTTACGCGTTTTCATGGTTAATATGGAACTCTTACGTAAAAATATCAAAAAGTGGAGCAGTTAGGATTTTAAATCTTGAAAATTTGGAATCTGGGTGCCATTAGCCGTTTGTTGTTACATTTTCAGACCACCTGCGACTGGTTGAGGCACACTGTGTATACATTCTTTCGACCTTGAAGAAAAAACTAGAAGATATCAATGTCACTCACACGTGCGATCGCACGTGCACTTTTAAAGCTTTATCAATTTGTATGTCCAACTAGTTGAATCAAAGACACGCCTGTTTCTAGGAAAGGGTAAAAATCATTTTTTTTTACCTCCTACCATTCAAATCATTCGACACGCCTGTTTCTAGGAAAGGGTAGCTATTTTCTTTAAATACAAGCGACACTTAGAATAATTTGTCTTATACTCCGGTAGCTTTGAAAGCGCGATATCGTCGAGTGACCGGTTGGAATCAAAATTATAAGCAGCATCTTGTATCACATATTGCTCGGGAAATCACAAGTGATAACCGTAGACTCCATAGGGAGCATCGTGCTCAGTTAATTTGTGATCCGACGATAAATAACTGTTAAAAGCGTTTAGTGAAGTGTAAACCATTATAGTTTACGTCAACGATACGACATCGATTGAGTGACATCTTAGTTGACACAACGTTCCTGCGCTTTACCAATTGTCTCCAAAACCCAAGATTATTATGTAAGTAATTCGCTATTAATAACTGATATTAATATTGATTAATAACCTAAAATAATTAAAATCGATTGTTTGACATATGACGATTAGACTGATTAAATGATTGCGCATTACGATTATTTACATGTTATAATTATAAAACTTGTTAATCTATATTTACCTCACAACATATTTACAATCTGTTTAGCTTATACTGGCTTATGCTGGCCCAGTATTGGCCCCTTTTTATTTGAAACTTGAACAGTTAAATGTCATTTCTAATAACATATCATTATATACGCATTATATCGTTCTTATAAACTATTTTGCAATATTGGCTCAGTATTGGCCCAGCACTGGTTCAGTACTGGCTTGTTAAAAAAGCACTTATTAATTGCCTATTGTATAATCAAAATTATAAGGAAATGTTATGAGTGACTTGCTCATGTTATGAACACCTTTGCATTGTTAATTTAGATAGATCATTTATTGTAATTTTGCTATATGAGATATATTATTATAATAAACATCTTATATGAAATACTTGATTATTTATTGACTCAGATCCCATAGATCTGTTAGTAAAAACGTTCCCTAATAAAAATAAATATAAAAGCTAGCCTCTTGCTAGCTGATCAGATTGTTGCTAATTCCTTTCTTATTTAAATATTATTTTAAATAACCTCGCCTTCGCTCGGATGTAATACATCAAAAATTGAATTAATATTAAAATCTAAAAGAGAAGTAGAGAAGTAGAAAAAAGTTTTATTTTATTTAAAATTTTTTTTTTATATAGCAAAGTCAATTATCATTTCTTTGATACCTATTACATTATTTAATAGGAATCATTACTGAGATTAATTATATTAACAAACGAACTCGGGAATTAATGATCCTTTGTGAACGTTGGACTTGTGGGCGGTAACATTTTACGTAGTCGTGGGTTTTTCGAGGTGCGCGCTTCACTAGTCAGTGCTGTGTAACGTGTAAAACATATCGCGTACTAAAAAAAAGTGTGGTTTTTTTAAGATACTTAAAAAAATGAATTTAAATTGGTTCAAATTTAAATTTATATATATCAGTTTAAATAATTTTAATTAAATAATAATAATCTCCAAAAAATCCTAAAGTTAGTTAAGATTTATATTTATTCATCTTTTTCTGTCCACGTTTTAAAATCTGAAGTAAAGTTGGTTCCTGTTTTTTTTTTATTGATTTTGGTTCTCTATATCAGGAAATATTTTGAAATTTGAATTGAAAGAATAAGGTAAAACCTTTTTCATTATTGTCGTGTTGTGCTGGTTTTTAATTGTCATTCGGGCAAAATTTTAATTATACCTACGACTGCTGAATGGAATCTGAAATTTAAAATTCTTGTCAGTCGCATCATATGACCTGCTTCTGATAACCTATTAACCTCCATTAACTGCAATATCAATATAGATATAAGATAGTTTTCTTCCTTATAGTATACACTATGAGATATTACTGCTACTTTTTGCTACTTTTAGGATCCACTTCCAAAATTTTAAGGGGCACACCTAGTGTGAGTGACTGAAAAAAACGTCGATTTTTAGGAATTTTTTTCAGGGAAATTATTGCATCTAATTTTTTTTAAAGTTTTGTACATGTATATTTGTATAAATAGTGAACATTTTGTAATTTTTGCAAAGAAAAATATCTTTTTTTTAAAGAGTTATTCGCTATATCCAAAAAAAAAACCAGTTTCTCCACTGCTGCAGTTATTGCGGCCTTCTGAGTGACTGAAATTAAAAAAACCAAAAAGATTATTAAACTAGAAGATATTTGCCGTACTATGAGGCACCAGTTTTTTTTTGGATGAAAAATAAAATTTTGGGATGCCAAAAACTATCGAATTTTTTAGTCGAAATTTATAATTTTTTTTCAAAACTCCGCCATTTTTTTGAAATTCAATATTTTTTTTCATCCGAGGGTCATAGTACGGCAAATGTCTTCTAGTTTAATAATCTTTTTGGTTTTTTTTATTTCAGTCACTCACAAGGCCGCAATAACTGCAGCAGTGGAGAAACTGTTTTTTTTTTTGGATATAGCGAATAACTCTTTAAAAAGAAAGATATTTTTCTTTGCAAAAATTACAAAATGTTCACTATTTATACAAATATACATGTACAAAACTTTAAAAAAAATTAGATGCAATAATTTCCCTGAAAAAAATTCCTAAAAATCGACGTTTTTTTCAGTCACTCACACTAGGTGTACCCCTTAACCCAAACGCATTTGAACGTATTTGATGCCTCATTTCCTGGCTTATAGTATTCTTGTTTTTAATACTTTCATTAAACTTGGCATAGAGGTTCTTTAGAATTCATAATTACAATTCTTAATTCATATATTAAAATTCAAAATGTCGGATTTAATATGGTGGTTAGAATTTTTAAAATGTTATTAAATTTTTATAAAATTTGATATAGAAAAATTTTGTTGGTCCTTGATTAAATCATAGTTTATTATAATAGGATTTTTAGTACCTTTTACTTCTGATCTTATGTTTAATGAAACCATGGGCGGATCCAAGGGGTGACTCGGGTGCTTGCCCCCCTCCCAAAGCCTTATTTTTATGTGAGAGAGAAAGAGATAACAATATAGTGCTATCTCCTTTCTCATATAGAACCCTCTCCAAAAATCTTGTCTGGGTCCGACACTGAATGAAACAGTAAATTTATATTTTACTGCTAATGCTTGGCCTGCAATTAACCTATCTTTTTCATCTAAGTACATTAATTTTTAAGATTCCTTTTTAAGATAATTTCCTCAAATATCAGAGGAATTCTTTTCACACAGAATCACTTACATAAAATATCTTTAATTTTAAAGTACTTTTTCCGTTAATACTCAATTAATACAATTCAATATTAAAAAGGTGATTTTTGATTCGAAATCTGTATCTTTAAAATCCCGTCTATTACAAGTCGCATAAAAATTAATCATCTTGATGGACTACCTATTTTGAATTTTAGAAATTTAACAACAGCTTGGTAATTACGGACCAAAAACCTTTTTATGGGGCAAAATTCCTGAACTGTCCAGGTCAAAAAATAGAATTTATTTAAACTTTGCAAAAATGTTTCCATTGTTGGTGGAAGTGTAATTACCAAATATTTTCAAATTCCATGAAATAGTTTTTGAGTTAAACAGTTTTAAAGTTTTAAATTTTTTTAAAATGTATTTTTTTAAATTTAATATATTTCTAATTAGATTGCATAAAAGTTAACATATACATATATAGCGATTTTTAAAGCTTTTTTACGGGCTGTTCGATGATAATAAATGTTTTTTTGTAAAAAAAAAATTTGACCTTTAAATTCAAGGTCAAAGTGTTAATTTGATTGTATCTCGAAATTGAAGTTTTAAAAAAAAATTTAACGTATCTCAATGGAAAGCTTGACTTTTTTCCTATAAAATATGTAAAAATTAGAGTAAAACTCTAAATACTGTTGTCAAAAATACATCTCAAATACCCGCGCGTGCTCGAATAACGCGACCCGCACGAGTAACTAATGGTTTCTCGAGCGCGCGCGGGTATTTGAGATTTATTTTTGACAGAAGTATTTAGAGTTCCACTCTTATTTTTACATATGTTATAGGAAAAAAGTCAAGCTTTCCATTGAGATAGGTTAAATTTTTTTTAAAACTCCAATTTCGAGATACAATCAAATTAACACTTTGACCTTGAATATAAAGGTCAAATTTTTTTTTACAAAAAAACATTTATTATCATCAAATAGCCCGTAAAAAAGCATTAAAAATCACTATATATATGTTAACTTTCATGCAATCTAATTAGAAATATAATAAATTTAAAAAATACATTTTAAAAAAATTCAAAATTTTAAAACTGTGTAACTCAAAAACTATTTCATGGAATTTAAAAATATTTGGTATTTACACTTCCACTAACAATGGAAACATTTAAGCAAAGTTTGAATAAATTCTATTTTTTGACCTGGACAGTTCAGGAATTTTGCCCCATATGTATACAACATTTCTTTAAAATTAATTCATTTTTTAAACATTTCAAAAATGAAATCAGATCCGCCATTTTGAATTTTGAAAAAGTGACTTCAGATTCTTAATCGCCGATCACAAAACCTCTCCTATATTAAGTTCCATAAATATTCAGTAATTTTTTTTTAATATTGACCGACAAATTGGAACTGCCATCTTGAATTTTAAAAACGTGACTTCAGATTCTTAATCAGAGACCACAAAAACTTCTTTATACCAAGTTTCATAAATATCCAGTAATTTTTTTTAAAAATCGACCGCCATATTGGAGCCGCCATCTTGAATTTAAAAAAAGTGACTTTAGATTCTTAATCAGGGACCCCAAAAAATCTTTTATACCAAGTTTTATAAATATCTAGTAATTTTTTTTAAAAATCGACCGCCATATTGGAGCCGCCATCTTGAATTTTAAAAAAGTGACTTCAGATTCTTAATCAGGGACCCCAAAAACTCCTGTATACCAAGTGCCTTTGAAAACAAACAAAGGCTTGATATTTTCGCCACTTTTAAGTGTCTTATGGCCCACTGTGGGGTGTTAAGTCAGTGTAATGCGTGGTTGCCATATTATCAGGGGTTAAATTTTAAGGTAGCATAATT